>OZ010652.1:0-1279644 GCA_963932375.1 Phania funesta
TGCAGAAACCGATTCCCGTTTCGTTCAAACATTGATGAATAGTTGAATATCTGAAAATTTTAGAATAAGGAATTAGTATAAAATTACATAGTAAGTTAGGTATTAAATATTATTAAGGTTGCCCACTCACGGCATTGAATTACGTCCAGGCAGACATCATTAGATGGAACTTCGATCAATCGCTGAAATACTGAGTAGGTATGAATTATCCGAGGAATTTCCAGAATCTTTGCTTTCATGGATTAGATTTACACTAGGTCTTGAAGACGATACTTTTTTCTCTATTGGTGTTGCACACTCCCCTATACGCGTATATGTTTTATTATCAATTTTTGGAGTGACCGAAATCTTTGAAGAACCCTCCAAGTCATTTGATGTTGTTGTCACTGTATTATCGTCTTCATCAACTAATGCTACAGGAGAACGGTTTTTACCAGGACTTTTAGAATTAACAATATTGCATATATTATCGGATCTCATATGAAAAAAATTGCCTACAGAAAAGTTCGGGTCACCTGCAATCATTGAAATGAACAAAAATGTAATTATAATCGAATAATAAATTATAGGGAACATACTTTGAGTGTTAATCAAAACCATTTGAAGTGATGCCTGAATTCGTCAAGTATTTTGTTTTAGGTCTCACTTTCATCCAAACCAGTGCCAGCACCAGCAGAACTAAACGAAAAAGTGCCAAAGCCTTCATTAAATGACTCTTCAGTACAGGTATTCTTAGAAAAAGACATATCTGCAGTTCGCGGTAAGCTTCTGGAGCCATTAAAACTTGATAATAAACTGCTTGCACGTGATGAGGGCACTCCATATATACGACGTTCACCAGAATCAAATGTTGTGATATCAACACCGTGCAAAGTTTCACATAGGTTGCGTGCTTTGGGTGCAAATGATGAAGCAAGGATGTCATTAACCGATATATTTGTTGTTTTGTAAACATCCAGAAACATATTTTTATGATTTTTATTATCCTTGTTATATAAAGTAGATCGCCCCGTAATTTCAGTAGGTTCAAACGATACCTTTATTTCTTTTGAAACTGATGGTGGACCAGAACTACTTTCGAGGTTTATGGTTTCATCAGTTACAAGTTCTGATATATTGATAGCATTTGGACATCGAAATGGCACGTAATCTGAATGGTCTAACTCTGGTGATTAAATACAAATATACGAACATATAGTAATTTTATTTGCATTTAAGTTGTTATAAATATTGGTTAGACATACATATGTATGTAAAATAACTAATCTTGTGAAAAGATAAAACTTAAGTTATTCCATCTTGATTTAAAAACGTTTAAAAAAATACTACCCTAGTTTTTAATATGGAACATTGTTCACTGCTTCTGATAAATTAGAAATTATTTAAATATTGATAAATTTAAAGATTGGTGAGCTTTATTACATTTTCCTCTACGCTTTAAATTATCCATATTTGAAATCACTATATTATGTTACCTCTTCTGCACAAACACTTAACTAAAAATAGCTATTTAATAGAGTAAGATCAAATAGTTACATCCGACTTAAAAATTTACTTGGGTTTAAAAATATTTCTTTTTATGTTAAAAACTGCAATAAAATCATGGAGTTCAAAAATGGCGGTGTAAAACTGACTGCAAAAAAGAAATCTAAAAAAAGAGTTACCAGATCTACAGTTATCTTCCATTTTACGCAAGGCGATTTCTAAACAGGTGGTGCTAAGAGCCCAGCAAATGCGAATTTTGGAAAAATAGGATAATTTTTTATTAACACGTGTCTTGTGTATTTTGTATTTGTGATCAAACGAAAATTATTTACGAATCTAAATGATAGTTGAATAAAAATTTGAAAGATTTTACAAAGGCTATACACAGAAACATGCCAATCACTGACATCTGGAACAGAATTAATCGTATCACCCGGCGAAACCAAACTTCCAGCATTAAAGCAATCAACTACCAGAATGAAACTCTAACTGATACCCTATTAATTTCCTAATGTTTTCGGTAATACATTGGCAGAGTATGCATCAGGTAAAAATTTTTCACCCTCATCTAAACACTCAAAACAGTAGCAATCACCCAAACGACATCAATAATAATGGCAATGGTAGTGGTGGA
Organism: Phania funesta; assembly: GCA_963932375.1. Classification (NCBI taxonomy): domain Eukaryota; kingdom Metazoa; phylum Arthropoda; class Insecta; order Diptera; family Tachinidae; genus Phania; species Phania funesta. Next base: position 2,120 of record OZ010652.1, read on the forward strand.
ATGTCATAGGGCCGAGATTTATTATTGGCGGTGATTTTAATGCTAAGCATCCTTGGTGGGGATCAAGATTGATAAATCCAAAAGGTAGAGAACTCTTTAAGAGTATTAAAAAAAATAAATATAAGACCTACGTACTGGCCTAGTGATCCAAACAAGATACCGGATGTTCTAGATTTTTTTATTTACTCTGGTATACCAAGTCAACTATTAGACATAATTGATAGTGATGATCTCAGCTCTGATCACACTCCTATAATTGCTTGCTACAATACTGCTTTGCAGACTGTTGTAATGAACGCAAACGTTTTTTCATCCAAAACAGATGTAAATTTGTTTAGAAATTGGATGGATGAGAAAATTAATCTTAACACCAGTATAAAATCTCAATATGAGCTTGAGGATGCAGTAGAAAGTTTTACAAGCTTAATACATGAAGCAGCATTTGTGTCTACTCCACAAATATTACCACGTGAGAACTTCGTAATGTCCACAGAAATAAGAGTACTTATTAGAATGAATAAAAGAAGACTTAGAAGGATATGGCAGCAAAGTAGAAAATGCAATAGACAAAACTAATTATAACAAAGCAACTAAATATCTGAAAAAACGTATTGCTGAAATTAAAAATGATGGGATGTCAAATTTTCTTATAAGTTTAGATGACACAAGTAACATTTAGTATAGATTATGGAAAGTGATACGTTATCTAAAAAAGCCCACAAGAAGAAACGTTCCTATAAAAGATTTAAGTGGAAGCTGGTGCTTCCACACAATTTGTGTGATATAAAAGCGGGTGTGCCGCAAGGAAGTGTACTTGGACCTGTATTATACAGAATTTTTACTTCTGACATACCTGTAAATGATAATATTACAATAGCTACTTATGCAGATGACACTGCAATATTAAATTCAAATGAATCGCCAAATGAAGCATCATTTATTGTTCAAAGAGAGCTAGATATATTACAACAATGGCTAACTAAATGGAAAATAAGCATTAATACGGAAAAATCTAAACAAGTAACATTTACACTAAGAAGGGAAGAGTGCCCTGCAATATTTATAAATGGATCTCAAATACCAAAAACTAACTCGTTTAAATACCTAGGTTTACATCTCGACAAACGATTAACATGAAAAGACCACATTAGAGCAAAGACAGAACATTTAAACATAAAAACAAAGAAAATTTATTGGCTATTAGGACCCAAATCAGAGCTTAGTCTTCTTAAACAAAATTAAATTATAAAAGACGGTATTAAAACCTGTATGGAATTATGGTATCCAACTGTGGGGAACTTAAAGTAATTCTAATTTGGAAATTCTACAGAGATACCAATCGAAAACGCTTAGAATGATAGTTAATGCTCCATGGTTTGTAACAAATAAACAAATTCATATTGATCTCAAAGTTCCTTTAGCCCGTGATGAAATAAATAGATTTAGTGATAGGTACTTTGAACGTTTTAGCAACCATTGTAATATTTTAGCTATTACTCTATTAGATGAAACAGAGGAAGTTAGAAGATTGAAAAGGTTTCATATATTAGATTTACCTTTCAGATAATAATATTTAGATTTGCGTTCAACGAAATAAGTAAACTCCTAAACAAGATCCCCTCTACGTCGACCACTGCCTATACGCAGACGACCTATACATTTTATGCAAAAGAAATAACAACGACGAAACGACAAGAATTTTATCAAAAGCCCTTGGCGGCATCAGTAAACGGACCGAATACTCAGGCGGAAAAATCTCACGGCAAAAAACAAAAAAGCTCCATATCTGCAGGAAACAAAACTGCGACTCAGACAACTACACCATACAAACAGATGGAATAACTTTACAAAACGTTGATAAATTAAAAATCTTAGGAGTAATATTTTCCCGTAAATACCATTGGAAAGACCACTGCACTACTTTGAAAACCTCAATACTATCTATCAAGGTGTCAAAGTCATAAGCGTATACCCGAAACGTTTTTTTTTTGAAACTGGGAAGGGTAGTGTCAGAGCGGTTGTACCGTAGACTCGACCAATGAAAATACTTTTCACTCAATGGTACGTACATATGTCCATAGAATAGGCAATCTTAACAATGAAAAATGCTTGTTTCACTCAACATAAACTTACGTTCTCAGCTGGTTACATGTGTAACCATGCTCACTCCAATAGTGCAACTTCATTATCACTCTGGAGAACTATGCTATTAAGAGCTAGAAGTCGTTAGACACCTGAAGTGACAGCATATAGCTGAGACCGATCTTACAGCGAGTTGAAGCGAAAGAGAAGCAGTTTGGCAATCAATATGCAAAAGCATTAATTGTTCATTGTCACGGTCAAATTCGATTGACTGTAGTACCAATGAGTGACCAGATACTCATAGGGTAGAATATTTGCTTGACAGCTCTCTACTACTAACCCCGACCGTTTTCGCGGAAATATGCAAAGCTCCGAGGTTTATGGTCAAAGCGTATTTTAGTCGCGCTCATGAAAATTTATGGGACTGAGAAAGGTGCCTTATAACTTAATTATACTTATAACTTAATTATACTTATAAATAATTCTAACCAAAGTACAACTCTACAAAAACAACATTAATTTTTATCAAACTCACCCAGAATTCCATTTGTTAATTGCAGAAACCGATTCCCGTTTCGTTCAAACATTGATGAATAGTTGAATATCTGAAAATTTTAGAATAAGGAATTAGTATAAAATTACATAGTAAGTTAGGTATTAAATATTATTAAGGTTGCCCACTCACGGCATTGAATTACGTCCAGGCAGACATCATTAGATGGAACTTCGATCAATCGCTGAAATACTGAGTAGGTATGAATTATCCGAGGAATTTCCAGAATCTTTGCTTTCATGGATTAGATTTACACTAGGTCTTGAAGACGATACTTTTTTCTCTATTGGTGTTGCACACTCCCCTATACGCGTATATGTTTTATTATCAATTTTTGGAGTGACCGAAATCTTTGAAGAACCCTCCAAGTCATTTGATGTTGTTGTCACTGTATTATCGTCTTCATCAACTAATGCTACAGGAGAACGGTTTTTACCAGGACTTTTAGAATTAACAATATTGCATATATTATCGGATCTCATATGAAAAAAATTGCCTACAGAAAAGTTCGGGTCACCTGCAATCATTGAAATGAACAAAAATGTAATTATAATCGAATAATAAATTATAGGGAACATACTTTGAGTGTTAATCAAAACCATTTGAAGTGATGCCTGAATTCGTCAAGTATTTTGTTTTAGGTCTCACTTTCATCCAAACCAGTGCCAGCACCAGCAGAACTAAACGAAAAAGTGCCAAAGCCTTCATTAAATGACTCTTCAGTACAGGTATTCTTAGAAAAAGACATATCTGCAGTTCGCGGTAAGCTTCTGGAGCCATTAAAACTTGATAATAAACTGCTTGCACGTGATGAGGGCACTCCATATATACGACGTTCACCAGAATCAAATGTTGTGATATCAACACCGTGCAAAGTTTCACATAGGTTGCGTGCTTTGGGTGCAAATGATGAAGCAAGGATGTCATTAACCGATATATTTGTTGTTTTGTAAACATCCAGAAACATATTTTTATGATTTTTATTATCCTTGTTATATAAAGTAGATCGCCCCGTAATTTCAGTAGGTTCAAACGATACCTTTATTTCTTTTGAAACTGATGGTGGACCAGAACTACTTTCGAGGTTTATGGTTTCATCAGTTACAAGTTCTGATATATTGATAGCATTTGGACATCGAAATGGCACGTAATCTGAATGGTCTAACTCTGGTGATTAAATACAAATATACGAACATATAGTAATTTTATTTGCATTTAAGTTGTTATAAATATTGGTTAGACATACATATGTATGTAAAATAACTAATCTTGTGAAAAGATAAAACTTAAGTTATTCCATCTTGATTTAAAAACGTTTAAAAAAATACTACCCTAGTTTTTAATATGGAACATTGTTCACTGCTTCTGATAAATTAGAAATTATTTAAATATTGATAAATTTAAAGATTGGTGAGCTTTATTACATTTTCCTCTACGCTTTAAATTATCCATATTTGAAATCACTATATTATGTTACCTCTTCTGCACAAACACTTAACTAAAAATAGCTATTTAATAGAGTAAGATCAAATAGTTACATCCGACTTAAAAATTTACTTGGGTTTAAAAATATTTCTTTTTATGTTAAAAACTGCAATAAAATCATGGAGTTCAAAAATGGCGGTGTAAAACTGACTGCAAAAAAGAAATCTAAAAAAAGAGTTACCAGATCTACAGTTATCTTCCATTTTACGCAAGGCGATTTCTAAACAGGTGGTGCTAAGAGCCCAGCAAATGCGAATTTTGGAAAAATAGGATAATTTTTTATTAACACGTGTCTTGTGTATTTTGTATTTGTGATCAAACGAAAATTATTTACGAATCTAAATGATAGTTGAATAAAAATTTGAAAGATTTTACAAAGGCTATACACAGAAACATGCCAATCACTGACATCTGGAACAGAATTAATCGTATCACCCGGCGAAACCAAACTTCCAGCATTAAAGCAATCAACTACCAGAATGAAACTCTAACTGATACCCTATTAATTTCCTAATGTTTTCGGTAATACATTGGCAGAGTATGCATCAGGTAAAAATTTTTCACCCTCATCTAAACACTCAAAACAGTAGCAATCACCCAAACGACATCAATAATAATGGCAATGGTAGTGGTGGAATGTCATAGGGCCGAGATTTATTATTGGCGGTGATTTTAATGCTAAGCATCCTTGGTGGGGATCAAGATTGATAAATCCAAAAGGTAGAGAACTCTTTAAGAGTATTAAAAAAAATAAATATAAGACCTACGTACTGGCCTAGTGATCCAAACAAGATACCGGATGTTCTAGATTTTTTTATTTACTCTGGTATACCAAGTCAACTATTAGACATAATTGATAGTGATGATCTCAGCTCTGATCACACTCCTATAATTGCTTGCTACAATACTGCTTTGCAGACTGTTGTAATGAACGCAAACGTTTTTTCATCCAAAACAGATGTAAATTTGTTTAGAAATTGGATGGATGAGAAAATTAATCTTAACACCAGTATAAAATCTCAATATGAGCTTGAGGATGCAGTAGAAAGTTTTACAAGCTTAATACATGAAGCAGCATTTGTGTCTACTCCACAAATATTACCACGTGAGAACTTCGTAATGTCCACAGAAATAAGAGTACTTATTAGAATGAATAAAAGAAGACTTAGAAGGATATGGCAGCAAAGTAGAAAATGCAATAGACAAAACTAATTATAACAAAGCAACTAAATATCTGAAAAAACGTATTGCTGAAATTAAAAATGATGGGATGTCAAATTTTCTTATAAGTTTAGATGACACAAGTAACATTTAGTATAGATTATGGAAAGTGATACGTTATCTAAAAAAGCCCACAAGAAGAAACGTTCCTATAAAAGATTTAAGTGGAAGCTGGTGCTTCCACACAATTTGTGTGATATAAAAGCGGGTGTGCCGCAAGGAAGTGTACTTGGACCTGTATTATACAGAATTTTTACTTCTGACATACCTGTAAATGATAATATTACAATAGCTACTTATGCAGATGACACTGCAATATTAAATTCAAATGAATCGCCAAATGAAGCATCATTTATTGTTCAAAGAGAGCTAGATATATTACAACAATGGCTAACTAAATGGAAAATAAGCATTAATACGGAAAAATCTAAACAAGTAACATTTACACTAAGAAGGGAAGAGTGCCCTGCAATATTTATAAATGGATCTCAAATACCAAAAACTAACTCGTTTAAATACCTAGGTTTACATCTCGACAAACGATTAACATGAAAAGACCACATTAGAGCAAAGACAGAACATTTAAACATAAAAACAAAGAAAATTTATTGGCTATTAGGACCCAAATCAGAGCTTAGTCTTCTTAAACAAAATTAAATTATAAAAGACGGTATTAAAACCTGTATGGAATTATGGTATCCAACTGTGGGGAACTTAAAGTAATTCTAATTTGGAAATTCTACAGAGATACCAATCGAAAACGCTTAGAATGATAGTTAATGCTCCATGGTTTGTAACAAATAAACAAATTCATATTGATCTCAAAGTTCCTTTAGCCCGTGATGAAATAAATAGATTTAGTGATAGGTACTTTGAACGTTTTAGCAACCATTGTAATATTTTAGCTATTACTCTATTAGATGAAACAGAGGAAGTTAGAAGATTGAAAAGGTTTCATATATTAGATTTACCTTTCAGATAATAATATTTAGATTTGCGTTCAACGAAATAAGTAAACTCCTAAACAAGATCCCCTCTACGTCGACCACTGCCTATACGCAGACGACCTATACATTTTATGCAAAAGAAATAACAACGACGAAACGACAAGAATTTTATCAAAAGCCCTTGGCGGCATCAGTAAACGGACCGAATACTCAGGCGGAAAAATCTCACGGCAAAAAACAAAAAAGCTCCATATCTGCAGGAAACAAAACTGCGACTCAGACAACTACACCATACAAACAGATGGAATAACTTTACAAAACGTTGATAAATTAAAAATCTTAGGAGTAATATTTTCCCGTAAATACCATTGGAAAGACCACTGCACTACTTTGAAAACCTCAATACTATCTATCAAGGTGTCAAAGTCATAAGCGTATACCCGAAACGTTTTTTTTTTGAAACTGGGAAGGGTAGTGTCAGAGCGGTTGTACCGTAGACTCGACCAATGAAAATACTTTTCACTCAATGGTACGTACATATGTCCATAGAATAGGCAATCTTAACAATGAAAAATGCTTGTTTCACTCAACATAAACTTACGTTCTCAGCTGGTTACATGTGTAACCATGCTCACTCCAATAGTGCAACTTCATTATCACTCTGGAGAACTATGCTATTAAGAGCTAGAAGTCGTTAGACACCTGAAGTGACAGCATATAGCTGAGACCGATCTTACAGCGAGTTGAAGCGAAAGAAAAGCAGTTTGGCAATCAATATGCAAAAGCATTAATTGTTCATTGTCACGGTCAAATTCGATTGACTGTAGTACCAATGAGTGACCAGATACTCATAGGGTAGAATATTTGCTTGACAGCTCTCTACTACTAACCCCGACCGTTTTCGCGGAAATATGCAAAGCTCCGAGGTTTATGGTCAAAGCGTATTTTAGTCGCGCTCATGAAAATTTATGGGACTGAGAAAGGTGCCTTATAACTTAATTATACTTATAACTTAATTATACTTATAAATAATTCTAACCAAAGTACAACTCTACAAAAACAACATTAATTTTTATCAAACTCACCCAGAATTCCATTTGTTAATTGCAGAAACCGATTCCCGTTTCGTTCAAACATTGATGAATAGTTGAATATCTGAAAATTTTAGAATAAGGAATTAGTATAAAATTACATAGTAAGTTAGGTATTAAATATTATTAAGGTTGCCCACTCACGGCATTGAATTACGTCCAGGCAGACATCATTAGATGGAACTTCGATCAATCGCTGAAATACTGAGTAGGTATGAATTATCCGAGGAATTTCCAGAATCTTTGCTTTCATGGATTAGATTTACACTAGGTCTTGAAGACGATACTTTTTTCTCTATTGGTGTTGCACACTCCCCTATACGCGTATATGTTTTATTATCAATTTTTGGAGTGACCGAAATCTTTGAAGAACCCTCCAAGTCATTTGATGTTGTTGTCACTGTATTATCGTCTTCATCAACTAATGCTACAGGAGAACGGTTTTTACCAGGACTTTTAGAATTAACAATATTGCATATATTATCGGATCTCATATGAAAAAAATTGCCTACAGAAAAGTTCGGGTCACCTGCAATCATTGAAATGAACAAAAATGTAATTATAATCGAATAATAAATTATAGGGAACATACTTTGAGTGTTAATCAAAACCATTTGAAGTGATGCCTGAATTCGTCAAGTATTTTGTTTTAGGTCTCACTTTCATCCAAACCAGTGCCAGCACCAGCAGAACTAAACGAAAAAGTGCCAAAGCCTTCATTAAATGACTCTTCAGTACAGGTATTCTTAGAAAAAGACATATCTGCAGTTCGCGGTAAGCTTCTGGAGCCATTAAAACTTGATAATAAACTGCTTGCACGTGATGAGGGCACTCCATATATACGACGTTCACCAGAATCAAATGTTGTGATATCAACACCGTGCAAAGTTTCACATAGGTTGCGTGCTTTGGGTGCAAATGATGAAGCAAGGATGTCATTAACCGATATATTTGTTGTTTTGTAAACATCCAGAAACATATTTTTATGATTTTTATTATCCTTGTTATATAAAGTAGATCGCCCCGTAATTTCAGTAGGTTCAAACGATACCTTTATTTCTTTTGAAACTGATGGTGGACCAGAACTACTTTCGAGGTTTATGGTTTCATCAGTTACAAGTTCTGATATATTGATAGCATTTGGACATCGAAATGGCACGTAATCTGAATGGTCTAACTCTGGTGATTAAATACAAATATACGAACATATAGTAATTTTATTTGCATTTAAGTTGTTATAAATATTGGTTAGACATACATATGTATGTAAAATAACTAATCTTGTGAAAAGATAAAACTTAAGTTATTCCATCTTGATTTAAAAACGTTTAAAAAAATACTACCCTAGTTTTTAATATGGAACATTGTTCACTGCTTCTGATAAATTAGAAATTATTTAAATATTGATAAATTTAAAGATTGGTGAGCTTTATTACATTTTCCTCTACGCTTTAAATTATCCATATTTGAAATCACTATATTATGTTACCTCTTCTGCACAAACACTTAACTAAAAATAGCTATTTAATAGAGTAAGATCAAATAGTTACATCCGACTTAAAAATTTACTTGGGTTTAAAAATATTTCTTTTTATGTTAAAAACTGCAATAAAATCATGGAGTTCAAAAATGGCGGTGTAAAACTGACTGCAAAAAAGAAATCTAAAAAAAGAGTTACCAGATCTACAGTTATCTTCCATTTTACGCAAGGCGATTTCTAAACAGGTGGTGCTAAGAGCCCAGCAAATGCGAATTTTGGAAAAATAGGATAATTTTTTATTAACACGTGTCTTGTGTATTTTGTATTTGTGATCAAACGAAAATTATTTACGAATCTAAATGATAGTTGAATAAAAATTTGAAAGATTTTACAAAGGCTATACACAGAAACATGCCAATCACTGACATCTGGAACAGAATTAATCGTATCACCCGGCGAAACCAAACTTCCAGCATTAAAGCAATCAACTACCAGAATGAAACTCTAACTGATACCCTATTAATTTCCTAATGTTTTCGGTAATACATTGGCAGAGTATGCATCAGGTAAAAATTTTTCACCCTCATCTAAACACTCAAAACAGTAGCAATCACCCAAACGACATCAATAATAATGGCAATGGTAGTGGTGGAATGTCATAGGGCCGAGATTTATTATTGGCGGTGATTTTAATGCTAAGCATCCTTGGTGGGGATCAAGATTGATAAATCCAAAAGGTAGAGAACTCTTTAAGAGTATTAAAAAAAATAAATATAAGACCTACGTACTGGCCTAGTGATCCAAACAAGATACCGGATGTTCTAGATTTTTTTATTTACTCTGGTATACCAAGTCAACTATTAGACATAATTGATAGTGATGATCTCAGCTCTGATCACACTCCTATAATTGCTTGCTACAATACTGCTTTGCAGACTGTTGTAATGAACGCAAACGTTTTTTCATCCAAAACAGATGTAAATTTGTTTAGAAATTGGATGGATGAGAAAATTAATCTTAACACCAGTATAAAATCTCAATATGAGCTTGAGGATGCAGTAGAAAGTTTTACAAGCTTAATACATGAAGCAGCATTTGTGTCTACTCCACAAATATTACCACGTGAGAACTTCGTAATGTCCACAGAAATAAGAGTACTTATTAGAATGAATAAAAGAAGACTTAGAAGGATATGGCAGCAAAGTAGAAAATGCAATAGACAAAACTAATTATAACAAAGCAACTAAATATCTGAAAAAACGTATTGCTGAAATTAAAAATGATGGGATGTCAAATTTTCTTATAAGTTTAGATGACACAAGTAACATTTAGTATAGATTATGGAAAGTGATACGTTATCTAAAAAAGCCCACAAGAAGAAACGTTCCTATAAAAGATTTAAGTGGAAGCTGGTGCTTCCACACAATTTGTGTGATATAAAAGCGGGTGTGCCGCAAGGAAGTGTACTTGGACCTGTATTATACAGAATTTTTACTTCTGACATACCTGTAAATGATAATATTACAATAGCTACTTATGCAGATGACACTGCAATATTAAATTCAAATGAATCGCCAAATGAAGCATCATTTATTGTTCAAAGAGAGCTAGATATATTACAACAATGGCTAACTAAATGGAAAATAAGCATTAATACGGAAAAATCTAAACAAGTAACATTTACACTAAGAAGGGAAGAGTGCCCTGCAATATTTATAAATGGATCTCAAATACCAAAAACTAACTCGTTTAAATACCTAGGTTTACATCTCGACAAACGATTAACATGAAAAGACCACATTAGAGCAAAGACAGAACATTTAAACATAAAAACAAAGAAAATTTATTGGCTATTAGGACCCAAATCAGAGCTTAGTCTTCTTAAACAAAATTAAATTATAAAAGACGGTATTAAAACCTGTATGGAATTATGGTATCCAACTGTGGGGAACTTAAAGTAATTCTAATTTGGAAATTCTACAGAGATACCAATCGAAAACGCTTAGAATGATAGTTAATGCTCCATGGTTTGTAACAAATAAACAAATTCATATTGATCTCAAAGTTCCTTTAGCCCGTGATGAAATAAATAGATTTAGTGATAGGTACTTTGAACGTTTTAGCAACCATTGTAATATTTTAGCTATTACTCTATTAGATGAAACAGAGGAAGTTAGAAGATTGAAAAGGTTTCATATATTAGATTTACCTTTCAGATAATAATATTTAGATTTGCGTTCAACGAAATAAGTAAACTCCTAAACAAGATCCCCTCTACGTCGACCACTGCCTATACGCAGACGACCTATACATTTTATGCAAAAGAAATAACAACGACGAAACGACAAGAATTTTATCAAAAGCCCTTGGCGGCATCAGTAAACGGACCGAATACTCAGGCGGAAAAATCTCACGGCAAAAAACAAAAAAGCTCCATATCTGCAGGAAACAAAACTGCGACTCAGACAACTACACCATACAAACAGATGGAATAACTTTACAAAACGTTGATAAATTAAAAATCTTAGGAGTAATATTTTCCCGTAAATACCATTGGAAAGACCACTGCACTACTTTGAAAACCTCAATACTATCTATCAAGGTGTCAAAGTCATAAGCGTATACCCGAAACGTTTTTTTTTTGAAACTGGGAAGGGTAGTGTCAGAGCGGTTGTACCGTAGACTCGACCAATGAAAATACTTTTCACTCAATGGTACGTACATATGTCCATAGAATAGGCAATCTTAACAATGAAAAATGCTTGTTTCACTCAACATAAACTTACGTTCTCAGCTGGTTACATGTGTAACCATGCTCACTCCAATAGTGCAACTTCATTATCACTCTGGAGAACTATGCTATTAAGAGCTAGAAGTCGTTAGACACCTGAAGTGACAGCATATAGCTGAGACCGATCTTACAGCGAGTTGAAGCGAAAGAAAAGCAGTTTGGCAATCAATATGCAAAAGCATTAATTGTTCATTGTCACGGTCAAATTCGATTGACTGTAGTACCAATGAGTGACCAGATACTCATAGGGTAGAATATTTGCTTGACAGCTCTCTACTACTAACCCCGACCGTTTTCGCGGAAATATGCAAAGCTCCGAGGTTTATGGTCAAAGCGTATTTTAGTCGCGCTCATGAAAATTTATGGGACTGAGAAAGGTGCCTTATAACTTAATTATACTTATAACTTAATTATACTTATAAATAATTCTAACCAAAGTACAACTCTACAAAAACAACATTAATTTTTATCAAACTCACCCAGAATTCCATTTGTTAATTGCAGAAACCGATTCCCGTTTCGTTCAAACATTGATGAATAGTTGAATATCTGAAAATTTTAGAATAAGGAATTAGTATAAAATTACATAGTAAGTTAGGTATTAAATATTATTAAGGTTGCCCACTCACGGCATTGAATTACGTCCAGGCAGACATCATTAGATGGAACTTCGATCAATCGCTGAAATACTGAGTAGGTATGAATTATCCGAGGAATTTCCAGAATCTTTGCTTTCATGGATTAGATTTACACTAGGTCTTGAAGACGATACTTTTTTCTCTATTGGTGTTGCACACTCCCCTATACGCGTATATGTTTTATTATCAATTTTTGGAGTGACCGAAATCTTTGAAGAACCCTCCAAGTCATTTGATGTTGTTGTCACTGTATTATCGTCTTCATCAACTAATGCTACAGGAGAACGGTTTTTACCAGGACTTTTAGAATTAACAATATTGCATATATTATCGGATCTCATATGAAAAAAATTGCCTACAGAAAAGTTCGGGTCACCTGCAATCATTGAAATGAACAAAAATGTAATTATAATCGAATAATAAATTATAGGGAACATACTTTGAGTGTTAATCAAAACCATTTGAAGTGATGCCTGAATTCGTCAAGTATTTTGTTTTAGGTCTCACTTTCATCCAAACCAGTGCCAGCACCAGCAGAACTAAACGAAAAAGTGCCAAAGCCTTCATTAAATGACTCTTCAGTACAGGTATTCTTAGAAAAAGACATATCTGCAGTTCGCGGTAAGCTTCTGGAGCCATTAAAACTTGATAATAAACTGCTTGCACGTGATGAGGGCACTCCATATATACGACGTTCACCAGAATCAAATGTTGTGATATCAACACCGTGCAAAGTTTCACATAGGTTGCGTGCTTTGGGTGCAAATGATGAAGCAAGGATGTCATTAACCGATATATTTGTTGTTTTGTAAACATCCAGAAACATATTTTTATGATTTTTATTATCCTTGTTATATAAAGTAGATCGCCCCGTAATTTCAGTAGGTTCAAACGATACCTTTATTTCTTTTGAAACTGATGGTGGACCAGAACTACTTTCGAGGTTTATGGTTTCATCAGTTACAAGTTCTGATATATTGATAGCATTTGGACATCGAAATGGCACGTAATCTGAATGGTCTAACTCTGGTGATTAAATACAAATATACGAACATATAGTAATTTTATTTGCATTTAAGTTGTTATAAATATTGGTTAGACATACATATGTATGTAAAATAACTAATCTTGTGAAAAGATAAAACTTAAGTTATTCCATCTTGATTTAAAAACGTTTAAAAAAATACTACCCTAGTTTTTAATATGGAACATTGTTCACTGCTTCTGATAAATTAGAAATTATTTAAATATTGATAAATTTAAAGATTGGTGAGCTTTATTACATTTTCCTCTACGCTTTAAATTATCCATATTTGAAATCACTATATTATGTTACCTCTTCTGCACAAACACTTAACTAAAAATAGCTATTTAATAGAGTAAGATCAAATAGTTACATCCGACTTAAAAATTTACTTGGGTTTAAAAATATTTCTTTTTATGTTAAAAACTGCAATAAAATCATGGAGTTCAAAAATGGCGGTGTAAAACTGACTGCAAAAAAGAAATCTAAAAAAAGAGTTACCAGATCTACAGTTATCTTCCATTTTACGCAAGGCGATTTCTAAACAGGTGGTGCTAAGAGCCCAGCAAATGCGAATTTTGGAAAAATAGGATAATTTTTTATTAACACGTGTCTTGTGTATTTTGTATTTGTGATCAAACGAAAATTATTTACGAATCTAAATGATAGTTGAATAAAAATTTGAAAGATTTTACAAAGGCTATACACAGAAACATGCCAATCACTGACATCTGGAACAGAATTAATCGTATCACCCGGCGAAACCAAACTTCCAGCATTAAAGCAATCAACTACCAGAATGAAACTCTAACTGATACCCTATTAATTTCCTAATGTTTTCGGTAATACATTGGCAGAGTATGCATCAGGTAAAAATTTTTCACCCTCATCTAAACACTCAAAACAGTAGCAATCACCCAAACGACATCAATAATAATGGCAATGGTAGTGGTGGAATGTCATAGGGCCGAGATTTATTATTGGCGGTGATTTTAATGCTAAGCATCCTTGGTGGGGATCAAGATTGATAAATCCAAAAGGTAGAGAACTCTTTAAGAGTATTAAAAAAAATAAATATAAGACCTACGTACTGGCCTAGTGATCCAAACAAGATACCGGATGTTCTAGATTTTTTTATTTACTCTGGTATACCAAGTCAACTATTAGACATAATTGATAGTGATGATCTCAGCTCTGATCACACTCCTATAATTGCTTGCTACAATACTGCTTTGCAGACTGTTGTAATGAACGCAAACGTTTTTTCATCCAAAACAGATGTAAATTTGTTTAGAAATTGGATGGATGAGAAAATTAATCTTAACACCAGTATAAAATCTCAATATGAGCTTGAGGATGCAGTAGAAAGTTTTACAAGCTTAATACATGAAGCAGCATTTGTGTCTACTCCACAAATATTACCACGTGAGAACTTCGTAATGTCCACAGAAATAAGAGTACTTATTAGAATGAATAAAAGAAGACTTAGAAGGATATGGCAGCAAAGTAGAAAATGCAATAGACAAAACTAATTATAACAAAGCAACTAAATATCTGAAAAAACGTATTGCTGAAATTAAAAATGATGGGATGTCAAATTTTCTTATAAGTTTAGATGACACAAGTAACATTTAGTATAGATTATGGAAAGTGATACGTTATCTAAAAAAGCCCACAAGAAGAAACGTTCCTATAAAAGATTTAAGTGGAAGCTGGTGCTTCCACACAATTTGTGTGATATAAAAGCGGGTGTGCCGCAAGGAAGTGTACTTGGACCTGTATTATACAGAATTTTTACTTCTGACATACCTGTAAATGATAATATTACAATAGCTACTTATGCAGATGACACTGCAATATTAAATTCAAATGAATCGCCAAATGAAGCATCATTTATTGTTCAAAGAGAGCTAGATATATTACAACAATGGCTAACTAAATGGAAAATAAGCATTAATACGGAAAAATCTAAACAAGTAACATTTACACTAAGAAGGGAAGAGTGCCCTGCAATATTTATAAATGGATCTCAAATACCAAAAACTAACTCGTTTAAATACCTAGGTTTACATCTCGACAAACGATTAACATGAAAAGACCACATTAGAGCAAAGACAGAACATTTAAACATAAAAACAAAGAAAATTTATTGGCTATTAGGACCCAAATCAGAGCTTAGTCTTCTTAAACAAAATTAAATTATAAAAGACGGTATTAAAACCTGTATGGAATTATGGTATCCAACTGTGGGGAACTTAAAGTAATTCTAATTTGGAAATTCTACAGAGATACCAATCGAAAACGCTTAGAATGATAGTTAATGCTCCATGGTTTGTAACAAATAAACAAATTCATATTGATCTCAAAGTTCCTTTAGCCCGTGATGAAATAAATAGATTTAGTGATAGGTACTTTGAACGTTTTAGCAACCATTGTAATATTTTAGCTATTACTCTATTAGATGAAACAGAGGAAGTTAGAAGATTGAAAAGGTTTCATATATTAGATTTACCTTTCAGATAATAATATTTAGATTTGCGTTCAACGAAATAAGTAAACTCCTAAACAAGATCCCCTCTACGTCGACCACTGCCTATACGCAGACGACCTATACATTTTATGCAAAAGAAATAACAACGACGAAACGACAAGAATTTTATCAAAAGCCCTTGGCGGCATCAGTAAACGGACCGAATACTCAGGCGGAAAAATCTCACGGCAAAAAACAAAAAAGCTCCATATCTGCAGGAAACAAAACTGCGACTCAGACAACTACACCATACAAACAGATGGAATAACTTTACAAAACGTTGATAAATTAAAAATCTTAGGAGTAATATTTTCCCGTAAATACCATTGGAAAGACCACTGCACTACTTTGAAAACCTCAATACTATCTAGAGCAAATATAATCCGTTATTTGTCTTCGAAAAGTTCTGTACATAACAACACTCTGGTTTACCTAACAAAAACACTAGTGCTGAGCAAAATAGATTACGGCATGTTTCTGTATGGAAACAGTCCCAAATCTACATTAAACATAATTAAACCAGCATACCATAAAGCCGCACGAGCTGCAGTTTATGCATATAGGACAACGCCTATCAACAGTATTCTCAACGAAGCAGGCCTTTCATCCATAGAGAACAGATTCCTAGAAATTAAAGGAAGAATACTATCAAAACTATTAACAAGCACAAACTCCATAGCTGATAACGACATCTTTACAAGCATCTCCGCCAAAAAACCTAAACGCATCAAATCTGCAATTGTCTTATCCTTGGATCTCGCACGCGATATGGGCATTCCCATAAAAATGACCAAAAAACATATTAATGCGCCACCTTGAAAGTTCAACAAAGCCAAAGTAGATTTGTCATTATCTGAGCTTAAAAAATCCGAAACCCCCCAAGGAACACTTAAAACAGTAATGCGAAATTTTGGAAACAAGAAAAAGGTGTCAAAGTCATAAGCGTATACCCGAAACGTTTTTTTTTTTTTTGAAACTGGGAAGGGTAGTGTCAGAGCGGTTGTACCGTAGACTCGACCAATGAAAATACTTTTCACTCAATGGTACGTACATATGTCCATAGAATAGGCAATGTTAACAATGAAAAATGCTTGTTTTACTCAACTTAAACTTACGTTCTCAGCTGGTTACATGTGTAACCATGCTCACTCCAATAGTGCAACTTCATTATCACTCTGGAGAACTATGCTATTAAGAGCTAGAAGTCGTTAGACACCTGAAGCGACAGCATATAGCTGAGACCGATCTTACAGCGAGTTGAAGCGAAAGAAAAGCAGTTTGGCAATCAATATGCAAAAGCATTAATTGTTCATTGTCACGGTCAAATTCGATTGACTGTAGTACCAATGAGTGACCAGATACTCATAGGGTAGAATATTTGCTTGACAGCTCTCTACTACTAACCCCGACCGTTTTCGCGGAAATATGCAAAGCTCCGAGGTTTATGGTCAAAGCGTATTTTAGTCGCGCTCATGAAAATTTATGGGACTGAGAAAAGTGCCTTATAACTTAATTATACTTATAACTTAATTATACTTATAAATAATTCTAACCAAAGTACAACTCTACAAAAACAACATTTCTTTTTATCAAACTCACCCAGAATTCCATTTGTTAATTGCAGAAACCGATTCCCGTTTCGTTCAAACATTGATGAATAGTTGAATATCTGAAAATTTTAGAATAAGGAATTAGTATAAAATTACATAGTAAGTTAGGTATTAAATATTATTTTTAAGGTTGCCCACTCACGGCATTGAATTGCGTCCAGGCAGACATCATTAGATGGAACTTCCTGACCCCAAGTCTAAATGAATTCCTAGGGACGAGGGTGAAGCAGACCTTAGAATTAGGTCAAAATGTAATCCATCTACCCTATCCATATAAAGGTTGTCAATCCTAGAAAGAAATAATAATGCACATATAATAATTAATAATAATAAGTAACTGAAGCAAAAAACTGTTTTGTACTCAGGTTCCTTTTAATCAATTTTGACGGTTGTTCAAAAACTCCTATACTATATATGATAGTAGTGTCACCCATGTTCAATAGCATGACCGCTCAATTCCCACACTTTGCCATTATCTTTATTAATCAATTAGAATTCATTTTAAAAAGAATAGTAATGATATATAATTCACTGTTCATTGTTTTCAAAATGTATTGCACTCACACGCATTGAATTTGTTAACTTTTATAAATAATATTGCCCTAAAGCTCTAATATTTAATCATAAATTACTTAAATTGTAATTGTTTGAGTTTGTATTAAAATGTGCAGCATATCTTTAGACAAATAAAAATGTGTATTAGGGTGAGAGCAGTTCTTTAATATGTATATTAGGTATTATGATTTTTATTTTATATTATTCAATACTCTGTGGGGTTACATATTCAAACAGATTTTATCTTAACCCGGGACGATAAATGACTTATTACCTACAGTATTTGTTTTATAGACAAATACCTCAAAAAATTAATATATGTTGAAAATCAGATAATACTACAATGACTTCAAAAACACTAAAGTGTGATGAAGTTTTCGATAGGGTCATAACACAAGATCTCTACTTCTTTCGCTCTGAGATTCTACTAGACGTATATTACTCTTTACCTTTCAAAGGCATTTGATTAAATATTCTCGTCGGGTAACAAATTTAACTTCTCGATCGTTACCAATATGTTTCTGTTGGGAACATAACTCAAGCATTGACGTTGTTTGCTCTGATGTACCTCAAGGTTGCGTTCCACTGTTTTGAAATAAAATCATCAAAAACTAAGGCTATTATTTTCTTCTTACCAAACCATCAATTAATTTTTTAGCCTGTTACTCTAGCTAATGATCAATTAATTTAATATATTTATTTCCTTTCGTGTCTGGTTGTAATTGGCTATTCTAACCTAAAGTTTGAAAATCATATACTTTTTACATCTAATAAAATTTGCTTCACCTTAAGAAGCATCTACACCAATTTAAAGCATATACACCAATGTTTGTAAAATAATGTATAGCGCATGCTCTGTTAATATCGCAAATTAAGTACTGTTTAGAGGGTTTATCACGCTCTCCTTCTGGTGATTTACATCGACTCGAAGGATTAGTCAGAAAAGTTGTACGTTATAATTTCAAACTCAATGCCATAATCCTGTCACTGAGCAATTACCTCTATGTCTACGCTATAAGTTTCGTGATTATCTTAAATTTACGCTTCTAATTTCCTACTATTAATCTATGAAATGGAAAACCCGTTTTTATTATTCATTCTAATCCTAAAGGTCTAATTGAAATACCTGGGATTAATCTATCTAATCTAGAATGTTCGCTTTATACAGGAGTATGTCGCATTTGAAATGACTTGCGCACTGTCCTAAGACTTTTTTTATATTTTGTACGTATTGTATAATAAATTTGAATTGATTACTTCTGCTTACGACTGAATTACGAGCATGTGTATGAGGAATCGCTTTACAGGCAAGTAATTTATTTTAGGCAGTGTAATCTGAACAATAATAGTTAACCATATTGTATTCGGCAAGTGTTCTAAACGGCGACAGATACAAAATGAGTAAATTTTGCAGGCAACGTTGTACCAAATACCAGACATGTATTGTGTTCATAGATTTTGGCAGTTGGATATTCTGACTATAGCAATTTCACGTGAATTGTAAGTCTTTTAGAATATTCAGTTGAACACAAAATTATAATTATTTGAATAAGCTATAAGTCCGTAATAAATCATTTGATAATCATTTAAAAAAAAAGAAAACCAGAAATTTAAAAAATAATTTTCATAAGCGACGACTAAAACCGTATCTTAATTCTATAAATTCGCCTCAGGTATTACCAATCCAAGATGATTTTTTAAGAAAACAGTCCACAGGAACAGTTTAGAATAAAAGTAAGTCTTCCAATAACTTTGATCCGTAATAAATTATTTCATAATCATTATAAAGAAAACAATTTTACAACGACAAATTTAAAAACCAAATTTTATTGAAAATAAGGGATGATTAAGCCGGAATTTTAATTCTGTATAATTAATTCACAATGATTAATAAATAATACAATAATAAGTGGAACAAAGTCATTAAAATCAGAGATGCCCTGACAAACGAGGGAAAAATAAAAATCTTTTGGGTTTTGAGTCACATAGGCATCACAGGCAACGAAAAAGCGGACTCCGCAGCAAAGCACGCATCTAATGCCCCCATCTTTCTAGACGACACTGTTGAAAAAATAGATTTACGCCGACAAATCACAAATTATATCAATGACAAAGTCAGACATAACCAAATACAACATCCCCATTATGCCAACATTAACCCACTCTCAAAACGCCCTATTTATCCTATTTGTGAAGTCCACAAAATAAAATAAAAACATTTTCAAGACTGAAAGTCAGCCATACAATATTCTCCCATAATCACATTTTAAAAAACAACAGCAGACCCACATGTAACATCTGCAACAGCAACCTTACAATAAACCACCTGCTAAATGAATGCACATCACTACACAACCTAAGGATTAAGCACTTCAACAACACACCGGCTATTAAAATCCTACAAGACCCATCAACAAAGAACATCAACAGTATCTATAATTTCATAAAGGAAGCAAAAGTCTTAATATAAGTAAAACTAGTACAACCACACATTTATTATTCTAACACCGAGCTGATAGCCATGGAAGCTATGCTCGTTAAAATTTCCTTTAATCTTAGAATTTATTATATCGACATCTCATTTTGCAGCCTGTCTTTACTCCCTCTACTTAACTGGACGGTCACAAACGACTTGCACAACAGCGATCACTTCCCGATATGCATCTCTATGAAGGACTCTGGTAAACAACTGCACCCCCATAAAACTATGCAAATACCTCTATCATCGCGCGGATTGGGCGAAATACTCTCAAAAGGCAGAAATAGAAATTCTCAATAAATCTTTTTATAAAACTAGCAACCAAGACGCAGCTCTATTTATAAAAGCCATACGCACCACAGCAAACGAATACATTCCACAAACAAAAAACACCCCCTACACGCCAAAAAGAACAGTACCATGGTGGAATGAGGTAGTCTCTTATTTTCGTTACCAAAAAAATGATGTCATGGCAAAACTTCAAGCATTAAAGCAATCAACTACCAGAATGAAACTCTAACTGATCCCCTATTAATTGCCAATGTTTTCGGTAATACATGGGCAGAGTATGCAGCAGGTAAAAATTTTTCACAATTATTCAATTCCTGCAAACGATCGTCCAACTCAACATCGGTGAGCCACACTATTGATAAAACAGCATCACTTTTGGAAGAACCAATAACAATGACTGAACTCTCCAGTTGCCTAGAAAAAGTCAAAGGTTCAACTCCAGGCTTAGGCCGCGTGAGCTATCAGACGATCAAAACTCTAAGCCATAACTCCAAACTAAAATTACTAGAACTTTATAACACCATTTTTAAAACGGCAACATCCCACAAAACAGTTGCCTAGAAAAAGTCAAAGGTTCAACTCCAGGCTTAGGCCGCGTGAGCTATCAGATGATCAAAACTCTAAGCCATAACTCCAAACTAAAATTACTAGAACCTTATAACACTATTTTTAAAAACGGCAACATCCCACAAAACTGGAAACTCGCAATAGTAATACCGATTCCAAAGACAAAATCATGGAAAAATCATGGCAAATAGGACATAATATATTTAACTTTGTGAAATCCTTCCTTACAAAAAGAAACTTCAAGATAAGAATCAATGGGTATTTATCAAAAACATTTCCTTTGAAAAATGGTATCCCGCAGGGTTCTCCCCTCTCAGTGATGTTATTTCAAATTGCGTTCAACGAAATAAGTAAACTCCTAAACAAGATCCCCTACGTCGACCACTGCCTATACGCAGACGACCTATACATTTTATGCAAAAGAAATAACAACGACGAAACGACAAGAATTTTATCAAAAGCCCTTGGCGGCATCAGTAAATGGACCGAATACTCAGGCGGAAAAATCTCACTGCAAAAAACAAAAAAGCTCCATATCTGCAGGAAACAAAACTGCGACTCAGACAACTACAACATACAAACAGATGGAATAACTTTACAAAACGTTGATAAATTAAAAATCTTAGGAGTAATATTTTCCCGTAAATACCATTAGAAAGACCACTCCACTACTTTGAAAACCTCAATACTATCTAGAGCAAATATAATCCGTTATTTGTCTTCGAAAAGTTCTGTACATATCAACACTCTGGTTTACCTAACAAAAACACTACTGCTGAGCAAAATAGATTACGGCATGTTTCTGTATGGAAACAGCCCCAAATCTACATTAAACATAATTAAACCAGCATACCATAAAGCCGCACGAGCTGCAGTTTATGCATATAGGACAACGCCCATCAATAGTATTCTCAACGAAGCAGGCCTTCCATCCATAGAGAACAGATTCCTAGAAATTAAAGGGAGAATACTATCAAAACTTTTAACGAGCACAAACTCCATAGCTGATAACGACATCTTTAAAAGCATCTCCGCCAAAAAACCTAAACGCATCAAATCTGCAATTGTTTTACCCTTGGATCTCGCACGCGATATGGGCATTCCCATAAAAATTACCAAAAAACATATTAATACGCCACCTTGGAAGTTTAACAAAGCCCTAGTAGATTTGTCATTATCTGAGCTTAAAAAATCCGAAACCCCCAAGGAACAATTTTAAAATTTTTGGGCAGAAAAGAAAAGTGAACTAAGAAGTAATGGTTGGCGCTTCCTATCCACTGACGGAACAAAATCCCAACAAACCATACCCGCCTACGCAGTAGTCGATGACGAATGGAATAACGTGGCACTAAACACTCTACACCAATATTCCTATATTTTCACAGCCGAATCTTGTGCAATCTCCCGCGCTGTCCAACATGCAATTAAACTGAAGAATAAAACCATAATTTGCACTGACAGCTTATCTGTAACCAAGGCAATTACCAACCCCTACAATAATAAGTGGAACAAAGTCATTAAAATCAGAGATGCCCTGACAAACAACGAGGAAAAAATTAAAATCTTTTGGGTTTTGAGTCACATAGGCATCACAGGCAACGAAAAAGCGGACTCCACAGCAAAGCACGCATCTAATGCCCCCATCTTTCTAGACGACACTGTTGAAAAAATAGATTTACGCCGACAAATCACAAATTATATCAATGACAAAGTCAGACATAACCAAATACAACATCCCCATTATGCCAACATTAACCCCAGTAACATCTGCAACAGCAACCTTACAATAAACCACCTGCGAAATGAATGCACATCACTACACAACCTAAGGATTAAGCACTTCAACAACACACCGGCTATTAAAATCCTACAAGACCCATCAACAAAGAACATCAACAGTATCTATAATTTCATAAAGGAAGCAAAAGTCTTAATATAAGTAAAACTAGTACAACCACACATTTATTATTCTAACACCGAGCTGATAGCCATGGAAGCTATGCTCGTTAAAATTTCCTTTAATCTTAGAATTTATTATATCGACATCTCATTTTGCAGCCTGTCCTTACTCCCTCTACTTAACTGGACGGTCACAAACGACTTGCACAACAGCGATCACTTCCCGATATGCATCTCTATGAAGACTCTGGTAAACAACTGCACCCCCATAAAACTATGCAAATACCTCTATCATCGCGCGGATTGGGCGAAATACTCTCAAAAGGCAGAAATAGAAATTCTCAATAAATCTTTTTATAAAACTAGCAACCAAGACGCAGCTCTCTTTATAAAAGCCATACGCACCACAGTAAACGAATACATTCCACAAACAAAAAACACCCCCTACACGCCAAAAAGAACAGTACCATGGTGGAATGAAGTAGTCTCTTATTTACGTTACCAAAAAATGATGTCATGGCAAACCTTTAAAGCCAACCCAACCCAAGTAAACCTAATAACATACAGAAAAAATAATGCCAAGTTTCGTCAATAACTAAAAAAAAAAGCTAAAAGAGAAAGCTTTGAAAAGGCTATACACAGAAACATGCCAATCACTGACATCTGGAACAGAATTAATCGTATCACCCGGCGAAATCAAACTTCAAGCATTAAAGCAATCAACTACCAGAATGAAACTCTAACTGATCCCCTATTAATTGCCAATGTTTTCGGTAATACATGGGCAGAGTATGCATCAGGTAAAATTTTTTCACAATTATTCAATTCCTGCAAACGATCGTCCAACTCTACATCGGTGAGCCACACTATTGATAAAACAGCATCACTTTTGGAAGAACCAATAACAATGACTGAACTCTCCAGTTGCCTAGAAAAAGTCAAAGGTTCAACTCCAGGCTTAGACCGCGTGAGCTATCAGATGATCAAAACTCTAAGCCATAACTCCAAACTAAAATTACTAGAACTTTATAACACCATTTTTAAAAACGGCAACATCCCACAAAACTGGAAACTCGCAATAGTAATACCGATTCCAAAGACAAAAAACTCCTACACCACTGACGCATACCGCCCCATATCTCTACTCCCTTGTATTTCGAAAATAATCGAACGAATAATGGCCTGCAGATTGTTATGGCTCATGGAAAAGAAAAAACTTATCGCTAAGGAACAGGTTGCTTTTAAGCCAAGCAAGGGATGTGACGACGCCCTACTGCACTTTGACAACTACATATCAAAAGTTCTGTCTGCTAAAAATCACGTGACAATATTATCGATTGATTTCGAAAGAGCGTTCAACAGGGTCGGCTCACATGTCATCTTAGACGTCCTAAAATCATGGAAAATAGGACACAATATATTTAACTTTGTGAAATCCTTCCTTACAAATAGAAACTTCAAGATAAGAATCAATGGGTATTTATCAAAAACATTTCCTTTGAAAAATTGTATCCCGCAGGGTTCTCCCCTCTCAGTGATGTTATTTCAAATTGCGTTCAACGAAATAAGTAAACTCCTAAACAAGATCCCCTACGTCGACCACTGCCTATACGCAGACGACCTATACATTTTATGCAAAAGAAATAACAACGACGAATTTTATCAAAAGCCCTTGGCGGCATCAGTAAATGGACCGACTCAGGCGGAAAAATCTCACTGCAAAAAACAAAAAAGCTCCATATCTGCAGGAAACAAAACTGCGACTCAGACAACTACAACATACAAACAGATGGAATAACTTTACAAAACGTTGATAAATTAAAAATCTTAGGAGTAATATTTTCCCGTAAATACCATTGGAAAGACCACTGCACTACTTTGAAAACCTCAATACTATCTAGAGCAAATATAATCCGTTATTTGTCTTCGAAAAGTTCTGTACATATCAACACTCTGGTTTACCCAACAAAAACACTACTGCTGAGCAAAATAGATTACGGCATGTTTCTGTATGGAAACAGCCCCAAATCTACATTAAACATAATTAAACCAGCATACCATAAAGCCGCACGAGCTGCAGTTTATGCATATAGGACAACGCCCATCAATAGTATTCTCAACGAAGCAGGCCTTCCATCCATAGAGAACAGATTCCTAGAAATTAAAGGGAGAATACTATCAAAACTATTAAGGAGCACAAACTCCATAGCTGATAACGACATCTTTAAAAGCATCTCCGTCAAAAAACCTAAACGCATCAAATCTGCAATTGTTTTACCCTTGGATCTCGCACGCAATATGGGCATTCCCATAAAAATTACCAAAAAACATATTAATACGCCACCTTGGAAATTCAACAAAGCCCTAGTAGATTTGTCATTATCTGAGCTTAAAAAATCCGAAACCCCCAAGGAAGAATTTTAAAATTTTTGGGCAGAAAAGAAAAGTGAACTAAGAAGTAATGGTTGGCGCTTCCCCTCCACTGACGGAACAAAATCCCAACAAACCATACCCGCCTACGCAGTAGTCGATGACGAATGGAATAACGTGGCACTAAACACTCTACACCAATATTCCTATATTTTCACAGCCGAATCTTGTGCAATCTCCCGCGCTGTCCAACATGCAATTAAACTGAAGAATAAAACCATAATTTGCACTGACAGCTTATCTGTAACCAAGGCAATTACCAACCCCTACAATAATAAGTGGAACAAAGTCATTAAAATCAGAGATGCCCTGACAAACAACGAGGGAAAAATAAAAATCTTTTGGGTTTTGAGTCACATAGGCATCACAGGCAACGAAAAAGCGGACTCCACAGCAAAGCACGCATCTAATGCCCCCATCTTTCTAGACGACACTGTTAAAAAAAATAGATTTACGCCGACAAAACACAAATTATATCAATGACAAAGTCAGACATAACCAAATACAACATCCCCATTAAGCCAACATTAACCCATTCTCAAAACGCCCTATTTATCCTATTTGTGAAGTCCACAAAATAAAATAAAAACATTTTCAAGACTGAAACTCAGCCATACAATATTCTCCCATAATCACATTTTAAAAAACAACACCAGACCCACATGTAACATCTGCAACAGCAACCTTACAATAAACCACCTGCTAAATGAATGCACATCACTACACAACCTAAGGATTAAGCACTTCAACAACACACCGGCTATTAAAATCCTACAAGACCCATCAACAAAGAACATCAACAGTATCTATAATTTCATAAAGGAAGCAAAAGTCTTAATATAAGTAAAACTAGTACAACCACACATTTATTATTCTAACACCGAGCTGATAGCCATGGAAGCTATGCTCGTTAAAATTTCCTTTAATCTTAGAATTTATTATATCGACATCTCATTTTGCAGCCTGTCTTTACTCCCTCTACTTAACTGGACGGTCACAAACGACTTGCACAACAGCGATCACTTCCCGATATGCATCTCTATGAAGACTCTGGTAAACAACTGCACCCCCATAAAACTATGCAAATACCTGTATCATCGCGCGGATTGGGCGAAATACTCTCAAAAAGGCAGAAATAGAAATTCTCAATAAATCTTTTTATAAAACTAGCAACCAAGACGCAGCTCTCTTTATAAAAGCCATACGCACCACAGTAAACGAATACATTCCACAAACAAAAAACACCCCCTACACGCCAAAAAGAACAGTACCATGGTGGAATGAAGTAGTCTCTTATTTACGTTACCAAAAAATGATGTCATGGCAAACCTTTAAAGCCAACCCAACCCAAGTAAACCTAATAACATACAGAAAAAATAATGCCAACTTTCGTCAATAACTAAAAAAAAGCTAAAAGAGAAAGCTTTGAAAATTTTACAAAGGCTATACACAGAAACATGCCAATCACTGACATCTGGAACAGAATTAATCATATCACCCGGCGAAATCAAACTTCAAGCATTAAAGCAATCAACTACCAGAATGAAACTCTAACTGATCCCCTATTAATTGCCAATGTTTTCGGTAATACATGGGCAGAGTATGCAGCAGGTAAAAATTTTTCACAATTATTCAATTCCTGCAAACGATCGTCCAACTCAACATCGGTGAGCCACACTATTGATAAAACAGCATCACTTTTGGAAGAACCAATAACAATGACTGAACTCTCCAGTTGCCTAGAAAAAGTCAAAGGTTCAACTCCAGGCTTAGGCCGCGTGAGCTATCAGATGATCAAAACTCTAAGCCATAACTCCAAACTAAAATTACTAGAACCTTATAACACTATTTTTAAAAACGGCAACATCCCACAAAACTGGAAACTCGCAATAGTAATACCGATTCCAAAGACAAAATCATGGAAAAATCATGGAAAATAGGACATAATATATTTAACTTTGTGAAATCCTTCCTTACAAAAAGAAACTTCAAGATAAGAATCAATGGGTATTTATCAAAAACATTTCCTTTGAAAAATGGTATCCCGCAGGGTTCTCCCCTCTCAGTGATGTTATTTCAAATTGCGTTCAACGAAATAAGTAAACTCCTAAACAAGATCCCCTACGTCGACCACTGCCTATACGCAGACGACCTATACATTTTATGCAAAAGAAATAACAACGACGAAACGACAAGAATTTTATCAAAAGCCCTTGGCGGCATCAGTAAATGGACCGAATACTCAGGCGGAAAAATCTCACTGCAAAAAACAAAAAAGCTCCATATCTGCAGGAAACAAAACTGCGACTCAGACAACTACAACATACAAACAGATGGAATAACTTTACAAAACGTTGATAAATTAAAAATCTTAGGAGTAATATTTTCCCGTAAATACCATTAGAAAGACCACTCCACTACTTTGAAAACCTCAATACTATCTAGAGCAAATATAATCCGTTATTTGTCTTCGAAAAGTTCTGTACATATCAACACTCTGGTTTACCTAACAAAAACACTACTGCTGAGCAAAATAGATTACGGCATGTTTCTGTATGGAAACAGCCCCAAATCTACATTAAACATAATTAAACCAGCATACCATAAAGCCGCACGAGCTGCAGTTTATGCATATAGGACAACGCCCATCAATAGTATTCTCAACGAAGCAGGCCTTCCATCCATAGAGAACAGATTCCTAGAAATTAAAGGGAGAATACTATCAAAACTTTTAACGAGCACAAACTCCATAGCTGATAACGACATCTTTAAAAGCATCTCCGCCAAAAAACCTAAACGCATCAAATCTGCAATTGTTTTACCCTTGGATCTCGCACGCGATATGGGCATTCCCATAAAAATTACCAAAAAACATATTAATACGCCACCTTGGAAGTTTAACAAAGCCCTAGTAGATTTGTCATTATCTGAGCTTAAAAAATCCGAAACCCCCAAGGAACAATTTTAAAATTTTTGGGCAGAAAAGAAAAGTGAACTAAGAAGTAATGGTTGGCGCTTCCTATCCACTGACGGAACAAAATCCCAACAAACCATACCCGCCTACGCAGTAGTCGATGACGAATGGAATAACGTGGCACTAAACACTCTACACCAATATTCCTATATTTTCACAGCCGAATCTTGTGCAATCTCCCGCGCTGTCCAACATGCAATTAAACTGAAGAATAAAACCATAATTTGCACTGACAGCTTATCTGTAACCAAGGCAATTACCAACCCCTACAATAATAAGTGGAACAAAGTCATTAAAATCAGAGATGCCCTGACAAACAACGAGGAAAAAATTAAAATCTTTTGGGTTTTGAGTCACATAGGCATCACAGGCAACGAAAAAGCGGACTCCACAGCAAAGCACGCATCTAATGCCCCCATCTTTCTAGACGACACTGTTGAAAAAATAGATTTACGCCGACAAATCACAAATTATATCAATGACAAAGTCAGACATAACCAAATACAACATCCCCATTATGCCAACATTAACCCCAGTAACATCTGCAACAGCAACCTTACAATAATCCACCTGCTAAATGAATGCACATCACTACACAACCTAAGGATTAAGCACTTCAACAACACACCGGCTATTAAAATCCTACAAGACCCATCAACAAAGAACATCAACAGTATCTATAATTTCATAAAGGAAGCAAAAGTCTTAATATAAGTAAAACTAGTACAACCACACATTTATTATTCTAACACCGAGCTGATAGCCATGGAAGCTATGCTCGTTAAAATTTCCTTTAATCTTAGAATTTATTATATCGACATCTCATTTTGCAGCCTGTCCTTACTCCCTCTACTTAACTGGACGGTCACAAACGACTTGCACAACAGCGATCACTTCCCGATATGCATCTCTATGAAGACTCTGGTAAACAACTGCACCCCCATAAAACTATGCAAATACCTCTATCATCGCGCGGATTGGGCGAAATACTCTCAAAAGGCAGAAATAGAAATTCTCAATAAATCTTTTTATAAAACTAGCAACCAAGACGCAGCTCTCTTTATAAAAGCCATACGCACCACAGTAAACGAATACATTCCACAAACAAAAAACACCCCCTACACGCCAAAAAGAACAGTACCATGGTGGAATGAAGTAGTCTCTTATTTACGTTACCAAAAAATGATGTCATGGCAAACCTTTAAAGCCAACCCAACCCAAGTAAACCTAATAACATACAGAAAAAATAATGCCAAGTTTCGTCAATAACTAAAAAAAAAAGCTAAAAGAGAAAGCTTTGAAAAGGCTATACACAGAAACATGCCAATCACTGACATCTGGAACAGAATTAATCGTATCACCCGGCGAAATCAAACTTCAAGCATTAAAGCAATCAACTACCAGAATGAAACTCTAACTGATCCCCTATTAATTGCCAATGTTTTCGGTAATACATGGGCAGAGTATGCATCAGGTAAAATTTTTTCACAATTATTCAATTCCTGCAAACGATCGTCCAACTCTACATCGGTGAGCCACACTATTGATAAAACAGCATCACTTTTGGAAGAACCAATAACAATGACTGAACTCTCCAGTTGCCTAGAAAAAGTCAAAGGTTCAACTCCAGGCTTAGACCGCGTGAGCTATCAGATGATCAAAACTCTAAGCCATAACTCCAAACTAAAATTACTAGAACTTTATAACACCATTTTTAAAAACGGCAACATCCCACAAAACAGTTGCCTAGAAAAAGTCAAAGGTTCAACTCCAGGCTTAGGCCGCGTGAGCTATCAGATGATCAAAACTCTAAGCCATAACTCCAAACTAAAATTACTAGAACTTTATAACACCATTTTTAAAAACGGCAACATCCCACAAAACTGGAAACTCGCAATAGTAATACCGATTCCAAAGACAAAAAACTCCTACACCACTGACGCATACCGCCCCATATCTCTACTCCCTTGTATTTCGAAAATAATCGAACGAATAATGGCCTGCAGATTGTTATGGCTCATGGAAAAGAAAAAACTTATCGCTAAGGAACAGGTTGCTTTTAAGCCAAGCAAGGGATGTGACGACGCCCTACTGCACTTTGACAACTACATATCAAAAGTTCTGTCTGCTAAAAATCACGTGACAATATTATCGATTGATTTCGAAAGAGCGTTCAACAGGGTCGGCTCACATGTCATCTTAGACGTCCTAAAATCATGGAAAATAGGACACAATATATTTAACTTTGTGAAATCCTTCCTTACAAATAGAAACTTCAAGATAAGAATCAATGGGTATTTATCAAAAACATTTCCTTTGAAAAATTGTATCCCGCAGGGTTCTCCCCTCTCAGTGATGTTATTTCAAATTGCGTTCAACGAAATAAGTAAACTCCTAAACAAGATCCCCTACGTCGACCACTGCCTATACGCAGACGACCTATACATTTTATGCAAAAGAAATAACAACGACGAATTTTATCAAAAGCCCTTGGCGGCATCAGTAAATGGACCGACTCAGGCGGAAAAATCTCACTGCAAAAAACAAAAAAGCTCCATATCTGCAGGAAACAAAACTGCGACTCAGACAACTACAACATACAAACAGATGGAATAACTTTACAAAACGTTGATAAATTAAAAATCTTAGGAGTAATATTTTCCCGTAAATACCATTGGAAAGACCACTGCACTACTTTGAAAACCTCAATACTATCTAGAGCAAATATAATCCGTTATTTGTCTTCGAAAAGTTCTGTACATATCAACACTCTGGTTTACCCAACAAAAACACTACTGCTGAGCAAAATAGATTACGGCATGTTTCTGTATGGAAACAGCCCCAAATCTACATTAAACATAATTAAACCAGCATACCATAAAGCCGCACGAGCTGCAGTTTATGCATATAGGACAACGCCCATCAATAGTATTCTCAACGAAGCAGGCCTTCCATCCATAGAGAACAGATTCCTAGAAATTAAAGGGAGAATACTATCAAAACTATTAAGGAGCACAAACTCCATAGCTGATAACGACATCTTTAAAAGCATCTCCGTCAAAAAACCTAAACGCATCAAATCTGCAATTGTTTTACCCTTGGATCTCGCACGCAATATGGGCATTCCCATAAAAATTACCAAAAAACATATTAATACGCCACCTTGGAAATTCAACAAAGCCCTAGTAGATTTGTCATTATCTGAGCTTAAAAAATCCGAAACCCCCAAGGAAGAATTTTAAAATTTTTGGGCAGAAAAGAAAAGTGAACTAAGAAGTAATGGTTGGCGCTTCCCCTCCACTGACGGAACAAAATCCCAACAAACCATACCCGCCTACGCAGTAGTCGATGACGAATGGAATAACGTGGCACTAAACACTCTACACCAATATTCCTATATTTTCACAGCCGAATCTTGTGCAATCTCCCGCGCTGTCCAACATGCAATTAAACTGAAGAATAAAACCATAATTTGCACTGACAGCTTATCTGTAACCAAGGCAATTACCAACCCCTACAATAATAAGTGGAACAAAGTCATTAAAATCAGAGATGCCCTGACAAACAACGAGGGAAAAATAAAAATCTTTTGGGTTTTGAGTCACATAGGCATCACAGGCAACGAAAAAGCGGACTCCACAGCAAAGCACGCATCTAATGCCCCCATCTTTCTAGACGACACTGTTAAAAAAAATAGATTTACGCCGACAAAACACAAATTATATCAATGACAAAGTCAGACATAACCAAATACAACATCCCCATTAAGCCAACATTAACCCATTCTCAAAACGCCCTATTTATCCTATTTGTGAAGTCCACAAAATAAAATAAAAACATTTTCAAGACTGAAACTCAGCCATACAATATTCTCCCATAATCACATTTTAAAAAACAACACCAGACCCACATGTAACATCTGCAACAGCAACCTTACAATAAACCACCTGCTAAATGAATGCACATCACTACACAACCTAAGGATTAAGCACTTCAACAACACACCGGCTATTAAAATCCTACAAGACCCATCAACAAAGAACATCAACAGTATCTATAATTTCATAAAGGAAGCAAAAGTCTTAATATAAGTAAAACTAGTACAACCACACATTTATTATTCTAACACCGAGCTGATAGCCATGGAAGCTATGCTCGTTAAAATTTCCTTTAATCTTAGAATTTATTATATCGACATCTCATTTTGCAGCCTGTCTTTACTCCCTCTACTTAACTGGACGGTCACAAACGACTTGCACAACAGCGATCACTTCCCGATATGCATCTCTATGAAGACTCTGGTAAACAACTGCACCCCCATAAAACTATGCAAATACCTCTATCATCGCGCGGATTGGGCGAAATACTCTCAAAAAGGCAGAAATAGAAATTCTCAATAAATCTTTTTATAAAACTAGCAACCAAGACGCAGCTCTCTTTATAAAAGCCATACGCACCACAGTAAACGAATACATTCCACAAACAAAAAACACCCCCTACACGCCAAAAAGAACAGTACCATGGTGGAATGAAGTAGTCTCTTATTTACGTTACCAAAAAATGATGTCATGGCAAACCTTTAAAGCCAACCCAACCCAAGTAAACCTAATAACATACAGAAAAAATAATGCCAACTTTCGTCAATAACTAAAAAAAAGCTAAAAGAGAAAGCTTTGAAAATTTTACAAAGGCTATACACAGAAACATGCCAATCACTGACATCTGGAACAGAATTAATCATATCACCCGGCGAAATCAAACTTCAAGCATTAAAGCAATCAACTACCAGAATGAAACTCTAACTGATCCCCTATTAATTGCCAATGTTTTCGGTAATACATGGGCAGAGTATGCAGCAGGTAAAAATTTTTCACAATTATTCAATTCCTGCAAACGATCGTCCAACTCAACATCGGTGAGCCACACTATTGATAAAACAGCATCACTTTTGGAAGAACCAATAACAATGACTGAACTCTCCAGTTGCCTAGAAAAAGTCAAAGGTTCAACTCCAGGCTTAGGCCGCGTGAGCTATCAGATGATCAAAACTCTAAGCCATAACTCCAAACTAAAATTACTAGAACCTTATAACACTATTTTTAAAAACGGCAACATCCCACAAAACTGGAAACTCGCAATAGTAATACCGATTCCAAAGACAAAATCATGGAAAAATCATGGAAAATAGGACATAATATATTTAACTTTGTGAAATCCTTCCTTACAAAAAGAAACTTCAAGATAAGAATCAATGGGTATTTATCAAAAACATTTCCTTTGAAAAATGGTATCCCGCAGGGTTCTCCCCTCTCAGTGATGTTATTTCAAATTGCGTTCAACGAAATAAGTAAACTCCTAAACAAGATCCCCTACGTCGACCACTGCCTATACGCAGACGACCTATACATTTTATGCAAAAGAAATAACAACGACGAAACGACAAGAATTTTATCAAAAGCCCTTGGCGGCATCAGTAAATGGACCGAATACTCAGGCGGAAAAATCTCACTGCAAAAAACAAAAAAGCTCCATATCTGCAGGAAACAAAACTGCGACTCAGACAACTACAACATACAAACAGATGGAATAACTTTACAAAACGTTGATAAATTAAAAATCTTAGGAGTAATATTTTCCCGTAAATACCATTAGAAAGACCACTCCACTACTTTGAAAACCTCAATACTATCTAGAGCAAATATAATCCGTTATTTGTCTTCGAAAAGTTCTGTACATATCAACACTCTGGTTTACCTAACAAAAACACTACTGCTGAGCAAAATAGATTACGGCATGTTTCTGTATGGAAACAGCCCCAAATCCACATTAAACATAATTAAACCAGCATACCATAAAGCCGCACGAGCTGCAGTTTATGCATATAGGACAACGCCCATCAATAGTATTCTCAACGAAGCAGGCCTTCCATCCATAGAGAACAGATTCCTAGAAATTAAAGGGAGAATACTATCAAAACTTTTAACGAGCACAAACTCCATAGCTGATAACGACATCTTTAAAAGCATCTCCGCCAAAAAACCTAAACGCATCAAATCTGCAATTGTTTTACCCTTGGATCTCGCACGCGATATGGGCATTCCCATAAAAATTACCAAAAAACATATTAATACGCCACCTTGGAAGTTTAACAAAGCCCTAGTAGATTTGTCATTATCTGAGCTTAAAAAATCCGAAACCCCCAAGGAACAATTTTAAAATTTTTGGGCAGAAAAGAAAAGTGAACTAAGAAGTAATGGTTGGCGCTTCCTATCCACTGACGGAACAAAATCCCAACAAACCATACCCGCCTACGCAGTAGTCGATGACGAATGGAATAACGTGGCACTAAACACTCTACACCAATATTCCTATATTTTCACAGCCGAATCTTGTGCAATCTCCCGCGCTGTCCAACATGCAATTAAACTGAAGAATAAAACCATAATTTGCACTGACAGCTTATCTGTAACCAAGGCAATTACCAACCCCTACAATAATAAGTGGAACAAAGTCATTAAAATCAGAGATGCCCTGACAAACAACGAGGAAAAAATTAAAATCTTTTGGGTTTTGAGTCACATAGGCATCACAGGCAACGAAAAAGCGGACTCCACAGCAAAGCACGCATCTAATGCCCCCATCTTTCTAGACGACACTGTTGAAAAAATAGATTTACGCCGACAAATCACAAATTATATCAATGACAAAGTCAGACATAACCAAATACAACATCCCCATTATGCCAACATTAACCCCAGTAACATCTGCAACAGCAACCTTACAATAAACCACCTGCTAAATGAATGCACATCACTACACAACCTAAGGATTAAGCACTTCAACAACACACCGGCTATTAAAATCCTACAAGACCCATCAACAAAGAACATCAACAGTATCTATAATTTCATAAAGGAAGCAAAAGTCTTAATATAAGTAAAACTAGTACAACCACACATTTATTATTCTAACACCGAGCTGATAGCCATGGAAGCTATGCTCGTTAAAATTTCCTTTAATCTTAGAATTTATTATATCGACATCTCATTTTGCAGCCTGTCCTTACTCCCTCTACTTAACTGGACGGTCACAAACGACTTGCACAACAGCGATCACTTCCCGACCTGCATCTCTATGAAGACTCTGGTAAACAACTGCACCCCCATAAAACTATGCAAATACCTCTATCATCGCGCGGATTGGGCGAAATACTCTCAAAAGGCAGAAATAGAAATTCTCAATAAATCTTTTTATAAAACTAGCAACCAAGACGCAGCTCTATTTATAAAAGCCATACGCACCACAGCAAACGAATACATTCCACAAACAAAAAACACCCCCTACACGCCAAAAAGAACAGTACCATGGTGGAATGAAGTAGTCTCTTATTTACATTACCAAAAAATGATGTCATGGCAAACCTTTAAAGCCAACCCAACCCAAGTAAACCTAATAACATACAGAAAAAATAATGCCAAGTTTCGTCAATAACTAAAAAAAAAGCTAAAAGAGAAAGCTTTGAAAATTTTACAAAGGCTATATAGCGTGAGCTATCAGATGATCAAAACTCTAAGCCATAACTCCAAACTAAAATTACTAGAACCTTATAACACCATTTTTAAAAACGGCAACATCCCACAAAACTGGAAACTCGCAATAGTAATACCGATTCCAAAGACAAAAAACTCCTACACCACTGACGCATACCGCCCCATATCTCTACTCCCTTGTATTTCGAAAATAATCGAACGAATAATGGCCTGCAGATTGTTATGGCTCATGGAAAAGAAAAAAACTTATCGCTAAGGAACAGGTTACGTTTAAGCCAAGCAAGGGATGTGACGACGCCCTACTGCACTTTGACAACTACATATCAAAAGTTCTGTCTGCTAAAAATCACGTGACAATATTATCGATTGATTTCGAAAGAGCGTTCAACAGGGTCGGCTCACATGTCATCTTAGACGTCCTAAAATCATGGAAAATAGGACACAATATATTTAACTTTGTGAAATCCTTCCTTACAAATAGAAACTTCAAGATAAGAATCAATGGGTATTTATCAAAAACATTTCCTTTGAAAAATTGTATCCCGCAGGGTTCTCCCCTCTCAGTGATGTTATTTCAAATTGCGTTCAACGAAATAAGTAAAGTCCTAAACAAGATCCCCTACGTCGACCACTGCCTATACGCAGACGACCTATACATTTTATGCAAAAGAAATAACAACGACGAAACGACAAAAATTTTATCAAAAGCCCTTGGCGGCATCAGTAAATGGACCGAATACTCAGGCGGAAAAATCTCACTGCAAAAAACAAAAAAGCTCCATATCTGCAGGAAACAAAACTGCGACTCAGACAACTACAACATACAAACAGATGGAATAACTTTACAAAACGTTGATAAATTAAAAATCTTAGGAGTAATATTTTCCCGTAAATACCATTGGAAAGACCACTGCACTACTTTGAAAACCTCAATACTATCTAGAGCAAATATAATCCGTTATTTGTCTTCGAAAAGTTCTGTACATATCAACACTCTGGTTTACCCAACAAAAACACTACTGCTGAGCAAAATAGATTACGGCATGTTTCTGTATGGAAACAGCCCCAAATCTACATTAAACATAATTAAACCAGCATACCATAAAGCCGCACGAGCTGCAGTTTATGCATATAGGACAACGCCCATCAATAGTATTCTCAACGAAGCAGGCCTTCCATCCATAGAGAACAGATTCCTAGAAATTAAAGGGAGAATACTATTAAAACTATTAACGAGCACAAACTCCATAGCTGATAACGACATCTTTAAAAGCATCTCCGCCAAAAAACCTAAACGCATCAAATCTGCAATTGTTTTACCCTTGGATCTCGCACGCGATATGGGCATTCCCATAAAAATTACCAAAAAACATATTAATACGCCACCTTGGAAGTTCAACAAAGCCCTAGTAGATTTGTCATTATCTGAGCTTAAAAAATCCGAAACCCCCAAGGAACAATTTTAAAATTTTTGGGCAGAAAAGAAAAGTGAACTAAGAAGTAATGGTTGGCGCTTCCTATCCACTGACGGAACAAAATCCCAACAAACCCTACCCGCCTACGCAGTAGTCGATGACGTATGGAATAACGTGGCACTAAACACTCTACACCAATATTCCTATATTTTCACAGCCGAATCTTGTGCAATCTCCCGCGCTGTCCAACATGCAATTAAACTGAAGAATAAAACCATAATTTGCACTGACAGCTTATCTGTAACCAAGGCAATTACCAACCCCTACAATAATAAGTGGAACAAAGTCATTAAAATCAGAGATGCCCTGACAAACAACGAGGGAAAAATAAAAATCTTTTGCGTTTTGAGTCACATAGGCATCACAGGCAACGAAAAAGCGGACTCCGCAGCAAAGCACGCATCTAATGCCCCCATCTTTCTAGACGACACTGTTGAAAAAATAGATTTACGCCGACAAATCACAAATTATATCAATGACAAAGTCAGACATAACCAAATACAACATCCCCATTATGCCAACATTAACCCATTCTCAAAACGCCCTATTTATCCTATTTGTGAAGTCCACAAAATAAAATAAAAACATTTTCAAGACTGAAACTCAGCCATACAATATTCTCCCATAATCACATTTTAAAAAACAACACCAGACCCACATGTAACATCTGCAACAGCAACCTTACAATAAACCACCTGCTAAATGAATGCACATCACTACACAACCTAAGGATTAAGCACTTCAACAACACACCGGCTATTAAAATCCTACAAGACCCATCAACAAAGAACATCAACAGTATCTATAATTTCATAAAGGAAGCAAAAGTCTTAATATAAGTAAAACTAGTACAACCACACATTTATTATTCTAACACCGAGCTGATAGCCATGGAAGCTATGCTCGTTAAAATTTCCTTTAATCTTAGAATTTATTATATCGACATCTCATTTTGCAGCCTGTCCTTACTCCCTCTACTTAACTGGACGGTCACAAACGACTTGCACAACAGCGATCACTTCCCGACCTGCATCTCTATGAAGACTCTGGTAAACAACTGCACCCCCATAAAACTATGCAAATACCTCTATCATCGCGCGGATTGAGCGAAATACTCTCAAAAGGCAGAAATAGAAATTCTCAATAAATCTTTTTATAAAACTAGCAACCAAGACGCAGCTCTCTTTATAAAAGCCATACGCACCACAGTAAACGAATACATTCCACAAACAAAAAACACCCCCTACACGCCAAAAAGAACAGTACCATGGTGGAATGAAGTAGTCTCTTATTTACGTTACCAAAAAATGATGTCATGGCAAACCTTTAAAGCCAACCCAACCCAAGTAAACCTAATAACATACAGAAAAAATAATGCCAAGTTTCGTCAATAACTAAAAAAAAAAGCTAAAAGAGAAAGCTTTGAAAAGGCTATACACAGAAACATGCCAATCACTGACATCTGGAACAGAATTAATCGTATCACCCGGCGAAATCAAACTTCAAGCATTAAAGCAATCAACTACCAGAATGAAACTCTAACTGATCCCCTATTAATTGCCAATGTTTTCGGTAATACATGGGCAGAGTATGCATCAGGTAAAAATTTTTCACAATTATTCAATTCCTGCAAACGATCGTCCAACTCTACATCGGTGAGCCACACTATTGATAAAACAGCATCAGTTTTGGAAGAACCAATAACAATGACTGAACTCTCCAGTTGCCTAGAAAAAGTCAAAGGTTCAACTCCAGGCTTAGACCGCGTGAGCTATCAGATGATCAAAACTCTAAGCCATAACTCCAAACTAAAATTACTAGAACTTTATAACACCATTTTTAAAAACGGCAACATCCCACAAAACAGTTGCCTAGAAAAAGTCAAAGGTTCAACTCCAGGCTTAGGCCGCGTGAGCTATCAGATGATCAAAACTCTAAGCCATAACTCCAAACTAAAATTACTAGAACTTTATAACACCATTTTTAAAAACGGCAACATCCCACAAAACTGGAAACTCGCAATAGTAATACCGATTCCAAAGACAAAAAACTCCTACACCACTGACGCATACCGCCCCATATCTCTACTCCCTTGTATTTCGAAAATAATCGAACGAATAATCGCCTGCAGATTGTTATGGCTCATGGAAAAGAAAAAAACTTATCGCTAAGGAACAGGTTGCGTTTAAGCCAAGCAAGGGATGTGACGACGCCCTACTGCACTTTGACAACTACATATCAAAAGTTCTGTCTGCTAAAAATCACGTGACAATATTATCGATTGATTTCGAAAGAGCGTTCAACAGGGTCGGCTCACATGTCATCTTAGACGTCCTAAAATCATGGAAAATAGGACACAATATATTTAACTTTGTGAAATCCTTCCTTACAAATAGAAACTTCAAGATAAGAATCAATGGGTATTTATCAAAAACATTTCCTTTGAAAAATGGTATCCCGCAGGGTTCTCCCCTCTCAGTGATGTTATTTCAAATTGCGTTCAACGAAATAAGTAAACTCCTAAACAAGATCCCCTACGTCGACCACTGCCTATACGCAGACGACCTATACATTTTATGCAAAACAAATAACAACGACGAAACGACAAAAATTTTATCAAAAGCCCTTGGCGGCATCAGTAAATGGACCGAATACTCAGGCGGAAAAATCTCACTGCAAAAAACAAAAAAGCTCCATATCTGCAGGAAACAAAACTGCGACTCAGACAACTACAACATACAAACAGATGGAATAACTTTACAAAACGTTGATAAATTAAAAATCTTAGGAGTAATATTTTCCCGTAAATACCATTGGAAAGACCACTGCACTACTTTGAAAACCTCAATACTATCTAGAGCAAATATAATCCGTTATTTGTCTTCGAAAAGTTCTGTACATAACAACACTCTGGTTTACCCAACAAAAACACTACTGCTGAGCAAAATAGATTACGGCATGTTTCTGTATGGAAACAGCCCCAAATCTACATTAAACATAATTAAACCAGCATACCATAAAGCCGCCGCACGAGCTGCAGTTTATGCATATAGGACAACGCCCATCAATAGTATTCTCAACGAAGCAGGCCTTCCATCCATAGAGAACAGATTCCTAGCAATTAAAGGGAGAATACTATCAAAACTATTAACGAGCACAAACTCCATAGCTGATAACGACATCTTTAAAAGCATCTCCGCCAAAAAACCTAAACGCATCAAATCTGCAATTGTTTTACCCTTGGATCTCGCACGCGATATGGGCATTCCCATAAAAATTACCAAAAAACATATTAATACCCCACCTTGAAAGTTCAACAAAGCCCTAGTAGATTTGTCATTATCTGAGCTTAAAAAATCCGAAACCCCCAAGGAACAATTTTACAATTTCTGGGCAGAAAAGAAAAGTGAACTAAGAAGTAATGGTTGGCGCTTCCTATCCACTGACGGAACAAAATCCCAACAAACCCTACCCGCCTACGCAGTAGTCGATGACGTATGGAATAACGTGGCACTAAACACTCTACACCAATATTCCTATATTTTCACAGCCGAATCTTGTGCAATCTACCGCGCTGTCCAACATGCAATTAAACTGAAGAATAAAACCATAATTTGCACTGACAGCTTATCTGTAACCAAGGCAATTACCAACCCCTACAATAATAAGTGGAACAAAGTCATTAAAATCAGAGATGCCCTGACAAACAACGAGGGAAAAATAAAAATCTTTTGCGTTTTGAGTCACATAGGCATCACAGGCAACGAAAAAGCGGACTCCGCAGCAAAGCACGCATCTAATGCCCCCATCTTTCCAGACGACACTGTTGAAAAAATAGATTTACGCCGACAAATCACAAATTATATCAATGACAAAGTCAGACATAACCAAATACAACATCCCCATTATGCCAACATTAACCCATTCTCAAAACGCCCTATTTATCCTATTTGTGAAGTCCACAAAATAAAATAAAAACATTTTCAAGACTGAAACTCAGCCATACAATATTCTCCCATAATCACATTTTAAAAAACAACACCAGACCCACATGTAACATCTGCAACAGCAACCTTACAATAAACCACCAGCTAAATGAATGCACATCACTACACAACCTAAGGATTAAGCACTTCAACAACACACCGGCTATTAAAATCCTACAAGACCCATCAACAAAGAACATCAACAGTATCTATAATTTCATAAAGGAAGCAAAAGTCTTAATATAAGTAAAACTAGTACAACCACACATTTATTATTCTAACACCGAGCTGATAGCCATGGAAGCTATGCTCGTTAAAATTTCCTTTAATCTTAGAATTTATTATATCGACATCTCATTTTGCAGCCTGTCTTTACTCCCTCTACTTAACTGGACGGTCACAAACGACTTGCACAACAGCGATCACTTCCCGATATGCATCTCTATGAAGACTCTGGTAAACAACTGCACCCCCATAAAACTATGCAAATACCTCTATCATCGCGCGGATTGGGCGAAATACTCTCAAAAGGCAGAAATAGAAATTCTCAATAAATCTTTTTATAAAACTAGCAACCAATAAAGCCATACGCACCACAGCAAACGAATACATTCCACAAACAAAAAACACCCCCTACACGCCAAAAAGAACAGTACCATGGTGGAATGAGGTAGTCTCTTATTTTCGTTACCAAAAAAATGATGTCATGGCAAACCTTTAAAGCCAACCCAACCCAAGTAAACCTAATAACATACAGAAAAAATAATGCCAACTTTCGTCAATAACTAAAAACAAAGCTAAAAGAGAAAGCTTTGAAAATTTTACAAAGGCTATACACAGAAACATGCCAATCACTGACACCTGGAACAGAATTAATCATATCACCCGGCGAAATCAAACTTCAAGCATTAAAGCAATCAACTACCAGAATGAAACTCTAACTGATCCCCTATTAATTGCCAATGTTTTCGGTAATACATGGGCAGAGTATGCATCAGGTAAAAATTTTTCACAATTATTCAATTCCTGCAAACGATCGTCCAACTCTACATCGGTGAGCCACACTATTGATAAAACAGCATCAGTTTTGGAAGAACCAATAACAATGACTGAACTCTCCAGTTGCCTAGAAAAAGTCAAAGGTTCAACTCCAGGCTTAGACCGCGTGAGCTATCAGATGATCAAAACTCTAAGCCATAACTCCAAACTAAAATTACTAGAACTTTATAACACCATTTTTAAAAACGGCAACATCCCACAAAACAGTTGCCTAGAAAAAGTCAAAGGTTCAACTCCAGGCTTAGGCCGCGTGAGCTATCAGATGATCAAAACTCTAAGCCATAACTCCAAACTAAAATTACTAGAACCTTATAACACTATTTTTAAAAACGGCAACATCCCACAAAACTGGAAACTCGCAATAGTAATACCGATTCCAAAGACAAAATCATGGAAAAATCATGGAAAATAGGACATAATATATTTAACTTTGTGAAATCCTTCCTTACAAAAAGAAACTTCAAGATAAGAATCAATGGGTATTTATCAAAAACATTTCCTTTGAAAAATGGTATCCCGCAGGGTTCTCCCCTCTCAGTGATGTTATTTCAAATTGCGTTCAACGAAATAAGTAAACTCCTAAACAAGATCCCCTACGTCGACCACTGCCTATACGCAGACGACCTATACATTTTATGCAAAAGAAATAACAACGACGAAACGACAAGAATTTTATCAAAAGCCCTTGGCGGCATCAGTAAATGGACCGAATACTCAGGCGGAAAAATCTCACTGCAAAAAACAAAAAAGCTCCATATCTGCAGGAAACAAAACTGCGACTCAGACAACTACAACATACAAACAGATGGAATAACTTTACAAAACGTTGATAAATTAAAAATCTTAGGAGTAATATTTTCCCGTAAATACCATTAGAAAGACCACTCCACTACTTTGAAAACCTCAATACTATCTAGAGCAAATATAATCCGTTATTTGTCTTCGAAAAGTTCTGTACATATCAACACTCTGGTTTACCTAACAAAAACACTACTGCTGAGCAAAATAGATTACGGCATGTTTCTGTATGGAAACAGCCCCAAATCTACATTAAACATAATTAAACCAGCATACCATAAAGCCGCACGAGCTGCAGTTTATGCATATAGGACAACGCCCATCAATAGTATTCTCAACGAAGCAGGCCTTCCATCCATAGAGAACAGATTCCTAGAAATTAAAGGGAGAATACTATCAAAACTTTTAACGAGCACAAACTCCATAGCTGATAACGACATCTTTAAAAGCATCTCCGCCAAAAAACCTAAACGCATCAAATCTGCAATTGTTTTACCCTTGGATCTCGCACGCGATATGGGCATTCCCATAAAAATTACCAAAAAACATATTAATACGCCACCTTGGAAGTTTAACAAAGCCCTAGTAGATTTGTCATTATCTGAGCTTAAAAAATCCGAAACCCCCAAGGAACAATTTTAAAATTTTTGGGCAGAAAAGAAAAGTGAACTAAGAAGTAATGGTTGGCGCTTCCTATCCACTGACGGAACAAAATCCCAACAAACCATACCCGCCTACGCAGTAGTCGATGACGAATGGAATAACGTGGCACTAAACACTCTACACCAATATTCCTATATTTTCACAGCCGAATCTTGTGCAATCTCCCGCGCTGTCCAACATGCAATTAAACTGAAGAATAAAACCATAATTTGCACTGACAGCTTATCTGTAACCAAGGCAATTACCAACCCCTACAATAATAAGTGGAACAAAGTCATTAAAATCAGAGATGCCCTGACAAACAACGAGGAAAAAATTAAAATCTTTTGGGTTTTGAGTCACATAGGCATCACAGGCAACGAAAAAGCGGACTCCACAGCAAAGCACGCATCTAATGCCCCCATCTTTCTAGACGACACTGTTGAAAAAATAGATTTACGCCGACAAATCACAAATTATATCAATGACAAAGTCAGACATAACCAAATACAACATCCCCATTATGCCAACATTAACCCCAGTAACATCTGCAACAGCAACCTTACAATAAACCACCTGCTAAATGAATGCACATCACTACACAACCTAAGGATTAAGCACTTCAACAACACACCGGCTATTAAAATCCTACAAGACCCATCAACAAAGAACATCAACAGTATCTATAATTTCATAAAGGAAGCAAAAGTCTTAATATAAGTAAAACTAGTACAACCACACATTTATTATTCTAACACCGAGCTGATAGCCATGGAAGCTATGCTCGTTAAAA
Organism: Phania funesta; assembly: GCA_963932375.1. Taxonomy (NCBI): domain Eukaryota; kingdom Metazoa; phylum Arthropoda; class Insecta; order Diptera; family Tachinidae; genus Phania; species Phania funesta. The sequence goes on from OZ010652.1 coordinate 47,070, forward strand.
TTTCCTTTAATCTTAGAATTTATTATATCGACATCTTATTTTGCAGCCTGTCCTTACTCCCTCTACTTAACTGGACGGTCACAAACGACTTGCACAACAGCGATCACTTCCCGACCTGCATCTCTATGAAGACTCTGGTAAACAACTGCACCCCCATAAAACTATGCAAATACCTCTATCATCGCGCGGATTGGGCGAAATACTCTCAAAAGGCAGAAATAGAAATTCTCAATAAATCTTTTTATAAAACTAGCAACCAAGACGCAGCTCTATTTATAAAAGCCATACGCACCACAGCAAACGAATACATTCCACAAACAAAAAACACCCCCTACACGCCAAAAAGAACAGTACCATGGTGGAATGAAGTAGTCTCTTATTTACGTTACCAAAAAATGATGTCATGGCAAACCTTTAAAGCCAACCCAACCCAAGTAAACCTAATAACATACAGAAAAAATAATGCCAAGTTTCGTCAATAACTAAAAAAAAAGCTAAAAGAGAAAGCTTTGAAAATTTTACAAAGGCTATATAGCGTGAGCTATCAGATGATCAAAACTCTAAGCCATAACTCCAAACTAAAATTACTAGAACCTTATAACACCATTTTTAAAAACGGCAACATCCCACAAAACTGGAAACTCGCAATAGTAATACCGATTCCAAAGACAAAAAACTCCTACACCACTGACGCATACCGCCCCATATCTCTACTCCCTTGTATTTCGAAAATAATCGAACGAATAATGGCCTGCAGATTGTTATGGCTCATGGAAAAGAAAAAAACTTATCGCTAAGGAACAGGTTACGTTTAAGCCAAGCAAGGGATGTGACGACGCCCTACTGCACTTTGACAACTACATATCAAAAGTTCTGTCTGCTAAAAATCACGTGACAATATTATCGATTGATTTCGAAAGAGCGTTCAACAGGGTCGGCTCACATGTCATCTTAGACGTCCTAAAATCATGGAAAATAGGACACAATATATTTAACTTTGTGAAATCCTTCCTTACAAATAGAAACTTCAAGATAAGAATCAATGGGTATTTATCAAAAACATTTCCTTTGAAAAATTGTATCCCGCAGGGTTCTCCCCTCTCAGTGATGTTATTTCAAATTGCGTTCAACGAAATAAGTAAAGTCCTAAACAAGATCCCCTACGTCGACCACTGCCTATACGCAGACGACCTATACATTTTATGCAAAACAAATAACAACGACGAAACGACAAAAATTTTATCAAAAGCCCTTGGCGGCATCAGTAAATGGACCGAATACTCAGGCGGAAAAATCTCACTGCAAAAAACAAAAAAGCTCCATATCTGCAGGAAACAAAACTGCGACTCAGACAACTACAACATACAAACAGATGGAATAACTTTACAAAACGTTGATAAATTAAAAATCTTAGGAGTAATATTTTCCCGTAAATACCATTGGAAAGACCACTGCACTACTTTGAAAACCTCAATACTATCTAGAGCAAATATAATCCGTTATTTGTCTTCGAAAAGTTCTGTACATAACAACACTCTGGTTTACCCAACAAAAACACTACTGCTGAGCAAAATAGATTACGGCATGTTTCTGTATGGAAACAGCCCCAAATCTACATTAAACATAATTAAACCAGCATACCATAAAGCCGCCGCACGAGCTGCAGTTTATGCATATAGGACAACGCCCATCAATAGTATTCTCAACGAAGCAGGCCTTCCATCCATAGAGAACAGATTCCTAGCAATTAAAGGGAGAATACTATCAAAACTATTAACGAGCACAAACTCCATAGCTGATAACGACATCTTTAAAAGCATCTCCGCCAAAAAACCTAAACGCATCAAATCTGCAATTGTTTTACCCTTGGATCTCGCACGCGATATGGGCATTCCCATAAAAATTACCAAAAAACATATTAATACCCCACCTTGAAAGTTCAACAAAGCCCTAGTAGATTTGTCATTATCTGAGCTTAAAAAATCCGAAACCCCCAAGGAACAATTTTACAATTTCTGGGCAGAAAAGAAAAGTGAACTAAGAAGTAATGGTTGGCGCTTCCTATCCACTGACGGAACAAAATCCCAACAAACCCTACCCGCCTACGCAGTAGTCGATGACGTATGGAATAACGTGGCACTAAACACTCTACACCAATATTCCTATATTTTCACAGCCGAATCTTGTGCAATCTACCGCGCTGTCCAACATGCAATTAAACTGAAGAATAAAACCATAATTTGCACTGACAGCTTATCTGTAACCAAGGCAATTACCAACCCCTACAATAATAAGTGGAACAAAGTCATTAAAATCAGAGATGCCCTGACAAACAACGAGGGAAAAATAAAAATCTTTTGCGTTTTGAGTCACATAGGCATCACAGGCAACGAAAAAGCGGACTCCGCAGCAAAGCACGCATCTAATGCCCCCATCTTTCCAGACGACACTGTTGAAAAAATAGATTTACGCCGACAAATCACAAATTATATCAATGACAAAGTCAGACATAACCAAATACAACATCCCCATTATGCCAACATTAACCCATTCTCAAAACGCCCTATTTATCCTATTTGTGAAGTCCACAAAATAAAATAAAAACATTTTCAAGACTGAAACTCAGCCATACAATATTCTCCCATAATCACATTTTAAAAAACAACACCAGACCCACATGTAACATCTGCAACAGCAACCTTACAATAAACCACCAGCTAAATGAATGCACATCACTACACAACCTAAGGATTAAGCACTTCAACAACACACCGGCTATTAAAATCCTACAAGACCCATCAACAAAGAACATCAACAGTATCTATAATTTCATAAAGGAAGCAAAAGTCTTAATATAAGTAAAACTAGTACAACCACACATTTATTATTCTAACACCGAGCTGATAGCCATGGAAGCTATGCTCGTTAAAATTTCCTTTAATCTTAGAATTTATTATATCGACATCTCATTTTGCAGCCTGTCTTTACTCCCTCTACTTAACTGGACGGTCACAAACGACTTGCACAACAGCGATCACTTCCCGATATGCATCTCTATGAAGACTCTGGTAAACAACTGCACCCCCATAAAACTATGCAAATACCTCTATCATCGCGCGGATTGGGCGAAATACTCTCAAAAGGCAGAAATAGAAATTCTCAATAAATCTTTTTATAAAACTAGCAACCAATAAAGCCATACGCACCACAGCAAACGAATACATTCCACAAACAAAAAACACCCCCTACACGCCAAAAAGAACAGTACCATGGTGGAATGAGGTAGTCTCTTATTTTCGTTACCAAAAAAATGATGTCATGGCAAACCTTTAAAGCCAACCCAACCCAAGTAAACCTAATAACATACAGAAAAAATAATGCCAACTTTCGTCAATAACTAAAAACAAAGCTAAAAGAGAAAGCTTTGAAAATTTTACAAAGGCTATACACAGAAACATGCCAATCACTGACACCTGGAACAGAATTAATCATATCACCCGGCGAAATCAAACTTCAAGCATTAAAGCAATCAACTACCAGAATGAAACTCTAACTGATCCCCTATTAATTGCCAATGTTTTCGGTAATACATGGGCAGAGTATGCATCAGGTAAAAATTTTTCACAATTATTCAATTCCTGCAAACGATCGTCCAACTCTACATCGGTGAGCCACACTATTGATAAAACAGCATCAGTTTTGGAAGAACCAATAACAATGACTGAACTCTCCAGTTGCCTAGAAAAAGTCAAAGGTTCAACTCCAGGCTTAGACCGCGTGAGCTATCAGATGATCAAAACTCTAAGCCATAACTCCAAACTAAAATTACTAGAACTTTATAACACCATTTTTAAAAACGGCAACATCCCACAAAACAGTTGCCTAGAAAAAGTCAAAGGTTCAACTCCAGGCTTAGGCCGCGTGAGCTATCAGATGATCAAAACTCTAAGCCATAACTCCAAACTAAAATTACTAGAACCTTATAACACTATTTTTAAAAACGGCAACATCCCACAAAACTGGAAACTCGCAATAGTAATACCGATTCCAAAGACAAAATCATGGAAAAATCATGGAAAATAGGACATAATATATTTAACTTTGTGAAATCCTTCCTTACAAAAAGAAACTTCAAGATAAGAATCAATGGGTATTTATCAAAAACATTTCCTTTGAAAAATGGTATCCCGCAGGGTTCTCCCCTCTCAGTGATGTTATTTCAAATTGCGTTCAACGAAATAAGTAAACTCCTAAACAAGATCCCCTACGTCGACCACTGCCTATACGCAGACGACCTATACATTTTATGCAAAAGAAATAACAACGACGAAACGACAAGAATTTTATCAAAAGCCCTTGGCGGCATCAGTAAATGGACCGAATACTCAGGCGGAAAAATCTCACTGCAAAAAACAAAAAAGCTCCATATCTGCAGGAAACAAAACTGCGACTCAGACAACTACAACATACAAACAGATGGAATAACTTTACAAAACGTTGATAAATTAAAAATCTTAGGAGTAATATTTTCCCGTAAATACCATTAGAAAGACCACTCCACTACTTTGAAAACCTCAATACTATCTAGAGCAAATATAATCCGTTATTTGTCTTCGAAAAGTTCTGTACATATCAACACTCTGGTTTACCTAACAAAAACACTACTGCTGAGCAAAATAGATTACGGCATGTTTCTGTATGGAAACAGCCCCAAATCTACATTAAACATTATTAAACCAGCATACCATAAAGCCGCACGAGCTGCAGTTTATGCATATAGGACAACGCCCATCAATAGTATTCTCAACGAAGCAGGCCTTCCATCCATAGAGAACAGATTCCTAGAAATTAAAGGGAGAATACTATCAAAACTTTTAACGAGCACAAACTCCATAGCTGATAACGACATCTTTAAAAGCATCTCCGCCAAAAAACCTAAACGCATCAAATCTGCAATTGTTTTACCCTTGGATCTCGCACGCGATATGGGCATTCCCATAAAAATTACCAAAAAACATATTAATACGCCACCTTGGAAGTTTAACAAAGCCCTAGTAGATTTGTCATTATCTGAGCTTAAAAAATCCGAAACCCCCAAGGAACAATTTTAAAATTTTTGGGCAGAAAAGAAAAGTGAACTAAGAAGTAATGGTTGGCGCTTCCTATCCACTGACGGAACAAAATCCCAACAAACCATACCCGCCTACGCAGTAGTCGATGACGAATGGAATAACGTGGCACTAAACACTCTACACCAATATTCCTATATTTTCACAGCCGAATCTTGTGCAATCTCCCGCGCTGTCCAACATGCAATTAAACTGAAGAATAAAACCATAATTTGCACTGACAGCTTATCTGTAACCAAGGCAATTACCAACCCCTACAATAATAAGTGGAACAAAGTCATTAAAATCAGAGATGCCCTGACAAACAACGAGGAAAAAATTAAAATCTTTTGGGTTTTGAGTCACATAGGCATCACAGGCAACGAAAAAGCGGACTCCACAGCAAAGCACGCATCTAATGCCCCCATCTTTCTAGACGACACTGTTGAAAAAATAGATTTACGCCGACAAATCACAAATTATATCAATGACAAAGTCAGACATAACCAAATACAACATCCCCATTATGCCAACATTAACCCCAGTAACATCTGCAACAGCAACCTTACAATAAACCACCTGCTAAATGAATGCACATCACTACACAACCTAAGGATTAAGCACTTCAACAACACACCGGCTATTAAAATCCTACAAGACCCATCAACAAAGAACATCAACAGTATCTATAATTTCATAAAGGAAGCAAAAGTCTTAATATAAGTAAAACTAGTACAACCACACATTTATTATTCTAACACCGAGCTGATAGCCATGGAAGCTATGCTCGTTAAAATTTCCTTTAATCTTAGAATTTATTATATCGACATCTTATTTTGCAGCCTGTCCTTACTCCCTCTACTTAACTGGACGGTCACAAACGACTTGCACAACAGCGATCACTTCCCGACCTGCATCTCTATGAAGACTCTGGTAAACAACTGCACCCCCATAAAACTATGCAAATACCTCTATCATCGCGCGGATTGGGCGAAATACTCTCAAAAGGCAGAAATAGAAATTCTCAATAAATCTTTTTATAAAACTAGCAACCAAGACGCAGCTCTATTTATAAAAGCCATACGCACCACAGCAAACGAATACATTCCACAAACAAAAAACACCCCCTACACGCCAAAAAGAACAGTACCATGGTGGAATGAAGTAGTCTCTTATTTACGTTACCAAAAAATGATGTCATGGCAAACCTTTAAAGCCAACCCAACCCAAGTAAACCTAATAACATACAGAAAAAATAATGCCAAGTTTCGTCAATAACTAAAAAAAAAGCTAAAAGAGAAAGCTTTGAAAATTTTACAAAGGCTATATAGCGTGAGCTATCAGATGATCAAAACTCTAAGCCATAACTCCAAACTAAAATTACTAGAACCTTATAACACCATTTTTAAAAACGGCAACATCCCACAAAACTGGAAACTCGCAATAGTAATACCGATTCCAAAGACAAAAAACTCCTACACCACTGACGCATACCGCCCCATATCTCTACTCCCTTGTATTTCGAAAATAATCGAACGAATAATGGCCTGCAGATTGTTATGGCTCATGGAAAAGAAAAAAACTTATCGCTAAGGAACAGGTTACGTTTAAGCCAAGCAAGGGATGTGACGACGCCCTACTGCACTTTGACAACTACATATCAAAAGTTCTGTCTGCTAAAAATCACGTGACAATATTATCGATTGATTTCGAAAGAGCGTTCAACAGGGTCGGCTCACATGTCATCTTAGACGTCCTAAAATCATGGAAAATAGGACACAATATATTTAACTTTGTGAAATCCTTCCTTACAAATAGAAACTTCAAGATAAGAATCAATGGGTATTTATCAAAAACATTTCCTTTGAAAAATTGTATCCCGCAGGGTTCTCCCCTCTCAGTGATGTTATTTCAAATTGCGTTCAACGAAATAAGTAAAGTCCTAAACAAGATCCCCTACGTCGACCACTGCCTATACGCAGACGACCTATACATTTTATGCAAAAGAAATAACAACGACGAAACGACAAAAATTTTATCAAAAGCCCTTGGCGGCATCAGTAAATGGACCGAATACTCAGGCGGAAAAATCTCACTGCAAAAAACAAAAAAGCTCCATATCTGCAGGAAACAAAACTGCGACTCAGACAACTACAACATACAAACAGATGGAATAACTTTACAAAACGTTGATAAATTAAAAATCTTAGGAGTAATATTTTCCCGTAAATACCATTGGAAAGACCACTGCACTACTTTGAAAACCTCAATACTATCTAGAGCAAATATAATCCGTTATTTGTCTTCGAAAAGTTCTGTACATATCAACACTCTGGTTTACCCAACAAAAACACTACTGCTGAGCAAAATAGATTACGGCATGTTTCTGTATGGAAACAGCCCCAAATCTACATTAAACATAATTAAACCAGCATACCATAAAGCCGCACGAGCTGCAGTTTATGCATATAGGACAACGCCCATCAATAGTATTCTGAACGAAGCAGGCCTTCCATCCATAGAGAACAGATTCCTAGAAATTAAAGGGAGAATACTATTAAAACTATTAACGAGCACAAACTCCATAGCTGATAACGACATCTTTAAAAGCATCTCCGCCAAAAAACCTAAACGCATCAAATCTGCAATTGTTTTACCCTTGGATCTCGCACGCGATATGGGCATTCCCATAAAAATTACCAAAAAACATATTAATACGCCACCTTGGAAGTTCAACAAAGCCCTAGTAGATTTGTCATTATCTGAGCTTAAAAAATCCGAAACCCCCAAGGAACAATTTTAAAATTTTTGGGCAGAAAAGAAAAGTGAACTAAGAAGTAATGGTTGGCGCTTCCTATCCACTGACGGAACAAAATCCCAACAAACCCTACCCGCCTACGCAGTAGTCGATGACGTATGGAATAACGTGGCACTAAACACTCCACACCAATATTCCTATATTTTCACAGCCGAATCTTGTGCAATCTCCCGCGCTGTCCAACATGCAATTAAACTGAAGAATAAAACCATAATTTGCACTGACAGCTTATCTGTAACCAAGGCAATTACCAACCCCTACAATAATAAGTGGAACAAAGTCATTAAAATCAGAGATGCCCTGACAAACAACGAGGGAAAAATAAAAATCTTTTGCGTTTTGAGTCACATAGGCATCACAGGCAACGAAAAAGCGGACTCCGCAGCAAAGCACGCATCTAATGCCCCCATCTTTCTAGACGACACTGTTGAAAAAATAGATTTACGCCGACAAATCACAAATTATATCAATGACAAAGTCAGACATAACCAAATACAACATCCCCATTATGCCAACATTAACCCATTCTCAAAACGCCCTATTTATCCTATTTGTGAAGTCCACAAAATAAAATAAAAACATTTTCAAGACTGAAACTCAGCCATACAATATTCTCCCATAATCACATTTTAAAAAACAACACCAGACCCACATGTAACATCTGCAACAGCAACCTTACAATAAACCACCTGCTAAATGAATGCACATCACTACACAACCTAAGGATTAAGCACTTCAACAACACACCGGCTATTAAAATCCTACAAGACCCATCAACAAAGAACATCAACAGTATCTATAATTTCATAAAGGAAGCAAAAGTCTTAATATAAGTAAAACTAGTACAACCACACATTTATTATTCTAACACCGAGCTGATAGCCATGGAAGCTATGCTCGTTAAAATTTCCTTTAATCTTAGAATTTATTATATCGACATCTCATTTTGCAGCCTGTCCTTACTCCCTCTACTTAACTGGACGGTCACAAACGACTTGCACAACAGCGATCACTTCCCGACCTGCATCTCTATGAAGACTCTGGTAAACAACTGCACCCCCATAAAACTATGCAAATACCTCTATCATCGCGCGGATTGGGCGAAATACTCTCAAAAGGCAGAAATAGAAATTCTCAATAAATCTTTTTATAAAACTAGCAACCAAGACGCAGCTCTCTTTATAAAAGCCATACGCACCACAGTAAACGAATACATTCCACAAACAAAAAACACCCCCTACACGCCAAAAAGAACAGTACCATGGTGGAATGAAGTAGTCTCTTATTTACGTTACCAAAAAATGATGTCATGGCAAACCTTTAAAGCCAACCCAAGTAAACCTAATAACATACAGAAAAAATAATGCCAAGTTTCGTCAATAACTAAAAAAAAAAGCTAAAAGAGAAAGCTTTGAAAAGGCTATACACAGAAACATGCCAATCACTGACATCTGGAACAGAATTAATCGTATCACCCGGCGAAATCAAACTTCAAGCATTAAAGCAATCAACTACCAGAATGAAACTCTAACTGATCCCCTATTAATTGCCAATGTTTTCGGTAATACATGGGCAGAGTATGCATCAGGTAAAAATTTTTCACAATTATTCAATTCCTGCAAACGATCGTCCAACTCTACATCGGTGAGCCACACTATTGATAAAACAGCATCAGTTTTGGAAGAACCAATAACAATGACTGAACTCTCCAGTTGCCTAGAAAAAGTCAAAGGTTCAACTCCAGGCTTAGACCGCGTGAGCTATCAGATGATCAAAACTCTAAGCCATAACTCCAAACTAAAATTACTAGAACTTTATAACACCATTTTTAAAAACGGCAACATCCCACAAAACAGTTGCCTAGAAAAAGTCAAAGGTTCAACTCCAGGCTTAGGCCGCGTGAGCTATCAGATGATCAAAACTCTAAGCCATAACTCCAAACTAAAATTACTAGAACTTTATAACACCATTTTTAAAAACGGCAACATCCCACAAAACTGGAAACTCGCAATAGTAATACCGATTCCAAAGACAAAAAACTCCTACACCACTGACGCATACCGCCCCATATCTCTACTCCCTTGTATTTCGAAAATAATCGAACGAATAATCGCCTGCAGATTGTTATGGCTCATGGAAAAGAAAAAAACTTATCGCTAAGGAACAGGTTGCGTTTAAGCCAAGCAAGGGATGTGACGACACCCTACTGCACTTTGACAACTACATATCAAAAGTTCTGTCTGCTAAAAATCACGTGACAATATTATCGATTGATTTCGAAAGAGCGTTCAACAGGGTCGGCTCACATGTCATCTTAGACGTCCTAAAATCATGGAAAATAGGACACAATATATTTAACTTTGTGAAATCCTTCCTTACAAATAGAAACTTCAAGATAAGAATCAATGGGTATTTATCAAAAACATTTCCTTTGAAAAATTGTATCCCGCAGGGTTCTCCCCTCTCAGTGATGTTATTTCAAATTGCGTTCAACGAAATAAGTAAACTCCTAAACAAGATCCCCTACGTCGACCACTGCCTATACGCAGACGACCTATACATTTTATGCAAAAGAAATAACAACGACGAAACGACAAGAATTTTATCAAAAGCCCTTGGCGGCATCAGTAAATGGACCGAATACTCAGGCGGAAAAATCTCACTGCAAAAAACAAAAAAGCTCCATATCTGCAGGAAACAAAACTGCGACTCAGACAACTACAACATACAAACAGATGGAATAACTTTACAAAACGTTGATAAATTAAAAATCTTAGGAGTAATATTTTCCCGTAAATACCATTAGAAAGACCACTCCACTACTTTGAAAACCTCAATACTATCTAGAGCAAATATAATCCGTTATTTGTCTTCGAAAAGTTCTGTACATATCAACACTCTGGTTTACCTAACAAAAACACTACTGCTGAGCAAAATAGATTACGGCATGTTTCTGTATGGAAACAGCCCCAAATCTACATTAAACATTATTAAACCAGCATACCATAAAGCCGCACGAGCTGCAGTTTATGCATATAGGACAACGCCCATCAATAGTATTCTCAACGAAGCAGGCCTTCCATCCATAGAGAACAGATTCCTAGAAATTAAAGGGAGAATACTATCAAAACTTTTAACGAGCACAAACTCCATAGCTGATAACGACATCTTTAAAAGCATCTCCGCCAAAAAACCTAAACGCATCAAATCTGCAATTGTTTTACCCTTGGATCTCGCACGCGATATGGGCATTCCCATAAAAATTACCAAAAAACATATTAATACGCCACCTTGGAAGTTTAACAAAGCCCTAGTAGATTTGTCATTATCTGAGCTTAAAAAATCCGAAACCCCCAAGGAACAATTTTAAAATTTTTGGGCAGAAAAGAAAAGTGAACTAAGAAGTAATGGTTGGCGCTTCCTATCCACTGACGGAACAAAATCCCAACAAACCATACCCGCCTACGCAGTAGTCGATGACGAATGGAATAACGTGGCACTAAACACTCTACACCAATATTCCTATATTTTCACAGCCGAATCTTGTGCAATCTCCCGCGCTGTCCAACATGCAATTAAACTGAAGAATAAAACCATAATTTGCACTGACAGCTTATCTGTAACCAAGGCAATTACCAACCCCTACAATAATAAGTGGAACAAAGTCATTAAAATCAGAGATGCCCTGACAAACAACGAGGAAAAAATTAAAATCTTTTGGGTTTTGAGTCACATAGGCATCACAGGCAACGAAAAAGCGGACTCCGCAGCAAAGCACGCATCTAATGCCCCCATCTTTCCAGACGACACTGTTGAAAAAATAGATTTACGCCGACAAATCACAAATTATATCAATGACAAAGTCAGACATAACCAAATACATTTTCAAGACTGAAACTCAGCCATACAATATTCTCCCATAATCACATTTTAAAAAACAACACCAGACCCACATGTAACATCTGCAACAGCAACCTTACAATAAACCACCAGCTAAATGAATGCACATCACTACACAACCTAAGGATTAAGCACTTCAACAACACACCGGCTATTAAAATCCTACAAGACCCATCAACAAAGAACATCAACAGTATCTATAATTTCATAAAGGAAGCAAAAGTCTTAATATAAGTAAAACTAGTACAACCACACATTTATTATTCTAACACCGAGCTGATAGCCATGGAAGCTATGCTCGTTAAAATTTCCTTTAATCTTAGAATTTATTATATCGACATCTCATTTTGCAGCCTGTCTTTACTCCCTCTACTTAACTGGACGGTCACAAACGACTTGCACAACAGCGATCACTTCCCGATATGCATCTCTATGAAGACTCTGGTAAACAACTGCACCCCCATAAAACTATGCAAATACCTCTATCATCGCGCGGATTGGGCGAAATACTCTCAAAAGGCAGAAATAGAAATTCTCAATAAATCTTTTTATAAAACTAGCAACCAAGAAAGCCATACGCACCACAGCAAACGAATACATTCCACAAACAAAAAACACCCCCTACACGCCAAAAAGAACAGTACCATGGTGGAATGAGGTAGTCTCTTATTTTCGTTACCAAAAAAATGATGTCATGGCAAACCTTTAAAGCCAACCCAACCCAAGTAAACCTAATAACATACAGAAAAAATAATGCCAACTTTCGTCAATAACTAAAAACAAAGCTAAAAGAGAAAGCTTTGAAAATTTTACAAAGGCTATACACAGAAACATGCCAATCACTGACATCTGGAACAGAATTAATCATATCACCCGGCGAAATCAAACTTCAAGCATTAAAGCAATCAACTACCAGAATGAAACTCTAACTGATCCCCTATTAATTGCCAATGTTTTCGGTAATACATGGGCAGAGTATGCAGCAGGTAAAATTTTTTCACAATTATTCAATTCCTGCAAACGATCGTCCAACTCAACATCGGTGAGCCACACTATTGATAAAACAGCATCACTTTTGGAAGAACCAATAACAATGACTGAACTCTCCAGTTGCCTAGAAAAAGTCAAAGGTTCAACTCCAGGCTTAGGCCGCGTGAGCTATCAGATGATCAAAACTCTAAGCCATAACTCCAAACTAAAATTACTAGAACCTTATAACACTATTTTTAAAAACGGCAACATCCCACAAAACTGGAAACTCGCAATAGTAATACCGATTCCAAAGACAAAATCATGGAAAAATCATGGAAAATAGGACATAATATATTTAACTTTGTGAAATCCTTCCTTACAAAAAGAAACTTCAAGATAAGAATCAATGGGTATTTATCAAAAACATTTCCTTTGAAAAATGGTATCCCGCAGGGTTCTCCCCTCTCAGTGATGTTATTTCAAATTGCGTTCAACGAAATAAGTAAACTCCTAAACAAGATCCCCTACGTCGACCACTGCCTATACGCAGACGACCTATACATTTTATGCAAAAGAAATAACAACGACGAAACGACAAGAATTTTATCAAAAGCCCTTGGCGGCATCAGTAAATGGACCGACTCAGGCGGAAAAATCTCACTGCAAAAAACAGAAAAGCTCCATATCTGCAGGAAAGAAAACTGCGACTCAGACAACTACAACATACAAACAGATGGAATAACTTTACAAAACGTTGATAAATTAAAAATCTTAGGAGTAATATTTTCCCGTAAATACCATTAGAAAGACCACTCCACTACTTTGAAAACCTCAATACTATCTAGAGCAAATATAATCCGTTATTTGTCTTCGAAAAGTTCTGTACATATCAACACTCTGGTTTACCTAACAAAAACACTACTGCTGAGCAAAATAGATTACGGCATGTTTCTGTATGGAAACAGCCCCAAATCTACATTAAACATAATTAAACCAGCATACCATAAAGCCGCACGAGCTGCAGTTTATGCATATAGGACAACGCCCATCAATAGTATTCTGAACGAAGCAGGCCTTCCATCCATAGAGAACAGATTCCTAGAAATTAAAGGGAGAATACTATCAAAACTTTTAACGAGCACAAACTCCATAGCTGATAACGACATCTTTAAAAGCATTTCCGCCAAAAAACCTAAACGCATCAAATCTGCAATTGTTTTACCCTTGGATCTCGCACGCGATATGGGCATTCCCATAAAAATTACCAAAAAACATATTAATACGCCACCTTGGAAGTTTAACAAAGCCCTAGTAGATTTGTCATTATCTGAGCTTAAAAAATCCGAAACCCCCAAGGAACAATTTTAAAATTTTTGGGCAGAAAAGAAAAGTGAACTAAGAAGTAATGGTTGGCGCTTCCTATCCACTGACGGAACAAAATCCCAACAAACCATACCCGCCTACGCAGTAGTCGATGACGAATGGAATAACGTGGCACTAAACACTCTACACCAATATTCCTATATTTTCACAGCCGAATCTTGTGCAATCTCCCGCGCTGTCCAACATGCAATTAAACTGAAGAATAAAACCATAATTTGCACTGACAGCTTATCTGTAACCAAGGCAATTACCAACCCCTACAATAATAAGTGGAACAAAGTCATTAAAATCAGAGATGCCCTGACAAACAACGAGGAAAAAATTAAAATCTTTTGCGTTTTGAGTCACATAGGCATCACAGGCAACGAAAAAGCGGACTCCGCAGCAAAGCACGCATCTAATGCCCCCATCTTTCTAGACGACACTGTTGAAAAAATAGATTTACGCCGACAAATCACATATTATATCAATGACAAAGTCAGACATAACCAAATACAACATCCCCATTATGCCAACATTAACCCATTCTCAAAACACCCTATTTATCCTATTTGTGAAGTCCACAAAATAAAATAAAAACATTTTCAAGACTGAAACTCAGCCATACAATATTCTCCCATAATCACATTTTAAAAAACAACAGCAGACCCACATGTAACATCTGCAACAGCAACCTTACAATAAACCACCAGCTAAATGAATGCACATCACTACACAACCTAAGGATTAAGCACTTCAACAACACACCGGCTATTAAAATCCTACAAGACCCATCAACAAAGAACATCAACAGTATCTATAATTTCATAAAGGAAGCAAAAGTCTTAATATAAGTAAAACTAGTACAACCACACATTTATTATTCTAACACCGAGCTGATAGCCATGGAAGCTATGCTCGTTAAAATTTCCTTTAATCTTAGAATTTATTATATCGACATCTCATTTTGCAGCCTGTCTTTACTCCCTCTACTTAACTGGACGGTCACAAACGACTTGCACAACAGCGATCACTTCCCGATATGCATCTCTATGAAGACTCTGGTAAACAACTGCACCCCCATAAAACTATGCAAATACCTCTATCATCGCGCGGATTGGGCGAAATACTCTCAAAAGGCAGAAATAGAAATTCTCAATAAATCTTTTTATAAAACTAGCAACCAAGACGCAGCTCTATTTATAAAAGCCATACGCACCACAGCAAACGAATACATTCCACAAACAAAAA
Organism: Phania funesta; assembly: GCA_963932375.1. Classification (NCBI taxonomy): domain Eukaryota; kingdom Metazoa; phylum Arthropoda; class Insecta; order Diptera; family Tachinidae; genus Phania; species Phania funesta. The sequence continues at coordinate 62,481 of OZ010652.1, forward strand.
ACACCCCCTACACGCCAAAAAGAACAGTACCATGGTGGAATGAAGTAGTCTCTTATTTACGTTACCAAAAAATGATGTCATGGCAAACCTTTAAAGCCAACCCAACCCAAGTAAACCTAATAACATACAGAAAAAATAATGCCAAGTTTCGTCAATAACTAAAAAAAAAAGCTAAAAGAGAAAGCTTTGAAAAGGCTATACACAGAAACATGCCAATCACTGACATCTGGAACAGAATTAATCGTATCACCCGGCGAAACCAAACTTCAAGCATTAAAGCAATCAACTACCAGAATGAAACTCTAACTGATCCCCTATTAATTGCCAATGTTTTCGGTAATACATGGGCAGAGTATGCATCAGGTAAAAATTTTTCACAATTATTCAATTCCTGCAAACGATCGTCCAACTCTACATCGGTGAGCCACACTATTGATAAAACAGCATCACTTTTGGAAGAACCAATAACAATGACTGAACTCTCCAGTTGCCTAGAAAAAGTCAAAGGTTCAACTCCAGGCTTAGACCGCGTGAGCTATCAGATGATCAAAACTCTAAGCCATAACTCCAAACTAAAATTACTAGAACTTTATAACACCATTTTTAAAAACGGCAACATCCCACAAAACAGTTGCCTAGAAAAAGTCAAAGGTTCAACTCCAGGCTTAGGCCGCGTGAGCTATCAGATGATCAAAACTCTAAGCCATAACTCCAAACTAAAATTACTAGAACTTTATAACACCATTTTTAAAAACGGCAACATCCCACAAAACTGGAAACTCGCAATAGTAATACCGATTCCAAAGACAAAAAACTCCTACACCACTGACGCATACCGCCCCATATCTCTACTCCCTTGTATTTCGAAAATAATCGAACGAATAATCGCCTGCAGATTGTTATGGCTCATGGAAAAGAAAAAAACTTATCGCTAAGGAACAGGTTGCGTTTAAGCCAAGCAAGGGATGTGACGACACCCTACTGCACTTTGACAACTACATATCAAAAGTTCTGTCTGCTAAAAATCACGTGACAATATTATCGATTGATTTCGAAAGAGCGTTCAACAGGGTCGGCTCACATGTCATCTTAGACGTCCTAAAATCATGGAAAATAGGACACAATATATTTAACTTTGTGAAATCCTTCCTTACAAATAGAAACTTCAAGATAAGAATCAATGGGTATTTATCAAAAACATTTCCTTTGAAAAATTGTATCCCGCAGGGTTCTCCCCTCTCAGTGATGTTATTTCAAATTGCGTTCAACGAAATAAGTAAAGTCCTAAACAAGATCCCCTACGTCGACCACTGCCTATACGCAGACGACCTATACATTTTATGCAAAAGAAATAACAACGACGAAACGACAAAAATTTTATCAAAAGCCCTTGGCGGCATCAGTAAATGGACCGAATACTCAGGCGGAAAAATCTCACTGCAAAAAACAAAAAAGCTCCATATCTGCAGGAAACAAAACTGCGACTCAGACAACTACAACATACAAACAGATGGAATAACTTTACAAAACGTTGATAAATTAAAAATCTTAGGAGTAATATTTTCCCGTAAATACCATTGGAAAGACCACTGCACTACTTTGAAAACCTCAATACTATCTAGAGCAAATATAATCCGTTATTTGTCTTCGAAAAGTTCTGTACATATCAACACTCTGGTTTACCCAACAAAAACACTACTGCTGAGCAAAATAGATTACGGCATGTTTCTGTATGGAAACAGCCCCAAATCTACATTAAACATAATTAAACCAGCATACCATAAAGCCGCCGCACGAGCTGCAGTTTATGCATATAGGACAACGCCCATCAATAGTATTCTCAACGAAGCAGGCCTTCCATCCATAGAGAACAGATTCCTAGCAATTAAAGGGAGAATACTATCAAAACTATTAACGAGCACAAACTCCATAGCTGATAACGACATCTTTAAAAGCATCTCCGCCAAAAAACCTAAACGCATCAAATCTGCAATTGTTTTACCCTTGGATCTCGCACGCGATATGGGCATTCCCATAAAAATTACCAAAAAACATATTAATACGCCACCTTGGAAGTTCAACAAAGCCCTAGTAGATTTGTCATTATCTGAGCTTAAAAAATCCGAAACCCCCAAGGAACAATTTTACAATTTTTGGGCAGAAAAGAAAAGTGAACTAAGAAGTAATGGTTGGCGCTTCCTATCCACTGACGGAACAAAATCCCAACAAACCCTACCCGCCTACGCAGTAGTCGATGACGTATGGAATAACGTGGCACTAAACACTCTACACCAATATTCCTATATTTTCACAGCCGAATCTTGTGCAATCTCCCGCGCTGTCCAACATGCAATTAAACTGAAGAATAAAACCATAATTTGCACTGACAGCTTATCTGTAACCAAGGCAATTACCAACCCCTACAATAATAAGTGGAACAAAGTCATTAAAATCAGAGATGCCCTGACAAACAACGAGGGAAAAATAAAAATCTTTTGCGTTTTGAGTCACATAGGCATCACAGGCAACGAAAAAGCGGACTCCGCAGCAAAGCACGCATCTAATGCCCCCATCTTTCTAGACGACACTGTTGAAAAAATAGATTTACGCCGACAAATCACAAATTATATCAATGACAAAGTCAGACATAACCAAATACAACATCCCCATTATGCCAACATTAACCCATTCTCAAAACGCCCTATTTATCCTATTTGTGAAGTCCACAAAATAAAATAAAAACATTTTCAAGACTGAAACTCAGCCATACAATATTCTCCCATAATCACATTTTAAAAAACAACACCAGACCCACATGTAACATCTGCAACAGCAACCTTACAATAAACCACCTGCTAAATGAATGCACATCACTACACAACCTAAGGATTAAGCACTTCAACAACACACCGGCTATTAAAATCCTACAAGACCCATCAACAAAGAACATCAACAGTATCTATAATTTCATAAAGGAAGCAAAAGTCTTAATATAAGTAAAACTAGTACAACCACACATTTATTATTCTAACACCGAGCTGATAGCCATGGAAGCTATGCTCGTTAAAATTTCCTTTAATCTTAGAATTTATTATATCGACATCTCATTTTGCAGCCTGTCTTTACTCCCTCTACTTAACTGGACGGTCACAAACGACTTGCACAACAGCGATCACTTCCCGATATGCATCTCTATGAAGACTCTGGTAAACAACTGCACCCCCATAAAACTATGCAAATACCTCTATCATCGCGCGGATTGGGCGAAATACTCTCAAAAAGGCAGAAATAGAAATTCTCAATAAATCTTTTTATAAAACTAGCAACCAAGACGCAGCTCTCTTTATAAAAGCCATACGCACCACAGTAAACGAATACATTCCACAAACAAAAAACACCCCCTACACGTCAAAAAGAACAGTACCATGGTGGAATGAAGTAGTCTCTTATTTACGTTACCAAAAAATGATGTCATGGCAAACCTTTAAAGCCAACCCAACCCAAGTAAACCTAATAACATACAGAAAAAATAATGCCAAGTTTCGTCAATAACTAAAAAAAAAGCTAAAAGAGAAAGCTTTGAAAAGGCTATACACAGAAACATGCCAATCACTGACATCTGGAACAGAATTAATCGTATCACCCGGCGAAACCAAACTTCAAGCATTAAAACAATCAACTACCAGAATGAAACTCTAACTGATCCCCTATTAATTGCCAATGTTTTCGGTAATACATGGGCAGAGTATGCATCAGGTAAAAATTTTTCACAATTATTCAATTCCTGCAAACGATCGTCCAACTCAACATCGGTGAGCCACACTATTGATAAAACAGCATCACTTTTGGAAGAACCAATAACAATGACTGAACTCTCCAGTTGCCTAGAAAAAGTCAAAGGTTCAACTCCAGGCTTAGACCGCGTGAGCTATCAGATGATCAAAACTCTAAGCCATAACTCCAAACTAAAATTACTAGAACTTTAAAACACCATTTTTAAAAACGGCAACATCCCACAAAACAGTTGCCTAGAAAAAGTCAAAAGTTCAACTCCAGGCTTAGGCCGCGTGAGCTATCAGATGATCAAAACTCTAAGCCATAACTCCAAACTAAAATTACTAGAACTTTATAACACCATTTTTAAAAACGGCAACATCCCACAAAACTGGAAACTCGCAATAGTAATACCGATTCCAAAGACAAAAAACTCCTACACCACTGACGCATACCGCCCCATATCTCTACTCCCTTGTATTTCGAAAATAATCGAACGAATAATCGCCTGCAGATTGTTATGGCTCATGGAAAAGAAAAAAACTTATCGCTAAGGAACAGGTTGCGTTTAAGCCAAGCAAGGGATGTGACGACACCCTACTGCACTTTGACAACTACATATCAAAAGTTCTGTCTGCTAAAAATCACGTGACAATATTATCGATTGATTTCGAAAGAGCGTTCAACAGGGTCGGCTCACATGTCATCTTAGACGTCCTAAAATCATGGAAAATAGGACACAATATATTTAACTTTGTGAAATCCTTCCTTACAAATAGAAACTTCAAGATAAGAATCAATGGGTATTTATCAAAAACATTTCCTTTGAAAAATGGTATCCCGCCGGGTTCTCCCCTCTCAGTGATGTTATTTCAAATTGCGTTCAACGAAATAAGTACACTCCTAAACAAGATCCCCTACGTCGACCACTGCCTATACGCAGACGACCTATACATTTTATGCAAAAGAAATAACAACGACGAAACGACAAGAATTTTATCAAAAGCCCTTGGCGGCATCAGTAAATGGACCGAATACTCAGGCGGAAAAATCTCACTGCAAAAAACAAAAAAGCTCCATATCTGCAGGAAACAAAACTGCGACTCAGACAACTACAACATACAAACAGATGGAATAACTTTTCAAAACGTTGATAAATTAAAAATCTTAGGAGTAATATTTTCCCGTAAATACCATTGGAAAGACCACTGCACTACTTTGAAAACCTCAATACTATCTAGAGCAAATATAATCCGTTATTTGTCTTCGAAAAGTTCTGTACATATCAACACTCTGGTTTACCCAACAAAAACACTACTGCTGAGCAAAATAGATTACGGCATGTTTCTGTATGGAAACAGCCCCAAATCTACATTAAACATAATTAAACCAGCATACCATAAAGCCGCACGAGCTGCAGTTTATGCATATAGGACAACGCCCATCAATAGTATTCTCAACGAAGCAGGCCTTCCATCCATAGAGAACAGATTCCTAGAAATTAAAGGGAGAATACTATCAAAACTATTAACGAGCACAAACTCCATAGCTGATAACGACATCTTTAAAAGCATCTCCGCCAAAAAACCTAAACGCATCAAATCTGCAATTGTTTTACCCTTGGATCTCGCACGCGATATGGGCATTCCCATAAAAATTACCAAAAAACATATTAATACGCCACCTTGGAAGTTCAACAAAGCCATAGTAGATTTGTCATTATCTGAGCTTAAAAAATCGGAAACCCCCAAGGAACAATTTTAAAATTTTTGGGCAGAAAAGAAAAGTGAACTAAGAAGTAATGGTTGGCGCTTCATATCCACTGACGGAACAAAATCCCAACAAACCCTACCCGCCTACGCAGTAGTCGATGACGTATGGAATAACGTGGCACTAAACACTCTACACCAATATTCCTATATTTTCACAGCCGAATCTTGTGCAATCTCCCGCGCTGTCCAACATGCAATTAAACTGAAGAATAAAACCATAATTTGCACTGACAGCTTATCTGTAACCAAGGCAATTACCAACCCCTACAATAATAAGTGGAACAAAGTCATTAAAATCAGAGATGCCCTGACAAACAACGAGGGAAAAATAAAAATCTTTTGCGTTTTGAGTCACATAGGCATCACAGGCAACGAAAAAGCGGACTCCGCAGCAAAGCACGCATCTAATGCCCCCATCTTTCTAGACGACACTGTTGAAAAAATAGATTTACGCCGACAAATCACAAATTATATCAATGACAAAGTCAGACATAACCAAATACAACATCCCCATTATGCCAACATTAACCCATTCTCAAAACGCCCTATTTATCCTATTTGTGAAGTCCACAAAATAAAATAAAAACGAACTCATGCCTAAAGATTGAAATTACTTAACAATTAATAATATTTGTAGTTCGGAAAAACAATAAAAACTTACTAATCGCTGGGCACGGCGAGAAATTTATATACATAATAATATATAAATGTTTCCTTCATCATAATTAATTGGATACTAAAATAGATCCAGGATGAAACTGGAAAAAATACATACAATGCTTTCATTGCCAACCAATGGTTGGCTAAAAGCAAAATTGCATATGGTAACCTAGATTTCAATAACAGAAAAGTTAGAGTGTTGTAAAACTTCATTCTCAACCAAGGAAAAGACTATAATATGGAAAATTCAAAATTGAGAAATTGCTCGTACTCGTATTCCATTTGTCTTAAATGTTGATATAAATAGAAGTTCTTTAGACACACAATTTGTAGATAAGACACGAAGAATGTTGATAACGTGCGTAGCGGCATAGAAAATGCATTCCATTCAGCTAGATGTCTAATAGAATTAAAACTTTTACTGTTTTCAAAAAAAAAAAAAAAAGGTTGTCCATATTGAATAAATAATTCTCTTTCTGAATAGAAAGAAAAAACGAACTCATGCCTAAAGATTGAAATTACTTAACAATTAATAATATTTGTAGTTCGGAAAAACAATAAAAACTAAAATAAAAACATTTTCAAGACTGAAACTCAGCCATACAATATTCTCCCATAATCACATTTTAAAAAACAACACCAGACCCACATGTAACATCTGCAACAGCAACCTTACAATAAACCACCTGCTAAATGAATGCACATCACTACACAACCTAAGGATTAAGCACTTCAACAACACACCGGCTATTAAAATCCTACAAGACCCATCAACAAAGAACATCAACAGTATCTATAATTTCATAAAGGAAGCAAAAGTCTTAATATAAGTAAAACTAGTACAACCACACATTTATTATTCTAACACCGAGCTGATAGCCATGGAAGCTATGCTCGTTAAAATTTCCTTTAATCTTAGAATTTATTATATCGACATCTCATTTTGCAGCCTGTCTTTACTCCCTCTACTTAACTGGACGGTCACAAACGACTTGCACAACAGCGATCACTTCCCGATATGCATCTCTATGAAGACTCTGGTAAACAACTGCACCCCCATAAAACTATGCAAATACCTCTATCATCGCGCGGATTGGGCGAAATACTCTCAAAAAGGCAGAAATAGAAATTCTCAATAAATCTTTTTATAAAACTAGCAACCAAGACGCAGCTCTCTTTATAAAAGCCATACGCACCACAGTAAACGAATACATTCCACAAACAAAAAACACCCCCTACACGCCAAAAAGAACAGTACCATGGTGGAATGAAGTAGTCTCTTATTTACGTTACCAAAAAATGATGTCATGGCAAACCTTTAAAGCCAACCCAACCCAAGTAAACCTAATAACATACAGAAAAAATAATGCCAAGTTTCGTCAACAACTAAAAAAAAAGCTAAAAGAGAAAGCTTTGAAAAGGCTATACACAGAAACATGCCAATCACTGACATCTGGAACAGAATTAATCGTATCACCCGGCGAAACCAAACTTCAAGCATTAAAGCAATCAACTACCAGAATGAAACTCTAACTGATCCCCTATTAATTGCCAATGTTTTCGGTAATACATGGGCAGAGTATGCATCAGGTAAAAATTTTTCACAATTATTCAATTCCTGCAAACGATCGTCCAACTCAACATCGGTGAGCCACACTATTGATAAAACAGCATCACTTTTGGAAGAACCAATAACAATGACTGAACTCTCCAGTTGCCTAGAAAAAGTCAAAGGTTCAACTCCAGGCTTAGACCGCGTGAGCTATCAGATGATCAAAACTCTAAGCCATAACTCCAAACTAAAATTACTAGAACTTTAAAACACCATTTTTAAAAACGGCAACATCCCACAAAACAGTTGCCTAGAAAAACTCAAAGGTTCAACTCCAGGCTTAGGCCGCGTGAGCTATCAGATGATCAAAACTCTAAGCCATAACTCCAAACTAAAATTACTAGAACTTTATAACACCATTTTTAAAAACGGCAACATCCCACAAAACTGGAAACTCGCAATAGTAATACCGATTCCAAAGACAAAAAACTCCTACACCACTGACGCATACCGCCCCATATCTCTACTCCCTTGTATTTCGAAAATAATCGAACGAATAATCGCCTGCAGATTGTTATGGCTCATGAAAAAGAAAAAAACTTATCGCTAAGGAACAGGTTGCGTTTAAGCCAAGCAAGGGATGTGACGACACCCTACTGCACTTTGACAACTACATATCAAAAGTTCTGTCTGCTAAAAATCACGTGACAATATTATCGATTGATTTCGAAAGAGCGTTCAACAGGGTCGGCTCACATGTCATCTTAGACGTCCTAAAATCATGGAAAATAGGACACAATATATTTAACTTTGTGAAATCCTTCCTTACAAATAGAAACTTCAAGATAAGAATCAATGGGTATTTATCAAAAACATTTCCTTTGAAAAATTGTATCCCGCAGGGTTCTCCCCTCTCAGTGATGTTATTTCAAATTGCGTTCAACGAAATAAGTAAAGTCCTAAACAAGATCCCCTACGTCGACCACTGCCTATACGCAGACGACCTATACATTTTATGCAAAAGAAATAACAACGACGAAACGACAAGAATTTTATCAAGAGCCCTTGGCGGCATCAGTAAATGGACCGAATACTCAGGCGGAAAAATCTCACTGCAAAAAACAAAAAAGCTCCATATCTGCAGGAAACAAAACTGCGACTCAGACAACTACAACATACAAACAGATGGAATAACTTTACAAAACGTTGATAAATTAAAAATCTTAGGAGTAATATTTTCCCGTAAATACCATTGGAAAGACCACTGCACTACTTTGAAAACCTCAATACTATCTAGAGCAAATATAATCCGTTATTTGTCTTCGAAAAGTTCTGTACATATCAACACTCTGGTTTACCCAACAAAAACACTACTGCTGAGCAAAATAGATTACGGCATGTTTCTGTATGGAAACAGCCCCAAATCCACATTAAACATAATTAAACCAGCATACCATAAAGCCGCACGAGCTGCAGTTTATGCATATAGGACAACGCCCATCAATAGTATTCTCAACAAAGCAGGCCTTCCATCCATAGAGAACAGATTCCTAGAAATTAAAGGGAGAATACTATCAAAACTATTAACGAGCACAAACTCCATAGCTGATAACGACATCTTTAAAAGCATCTCCGCCAAAAAACCTAAACGCATCAAATCTGCAATTGTTTTACCCTTGAATCTCGCACGCGATATGGGCATTCCCATAAAAATTACCAAAAAACATATTAATACGCCACCTTGGAAGTTTAACAAAGCCCTAGTAGATTTGTCATTATCTGAGCTTAAAAAATCCGAAACCCCCAAGGAACAATTTTAAAATTTTTGGGCAGAAAAGAAAAGTGAACTAAGAAGTAATGGTTGGCGCTTCCTATCCACTGACGGAACAAAATCCCAACAAACCATACCCGCCTACGCAGTAGTCGATGACGAATGGAATAACGTGGCACTAAACACTCTACACCAATATTCCTATATTTTCACAGCCGAATCTTGTGCAATCTCCCGCGCTGTCCAACATGCAATTAAACTGAAGAATAAAACCATAATTTGCACTGACAGCTTATCTGTAACCAAGGCAATTACCAACCCCTACAATAATAAGTGGAACAAAGTCATTAAAATCAGAGATGCCCTGACAAACAACGAGGGAAAAATAAAAATCTTTTGCGTTTTGAGTCACATAGGCATCACAGGCAACGAAAAAGCGGACTCCGCAGCAAAGCACGCATCTAATGCCCCCATCTTTCTAGACGACACTGTTGAAAAAATAGATTTACGCCGACAAATCACATATTATATCAATGACAAAGTCAGACATAACCAAATACAACATCCCCATTATGCCAACATTAACCCATTCTCAAAACGCCCTATTTATCCTATTTGTGAAGTCCACAAAATAAAATAAAAACATTTTCAAGACTGAAACTCAGCCATACAATATTCTCCCATAATCACATTTTAAAAAACAACACCAGACCCACATGTAACATCTGCAACAGCAACCTTACAATAAACCACCTGCTAAATGAATGCACATCACTACACAACCTAAGGATTAAGCACTTCAACAACACACCGGCTATTAAAATCCTACAAGACCCATCAACAAAGAACATCAACAGTATCTATAATTTCATAAAGGAAGCAAAAGTCTTAATATAAGTAAAACTAGTACAACCACACATTTATTATTCTAACACCGAGCTAATAGCCATGGAAGCTATGCTCGTTAAAATTTCCTTTAATCTTAGAATTTATTCATAAGATTAAACTAATAAATAATAATAATAATAAGATTAATGTTCGCAGAGCTCGATAGGATGCTTGACCTTGGTGTCATTGAAGTTATCGAGAGTCCATGGTCTCATCCGGTGACTTTAGTTCGTAAGGGCGAGAAGAATCGGTTGTGCCTGGACGCTCGTAAACTCAATGTACTAACTGTCAAGGATGCCTATCCTCTGCCGCACATTGAAGGTTTGCTCAGCCGATTAGGTGACACAATGTTTATTTCGTGGACCTCAAAGACGCATTCTGGCAGATTCCACAAGATCTATCTAGTAGAGAGAAGACTGCATTCACGGTACCAGGGCGAACACTATCATTTTACGGTCATGCCTTTCGGATTGTGCAACGCAACCCAAAGGTTATGTCGTTTAATGGATAAAGTGATTCCCTCGGCACTACGCGATAGAGTTTTTGTCTACCTAGATGACCTTTTGATAGTGTCTCCAGATTTCGCTACACATCTAGAGTTGTTGGAACGAGTAGCTAAGAATCTAACAGATGCCGGTTTGACCATCAATGTGGCAAAATCTAAGTTCTGCTTCAAAGAGTTAAGATATCTAGGCTATATAGTAGGTGGAGGTAAACTTAAACCTGATCCAGCCAAGGTGGAAACGATTACTCGGTTTGCCTATCCTAAAACAGCTAAGCAAGTGCGGAGTTTCATGGGCGCAACAGGCTGGTATAGACAATTTATACCAGACTATGCTACCATGGCAGCTCCAATCTTTGAAACGCTAAAGAAGGGAAAGCAATTCAAGTTATCGGATGAAGCCAAAGCTGCATTTGATCGCCTCAAGAACGCTATAATGACGAGTCCAATTCTTAACCATCCTGACTTCACCAGACACTTTTTCCTTCAATGTGATGCGTCAGATGTAGGAGTTGTAGCGGTTCTTTTTCAGAAAGACAATTCTGGAGAAGAGCACCCAATTGCTTATTTCTCTCACAAATTGACTTTGGCGCAGAAAAACTATTCCGTCACAGAACGTGAATGTCTGGAGGTAGTCTTGGCGATTAAGAAGTTTAGGCCCTATATAGAGCTTATGCCCTTCTCCGTGATCACCGACCACAGTAGCCTCAAGTGGCTTATGTCACATAAGGACCTAAGTGGCCGATTAGCTAGGTGGAGCCTACATCTCCAGTCGTACGACTTCACGATAGAGCATAGGCAGGGGAAGCAGAACGTAGTACCCGATGCCTTATCGCGCTATGATATGGATGACGTCTCGGCAGATGTGGAAGGGCTGGTCGATCTGAACTCAAGCGCTTTTAAGTCCAGTGACTACTCAGATCTTGCCTCCACCATAGAAGCAAATTCTGAGCGATTACCTGACTTAAAAGTGGTTGACGGTTTTGTGTATAAAAGAGTAAGGCCTTATGATGGAATGGTCGTGAATGAGGATTTCGCATTGAAATTATGGATACCTCAGGAATTGACCAAAATCATCATAAAAAAGTCACACAACTCCACTCAAGCTTCACACGGAGGCGTTGGTAAGACTTTACGCAGGATTAAAGAATACTTTTATTGGCCAAATCAAAACACCCAAGTACGTGACTTTGTTTTACAGTGTCAAATATGTAAAGAAACGAAACCTGCCAATACCACGCTAAGACCACCTATTGGGGCAGACAGTTAATGAACGTCCGTTTCAATGGATTTTTGTTGATTTTTTAGGCCCATATCCGCGGTCTAAGAATGGCAACTCCTATATCTTTATTGTGTTATATCACCTTACCAAATATGTTTTTCTTAAGGCATTGCCGAAAGCGAGTACTAAAAATGTAGTAAAATTTCTGATTGCGGAAGTGTTTCACAAATTTGGGACGCCAGAAATCATTGTATCCGACAACGGCAAGCAATTTGTTAGCAATGAGTTCACAGATTTAGTAAAAAGTTTTGGTGTTAAACATGTGAGAACGGCCATACATTCACCACAAGCCAATGCGTCCGAACGCGTTAACCAATCGGTTTTGGCAGCAATACGTGCATATTTACAGGACGATCAGGCAGACTGGGACAAACATTTGTCGGAAGTCGAGTTCTCCTTAAGATCGTCAGTGCAGTCGGCTATTGGTGTTACTCCGTATTTTGCCCTGTTCGGCATGAACATGATTGGCCACGGTAGTGTTTACAAATTAGCTAAAAAACTGAAAAGCTTGCAAGATCCCTAAATGGCAATCTTAACAAATTCAGAAAAAATTTCACTCATAAGAGGAAAAATTCGTGAAATCCTAAACAATACGTACAATAAAAATGAGAAATCTTATAACACACGTTGTCGTGTCGTAAAATTTATCTTGGGACAAGAAGTCTACCGAAGAACCTTTCGGCAAAGTGATTTCAAAAAACGGCTTCAATGCAAAGCTCGCACGTAAATTCATAAAATGCCGCATTGTTAAACCCGTGGGTAATAGTCTTTACGAAGTGGAGGACTTAAAGGGAAAGTCTTTAGGGATTTTCCATGGTAAAGACTTAAAACAGTAATGCGAAATTTTGGAAACAAGAAAAAGGTGTCAAAGTCATAAGCGTATACCCGAAACGTTTTTTTTTTTTTTTTGAAACTGGGAAGGGTAGTGTCAGAGCGGTTGTACCGTAGACTCGACCAATGAAAATACTTTTCACTCACTGGTACGTACATATGTCCATAGAATAGGCAATGTTAACAATGAAAATGCTTGTTTCACTCAACTTAAACTTACGTTCTCAGCTGGTTACATATGTAACCTTGGTCGCTCCAAAAGTGCAACTTCATTGTCACTCTGGAGAACTATGCTATTAAGAGCTAGAAGTCGTTAGACACCTGAAGCGACAGCATGTAGCTGAGACCGATCTTACAGTGAGTTGAAGCGAAAGAAAAGCAGTTTGGCAATCAATATGCAAAAGCATTAATTGTTCATTGTCACGGTCAAATTCGATTGACTGTAGTACCAATGAGTGACCAGATACTCATAGGGTAGAATATTTGCTTGACAGCTCTCTACTACTAACCCCGACCGTTTTCGCGGAAATATGCAAAGCTCCGAGGTTTATGATCAAAGGGTATTTTAGTCGCGCTCATGAAAATTTATGGCACTGAGAAAGGTGCCTTATAACTTAATTATACTTATAAATAGTTCTAAGTCAAACTCTACAAAAACAACATTTCTTTTTATCAAACTCACCCAGAATTCCATTTGTTAATTGCAGAAACCGATTCCCGTTTCGTTCAAAGATTGATGAATAGTTGAATATCTGAAAATTTTAGAATAAGGAATTAGTATAAAATTACATAGTAAGTTAGGTATTAAATATTATTAAGGTTGCCCACTCACGGCATTGAATTACGTCCAGGCAGACATCATTAGATGGAACTTCCTGACCCCAAGTCCAAATGAATTCCAAGGGGCGAGGGAGAAGGAGACCTTAGAATTAGGTCAAAATGTAATCCATCTACCCTATCCATATAAAAAGAAAGAAATAATAATGCACATATAATAATTAATAATAATAAGTAACTGAAGCAAAAAACTGTTTTCTACTCAAGTTCCTTTTAATCAATTTTGACGGTTGTTCAAAAACTCCTATACTATATATGATAATAGTGTCACCCATGTTCAATGGGATGACCGCTCAAAATATTCGTAGAGAAATGCGTGAGGGAGAAAGGTTCAGCTCAATAGCAGAAGCCCCCATGGATGTGAGCAATATACACAACGTGGTTAAGGCATCAGTGGGATCAGTAGCTCCACATCAAACACAAATAACTCCAAATTTACAATCGTATCGTCAACATTACTGCCAACCACAAAACATTGTTCTAAATGGTCAGCAGCATCAGACATCATCTCAACCGCAGCTTGGTCTGTCACCATTACAAATACAGCACCAACATTTGCCACCGTTTTACAAACAGCCAGCTAATTCATCACAGCGGAACTACCCGCAGAGTGCTTGGCTTGCACCAGATTTTCAGCAGCCACAACACTACAACCTAGCCATGTCGGTACCCAGCCACCAAGAGTCGTTGGACACGTTTAAGCTTGCAAAATGGGGTGTAAAATTTGATGGCACGAATAAGACGATGAATGTTCAGGAATTCATTTCCATAGTAGGAGCGCTGAGGAGAGATTACAACTGTTCCGATAATGAAATTCTAAGAAGTTTTCACGTAGTGCTAGAGGGCCCAGCACTTGATTGGTACTGGGACTATCGTAAAATCGTTCACGTCTGCACCTGGGATGAACTAGAAAAGGCACTTCTAGCCCAATACCGTCGCTTTGAGAAAGAGTACCAGGTGCAGATGAAAATTCTAAACCGTCGCCAGTTACCACAAGAGCCATTTGACGATTTTTACAATGACATCATCAAGCTAAGAAATCAACAAGAAAAGCCCTATGCAGAATAACAGCTAGTTGAAATCATGAGAGGCAATTTAAAGCCAGCGTTGGCTCAGATGATGTTCTCGGTACACCTCAAAACCCTGTCTGTCGCGAGGTAAGACGGACTGAAAACTCGCTAGCTAACCAAAGGCAACTTTATCAGCAGCGCACTAATTTTCCGCAGCGTGTTAATGAATTGCAATATGATGAGGACGATTTTCCGTTGATTGACCTAGAAGTAGATGGGATTCGTGCTACCAGTGGTTACACCTGCTGGAATTGTAAGATCGTAGGGCATAGTTTTGTCGATTGCCCTGAACCGGTCAAGAGTATATTTTGCTTTAGGTGCGGAAGGGCGAACGTAGTTGCCCCGAAATGCCCTAAATGTCAGGGAAACCGGCCTCGGAACCCGTCTCGAACTGGGGAGACGCGGTCGACCGATGTTTAAGCCCAGGTAGTAAATCACAACAGGAATTGGGGGTAGAGAAATTTACTATACTAAAAATATGTTTTCATTTAACAACCGAACAGAAAAAATTTACCTACACTCAGTCTATTTGCTATTTAAAAAGGTATTGATTGCATAGCAACGAATATTCAACTATTTCTCAACCACGAAATGGTAATTTGTCATTCTCGCACGTGTCATAGAAAAATTTACAAAAGGTAAAACATTAGTAAACTTATGTAAAATAATCTGGAAACTTCTTGATAACTTAAACTCTACAAACGGCGCCATATTCGCACTATGTGAAATTTAATTCGCAGAAAACGAAATTGTACAAAACCTGAACGGAAAAGGCGTTGCAGACGTATAGAAATTTGCAAGGCTTGGCGAAGATAGTAAAACCTTAGATCAACAGCCTCAAAAAAAAAAACAAAATAAAGGAAACTCCTAAACTTTGCATAAAGCACAATCAAACATACAATACACCATCACAAATATTAATATTACCCTGTCGGAATCATTAAACAATTTATCAAGTGGAAACCAGCTGCTTTGGAAACAGCCAAAAACAACAAACTTCTCATGACTCCCTTGACAATTGGATCTTCGCTACGGAACGTCCCGAGTCACATATTGCTAACTCAACATCGGCTGTATCAACCAAAAGTTTTTTCCCAGGGACGAACGAACTTCCGATAGCAGCCGAGCTGTTACAACAACAACAAAGCTCTCATGTTTCCAATTAGTGCCTTAACAAAAATTCATATTATTTGCAATTAACAACTCTTAACGAGAGCACAACGCAGTTAGAATCCTAGTACCAACTAATTTATAAACACACAAAATAATCCATTTACCTCACACTCTCATGAACACACAAAGTAACTAATCCAAAAACACAATAACTGAGTTTGTAATACTACAGTGACATATCAACGGATTTGAAAATAATTATTGCAATATAAATTTACTAATAAGGGAAATAGACCCTAGTATAATCTCACTCCAAGAAACCCACTGTGCTTTTTTATTTTTACCTACCCCGCCTAGCAACATAGCTGCGAGTTTAAGAATACTCCGTAGAGTACAACTTCTAAACAAGGCGTAGGGATATCTAGTTAAATCTAACATTCCACACAGCCAGCTGCATATAAATTCTGACTATCAAATAATTGCAATAAAAATCAATGCCCACATAAAATCTACAGTACTATCATTTTATATTCCTCCAAATGTAATGAGAGGCTTACTGTTGCCTTCATCCTGACGGATTGTCCAGGTTCTGGACTAGATTTACTACTGGAATGTGTTTGGACTGATAAAAATCTGTGTAAAATATGGAACTGTTACCAACATTCATGTACATGTAAGTATATATTTGTGTACGTATGCATACACATGTATATGCATGTAAAATTATTATTTTTACGACTATCATTTTTTATTTGTGTAACTTGAGTTTGCTTTCTCCTTTGCATTAGTTGAATTTAATTTGTTGAATATTATTTAATCTTAATTTACTTGTTTCCTTACTTGTTACCTATAACGCCTTTGGACAGTTTTTTTTTTTTTAAATTTACTTTATAGCATATAAGGAAAATAAATAAGTAAATCTCCATCCAAATATAGACATTTCAGAGAAAGAACTTACTGCTACTACAGTTATATTAATAATTTTATTTTGCTTATCGGGGATTCTCACTGCTGGAATACAACTTTGGGATGCTCCGTGGGCAACAGTAGAGGAAATACTTTCTACATTTATAATTGTTTTTCCTACATCGATTTTGCATTTTGTACATTGCCCCTTCTCCCAGTAATAATAATATACTAAATAACTTATGTACATAACAGCGATCATTTCTAGATAAAACTCTTCACGAAATTAAATAACGTTACACCAGATTCTATTATTATTATAAGTAAGTTTCTCATTCATTTAGCTGACTTGTCAAAATACTCTGTATAGGTAGAACAGGAATTTTAAAAAAGCAAACTTACTTAATTTCTTTAAACGTCCTAAAGTACCATCGCAATCCTAACCTTGATAACATTGGCTCGTATAAGTAAAACAATGCTATATTCTGTAAAGAAATAAAGTCTGTACAACAAATATGCTTTGAAAAATATACAAAAATGATAAACAGTAACACTCATATTTCAAACATTTAGAATAAAATAAACTGTATTATATAAGGAAACACTTACAGCAGCGTCAAAGCAATTACTGCTAATACTGAAACTCTTACAGATCCGGTCAAAATAATAAATCATTTCCACAAACCTTATCGCAACTTTTTATTGCTTCCAAATGCACATCTAACTCTTCACTCATCTTTGCGAGCAACATAATTTCATATTTTTGGAAACTACCAATCAGTTGGTTGGAGCTTAATAGCTGCTTAAAATATAGGAGGTCTTCAACGAATATCATACCAAATCATTAAGCCACTAATAAAAACCAATAAACTCAAAACAGTAGAATTATGCAACACCGTCTTTGGAAGTAGAAATATATCTTACGTCTGGAAATTGGTTGTGAAAACACAATTTCTTAACAATAACAACTGTTTTTCTACTGCAGTATTTTGACTCATATCACTGATGTCTTGCTGTTCTAAGGCCATGGAAAAAATAAATGCTCTTATACTTGCGTAGTTTATTGAAATGAAGCTATTTGACAAAAGGAAAGTGGATTTCAGAGCAAATAAGAGTTACGATAATGTTCTCCTTTACCACGACCATTATATATCTAAAGCTCTCGTGGCCAGAAACCATGCCACCCTGCTATCAATTGACTTTGATCAAGAAATTGATAACATCGGAGCCCATATAGTATTTATCGTCTTAAGATTTTGGCATAAAGGCCCAAGAATTTACAATTTCGTCGAGTATTTTGTCTAATAGACAGTTCAAAGTACGAATATGTTAAAAATATTCTTTATCAGTAGTACTATTACAAATAACTTTGAACGAAATCCACCCAACATGAATCTATCTTTAAATTTATGCAAATAATTTCATCTTAAGTATAAGAAACAATAACATCGAAACGACAGCTATACTGGAAGGCATAGTTAAAGATATTTGCGAATGTCAAAATGTTCGCGCAGCAAATCACTCTATAAAAAAAGCGTGGGGGATAATTAGATACAAACGGGAGCGGCAATAGTAACGTTTGATCTCATACGTCGACCCGAAGTACGGAGACAAGGATGAAAAAGAGTAAGGGTAGAAGAGTTCGTGTCAAAGCCAATGAGATGTGCTAACTGCACTCTAATAAAATGTAAAAATATTGAGCTATGTAGATTTTGTAGTCTTGCCCTACCACATGATCCTTGCAACAACGAAACCCACACATGGCTTGACTCATCGTGATATTCTTTCTGAAAGCATAAATATGTTAATAAAATTAAAGCTGACAAAAGGAGTACCATACTGGAGGCCAGCTAGAATATAACAAATACCAAAAACATTAAGAAAAGTACTGCCAACAAATTTGATACAAAAGAAGATAATACAACGAATGTGAATCTTAGTAACAATAATTTAACAACAATTGCATCAAGTGAGCAATCCAATTAATGCTCATCATTTAATAATATTGCAGATGTAACAAGTAGTAATAATAATGGCAATGCTTCCACTAGCGATATACATGTTGAAGATAACAATTCTACTGGCACATTGGGATTAAGAACTCCACCTAAGGAGACTACAGGTGAGGGTATTTTAACACCATGTACTAATATGATTTAAATGTATATTAATCGCACCAGAAACATTTAAAAAGGACCAAGCAGCAAAGGACTGGTAACGAACAATCGGACAGCAGCGAAGGCAGCAATCACATATCCATTAATAATGGAGATGCAATGTTTCAGTATTGTATTACCAACATCTTTTAATATATGTACATAAATAGCTTTACACAAAGTGGATTAATTTGTCCGTGGTGAAAATAACTTCACAGAGTATAGCAAAAACGTAATCTGTCTATTCTACCTTTTTTCTCACAAATGTCCATCAATCTAATGACAAAATTCTTTGTTTTCATGATATATTTTCCTTGAGTATAGCAGAAACGTAATCTGAAAATTTTCCGAAGAAACCATGGTTCTAAAATCAAAACTGAGCCCCTGTAGCAGTGCTACCGGTTTTAAACTAGAGCATTACGCACAATCTTTGTGAGTTTTGACATAAATAGCATCTCCATATTCTTCTTTCCTAAATTCGTGCTGAGCGTAGTTAATAATTTTAGTTTCACGTTTTTTCGCACCTCAGCTCACGATCACACTTATCATGCTTTTCCAACCATGATTTTAACCTTTTTCTTCAGAAACTCATTTGCCATCCAAAAAGCATTTGATAAAGTATGGCACATTGGCCTTTAATATAAGTTAAAAAATCGTATTCCCGACCCATTTTTTTTTTTTGTCAGTGTTAATGCCATACACACAATTTTTGGTAATATTAACGCGGATTCCACAAGGCAAATGCGTGAGGTACAGTACTTTACATCTTTTACACAGATATCGCACTAACAGACAACACTACAGCTACTTATGCAGATGATACCGCTATATTAGTTTCCAACAAGTCGCCAATCATACAGGTGTGTGGTAGAAACCGATTGATTTCAAAACAATATATTTTTAAGACAATTATTGAACATTATAATTATTGTACTTGAAGATGCGTAAAAAAAAGAATTTTAAAATAGATACAAAACAGAAAAAATCAGCATTTTTTTACACAACCTTATGCGGTTTTAAATCGCTTCGTTTTCAAAGACGATTTCCATCACATACCTTATAGCAATCTAATTGGTACAATTTCAACTGAACATTATCCAAGATTTGCTGCAAAAATGAAACATAAATTATCTACTGGAAAATCTGCTCATCTAACTAGCGTTTGCATTAAGAAAAGGTTGCACCTCACCAGCATGTTTAAATGGAACTAATATACTAAAAAAGAATACAAATATTCATCTTGATCGATGTTTAACATAGAAAAAACATATAATAAAAAAATTTTAACACTTAAATTATCATAAAGTTTTTCGTTAAGTCGTTAGCCAATGCACCTTGGTTTATCAGTACCAACACCCACAGAGGTGAGATATTAGTAAGACTCACACTTAGTAAAGCGTCAACTTTTAAAAAAATCTTTAAATAAGTTAGAGCCTTTTTTAACAGCAGAAAAAATCAATTAAAAAAAGGATCTACATATAAGTTCAAAACGTCTCTACCTTTTTGAAAGTATTAATACATGTAAATTAAAACTTAGTACAATGATTATCAAGTTTTGTTTTGTAACCGTTAGGTCCATGTTTTTAAGCAATATGTGTAATGAAAATAAATAGGTATACCTACCCTGACATGATTGTTGCAATTTTGATAGAATAGTACATAATTTGATGGATGAAAATTCTGGTATTTTGTACTTTCTCATTACTATGTGCAATAGTGCAATGACTAGGCCAATTCGCGTTGGATATCGTAGTACAACAACAGCATAAGCATTGCCTTATTTAAATAATAAAACAAAAGCCGGCTTCCGCGTCTTATATGTATGATACATAATTATCAGGCAACTCATGTAACAGCAATTTTTACCACTAGCGTTACTATAACATTACTACGGACGGCTACGCGGTATTCCAGGATAACACTCATTTGTAAGATCCTTTAAGAGTGGCGCATCCAACGCACTAAATTGAATAGTTATGATTTATGTAGGCACCAGAAGTTTCTGGCTCAAGCGTGGCGAGCAATGCATGGTTGCTGGTTTACCTTCGTAACATCTCAAAGTATTTTGATTGGCCAAAACTAGCATTACAAAATTCCAGATTTCCATGTTTAAAACATAATCTATATATATGCAGCACTAAACTTGGTTTTTAATAAATATTCCACTCAATGATTGTCACTTTTTTTTTATTAATATCTTGTTCTAAAAACACAGGCAAAAGTGATAGAAAATTTAATTTTTGAGAGAAAAGACAGCAATATCTGGCGGGAAAACTAGCATTTGTTTTGACTTTACATCGTTGCCATATCACCAATTTATTTCGGACACTACGTCTTGACCAGCCATACATATGTTCGCACATTGAGAGAGTGTCTCCAAGATAATGAGAGAAAATTTGTTCGTGGGATTCTGTTTAAAGAAACCGTATAGATGTTCACGTTCAGTTTCAGCATAATTTGTTGCCTCTCATCGCGATTGTCTGGAAGCTTTTATCATAGCTTATGACGAGTGCACACACACATATATACTTTATATTTTCTCTGTGTATTTTGTGAATGTCATGACAGAGTTGTGCGAACTATTCTTCGAACAACTCTGTTTGAACAGGAAGCGACCATGAACATCGGCGGTCTTGACTAGCCAAATTTCTGTTCGAGCAGCTAGTCAAAACGCAATGTATGTGAATACCTGTGACAGGATAACTACCTGTGGTGAGTTTATAGAATAAAATTTGTAGAAAAAATGATCGATGTGAATAAATCAAACTCTGAAGAAAACGGTAAACCGTAACAGCTGTTTTTGTTTACATTTTTATTTCTATGGTGGTGAATTAATGTCAACAGTGTTACCTTATCTGAATATGAGATCAAAATTTATGAATTGTTGCAACAAATTACTGACACAGGGATGGAAAACCTGTACTAATGTACTTGTATAAGTTATTAAGGTACAATTTTTTTAATTTTGGTTTTCGTCGTTGGATTTTATTAACACGTATTTTTTTTGTAAGAATTAAAGTTTGTTAATGAATACTCCCTATACTAAAGTTTTTTTGAATAAAAACTATATGTCATTCGATTACTATTGGTTTTAGCTTTCCATTGCTGTATTCAAATTTGTGGGACATCGTTTCGTTTAGGATTTATAGGAAAAATAGTATTTTGGGGATTTTGACCTTATTTTGGGATAAATTAAAGTTTGTTAGTGAATACCCCTATACTGAAGTCTTTTTTAATAAAAACTCTATGCCATTCGATTACTATTGGTTTTAGCTTTCCATTGCTGTATTCAAATTTGTGGGACATCGATTCGTTTAGGTTTTATAACTAAAATATTTTTAGCTTTCCATTGCTATTAATGTATATTGCAAACCTAAAGACGTGATTCAGATTTTCTGAAGAAAGTTGCTCTGTACATGAAGATAATATAGTTTACTTATTTTAAATTAAATCAGACGTCCATGATCTTAATTATAGTACCAATTTGTTGAACAATTATAAATACGGCATTACATTTCGCTCGCTAGTATTACTTGCACGTGTTAATGTTTACATATTTTCAAACTCACCACGTTAAAAAAAATATGTAAACAAAAACAGCTGGTACGGTTTGCCATTTTGGCCAGAGTTTGATTTATTCACACACGTACATGTGTAGTGTGTAGAAAACAAGAAAAATATCTAATTTCTTATTTGCAGACCACGAAGTCGCATGAAACAAGACCGGTAGCGTCTTGACTAGCCATAAATTTGTTCGCACATTAAGAGAGCGTCTGGAAAATAACGAGAGAAAATATTTTCTTGAATAGCAACATGTGCGATGGCTGAACAGATTTATGGCTAGTCAAGACGGCATGTAACACGATATATTGTGCCGATGTATAGATTGCTGTTCGCACAGGAATTTCGCTCGAACATATCGTCGTTATTGATAATTTGTTCGTGTTCAAACAGTACATCCATTATTTTGAAATCTTTGAAAATTAACAAACATAAGAACAATTTTATTATTTTTACATACACTGGTCGCAACTTTTTGGAATACATATACATATGTATAACAGTTTTTCTAATACATACAATCTACAAATGCATGTACATGCCGTCTTGACTTTCCATAAATCTGTTCAACCATCGAAAAGTGATGTGTACGATGGCTGAACTGAAATCGTTTGCAAATTTATAAAAACCGAGACAACCAATATCGCGTGTTAATTGAATAATTTTGGGGATCTTATTTGTATTAAAAAGATATTTTCAAATACTTATCATATAAACTTCAACAACCGGCTAGACCGTATATACAATCAAAACGAATACAATTTTTATCCCTTGCAACAATTTTTATGAATTTTGATTAAAAAATAAGTTGCTTGAATTTAAAACAATAAAAACCTATTTATAGACTTTAGTACCCGGATAAATTGGAAATTTTCGCATTAGCGCGAAAATATGATGGTGTTTCCAGTACAAAAATTAAAATATAATTTGTAAAAACTGCCACCAAAGATTGAATAGCCAAAAGCATTTTATGAATATGTGGATTTTCGATTTGATATAGATTTTTTAAAAAAATTTCCGTCATCCCATTTCAAGTTTTGTTTGGAGACAAACCGGTTTCGGTTTTACCCCAAACTTTTCAATAACTTTCCTCAAAACGGCTCAAAATTGCATACAGTTTTCACTAAAAGGAATTACAGAAACACTAACAAGGAAGAAATGGTTTTTTTTTTTTTGTTTCAATTTACAGCGTTTTTTCTTCAATTCAATCGTTTCAAGCGAGAACTTCTTGATGCAAGAGTTATACAAACGGGGTACTTTTTGATTTATTGTGCGATATATTTTATCTTTTTTATTTTTATTCTAACTCACCTCATAAAAATAATAATAACAATAACTGAATCCATGTACGATCAACAACAAATATGGACTTCTTGTTTTTTTCAACTAAACGATGCAATATAGACTCATCCAGTTTCGCGGTATGACCAAAATTGAAAATGATGTCGATAAAGTTGGATATTTCCCCAGTATTTATACTTTTTAGTCGAGGCATTGTTACAGTAGGTATATCAACTTTAATTTGCACATGATCACATGCGTTTTCATACGCATATTTAACTGAAGGTTGTTGAAGCCTAAAGGAGTTTACAAAAGGATTGCATACCATATAAATGGTACTTCACTAGTATAAGAACCACCAGTACAAGTTTGCTACTGTAAACTTTCCTATAGCATCTTCATGCTTAAATTAGCATTGTCTTTTTGAAAAATTAGGGTGCTGTGTTGCCATAAAAATTTAAAGAGAAAACTGGTAATTATGGTCCTATCCACATATATCGGACGTTAAAAGTGCTGAGATGAAATGGGGACCAAGGTTTTGATATGTGCAATACTCTTTCATTTCTAGGCAATCTGACCCATAAAAGCTTTTGGCTTAGTTTAGTGGAAGTGTTCCATACAAATAGTCCTCCTAGATAAAAAGTACTTGTTCTCTTATCGGATCACTGGCTATAGTGGAAGTGCCCTACAATATTTAAGAGTGAACTGGTACTAAAATAAGCACTTTTACACCTTTATATTTCGAGGTGATTTTATGATAAGACTTGACCTATTAGGTTACCTATATGTAGAATCATTATGTTTCACTTTTACACCTTCAAATCTTGAGTAGCTTTTATGTTAAAACTCCACCTATGAGATTACCTATACGTAGAGTCAGTATGTTTCAGTTTCATTATTTTATGATTAAATGAAACAATTTCATGAGGGGCGTAAAAATAGCGCTAATAGTTTCGTGTTATATACACACTGTGTGCATAGGCACTGGAGAACTGAACTAAAGAAAACAATTTATTGATAATTTCTTGTACGTTTACATTTGAAACTGAAAGATTATTTTAAAATTATTTTAGGATTTCCTACACATTATTCAATGTGTTAATGAATTAAAACCAAAATAACATGTACGTTTTCACAATGTTTCTTGTTTTTAAACAAGAAGAACTTAGATGAAGTGTCGCTAACAATTTAGTAATCAATTTAGTATAGCAATATATTAAAGAATTATCAGAAAGGTTGTTGTTTTCAAACTATACTTAAAAGTAAAGAGAAAATATTACACATTTGCGTTAAAAACAAACTACAATTATTTAAAATTCTTTATACAAGACGGATTATTTAAATTGTCGCCACAAAATACCAGCGATTTTTAAAAATGAATGCCACAAAAGTTCATACACAATTTTTGAATCTTTAATCAAATTATATATGTATGTATATAAGTATAAGCATAAGGGGTTTGTTTACATATGTACATACATTCATACTTGTCCTGCTGGAGATTAAGCTTTTTCGAACAGCAAGCATTAGTGCAAACAGAGTTAGTTTTTATAGAAAAATACTAGTGCTGATGAGTATACTAGGTCTTGAAGTAGTTCAAGTGAACTACTTGCAGATTGATCGAATTTTTATGTAACGGAACAACGAATGGGGTATTTGTGGGGTCTTTTTCTATATAAAAGAAGTTGTAATAAACTAAGGTACCCAATCAAATCCAAGTGTACTAGTGTACGTCTAGAACCAGTGGAACTAGTGGTTTCCTAGCACACTTAATGCTAATTTGAGCACTAAGAAGGAATAGGAAAGTTTACAGTTGAGAACTAGTACTGGTGATTTTTATACTAGTAAAATAGGAGTTGAACATGTTTTCTCCGGCAGGGCATGCCAATTTTGTTAGATCGAATAATCTCAACATACTTATTTCACTAATTTATTAAAAAATATAAATTTTAACTCACGTATAGTTATCCAACAAATTGGCTTGAATTTGATAATAATGGTGCTCTCCAGTTTTCCTAATTTGATTTTCCGAAACTTGAAAAACTCTATCCAAAAATAGTATCAAGCTGCCCACAAAAATGCTGAGCATGTAAATCAAATAATTAAACGGACGTTTTCATTCTTTTATTTTAATTACATCTTTTAGAGACAACTAATATATTATCCTGTGATATTTGTAGTCTGTAGAAAACAAGAAAAATATCTAATTTCTTATTTGCAGACCACGAAGTCGCATGAAACAAGACCGGTAGCTTCCGCAATGGCTTAAAAAAATGTGCTTTTACGCGCCATTATTTGCATACCTTTTTTACAAGCTTGTTACGCGCTTTTTTTGTGATTTCTAAAAAATCAGTAGAGCCAACATAAAAGGCAAGTGCTGTAGACACATTAAAATATACTCTACTAAATTAGTGGCTTTCTTGCTACTTTTTTCATGCTAATTAATATCTCAAGTTTACTTTTTGAAAAAATGTTTACCATCAATAATTTTATATATTATACAATACTCTATGTTAATTTAAACGTAACAATATATAGTGTTCAAGAAAGTTTGAAGGAAAAATTTATGATAAAATAAAAACACCGGTTTTTTAAGCCCTTATTTACAGTAAAAAAACGTTATAATCAGAAAAATTACGACATAAAAATTTGTCAATTTTTAAGCAGTATTATTATGATGGGAAAGGTAAACATACATAAATGTGTGCAACATTGAAATATCGCTATTTTTAATATCGCAGGCGAACAAGTGCGCCGACCCGCCATTTTTTTTTTTTTGTCGATAGCTATCGCCGTCCATTATTCTTCTGGACCAACCGGCTTAACATAGCGTCTTGACTAGTCATATATCTGTTTAGCCATCGCACATTTTGGTGCTCGCATAGAAAAATGGCTAGTCAAGACCGCCGCTGTTCCTGGCCAGTTCATGTTCAAACAGAGTTGTCCGAACAATCGTTCGCAAAACTGTCATGCCATTACATTATTTACATATTTTTTTTAGGTAATTTAAATTCTATTCCTGCTTATAAGTAATTGTGAAAATTGTCTTAACAATATATTAATAAAAAGTATAGTTTTTAAAAATGTGTTATAGTTTAAGGAAACGACATCAAGGGTTGAAACATTTAATTTTATTTCATCATAGACGAGCATTCAAAAAAATAACACATTTTTAAAAACTATACTTTTTATTAATATATTGTTAAGACAATTTTCACAATTACTTATAAGCAGGAATAGAATTTAAATTACCTAAAAAAAATATGTAAATAATGTAATGGCATGACAGTTTTGCGAACGATTGTTCGGACAACTCTGTTTGAACATGAACTGGCCAGGAACAGCGGCGGTCTTGACTAGCCATTTTTCTATGCGAGCACCAAAATGTGCAATGGCTAAACAGATATATACGGCTAGTCAAGACGCTATGTTAAGCCGGTTGGTCCAGAAGAATAATGGACGGCGATAGCTATCGACAAAAAAAAAAAAAAATGACGGGTCGGCGCACTTGTTCGCCTGCTATATTAAAAATAGCGATATTTCAATGTTGCACACATTTATGTATGTTTACCTTTCTTATCATAATAATACTGCTTAAAAATTGACAAATTTTTATGTCGTAATTTTTCTGATTATAACGTTTTTTTACTGTAAATTAGAGCTTAAAAAACCGGTGTTTTTATTTTATCATAAATTTTTCCTTCAAACTTTCTTGAACACTATATATTGTTACGTTTAAATTAACATAGAGTATTGTATAATATATAAAATTATTGATGGTAAACATTTTTTCAAAAAGTAAACTTAAGATATTAATTAGCATGGAAAAAAGTAGCAAGAAAACCATTAATTTAGTAGAGTATATTTTAATGTGTCTACAGCACTTGCCTTTTATGTTGGCTCTACTGATTTTTTAGAAATCACAAAAAAAGCGCGTAACAAGCTTGTAAAAAAGGTATGCAAATAATGGCGCGTAAAAGCACATTTTTTTAAGCCATTGCGGAAGCTACCGGTCTTGTTTCATGCGACTTCGTGGTCTGCAAATAAGAAATTAGATATTTTTCTTGTTTTCTACAGACTACAAATATCACAGGATAATATATTAGTTGTCTCTAAAAGATGTAATTAAAATAAAAGAATGAAAACGTCCGTTTAATTATTTGATTTACATGCTCAGCATTTTTGTGGGCAGCTTGATACTATTTTTGGATAGAGTTTTTCAAGTTTCGGAAAATCAAATTAGGAAAACTGGAGAGCACCATTATTATCAAATTCAAGCCAATTTGTTGGATAACTATACGTGAGTTAAAATTTATATTTTTTAATAAATTAGTGAAATAAGTATGTTGAGATTATTCGATCTAACAAAATTGGTATGCCCTGCCGGAGAAAACATGTTCAACTCCTATTTTACTAGTATAAAAATCACCAGTACTAGTTCTCAACTGTAAACTTTCCTATTCCTTCTTAGTGCTCAAATTAGCATTAAGTGTGCTAGGAAACCACTAGTTCCACTGGTTCTAGACGTACACTAGTACACTTGGATTTGATTGGGTACCTTAGTTTATTACAACTTCTTTTATATAGAAAAAGACCCCACAAATACCCCATTCGTTGTTCCGTTACATAAAAATTCGATCAATCTGCAAGTAGTTCTCTTGAACTACTTCAAGACCTAGTATACTCATCAGCACTAGTATTTTTCTATAAAAACTAACTCTGTTTGCACTAGTGCTTGCTGTTCGAAAAAGCTTAATCTCCAGCAGGACAAGTATGAATGTATGTACATATGTAAACAAACCCCTTATGCTTATACTTATATACATACATATATAATTTGATTAAAGATTCAAAAATTGTGTATGAACTTTTGTGGCATTCATTTTTAAAAATCGCTGGTATTTTGTGGCGACAATTTAAATAATCCGTCTTGTATAAAGAATTTTAAATAATTGTAGTTTGTTTTTAACGCAAATGTGTAATATTTTCTCTTTACTTTTAAGTATAGTTTGAAAACAACAACCTTTTTGATAATTCTTTAATATATTGCTATACTAAATTGATTACTAAATTGTTAGCGACACTTCATCTAAGTTCTTCTTGTTTAAAAACAAGAAACATTGTGAAAACGTACATGTTATTTTGGTTTTAATTCATTAACACATTGAATAATGTGTAGGAAATCCTAAAATAATTTTAAAATAATCTTTCAGTTTCAAATGTAAACGTACAAGAAATTATCAATAAATTGTTTTCTTTAGTTCAGTTCTCCAGTGCCTATGCACACAGTGTGTATATAACACGAAACTATTAGCGCTATTTTTACGCCCCTCATGAAATTGTTTCATTTAATCATAAAATAATGAAACTGAAACATACTGACTCTACGTATAGGTAATCTCATAGGTGGAGTTTTAACATAAAAGCTACTCAAGATTTGAAGGTGTAAAAGTGAAACATAATGATTCTACATATAGGTAACCTAATAGGTCAAGTCTTATCATAAAATCACCTCGAAATATAAAGGTGTAAAAGTGCTTATTTTAGTACCAGTTCACTCTTAAATATTGTAGGGCACTTCCACTATAGCCAGTGATCCGATAAGAGAACAAGTACTTTTTATCTAGGAGGACTATTTGTATGGAACACTTCCACTAAACTAAGCCAAAAGCTTTTATGGGTCAGATTGCCTAGAAATGAAAGAGTATTGCACATATCAAAACCTTGGTCCCCATTTCATCTCAGCACTTTTAACGTCCGATATATGTGGATAGGATCATAATTACCAGTTTTCTCTTTAAATTTTTATGGCAACACAGCACCCTAATTTTTCAAAAAGACAATGCTAATTTAAGCATAAAGATGCTATAGGAAAGTTTACAGTAGCAAACTTGTACTGGTGGTTCTTATACTAGTGAAGTACCATTTATATGGTATGCAATCCTTTTGTAAACTCCTTTAGGCTTCAACAACCTTCAGTTAAATATGCGTATGAAAACGCATGTGATCATGTGCAAATTAAAGTTGATATACCTACTGTAACAATGCCTCGACTAAAAAGTATAATAAATACTGGGGAAATATCCAACTTTATCGACATCATTTTCAATTTTGGTCATACCGCGAAACTGGATGAGTCTATATTGCATCGTTTAGTTGAAAAAACACAAGAAGTCCATATTTGTTGGTGATCGTACATGGATTCAGTTATTTCCAAATAAATTTCTAAGAGCAGTCGTAAATACGGATTCATTTTTCGTAAATGATTTTTATGAGGTGAGTTAGAATAAAAATTTTTTTTTTTTTTTTTTAATATAATTTTATTACAATCTATTTCTACAATATTAAGTAAATTGTGTAATATAAAATGTAACATTACATTAAAACTTAACATGCGTTAATAAGCTTGTATAAAGCTTAAAAACTCCTATTATACGAGAATGTAATATTAAATATATGTATGTACATATTTCCAAATATATTTACAGTTGTGTTAATTTTTGCTTAATGGTATTTATATACCTATTTAGAGGATTTTTATTTTTTAATATTATTTCCTATATGGGAGATCAAGAATATGGAATCTTTTTATTCTTTTAACCTCTTCTGTTTCATATAATAAAGATATAGCTAGGATATTCGAGTGATTACCTAGTCTTTTGAGATAATGTGTACTGAGTTTTCTTATTTCATCAATGACGAGTGGTATCTCTAAATCTTTATGTATTCTTTTATTGCTAACAAACCAAGGAGCATTAACTATAAGTCTCAAAGTTTTAGACTGATATCGTTGCAATATTTCCAAGTTTGAGCTACTTGTTGTTCCCCATAATTGGATACCATATGTCCATACTGGTTTTAAAATAGCCTTATAAATTAATAACTTGTTACAAAGGTTTAAAGCAGACTTTTGTCCCAAAAGCCAATACAATTTCTTAGTTAATATGTTTAAGTGGTTTCTTTTTGCTGTAATATGTTGCTTCCAAGTGAGTCTATTGTCAAGGTGCATACCTAAGTATTTAACGCTCTCTGATCTGGGAATTTGAGTGTTATTTATAAAAACCGGTGGGCAATCTTTACGTCTAAGGGTAAATAAAATAAAGTTCGACTTATCAGTATTTATAGTGATTTTCCAATTCGAAAACCACTCTTGTAATAAATTGAGCTCATTTTGAACATAAGATGAGGCTGTTATCGGAGATTCATCAGAACCTATTGTTGCCGTATCGTCAGCGTAAGTTGCTATTGTAGTTTTTTCATAAGTTGGCATGTCGGCTGTATAAATTGTGTATAATATTGGACCCAGCACACTTCCTTGAGGTACCCCTGTATAAATAAAACGTATTACAGAATTTTCATCACCCACTCTTACGTAAAACGATCTTTTCTATAAATACGATTTTATTATCAAGTAAATAGGCGCTGGTAATATTTTCTTGAGTTTGTAAAGCAAGCCTTGATGCCAGACCCTATCAAAGGCCTGCTTGACATCCAAAAATACTGCACAGCAGTATAATTTTCTTTCAAAAGCATCAGTAATTACATTAATTATACGGTGACATTGCTCAGGGGTGCCATGTTTGTGACGAAATCCAAATTGATAGTCAGGTATTATATTTTGTTTTTCTAAGATTAGCGTGAGACGATTTGAAACAATTTTCTCAAATATTTTGGAGAATAACGGCAGCAAACTAATTGGTCTATATGAGGAAATATTATTTTCAGGTTTGTTTGGCTTAGGAATCATAATAATCACTGCACATTTCCATTGCGTGGGGTAGTGCGACAGTTTCAAAATCGAGTTATATATTGATGTCAAATATAGTACAGCTTTGTCCGATAAATTTTTAGCTACTATAGGGTCTATTTTGTCGTAGCCAGGTGACTTACTATTATTGAGCTTAGATATTTCATTTTTGACTTCTGTAATAGTACACGGTTTAATCGGTAAATCCATTTGACAAGGCGAATCTAGGAACTCTAGAATTTTGGTTTCATGAGGAGAGTTTGAAGCTGGGAAAGATTCGAAGGTTTGCTCTAGATGTTTAGAAAACAGTTCTGCTTTGTTTTTGTCTGATCTGGACCAAGTGCCATCATCCTTCTTTATAGGAACGTTTCTTTTAGCTGGTCTTTTCAAATATTTTGTAGCTTTCCATAGACTATGCGTGTTGTCACTTGCGGTATTGATTTTATGCAAGAATTTGGTGGTTTCACAATTTTTCAGATCAAATAATACTTTTTTCAAGTTGTTAGATGCACGATTGAAATTTGTTTTATCAAGTGGATTTCTTGTTGTTTGCCATATTCTTCTTAACCTTCTTTTATGCAAAATCATATGTCTTATTTCTACTGGTAGTAAACATTGCCTCTCGTTGGCTTGTATTGGCTGTGGTGTTGATAGAAGCGCGGCTTCGTGAATGAGACATGTGAAATTTTCTAGAGCTGTGTCTATATCGCAGCCAGTTTGGATTTGGGTGTTAAGATTTAGATTTTTGTCTGACCAATACTGAAAAGATGCAATGTCCGTTTTCGACGAAATAATTTTGTGGTTAAGGCATTTATTTTTCAAAAAAGTATTGTAAGTTAATATAATAGGTGAGTGATCTGAGCTAAGATCATAATTATCTTTAATATTAAGAAGATGATCTGGTACTCCGGAATATACAAAAAAATGTAGCAAATCAGGGATTTTACGCCTATCGCTTGGCCAGTAAGTTGGACTTCCAGTTGATATGGTCTTATAGTTATTGTTGCTTAAGCATCTGAAAAGTTCCCTTCCTTTCGGGTTAATAATTCTAGACCCCCACTAGGGGTGTTTTGCGTTGAAGTCCCCACCAACAATAAATCTAGTACCGAGTCCTTTAAAAAAATTTTCATATTCTTGATGTGTTATACTATGTCTGGGTGGGAAATATACTGAGAATATAGATATATCAGCGTTATTACAATTAATTTGAATTCCACTTCCTTGTATTGATTTTTTTATTACTGGATTTAAAACTTTGTATTTCAAGGATGATCTTATTAATATAGCTGAGCCAGCATGAGCTTTGTTATTTGGGTGATTTGCTTCGATTAAGTCAAAATTTTTAATTTTGAAGTAGGTTTTTGTTGTAAAGTGAGTTTCCGAAATTAATAATATATCAATGAATTTTATTTTAAGAAATACTTCAATTTCGTTTGTATGGTTGGAGGCGCCATTAGCGTTCCATGTTGCAATATTTAAATTTATTTGCATAATTTTGTAACAATAACAGTCATTAAGTTCATTAGTTTGTCTAGAATTGCTTCCAGTCTAGATAATACTACGCTAACATCATTATTGCATACGTTGCTTCTAACAGCTTTAGAATATGACATATGCTCAGCTTCATTGGGATTTGTATTGATGTTATATTGCGAGCTTGACTGTGGTAAATCCAGTGGATTTGTTTGAAAACTTACGGTTCTAGGTCTATCTCTTGCATATGTTGGTTGTTTCTTGTGCACTAACTCTTGATAGATTCTACAGCCTTTATAACTAGCTGTATGGTTTTGAGAGCAATGAACACATTTAGGGGGTGTGTTTATATCCTTTTTACATTCAGCACTTGCATGATTATCCCCACATTTTACACACTTATAGGGCTTCTTACAACACGTTTTAGTATGACCGAACTGCTGACAACGAAAGCACTGAACTAAATCATTTTGTTTTTTAGGCGGCTCTACAGAAACGATGGCATTATTAATAGTTTTTATATCATATATGTCTTTATTATTTGAATAAAGAATAAAAATAAAAAAGATAAAATATATCGCACAATAAATCAAAAAGTACCCCGTTTGTGTAATTCTTGCATCAAGAAGTTCTCGCTTGAAACGATTGAATTGAAGAAAAAACGCTGTAAATTGAAACAAACAAAAACATTTCTTCCATGCTAGTGTTTCTGTAATTCCTTTTAGTGAAAACTATATGCAATTTTGAACCGTTTTGAGGAAAGTTATTGAAAAGTTTGGAGTAAAACCGAAACCGGTTTGTCTCCAAACAAAACTTGAAATGGGATGACGGAAAATTTGTTTAAAAATCTATATCAAATCGAAAATCCACATATTCATAAAAAGCTTTTGGCTTAAAGCATGCTATAGTTAATAAAATTAAACACTTAGGCTATTTAATCTTTGGTGGCAGTTTTTAAAAATTATATTTTAATTTTTGTACTGGAAACACCATCATATTTTCGCGCTAACGCGAAAATTTCCAATTTATCCGGGTAGTAAAGTATATAAATAGGTTTTTCTTGTTTTAAATTCAAGTAACTTACTTTTTAATCAAAATTCATAAAAATTGTTGCAAGGGATATAAATTGCATTCGTTTTGATTGTATATACGGTCTAGCCGGTAGCTAGACCATAAGCTCTCGTATTTTTAATTATTAGTATGGAAACATATATGATGATATATGTTTAAAACAAGATAAAACGTTAAAATTATGGGAAAAAAAATAAATTCGCAATCGAAAACATTCAAATTTTTTATACAGTTAAATCTAAACATCTTGAATGTCGTGTTGCTTAAGACATCTTATTATTCTTTTTATGTTGTTAGATTTTGTACAATCAAGAATTGGTGGGTAAGCATTTTTTTGAAGCATGAACTGTCTGTGCTATTCTTACCCAAGCAACTCAAACTATCATCTGCTTTGGCGAAAGTACTAGACCATGTAGTTGTATCTGGGTTTTTATGGTATAGAGATGTTCAATTTTCTTAGCATTGATATTATACTATTTGTAGCTGATACCGGGCAATCAGACATACTATTAATACTCTTCCAAAACGATTCATGCAGCCCATCAAAAGAAATAGTAATAGCTCTTGAAGCCATATTAACAGCTGTATGCTTCAACAGTTTTCAAAAGTCTGTAAAGTTAGCCTCCCTTCTCAAATTGTCCAGTGGAGTTGTGCGCAGCAGCCCGCAGGCGGTTCTAAAGCAGTTATTTATGGAGGTATTGATTTTATTTAAATTTCTTTTAGATGTCCAACCGTAGATGGTAATACCATGCAAGAGTGCTCCTATTGTTAAGGAACGACAAATGTTAAAGAGCTGTTTCCATATGTGGGCCTTTATTTCTAGAACAGATAAGTTTTAGGAGGTTGTTGATTTTGCTTAACTTATATGTCAGTTGTCTTATATGGTAGTTCCATATCAGATTTTTGGTAAAAAAAATGACCCCAAAATTCTCATACAGTCGGAAATTTGAAAATCTACATTTCCGATGCGGCTAGTACGCTCAGAGCAAGTACATTTTCTTCAAACGTGTAATACTCTAGTCTTGTGAGCTGGTATAACAGCACCCTGATTTCAGCCCATCTATTGACTCTGGTGTCTAAATAGCTCATATTAAAATTTACTGTTTCTGGACTTATTATCTTCGTAAATCCCAGGTCCTCGATTGCCCTGGCTAAAGAGTTGGCATATATTGTATATAAGTACTACGCAGAGAGCTGAACCTTGTGGAATTCCATTGTCCAGAGCATACGTTGCAGAGAAGTGCCCGTCCACCTTGAGAGCTATTCTATGGTTGTAAAGAAATGATTGTAAAATTTTTAAAATAGTTTTCGGGATTCCCCATCCATTGAGTTCTTTTATTATATACATATGTCGATATTACCCTGTCAAAAGCCCTTTCAATATCTTTTGAAAGTACTGGACTATGTTTACCATTTTTATTAATATATTAATATATTGTTAAGACAATTTTCACAATTACTTATAAGCAGGAATAGAATTTAAATTACCTAAAAATAATATGTAAATAATGTAATGGCATGACAGTTTTGCGAACGATTGTTCGGACAACTCTGTTTGAACATGAACTGGCCAGGAACAGCGGCGGTCTTGACTAGCCATTTTTCTATGCGAGCACCAAAATGTGCGATGGCTAAACAGATATATGACTAGTCAAGACGCTATGTTAAGCCGGTTGGTCCAGAAGAATAATGGACGGCGATAGCTATCGACAAAAAAAAAAATGGCGGGTCGGCGCACTTGTTCGCCTGCGATATTAAAAATAGCGATATTTCAATGTTGCACACATTTATGTATGTTTACCTTTCCCATCATAATAATACTGCTTAAAAATTGACAAATTTTTATGTCGTAATTTTTCTGATTATAACGTTTTTTTACTGTAAATAAGGGCTTAAAAAACCGGTGTTTTTATTTTATCATAAATTTTTCCTTCAAACTTTCTTGAACACTATATATTGTTACGTTTAAATTAACATAGAGTATTGTATAATATATAAAATTATTGATGGTAAACATTTTTTCAAAAAGTAAACTTGAGATATTAATTAGCATGAAAAAAGTAGCAAGAAAGCCACTAATTTAGTAGAGTATATTTTAATGTGTCTACAGCACTGGCCTTTTATGTTGGCTCTACTGATTTTTTAGAAATCAAAAAAAAAAGCGCGTAACAAGCTTGTAAAAGAGATATGAAAATAATGGCGCGTAAAAGCACATTTTTTTAAGCCATTGCGGAAGGTACAAATTTTGTGTTTTTTTGGAACAATATGGATGAAGCCAGTTTTCTGGAAAACTGGTCACACGATTTTTTGCACGGAAAGTGTTTTATATTCTCTAGGTGGTCTAGTTTCATGATATATAGCGTTTGTTGCTTGACGTTGCTTAGATTCCACGCAATAATTAATCCCCACTTTTTCTGACCAAATTGGATGAACCCAGTTTTCTGGAAAACTGGTCACACGATTTTTTGCACGGAAAGTGTTTTATATTCTATAAGTGGTCTAGTTTCATAATATATAGCGTTTGTTGCTTGACGTTGCTTAGATTCCACGCAATAATTAATCCCCACTTTTTCTGACCAATTTGGATGAACCCAGTTTTCTGGAAAACTGGTCACACGATTTTTTGCACGGAAAGTGTTTTATATTCTAAAAGTGGTCTAGTTTCATGGAATATAGCGTTTATTGCTTGACGTTGCTTAGATTCCATGCCATAATTAATCCCCAATTTGACTGACCAGTTTGGTTCAAACTACCTTCTAAAGGGTTTTCAATAGATTTTTATATTTTTTAATTAAGCAGTTTTTCACGCGATAAAAACTTAATTTTTAATGTTTTTTAAAGACCATAATTCAATACATATATTAGTTGTTACTTGTTTGATATTATTTTCTTTCATATTATATGTCTTCATTTGAATTTCTAATTTTCAAACAGTGGGTATTTATGTTCCCATTTTCATATATATGATTATTATTATTTCCCCAATTTCATAATCCTTTAGATTCCCATTTTTCCGAATTCCCAAAAACGCCAATTCATTTATGCGATTTCGACGCTAACTTTCGACGCTATCTTGGCGCACGTCATTCAATTTACCACAGATTATATCTGTGCAATTTACGTACGAATTGCATGTTTCTATGTTCATAAAGCAAGTATAAAAAATTACAACGAATTTTACCTTAAAACAAAAGATTTTATTTAATTTTTAGGAAACAAAATCGGTGTAAGTATATTTCTTTCAATTAATGCTTGCATATATTGTTTACATGCCTTTTTCAGGTAGTCGACTCTGGTTAGGCCACATGTCTAGGCTTCTTCTGGTACTAGTCCGGACAATGAACATTTTCTGACCATGGCCACTGTCACGCCGGTCAGACCGCTACCCTTTGTAATATTTGTTTATTAAATTTAATGGTATTCTGGAAGGCAACTACATATGTGTACATACATATGTACCTCTATTTCGTTTATGCGTAAATAACAAGCGAAAAGCTCAAAGAATTGAAAAAAACAAATTTATGCTAGCTAAAAATTTTATGGATAAAATTGTTGGTGCGTTTAGCTATTTTTGCTAGGTAAGTAAAAAAACATGCCAGGCTTTTCTCACATTTAGTATATATATGTGTACTTACTATCTTATTGACACAAAATAGTGTTTGTAAATGATTTACAAACCCATTAACACTGCCCCTAAAAGATGAAATGAATTTTACTTTGTGGAATAAATAACACAAAAATATTTTTCGTTTAGTTTTCTCTTAACTTCTCTTAATTTAACGATAGCGAATATTGTTAAAAAAAAAAGGTTTCTAAAAAACAACGTCGTTAATAATGGTGACAATTTTGAACAATACGATTATCGTTAAAAAAGATTCGCACTACTGATTTGTTTATTTAAATAAAGTTACCACGATGTTTAATTGTAATTTGTTTTAATTATTGTATCACTGTTTTATTGCAGTAAATTTAAGTTTTTATGAAAATGATTGGAAAGGGCATATTTTTTGTTCCTATTTCATAGGGAAACCGCTGGTTTTGAATGTACTTGCGATCGTCTTTTGTTGTAATACGTTGTTTTTGATACTTACGTAACTTAATGCAGACACGTAATCGAAATACAGAATAGACGTGATGCATACGGCAACGACATATAAACCAGGAAATTACTATTGTTTTTTAACATCTAAAACAAAACAAAAAAGTCAGCTGTTATTGTATCTAAAAGAACGAAAATTTTTATCTTTAAAATCTTTAGCTAGCAAAAATTTATTTGGTAATTTTTCAATTCTATGCTTTTCGCTTCTTTATATTTTTCTGACAGATATGTCGCTTTGATTAATCAGAAAATTAAAGATGTCTACTATCGTTTACTACTGATAATATAAATGTTCAAACCAATACCTATGTTGTTTATAAAAACTGTATTATGGCTACACGATAGTGACAATGAGGAAACTATAGACTTTGAAAAGCAGTAAATATGTTTTAAATTAAAATAAGCTAATTTTCTGATCGTTTTCTTCCCAGAACATTTTTAATTGCTGCTTTGAAACAATCCCATGCTCTAGTTTATTTAATGATATTTCAAATCTCCTGGCATAGATGAAGCGATGATTGGCCGGTCCATTAAGTATTTCTGCATAATTAGATTTGCATTTTTACTTCTGACAAATAGCGCGAGAAGTGAAAAATAAATTAATTTTACTACTTACTGTGACGTGTATTATACAGTTTTATAAATACGCTTCTTCTGATTACGCTGGCGAATCATAATTACAAAATACAAAGCCAATAAAAATTAAAAATAAATAATTTGCTTATATAAAAACTTTTTTTTTTGCTACAACTCGCAAAAGAATCTATTATAAACTCTTCGTCGTATAACAGTTCTATATGATTTTTGAGCATTTCAACTGAGTATAAATTAAAATTATGTAATATATAAACAAATTTCATGAGCTGTTAGGTGAAATTTCGGAGTTGTCTCCTTTGGAGACTAGGTCTAAATATAATTTTTTTTTTTTAATTTCAGTGAGTAGTGTCCTCAGGACAGCATAATATGATATTTAAAATCGTAAATATCTGTTTTGTCAGAGCTAACCTAGAAAAACATATTATTAATTTTTGCTTTTTATTTTTGTTAATTTTTATTTGTCTTAAAAATTAAAAATAAAAATAGATGGTAATTTAATATAAATAAAACTTTCGTTTTGTTTTATTATTATAAAATCTTTCCTTATTTACATTTAAAAATGTATTATTTTAAATGAAATTGGATATTATAATATAAATTATAAATATATAAATAAACCGGGTATTAATACATGTACTAAAATTAGCTTTTATCAATAATTAAATTCACTTTCTAAATTTTTAATTAAAGGTTTACTTGGAACATTTCTCCAAAACGAAAACACAGAACTACAGATTTTAATTATGGCAATCCGCACTAAAGATACACTCTGGTTTTGTGCATCGGCTTCTTAATTATTTTAGATTTTCCGAGCCACAAATGCAACTAATAACTTATCGAAAAGCCTCCGCTGTGGAAAGGGGTTTCATCTGAAAAGATGATTTTTCGGACGAAGTCATTTTAATAAGTTGCGTTTTATTCATAAATGTAAAGGTTCAACATTAATAATAAAACCATATTTTCGAAAAAGTTGTTGACTCGAATATACCAATAACACATGTTTAATCTATGAAAATCTCTAAAAGATATAATAGGCCCTTTCGTTCTTTTTTTTCCAGTAAGTCCAGCAAATGAGTATTTACTAAGTATTACGTAAACATCTCAGGAAAAACTATGCTACTTAAAATTATGCGAACAGAAAAGCTGTAAAAACTAGTACGTTAATCCATAGAGCTGATTGCTAACAAATATAAACGAATAATGTTCTGTACTTCACTTTTTTTACTTACGAATGTACGATGTTGGTGTCAACTGTATTTGGCAAGTTCTCATCTACTTTTCTCTTTTTTCCATCTCTAGAGGCAGAACAAATCACCCTTTTATCTGTGTTGTTTTTTATTTCAGAGATTGCAAATTTCCATCTTTTTGAATTTTTTTCGTTATCACTTTTTATGTTGTATTTGCTGCTTGCATTATTTAATAAAGAATGTTTTAATTATTGTTTTCACGCCCACAAGTTAGAAAATTTATTTATTTACGTTGTATAAATAAATTTTTATGTTATATCATAGTAAAATTGTTAATAATATTTAGTGGTCACGAGCATAGACTACTAATTAGACCCGACAACTCGCAAAATAGTGCTGCCAATTTACCACCATTATATAAGAGGGATAGCAAATAGTGCTGTATTTTATATAACTATCCCTTTCATATGATGGTGGTAAACGTCAAATAAATAATTTGTTAAAAACTATTAAAAACGAATGATATTATAGTGCGAATTTTAAAAAACGTGAAAAAAATTGTTGATTAATAAACCAAAATAATTGTTAACAAAGTGTTTTGAACGCGTGACTAGAGAAGGAACCACAAAAAGGAAAATGTATATACATATCAAGGAAGTAGCAGAAGATAAAACAATGTAAGTATGCAAAAACTTTACACATTGGCTAAAATAAAAAGATTTTAACTTAATGTTTTTCAGGAGCCGTCGATGTGTAATGGGTTGCCCAAAAGGAAAGAGACTCCACAAGTTCCCGAGAGATCCGACCAGGTAAGTTCTTTTCAATTATTTTTATTTAAGTAGTAAGATCTTGTGCATTAGAAATAACTGTTTGTCTAATGCACCAAATCTTGCTGAGCATACATATATCAGGTTAAAATTCCAATTGGTTATGTGACAAAAAGTCAATGTAACCGAAAGGAAAAGTGTAATAGTGTTTGTGTGTTTTGTACCGGGAGACGTTTTAAATAAGTCCGGTTGAATTCCAATTGGTTATGTGACAAAAAGTCAATGTAACCAAAAAGAAAAGTGTTATAGTGTTTGTGTGTTTTGCACCAGGAGACGATTCGAATAAGTCTGGTTGTAATTCAATTGGTTATGTGACAGGAAGTCGATGTAACCAAAAGGAGAAGTGTAATAGTGATGTTTGTGTGTTTTAAACAAGTCCAGTTTAGCTCCAATTGGTTATGTGACAAGAAGTCTTACAAATTTTGGCTAAACAGGTATCCGGCTTAGTTTTAAATAAAGGTTTTGTGTTGTGACAAGTCATAAATATACTTCAACTACACTTCCATAAAAAAAAACAATGTTATGGATTGATGGAACGTGCTCAACAAAAGGGTCAAAGCTCCTTAATAATACAAATGAAAATAGAAAAGAAATATGAAAGAAAAGAAAATTGTTTAAGTGAAATTAAGTACTAATAGATTTTGTTTTATATTTATAATAAATCTTAAATAAATAAAATAATGTTCTTCAAATTTAAAGTATTAGTTTTAATATGAAAATATGTACGTGTTAGTTTAGAAAAATCAGACCAAGGTGATGGTATTTTTATTATACCGCAAAGTCAAATATATTTTAAAATTTTATCTTGAATGTTTATTCAATAAATTTAAGATGTTTTCACAGAGCCTTTGTACTATCTTTTTAATGGTCTGTAACACTGTTAAAATTGCATTGCTATTTTTACTTTACTTCAAGCAAAATGTTTTAATTTTCAAATTATATATTTTCAGCGTCACCAAAAAATAAGAAAATTGCAGAAGCTGTTCAAAACGGTCCTTGTCAGGGCCAACATAAAATTTACAAAAGAGAAAAAGTAGTTTAAGACTCGTTTATAGTGCCACCACTAAAATTAAAAAGAAGAAAATGCAGTTCAAATCGGCCCTTCTCAGGGCCACCAAAAAATGAAAAGAGAAAAAGCAGTTTAAAACGATCTCTTTAAGGGCCAAAAATTAATCTTGCAGCAGGAAAACTCAGGATCTATTTAGATAAGCTCTCAACCACTGAAATTGAATTTTTTTAACTAAGTGAACAATACGTTTTTATAATCCCATTTACATATATGTATTTTTATTTTTACATAGGTAACAAATATAACAATTCTTACATGCTAAAAGGAATAAGTGTTATTGATTCTTAAAAAAGATTGAGTCAAAATGTATATAAAATTGTTGGCAAAATATTAATTATTGTAAAAAATAAAGTATTACAATTGTACAAATTAACAACTTTTTAAATTTGTTGAAGGACATGTACAAAATTTTTAATTATTAAATTGCAGTTTTCTACAAACAATTATATAAATATTCATTTAAAAACTAGGTAATGGCAAAACAAATAACCACTGTTTAGACTAGTAATTTAAAAATTCTAAAAGGAAATTTTATACTTATTAAATACTACAGCAAATGAGAGGTTGAAAGTTGATTTTTTTGCCACTTGGTCTGGCCTCTCTACACATGCAGCTGTGATTAAAGCATGTTTTACTGAAAAGAATAAAAAATCAACATTTTGTATTTGGAAATATGATTTTTTATTTTTACATCAGTTTTTCTACTTACAGTTGTTCCACCTAGAAATAGTTAGGGCAATAGTCATGTCTCGGAGAACCAGTCTTTCTCCCCAGTTTTGTTTACATTTCCTATGTTCGCCAACTACACCTTCAGTCTAAAAAAACAAAAAAAAAGTATAACATCAACTGAATATGAACTTTTCTTTTTTGCAGATGATACTTACCAATTCTGCAACATGGTGATTAGATATACATAGATATTTGAAACGAATTTCCGACATTCCTTGTTAAGTTTACTTAGAAACCAAAAATGCCTCTGAAGAGGAAACATATATGGAAATGCTAATCCGTCCAGAGGATTTACGCCGAGAGATATAAACCACTGCACTACATTGTTTTTCTGCAAAGCGAAACAAAAAAAAAAATATTTTGCACCTGTAAGCTTTGTCTTTTTTGTATATTCACTGCATTTGTTACACTTACATTTTATCCCATAAAGAATAGAGCCTTTCTAACCACTTTCTACGCGTACAAAGATTTTTGGATTCGTTGGACTCCTACAAACATCACAGACTAAAAATATGGTTTAAACACGTTTAATTTTTTACCACTCATATATACAATAGTACTTACCTATATTCCTGGAAAGAATTAAGACACAAATCACATAATTTTGTCGACAGTTTGTTTACAGATGGCCAAATGTACACCAACTAAGCCTTCAGCGGAAAAAGCAAAAAAAAACAGGTATAAAAAAACGCAGAATGGATTTTCCTTTTCTTCAGATATTACTTACCATTTCTGGAACGAAAGTAATATAATTAAACAACAAAAATTGATGTTCTTGTTGTTTATTTATTACTTTTTTCTAATATTGAAAACTTTTTATCAATTTCAACACACAATTTTTGTTTATTAAATTTCTATCATATGTTCCCAGCAGTTTAGTATAGCTTATTCTTCTAACTCATTGTTGGGAACATATAGTGTGATTTTCTTATTCATCTAAATAAACGGGGTAATCACACATGAGAACAGCCTTTTCTAAACGTCATTGTTGGGTATTCTGTTTATATTCTGTGGTCACGAGTTACAATTTTTTTAAATTACACCCAAATTTGACAATTTCACAATATAACCAATATTAAATTTAAAACGAGGCAAGTTCATTTTTTTTTGTTTTTGATATTTTTAACTTTTTCCTGTGCAAAGGAAAAATATAACCATCATTTGACACTACAGACGAAGCGAATTCATCAGATGGATTAATGCATTTATCTGTTTATAATGCTATGGATACAATGTTGCCAGAAACTATTGGAGAATAATCTTTATTAGCCAAAAAAGAATCTTATTTCGAAGAAAAAAAATCTTCCCAGCTAAAATTTCTTATATTCGTACATGAAGTAGTGCATACTAGCGTAGCGTACGTAGTGCTTTTAATATTCAAGGGTGTACTTAATATTAATACGAAAAAAATTTAAAATATAAATAAATAAGTATCGCAATCCAGACTGAGTTGAAACGTGAATATCGTCGTGATGCAGTTCGTCGAACCGTTGAAAAGTGAGTTTGAGTGCGCTTTTTTGAACCTTAAGCCACTAACTATACAGAGATTGGTGAGAAGTGAAGACATCGTAGCCACCGTAACCAGTACAGAAAAATAACCAGTAATGTCGATTCGGCGTAGATCAGTTGAACTAGGTATAGTCAGTCAATCTGGCTTATTTTGAGGTTGGATTTAAACCTACACCCTATCAGATTTTTTTTGACGCAAGAATTGAAGCCAAACGACCATCGACAACGAAGCCAAGGAGGCCATGGTGTGATATTTCATACATAATATCAAAAAAGAAGCTTCAAAAGGTTATCAAAAGGTTTGTTGAAAAAAATCGAAAACCACTTGGAAAACAGCTGTCTATACAAAATGGGGTCCCACTTGTGTTTTACGTATACATTCACAATTTTTTTGTATAAAATGTTTTGGCGATATTCGACAAGCTATTTGGCGGAGAAACTTAAACAAAGCTGACAACACTGATCAGCAAAAAAAA
The DNA here is from genome assembly GCA_963932375.1 of Phania funesta. NCBI lineage: Eukaryota > Metazoa > Arthropoda > Insecta > Diptera > Tachinidae > Phania > Phania funesta. The sequence continues at coordinate 107,221 of OZ010652.1, forward strand.
AAAATTATTTATAGATCTCTTGAATAGAATTTACGTTCAGTCAGTGTCTATTGGCAAACGTGATCGGCGGGTGTTTTCAAAATATCGAGTATAAATTTCTCAAGCGGAAACGGATATAAAATCATTGTCGCAACTGTGAGTTTATTAAAAACAAATATGTTTTAAATATTTACGACTTGTGAACTTTATTTCAAGTGTTTGCATTTTTTAGGATCGTCTCTAAGTTAAAATTAAAATCAGGCTTTTGCGCATAAAGACAATGTTTATAATTTCATCGGTGTTTTTTTTTTTTGTTTGATGTTAAGCATTCATTTTCTAGTTGACCTTAACCCAAAGAAAAGGTATTAACAAAAAAAGAATACTTGTTTTTTAGTGCTGATCGAAATGCATTAGAACCACATGTAGAAAAGTGTTTTTAATGAATCAAGATTCTTTTAGTATTTGAAAATAATATTCGAATTAAGGTTAGGTAAAAATCAATGTCCCCATTACAGTGCACCTGTAGTGGATAACAATTTTCACTAATGTAATTATATTCAAGTACAAACGAAGTTCAAATCGTTTTTAACATCTAAACTTTAAAAAGTTTTAAATGCAGTTTTTGTAAACATATTGAATTTTAAAAATTTCGCACACATTACTGTGGTTGATGGGTTTATAAAGTTGACTTTGAACCAAAAATGTTGTATGTTTGCAAATACTTAAAATTGTTGTTGTTGCATTTTGTACTTGGATGTGGTTAAACAGATACTGCAAAGCGTTCTGAAAAAGAGGTGTTGATGTATGTACATACATACATATGTATGTGAGTGAATGATGCAAATATTAACGTGTTTCATCGACATACATACATATGTATGTACTTACTTTTTGTCTTATTCTTAAACTAAAAGTACAAGTACGTTTAAATTTTTTTTCAAAATATGCACGTAACATACATCGTTAACTTCTTATACAGTCTTTAAATTATATAGTTTCTTTATTAATTTGAAAAATTCGTTGGAAACTGCCAATATTAAATTCAATACTTAATATCTTTTAGCTTCGCCCACTTTTGATCAAAAAGTTCAAAGTAGGTATGTATGTTATGTATATGGAAATTGGAATTCAATCGAAAAGGCCGAAGGGCTTATTACTATTACGAAAATTAATAAATAGTTAACAAAATTTTTTGTAATTCTCCTTTTAATCTAATTACAATTTTAGTTCCTTAATTCAAGAAGAACTAACACAATTTGCTCTTCTTGCATACATATATTGTAGTGTTATTTAAAGAAATAAGTAACTTGTTTGCTTGAAAGGAAATTCTTCGCACAAGGGAGCGAACAATTTTTCTCCTCTTTTCATACATTCCTACCTACATACATATGTATGCGAGTACAAATTAATTATGCGGAAGACTTGGCTGGCTATTTATGGTTAAAAATATTAAATTATTTTATATGCATGCACATATTTATGTACATATGTATTTATATTAATATTGAAATTCCGTTCACGTAATAAATTAAGGCTTATACCTCTTGAAAATAGTTGCGTTAAAACACGTCCACATCAAGCCTATTAGAAAGAAGTGTTGACAACAATATTTACATACGTGCACTCACTACTGCATATGTACATCAGTATATACGTGCATGTGTGTATGTATATAATCTATAAAATAAAATATTTATATCAAAACTAAAATTAAAATTTTGCGGGTCTACCGGTGTAATTTGTACTTTTTGAATTTTAGAAAAACCAAAGAATGTAAATTATACTCATCCTAGTTGTTTTGTTCTAAACCTTTCCCAAATATAGTGCCATTAGACACTCAATTTACCGAACTATCTTGCATTGGAATTTTAAAGATTCACTAATGTTTTTAATTGCACTTCGCTCTTCAGCTATCTATCGGATGCAAATAAAAAAAAAACATGAGTTTGTTAGCTCTTATAGGTTCGGTAGATCGCGAGGTGTAAATACACATATGTATGTACATATGTATATAGATTTATTAAATTAAAAAATGACAATACATACACACTTTCGCACATACATATGTATATTCTTACAAGTATGCATAAGTATGTGTATACAAGGCGTCTAAATAAATATGTATACATGTATATATGTACATGCTCCTAGAAGAATGTCATTACATACATATGTATTAGTTTTGGAAAATAAATGAAGTGTTTGAAGCGCAAATATAACCTACATATTTACCTCTTGTTTACATTTCCAATAGAATTTACGAAATAAGTCGTACTAAATTAGCGTATGTATGTACATGCATACATAGATACATGTGTGTACATACATGCATAGTTATATAGCAAGAACACGCTGTTCATGTTTTTGTACTTTTCTAAACATGACAAATCGTTGCATTTCCTATTCATAAAAATATAAGGTTACTTATAAGCGTACCACACTATTTTAAATATATCCATACATAAGTATGTGTTTGTATGTATTAATGTGTGTACTTCCAAATACTGTTTATGCAATTCAGCTATCTAGCCGATAAAACATTGCATACCAACCATATTCCTTTATCCTAAAAATGATTATGAATGGATTATTATGAAACACTTTTTTCCTCTCGCCTTAGAGATGAAGAAGAAAAAAACGACAATAAAAATTAAACGTGTTTAGCATATTTTAATTAATTATTAACAAAGCGTATTGAGACGGCCACATTCATATGCATGTATGTATGTATGATATGGGTTTGTACACTTACATGAAAAATATTAATCACATACGTCCATATATGAATACGTATGCACCTATACTTGTACGAAGTAGTCAAAATAGAGTGAGGAATACGTATGAATATGAACTACTGGGTATTAAAAACATCTAATCTACACATCACCTAGCTGCGATATGCATTAGAGTTGTATAGTTCACGAACGAACTATTTCAATTGAACTATTTACACATCTAAACTAAGTGGGCCGCTAATCGCGCTGAGCGTTTTCAGCTGATGTTTTTTTTATGCTTATGTTCTTTAGTTATAGTTCAATACTAAATGTTTCAGTAATACGTTGTACATGTTTGCTTTTGGCATATTCTTTTTTACGTACACTTTCGTTAATATAGAAATTTTCCCATTTCTAGGCAACTTGCTAGCTTGGTAACATTTTTCCAATAATCCTTTCTCATATTAAAAAGTTAAAAAAATTTCCCAAGCTGGTAAGTTACCTAGAAATGGGATGGTATTGTACATATTAAAAACTAGGTCCTCATTTTAATCTCAGTGCTTTTAACGGTAAAAATTTTTGGATAGGAACTTGGCCTTATTTTCACATTTATGTTTTTTCTCGAATCTGAGTCCTTTTTTCCAAGTTTAATGTATGTATAAAACTTCTTTTAACTTAAAGCTTACGGACGGTTAGGTTATATCAACTTTCAGCTCTCTACCTATAGTGGAAAGGCTTCATACAAATAAGAGGGAACCCTAGTTCCCTAGATGAAAATTTCCCATTTTTCTCATTACTTATTTTCCAAGGCCTAGCTGTATACCAAATTTCAGGTCTCTAGCTATAGTTGAAGTGTCCCATATAAATAAGGGAGAACCCTAGCCCCCCTAGATAAAAACTGCCTGCTTTCAGATTTTTCCGATTGCTAACCTGAATACCAAATTTCGGCTCTCTAACTACAGCGGAAGTGCCCTATAATATTGATAAGTGAATCAGTAAATATGTACTAAAATATGCACTTTTTACACCTTCATATCTCGGGAAGCCTATGAGGCCTATGAGGTTACCTATACGTAGAGTCATTATGTTTCAAGTTTTATTATTTTATAATTAAATGAAGCAAAGTTATGAAGGGGGGTAAAACAGTGCGAATGGTTTCGTGTAATATACACACTGTGTGCTTTAGGCCTGAACTTAGCCTTGCGCACTATCGTGCGCCTTAATCAATGCGAGAGTGAGACGCTTAGGGATTGCAATACAAAATCAATGAAAATTAAAAGTGTTTTTCAAATCGCTATTTCTCGCACACGGAATTATCAATACAATTTTTGATATGCTGTTCTGGAACTTTTGCAATTGCGAATAGGTAGACAATAATTTTTGGAAAATGTTAAAATGATGACGTAGGTTTGTTTCAAATATCTATATCAAATCACCATGTCAGAAAATCAAATCAAAAACCAACTTTATATAGAAATTTTGGTAACTTAAATGTAAGTCGAAATTTTTACTAAGTACCTTTAAGACATTATCCAAATATTCGACAAAAATCGTTCGAATAATTTTTTATTCTAAATTGTAAAATTTTATTCGTTCGGATTAAAACGAAAAACAATTATTCCAATATTCAATGTTCGAATGACAACTCTAATAAATAAATAATAAATACAGAATAAATACCAGAATCCAAGTGATACAATTCCTACTGGGTGTGCATACATTAACAAACGAAAAGTGTATTTCAATACATGATACAACAATACAATTAAACAATTAATACTTAAACAATTTAATGAAATAAAGCAGGTAGAGTTCGCTGTATATACAAAATGTGGTAATGTCGATTCTAAAGTATGCTTTGCATACGTACGTACCTACCCGTATTTTTGTGTGTTTGGACACGAAAAGTAAGTTTTAACAAAATTTTGATTTTGTATACAACTCATTCTTGCAAGCAATGTACATATTTAATTTTAAACATTTGTTTAGAAGCATTTTAATAGTACTTACAAGCAACACATATCACAAGACTGTGACGGCAGATTATAAATTCTTTGAAACATTTAAAGAAATGGTGTTGACATTCAATAAAAAACAGAAAAAAATTCTTGACGGACTGGTTTTAATTAAAATTCAAATTGAAATTTCAAATTAAAGAATAAAATGGATACATGATTTTTGGTTATAGTGAAAAGTTCTTCTGTACATGGGTATGTATACAAACATATACATATGCATTAATATTTAGCCTTGTTAAAACTTGATTTTAAAAACACAGAAACGTATAAATTGTATCTATGCATGCACATAGACACATACTTAAGTACGTATCTGTATGTAAGTAATAATGCATACCACACAATTAATAATAAATATCTTTCCTCAACCTGTGGTATGAATTCGTTTATGTTTTGGTGAATATTCAGAAGAGAGGTTCTAACGATTAACTAAAATGAATTCACTATTAAATCTGATTGATGCCGAATAGGCTGGGATGAAGTTTGTTTATAAGGCGAGGGATTTGGAATTTTTAGTAGTCATCGTTTTGTTCATATGTTTTTTATATGAGCGACCTTATCTGTATCGGCTTTATAATTAATTCTTTGTGATAATTCGTGTATTATAAATAAAATTGTGTTACAACAAAATTTTATTTTTTTTTTTTTTTGTTTTTTATTCATTTTAATTTCAGAAAAAAAAATTCATTACAATTATGGTGCCTCAGCGCCTTATTGGCATTGTTGAGGCGAGTTGGCAAATATTAATAACTATAGTTTACAGTATTTACATTATATAAAAATAAAAAACAAAAATTTATTTAAAGATAAATAACAGAATAATTAATATTAATTAAGATATTTATACATTTTTAGATTAAAAGTTCATTTATACATTGAAAAAGGTAATCTTTTAACATTTTTTTGAAGCTTGAAATTCTACTTTCATTTTTTAAATTTTGGGGCAAATTATTATATTCACGACTACCCATATACTCTATTCGTTGCTTGGTTGTTTCTAGCCTGCACCAAGCTACTCTTAAATTCCCATTATTTCTAGTATTGATTCCATGTTGATTATATTGAAATTGTATTGTGTGATGTCCAATATTATTCAAGCACTTAAAAACATATAATAAAAGGTGCATTTTATAAATACCATAAATTGGCAAAATGGTTTGACACCTATCAGCATAAAGTGACATAGTTGGGTATGTTACTGGAAGATTAAATACAACTTTCAATGCTTTGTTTTGCATCCGTTGAAGTGATTTAAAATCGTTTGTTTTTTTATAGCCGTATGCAATAGACAAATAATTGAAATGACTTTGAATAAGGGCATTATAAATTAAAACTTTTGTATTTTTATCGAATTTGTTTTTAAATTTGTATAAGAAACCAATAGATTGAGCTGTTTTTGTCTTAAGGTTCTGCAAGTGTTGGTCCCAAGAAAGATTACTCTGCAAATGTACACCCAAATATTTCACAGAATTTACTTCGGAAACTTCTTTACCATCAACATATATTGAAAATGTGTTATTATGACAACGGGGCTTAAATCTCAGTAACTGCGTTTTATTAGCATTCAAAATCAATTTGTTTAACCTGGCGAACTCGCATATTAAAGCAGCATCCCGTTCCATGTAAGCTTTCACTACAGTTTCATGCTTGTATGGGTAAAATAGACAAATATCATCAGCATACATAATTAGTTTTCCCGATAATTGAAGGTTTTTTAAATCATTTATAAAAATAGTAAATAATAAAGGACCCAGGACACTGCCTTGAGGTACTCCGTATTCAACCAGCCGAAAAGAGCTTTGAGTGTTGTTTATTTGAACAAATTGTTTTCTATTTTCCAGATAGCTTTTTAATAAAAGCAAATCTCTTCCATAAAAGCCATAATATTTTAGTTTCTGTAACAAGATGTCGTGATCTATGAGATCAAAAGCTTTACTAAAATCATAAAAAATTCCAGCAACGCCGCAATGCCCTTCATCTAAACCTTTACAAATGAAATTAATAACATTTACAACAGCTTCTTCAGTTCCACAGCCTTTTCTGAATCCATATTGGAAAGTATTGAGTAAGTTGTTGTTATAAAAATGTGCTGAAATTTGATTATATAAAATTCTTTCAAATATGTTATCAACTATAGACAAGATAGCGATTGGTCTATACATTGCAGTGGTTGAAGCATTTTTATCCTTAGGAATCGGTACTACCTTATGAATTTTAAGAACATCCGGATAAGTGCTTTTTTTTTAAGTTTTTAGACCTTAAAGCTTGATAAATAAAAAAAAAGGTCGGAAAAATCTAAATTAAAATTAAAAATGTATATGTATGCATATGTATATTTGGATATACTACATGCATACACATGCACTTTCAAAAAGTATGTTCTAACTGATTTTACATTTCAAGTAGTGATAAGCAATTGACCAGCTCTGAAAAACTCGCCCGTTACACGTTAATCAAACATTTAAAAGATGCCTGATTAAATCAACCAAATTAGTTGAATGCGTTTAATTATGAAATGTCACCGTTCTTGAGTAAAAAGTCAACAGTAAAAATTGTAATTATTAAGTAATTTTAAGCTATCTCAAATACAGAAAAATAATAGATATAAATTTGGAACGACCGAGTTTTGCTACGAAGTTTTCGTACGAACCAGTTTTGCTACAAACCATAAGGGATCGAACATTTTGCAAATCACGCCCACCAGGAAAATTAATCATTCAACTTAATCAAACGAAAATGTTCTGCGATATTCTATCCGAACTTAACCTTGAATGCACTAAATCCTCCGATTAACTGAACACTGGCGTTTATAAAAAATTTGGCGATTTAAAAACGAAACGCTGTTTGTTACATTCTATTACACTATTGTATTATAATTATGGAAACAGTTGTAAAAAAGGTTATAACTGGTTATTTTTAAAAAGTCTTATACAGGAATATGATTTCTTGAACAGAAATGAATAAAGTGAAATCTTCATTTCCATGTAATGTCAGGTTTTTATTATCTCTCAAATTTCCCCTAAAGTGTTTGAATAAAACGTTCCCAACATCTTTTTTCTTTTCACTATTGTATTATAATTATGGAAACAGTTGTAAAAAAGGTTATAACTGGTTATTTTTAAAAAGTCTTATACAGGAATATGATTTCTTGAACAGAAATGAATAAAGTGAAATCTTCATTTCCATGTAATCTCAGGTTTTTATTATCTCTCAAATTTCCCCTAAAGTGTTTGAATAAAACGTTCCCAACATCTTTTTTCTTTTCAGGTTTAACCCAAATCATTGAAGGGAAAAGTAGTTCTGAAATATTGTTATAAATTTGCTTTCTCGTTTCATGACCGGTTTAGGTTTGCAAAAAATTGATCTGTAATTGCACAGTCAACATCTCTTTCTCTGTGGTTTCCTTGACCATTCGCTTTGAAGGCTTAAGTTTAAAATATACCTATAAATTTTCCGGTTTTTATTGCCGTTTTTAGAATTCCCAAACTCGACTCTAGTTCGTCGATGCTATCTTAGCAAACTTTAGACGGAACACCGATACAACCGGTGAGTTTCTTCTTATAAAGAGACAAAAGAACTATCAAATTCAATGTGTAACGAACGAGTTTTGAATTTCAGTTACTCAATTAATGAAAATTTTAATATTTTTACTTTTGGAGTTTTTAAAATTTTTGTTGACACTTTTTTGAATTTGTTTAATTTTTATTAAATTTGATTGTAAACAAACATACGGTGTATTCATTTACTTTCCCAATAAACACTTGCAACTAGGGAGAGAAAAGAAGTTAAATTGCTTATAAAAATTATACATAAACTTAGTTTAATTTTATTTGAATTTTCCAGCTAAAACTTTAATCATGACGAAATATATGAAAGTATTCAACGAGCGTTATTTAACGCTATCAAAAGGAGTGGGTAAGTGAAGTGTATAAGAGTCATTAAAACACATTAACAAATATACTGTTTTTTAGATGAAACGGTGGACAGTTGGTTTTTAATGAGCTCCCCGTGGCCTGTATTTTCTATAGTTGCGGTTTACCTATTACTAGTTTTAAAAGTTGGACCAACCATAATGAAAACCCGCAAGCCTTACCATTTAAAAAACATTATGATTGCCTACAATGCCGTTCAAGTCTGTTATTCTATATGGATGTGTCATACGGTAAAGTATTTTTTCACAAAATTTTATAAAAGGTCCATCTAAATCGGTGACTAGCAACATTTTCAAAACATATTTCATTTATAAAATATATCGTATTTTATAATACTCGTATGTGGCAACAGTTGGGGCACTTAATTGCAATAATATAATTATTTTTAAAGACTATCTTTTTATTTTTGTTGTTTGAATCATAGTCATTGCAGGAGAGTCGTATAACAGATACTTTGCTGGCAAAAAAATGTGAAATTGTTCGAACACGTGAACAAAGCCTAAACTTATATTCTGGTGCTTGGTTTTACTTTTTTTCGAAAATCATAGATTTACTGGATACTTGCTTTTTCGTGTTGCGCAAAAAACAGAATCAGGTAACCTTCTTGCACGTGTATCACCACACTATTACAGCTTTATTCTCGTGGATGTACCTTAAATATGCTCCAGGTATTTATATAATGTTCACATACACATACATATATACATACGTACATATAATGATACTTGACAAGTAAATTGTTAGTCTTTATTTTTACGAGTTTTTATTTCTTTTCATTTATTTGTAGGCGAACAAGGTGTGGTAATTGGTATTCTAAATTCCGGCGTACACATCGTCATGTACTTTTATTATATGGTTGCCGCTATGGGCCCCCAATACCAGAAGTACTTGTGGTGGAAGAAGTACATGACCAGTATTCAATTAATCCAATTTATTCTAATCATGGCCTATATGCTAATGATTGCACTGAAGGGCTGCAATATGCCAAAAACTCTTACATTCTTCTTCATTGCAAATACATTGATTTTCTTATATTTGTTTGGGAATTTTTACAAAAGGACATATAAATCAAACCTTAACGGTGCCACAAAAGCCGCCATGCACGCAGCCAACGGTATGGGATGTATTCCGTCAAAGGCGTTTCTGGTTCAGGGTGATCAAATGAAGCGCCTAATCGACATTAATAACAACGCAATCAAGTCCAAAAAATCAGATTAAACGACGACCTACATTCTTTTTATTTTTGTACGTGCATACATACGCGTATGTATGTAGTTTTCTATGTGGGGAATTAATTATTCATAACTTTATTTTAAGAAGCTAAGAACCTTTCAAAATTCTTTTGTCATATTTTAATTTCTTCTTTTATGTGTGGGCATTTATTATTATAACTAAGATGTGTGTTTCTATATGTATGTATGTATGTACTTCACTGCGTGAAAATTCGTATGTATGCTTTTGTGTAAATATGTATGAATGTTTAAATGAATTATTTAAAAAAAAATGTTTTAAATTTACATTTTATACAATTAAAATGTGTATGTATAAAATTTATTGTTAAATTATAAAAGCTTACAAACAATCAAATGGATAGTTCTTGTATTTTTGATATACTTTTGAACCCAATTAAATATGCTATTCGCTGGTAGTAAAATGTTTGTTCTAACCATAAAAATTATGTGGGTCTAATTGAACATTAGTATATGTACATACTCATTTAATTCTAATCATCCATAAAAGTTTTACAAGATCGGAACATTTGAAATCTTTCGTTTAATCTTCCTTGTTTCTAAAAGTAGAACTAAAGTTTTGAAACTTGGATCTCTTGAATTTGGCCAATTTGTTCTATTTGAAATCAGCCATATAGGTTCACAAGTTCCCGAGATATGAGTCATTTTATTTTGATTATTAGTATTATGGCTCTTATATACAACTCCATAAAATTTACATATTATAAATCCTTGTTAAATTTGCTATAAAGTTTTCCTACAGAAATTATTATCCCGTTCCAAAAGAAATGCATGTCTTACGAAAAATGTAATTTTCACAAACAAGTAATCAAAAACAAATTTCACCAAGTTTTGAAATTTAACGAAATTATTTACCCAAAAGCTAAAATTAAAATAAACCCAATTATCTACAATTCACCAAAAAATCGAGAATTCATCAAAAGTTGATAATCATTCAGAGGAAAGAAAAAGACATCGATCAAAAATCAAAAAAGAAGCACAACAAGAGTTCTTTTATATTCAAGCAAAAAATTAAACATAAAAAAAATAATTTTTAAAGTTAAAAGAATTAAAAATTAATGCGTAACAAGGATTCCTTTCGTGTACTCCTTGATCTGGTAGCATTTCTCTTTTGTTATGATTTCTTTTGGTTCAAATTTAAAAAAAAAAAAATGATTATTTGCGGTCCCTGGTATTAAAAGTTCGCCTGCCATGTATATCAATGATACATTTTAGTTAATTTCAATTTAACCTGTTGTATAAATTACATACATATCGCTCATTTACTCAAACAACGTCATAACTTAAAGAAAATGCAATTTTGGAGTTAATAATGCGGAATTGTTCGTTATGTTGTTTTTAAACTTCATCTTTATATCTTTTATACTTCCCACGTTTGCAGAGAATATGCCGTTACTTTTTTTAGGTAGTGGGAGCAAATAGAAAACTTTAACCTCGTTTGTCTTGAAATGGCATTTTTTGAGTTATTACGTTGTTTGAGTAAATGACCGATATGTACACATACATATGCCTATTATTTGTAAACTAATTATTCGAGTATCATTGGAGCCTAAGCTTACCAAAATTCAGCTAAAAATTTATTTATATATTTGTTTACACTTTTTTACGTAATATAAACAAAAATATTTAAATTACACAACGTTCAGTAGTTTCAGCACTTTCCACCAACTTTACTTGTATTTTAAAGGTAAAGTAGAATATGTGATGTGGCAAAGGAGAAATATTTACATAAAATATATTTGTGCAGATAAATTATCTTGATTTATTTCGTAATTTCTTGAATGAAGCCTGTATTAAATATTTTCTAGCATTACTTTTTAATGAAAATCTTTGTTTTTGTACCCGTTGATTGAGTAAATATATTTTTTTTTAAATGGTTAAATTTTTATGTATGTGTATGTAAGCAGTTTGAACATTATAATAATTTTGTCTCAATATAACTCCTTATAAATTGGTAGTGATTGTTTCAAAAAGTTGTTATAAACGTAGAAATAAGACATTTTCATTCATATGTATGTTATCTTAATGGTTTTACTTTGTTTTCAAGCAGAGTAGCATGGTCAAGATCATGGTTAAACGATTTGTTAATAATATGTATAACCCGTTTCTGATTTTATTATTAAACAATGTCGCAATAAGACATGCCAATACATATGCACATACACACATATACAAATATAATACAAAATACACGAGGCGAAGGCAATATACATAATGCCGGTGCAGTTTTCTACTTCCGCAAGCAGCAAAGGAAGATATGTGGATGGTTTTAAAGAAACCTAGGTAAAATAAAAAAATAAAAAGACCCTACCAGCAAGCGGTACCCAGAGATTTTTAGAAAAGATTAAATTATTTATTTAATAACTTAAGATTAATTAATTAATAAAAAGTTACAAGAAATTTGAGCATTAGCTGCTATGGCCATCAGCTCTTAGTTTTTAAGTGAGATTTTAAATTTGGTCATAATTATTTGCATTATTTAAACAGTTGTTTAAATTTTCTTTTTTGGGTATAAAAGTAAATTAGTGAATGGGATTGATTGACAACTCCATTTGACAAATTTTGTATTGCAGTTATGCATGACTTCGAGTCAGAGCAGATAATGTGTTTATTCCGTTGTTTTTTATCCCATAATATCAAATTAAATCGCAACTGCCTTCGTAATTCAAATTGGATTATTTTGATCAATCAAGCATTGTTGGTGTAACAAAACAACCATCCATTTACTGTGTATTCTTTCCTTTTGCGCTTCTTAAATGATTTATTATGCAAGATGTAAATGAAGATGCCACAAGACATCCCTCCGTTTTGTCCCAAATATAGTTATCAGAGTTGTGAGAGTTTACATTCTAAAGTGTGAAGTTTTGGATTTGTAACTTCATCTTATAGTACGAGGAACTTGCTTTTACTTGAGGAACAAGTTTTACGACTTGCATATCTATACAAAAAAATCAAGCATAGACCGAATCTTGCGTTTTCTATAATATTTTCCTTTATCATTTCTGTGTTGGTTAAACTCGTTTTATGATAAGTTCTTCACTTTAAACTCTAGGCAGACCTCAGACTGGTCATTTCTGGGTTTAAATAATGAGTAATTACAATTTTATAATGTTGCCATGCAATCAGGAAATGAAACTAGACCAATTCTGTTTTCCTCAATTGCATTATATTCTAGCTAATATAAATTAAACATTTGCTTGTAATTAGTAAAGTCCGAATTCCCTTTTAATATTTGTTATTATTTTGTTAGTATTAACCACAGAATTTTCTGTGTTCTGAATTATGTTCACTTTAATGTTAATTAAACAATATTTTAATTGAAAAATGAATTCAAATCTACATACATACATATGTAATGTACTCCTACACAGTTTTCACCAAATTAAATTTAAGTCGATGAATAATTTAAAACGACATGAGTGTAGTTACGTGCTTTGTTAATATTGACTTTCGGTAGAAATTATGAAGATTCACGATATGTGCTCATATATAAGATTGGTGACTTATCAGCAGGTGTAGGCGTCTATATCACATGATAAATCTCGAGAAATCAAAAGCAGTTGTGTTGGGCAACATAATTGAAAATGTGTTTATGAAACTGGAGAAGAAGGTAGTACACCTCGGAATAATTTGCCGATATACATACAAATAACTTACAGCTTCATAAAGTTTTCACACATATGAAATAGGAATATGGAAAAAATGTTTTGCAGAAATCATAATATTTATACATGAAGAAATGCATTTTAAAAAGGTCGCATTCGCAGGTGTTAGGAGGTATTTTATTATATGCTTTATTTACTTAATTACTAGTTTATGAAAATAAAAATTATAACAAATAATGGATTTAACCACTACCTATTATGTTCACATACACATACATATGTATAAGGGCTTCCAGTGTAACGAACGATATGTTATATATAATTCACGGCCACTCCAATAAATTGGATATTCTTTTCTATTAATGAAACTTAGTTAAAAGTAAAATTTTTACACAAAAACGTTTACAATAGATTGATTTTATTTTTACGTATTTAAAATATTTTAATGTATTTTATAGAAATGTGTACACACAAACATATGCATATTATTTTTTTCCATTTAACATTTCTTTTATTTTCTTAATGACTCGTCGTATGTATGCATGTATATCAGTGGGAAGTTTTAAATGTATGAACGTCAATCGCGAAATCGTTAAACTGAATATTCCTTAAACCAAGAAACTACTGTGTGTTACATATGTCCCATTACGTAAATATAGTACATAAATAGATAAATTTACAGGGCAACACTGATTCTGGGCGTGGGATTTCTTCGTCAATGTCGATACATATTTTAATGAATCAGTTACATTTTTTCAAATGATTCTAATTATCGCGATAAACCGATACATAAAAAATAAAGCATACAAATAAAAATTCCGTATTGCAGCAACTTCCCAAATATCTCGGAGTTTTAATACGGATTTTTGATGTTTTTAACTCCAAGTTATAATGCAGAATTGTTCGTTATGCCATGTATTAGGCATTTTGCGAGTTATGACTTTGTTTGACTAAATGAGCGATATGTCTTATGTATCAATATTGGCTAAGAAATCCCAAACCGCCGACAAAAATTGTTGTCGCCTGTAGTTTGGCATTGGATAGATAATAACTAAAATATTTTTGCTAATTTTAATTGATTTTAGGTAATAAGTACTATCTTTGAGGTATTTACAGGTCGCTTTAATAAATATGGCAATCATGTTAGAGAATCTTCTTAGGAATTGTATTGTTTCTATTCCTGACCAGAGGGTCGTTATTGTTGGCGAAGAGAGCAGATTGTTTCTCATTTTCGAAATGTTTCTTTTTATATGATTTCTTGTAAAAGTCATTGAAAAGGAAATAGAAGAACACAGCATTTGGAAGGGTAAAGCATACGCTCCATCGTGGGTAATTGCAATCAGTGTATAAGAGTTGTGTTTGGTGAATGAAAACCATACAAAATTGTATCTAAAATGTTGAAAGAATAAAATTATTAAAACGATTATTTTATGATTAGAAAACATACCATTTGCAAATTTGTAATGTATTTCTTCCACCATAAGTACTTTTGCATTTTTGGTCCGAACGATGATAATAAATAGTAAGTGTACATTATTATGTGAACAAATGAATTAATCCATCCAATGAAAGTCCCATGCCCTCCCGGAAAGTATTTGGTACTGCCCCAAGATATCATAGGCATAACAGTGTGATGATAAACGTGTAAAAACGTTACTTGGCGTTCATTTTTCCTTAAAACAAAAAATACAGTATCCAAGAGTTCAGTGATTTTTGCTAAATAATAAACATAAACTCCGCGGGCCTCCTATGAATTGAAAAATATTTTCATTAAAAAATAGAACAACAACTCTTGCTGTAGTTTGAGAAGTTACCCTATATGCCATGGGACTCCTTGAAATATCAACAGGTTGGCAGCGCCAGCTGTAATTTTGCCAGACCACAACGCCCTATAAGCATAAATAATTATAATTATTACAAACAACTCTTAAGACTTTTGCAGATGTACCTCGTAAAACATCCACGCGCTTATTATAACTTGAAACAGGTTGTAGACTATTAATGTTTTCTCCAATCTAAACGGTTTACGATCCATCATGAATTTCGGCCCCCAAGACAGGACGAAATACAAATAAAGTGAAAGCATTGTTAAAATTGGAACTGGCGACTTAATCAGAAACCAATCGTTCGTGCGAGGATCTGTAATTAAAATAATTTTATAGAATATGTTACGCCAAACTGATTCTATATATCGCCGTACCTGCTAATTCAATGAATAGAAAATTCCAGTAATCAGTCTTGGTAGCATTAATTCCCGCCATTTTGTAAGTTTTTTTTAACACCCAAAAATATTTGCAATATGCCAATTGGACTTAGAGATTCCGGAGTGTCTAAACAATTTTTAAAAGAACCTAAAAAGTAAAGAAATTTGTTTAAAGTTTAATCATATGTATGTATGTATGTATATATGTATATAAGTGTGTGTGGGTGCGTATGTGTGTGTATGAATGTTTGTGTGTATTTCTATTTCACTGTGTGCCAAACTTGTTCCCGGTTTGGGTTTGTACTAACCAACCTCAATGACGTGTTAAAGTTTAAAACAGTTTACGTTCAACAAATATTACATTTTTGTCGGCTTTGTTTACTAGAATAGAGAAAAGTTGGATAGGATATTGAGTCCGTGTCAGTGTATGTCATTGTCTCGTTCAACAGTATCACAACCGCATTTACAAATTGAATTATTTTCTCATTTGTGTGAATTTTAATATCTCTAAGACCTGTTTTAAGGCGCACATTCGCATTAAGACGTGATCAATTAGTCAACGATAGAACATCGTGTACAATTTCATTTTGCAAACAAGTCATTTTGAGTAAAGATAGAAAATTAATTAAATTTCCTATCTCTTACAAATAGAAAAATATTTTATATAGACAGGACAATTTGCCTCTTTGAATTTTTAATACCACTTTTCTCTATCTACAATATTATTCAATATAATAATCAATTTTAATGTCAAGAAAATGATTTAGTTTTCCACAAGTAGACATCTGAAAAATCTCAGATAACTTTATCTTAGCAGATTTAATTTTTAGCAAATAATCTCCAGAGGTCAAAACGTCATCCACATAAAGTAATAGCAATATCAAATAAGACAAAATAAAGACAACAGTCATGTTGTGGTCTTGTGAAGTTAAGCTCTTGAATAACTGCATTGAATTTTTATTCCAACATCTGTGGCTTTGTTTAAATCTGTTCAATACCTTCCCCGACTCTGTCGTCATACCTTCTGGGACATCCATATGAATTTCTTCTGTAAGGTCACCATGTAAAAATGCTGTTTTAACATCCGATTGATTTAATTTACGTATCCTCTATTCATGCCAACAGCAAAAATTGTGCGCAATATGCTTAATTTAGCCACGGGAGAGGTTTCATCATAGTCAATACCAATTTTTTGTAGAAAATCTTTTGCAACTAACCTCGCTTTTAAACGTACGGGCTTCCCATTTGTATCAGATTTAAAACTTGGATTAGAAATAACCCTCTCAAACTATGTTTATCTCTACAGATTCCAATTCACATTTGATTGCTTTTAATCACTGTTCTCGATTTAAACAGTTTTCGATATCTGGAAACAAATTGGAAACAGCTTCAAACTCTGATTCATAAAATTCCGAAAATCTGTTCAGTGGTTTTCTTATTCGAGTACTTCTTCTGAGTTCAGTTTCTCGTCACTATTATTACGTTCTATAAAATGCGCTTTCGGTTGATTAGTTTAAACATGCTTGAATGCTTTTGTCAAACATAGTCTCGTTAAATAATAACTTTTTTCTTCATATCCCATCATTTGTACCCATTTGGAGAGTAGCCCACCAAAACATATTTCGCACTTTTGGGTTCCATTTTCTTCCTTTTTTGATTTGGAATCCAAGCATTTGTAGAACAGCCAAAAACTTTGAGATTTGTTAGGTCAGCTTTCTCATCAAACTACATTTCACAGGAACTTTATCAACCGATAACGGTTTCGTAGGACTTCTTTTAATTAAATAAGTACTCATGTATAAATTTTCACCCCACAATGATTGCGGTGTATTATCATAACTGCTCTCAATTTGTTTTAATTACAGTTCGGTTAAATCTTCCGGCCACTCCATCTTATAATAGTTTGGGCAATCTAAATACGTTTATTTCCACAGTACATTAGCATTTTACTAGACTTATATTCTTGACTTTGATTCACAGTTAATAATGAAATGTTACCATCAAATTTACCATTCACAAGGGCATTATTCTTTGAATTTGTCAAAACCTTCAGACTTATTTCTTAATTAGGTACAGATCACGACATTATGTGCGCTTTGTGTACAAAGTTCTGAAAAGTCTACTGGCATATGTTTTGGTATACCAGTAACCATATTATGTTTAATAAAATAATCGGTGGCACCTGAGTTCAATGCAAAAGTTATCAATTCCGTTGCACTATAGATTTTTTGTTTATTCGAACCAGTTATAAAACTAAGCCGTGGACAAACAGCATCCCTCGCTTCTTTAACGCGACATTCTTTCTTATCTTTGTTTGTTTTTTGATTCCACTGGTAGCGAACGTTATTTCACCATTGATACACTTAACTCTCCAGTTAGCAGATGATCGAATACAGATACGACAGCATCATATGACTCAGGGACAGTCAGAAACAATTAAGAGAAAAGATCTGCTTCTACCGGTTTCGCCCTAGCTGGTTTGCATTTTGCTATCAATGAATCGAACTTCAATAAATGATTTGCCATTCCATCACCATAACGAATCTGTAATTGTGCCAGTTCTTTTCACACTAACGTTTGATTCTGTTCCTTTTAAATGCGTCACATTACGATTCCCACATTCCCTTTGCAGACATATTCTTATTTCTGACATATTCAATAAAATTATCATGAATAAACGAAACTACAACATCCTGAGCTTTTGTATCCATTTTAAGGAATTCTAGTTGAATGCCAGCTTCTGTAGGTGGTGACCCATCTGCTGGAGATTCCCACAGCAAGTATTTTTCGAAATGTTTACACACAATGCAGGAAATTCCACCACACTCTTCTCCACGTAAATCCTACAGAGACTTTATCAGAGTCATTTAGGAATAATTTTAGGGGTTTAATCCTTTCAGTTACCGAATTTTTATATCCGCTGGTATAGACATAATTATAGGGATATACATATATGTATCCGAAGGTTATATGCGAGGGATTTTAAGAAAACCAGGATTGCACAGATCACCCTTTTTGGATGGACCCTATACGGTTCCTGTTCTATATGAATCATATTATTTTACAATATTAGTTATAAAAAATTCACTCTTATTCAAAAAATATCACAGCAAAAATACAAGCGGCTGAAAGATTTTATCTAAATAATTAAATTATTGAATGTATTACTTTGAATTTATACTAGAATAATTTATTGTTTGCTGTCTTTTTTAATACATTTCTTCGCAAAATTAATAAAAAAATTTAATATAATTAAATTATCATATATTATGTACTAAATAATAATTATTGTATATTTTTTTGTAAAAGCAAGTATCTGAAATGCAGTACCCAGTGATCTTTGTTGCTTCTTATATGTATATCGGCAAGGTAGACGGTATAGTTACACTGTTATTCGAAATTATATATCAATTTATCTCTCTCTGACTTAAGGAAAATGTCAATACGTGCAATAAATATTCTTAGATACTTGTTTCCGCAAAAATCACGAATTCAATAACTTCACTTGAACATCCATTTTGCTATTGGTAAATTCAGTCTTTCCCCAATTAATAAGTAGAATTCAAAAGTAAAAAATCTTAATTTCAATTATCGTTCAATTATTGTTTTGCTTTTCTTTATTGGTTCAAACTGGAATAATTGTTTATTTTTATCTTGAGTAACAAAATCATATGAGATTTTGTTTTAGCTCAGTGTCTCTTATTCATTCCTATCGTCCAGATTTCATCACCAGCATAGCCCAACATATCTGAGCTAATCAGTCACAAAAACTTATAATTATTTATATGTGTTTCTATTGAAAAACAAAATTTGAAGAAGGAAGATATTTAACTTTTTTTTAGCGAAATATTTTTTGACAATTTCTTCATAGTCAACAGCGATCACTTAAAGTACCTATAGATTCAATTATATCTATGAAAACAGATTGCTGTAAACCTAGTTAACCGATTTACCGGATTCAGGACGTGTTATCATAGTATAATAGTTTTTATAATTAAAACTTGTTAATATATTAATCACTTCTAGTGATGATGTACAGTTGAAGAAAATAATGTTTGAATCACCGACTATAATACAAGGTATCTCTCATAAGTATATATCAAATGTTCAACCAGAACGATATTTTCTAAGGTTTGCTATGGATATTATAGTTTTCTATTGAAATTGTAATAATGTCAATAAAGTGGCGCCTAGTGTACATTTTAACATTATATACAAATGAGTGCCTTACGTAAATTGGAGTCCCATCATAGCTATCAGATCACCAACAGTGTACGGCAGCCAGTATGGGATGCCAGACGTGTTCTTTTAAAGAGTACATCTGCAATTTAAAAACAAAATTGCTCCTACAACAAGATGGTCCAAAAGACCATCTCTATTTAAGTATGCGTAGAGGTATGTTTTGTGATTTTTCTTATTTTTCATAACGTGAAAGTAAATCAAACGAATTTACGGTCAACGCCGTTGTTTTATACCAACTGGTAATTCACAAAAAATTTTAGACTAAAACAGAAGAACTTCATATTTTCTATACCACATTCACTCAAAAGCTGCATGTGAAAGAATAATTATTAGTTAAACGTCTTTAAGTTGAAGAAATGCGAGGAAAGGCTAACAGTTGAAATCTTGAAAACGATCTTTTAATAAATGTACTGAAACTCTACAATTTTCCAAATACACATTTTTTTATTACTAATTAATAAACTAGTGAAGAATGTCCAAAGGAGTAATTAATATTTCTGAACGTTTTTTTTTCATTTAACGTTTTAAATGTTTGAATTTTTATTTGTGTTATGTATCTCTTTTGGCATTTTATGTTATAACGAATTATAAGTCGTGTTTCTATGCCTTTTGGGTAAAGTTCGGTAAACTAGGAATGAACAAAAATTGCTCTCACTGAGAGACAAAAATGTACAAGAGTACGGGAACGTAAAATACCAAATTTCTACCCCGAGAGAAACCATTATAAAAAAAAAAATATAATTCCGCAATGCAATGCAAATTTATAGAAGGAAAAAAAGTAAATAATTGTTATTATTAATTCCTATAAAACTTTGCAACCGTACTCGAAGTACGGCAACGCTTTTCGATATAATTAAGTACGGGATTACACTGAATATTAAATTGTTATATGGATGTAATATTGAATTTATTTTTTTTTTTTTTTTGTTAGTAAAAATATGGCGCTTGTGGCGCCGTGATAATTTTTTCTCTTCAAAATCTGCATCCGTTACTGCAGCTTAGAACTTGTATGAGCTTAGAACTTAACCACGTTTCTTGAATAGCTAAACACTGAGGCAATATAAAAATATTCTGACAATGCGAAGGGAATTGTATATGATTATGAAAGCCAGTAAAAAAAGGGTACAACTGTAAGTGCACCAACGTCGGGACAACTATTCCTGACCATATGAACCACAAAATTTATTTTGATAATTATTGCACAATTCTAAAACTCGTATCGTATTTATGTACGTTAAAAAGAAATTTGGGTCGCAGTAACAGGGGAAGGGGAAATAGATTTGGGTAAATTGACTTTAAATCGGAAAACTTTGGAACTTAAAACAGGAGGTCGCTGACGTTTTGATTACCGTGTAGAACGTTTGAAGATCCTATTAATCTAACGCAATGAGTTTGCGTTGAAAAAAGGAAAATCTTAATATATCGCAACCAAAAATAGTTGCGCAGTACAACAATAATATTGACGGTGTAGAGAAAAAGCATTTTCTTCTGCCTTTGTATAGAATTTTATTATGTAAAAAAAATGTAAAAATGTTTGAATATTTAATTGACTTGGCAAGAAGGGAATCGTAAAAGTTAACAAATGGAAAATGGTCTTATAGGCCGATCCAATCAACAGGCATGGTCTCATACGCTCAACAACGAGATTCAATGAAACTATTTCAGTAAACTCCACGACATCGCGAAAGAGTATAAAAAACCACTCCAGCACCGTCTGTGCGACATGACGGTAACCAGCATTGGCTGGAACATGTGGCTGATAAAGGCTTATGCCAGTTCAATGGGTGTAAGGGTCAAACTAGATTCAAGTGTTCAAAGTGATGCTCTGTTAATGCGACAAGAAATTGCTTTGAAGAATATCATTAGATAAAAAGATTTTATAAATTGCTGGCAATTTTTTAGTTTTCATATTGTTGTCATAATTTCTATTATTTATTTATTTTTAAGTATTTATTGAATTTTGAATAATTTTTGTTTACAAAAAAAATAATTTTTTGTATTAAAAAAAAAAAAAAATTAATTGTGCCATTTTTCTTTACCACAGACTAAATTTGTATGGACACGTCCCAATAGATACGTTCTGAAAAACAGATTTAGGGTCAAACATTTTTAAAACAAAGGATTCGTTATTGATTCTAGGGGCAAACTTGTAACGAATAAACCCAATATTTGAATTTGCCGCCATTTGTGCAGTAAACTGTTGGCAACACCCAAAAAACTATATGACAGCTGACAGTTTAGGATTAGTAAAAATGGAGCGTTCCACGATAATTATTGCTACTGGTGCTCGATATCGCGACATGATAACGCAGTTGTTTCTGTCGAAATTCGATAATATTGGTAGTGCCAATATGTGGTTTCAATAAGACGCTGTCACTTGTCATACAACCAGTGAAACGTTTCATCACTGCATGAGACATGTCCTGGTCGTGTATTCTCTCATTTCGGTAATCACAATTGACCACCAGGGGTTATTTGAATTCAAAGGTTTGTGTCAACAATCTCACAACCACTCGTGCATTACATGAGGAAATGAAATGCTGAACAATGAAATTCAGCAACATTTATCGAAAATTGTTATGGATAATTTCATCATATGGACATGTGCCAGCATATCCATGCAAACCTGCGATTCAATAATAAAACAAACCGAGGGCTAATAACTCTGTTTTCTATTTAATTGAAATCTTGAGATAATTTTGTTGATATTTATTCTTGATTTGATCTCCCGACAGGGTGGTTTAATAGAGATATTTACTTATTTCCATTCCGCTTAGCGTCAGCCTAATATAGAGATTTTCTAGCTGGAAGAAAAATAGTAGCTTCATGTACCATCATTTCCTAGTCAGATTAGTAGCTTAATTAGCAAGTCTCTAGTAAAAATAGTTCCACCTTTATTAATCTATGTACATACGTATGTATGTATATTTATATTTTAGCCCCTACTACCGTTTCTTTAGGTATGCGAAGGAAGACACTTACTTATGATAACTATTCACCGCAATATAGGTATTGTGTTGCTAGTGTGCGCTACTCCGATAGTTTTATGTAGCACTCCTCCCACAGTTTGAGTAAGACAATTGTAACATTATAAATAATAAATAAACCTAACTTGCATAATAGACTGACCTTGTGTCCACTGTTATTTACACAAATACAGATTGTATTTTAAAAGAATCGTTAAGTCATTGATTGTCATATAGATACTACTCACATATACACGGTAATGGAACTTGTCGTTTTGTGATTCAAGTGATATTCAAAATGTATAATCATTGTATTGGTTATGGATCGGTGGATAATCTTCTATGGAAAAATAGTTGACAAAAAGCAAAACCTTACAAAACTTGTGAATATTAACACATTCGTTGTTTGTTGAAGCGGTGAGACGATTGGATTGAATTGATTTTATTCTTATGCAAAGTGGCTTGTTCTTTAATACGAGTATAAATATTGTCTTTTAAACTCTTTTGAATATTCTTTATCCGAATTCTTGTTCAAAAAAATATATAGAAACACATACATATGTATGTATGAACGTGTATAAGCAAGAAAATATGTACTTTTTTCTTTGCTCACCTTAGTTATGTTTGGTGATCTTTAAGTTTTTTGTCCACTACACTCGGAACCTTTGACATCCGCTTTCCACAACGCGTATTCACAAACTGAACTCTTCTTTTAAAATCTGCTATGATGCCAAGTATATAATAGCATGTTGAATAAAATTATCAAAATTATTAAAAAAGCTTAAATCTCAACGTCAGGTGCGTTTGTGTGCGTTGTGTGGCTACACCTGCGTGATTGTACGACTAAGTTTTGACGTTTTAGTCTTAGATAGAGTTCACCTCTTGGTAATTATTAATTTGAAAATAATTATATTGTCCATGTTGCTATCTTAACAAAGTCTGTAGATATACACGTACATATGTATATATGTAACATATGTATGTATGTGTGGTTGTGTGTATGTATATTTGCGCGCAATTGAAAGTATTGCATTGTTCAAAATAAAAAAACAGATTTTAACACCAGAACAAATTAATGGCTTTGAAAACGTGTCATAAAACGAAGGGCAGGAATTGATAATTAATACATTTCTTAAATTCCATGAATTAACCTTTAAAGCGCATATTCCTTAACTAACGATTTTTCTGTTTAATTAAAGCAAACAAATTTTTTTTTCTGTATGTGAGTAATTTCTTTTATTAAATAATCATTTCTATTACTTCATATTAAGTAGATATAAGAGAATTGATTTTTTTCACAGTTACCTTTTTCAAATTTGTTTAGCCAGTGTGTGATCTAAATTACTGCATCACTAATTTACAATTAATTCGATAATTATTTATTCCGAAGGGTCATCTTTGCAAAGCTATTTCCAGATGGTCTAATTGAATCAATAAAGCTAAATTAAATTATGTAAAAAATTGTCACCTTTAAAGTGTGTCGCGCTTGCCCCGTGACTTGCGAAAATAGCTCTAGCATAAAAAAAAATATTCCGTGACCGGTGCAAACAGCATGTATTACTTATCTAGTACAACAAAATTACACTTTTTAATGGCCACAAGTACGTGTGTAACTTTTACTGTGTATGAACACATTAATTTTTAATGCACAAATTATAACTGAGACGACACTAGATAAGATTCTTTACATCTATTCAGTGACTTGTTGCACAGTGTCTAAAAGATAACAATTTTTCACTCCTTATCCCCAAATAAGAAGCCACAAGACAAGTACTGTGAGAGTTCCGTTCTCTCTGGGGTGTATTATACCCCCCACGCTTATAGCCATTGAAATTCTGGCACGCCCACTGATGCGGAAATGGTTGTGCTTGCTGTTAGCGCCGCTGCTGCTGAGGTTGATGTGATCGATAATGTCGTTGACTTGCAGAGTGTACTTCTTCGTGATGCCGAAGTGGCAGTATTATTTCGTATCGCCAATTCCGATTGGTCGGAATGATATATAGTATCGTGTAGGTCACCGCACACTTGACACGTAAATAACAATTCTACTCAATCTACAATCTTATCATATTTTGGAGCCATGCGTAGTTCAATAAAAATCTTTCAACAACGAAGACATTGCAGAGATGTAGATTTCAGCCTTTAACTTTAAATTCTGAAAGGTTTGAAGAATAATTAAGTGGAATACCGTGGTTCAGTTCTCCGTCGAGGAGCCACCCGCAATATTATAGTGGTCAGTATCCACATCTGTCCCGCGGTAGAACGATGGCTGTTTTGTTGCATAAATTTTATTTTTAGTTTATTTAGGCATATAACATAAAACGAGATAAGGCCCTTGCACACCATTAGATTGAGTAAAACCGCTTGACAAACACTGAAAAAGTTTTATATAGTTGCTGTATTCATAAGATATGCTATCATGCTTTTACTCCCTTTGCTACCTTTCACTGACTTAATATTATGGGGTACTTCCACTATATGTATTACATTTTTATTAGTTTATTCAATTGTTGTGAAGGGTATATAAGATTCGGCACAGCCGAATATAGGTCTTTTACTTGTTTTATTTTTCCTCGAATAGTAAGAGCTTCTAGATATTTATGGATATTTTCATTTCTTACATACCAAAGGGCGCAGACAGTAAGTCGTAAAATCTTCGACTGTCTTATTTGTGGCGTCTGCATATCTAATGGACATGCAGTACCCCACAGCTGAATGTCATATGCCCTCAATGGGTTTATAATGAATTTGTATAAAAGCACTTTGTAATTCCAACGCTGAGTTTTCGTTGTAACAGTGGTAGACATTTTTGTCTACTGAGGAAACGGGACAGGATGGATTAACCTTTATTCTCCACTGCTTCTGCAAGTCTTCTAGCTAGCTCGTGAATGTGTATATGTATGTGGGCTGGTTGGCATATCCGCAGTATACTACCTTGAGAAACTCCTGCAGAGATTTTTCGAAAGCTGATCTTTTGAACTTACTTTATATGTTCTATCTATCAGATAGCTTTTAAGAAGCTTGTGGGAGTTTTCAGGAAGAACTCGAGCTATTTTAGTGAGTGACTCATCATTAGGTTCAGAACAATTTCAGACTTCTTCCTAGAGCATGGAAAAAGCCAACTCGCAACATGGCATTAAATATAAATAATACAATTTTAACAGCAGAATTATGTAACTAACTTTCTCATCATTGACCCTGTAACATGACCAGGTCCGGGCGATTTTATCATATCAAGATTTTAAATTGTCGCTTTTAGTAAACAACCGAAATTTCATAGGGTAATTGGAATGCTACAACAATGTATATCAAGCACGGTTTAAATATGCAGCATATACAACTATGCAATAAATATAAAACTTTCTCATTTTTTATTGTTCTGCTACAAGAAAAAATAATTCAAATTTTGTTTCAATACTTAAACTTTAACTCGTTTTTGTAATTTCTATTACAACATTTCGAGAACAATCCACATATTTTTTTGGTGCTGCAGCAGTACACACGAAAATGTTTGAAATAATGTCGGTAGTATTTATTTTTATTTTGCTTAGTGCTACAGCGAACAGCAGTAAACACTTTTTCCTTTCTTTAATTGTGAGTAGCTGTCATTTGCTAATTTGTATTCTGTGTGTGTGTATAATTCATACTGTAAAATTGTAAATCCTGATGTCAAGTGGTGTCAAAACCTTCTCTACGTAATAAGCGAAGGCATTTGCCTTTTCACAGGAGTTTTTGGCCCAAGTACGCTCTTCAAGCTTTAGTGGGGATTTGTATTCAAAAGGACATGGCAAGTGCCTTACAGGATTACACAGGCTATAATCCGTGTTTTTTGTTGGATTAACGTTATTTAAATAGCTCTCGATAGCAGTGCCATGTTTCTGTCTCAACTTAATACGCAGGGTTTCTTGGCATAAGTTCGTTTGCATTTTTGTGCGTGAAGCACGACTACCTTATAATCGTTTTTTAAACTAATACGTACTTTACACCTGAAATATTTTTTTATAAATATGGCCGTAAGCATTTAAATTGCATTGATTTAATCATTAAAGAGGCATTTTTAGACATTAAAACTTATTTTTAAGGAGTTAATCGGTTTGGAAACTGAAGCGTTTACGTTATGATAAGTTTATTAATGAGTTTACTTTAAATTTGTATAAACGCATTTTCACGCAGTGTTATTTTATTTACTTTAACACTTAAAGTCAACACTTCTTTATAATCGATGTTCACACTTGAACGTATTACTCGATACTAACTGTTAGCTCGTCCATCCAAGTCTTTTTATAGTAGTCGTCTAGTTTCCAGAAACTTGTAGAATACGCAAGAATCCAGCAGATACTTCTTTAACGATAAACATATTTTCTGCTGGTGTTTCATTATGTTTGTTTTTGTAACAACTGTCTGCTTTGTTTCATATAGTACTACTAAATTCCTGGAATTCGTGTTGATGTCATATCGTTGCTATTGCTCTGTGTACATTCACTTTCCTGGAAACTTGTCTGATCTTATAGGTGTTGTGTTTTGTTGTTGTTACAGAGCTTACTGTACAGTGTATGACAAATCTCGTCGCACTCTTTATTTCTGGAACTATCTGTACATTGAGTGCTCACTTGTTCGCACTTATCATTGTAACAGTATGTAGATTTTTTTATTTTTGGAACGAATTTCCGTCATTCCTTGTCAAGTTTGGTTTGGAGACAAACCGGTTTCAGCTATGTGCCATCTTCAGTGTCGTTTTTCGTTCTAACAATATGTATCTACAGATATTGAAATTGTTTACATACTTGAACATAAGCGAATTAATTTTAAATACTTATTTATTTACCACACAAAATTATTACTATGTGCTTATTTTTTTTTTGCAACGCAAAATACTTTAAAGAATTTTTTTTTTTTTATATGTAGTAACTAATATTTACGTAAAATAGTTGATTTTTAAGTTTATTTTTTAATAAAAAATATGTTTCATAAAAAGTACTAGAGTGTTGGAAAAGTATTCTTTGGGTTAGTGACTAGTAGAATTCAAAGTATTTCCAGTGTCTTGTCCGATTTCAAAATCCCTATATAAAAAATATACCGGAAATGGCAAAACATTTTTATATGGAATTTGAGATTCAATCACTTTAATCACAGTTTTAATTAGCATTGTGCCAAATTGTATGGCAAATCTCGTTATGCTCCAGTATGTTTCATCATTTAAACATGGATTTGTATTAAGTAACTACTTACATATGTTGACACTTTTATATATTGAAAAATATCTGCAAGGAATAAAATTTGATGGAAAATTTATAAAATAAATAAATAATTAAAGAAAAATAAGTGGATGGAAAGGGATTATGTTTTTTTTTTTTTTCAATAAATAAATATTCTTAACTTTTATTTTGTTGACTTATTTTCAGCTATAAAAAATGGTAAGGAAAAATCGTCATACTCCCCTTTATCCACTTATGTCATCACTTATAACGTGAAAAGTAGAGAGGAATGAAAACTAAACCGTGTCATGTACCCCAAGAAACGACTTTTTATTATTATATTTTAAAGTTTCCTCATGCATATCCGCACATAGAGAAGAAATATTTCTTATATAGCATCTCGCTCATAAGTTTTTAACTTTATCAAACACTGAAAAAGAATGGTATTATGTGTGCTATTGATTTATTGCCAATAAATAGCACAGAGACGTTTTAGCACTTTTAATATTCTTGGCATTTTTTCTACACTACTTCCTTGTCGTTTTTTCTTTTGCTGAATTAATGCTCACACACTCTCTAGCTCTAGGATTAAAATTATTAGCTAAATGTTAAAATTTATTTACATACATATGTATATATATATATGTGGATGTATGTATATACATACATACATAGATAGATCTAGTACATAATAATAAGTTTTCTAATATTATTAGCATCATTGTTTTGTTTAATAATGTGTATTTCGTGAACGTATTGTTGTATGAATTCATAATTTTCTAATGCTTCTGTAAATTATTTATATACATATTACTATGTTAAATATTTAAATGTCACAACTTAATACTTTGCGAATAAGCACTGTCGTTCTTAACATGCACTTGTGTTATTGCATGTCATTGTAACTTACAAGACAATTTAATATAACGACCTTAAGGGGTTTACCTATGGGGTACTTCCAAACCCGGATACGTCAAAAAATCATTTATCCGATTGATATATTAATTCAATGACTCAATTAATTGTTCATTACGATCAATGAAACAAAACTTTGTGTTCGATTGCCCCACAACTGAAGCCTTACTTCGTAAACTTACATATATGTATGTATTTATGGTGACTTTGAAATGCTTACATATATATTGCGTATGTGATAATATTTAAGCTTTGCTTTATACTTACACTTGCGTGCTTTCTTAAGACGTCTATACACTTATGATTTGGGCGTGCGATTTGTTCATGCTCGTAGTCTTGCTACAAGCTAATTTGTCCCCTAGCTTCTTTTTTTATTGCGTACATGAATAAATAATCAAAAGAGCAATTGAGCTTCGCAATTTATGGTTACTTGCTGAAGTTCATGTTTAATATTTGTTCGACTTATTTTCCACCACAAATACATATGTATCTTTAAACTACGGACTAGATTATACCCATATTGTCAAAACTAACGCAAACATATGATTTGAACAGTTGCCAGGATATTCCGTTTTTTTAAAACAGCTATTTCTATTTACAATTAACCGGTATTTTTGGCGTGATTCCAGAAAAGGGTTTCAAGTTTATGAGTCAATTAAGAGAGTAAATCAATTAAATGGAACTTATTTAAACGGGAACAAATTTTCGTCATCCCTTTCAAGTTTAGTTTGGAGACAAAGCGGTTTCGGCTAGGTGTAATCTTCAATGAATCTAGCCGAAACGGGGTGTTCTCCAAACAAGGTGTTTCGGCGTATATCCGATGGTATTTATATAAATAACACACAAGAATTATTTTATTTTTGAAAAATTTTAGAGAAATATTTATATTTTTATTTTATAATATTACCTCGAAAAGAGATGAGTTGCACGAAGTGCTTAGATAGGTATCCAACAGGCAAGTAAAAAATACGAATACATAAAATGGAAGGTGGCAAGTAATATTTAAGTACCGTTAACGGTTTACTCGTTGGAGGAGCCAAAGGGTTTCCAACAAGGTTGCAACTAAAGGCACTTAGATATATTGTAAAGAAATGTACTTACTAAAAAATTCATGAAATAATTTTTATATACAGATGAACGCAGGAGGCTAGGTCTTAAATGTCAAACTTCATATATAAATAATATTTATTCAAATATTATTTTTTACAATTAATGCGGTTACGATTAGACTCTCTTGGGTGGTATTCTAACACTCAAATATTTAAATTTATGGCTAGTCAAGGCGTAGTGTTACGGTTTTCACAATTATCAGAGCTTGGCTTCTTCACCTCAATGTTATTACTATTTGTAAATAATACTATTTTGTTTTCTACTATATTCGTTTATACAACTCTGCTAAAACATATGTTTGGAAAGTATGTTTTCTGAACATTAATTATATAGTTCCATTTCCTTTCAGCTGGATAACGATGGTTTTTGGGTATGATCACAAAATATATAAATTAGCTTATTTTACGTAATTCTAGCAATTAAAATTAATATTGTAGATTTTTAGTACGTTCTGGGTTATTGGTTGGTGCCATATATTACACAAAGAAAGCTGGAGTCTGGGGTAGTTCGAGCGAGACCGAAAATTTATACAATGACGTCAAGAATACATTACGACCTCATGCACAAAGACTAGAAAAGCAAATGCCGTTTGATATCCCGGCCTTACCAAAGACAGGAGAAATCAATTTTCTTGCAAAACACTACTACAATGAGGGTATTAAAAAATCTTTCATTTTTGTTGAGATGACGCCTTGTTATATTCTTCAAATGTTAAATATGGCGAAAAACAAATTCGAAGAGTTTGCGAAATCTCCCAAAGCAACAAATTAGATTGATAAATATAAATTTTACGAATGTGGAATTTACTGACTAATAAATTCCCTATATGTATGTATATGATTAAGACTTATTAGATTTCACCGGGCTCGTAAGATTTATTAGCGGCATGTAGTTAATCTTTTCAAGAAGTTATCTTAGGAGGAAAAATATTTTTGAGCAATTACACATTTAGTTCCTGACAGTGCAAAATAATGATAATGGCACATAATCGGAGCTATCAACAATGCATATAAAGTTTTAAAGTTAACATTAGTTGACACATTGAAGACGGTATGTGTTAAAAAGCATATAGCCTGAGTTCGGGCATATTTTGTTGAGACTATAAATAAAAAGTAATTATAAAAGAGTAGCACTCATTAGGGATAATAAATTATTAAAAACATGGGCATTAATTTTGCTAGTGTTAGTATTTTTTGTATATGCTTGAAAAGGAAAGGAGCACGTCTAGTAATCTCTTTACTGCTTTCAAAGTATATTTTTTGTCTACCATAAGCAAGATAAATAAAATTCATGGATTGTGCGTTTGACACGAGATGATAAACTAGTTTGGAGATGGGCAAAAAAGGGACTTGGATGTTCTTGCTATGGGTTCAATGTCTTAATGTCGAATCGTTGAACAGTTAATTTTTAGATAATTTTAACGAGAACAATAGGTGGAGAAATACTTTTTTCCACTTTTACTACGAATTAATTAGTTTTGTTCTGAGATAAATTCAAATGCTATTGAGCATGATGTGACACCTTTCAAGTGCCTATTCATAAAGGTACTAGTTGTAATGTTGATAATTACCCTTTAGTAATTTCGAAAAATTTTTGAAAATCAACCATAATTTAGACCTGATTCCAGTTACTTGAGTGTTACTTTTCTTTATAAAAATTTTTTTATAATGTTGTGTATACATACATATGTACGTATTATAGATAAAAATGTCGCAGAAATGATCGAAAGTCATACAAGCTGTAGGAGTGGTGTTTACGCAGTTAATTAAAAAAAGTTTATCATCAAACTGTCATCGACAAAAATGCTTTAGTTTTATAATGAAACAAACTAGAAATGTACGACCGGATTAGAGTAATAAAAATTTTATTGTTTGACCTTTGTCGAACTTCAATTATTAATATTAAGTAATTAAATTTTTCATGCATAAGTTATTTCTTTATTCTTTCTATTCAGAAAGAAAATTTATAATTACAGTTACCAATAACAACTTACTTTGTGATACCATGCCAGTGGAGATGAAAGTACAAACATGTGACAAGTTCGACAAGGTGATTTGATATATGTAGATATTTGACATTATGTTCTAAACGAAAAATGACACTAAAGATGGCACATAGCCGCAACCGGTTTATCTTCAAACCAAATTGATTATGGAAATTCGTTCCAAATATTTGAAACAAAAAATGAGATTTTTTATAATTACGGCCTTAGTTGCTTAATTTTGTTTATGTCGTAAACGTCTTATTGCCTTATTAAATACATACCTTATCCCTTTCAGATCCAGCATACACAAACGTGTTAGCTAAAATCTGAAAAAGATAAGTCATTTTTTATTAAAACGACCAAGTATACAGAGTTGAAAATAATGATACTTAAGATTTCTTAAAATTAACATGTTTTTCAATTTCATTTATAACACATTCGCCTAAATATAGTATATTAACGCCAGCGTTAACATCTCTATTCCAACAAGTACGGCAATTTGGGCAAAATTGGCACCTGTGAGGGGACTTGGATATAATACATACCTTATACTTCGCGCTTCAAACAGAGAACATTCTTTTCAATGTTAAGATGTATTTTTAATGAAAAAATATTGTAAATTAAAAAAAAAATGTTTGCTATTAGGAATTACGTTTGGTATTCTGCAAATAAAAATGTATGTATATATTTTAGCGTTCATACTAAGTTTCTTTATTTATATATCATAGCATAATTTTAAATTGAGCATTATGTTTCATAACCACACTTTACATATTATACATACTTATGGTAATATTTAGAGCTCGCTCGTTCATCTTACGCCAAAAATTGTTAGCACAAATAATTTCTCAATCGTTCATCTTTATATAGAAAGCAATATTATAACTGAAAGGATTCCTGCTAAAAGAAGAACTGGAGGCCCACAATCCGATGAAAAATAAATAAAAATAGAAAGAATTTTGTTAATTAGTTATAGTTATTAAAAACTTAGTCTGCAAAAATATATTAACTTATATGTATATTGATATAAATGCTATAACTCATAGTTTTAATTGGATTTATGTACATAACATCAATGTCCAACATTGAATGTCATTGACAGCTTATCTCGTTAAAAATACGGACAATACAGACGCACAACCGAAATATTTAGTGATGTGAACAGTTTGTTAGACACGCGTGTGTATGCGCTCGCCTCTAAACACCGGCACGAAAACGTTTCTGAGAACATTGAAACACTCGATAAAAAAAATTTACCCTCAAACTGAGCAGAAACAGGTACACGTATTCTCCACACTGAAAATAACGTTCTCTCTATGTGCGAGTAAATTTTTGGGTAGGCAACATGTAGTGTTATCAGATCTAGTGCTGCCAATATAATAAGAAATGTGAAAAATTAAACTTTAATAGTGTTTTATTTTATTTAAGAAAAAAAAAAACACGAAATTAAAATATCACCTACAGTCTACAATATAATATCAAATATTTTTATATCAGCAAAATCTCAGAGAGAATTTTGTTATTTGTAGACTTCAAATCAATATTAAAATTTGTCTTTTCTTACATTTTTAGGAAAATTATGATATTTTTGTAATATAAAAATTATTAAGCTATTGTTTGGTTTCGTGGTGAATTTTCGGATTTTGGTATATCTTAATTATAATATTTTTTTCAGATAATTAAAGTTTTTTATAAATGATTTTTTATAATATTTTTTATAAATTTGTTGGGATTTTTTTTAAAATATTTTTTAAATACACGACGTGTGGTGAATTTTTGTTCTCATATGTGTGTTAAACATCGAATTTGCAAAAAGTTGATTTTTTTCATAAAATATTTATTATGGCGAATATTCAAAATTTGGTGAATTGTGGTTTCTGTGGTTTTTTTTCGAAAAATTTCGGGTTTTCATTGAATTTTTAATAAACAATTTGTCGATTTTTTAGTGAACTTTTGAATTTATGGTGAATTTGAAATTTAATAAAACTTAGAATTTTGTGAAATTTTACTTTTGAGCTTTGGTTTTTTTTTTAAATTTCGAATATTATAAAATTTATGTAATATCAAAACTGTGAACTATATTTTGGATTTTGGTGAATTCCTAAATTATGGTAAGGTTTTTTTTTTAATTTTTGTGATTAATTAAGACCTTTGATAAAATTTATAATTTGTATGATTTTTAATTTTTTGAGGATTTTTTAATTGTTTTTTTTTGGGAATTTTTTATATGTTATATATGTTTCTTAACCATCGATTTTGTTAAAATGTTAACTTTTGTCATAAAATATAGCACTTTTGTGATTTATCGGCTAATTTTATAGGCTTGGGTATAAGAGATTCCCCGCAAGACTGAAAAAAGCATAAAAAGCAGAAAAACCGTTTATGGCCTTTATCTCGGCAACTTCTGACCTGTATGGTTGATTTCAAATAGCGAAAATTTGCCAAGCTCACTGATCAAGTGGTCCAAGTTTCAAGATCCTAGATTGTCTTGTACCGTCAAAAAGTTGATTTCAACATCAGACAGACGGAAAGGTTTTATGTACAAACGAAGGGACTTCCGATGGATTCTCCCGCTTCTCCAATAGTAGCAGATATAGTTATGAAGAAGCTGTTACACTCGTGTATTGGGAAATTGGGTGAAACCCTAGAATAACAAAATATCTTGACGATTTATTTTGTATTATTTCCGAAGGATGCTATCATCTCGTTTAATAATAAGATTAAGTTTATAACAGAAAAAGAACAGGGTTCGAATCATTCTTATCTGAGTATTTTCATAATTATGCGAAATATCATTTGTTCTAGATTGATACCAGAAACCAACAGCTTCGGATGGTATTATTATTTTATTGAAAACACAATAAGGCAGTTAACACGGCTACACATTTAATAGACAGAGTGT
The DNA here is from genome assembly GCA_963932375.1 of Phania funesta. Lineage (NCBI taxonomy): Eukaryota > Metazoa > Arthropoda > Insecta > Diptera > Tachinidae > Phania > Phania funesta. The sequence goes on from OZ010652.1 coordinate 142,236, forward strand.
TCACTATAAGTAATAGGGAATTTTATAGAAAGAATAAAGAAAAGATTAGGAATTAAATAATCAGTATAATTTTAGGAGGGAACGGTATATAGGTAACATATTGAAGCCAAAGGTATACAAGACGTTAACCTATGTACCAGGAATTTTAGAATGGTTGAAAAAGACTAAATTCTTTGATAGGGAAAAATACAAAATGGTGTTCAAAGTTTATAATATATGGATAGAATTCATAAATTGTATAAGTTAAATATGCTTTATAAAATTCCTTGTAAGAAAAATGATCAGGACAATAGTTGTAAGGGTTATGTAGGGACAACAAAAAATAAACTAAGAACTAGAATAGCTGGACATAAATAAAATTTTATCATTATCCTAACTTTGGAAACGCATCTGTTTTGAATTCAGAGATAAGTTATAAGCGTGGTTATATATATTATAAATGTTGAAAATATTCATGACACTTATAACATAAAGAAATAATTTCAAATACAGATAATGTTGTGCAAATATATAGGCACTTAGTTATTAAAATATAATAGTTTATATAAATATTTTTTTAGTGTTTTGATTTATCTCAAGTTATTTAAAGTTTTGTACACATGTTAAATCAAATGTAAAATGATTATAATTTGAATGTTAGTTATTTGTTTTATTCAGGGAAAATAAAAAATATGTGCGTGTGCGCTCGTCTATAAACACCTGTACGTAAACCATGCTTAAAACAAGGAAATACTCTCGATAACAAACAAATATTATGCTCAAGCTGAAGAGAAACATGTACATGTATTCTGCACACAGAATACCACGAACACATTTTGCCCGTTATTCTATCGTTAAGCTATTGGCTGGCTTCTGGTACCAATCCATTACCAAAACATACCCTCGCCTAATTATCAAAGCATCTAAATAAGAAAATTTCGAATCATGCTGATTTTCTATTGTAAACTTCTTATTATTAAACAAATTTAAAACATCCAACATAATATTATTGCTTCTTCTGAAATAATACAAAACAAATCGTCCACATATTTTGTCATTATTTTTCACCTAATGTGTCAACACACGAATCTAATAGCTTCTTGATTACATTAAATTTTTCCTTAATTATATCTGTAGCTAAGTCAACATGAATACTCAGATATAAAGACACTACGTAAAAAGAAACTAAGTTTTCAGTAATCCTTTTGAGTATAACAGTAACGTATTTACATAATACATAAGGCGAATTAATTAACGAACACATTGGATTTAATAACTTTTAATTAAAAAAAACTTTTCAACTATTTCATTATTCATTTTCTGTAACGTATTTGTCGGATCCATACTCACCAAGTTATACATACATATATTTTTTATATCTCCCACAATATTATTGACTTTAGCTTTGTAATGCTTTCGTTTCAAGGCCACAGTAGTGTTCCCTTTATTGGCTTTTAAAATAATGGGGAAATAGGACATATATAAAATTTATATTTTCTATTTACGATAGTAAGTACTATTTTTTATTGCATTGGTAGCATAAAATTTGACGGCTAATTCAGTCCACACCTCAGTTTTTCTGGTTACCACTTATTTTTCCAAAATATCTTTATATTGATCCACTTGTTTTATTGATTTTTCTGTTAAATTCGCTTTCAAAAAATTGTAATAATTTTTTACAATCGTTGAAATGGAAACCTTTGTTATGCCATATTTTTAAACAAACTATTATTATTATTTATTAGATCTATAATGAATTATATATCTAATACAAAGTCCAAGCAGCACTAGCTGCTGAGGCTATCGGCTCTTTAAACAAACTAATTCGGTAGAAACACGTTGAAGTTACCAATTTGTTATCATCAAATGAGTTAAAATATTAAAATATCTGTAAGGTATTAACACTCCCATTTACCTATTTGTAAAAATTACGGGCATAAGTGATATAAATATATCGGGAATAAGTAATTGTATTTTTTATAAAAACTAATTATTCGATGGTGACATGCACCAAAGCGAATTAATTATAAGGTGGGAACAAAGCGAATTCGGTGTTGGACGAATTCGACCCACTGTCAAAATCTTTTCGCCTTACGCCAACTGGTATATAGTAAAATAAGAAACAGAAGCAAACAAAGTATCAATTTTTTTGATTCATAAATAGAATTATATTAACGAATTGATAACTTTAATTTGCATTTATTTACACTAACAATATTTTACGTTAGGTTGTGACGAGCGAGTTCATCGTCTTCGTTCATGAGGCCACTTTATAATTAATTCGCCTTGGCACGCACCATTGAAATATGTATTCCTACAACTAACAGCTGTTGATTTGAAATTTTTCATTATTGTCTGGTTTTGCATTTGTGCAGTAAGTATTTAATTGTTATTTTCATTGTTACTATTAATGGTATTGATATATTTCAAGTAAAAATATGAATCACCATGTTGAATATCCCTCAGTCATTACTTTAGCAATAGAAACATTGAGAAGTTTAATAAGAAAAATCAACTACAATATCAGCTACTTACGATGTTGATGTCTTTTTTTAAATAATTAAGGAGCTGACTACACGGCGACGACTGCTGCCAACGGTATTTGTGGTCATCTTGCCGCAATTGTGTATGTGCTTAAAGCATGACACCAAAGCAAAATTAACGAGGTGACTAATTTGAAAAACTTCACCAATGTAACTACATTTAACTTTTCTTCGCAGTTGTCAATCTACATACTTTTATATAAAAAATGGGAAGACATTTCTTTTCGGTTTTTTAAACAGTTTCCATGAATGATAGAATGTAACACCTACGTATTGACTAGCCACAAATTTGTTCGCAGAATGACCCCCTGCAGAATATTTTTTGTTTCTCCCGAGATTGTTTGGATATTTTCAACAGAGTTTATATTTGTGTGATGGCATAACGATGTTGTGTGAACAACAGTTCGGCCCACATTGTTTGATTACGAACATACCATCAACAATAGCGACGGTCTTCACGAGCCATATTCTAGTGCGAACAGCAAAATGTACGATGGCTGAACAGATTTATGGTGATACCTTCCGATGCAGTCACCTTGTTGAATGTGGTTTGATAACAATGAAAATGTTATCATATTAAGTGGCTAAAGGCGAATAAATTATAAGGTGAGATCGTGAGATCACAGCGAATTAAGTGTTGGGAGATTCGAACAAGGTCAACAATTTTTAGTATTGAGTAATTTAATATTAATAATTGTAGATCGACAAAGTGAACTCATCGCCTGCTCTTATGAGGCCACCTTATAATTATTTCGCTAGGAATATACCATACAAACATATTAAAAAATCATCAGCAGTACTACTAATTCGCCTGGATAATTCGTCTTGATGTGGCATTTATAACTAAGGCGAAGTAGATTTGCGGGCGTAATCAAGGCATTTCCGGCTTAGTGTCGGATGTCAAACTCCATATAAAAAAAATAGCAGAAGGGGCGAACAATCATTTTAAAAATTTAAATAAAAGTAATCAACTGCGCTGGTGAGTTTACCTCTGTTTATGGGCCTTGTTTATAGCCTATTGGACCAGGGCGAATGGACTACAAACGGGTCTTTCTAGCTGAGTACTGCTTTTTTACTGATTGGATGTTTCGCCATTTCCGGTATATTTTTACATATGGAGTTTGACATCCACAAAGCCGGAAATACGTTGAATTTGCAGGTGATTATCCCTGTTATCTACAACATTACAAACACCACACGGGGTTTTGCAAGGTAAATTGACTACAATGTGGTCTTACTTCTACAACAAACACAACATTACAAAAACCACACGGGTTAGATTCCAATCTAAATAGGTATATATCCAAGGCGAATTAAAGGAGGTAAACTGATTGGATATACATACAATTTCAGGGTAGACTAAGCGGGTAAACTCACCAGCGCAGCTGAGGACTTTTTTAAAGTGACTAACTGTCAAATTATATATAAAAAATATTTCGCCAATTTCGGTTATTTTTTATATATGAATTCTCCCGTGACTCCACCTGTTATAAATTTGCCTTTATCAAATTTCATATAAAAAATGTTTCGCCATTTCAGACACTTTTATATTTATCATCACAGACGATTCAGCGGTTTGTTCGTTAAAGCGTAATAAAAAAACGAATGTTACTTTCACATTTATATTACCACTCCCGACGAAATGCTCAGGAACAATATCATTGTACATTTTGCTGAAAGGATATTTAAATCCGGAGAGCTTTGTTCCGCAGATTACCACTTACAAACAATAACTCTTTTTAATATTAGCATATTAGTATTACTATCCCTTCAAGATAACGAGAGAAAATGTGTTGATGGACTTCTGTTGTTGTATTTAGTATTACTATAGACTTATGTACATATATAATTTGGAATTAATACACATACCATCATATAAATCGAATTTCTCTGTATGCAATGAGAACACCTCGTCCATGTTGGTATAATCCAGGCACAAAGTACAGAAATTTTCGTTGCAATAACTATGAAAGCTGCTCCTGACTTACAGCGGAATTTAACATGTTTTTTGATAATTAATAACACCCAAGGAGGAATTGTAAAGTGAACGTCTATAGACTGTTGCCAATAGGCATATAAATCATATATGTAACTGCATGCTATGTATGAATATGGATTTTTTTTAACATTACTTTTTTGCGTAAACTTAAAAAATATTTGATAATTTCGTTAAATTCGTGTTATATGTATTAATATCCTTCTAAGTTATATGTGATGTTTTATAATATTGATAATTCCTATAATTTTTATTTAAAAAAAACACCGATAGCGAAAAATCCACTATATATATCACAAGGTTACCCTGTGCTATTTATAATAATACTTTTTATCCAAATTTCCAGTGTTGCCATTGCAAATTTGTTATTTTCAGCTACGTAGCACTTTATTAACATGCCTGTTTGACTAGCCACAAATTTGTTCAGCCATCGTACATTTTGCTGTTCGCCCCGGAATTTGGTTAGTGACATAAATTTGTTCGCACATTGAGTGAGCGTCTTCAAAATAACGAGAGAAAATGTGTTGATGGAATTCTGTTGTTGTATTTCTTTTCTCTCATCTAGATGATTTTAGCACAGTTTATGTCAGGGTGTTGACAAATTTCCGTGCGAGCATTAAAAGATGCGATGGCTGAACAGATTTATGACTAGTCAAGACGCCGTGTTGAAGTTAAAGATATATACGGAACTTCTAATTGAAAAGCTAACTGTGAGGGATTTTATTGGAATTAATAGGCTGCAAGTCGAGCCATTTGGAAAAAATTTTATGAGCAACTGGCTAATTGATGGTATATTGTAAAAAAAAACTTTGCCTACTTTTTTATTTAGAATTTTTAAATATGTTGAAGAAAAACCTATACTTCTGGCGAAAAAAATACTGTTTTGGCAACACTGAAAATGTTCAATTAATTATAACATTAAACAGCTGTTTTGCATTTAGTTGCCAGATGAAATTAATAGAAAATAATCGAACTTTTGTTGAAAATTGTATAAAACGATTTTTTTTAATTTTTCAAAAAATCGTATTTTTAGTAGATGTTTCGGTACAATGTAAGAAGGAAAGTTTTTCAAGTTCAGCCAATGACTGCCCGACACCTCCATTAGGAAGTGAGTTTCTGAAAACAGTTCTTTAATGATCTACACCAACGAAAAATTTGAGAGATATATAAAATGGTTATATAAATGGTTATATGTATCTAGTATAACACCATCAACAAATATTCCGTTCAGACAAAATCAAACCGTGAATAATTCTTATGTGTATTTCTCGCCTACACTAGTGTTTTATCTTAAAGGCCGTTAATGGTAAAAAAGAACCATAACGCGGCACAAATACAACGATTAATGCATGCGAGGCGCAAAACTCTCAGAGACCAAACAACAAAAACAGGCATAATAGACCTTTAAATAATTATAACAATGCCGCGTAGGTTGTTTTTCAACTTAGAAATTGATTAATGCATCCTAGACACAATTAAAATGGCCCGAAGATGTCACATAGAACATATGTAGCGGTGGTAGTCACCATATTCACTTGTCCAAAATTATTATAAAAAATTGTGTTTTTGATTTATTTGACTTTTATTCGACATGCCTTCGAGTGTTACGCACACAGCATAGGCTTTGTTTTTTAATTATATTTTACTTAAAATTTTTATTGCTTGCAACATATTTAAAATTTATAACCTTAAGCCAATATATAAATTTAAATAAAATTTATGAATTTAAAAATATTGTAATTATATTTAGTATATACACATTTTTTTTTGTGCTTAATTTTGTTTTTTATTTTTCTACACATCAGTAAAATGCTCCCACCTTATAATTTATTTGCCCTATTTATGTCAACGTCAAAATTGTTTCGCCTTGAGTCAACTGATATGTACAATAATATATTTATAATATTTTTAAATTCACAAACTTTATTAGAAATTTATCTGTATTTTAAAAACTATCTAAGTTAGCTTGTAATGACTTGGTTTTCCACATTTTTTTTTAATTTTAAAAAATTCCAATATATCTATATTTCTTATGCAAGTGTTGTTTTAAGGTAAAGTACTCATACAGAAACTAACATTATATAACATTAGTCCACAAAAAACGGGCTCTAGCGACTGTAAAATTAACAAAAACAAAAAAATGTATCAAAACCCTCTTTTAAAATCCCAATATAAAATTGACGTTTACAATTTTTGTCTGGCAACGATAGGTCTATTTATTAAGGTGAAATTCTATAGATTTCCACCACGTGTAAGTGACGCACGTAAATATGTGTAGTCAGAGAGATTTTATATATATGGCTCGTTGGTCTAGGGGTATGATTCTCGCTTCGGGTGCGAGAGGTCCCGGGTTCAATTCCCGGACGAGCCCAGGCAGATGTGTTTTGTACAAATTCTGGACATTTTTTTTACAAGCATTTTAGTTTATTTTTATATCAAACTGCTTCTGTTTCTGCTTCAGCGGCTAGCAAAGCAATTTGTTTTAAAAATTTTTACAAAACAATAAGAACGTACATTTGTTGATTGCTATTAAATTATTACTCTTACATTGATTTTCCTGTTTTATACACATGTATGTATGTATATTACTGACCTATTCATATTCCAAAATATTTTTATGGTAAAACAGCAAATAGCTAAAATAAAAGTAACCAAATGTACATAAATTTCAAAAGAGTGATTAACAATTTGTATTTTATTTACCCTTCGCTATCTAGAACCTGCTTTAGAGTTGCTGTGGTTATGATATGGTCATCGCATTTAACCCAAGTGTCCTTGTGGTGTCTTACATAAGCCGTATAATGACCTGCATCTATTGTTCCAACGTGGTTGACAACAGCGTACAACGAATAACGAAAGTCTCCATACGCATTATTTTTATCAGACATAAAGGGAGTCATATCAAATTCTACTGGAAACGATATGAACGTAGAAATTTTTTTATCTATTAGTGAGGAATGTTCGAACCGCTTTAAATGAAAACTAGCCACACTAGGCAATGTACGCAAACTAAACTGTTTTGTAGATTCTTGATATGATTTGCATGTTGAACATTTTATCTTTGCACTTGACCCTAAATGTTCCGCACGGGTATAACGTTCTAAGCAATCTATCAAAGACTTTTGAGTAGCACCCCCATGTGCCGTTTCGCCTAAATCCAACGAAATATCCCAAAAAGGATCAATTGTTGTAGATACTCCATTGCATGCTTGACAAACTACATCGCTTTGCAACATTCCAGTAAAAATTTGGTCGATAATACAATTGCATTGGGTAGGACAATTCGTATGAGTTGTTGAAGAGCTTGATTTGTTTGTATTTTCAGACTCAGATTTCGCTTTCAAACAATGTCTATGTAGTACATCTAATGTTGCAATAAAAAATTCATGAGCATCTTGTTGCTCATAGCCAGCCAAATGTTTTGCATGATTCCATATTAAATGCAATAATCGATGGAGCGATAATGGCGATCGCGATCCAGAATAAAATTCCTTTAAAGAAATAATTGAGTATCAATTAATAAAATAACCATAATCGTGCGTAAAAATTAAAAGTATTTTTACCTGGAAAAGTCTTGAAACTTCGCAAACTAAGCACTTTAAGGAAGATTTGGCATTACATTCGTGACGATCCGATAAAAAATAATCACTTAACAAGGGTGTGTGTATTAATGCCTAAAAATAAAATATTTTTATTTTAACTCAAGACGTACGCAAGAAACAAAGCAACTTGCAACTAGCAATATCATACATGTGCAAGTTAATTTTAAGGAAAACTACTAAATTGGAAATTGTCACCATTGTTAAAATAACCCTTAAATGTAAGGTAATTAAAAAAAATCGTCGATTTCCTAATCTTACATTTTATGCCAATAATTCTTAATTCTTAAATCAAGAAATTCTTAAATCAAGAAAATAAACTATATTAGCCGTATGCTTCGAGTATGCATCTATACCATCTGACAGGAAACACAATAGTCGTTATTTTTTCTGAAATTTAAATATAATTTATGATTTTTGGGATTTTTATTTATCGAGAAACTTAATATTTTTTTTTAACCAATGATAAAGTATTTGTGAGTTTTATTTTCCAGTTTTTATTTATTAGGAATTGTCATTGGCCATTGGTAATTTGGCGGTAAATAGATATGGCTTGTTTTTGTGTGAGAAATTAATAAAGAGAATTATTTTACTAAAAAAATAAAATTAATTTTCGTTCCAAAAAATTTTAATTAAATAAAAACTTGTATTATAAACATGTTTCGCCAGACCCTGAGATTTTTAAATTATTTGTTTTTATAATTTTATCACTTGACCACACTTAGTTTGATACTAAAATAGCATAAACTAAAGAAGGTAACATTAATAATAATAATAAATACTTTGCTTACAATGCTAGCGTAAGCTCGCTAAAGCAATAAATTGAAAAAGTACGATAGGGAATACAATGAGTACAAAGTTACAGTGGCACGAACTTCGTTGTACCAACGGAAAAATCATATGTTAGTGGGAATTCATATGTTAGTGGAGTCGCCTCTTTTAATTTCTGCTGCTTCACACCAAGTTTTGCTGATTAATGCTAGTCCTCGTTCCACTCAAAAAGCCTTGTAAGACGTTGTAAGACGCAAGGGGAGTAATTTCGGGTTTAATACAAATAGCTGATGAAATGAGATATAACGTGGGAAAAGTTATTCAATCGCGGAGATTTCCGCTAAAGATGCAAAGTAATAAGGGCGTGGGCGTCTTTTTGTTACTTGCCAGTTAGCTAATTATGTTACCTAAACTGGATTAATTCGGGGGGGTGAACCCCGTTCTTAGTGCTTCCGCTGTTTTCAAAAAGTTCTAAATTTAAAATTGTTCAAGCCTTAAAACAACTTATTTTATATTTTATAAAATACTTATTCACACAAATACAATATCACTGTCAAAACGAAAACGATGTGAAAATAAAAAAGGTTAAAGGAAGCGAGTTGTTTATGGATTAAATATGCCAATATTTCTATATTCAATGAAAGTATACTCCAGTACTCTGGGATACGTAATAAATAAAATAAGGTTTGCTTTTTATAAGACATCTGTGCTCTCTCAGAGTACGGCAACGAGTCTCGTCTTGTGTATTGCAATTTTTGGGTTCGACTTTTGTAGATTAAATTTCGATACTTGTTAAACTTTTAAAGTCCTTTAAGATACAGGTGCTGGTGTTTTTTTCTTGATTTATTTGAATTTGGAAGAAACGATAAAAACACACTAAAAAATTCCGATGTTAACTTTCATATTAGACCGATCATATACAATAAATTACTAGGGGTTTTAATAGTATTTGACTTATCCATAATCATCTATAGGAATAAACTATTATGTATTAGTATTTTAAATTCTAAAGAATTTCAATCCATTACTTTGTACAATTTAATTTTCTTATTGTATTTTTAAGCCCTATTACCTTTAGAATTTTAATTTCGTCAATTTGTGAGTAAAGAGTTCGATTATGGCATATATGTACATAGGCTAGGTTTTTGTAATGAATGAATTGAATTAATTTATCTGCGCGAAGGTCTTTTTTTGTATTCTATTAAATTTTGCACATTCCATACGATAAAAACTGCCATGCACAGTTCAAGGTTTTATCTCTGATTAATGCTAACGGCGAACATTGCCTTTTATGTGGTTTTCTTTAAAATTAAAAAATAAGAATTGTCGGCCCTTATTACGTTACGATTTAGTTATTAATAGCCCAAAATTAAAGCCTTGTTAAGATACCTGCACAATGCAATTCATGAAGCATGTAGAACCCAAGTTAATTAAACCCCTTAAGCCGACAGTTTCATTAGCTCTAACATGTCTACGTCTTGGGTTAGCCAACATTAGATTCGTTTCTTTTGGTGTTGGTATCCATGGTGTCCAGCTTAGGCTCTTTTGCAAATCCTTCGTCTCTAATTTTCTGTTAACTGAAGCGATATCTCTGCATCGTACGTCATATATAAATTCCCGACATGAACTGCAAAACAATGTACCATGAGATAGTTCTAAAGCTATTGCATGCTTCTTCGCACGTAGATGAGAATTAATGTGAGCTCCGCGACAGCCAAAGTATATGCAATGAAGGCAGGCAAAGACCTGTATACCAAAACTGCCACATTCAAAGCAGCAACAAGTTAAAGCCTACAACAAAATTAATATTTACTAATGTATATATTGTACATAAATACTTACAAACATACAGTCAAGGAAGAAAGTCTAATTAAATTCCCTGATTTTGATATTACTAAAGAAATTTGTATATAAATAAAAGAAAATAAAAAATATTAACATATAGTTGATCCACGTATTGATGTCATACGAAAACGGGTGGGTATTAGACTATCCCAGCTTCGTACGTCGCATTATCGTACTAATTCTTTCTCATAATAGTATATATACATATATCCCCCCCATTGCTTATGTACATATATGTCCCATGTGTATTAAGTTGTCGTGGTTCATAATTTAAAAGTTAGCCTTAAAAAGTTTCAGGTATCATTATGCTGTTGGAAAAACTGTTGATTTTTGAGGTTTAAACTATCAACACATGTCTTCATATAATGTTCTTCCAAATCCGTATTATCCTTCACATATGATACCAAGGCTCGACAAATCATAACACTTCTACCACAATGATTTATTATTACTGAAATAAATAAATGAAATGAGATGTCTCAGCAAACCTTACGGTATTTTTCTGAAATTAGTGACATTTTACATGCTGCTTAGCCTTTAACACTAGGCTATATTGGAATATATTTGATTGTGTTCCGCCTCTTTTGGTTCACTTATTTTGGGATCCTAAATGACTTTTTAATTATTTATTACATTTAACACTCTTAATGATAAAAAGGCAATTTCTATTCCTGCTCTCTTCTATTTTTTGTTTTTAATCTTACATTCGTTGTTAGAAGTTACTACAATGAATGTTTACTTTTGTCCACCTAATAATTTCTATTGGGGCTTTTTTTTAATTTCTGAAGATAATTTTACTAATTAATGGTTTTAGTTTTCATAATAATTTTTTTAATTATAACTGATAATTATATAAAACTTTAAAATCGTACGATGTGGAGTTTTTTCCTTGACTGCATAACTTTTTTTTAAAATCTTACCTTTTTTTCTCTAGCGTCTCCATTTATACATGAAGAAAAGTATGCATCAATTATTCTATACGTATCTAAGCTATGCTCTTTCACAAATAATTGAAAATGTTTACAGCCAATCTCCGACATAGCGTCAAATGTTTACTGTAACACGGTATTGAACTTCACTTACAAGAGATACTTAAGTTTTTTTTTCTCGACTTCTACTCCTAATAGCTTGTCACAATATACATATACACACGCGGGCACATGTAGGTCATTGTCACTTTGCTTCTTAAACCTTTGCAGAACTGTCATGCTTACACCTGAACCAAAACGCAAGATTACTGTCAATAATGTTATGTATTTATTCACTTTTAATTATAAATAATTCAGATTAACTTTAAACTCCATCAGGAAAAAGTTATCGCCACTTACAGTAGTGAATGAAAAACATTTAAAATTATATGTACATACACATATTCTTACACGATCTGTTATTACTGGTGTTTTCCTTTAGACTTAAGAACCTCCTGCAATCGGTTCAGCGGGTAAAAGCTAACAACTTAACAATATGGTCTCTTAAGTTTTGGGAATAGGAAAAAGTCGCAGGGAGCCGAATCTGGTGAATAAAGTGGCTGAGACATGATTAGAGTGTTGTTTTTGGCAAAAAAAAAAAAACTAAAAAATCGAAGAACTCACACAAACGTGACTAACCCTTTCAGTTATCAACAACAACCTATTAATCCAAATTGGCTGATAATGCCATCATATGACTAAAACATGTGTACCAACATAACAAAAAAAAATTAATAATCGAATGTCCACAGCCCGCGAAAATTCAAAATTCACCTTTTCTATTAAACTCTGTGGGAAAATCAAATCAAGAAGCATAAATAAAATGTAAGTCGTTCTACAGTAAAATATCGAGAAAAAGATTATTCCATAGTTAAAATTTAAAAGGAAAAATAATACATGATAATAAATGTAGATTTTTTGAAGAATTTTCCGTTAACACTTGTCAAGTTTGGTTTGAAGACAAACCGGATATGTTCTCGAACGAACGCAAAATGACACTGAAGTTGGTACATAGCCGAAACCGGGTTGCAAAATTGGCGAAAAAAATAAAAAACCTGAGTTATTTGAAATATCGCATTTTTAGATCGAATTTACACCAAGAAATGCCGACGAACTTGGAATAATTTTACAAATCAATATCACATTTACCAGGAAGAAAAAAACATTTGCGAGCCCAGCTAGCTGAAGAATAAATAAAGTTAATTAACATAAAGCTTTCTGATAAACGACAGTTTATCAAGAGGAACTCCAAGTTAATCCACAAAATTCCAGACTGTCGCTGTGGTTCGTAATCACAACATCTGTTCTTAATTTTTCTTAATAATCGTTGCTTTATCGACTTTTTCAGAGCCAGTCGCATATTTTTGCACAGCCGAGGTTGATTGATGTTAGGCTGCATAATAGCAATAGGGGGTAGTCAAAGTAATTCAAGGGAGTTTTAAAATTCAGTCGAATAATTTACCCCCTTCATCTAGGTTGATTTTTTTTTAATCTTTCGTTTTGCAGGCACTTTCTCAATATTATGGTCGGTGAATCAAAATTTTTAAGTTGAAATAATTTTTTTATTGTTTTTTCCATTATAGATATAATAAATTTTAAAATTTAAGGTTTTATTCGATTATATGATGAATTTTAAAATTTTGGCCATTTTTAGATTTGGTATATTTGTTGAAAGTTTTGGATGAATACCACTTTTTTTACTTTTTCGTCGACATCGGCAAAGAAGCCGGTAATACATAAAAATCTTGCTTAAAACTCTATAAATAGTATACATATGTAAGTACATCTAAAACAAACCAGCTAAGAAATATGGAATCTTTTAAAATTGAAAGAGTTGCAACTGCAATGCAATGATCGTTGGTGCGGTACCAATCGTGCTCTAATGATCAATTAATATTCTTCCGCGTAAATTTGTTTAATGGCATCAATAAGGGAAACTAGATGTCTTTAACATGTGTCCTCTAATGTTCCTTCATGTGTATCTAGCATTAAATTTAATGCTTTAATTTGTGGGCATGGCAGTTCTACAAATGTTATAGTACGTCTTGACTATCCAGAAATTTGTACGCCCATGGAGCGTCGACAGAATAACGAAATGAAATTTGTTCGTGTTATTTTGCGTAGAGAATACGTGATGTTTATGTTCACTTTGAACACTTTTTGTAACAGAAGAGCGCACACACACATATATTTCATTTCGCCGGTGAATTTGGTTTATGGAATGGTTTTCTTACCTGTGCGAACTGCAATCTGTACGTAGGCAGAACAGCTCTATAGCTAGTCAAGACGGCATTTTAAAGCAGTGACGATGACTTGCCCATGGATGTACATATGTATACATATATATGTGAATGTACGTACACATAAACTATATATACATTTATGTGGTCATATATATTGTATCCAAATGCAATTTTCCAGGGAAATACATATAAACTTGCAATACCATTACATTAATAGTGAACTCGAGTTTACTTTTACGTTGTACAAAAATAATGCATTCAAGATTTATAAAACATACGTGTTTGTATATTATTAAAAATTAAGTTTGTTTATTCAGCACAATTTGCCAAACATTGCAGCGTAATAAAAATATTTGATTAATATTCACCAATATAAATAATTAAAGCGTTCTATATGCTAATTTTACCAGATATTAAACGAAGTCGACTAGTTATTAGTTAGGGATGTGAATGAAGCGATAGACATTTAGAACTAAATACAAGAATTGATATCTAACTCCTTATCAGTGTTGCCATCTCCAGATTGATAATCAAGTCCTCCAAAATTTAAATATTTAAATTTTGTATAAGTAGCCGACTATTGCTTTTTAATAACAAAAATCATGGCGCTATTCTGCTCATAGGATCGAAAGGAAAATATACAGTGTGGGACATTAGCTCAGCATACTTCATGTATGTTGCTTTCAAAAGCGTATAGTTTTTCCAGTTACCAAAACTGTATCAGGTATTTACCCATAGTTGTTATATATGCCATGATCAATTTGTTTCGTTGTTTTATTTTGTTTGGTTTTCGCTTGGGTTTTTATATATAACGACCTAAAACAACGTTCCTATTGTGAAGTGTTGCTTGCAACAAAATAATACCGATATATTAAATTGCCTAGATCAATCACCGGATATCAATTATATAGATAATGCTTGAAATATGGTAGAGCGAAACAATATTGCTGTTAAACCAAAAAAGTAGAAATTGTTTCCTTGGATACCTTAGGGTATGCGATCAAGACTGCACTCCGTTATTTTATATTTGCTTTACTTTTCAAGATACAGTATAACCCGTTTAATTACTACACGCTTAAAGCTTCACGTTTGTTTACCTCGACTTTTAAATCGCCGTTTATTTTCCACTTTTCACAATATAATCCTATGTTTATCGTAAAATGTATTCCCCAAAATGGTCGTCGCTGATCATGATCGCTTCATGATTAGAGAGTTGTCCGAACAATTCCTCGCACAACTCTGTTATGACATTACACAAACAAAATTTACAGGCAACATAAAAAAATAAGTATGTGTGTGCACGCTCGTCTGTAAACACCCGTACATAAACTATGTTAAAAGCATCCATACAAACTTAATGAGAGACAAAATTATACTAAAACTGAACAGGAACATGAATTTCCAAACAGAAGCCCACAAAAACATTTTCTCCAGTTATTTTGCAGACGCTCTCTCAATGTGCGAACAAATAATGGCCTCTTAATAGCGAAAAAACTCAAAATATAAAGGCAACACTACAGGTTTCTTTTGGCAACAATACTACAGCCAGGTAGACTCCCGGGCGAATTCAAAGTGTTTCCGACTTCTTTGCGGATGTCAAACCCCATACTAAAAAAAATGTACCGGAAATGGCGAAACATTTATTATATGGAACTTGACTTCCAATATGAGCACTGGTGAGTTTACCTGTTAAGTCTATCCAGGGTACAGCTAAATGCAATGCTTACAACCATGGCGATTTAAAACAGTTAAACTACCCAGCGCAGCTGAGTATTTTTCAGTTTTTCAAAACATTGGATGTCACTCTACATATACAATTGTTTCGCTATTTTCGCCACTTTTTATATGGAGTTTGACATTCAATATTAAGCCGGATATGCCTTGATTTCGTGAGTCATCTGTTATCAAATTGTTTTGATTTCTACCCTTTCTTATATTACAAAATCTACAATAAAATTACCTTTAAGATATGGATGTTTTTAAATTGTGGCCCAGTAGTTTCTAAGATTGTAACAAAAAAATTCAAAATATTTGGTTTTGAAAAATTGATAACCTCTATATATAAAAGTGAAACTCTGTCTGTTAGCGATAGACTCCGAAACCGTAAAGCCGTTCGAACTCAAACTTTGGCAAGTTGTACACATTCCAGGGAGTGTTTATGGGTGGTAATTTAAACAAAAATAATGGGCGGGGCTACGCCCATCTACATATACATAAAAATGAAATACGCCCATACAAAATAAATATTCATTTTTCAGCTACATGCACTTGACCGATTTTTCTGAAACTTTGCACACATATTGAACTCTCATGATTATACAATTTCGTAATTAGAAAAGTGGGCAGTGCTACGCCCATAAAAAATAAGTTATCATTTTTAGCTACTTGCACTAGATCGATTTTTCTGAAACATTGCACACATAGTAAGCTGTCATGACTATATAATTTCGTGATTAGAAAAGTGGGCAGGGCCACGCCCATAAAAAAGTAATAATTTTGAGGTACTTACTGTACAGTAAAATATACGTATATTTCGTAATCGAATTTGTTGGTGTTTTAGTTTGTCTTTATTGTCAGGCCTGGATAATTTATTTTGCAGTCCTGTTGTAGTGTAGTTTTAAGGTATTTGTTTTCCGCCATGGATATTCCGATAAATTTTTCGCCCTTAACTGAGCTGCTTAATTTTCGCTTTTAATTTACAACACGTTGTTTAATATTCGTTTGACTTCGTTCTTACTTATTTTACTATATTTACATTTTCACGATTGGTCTTTCTTTCCAAATAATAGTCTATAACGATTTTTCACTCTTCCAAAGTCGGTCATTTTAATTGTACGCTGCATAGGATAAAAAAATGTATTCGATTGTATTGCATTTACGTCTAATTCCGAATGAAAAAGAAGCAATGCGCAAATATAACCTAAATTAAATTACATTTTTATTACTACTTTCTTTGCCGACTCTAAATGTGAGTATATTTTTTTTGCCACATTTTAAAGTACCGTTACTCAAAATATTTTTAACTTCAATTAAATTTAATTTTGTGTGTATAAATCAACTTAACCAACTGCATGCAAATCATTTGGAGAATTTATTATCGTTATTTCTTTGTATGATTTTATCGAACTGAAAATTTTAATAACACTGTGCAACAAATTGAAAAAAAATTTCTGCCAATGAACAACCACTATATTTTTTTATATACTGTGGTTGCCTAACTACAAAAATCGCCTTTATTTCGAATTCTATGGATAGGTTTTTTTTAATTTTTTTTTAATATGAGATTTTTGAAAAGGCCCCTTCACATAGCCTATCATAACTTTCAAACACCTTGTTCAATTTCGTTGTGCTATATATCCACAAATTACAACAGCCATAAGTCATTATAATACAATTTTGTACTCATTAGTTTAGGAGATATTTCGAAAAAACTGAATATTTTTCATAATTTAATATTTTCAAAAATTCATAAAAAATATTATTATTTTATGATGAAGCTACATATAATAAAAATAAAATGAGCCATCACTTATGAAAATCAGTGGATAAATACTTATTTTATTCCCGAAACTCCAAAAGTACCCAGTTTGGCTAAAAAAATCGTTTTCTTGTGTAATTGATACCACTATGCAACAAATTGAAAAAAAAAATTCAGACTTTGAACAACCACTATATTTTTTTTAATGTTACGGTTGCCTAACTACAAAAATCATCTTTATTTCAAATTCTATGGATAGGTGTATTTTTTTAAATTTTTTTTCCTTTTAAGAGGTTGCTTCACACATCTTATCATAACTTTCAAACGGAATGTTATATTTCGTTATGCTATACGTTTTAAATTACGTAGGCTGAAAAACTGACAAATTTATTTTTTTTGATAAATTGCTCAATTTTTCATTTAAAAAAAATATATATATAAATGCTAATATTTACCAGTTTTCTTACTTTATGATATAGCTACATATAATAAAAATAAAATGAGCCATCATTTATGAAAATCAATTGGTAAATACTTATTTCATTACCAAAAAACCAGAAGTACCCACTATTCATACATACATACATACATAAATATTTAAAGTATCAATTTGTGGACATATAGCACAATGAAATCGAACAAGGCGTTTGAAAGTTATGATGAGATATGTGAAGCGGCCTTTTCAAAAATTTCATATTAAAAAAAACCTATCCATAGAATTCGAAATAAAGCCAATTTTTGTAGTTAGGCAACCATAACTCATCAAAAAAATATAGTGGTTCTCCAATGTTTTTTTGGTTGTTGCACAGTGTAATTAATATGAATTAATTTATTTCAAGCTCAAGTTCATTTTATTATTTTTCCAATTAAAAGAAAATCAATTACTAAAGAAGTTAAATTTAAAAACTAGCAGAACAGAATACATATATTTTCTGTGCCGCTACAAACGTCATCAGCATTCATTATTTCTAACGGTCATTTTGTATATATAGTTGGAATTCATCAGTATATATTTCTAAATTTGTGTATTGGGCATGCATATAATGAAGAATTGATCACTGAGAAAATATCCCTATTACTGGGAACCCCTTACCACCTATCTGTTAGATATGAAGCAATTAACTGGGATGCCGTTGTTGAAAACTTAAAATCTTTTTGAGTTTCATAGATGGCTAATGGTGTTTCACTGAGTCAAAAGCCTTTGAATGATTATAATATTATAATTTTGCTTTCCTCCAATTTAATACGAATTCCTTTAATTATTCAGTTAAGGCTGTTGTGGATATACGCCGCAATTTACAACCAAATTTATTATGTTCAAAAATTATATAGAGGTAAAGACAGTACAGATACTTCTAAATCTTTTTCCAATAATAAATAAAACACAGTATTTGAGAACCATATTTTTTTACGAGTTTATTTAATATTAAGACAGATGAAATTAATTTATTTAACATTGCGATTCGAAAATATATAAAAGGTAGTAATGTTGAATAACCTAAATTTAGGGTAAACTATTCTTTATTATTTAATCATAATTTCATCAATGATACTAGTTTTTAAAAATGTACAATGTTTGCAAAATCTTTAACATTTTCAATTATATGCATGCATGTGTTAACTCATTTAAGTTTTTATCAAATCCCTTAAGTATTGCGTATTTTTCCGGGAACGTAATTTTTATCTATAACACTCTCTTGTAAAAACATATGAAGGCATCTTTCATTCTGCGCCAATGGGTGACCTGCTATTTTGTTAATAAATGCTTCTAAACCTTTGCGACGCTCTTCAATAAAACTCTCGTCAAAAATGCCTTCGTCGTTGCGGAATGGCATTTGTCTTTTCCAAGCTTTGCCAGGTAATGGAGGTACGACAATCTAAAGGTATCACTAAATGTATTAAAATTCCAGTATGAAACAGCAATCTTACCTTGCTATCACGTTCCAATTCATTTCTAAGCCATTCAAAATCACTATAACGACGACGAACACTAGAATCCTTAACTTTAAATACGGGAAGGTTTGTCTGAAATAGGTAGGAAGAACATTATTTGGGAATTTATTGCAAAGCAGAGCATAGAAAATAAATAAGAGTAGGGTTTTAACTTTCCAGCCGCAGTCAATCAATAAAATAATATCAATATTTCTGATATGTATTATTATCTTATCTTTTGTTTATACTATTATATATCGCAACGCCCTCCTTTGTCGGTATCGCCTCTATAACAATAAATACCAGCGAAGTAAAATAATTTAATAAATTGCTTAGCTCCAAGTAATATAATAATAACCACCATAACATAAATAAACGTAACGCGCAATTGCAAAGTTGTACTCACACTGAACCTTTTCTGTGTATCCTTATCTACTTCTCTAATTTATTCCATTCCAAACAAAAGTAGCACAAGT
This sequence comes from Phania funesta, assembly GCA_963932375.1. Taxonomy (NCBI): domain Eukaryota; kingdom Metazoa; phylum Arthropoda; class Insecta; order Diptera; family Tachinidae; genus Phania; species Phania funesta. The sequence goes on from OZ010652.1 coordinate 162,066, forward strand.
ACAACTATTCAAATAATAATTATTGTAGGCATATTAGTTGACTGTGAGTGTACTTTCCCTAAAAAAAATCCTTTTCATATCAAATTCAGCAGCTATTTTATTGTAGAATTAATCAATAAACTTTAAGAAGAAAATATAACTAAATGCATGGTTAATTATAATTTTATAATATCCAGCACAAAAATTGCTGGATATTATAATTAGTCTTTCTTTCGCTATATTTATTCTTTAATGCTAAATCTAACTGGATCCAATTTTCTAAAATCGAATTGAAAGCTCGAGAAATCTTGGCGTATACTCTAAATAACCAGAATTTATTCAATATAATTGAAGAATCTGTGAGAACCAGCCCTCCTGGTATTTGCCGCTATTATTTCTTAGATATGAAATTGCTATGAACTGTTTCTGAACAACCTTTGTTAAATTAAATTATAACTTGTATTCTTTTATTTGTTCAACTGTTCAATAACAAATTCTAAATCTGATTTGAATGTCTGATTTCAAGAAACATAACTTATTTCAATAAAGCAGCACTTATTAATATAGGGTGGCGTCACTTATTGAGCGGCTGACACTTCAGGAATGTGAAATTATTTAACAGCTTTGTAATCTGTTGTTTAAACGCGAATTTCGCAGTTTTGTTAAGTACTAAATAAGAAAAATTACAAAATAGCTTCATTATCATTCAGGAATCATTTTATTTAAATAACAAATATTACGCTTCAATTCAGATCTAACGAAAATCCACTTTTTCAAACTATAATGATAAGAATAAATTTGACGCATGTTATGGTTTAAAATATATTACTACCCAAATATCCAATTCTACAAGTGCAAAACTCTGGGAAAATGTGGTGATAAGGAATTAGTATATATGAATGACAGTCCACAAATTTCACAAATTTAGTACCTGGAATACACTTCGCATACATGAGATAATTTCCTAAATTTTTTGGATCCAACAATGCATGTTAGGCACCTATTGAACAAAGTAGACAACCTAAGAACGGATAGGATAAATACTTTTCGTCGAAATCTATACACAAAAGCAACATTTCATATCCTAAATTGCTGAAAAATTTGACGAATTTTGAGCATCATTAAGTTCGTACTCAGCGATTATGTAGTCAAAAAAATCTAGACATCAGAAATTCGCCGCTAATTACCGTTCTAATTCGATGACGCAACGAAAACTTTAAAAGGCTGGAATCCTTGGGCTTTGTAAAATATATAAAAATACACTACCGGACGGAGTACGCCGTCATGATTGGAAATCCCAATTTTGATACTCATTCCTAAGCCTGTCAGTAATACTAGAAGGATAAGGAAAGGATATGGAAGGCTAGAAGAATAAGGAAAGGATACGGAAGGCTAGAAGGATAAGGAAATAATTTTGCATAGATGTTGGAAATTCACAATTGATAAAAGTATTACAAATTTAATATACTTTTGTACAAAGGCATGGATGGCGTACACTAGTCTATGACAAATTGAGAATGAATCTTAAGAAACTTTTATATAACTTGGCTATATTGGAGGACATTTAAAAGGCTTTCTACAGGGTGCTGCTGGCTTTTATAATTATAGAAATGAATGGCTGCGTGCTCTAAGTGCATCTTGGAAGATCTTTAATAAAATTCTTGTTATAAAATAATCATCAGGAATATGGCGAAATATCAATTATCGAATATAATGCTCACAAATTATTTAACTAGGAAAATAATTTAGGTTTGAGTTCAGTTAAGTTCATGTTGAAAATCAAATGAAACCAAAGCAACAAATAGCTGTTATCTTTAATTTACAATACAAACAAAAATTATGTTCACGCTTAATAGTTAAAAAAAGGCTCAAGTTTGTTTTTTTATTCTTTCAACTAAGAGAGAAAAATGTTTATTATTGCTACTATAATTTTTAAATTCTTTCAAATATTCATTTAAAATAGCAGAGCACCGCGAAACATCTTCATAGCACTTGGCTTCATACTGAAACAGCATTAAGTAAAGCAACATTAATAATACATACAATTCCTCTTATTGCAGGCTGAGAGCTGAAGCAACATTGAAAAATAGTGCGCTAAGAAAACAATGAGTACAGTAAAATTGCGTCGACTTCGTTGCAAATGGTGATGACTCCGTATAAGCGGAGAAAATGTGCATTCCATTCTGTTAGTGTTAATTAACTTTTTAAGTATTCCAGAAATTATCTTATCAATAAGATTTTTTTTTCTTAATTGAATCATTCAATTATATATGGATAAAGACTGGACCTACAACCAAGTAAGAAGCGAGATAAAAAACAGTAAAATGCTCTGGGAATTCTCTAAAAGTTTGGGTGTATTTCTCACAATTTGGTTTGGTACGCTTATGTCTTGACTTATTAGATGCAAACGTATTTATTGTTGAAGGCATATTCAATTACATTTTTAAGTTCTAATAAATTTTTACTTATTTTATTTATAAAGTTATCGCACCAGAAAGCCGAAAGTGAAAAATTATGGTTATTTTTTGCTCCATAGTGTATATACTTAAATACCATATTGTATTTTTCTAACTTACCCGCATTTTCACTTCATAATCGGTGTATCTTTTTTTGCCTGCCGCCATAGTAGTCTGGGGATTGACCACATCTATTTCCAAAAAATTAGCTGGCACCGCATATGCATCGTCCAGCGTTTGCTTTTTTACATTAAGTCTACGAGTGGCATCAGTAGTACCATCAGATTCCACCATCATTGCGTTGTCGCAAATCTATAAATTTACTCGAGGCTTGAAGTAAAATTTCATTAATTTGTACAAATCTAAAATTATTTTTTTAATGGGCGTTTCTACCAATAAACTAAAAATGTATTAATTTATACTTCTATTCACAATGTAGACGTATAATTAAATTTTTGAAGATTTTCTTTGAAATAGTTTTATTTTGCTTCGTCGTTTTTGTTTCTTTTTTAATTGTAAAATAAAATAGTCCCATATCTTCCTTCAAAGTGATGTAAAAATTAAAGTAACGAATGAATTCATTTATGTACTAGTATAAGAGAGCGTTTATACGAGAAAATGTTAGCCAATTAAAACGTTTAATGGTGTTTTATTTAGCCGTAAATTTGTTCAGCTTGTAATGTGTGCGTCCGCTCGCGTGTAGCCACTCGTACATAATATATCGTCTTAACTAGCCATAAATCTGTTCAGCAATCGCACATTTTGCTGTTCGCACAGAAATTGGCTAGTTAAGACCTTCGCTTCATGTTCAAACAAAGTTATCAGAACAAATCTTCGGAAAACTTTGTTATGCCATTACACAAAATACAAAGGCAAAATAAAAAGAATATGAAATGTGTGCGCTCGTCTGTAACACTACGTCCTGACTTATATATGTTCGCACATTGAGAAAGCCTCTCCAAAATAACGAAAGAAAATGTGTTCGTGGTCTTCTGTTTAAAGAACCGTATAGATGTTCACGTTTAGTTTCAGTTATTTTTTGCCTCTCATCGGGAGTGTATGGATGCTTTTAACGTGGCTTATGACGGGGGTTTACAGACGAGCACACACACACACATACATACTTTTTTATTTTCTCTGTATATTTTGTTTGTGTATGACAGAGTTGTGCGAACTACTGTTCCGACAACTCCGAATATAAAGCAGCCATAAACAGCAGCGTTCTTGACTATCCATTTTTCTGTTGGAGCAACAAAATGTGCGATGACTGAACAGATTTATGGCTAGTCAAGACGTTATGTAAACACCCATACATGAACTATGCTAAAAGCATCCATACAAATTAGATGAGAAAACAAAATTATGATCGAACTGAACAGGAAAATCTAGACGTATTGTTCAAACAAAAGACCACGAATACATTCTCTCGTTATTTTCCAGACTCTATCTCTCAATATGCGAACAAATTTATGGCTAGTCAAGACGTAGTGTTATGTAAAGGAATTTTCAAGTGTATTTATATTACAAAGTGCTGACAAAAGTACTATTTTGGATGACGGTAACTTTCATTACAATTTTAAATTGGTCATCACTGTGATTCAGTAAAATTTTTGCCGCCGTCAGTTAATCATTATATTAGTCGCCGCCAACCTCAAATGTAACAAAATTTGTGTAACTTGGAACAGTATAATTCTCTTCAAAGCGAATACCAAGTTCCAATTCGCATATTACATTAACAAACTTCTGGGAGAACCATTAAGTAAGTACCTATTTTGCAAATTTTTACTACTGCGTTCATAATATATTCTGTATATGTAATTATATGTATGCAATTCTAAATTAGTAAACATGGAGCATCAAATAGAGGCAGATATAACGCTGGGTTTACCACCTACTCCAGATAAACTACTCGCGGATGCGCACAATTACCGTTTAATTACAAAAGCAAGTGATGAATTTGAAAGGTAAGACAAATAGCAATAAAGGGAACTCAAATTTAACTTACGGCACCACGTTTAGCACTAAGGCGGTAATATTTTATATCTCTATCGGCTGAGCACGGAAGATGGTGTTTCGGATCTATTAGATACTCTGATATAGTGAATGTGTAGTCATCATAACTGATTGCCGACTCACATTTGCGTTGGCACAGCTAATACATCTTTGATAGATTATTTGTGATTATCTTTGTGAATTTCAGTACGTCATTAACGTCATTCTGGCTGACGTCCGAAACACATGTTGCCTTGTAGTAATACATGGCAACCTCTACGTAGCAACCATTGAAATGTAATGCATCATTCTTCTTGTCTATGAGCAAAGAAAAACAAACTGCGCATCCTAAACGATTTAGTTACAAAGCTTACACAACGTATTATAAAAGTAACTACACAAGGTATCAATAATGTATTAGTACATTGTAGCAAGTCAGCCTCTTTTATATATATTGTTGGAAAATATATCATGCTACTTTGAAGCAATGTTTGTGAACTCGGATGTTAATGAACAGGTCAATGTTAGGGATATTTCGTGGACTGACTCCGCTTAAATAAAGTTTAGTTTGTCGGTTCGTCCTATTGCCGTCATTATTTGCGTAACAGAACTGATAATGCGCCGAATTTTGTTGTCGCTTGAGAAATCGTGCTAAAACGGACCGGAATCTTCTCCTGCTATGACTAACACCGGCTTCGCATACTTAAGATTTTCTATCTAGACGGATTTCTCCCCCTTTGGTATGACTAAGGATTCTCTGCATAGTATATGATTTCACTATATAGGCAGGATACGTTATGAAACATTACCTGTAATCTGAATTTTATACAAAAGTTAAAAGGCTGATAAATAAAAATATGGCGGAGTTCTGCCGGCTATTTTTACATATATTTTCTTATTTTTGAATTTTCTATTACCCTATGTAATTTTGTAGAACAGCGGCGTTCCGTTAAATTAGATTTAAGTAAAAAGTAGTTCTGGAATGGGTTGGGTGATACCGATTCGATATTGAATGATGTAGATGTACGGGGTTCCTTCCAATGGTATACACATTTAATAAGTATGCTCGTGGTCCTAAATCTTATACTAGTCAGCTCTGGATATTCACTCGCAATATGCTCTACAGTGTTGCACGATAACTTACAGCGGATCCCTTATGAAATGCAAAACTATCTGTTTTCGTTCAACATCACCTTTTCCATATTTGGCTAGTCGTTCAAGGTGAACCACCTTCATTTTGGACCTCGGGCTATGGCACTTCTGTATCCGGTGAACTACGTCATTCAGTCTCTTAACCACCTTGTATGGTCCCTCCCAGTGGGTTTGTAATTTAGGGGATAATCCTTTCTTGCGTTGTGGGTTAAACAGTAAAACCATTTATCCTTCGGTAAATCCCTCCGTGTTTGCTGCTCTATCATATCTGGCTTTCGTCTTATCACTGGACATTTTAATGCGGTTACGGACAAATTCATGAAGCTCGTGAAGGTGTTCTTGTGCCTGAAGAGTGTTTCCATCGTCTTGGCACGCAGGTTTAGGTTCTACACCGTACTCTAAATCCGCTGGCAGTTTCAGTTCCGTTCCAAACAGGATTTTCGCTGGACTACGTGAGGTGGAATCGTGAACAGCTGACCATGCCATCAGACTGTGGATGTAGCGATGTCGTTCTTGTCTTTTTGATGCCATATAAGTCGCACATTTCTTTAAGTATGGCGGATTCAAATTTTCATCTCTGGTCAGAATGCAATTCTATCGGAACACCGTATCGACACACCCAATTGTTAACAAATGCGTCTACCACCGTTTTAGATTCTTGGTTTGGAATGTCATACACCTCAGGCCATTTGCTGAAATAATCTATTACCGCTAGTACATACCGGTTACCAGCGTCACTGACAGGGAATGGACCTGCTACGTCGATAGCTATCCGCTCAAAAAGGGCACCCACGTTGTATTGCTGAAGCTTGCCGCAACTTCTTCGTGTTGGACCCTTGGCCGCAATACACTGTTCGCAATTAGCTATCCAATCGGCTACAGACTGCCGGCATCCAACCCAGTAAAATCGCTGTTTTATATTTTCCAAAGTTTTTGTAATGCCCAGGTGGCCGCCGCTAGGACCGTTATGGAACTGCTTCACTACCTCATTTATTTTGGAAGTGGGCACGACAATTAAGTCCGTTGTAAATTTACCATCTGTACTTTCCCATGATCGATATATGCAGCCATCTATTAATTTAAGGCTATTTCTTTGGGCCCAGTACGCTTTCACTAATGAGCTTTCTGCCGATATTTCATTACGGGTCAGTCTTTTGTTATCCTGCTTAGCCCATATAATCTTTGCCAAAATGGGGTCATCATTCTGTTCCTTAGACCAGTCTTCCCCTGAGCTAATTTGGGTCAGCCGCACGTCAGTGACACATTCCTTTTTCTCGACTTTGGTGCAGTGTTTGCACTCTACGTTGCATGGCCGTCTTGAAAGGGCATCAGCATTATTGTGTTTTCCGCCTTTTCTGTGCTCGATACTAAAATCATAGCTTTGCAGACGTTCAATCCAGCGTGCGAGCTGCCCTTCGGAGTTCTTAAATTGCAGCAGCCCACGTAATGCGGAGTGGTCTGTCCTTAAGATGAAGTGTTGATCATACAAGTATTTGTGGTAATGTTTGACACACTCCAGCACTGCCAAAAGCTCCCTTCGTGTAACACAGTATTTCATAGCCGATCGCATCCGTGTTCAATATGAATTTCTGCCCAGCGATTGGATAGGCGAGGACTGGTGCTATACACAAAAGTTCCTTGAGCCTCTGGAACACTTCTTCTGCTGCCTCACTCCAGTGGTATGGTCGCAACTTTCTGGTCAACTCATGCAAACTAGCAGCAACTTGAACAAAGTTCGGCACAAATCTTTTGTAGTAAGTGAGAAAACTACGAAGCTCATGAAGATTCCGTGGGCGAGGCCAGTCCTTTACAGCCAGTATTTTGTCCTCATCAGTGGATATACCCTCTGATGTTATACGATGCCCCAAATATTTAACCTCCTTTTGAAACAAAGCGCATTTCTTAACGCTTAGCTTTAATCCTGCAGCTTTTATACGCTTAAACACTTCATCCAGGTTTTTTAGGTGTTCGTCAAAAGTCTTCCCATCGCCCCAAATATTTAACCTCCTTTTGAAACAAAGAGCATTTCTTAACGCTTAGCTTTAATCCTGCAGCTCTTATACGCTTAAACACTTCATCCAGGTTTTTTAGGTGTTCGTCAAAAGTCTTCCCCATCGCAATTATGTCATCCAGATATACCAAGCACGTCTTCCAATTGAGACCTTTAAGCACACGTTCCATTAAACGCTCAAAAGTAGCTGGAGCGTTGCAGAGCCCAAATGGCATCACCTTGAACTGCCATAGATCATCGCCCGCGCTAAAGGCAGTCTCTTCCTTGTCCTTATCGGTTTGCTAGGTGTTTCACAACTGAGGTTCTACCTTGGCTTTTATTACTCAGGGCGAAGACATAGGCATGTTTTCTAAGCAACTGCTTAGCTTTGATTCTGTCAGGAGATGTCAGGCCTGCTACCCATTTTTCCACCTGTTCTGCCAGCAAATCTCGTTCTTTGGCTGTTGTTTTGGGGCATACTGAATTCGCCGCATAATTAATTATGGCTCCTGCCGGCTCACATTGACCTATTTCAAAATTTCTGTCAATGGTCTTTTCACTTTTGGGCAGATTAAGTACTCTTACAGGAACTCGTCCATCGTCGCAGGCTTTCACAAGGGCTCTAGCTGTTATGATTTCGGCTTTTAGTTCTTTTGGTTCTACAACCCACAACCGGTTATCCACACAATCTTCCTCCACAGATGCCCATACTATAGTTTCTGCCTGAGGTGATAACTTCTGGCATTCAACGGCAAACAGCTTCCTTACTGTGGTCCTGCTCTCATATCCAACATCCAGGGGTATCTCGACATTGCGCCATACCATTATTTGATGTCCCATGCGCAGATAAATCCCGTGGGCTATCATGAAGTCTGCACCAATAACAACTTCATCCAATATGTCGGCGACAACAAACACATGGTGGACGCTAATGTTTGCGATAGTTAGTCTTGCCTTGGCTCTTCCATAGACGGTAGCTGAATTCCCAGTAGCAGGGGATTCAGCTACCTTATTGTAGACTGAGACGCTCCTGTATCTATGGTGAGGACCTGTTTTCTTCCGTTGATAAGCACGCAAGCAGTAAGGTGGCTGTTCTTTTGCTGCATAATGGAAATGGAAATTGTGGGGCCATCAGTTGTAGGAGCTAGCTCTGGCCCCACAGCGCTAGCTCGATCTAGATCTATATATATATATTTATATATATATATATATATATATATATATATATATATATATATGTATATATATATATATATATATATATATATATATATATATATATATATATGGGTAATTCGCAACGCCCAAGTCTTGTTAGGGGTGATAAACTAGACTATTCTAATTTTTCCTTTTAAGCTACTTCTAAAACTACTCCCACCAAAAATGTGAAAGGAGCAGTAGTAATAGTAAATTTGTTCCTAAAAAGCATAATAACAACTTTTTTGCAGATACAATTATTCCACCTGTATAGATATTTTGAAACAACTTGATTATTTGAAGGACATGCAATTGCAACACAACAAAGCGGTTGCAAAGTTTTACAAAGGCAGTTGTAGGCACTATATGACGTTGTTAAAACATTTGCAGGAAATCGATACAAAAAAGGTACGTATGTACATACATATACATGTACAGTAACTTACAAAATTATTTTCATGGAAGCAATTCTCTAAAACATGACATCAGGGATCACAATTAATGTTTTATTAAAAAAAATCAAAAAATATATATTTTGTGCTTTATTTTTTGCTTTGGGAATAGTACTTATTCTTGAAGTTTTGTTTTCACCTTGGAAACTAATAGTTATTTTCCAAGTTTGGCGTTTTGATTAGAAAATAATAGTTAAATTGTAGTTAAATTGTGAGATAGGGTCAATAATATTTCCAGAGTCCGTGCATTTTCTAAGCAAAAACCAATCTTGAAAAATAATGTTTGGTCATTATTAATACTATGTTTTTGGCGATTTTCATAAAGGTGGTTAATCATACTGCTTAATTGAAGGGCACAACCTTGTTTAGCAGCGATCCCATTGCCCATTCCGCATTGCCAGCCTTCGGCCGTACGCAGCACTTGTGTGTGCCCATAATAAATTGGTTTCGCTTTGCAAGGCTTTTCCGCATTACCGGCCTTTTTCCGGGTGTATGGATTTTCTTTTAAGGAGTATGTCCAAACCTGGTTATGAAAAAGCAATTATTATTAGGGTCATTGTATTTAATTCTAAAATTTATTCATTCCTAATAAAACACAACATAAATTTTCATTTTAGGATAATCGTATTTCTGGAAAAGATGTTACATCGTTTCCATTTACTAAATATAATAAAGCTGTAATTTATTATCATCGTCACATGTATAAAACTGCTCTTGATCTAATAGAACCAACATTAAATGAAATATGTACACACGATGAAAATGAGCAAGCAATGCTTGGAATTTTACAGCTTAGACTTCTGTTGGCATCTAATCAACCAAAAAAAGCTTTATTTTTTCTTGAAGACCTTTTGCTCAAACTAGGCATAAATACATTACATTTAACATCAGATGAGTTTAATACTCAAGAGCCATTTCCAAGATTAGAAAACAGTGTTATAAGAGGTTTAAAACTAATGTTCTTCTCAACACAAATTGTTAACAAAAAGGCCGCATCAGTACCAGAGGATGGTGTAAGATATAATTATATGTTAATTAAAAATAAATTAAAGTCAGTAATTATAAATTAGTCCCCAGAGTTTTCAGCATTAAAGGCTCATCAATATTACATTATGAAAGATTTCCAAATGGCGGCGAAACAATTGGAAAAAATAAACGTATCCGGTTATATGAATGGGTAAATATAATAAATTATTTTTGTGTCCTTGGCAGTTAAAATATACCACATGGAAATATTAACCATTACATTAACCATTGGTACAAAATTTGGGTGTTAATATTATTTTGTTTACTGCCAAAGCTACAGTAGATTAAATCAATAATAACATTTTATTAATAATATTTTATTTTTAGTTCGTATAATAAAGAATTAAACACTCTAATTGCAAACAACATGGGAGTTATTCATTTACGAGTTCGACATTACGCCATCGCAGCAAATTTTTTTCAAAATGCAATATCTTTTGATAAACATATATCATTAGATATTCGTAATATTCAATTGCACCATATGAGTTCAGCAAAATCTTGTGAAATTTTGTACAATTTGGGAATTGCTATGCTGCATTTGAGACGACCCTCAGAAGCATTTCAGTGTTTCCTTGTTCCACTAAAAACTTATCATAACAATCCCAGACTATGGCTGAGAATTGCAGAAGCTTGTATAATGAAACATGAAGTCGTAAGTATTATAATAATTTATGTACACAATAATCACAAGGTCGTTACATACATATATTATAAGGTAATAATAACTAAATAACAAAGGTCGCGCAATGACATTTTCTGTTAGAGTAGTATTTTTGAGTAGTTAATTTCATTACTAGCAATGTGCATAGTGATGGCATTGCCAGAGAAGCAGAACAAATGTCGGAACAAGCAGTTGAACAAAACTCTGGAGATTACTGTTTGCCCTAATATATTTTCTTAAAAATATGTATACTATATATATTATATTGTATTATATATATTGTATATTATATATATACAGTGCTGGACAATTCAATGGAAACTTTTCTAAAAATTTATTTATTTGTTTTTAAAAGTCGAAAATCAAAAATTATTTCTAAAGAAACTTAACAAGTATTTTAGAATTTCATTTTACAGATTCTTTTTGATATATGAACAAAAAAATAATAACATAAAAATAACGTAGTTCTAAAATTATAAAGAAAAATTAAAAGTATAAAATTTTTGGGGTTCGACAAAACAATGGAAACTTTTACACTTCTGCACGAAAGATGACTAAAGCAAAATGTATTGATGAAAAAACGAGGCAAAATGCATAATAATTTACCGTTATTTTTTAAATTACTCTCTTGCCAGCTTCTTTTTTCAAATATTTTAAACACAAGAATCTTGAATACATAATTACTAAAAATGGCTAGAGTCAAGATAAGTGAAAATTTAAAAATAAAAATAATAAATGATTTTAGTGCTGGATTAAAACAAAAAACTATTTGTGATAAATATTCGATGAATAAATCAGCAATTTCGAAGATTATCAAGAAATTTCGTGAAACGGGTACTGTTAAAACTCTGCATTCAGGAGGAAGACCACGTAAAACTACTCCAAGACAGGATAATTTAATATCAAGAGAGTTCAAAAAAGACCCCCAAATGGCATCAAGAGAGGTTAAAAATGTTCTTGGATTGGATGTTAGCTCTCGAACAATTAGCCGTAGAGCCCGCGAGGCTGGTCTTGGTTGCTTCCGCCCTGCGAAAAAACCTTTGATATCGGAGAAAAACCGTGCTGCTCGTTTAAAATTTGCCAGAGAGCACATAAATTGGTCTAAAGAGAAATGGAACACTGTCCTTTTTTCAGACGAGTCCAAATATAATTTAAGGGGCAATGATGGAAGATCATTTGTAAGGCGGCCAAAGGGAAAGAGACTAGACCCAAAGTACACAAGCAAGACAGTCAAGTTTGGAGGTGGCAATATTATGGTGTGGGGCTGTTTTTCTGGGCAAGGAATGGGCCCAATTCACATTATTAAGGATACAATGACTGGTGTCGGCTACAGATCCATTTTAAACGACATAATGTATCCATATGCAGAGGAGAACATGCCACTAATTTGGAGATTTCAGCATGACAATGATCCAAAACACACCTCTAGGGTTGTAACTGACTGGTTACAATCCAATGAGGTCCGTGTTTTGAAGTGGCCTGCCCAATCCCCGGATCTCAATCCCATAGAAAATCTATGGGAAATTGTAGAACGCAAGATAAGAACTCGAAATTACACACGGAAGGAAGATTTATCCAATGCAGTTTTGAGTGAATGGCAAAAGGTACCAAAGGATACAATTGACAAATTAATTGGGTCAATGCATCGTCGCTGTGATGCAGTAATTAAAAACAAAGGATACCCAACAAAATATTAATTTTTGATAAAAGGCCGAAGGTTTTTATTGGAGTAAATTTTAAGTTTCCATTGTTTTGTCAATACCTCAAAATTTGATACTTTTAATTTTTCTTTATAATTTTAGAACTATGTTATTTTTATGTTATTTTTTTTTTGTTAATATAGCAAAAACAATCTATAAAATGAAATTCTAAAATAATGTTAAGTTTCTACAGAAATAATTTCTGATTTTCGACTTTTAAAAACAAATAAATAAATTTTTAGAAAAGTTTCCATTGAATTGTCCAGCACTGTATATTATTTTATTTTTTTTATGTAATGGTATTGTATGTAGCAAAGAACATATTCACCGAATCTTTATTAAAAGGGCCTAAAAAACGCTAAATTATATATAATTTTCGCGTATGTAGAAATATAAGATTTGCATTTTTAAAAGTTTTATAAAAATACAGTAACTCACTCTCTGATTTTTACAAAGCTGTGAAACGAATAGCTCAAAATTTTAGAAACATACACAGAGATATGTTTCCGAATATATAGGTAGTACAGATACCTAAAACCCTATTAAACAGCATACGCAGTTTCTTAATACCTACTCCAGCAGTACCAGTATATACTTCAAATCCAACCAAAAAATTTGCATAATTAATGAATGAATAATCCTAAGTTTAATACGCATAGGTAAAATAAGAATAACATACAACCGCCGCAAAGAATAATTCATAAACAAGGACTAAATACTGCGGGACACCTCTTTTCACAGGCAAATCAGTAGAATCCCCTGGATCAATATAAATGTACTGAGTTTTATTTTTAAGAAATGTAGCGAGAAGCCTACATGCAGGCTGGGATAAACCAAAGTGTTGATATATTTTGTTAATCAAGATTCCATCATGAACCTGATCAAATGCCTGAGAAATGTCAATGCTTAAAAGAACATTAATTTCCCCATTACTGACCCCAAAGAAGTGATGTTGTGCTTCTGCCGCATCTAAACCCATACTGAGAATCACAAGTAGCCCCTTAAATAGAATCTACAAGTTTACAAGTACAAGAATAGGTATAGGGCTCAAGTTCTCCATATCAACAGAACTACCCAATTTCTTGATCGGAACTACTCTTCACAACTTCCAACTCGCAAGAGTGTCAAATCGCATGCGAGTAGCAAATCGCCAAACTTATTTTTGCATGTTCTGCAACTCACGCGTTTTACTTGCGATTTGCTTTTTTTCTAACTTGTGTTTGCCAAAACAAAAGCAAAACAAACGGAAGAAATACAGAGGCTAAAGTTGCAGATGCAAAGAACGTTTTTAAATATAATGTTTTTAGAAAACATTTGTTACAAAATGTCATTAGTTTTGACTAAAATAAAATTTATTCATAACTTTGTAGTTTCTTTAAAAACTAGTTTAGTTTAAATACAGCAGTTCACTTCAGTATACTCTTGCGACTTGAACTCGCCAAAACTCTTGTGAATGCGAGTTACAGAACACCTCACATGCGAGTTGAAATCATAATCGCAAATTTTGTGCGAGATGCGAGTTTCGGAACATGGCCGAATATTACGGACAGACAAACTAAATTTTATCGAAGTCAATCCACGAAATATCCCTAACGTTTCCTGTACTAATTTTTTTTAAGGGAACCAGCAGAATGTATGTGACACAAAAAGTCATATGTCATATAAGAAATTAGACTGTTCATTAACATTCGAAATCATAAACATTATAGCAAACATTTAACTCATAAAATGATGTATTAAACATATTACCATTAAACTGATAGGTCCGAAACATCACCTTCAAAATGCTGAAATTTCGACGACAGATCAATGTGGAATATATACACAACGCCAATCAAGATTTTTCGACCATGAATGGTAAATTCAATTAACAAAGATTCAGGAACTCCGTAATTAGCACTCATATGAACCACTTTGCACTTAATTCCTTTAGACACATACAATGCTATACCACCACCACTGTAATATTTTTAAATTTCCGACTTTTTGACGGATTTTTTATGTTTTATTGAATATCTGTTTTTGTTGGTTTTGTTTCGGATTTCGGCAAAAGCTTTAGTATTTAGTATTTATTTTTTTAATTTTTGTGTAACTTTTATAGTTCATTATGCATTTCAAATTCAAACTATGTCCATTTTTGAACACTTCTCTGATGAGAATGCTTTTTTTAACTGTCATGGGCAAATTTGTTGTGCCCTTCCAAATATTAAATGAGCATGTATTTATCACCCGTTTTGATATTCTCGTAAAAGAAAAAAATCAAAGAAAATCCAACAGTCGCTTATTTGGCTTGTCTTAGAATAAAAAAAATTTAAAAAATTTAGTGATGAAAATAAACGCTATGTATGTATTTCACAAGTGATGGGATTTGAAAATTCATTCATTAATTTTGTGCTGAGTTTATATTAAAAGAGTGCCAAAATTACTTAGAGTACCAGAACTATTTAATATTAATACCTACCGACGTATATTAAATAAAATGAGCTGAGTGTCACAGTGATATATAACAAGCAATAGTGCCAAAAATTCGATCACTGCTTCAGAAAGTAAAAAAGAGTATTAAAACTTAAATGACAAAAAAGTCTTCATAGTGGCAAAGAAAACAGTGTATAGTATAAATTTCTGAAAATTTACATAATAGTGAACGAAGAACGCACTATCTATCAGGCATGTTCTGAAAATAACGTTGGTTCAAATAACGGACCGTTTTAAAATCGCGCCGGCGATTTGTTGCTGTCTTGTGAATCACGATTTTCCTTTTTCGGCGTTGTTTTAATTTTTCGAAAACACGAGAAAACATCTGATTTTCAAATGCTGTGTTAAGTTTTTAATTAAAATATTAAGTGAAAATGGATTAAGTAAACATGCCGGGAGCTACTTTATTAGCACTAATTGCTTTAAGAAAAGAGCATCTTAAATTTGACGTCAAATAAAAGTTCACAAAGCATAAAAACAAGATGATAACAAGTGTTAGTATAACACATTATGGATAAAAATATTACGAAGTTGCTACTGTTTTCATTGATGAAATTTACATTTTGCACTTATTTATTAATTTGCACAAAAATGACTTGATTATTGACTGTTATTAAATTTGTTAACAATAAAAAATTAATTTGTTCTTCAATAAAGAACATGATTATATTAATTGAATATATCTTACATGACTTCGTAATATTGTGTCACCTTGGCAACCTCAGCAGTATCTTCGAAAAAAAACTTTCTGGACCCATTCAATTCTTACACCTAAGAATGTTTGTGTACACTTACCTTCGTAACAATATGTAGTCGTATTTTTATTATCATTAATTTTAAAATATATCTTTTATTAAAAAAAATGTTATTTAATAGTTGTGATTTTACAGATTTTCTGGTTATCAGGGTTCTGTTATTTTATCAAATAATAACGACCTATAATTTTATTTTAGAATAGACTTGATGAAAAGCGTGTTGCCGTTAATGGCGTTTCAACTTTATTTTCAAATAGAATATCCTATTTGTAAGTACCGATTTTTATATACATGTATTTAAATCACTAATTATAATAATTCTTTATTCATAAGAGAAAATAGTCAATCTTCGGCTGTTCTTGAGCCTACCATGGCATTTGCTGCTTTAAGTCTACGAAACGCTTTGACTCTGACTCAATTATATCTAAATAAATTGAAGGAAGTACAATGTATGATAAATACACCAAACAGTCCGGATTTTTTTTCAACTAAAGATAATAATTTTTGTCCTCCATCTCGACCCATTACAAAACAATGTTTTTGTACTTTACTTTCATCTATATATGCTGCTTATAGTTATGTTTCTTTGAGGTTGGGTGATTACATGACAGGATTACAAATGGCTGAGAATTTACTGAAAACAGAAAATCTTTCAGATGCGCACAAGTCAGTGATTTTTTTTACAAGTTCTCTTTTCTTACACTTTAATTATTTTCTTTTTAGAATGTTAGCACATATGTACGCTGGAGAAGCCCTTATTATGATGGATAAATTTTCTGATGCACGATCTTATTTGGAGCCTACATTTGTGTCCAATCTAAATACTTTTGATTTGGAGACAAAAGATTGGCAAGTCAAATCTTTAGATGCAGCCCAAAATGTCGCTCGTTACAATTTGGCAGTAGCAATATTTTTGCAAGGAGATGTGGAAATGGCTCGGAGCCTTCTAAATACTTGTACGCATTCCATAGTATCGCAAAAGGTATCCATTTATAAAGAAAATCAAGCAAAATTAACATCAGCATCTGTAACTTCAAATATTTTGTTAGGACAAAGAATTTAATTGGTAATGTTTTGGTAGGTATACAGATTTATGCACATAATTGTTAAGTAAAAGGGTAATTAATAAAATAAAAAAAATGTTATTATCCTTACGTTAAATTCTTCGTTGCATTTCTATGTGAAGCGTTTAAAAGGTAATAATTTTACTACCTGTTTTAAAGAAAAGTACAATAATACAAGGTTGGAGCTGTTTCGCCATTTCAGCAACGTTATTAGGACTTGATACATTATTATTTTAACCCTATGTTTATAGTACTCTTTTTCATCAATGGCCTAAAATGCGTTGTTTCAAATCTTTGCTTATTAATAGCCATATTCCAGTTATTTGCATATTGCTCAACAAGAGTATACAAATTTTGAAGGTTCCAAGTAATTCTATTTTGTCGTCTAAACTATTCAAAGTAATGACTATGTCATCCGCAAACGAAATTATATCAGAATTTTGTAACGAATTTCCGTCATCCCTTGTCAAGTTTGGTTTGGAGACAAACCGGTTTCGGCCATGTGCCATCTTCAGTGTCATTTTTCGTTCTGACTGAATTATATCGTGTATATGATTTAGAAGGTCCAACATATGTAAATCAAACAGTGTGGGCGAAGTCACAGTTGTTGGTGAAACCCATTTTCAACTTCAAAAGAAATGTTGCTTCTCGCATATTGATAACACACTATGAAATTTTTATCACATCATAATATATATTAATATAATTTGATAAATATGTAGCTTGTACTGAATTGATTAATTTATTAGGCCTGCTGTCGAAGGCCTTCTCCATACTATCAATGAGACAGTCTCCCGTGCAGTATTTTTTTTTAACAAGTTGCTTTGTAGCATGTAAATATTTCATATATTTTAGGTATTATGTAATAGACAAATAGGGCGCAGGTTTTCGGAATATTTGGCTCTATCTTTATTTAGAAACTTGGAAAATATGAGTTATTAAGCATATTATTTAATAATAATGCAGTAATCACAAGCCAATTTTTCTGCAATTCTTTTCAGTACTACATTCGGTATGTTTTCAATACCAGAAGATAAGTTATTTTATTATTTATTTATTACGGTCTACAAGACCTAGATATAATTCAATCAAAATTAAAACTAAGAATTCATATATGTTAAATTAGAATAATGTTTTACAATAAGATTTTAATAATTTCTTAAAGAGATTTACGTTTTGGCATTCTTTTAGTTCCGTTGGTAATTCATTTGCGATCTTATTTTCAATATAATTTACATGGTCATCCCACTTCAATTTATGCCTAAATATTTTATTCTATTTACATTTTCGATTTCATGTTCCTTAACTTTCAGCCTTATATTATCACAGTTCATCTTACTTCTATTTATTATGTATTTAGTTTTCTCGCAATTTAATTTTAACCTATTCTGACATAGCCAAATATATAGATTATTAATATCAGTTTGTATATAATTAATGACACAATGAATACATTTGTGATTAACATACAAAAGTGCATCATCAGCAAATAAAACTATTTTACAAAATTTCAAACATTTTAGTATATCATTAGTATAAATCAAAAAGCAATGGTGCAAGAACTGATCCCTGTGGTAGTCCGATATTTACTGCCCGGTTAGATGAGGCTGTGTTTCCATTCACCGTACCTTGTTTTTTTTTTCTGACAAATAGTTCTGAAACCACTTCAACGCTTGTCCTTGAATCGAGAAAATATTTATTTAATGGATTATCTCTAGTTATAAAAAAACTAGGGTTTGCGTTTCATTCAAATTATCTGACAGAGCTGTATTACTGAATTTGATGGCAGCTATGTTATTTCCCTCAAGCACTTTTTGTTTTTAAAAACATATCGAAAGAATTTGTTGGTGTATAACATTCCTCGGATTATTTGCTTTATGTTCATGATCTGACTCAAAAACCGCTCCTGTAGTATCTAACATTAGCACTGTTTTCATTAACTTTATAGTTATGCAAGGCATCTTTCTTCAAACATTTGCGGGTTTAATCCCGCCTTATTAGGCAATAATTTAGAGTTTTCCGGAATTTTCAGTTCTGTTTTATATTTTAGAACTGCTTCCCGAATTTCTAAAGTTATGATGTTATTTAATTTATCTTTTTGTATGTCCTTTTATAATTGCAATTAAATTTCGGACCTCCTAACAATGCAAAGTTTACTTGTTCGTTGTTCATAATGGCTTAGTACAGTATGTTAAACACTGACCATAAGTCGAACTTTAGTGTTCTTTGTATATTTATTAAACGTCGAAAAACTGGCTTAAAGGTCAATAATTGGAAAGTAAAAAGTGTAAGAAACGATGCCTTCTAGTAAAAGCATAAATAAAGTCGTTATATAATAATCAGTAACAAGCTGATAAAGGCCTCGACAATTAGCTGCTAAAATTAAACATTTTGTTTTTATTACAACGGGTATTTTTGTTGGCGCTGATATACAAAATCGTATGCAAAACAATGAATTTGACCAAAAGCTCCCACCAAGTGAGTTGCCCGCATAGAAAAACCATTATACACGTCATTTACAATGTCCTAGGCAAAAATCGTTCTCCTACTACTCGAACATATGGTGAAAATAATAAGTACATATCAGTTCCTCGATCTCCAGACAATGTAGACAAAAAAACACCTGCAAACCCAGTTAGTTTTCGTTGTTAGTATTAATTTTCTGTTAAAGTTAATTTTTTGGTTGGCAAAAAAAACAAATACATTTAATATTTTGTAAATTTATTTTTCTAAATGAACAATTAAAAGCAAGTTTCGTTACTGTTGCATTAAAGTTTAATAAAACTTAATTGTAACTTATTGATTGGTGAGTTGAAAAAGGCATTACACACCAGAAGAGAGGAGACTGTTGTTAAAATTAAGAAATAATACACAAAAGCTTTGTTCTATTGCCAAATCTTTAAACTGATACCTATTTTTTTATACAGAATCGTCTAAAGCCAGAACTAAGATAAAGAAGGATTCTAGCGACAATATTGTCTCTATCACTAAAGAATCCCCTTTTATATCGTCACCGCAATTTTTCGTATTCCGATACTATGAACTAAATATTTTCAATACGCTGTTTAAGTAGGATAACAAGCCGAAACAAATGTCTCGCGTCGTGGTGGATTAGTTCCAAGCCAATGGTATTACCCTGTTCAACCGATCAAACTAGGTGCATGACTCACAATCAATCGAAAACCTTTTCGGGGAGTTAAATAATAGGATAGGAATAGAAACGTTTGCAAATAAAAACCAACTTTGGCGTTTTGTCCAAAAAACACAAGAGCGCAAAAATTATATAGTTATATAATTTTTCAAATGTAATTATTTTGTACACTCATTTTAATACGATTTTTTTAAATAAAAAGTAAAACATATTCTTATTATTTGAACCATATGTATACGTCTGCGCGATACGAAGTATTTTGCAAAAATGAGGAGTCATGTGTCAACGAAAATTAAAATGTTTATTTCTCATGGATTCTTTGAGCATCAGTTAGCAACATAATCCGATGAAAATGGTGATGAACAAGTTTATCAGTCAATAGCACCCAAGGCATATTTCTTTACTAGGTAGAAGCACAAGGGCAATAACAACAACCAACAAAATATACAAGGGAAACAACTACAATAATCTAATAATAAAAAAAATGTTGTTTATATAGTGCAACCCATGAAGCAAGAAATACAGATGACGCAGACGATTGTACAAAATTGAAATCTACTGCGCATGTACGTCAAAAGTGGCCAGTGTGTGTGTGTGTGCTATAGCAATAGTATGAGATTTCTTGTAGAAAACGCGAAAGTTGTAAATATAATGAAAGTATAACAATATAATGAAGCAAAAATGCATTATATTTTATAGAAATGGACTGAGTTCATAATTAAACACTCTTTCCCACCATATTTGTTGTTACCTAGGGGTAAAACCAATAAATAAAACTAGTATTTCAATTTATAATTTTTTTATTTTTCTTTTTCGAGACCTAGCGCTATCGACTAAATCTTGATCTTAAAATATAATCTAGATCTGAAGAAATGAGTTTTTATATTCTCATCACAATGAATGTGATGAGCCTGATCTATAAGAGACTTTAAAAATTGTTTTTTAATTGGGAGGCCATCTCTATTATTTGCCTCAAATATTTCGTGAAGTTGCTGCATTTGTTGCATCATTTTCTGCGTTGGCTTTGATAAGCCTCCCTCAGATAAATGGTTAACCCACGTATATGTTGTGTCATTTCCTGATATGGCAATATCAGGAATATCTTTTTTTAATTTGTGGCAAATGTAGTCCGCAAGGTTTTCTAGTCCATCATATTGCATGTCATTCAACCCTTGCTCGACTGGTTCTTCAACTTGTGGAGCAATATGAATACTTCCTATTATTGTTCCTGAAAATATTCATTGAACTAATTCTTTAAGTAGCTGCTTACTTACCCATTTCATATTCCAACTTGTTATCAAAATCCTCCGGCCTAAAATGTTCCGTGCAGATACGTGCATTTTTTACATTCATTTTATTACCGCGGCAACAAAAACTTATCCATTGCTTTAAAACACAAGCATTTAATGGAAAAGTAAAAAAAAAATATTTGTTTACAATTATTTAAACCGCTACTCTTGCAATCTTTTACTGCACACTTCATTTTATTTAACAATTTTATTATTCACACTTTATTATTCCCGCTTCACTTGCAAACACGGTTGACGTCACACACAACTGCTGAGCACAAAAAGCAAATACAACAATCATAACGGACCTGCGCAATGCGGAATCTGTATTATTTGAATCATGAGTGCAACCCATTGTTAAAAAAAAAGAACAAAAATATTAATTTTCAATATTAATGATGAATGTTTGTTTCTTGCGATTTCTTTTTTGATTTTGAAAATGCAAAAAACAAATGTACAAAATGTTCATACTTCACTGGCACTAACAAAGAAAAGCAACAAATAGAGCTTCTACCTAGTAAAATAAATATACTTTGTGTGTACCTATTCAAGAACGCTATGAAAACACATTGACATACAGTCATTACTTTGAATTATTTGAAAATTAAAAAACAACGAGTATTAAGGCATGTGTGATCCGTTAAGTGAAAGTACCCCACTTTTTTTGATGTTGAACATATCTTCTTCTCGGGGTGGCATTTCACCTTTATACCTGCTAAAAAATGCATAGCTAGCAAATTTTTAAAAACTATACGTTGAAAAAATTTCTTAATTTTTTTTATAGTTAATTGCTTTCAATATTATGCATTCTTAGGTTGAAATAAAGAAAGCCGTTGAAGAGTTTCTTCTAAAAAGTCAAGAATTATTATCTTCGTTCACAATACTTACCCGTTCTTGCAAATTTTACAGAAGCTTTGCAGTGAAGCACTTATTAAAGCTTATTTTGGAATTTCTGTAAGCTCCGCAAGAATCCTATGGTTTCTTGATCAAAGATGCTTAGAATTCTTAGTATAATCATTTCCTCCGCCTAACAATTTTGTATTTTTTTCAAGCATATTTTTTATTTTTTTGCGAACATACAAATGGACCTCATCCTAATGTATGTACATAAATATGTACATTAGTATGAACATATGGTTGTTATAATTAATATTCGTAAAACCTAATTGCATTTACTATTTTATCAAAAATTAATGTTCTCACACCTAAGCCGCACATAAAATCAAAATGATTCCATCTCTTTGGAGGCAGCTTGTAAATAGCACTAACAGATTTTAAACGCTTTAGCAGTTTCCGTATGTCAGCAACCGATACAATATAGTCATTTTCAGCATAGAAAATGCTGGTTGGCACCACGATCTTTTCTAAGTCGTATTCGGGCGGCTGCCTTTGTCGGTATTTATGATAATTTTTCTCTGGGCCGTGATCGTACTGACGAAATTTGTTAGACATATACCCTTGAAAGTAATGGATAATTTGCTTAAATGAACCGCCTACCGGAAAGTTTGCAATAATATCTGGAATTAGTGTCTATAATAAGAAATTGTAATAAAAATCGTTATGTGTGTACAAGACATTTTGTTATTACCTTATTTAAAAGTTGTGTGTCATACCCAGCAGCTGGCCATAATCGGCTTACGCACACTAACGGATTCTCATTTTCCAAACAAGCCATCGAAAGTAATTTCTTTAAATAAGTGTTAGTGGAAACCATCTCTACGCTTTCTAATATTTCAGAAACGTAATTTCGTGTTCCTAATAAAGGACCAACAACTTTAGCTAGAGTTGCTTTGGTATTACTTACGTAAGCGACTGGGGCTAGTAATGTCGAGGTTTTAAATGCCCTATTATACTGGGGCAACATCGAATTGAGAACCAAAAATATTGTTCCGCCTTGTGATATACCAATGAAGTGCATTTTTTGTTCTCCCGTAAGTATTCGAATATAGTCAACCATTGCTGGCATGTCATAAACACTCATCTCATGCCAGCTGAAATTCCAGAACTCTGGATCTGTTGTATTGAAAAAAATATTCTGTTTTGAGTAGATGTTACCACGACTGTTTCCTAGCCAAACGTCGAAACCATTACGTGAAAGCAAATACGGCAAAGAATTCTCGTGTCCATTCAATAACCACGCATCTGAAGATGCATAAATTCCAGCCAATAAAAATGCTACAGGTCTCCGTACAATATGAGTTTTATCATTAGCTAACTTTTTTACAAATGGTATTCTATGCAGTGCTAAAATATATCCATCTTTTGTTATAACATTGTGATGTTCAACTGGAAAACCATCGTGATGTATTCGCTTCACCTGAAAATTAATAAATTTGCATTTTAAAACAAATTAAATAGATTTTTTTAAATAAAATTTAAAACATTTTACGCTTCTTAAAGATACACGTACGCACTAGCCAAAAAGCGGAGAAGAAAATCTTAGTTTATTATTTGTATAGAGCTAAACCTCTCTTTAACACGTGCTTCTGTTTTTTTTTGTTTGTATGTACATACATATGTACTATGTATGTACATATGTACTTATATTTATACATTACAAGCGTTCTTCATACACCACAAATCGATGTCATATTGCAAATACGAAACATAAAAACATTCATAGACTTTTATGGTAACCACCAATTACCTCTATCAAAAAAAAAATTTATGTACATAGATACACATACTTACATATGTACATACATGTAAGTTTGTACACGCGCGGACTAAAAGCATCGTGACATACGTTTGGAGAACTGCCGTATCAAAGCATAATATTTAAGACTTGTCAGTGATTATGTAATGCATGTTACTTAAATTTAATTGTGAAAGAAGTTGATGCCATAGTAACTTGTCTAGAAGCATCGACCCGTTTGGGAGAAATCATCGTATTTTAAATTGTTTGGAAAGCGCCTTTTTCTATGTAAAAACATTTTCTCATCACTTGATAAAATATTAGAGATATTAAATATAGCTGTAGAGGTCATCCTAATGTGCAAAAGGGTCGATATACATATGTACATATGTACTTATGTAACAAAAAATAAAAATAGTTCGGATTTCATCTGGACTAAAGCGTTTGTTTCAGCAGTAAATGAAAAAAATTAAAATTATATTTGTATACAATGCACCTTCTTTTAGTCAGATTTGTTAACTTTATATGTATGTATGTTCTTTTACGTTTTTGTTCCAATTAAAGCATAAATGTTTAATTATATTAAGATCCGGGCATTGAGAAAGAGTCGTAGTTGTGTGAGGTAAATAGTATAGAATCATTAAAAAAACAATATGTGGTGTTTAATGATCAGAGTCTAGTTTCCAGAAACTTGTAGAATATGCAAAAATCCATTGTAGATACTTCTTTAGCTATAAACATCTCCTTTACTGCTTTTGATTTCTTATTATGATTTGTTTTTGCAACTTCTGTCTGCTTTGTTATTTATGGTTGGTGGTTTCTTTGTGTTGTTTTTGTTTACATACACTATTTAAATCTAGTAATTCGTCTTTACGTCTTGATGTTATATCATTGATTTTGTTCTGTGCGTATTTTTACTTTCCTGCTAACTTGTAGGAGCTTATGGGTGTTGTGTTTTGTTGCTGCATTCGTACACTTCAATTCTGGAACTTTCTGTACAGTGAGTGCCAGGGTTATATATTCTTCAGGGTGAATATATTCTTCGGTTTAGCACCCCGTAGGTAACAGACCTGGCTTGATGTATATGATGATAGCGCATATCACACTGCAATTATTTTTTTTTCTTTTTGTGCTTTCAATATTTTTGTGTCAATAACTTGTTTTTTCATTATGTCGCCCTAGCACTTTTTCTTCTTGCTAATCGAATAGTAATTTGCTTACATGAGTTATAATTAGTGATAAAAAATTTGATTATCGAATAACTAATCATATTATTTATCGAACCAAGAAATTATTAATTGCAATTAATCGGAACAAAATCGATTATTCGCTTAATTTAGCTTGTGTTAAAATTGATCATAAAATACAAAAATTATTTCTAGCATTGCAAAAACACCATTAAGTTTATTCAAATTCTTTGTTGGGTTTAAAGTTTTCATTTCATGTTTTGTAGAATCGTTGACCTTCTTATTCGCTTATGTTGAGACCATAAATCGAATTCAACATATATAGATGAACGAGCATTTTCAACCAATTTGTTTCTTACGTCTCTCCTTACCTTTATTGTTTATGTATATTTTCTTGATTATTCGCTAGAAAAATTTCGATACAATTAAATTGATAATCGCAACAAAATGATCGATTCTTAACCGATTTCAATTAATCTTGCAATCACTAGTCATAATCGGAGCTTATATTATTAGTGTGTTAATGACTGTTACTTTTCTTAAATTGGGCCTTATAATTTGTCGGCCACACAATTGTTCAGCATAATTAAATTAATGTTTCACATTCAAAAAACTTCCAAAAAGACGTTTTTTAGGAACTTACATACAGAATAATAATATAAATGTTATGAAAAAAGGAAGAGTTATAAAAAAAGTGTTTAGAATAGAAATCAACGCGAAAAGTAAAAACGGATAAAGCCGGTTTAACCGTATCATTCCCGTGCACGTAACGGTTAATAGTATAAAAAAAAAATACCAACACGACACATAACGTAACAGTAGTCTTACATAAACCTTATAATGCAAGCAGTTGTTACCAATCGTTAACCTATTTTTTTTTTTTTTTAATTATTTGTTCACTCTTCATTACTGTTTAAGTGTGAGTTTTAAATATATAGTCGGATTTAAGTATGTATTTAATGTTATAAAACCACACGCAATATTTTTTTTTTTTTTGTGTTTTGCTGTAAATAGCAATGGTGATAATAAAGCTTAGTACCAGGGGTTCAATTACACGCAATGGAAAGATGTAAATAAACAGAAACTATGTACTTTGCATAAAGATTTTTTAATTCTTTTTTATATAAGTATGTATTTGTAAGTACATACATATGTTGTATGCAAATAAAGCAAAAACATACCGCATCAGTAATAATGACTTCACGATTATTTCGCAGTGAAATAAATGCAGCCTGTGATAGAAGAACTCTATTGAGGTTAATCAACACAAGAATGCGTAATAAAAAATTTGAGTAGTTTAACATCGTGAATACGTATATGCATGTGTATTTATGTACAATACATAGGTATATGAGTCAGACTTTTTTTTATAAATGTTGCCGGATAAACCAATATACCCAATAATCAATTTGGTTTTTTTCCTATGTATGTACATTAGTATGTAGGCAAATATTTTTCCTTCTCCTAATTTATAAATCACAGCACGCGATTACAGTTACAAATGCGCAATCCTTTAAACTTAATTCGAAATGCATGTAAATATTTTAAATCAACTATTTTTGTATACGCGAGTTATGTTATTTTAATTTTTAAATCAAAGAAAAAACGTCTGGTTTGTTTTACATTCAAATAGCTTCTGCTTTATTCAATAATTTTCTTTAAAAATCAAACTTATTGTTAAAATACAAAAATGCTTATCAATAAAAGTTCAATACATTGTTGTTTGTATAAAACTATGTTTATCCAATAATTCCAATAAAATATAAAAGTGCTTATGATCAAAATAGTTCAATACATTGTTGCTTCATAATTTCTGTTTAAAATAGTTCAATACATTGTTGCTTTATAAATTCTGTTTATTCAATAATTTCGTAATCATACATATAATTAGGTCATATGCAAAAAGTGCCTATTCTGAAAAGAGTTTGCTACATTGTTGTTTTTGTTTATTTCTTATTAATTTTATAGTTTTGTTTTGACAATCAATATTTTTACTTCCTTATTAATTTTTTATATTTAACTTAATTAATCTAGGTTATTAATAACTTATTCTAGGTGGTTTTGCTGGTGGGTTTGTTGTTGTTGTAGAAGTAGTTGCTTCTGTAACTCCTCCCCCCTTAGAATAAAGTGAAGGCCACAAGGAGGACGTAGGGGCCGGAACGTTGAGTGGACAGTTTGGTGTATATTGGATTTTTACTTTCTTCCTTATGGTATAAACTAGACCAATAGTAAATATGAAACTCAGTGTGCATACGGTTAGAAGAGTATAGTTGTATTTTTTTGATGTTGTTTCGTAGCTTTCTATTTGATATTTTCTTAGCTTATCGAGGCTTAGTTTATCCGTTATCGTTTTTGCGTTTACTTCAGAATATGTTAAAAGATGCGGAAAAAATTCATCCTTAAAGAACATGGGATTGTCTTTGTACCTTTCGCCGTTGATACTGATAGTGCAGTTGCTGTATTGAAGGAGAGCTGTACCCTGAACATCATACGTGTCATTGCTATAGTTAGTTTTTATGGAAGTTTTGTTTACATTGATGAAAAGTATATAGTTTGGTTCAGGCTGCATTATAAGGCTTGTAGTACCAACGTCTTCTATATCGCACAATGCATCTTTATTGTTAATTATTTGTGCAATGCAGGTAGAGTTAGTTGTGGATTCAGTCCATAGTGAATTTTTACAGTAATAGGAGTTCTCAATTCTTGGGCAAGGTTCGTCAAAAAGTTGAATGTGGTTTTTATTGTATGCTATGTATGGTTTTATTTTTATCTTTTTAGTTTCATTTAGAGGAAGTGGGATTATATGAAAAAGTTCATAGTTTTCTTCAGATATATTTGGTATTTGTATGTTAAAAATAATATTTGAATTGTTATAATACGCTTGCAATCCAAGTATTTCATATATTTGTTCTTTGGAGTTAATTTCTATTGACTGATTTTCCATATACTTATAAATTGCATCCAGTTCTGTAGTACTGAGTATGAACTTAGAAATTACATTAAGTTTGGCGAGAATAATTGCTTCAGCAATATTAGCTAAGTGATTATTTAAAAGGTCTATATTATAATTAATCTGACTGAAGTATTGAAGTTCGAAAAGTTGGTCATCTTCTTTTAGGATATTGTTTGCTAGTTTATTGATGTAGTTCTCTATTCTATCTTGTTCCTTGTTTATATGATTAGTGACGTTTTGTAACCTTTGCTGCATTATTGAGTTTAGTTGGTTCTGATTTGTCAGTAAAGTCTCGATATGTGTAGTATCTGTTTTGATGTTCTCTATTTGCTTGTTTATGAAAAGTGCGTCGTTTGTGTCCATGTTTCCTGTTATAAATTTGATAGCTGTGCCTAGTCCATTTATAA
Source organism: Phania funesta (assembly GCA_963932375.1). NCBI lineage: Eukaryota > Metazoa > Arthropoda > Insecta > Diptera > Tachinidae > Phania > Phania funesta. Next base: position 190,590 of record OZ010652.1, read on the forward strand.
GTCCACGTTTATGTCTTTTGTACGGCATAAGGGTATGTACTTTATTTTCTAGTTCTTTAAGTTTTAACTTAGTAACTTTTGTAAAGCTCGTTGTTCTGTGAGCATTCTCAAAGGTGTTGATAGTGTCTTGAATTTTTTCGACATTTTTTTGCGTATTCTTCTATGTTAACAATATGTATGAGGTTGTTGTGGTTTGTTATTATCCTTGCGGTGCCTAATCGGAATCTAACTACTTTCTGTTGTTTGTTTATTTCTCGTATGTCTATAATTTGAGAAAAGGCTAGTGGAATCCTGTGGATAGAGAAGAATATTAGTTGGGTGGTCTTTTGTGTATTTTTCTTATTTTTGACTTGTGAAATTTTTTGTTACGTTCTGTAATTATGGTTACTCTATTGTTTTTCCTAACTTTGTGTTTCGTAAATCTAGGTGTCAATTTATTGCGTTTTGCTTCTTTTCGATATATGGTTTGGTTTTCTAAATTTTCCGGTTCGGAGCGGTTTTGATTCAGTTTATCAACCCTAATGTTAGTTTCATTTTGCATTTTTTCCTTGATTTTTGGATATAAAATGTTTTGGAATTCATTAAGTTTCGTGATATATTCGTGTTCATTCTCGAATGTGACAGTGTTATTAAACTTAAAAGTTCTACCGAAGAATAACTCAAATGGGGTCAATTTGGTAGCAGAGTGTATTGAATTATTATAAGTTATAAGGGTTTCTGTAACTATATCGTCATGGTCTTCACTAAGATTGTTTTCTTTCCTGGTAGTTTTCACAATCCGGTATATTTCTGTCAGGGTTGAATGTAGTCTTTCTACAGGAGCGTTGCTTGTGCTCTGTTGAAATGAAGTTATATGCAGATGAATTTGAAATTGCCTACAAAATTCTTTAAAAATATTTGCTGTGAATTCTGAGCCTTGGTCAGCAACAACTTTTTTTGGAATACCGTAAAGGTTGATGAAACTTTTCAGGGATTTTAGTATACAAATAGAAGTTCTTGAAGGGAGTGTATATGCCGCTGCAAATTTTGAGAATTTGTCAATTATTGTAAGGATTTGTTTATTATTTATGCTGTAGATATCTATATGTAAAATATCTAAAGGTTTTAGAGGGGTTTCTGGTTTTTGGAAAATTGGTTTTGGAGGATTTCTGTCGTATTTAAGACTCTGGCATTTATCGCAATTGTTAATTGTCTGCGTTATTTTATTTTTCATAAAAGGAAAATAAAATTCTCTTTTAAGATGAAGTAGTGTTTCATTAATACCGCGGTGATTATTGTTTTCATGGTATGTCTTTATTAATTCTTCCTGTTTGTCACTCTCTGTTATATCTTCTAGTATTTCTGTACATCTTATTAATCTAAATATTTTACTATTGGCGAAAAATTGTGAATAAACTGATTGAATAATGCGAAAAGTTTCGTCATCTGTGAATATAGCTGATAACTTATTTGGGCTAAGAAATTTTTTGAAAATGTCTGTTATTGCCTCCTCCGTATATAAGGGTTTCCTAAAAATTCGACGTTGTTTGTTTTTGAATGGCATTATTACTGACATTTCTGGAGTTTTTGATGATTTTTCGAATATAAGCTGTAGGTTAAAGTCATTTAAGGGTTTTTCTGAGATGTATATGCCATCATTCAAATTTTCATCTGCTGAATGCACAGTGGTACCAGCTGTACCACAATTGGAAGCTATGTCATTTACATTTATATCTAATTGTTTAGGTGTATCTATTTTGATTCTACTTAATGCGTCAGCGTTTGTGTTTAATTTCCCTTTTTTGTATATTATTTCGTAGTCGAACTCTTCGAGCTTAAGTCGCCATCTGATCAATTTTGAATTAGGCTCTTTTAAACTCATTATCCACGTTAGTGGTCTATGGTCTGTCACAATAAAAAATTTGCGTCCGAAAAGGTAAGGGCGGAAGTATTTAGTTGCCCACACTATTGCTAACAACTCTTTTTCTATTGTTGAGTAGTTGCATTCAGATTCCGAAAGAGTGCGACTGGCATAACATATTGGTTTGTCATTTCCTATACGACCTTGGGATAGTACAGCGCCTAACGCAAAATTGCTTGCGTCTGTGGTAAGAATAAAGGGTTTCGTAAAGTCTGGGTACTGCAGGATAGGGTCATTAGTTAAGATTGTTTTACATACTTCAAAAGCATTTAGGTATTTGTCGCTAAAGTCTATGGTTTTACCTTTCTTGAGACATTCTGTTAGGGGTTTTGTTAGCTTAGAAAAATCTTTAATGAATTTTCGGTAGTAGCCAACGAGACCAATAAAGCTTTTTATTTGCTTCTGGGTTCTAGGAAGCGGAAAATTTTTTATCGCTTCGATTTTTGCAGGGTTAGCTTTTATTCCGTCCGTTGAAATGATATGTCCTAGGAACTTTGTCTCTTTTTGCAGGAATTCTGATTTGTCTGGCTGAATTTTAAGATTTGATGATCGTAGTTTATTAAAAACTAACTGAAGATTTTGTATATGTTCCTGTAGGGAAGTGGAATAGATGATAATGTCATCTAGGTATACAAGACATATTTTTCCTATTAGTTCGCCTAGAACATTATCCATGACCCTTTGAAAGGTCGATGGTGCATTTTTAAGTCCGAAAGGCATTCTTACATACTCGTAATGCCCACCTTCTACTGTGAATGCGGTTTTAGGAATATCTTTATCGTGCATCTCGATTTGGTGAAAACCGCTTGCCAAATCGAGTGTGGTAAAATACATACATTTTCCTAGTTTGTCTAGGATTTCGTTTATGTTGGGAAGGGGATACCTGTCGGATATGGTTTTTTCATTAAGTTTTCTGTAGTCTATTACTAGTCGCCATTTTTGTTTTCCGCTGGCGTCCAGTTTTTTAGGAACAATCCATACAGGAGCGCTCCACGGAGAGTAGCTTGGGCGTATTATTCCTTGTTTTAACATGTCAGTTATTTGATGTTGAACTTCAGTTTTATGTATTTGAGGGTATCTATATGATTTTGTATACACAGGTATGTCGTCAATTGTTCGTATTCTATGTTTGACCTGATTGGTGAACGTCAATTTTGAATTTTCTTTGAAAAAAATGTCTTTATAGTTACGGCAAAGATTAAATAAGTGTTTTTTCTCTTCACTGTTTAAATGTTCTGTCCTAAGTGTTTCTAATATATTATCATTTTGGTAGTTTCCTTCTTGAATTGTCTCAAAATTAAAAGCTTCTATGAAATCTTGACAATTGTACTTGGAAACTTTCAATGGTTGTTCTATATACAACATTTGTTGTTCGTCTGAAATGTTAATTATTTCAAGGAGACTGTGCCAATTTCTCGTTTGGTATATACCTTCTGGTATATAAAGTGAATCATTAATGAAGGTTTTTCTAACGTAGATGTCTCCATTTTTGACGTCTACTGGAATTTTTTTTATGACTTTAGAATTTTCAGGTATAATATGTTTTCCTGATGAGAAATTTGGCTTAAATTCTATAGGAATTGTTGCGTTTTTGGTTAAAATTCTGTTGCTTCCTAAGTCTATGTTGGCCTCTAGTTGTGAAAGTATGTCGATACCAATTAGTCCGTCAAAGTAATTGTGGAAATTAAATAAAAGAAATCTAAACTCTCCTGGTTGATTGAATTCAACAAAACTTTTGAGTTTCACCTGTTTATTCAGTTCGTATTTGTTAAGAATTGTTGTTATAGTTATTGGTCTGCACGTCTTTTGGTCTGAAGGGTCTATATATTTTGGGTTAATGAATGATGAAGACGCTCCAGTATCAATTAGGAATTTGAGCGGCCTTCCGAAAGGAGATGATATGTTAATATACCCTAACTCAGACCCATGTTTATTGATATCTAGGTATCCTGTTTGTTTTTCGAGGCAAAGTTTTGAAAATTTTGTTCGTCTTCAATGTTTAACTGATCGTCTTCTAATTTTTGGTAATGATCCAAATTTTGTTGATAACCTGAAGTTGGTGGAAAATAATCTACACAGTTATTGTTTTGAAAATTAAAAAGCTCTCTTTTATTATATTGATTTCCGGGTGCGGCAGATCGCATCGTGTGGTCAGTTCTAAAGGATCTTTGAGTTGTTGATGGTGCTTGAGTTTTTATATAACTGGAACCAGTGTCCATAGGCTCCGGTTTATTGTAGTCTTTGAATGTATTGAATGTATTACCTCTAAATGCGTTTTGGTTGTGATTTTGGTTAGAAAAATTGGAATTTATTCTACGTTGAATAGGTTGGGGATTATAATTTACAGTTGCTTTTGACTGTTCGGGGCGTGCATTTTGATTGTTGTAAGAAAACTGATTTTGTTGGGGAAAAGGTGTGAACCTATTATTATACTTGTTTCCACTATAAAATGAATTGGAAGGTCTAGGTTGCCATTTGTTTTGATTAATAGTGGGATCTGTTTTCATGTAGAATATGTTTTGTTCCTTAATGCATAAAGAAAAAGCTTCTGCTAATGAATCTGGCTTAGATGCTCTTATAGTCGAGCCTAGAGGTTCTCTTAATCCAATGAGGAAACTGTTTAAACACATTTCAGAATAAAGATCTCTTTTAGATTGAACTACTCTTTCGTCTCTTTCATGTATTTGAATATTGTTAAATAGGGATGCTTGAATTTCTATTATTTCGCTGTAAAATTTTTCCACGTTATTGAATTTTTGGCGAATATTATGTAGATCTCTAATTAAGGATGTTTCAGTCCTTTTATCCGAATAATGTAAGATGAGATTTCGCTTAATGTCATCCCAGTTGAGGGGTGTGCCATACATATTTAAGACTTCGTTGGCTTGTCCAATGATTTTGTTGCGAATGGCTCGCAATAATATTTGACCCTGAGGTGTTGCGTCATACGCTCTTATGTGAAGTAAAATTTCTTCGACGTTGTTAATAAATTCATTTAATAGTCTTGGGTTGCCTTCGTATGTAGGCAAATCTTTTATTGCATCAGGGATGCGAAGTGATTCAAAAGACATAATAGTAGGAGTGTTTGGGACATTAGTCGCTAACGGATTTTGTTGTCCGTTTAGAGGGGTAGACATGTTTTCTGTATTAAATTCTAACGATATGCCTGACAAGGGAGAATCTTCACTAATTGAGTTTAAGCTTCTACTTTTAAAAAGATTACCGAGAGAACTTGGATATGGTTTAAATGTAAGGCTTTTGGATGTTTTCCGTTTGCTCATTTAAACGCTATGCAATCGTAATATGAAAAATTAGTCAACACACTTAAGTTTGTATATATTTATTTTGTTTTAAATTAAAGAAAATAATTTGTTTATACAGATATTCTCTCTGTATTTACTAAATTTTAATCAAAAATTTTTTTTTTGTATCTTTTTGTTCATACAGATATTCTCTCTGTATTTACAAAATTTTAATCAAATTTTTCTTTTTTGTATCTTTTTGTTTATACAGATATTCCTTCTGTATTTATAAAATTTAATTCTATTTTCTATCTTTCTGTTCTGTTCGAAATATTATTTTCAAAAAAAATTTTTTATATAATAGATGTCACTTGTATTAAAAATTAAATCAAATTTGTTTGATTTTATATTTTTATATGTATTCTTATTTTTAAATGTTTATAAAAAAAAATTTTTTCTACTTTCCTCTATTTATAATTTATTTGTATTATATACTTTTCTAATCTGGAGGGTCCGGCTTTTTGGGCTACAGAATCGCAGATTTAAGTTTTTATTATACAGGAGGGTCCTTCGATAGGAATCGCTGTTGTGTTATTATGTTAAGGCTTTACAGGCCTGTTTGTTATTTATACAATTTTATTTTGTTGCTTTTTATTAAAAATTATATTTTCCACAATTCACTCTTGACTTACCAAACCAAGATGAGGGTCCTTTGCATATTCCTGGTGATAAGGAGTTGAAACTCGCCGACTTCTGTGCCAAATTTTGTTTCCTCCGATATTCCCTCGAAGTTAATGTATACTGTGATATTCCCTCACGGTAATGTTGCAAGCACGTAGTTTTTCTTCGATATTCCCTCGAAGTTTTTATCAGATGGTGCTGTTTTTTGTTTGGTGTTGAAGTCGTTCACTCAGGCGTACCGACTGCGCCAGTTATGTTATTTTAATTTTTAAATCAAAGAAAAAACGTCTGGTTTGTTTTACATTCAAATAGCTTCTGCTTTATTCAATAATTTTCTTTAAAAATCAAACTTATTGTTAAAATACAAAAATGCTTATCAATAAAAGTTCAATACATTGTTGTTTGTATAAAACTATGTTTATCCAATAATTCCAATAAAATATAAAAGTGCTTATGATCAAAATAGTTCAATACATTGTTGCTTCATAATTTCTGTTTAAAATAGTTCAATACATTGTTGCTTTATAAATTCTGTTTATTCAATAATTTCGTAATCATACATATAATTAGGTCATATGCAAAAAGTGCCTATTCTGAAAAGAGTTTGCTACATTGTTGTTTTTGTTTATTTCTTATTAATTTTATAGTTTTGTTTTGACAATCAATATTTTTACTTCCTTATTAATTTTTTATATTTAACTTAATTAATCTAGGTTATTAATAACTTATTCTAGGTGGTTTTGCTGGTGGGTTTGTTGTTGTTGTAGAAGTAGTTGCTTCTGTAACTCGCGCGACAACGAACGTTTTCTTAACAAATTTAAGCTTACTATACGATACCTTTGGTAAATACAAGGGCTTAAATTGCGTTTATGAATGAACATGCTCTCAGTCATTTTAATAAAACAAACAGTGCGCCAAACCAGTTGCCAAAAGAAGCATCGAACATAACGTATGTATGCAAACAATGTAATAGACCTACATACATACATACATATGGAATTACGTTTATTATTTAGGATGCTATTACAAGGCTAATTTTGCGTCCGAAAGAGAAAAGCAATATCACGTACTTAAATGTGCACGTATGTATGTATGTACCTACACTGGTACCTAAAACTATCCAAGCAAAATATTTTATCTTTCTAACATAACTTGGCGTCTTGACTAGCCATTCCTTTGTTCAGCCATCGCTCTCTTGATGGTATGTGCGTGTTCAAACAATGTCCGAACATTTGTTCGCACAACGCTGTTCTGACATCACACAAACAAAATCCACACACACAAAATACAAAATTTATGTCTGTAAACACCAGTCCATAAACTATGCTGAAAACAAGGCAACAATCTCGATGAGAAACAAAAAATTATGCTCAAACTTAACAGGAACATCTATACGATTTTATAATAATATGACAAATTGTAAATTCTACATTTGAGCTCCGGTTATAAATATTATTAACGGCTAGAAATAACATACATATTTAAAAATGTTGGTTTTTTATCTTCACTTACGTATTTGTTTGTAAGAGTATGAGGTTATTTTTAAACGAAATAGTTTAAGTACGCCTACAGAGGCTCAAAATAATATGGGGACAAAGAAACAATTTAAATACTTTAGTCATAGTAAATGGTTTTAGTGCATAGTTTCATTGATTTTATGACCCTAATATTGTAATCATCAAAACACCGCTTTTCAATTTGACGAAATAATTTTATTAATAATAATAATTAAATGCAACAAAAATTGCAACAACAATTTTGATTTAGCAACTGCGGGAGTGTACTTTAAACTACTTTTTGACTTTTTTTTGGAAGAATTAAAAGATGACGCCTTGAAGTTTACAAACAATATCAAAAAACTAATTGAACATTCAAAGGCGGGAAACGGTGCAAAATATTGCAGAATTAGTAAATAAACGAAGATCCGCATTATGAAGAAGTCAAGAAAAAGAAAAATATTTCCAGACGATCGATCGAGATATGTTGTAAGAAAACAATTAAAATGGCCCAGTAGCCAGGAAAACAAAGCCTTTCATTAAGCCATATTTCAAGTAGAATAGTGATGACCAAGCAATTATACATACATACATACACATATATAATTTTTTAATTGTTATAATTTTTTTTCCAATTGGCCTAAAAATATATATGTATGTATGTATATCTTTATTCTTATAATCAAGCAATTAACTGCCAGGCCCAAAATGTCGAGCGTCAACGTTCGCCTGAATTCTAATAGAAAAAAAATTAGTTTATGAACTTTTTTATTTATTTACATTCTGAATAAATAAATAAACTCATAAAAAGGGTTATTAACGTTCGACATCGTGGGCCTAGCTGTAAGTAGCAGTTTGTTTGGAAGTAGTTTGCTTTAAAATTAGCGACAATGTTTTCCTTTTGCTTTTCTATACATGTTGTTGCAAATGTGTACTTTAAAATACGCTACTGATCTAACGAAATAACTTGATTTTATGAAATGATAAAAAATAAATGAAGAGACCCAGCCATCTTCCCATCCGTATTCTCTCAAATGTCGAACAGTTTCATACAATATTACGTTTGCACTACACCAGTTTGTAGTATGGAACATCTATTTTAGTCCGTTTTACTAATATATCACTCCGTAATGAATATGTACTTTACCGGCAAATATCTAATTTTATATAATTTTTATAAATGTAATAAAGGTAAAGAAACTACGATATTTCTGTCGGTCTCTGCTCAATGATAAGAAAATTCATAGCTTCAAAATAATGAAATGGTAAATTTTTACTGTAAGTTTTTTAACTACATATAATGTTTTAAATATAATTCTTAAAATACTCTGTATATGTAAAAAGACTGCACTGAACTTTATAATTTCTGTATTTCTGTATTGGTCATCGTTTAAAACTGAGCACATAAAAAATTTGAAATGAATTTTAAATATAATTTGAGTTTATGAACTAAACTTTAAATTGAAAAATTTCAATTGTTGGCTTTTTAAATATTTGATGAACTAAGAAGTTTAGGGAACATTGTCTGAGTTGGTAGCCATTTCTGGGTATAACATTGTAAGAAGTGATCGTGTGATAGGTAGAGGCAGAGGAGTCTGAATGTATGTTACTAGATGTCTGATATATAAAATTGTACACAAAAATGTGGCTTTTGGAGTAAGTGAATTGCTATTTTTTTATAAAATAGGATGAAATTATCTCCCTACACTAATTGGTGTCATATACATACATATATGCCTAGTGAACGCATTGACATGTTTGAAAATTTACGGTCATTTATTTACATATAATCGTCGTGGGTCATTTTAACTGTAATTTGTTTAATGTACCTGATCTACCAATTTCCGGTTAATGTGTCTCAGAATATATAAATATACATACATGAGTATATAAATATAACTTTTATTTTGATGATGATGTAGTAGAGATTAGGAATTACAATAATATTGAGGAATTACAATAATATTGATAATGAGAAAGCAATAACGCTATATTAACAGCAAACGTGCTTGCCAAAACCTGTGAAGGCAGGAAAGTCCCGGTAAGAGTACTTAATTTGTCCAGCCATGAAAAAGTCATCATGGGAAGTTACGATCTAGGCGAATCGGCTACGCGCTACGCTGGCGAAAACAAGATTGTTCCCCACATTAGGTCTGCGAAGAGTATATTGGTAGGTGGAGATCGCATAGAATGGCAAGGAGAAAACAGCCTTTAGTACGAACGACGGATAGTGGCAATTTAAGGTTATGCTATTTGGGCTTTCACATGCGACTTACGGAAAGAGTTTTGGAGGGACGACAAACCATGCTTGATCATGTGTGGAAGATCTTTGATGAACACCTCAAGAACCTGGCCGAGGTGTTCCAACGAATATCGGTAACTGGACTAAAACCTAATATGAAGAAATGTGCCTTGTTCCAAAAGGAGGTAAAACATTTTGGTATGGCATAACAGAAGACGGAATTTCAACTGATGAAGACAAAATACGAGCCAAAAAAGACTAGCCTCGTCCGGAAATTCTTCATGAATTGCGCTGATTTCTTGGCCTTTGCACATACTATAGAATCTTCGTACTAAGTTTTGCAAGCGTAACGGCATGCTTGCATATGCTGACCAAGAACTTTACCCTGACGACCGACCATTCTGCATTCTCTCACGACTGCCTTGTAACCAGGAGTGCAGACATTGTATCAACGTCGGCAGGAAGGGATGTTGCCGACATTCGGCTGAAGCGTATAAATTCTGAGAGCGACCGGTGAGCGGACCAACGAAACGATCGCGTACTAGCAAAAATTATATCGGTTAAGGAGAAAGACATTGTTATACCAGCTGAGAGTCGGCTTATGGGGATCATAGCCTGAAAATCATATATGGCTGTTTATATCATATTAAGGTGAGCGCAGACAGCAAAACGCCTTCCAATCTGTTGATCCTGTCATCCCCCCAAGATGAATAACGTTTTAAATGAATTACATAACGGTCCTAGTGGCGGGCATCCTGGAGTGACAGTTTTTGTTGGGTTGGCTGTCATTAATCCGTCGCCGACTGCACACAAAGCATAGCCGCTAAAGTTCCAGTAAGAAGTTGGGACTTGGTGAAAACTTTATTTCCAGAATTGGTCGTGTTCACTGGCCACCTCGTTCGTGCGATTTAACACCTCTGGTGAGGTTCTTTTAAAACATTTATTGCCAAGGCACTTTCAGCATATAAGATGATTGGGGCCACAGCATTTTTTCCCGTAATCTCTTCTAAAACGTCAATATAGAAATTTGGACTACTACCAGTAATATTTACTGCTTAGAAACAGAGTTTTTTTACAAATGCAAGTGTCGCACGCATGTGTCCGACGTGGTGCCACCCACGCCTTTTTGAATGCAGCGCCATGTCGGACATATTTGCACTACAAAAACACTCTCACAAAACTGCAACAAATTGGGTTCTCAGTAAGCAAGAAGGTGCTTTGTGGCAAGAAGAGTTGATCGCAATATATTATAATTTTTGTTTTACATGTTTTCATAATAAAATTAATTAAATTTTTTTTTTCAATTTATTTTTGAGCTGCGCCATTATTACAGAAATTTCATGGGGGCCATACATCATATTACTGCAATAAAATCCTATTTATCGTCAGCCACTATTGTGTGACATGGCTAGAGATGAGGAAAATCGCGTCGGACGTATGTGCCCGACGTGGCATAAACAACTAGTGCAGTGTCACACATATGTGTCCGACGTGGCAGTCAATGGATTATTCCAATAAACCAGAAAGTCTTGAAGCATTGAAAGCCAATATTCAAGCCACCATTGACGCCATACGGCCAGATTTTTCGGGAAAAGTCGTCAAAAATTGGACTTATCGAATGAGCCATATACTCGCAGCCGTGGCGGACATATGCCGCAAATCATATTTAAAAAATAATGCCATTAAATTACCTACCAGATTATAATAAAAAAAAAATTATTCGAACAATATAAGACCGACTGTATTACCATTTTAAGTTCCCATGCAGCTAAAACATAGTATTTGTTCTGTACTATTTCTATTTCGCTGCTAGAATTTTTAACACTGGTCATATGTCCAATTTTAGTCTTTTTTATTTATTATAAAAACGTCGAAAAAGTTGATTTCAAGACAATAATTGTAAAGCAAATCTTGTAAGAAATGACGCTTCCTAGTAAATGCATAAAGTCAATGATTCGATACCAGATTTACCTAGTCGTTAGATCCACAAATATATCTGTGTTAGATCTCCACTTAAACAGCAATCAGCAAATGTGGTGGCGTAAATGGAATGACGAATTTAAAAAGCATTAAACGAATTAGAAGGCAGAAAAAATCTTACTACGCAAGTCGCAACAGCGTAAATCGAAGGATTATTAAATTATTATTATCTCTCATCGAGATCAAGGCGTATCTAGCTTTTATTGGATATTCTGTGCTTTACATTACGTTTTGACTTGCCTTAAATTTGTTTCGCAGATTAAAATCGCGTCCGCAAAAAAATATGTTCGTGGCCTTCTTTTTGAACAATACATGTAGATGTTCCTGTTCAGTTTGTTCATAATTTTTTTGTCTGACATCTCGGTTTGTACACGAAGCCACCATGCACAGCGACGGTCAAAGGACGGGATTAATGGCCAGTTAAGACGCCATATTAGAGAAAATGGACAACGAAAAACTGATTGTGTGTGCCCAACTGGGTGTTTATGGTTATAGCATCGCTAACATGCAGTCTTGACTGGCCATAGATCTAGTTTGTATACCGACAGAGTGCTGTTCGCACAGGGATTTGGCTGGTGAAGACTATCGCTGTTAATGGGCGGTTCGTATTAAAAAAGAGTTGACCGAATAATTGTTCGCACAACTCCGTTATGCAATATCAAAATACACACAAGCATTGAAACTATATGACCTATTCATGTTAAAATCTGATATGTAAACATCCGTATGCTGAGAACATGGAAACACTCTCGATGAGAAACCAAAAAAAAATATGCTTAATCTAAACAGATACTTCTACACGTATTCTCCAAGCAGACTACGAAAAATTATCTTTTTGTTATTCTGCCGACGCTCTCTCAATGTGCGAACAAATTTATGCTAGTCAAGACGTAGTGTTAAGTAGGCTATGCCAATGTTTCCTCGTGTGATTTCGGTACATTTTTATCTGGCAACTATTGTACCGTGTGTTCAAAGGAAAACACTGTCATTGCATTCCCACATTAAAGTATGAATGAATAAGACTGATACAAGTATACAGAAAAAACAAAATGAAAATCACAGAAAGTACAGTATCCATATGTGAAAATGATACAATCGTTTGCATATTAACTTCAAATCGGAATGTTTATATCAAAGTTTCAATAACAATAAAAGACGCCTAAAATAAGAAAAATTTTTTATTTATAATCAAAATAAAATCTAGGTATATAATTGTGAGAATATGAATGTACATATATAAAAGTGAATAAAATAAAGTTGCAATATATAATATAGTTTTATTGTAAAAATGACAGCAACTAGTATAGATTTTTTCCCTTGTCGTGTCCAATTAATGGGCTTACCGCCATCATCTGCTACTATTGCCGCAGCATCTACACCTGTGCGTCCACCAATTGCTAAAACAAGCCATTTATGTCGCAATTTATTTGGATCTCCTGATTCTGGGGAAATGAAATTTCTTTATCAACAAGAAGCAGAAAGAAGCCGTTTATATGTTTTACAAAGATACAATTTGGATATTCAGACATGTACTAACTTGGATACCATCCAAACTACAATTAACCCCGAAACTCAACATACCCAATTACCTACTTTGATTGAAAAAGAATTGCGACAGCATGCGGAACGTTTGCATGACGAAAAACACCTTTCTAATAAATCACCTTCCGAATCCACACATACTAAGGACAAAATTTCTAATTACGGAAATAGGTGTTTCAAAATTGCTCGTAGTTGTAATAAACCTTCAAGTATCCTATCACCCGCAGTTGAAAGGCAAAAGCCCTATAGTAGACAACCCTTGTTAAAAGGTAAGTAAAACCCACCCGCTTATACTTACATACAGAGAATCAAAGTGAATCTGGGACGACCAAAGAATATTTTATTCACCTTAAAAGAAGCGAAAAGCGATACTTTATGTTTGAATTTAGTTAAATTTAATTCCTTATTGGAAAACAAAGTTCTAAGGTTTTTCTTTTTAATAATTATTAAGTTATTAAATAAATATTTGAAAACTGCTAAAAGTTGACGTTACATAGAATCAGACTTGGGCGTTGACAATTACTTTTTAATTACTTTACATGTGAGAAATCGATAAATAATAAATATTGAAGGTTGTAGTTGAATTTAACAATTACAAATCCCAATACATTTTGTAATTATTAATTCGCAATTACCAATAACAAGTAGGTAATTGGTAAAAGCCAATTACTAATTACTACAATTAATAATTGTTACATTCCAAATATAGATAATTGATAAAGTAATTAATAAAAAAGTAATTCTAATTAAACAACAATAAGCGGTAAAAACAATGTAGCTGAAAAACCTATTAATTTTTAAGGAGTAAACTCATTCTTGACATACTGTATGTACATATATACCCACATGGCCAAGACATTCGGTTGTGATATTGCTTACGAACGAATATAGAACATTTTTCGCATTATGTGGAAATTGTTCTCTACAAAGTTGCTGTTTGGAAAGAATTACACTTCTGCAAGAATGTTTATATGAATGTCTCTATTATAGCATCAATTTTGCTTTGCAGTCACTATTTCTATTGGTTCCATGATATTTATATACCTATAATGTTCCTCATTTTTGTATTCACTTCCTTACTTCTTTCTATACAAAATAATAAGATTTTACCTTTAAGCTACTAATTTTTAGTATGTGTGTTAAATGTTTTTATTTTTTACTTATTAAGTCAATTTATTTATTTTCAGAAAGTTTCAACATACGTAAAAAGCGTGATTTTATGAAAACAAGTGATGACCATTGTATTCATGAAGCATTTACTTTCAAAAACTCTGCGCTCTCAAAATTGCGACAAAGGACGTGCGATCTTCAGAATATAGGAAACGAATCATCAACTTGTACTAACATTATTTATCAACAACACGCTCAAATCGAAAGAAACAGAAGCCCAACAATTAGTTGTGACGATAATTCTACAAAATTCTCATTACAGTTTGTAGTGTCAATGCAAAATCCGTCGTGAGCACTTATGTATTTGGACTTCCTAAATACTTAAAATATGAGTGGGAGATTGATTATATCAAAAACATTATTAAATATTTTATGGAAAAAAAACAAATACGCAGGAACGTTCCAACTTTTTGTACTCTCACTATCCTTATATTGCGATTAATGTGTTTTGTATAAAAGAATAATAGTTTACGAGAATTCAAATTTTTTACATTTGAAGTGAACTTTCAAATGATCTCATTTATTTGCTAACAACAAACTACTATTAATAAATTACAATAACTACGATATTTATATGTTTTTTTACTTTTAGTCAGTTTTTAAAACAAATAAAATTTATTTACCATAGATGCGTCACCGAAAACCGCAAAACAGTTCCTAAGCTTATAAAATATTACTGTAATTTTTATATATTAACTCAAAATTAAGAAATTTTAAATTGTACCTCTTTTTAGAAGGTGTGCGATATGTTAAGCTGGACTTTGCAAGAATTATTCGAGCATATTTTGAAAAACGATTCGTTTCGAAAATTTAAAGTAGTGTTCTGTTAACAGACGATTTAGTGCATTCGAAAGGTATACTTCTAAACATCAAAAACCTGCATTAAGTCAGCATTTCAGTGCATTTCTTCGCTGAAATTTAGCGATTTTAGAACGTAGCATTTTTCAAAACGTCTGATTATCGAACTGTTTAAGTAAGTGTCTCTAAGCCATTTTTAAGGTATATACTAGTCTGAAACTTTTCACTAGGATAATTAATTTTTGACGACCAGGAGAATATTTGGCACTTGTAAGACGAGTATAAATGTCAAAATTTGTGGTCGGATGATTAGAAATATCAAAAATTGTACTGAATCGAGGGGTTAGTATAAATTTTGGCAAATGACATTTTTTCAACATACAATGTTATTTGCTGCTGTTTCGCTTCGCTCACTATTTAATGCAAATACAAATTACATAACTGATGTTTCGAATATGGTTTAATTGTTGGTTGCAGTGTGTGTGGGAAATATACAACATGAGTGATAAAAGTGTTGCGTACACATATTGCAAAGTGCGTACCTACCAGGGTAGACTAAACAGTTAAATTCACCAGCGTAGCTGAGTATTTTTGAACTTGTTGGATGGCAAATTCATATACATACAAAAAATTTCTACATTTCCACTTTTGTCATATATGATGTTTGACATCGGCAAAGACGGAAATACTGCGAATACGCCCATGAGTTTACCTGTTATCAATTTGCCTTATGTACCTACTATTGGACTTAATTTTATCACGGCTGCATTTGTACAGAAGTGCGATTGTGTAGACGAGCAATTTGAAGCGAAGATTTTGTTTTTGATAGCCAACGATTTCCCGGCTACACTAAACACGTTAACTCACCAGCGCAGATAGTACTTTTTTGAAACTTATTCGATCTCATATCACATATAAAAAATACTATGAACTCGCCTGTGAGTCTGCTTGTTATCAATTTGTCTTGACGATTTTTATTAGAGTTCTTTCCACAAAACCACTTGTGAACAATGCAAATTAAAACATGTGAACACACCATGCAGCTCATAAACTTTAGTTAATTTGATTAAATGTCAAATTCTATATAAAAAAGTTACACTTTTCCAGGACGTCCCCAACTGACCCGAAATTCCTTAAATTCTTCCGTAAGTCTATCTGTTATCATTTGCCTCGTGTATAATAGTGTGAAAGTTGCTTAAATAAGAATACAAATTGAGAGAATAAATAAAAGACTGAATATTTACAATATATATGTACATATACATATTTACAAGTTTTTACTTCGAGTAAAATCCAGCGAATCGGGTGTTAGGCAAATTCGTCCTAATATCAATTTTTTCACCTTTAAGTCAATTGACATCAGGTTTTGACAAGCGAATTCATAACCTGCGCTCATGAACCACCTTATAATTAATTCGCCTGGATAAAATGGTTCAATATCTGAACCAAGTAATTATAACATGCTTTCTTGACTAGCCATAGATTGCTGTTCGCCCATTGATTTGGTTCGAGAAAACCGTCGCTGTTGTTCGCACAACGCTGTGCTGCCATCACATTAACAAAATACACACAGACAAAATAAGAAATATGCATGTACGCGCTCTTATCTAAACTACCGTACATAAACTATGTTGAAAGCATGGAACAATCTCCATGAGAGACAAAAATTATGGTCAAATTGAACAAGAACATATATACGTAATCTCCACACAGAAGAACACGAACACATTTTTCTCTGTTATTGTGAAAAGACTATTAGTTTGTAATTATCAGGATTACAACTTTTTTCCTACCCATAATTGTGTTTGTTACAATTTTTTTACTGTTGCAATCAGAACATTACGAAAAAATCCGCTAAAGTTTTTTTTGCCCTTGACTTACTTGTTCCATGCGTATTGAAGAACCACTCACTTTTTGATTTTAAAATTAACTTCATAATTATTTAATCCCGCGGCAGTTGATTGTGGCGGACTTTTTGAATTATGATTATTCGTCAATAAAATATATGTACATATATGTACTTTTATAATTCAGTACTTGATAATGCATTTGTGTTGCTTTGCTACACGACCTTACAATAGATCATAAATTTAATCATAAATATTTTATATTCGATAAAAAAACATTTATTGGCATAAATCATTTTTATTTAGAAAAATTGTTACATACATAAAAAGGTAGGAGCAAGGATAATTTCAGTCTTAGTTGTGGATGTCAAACTCCATTTAAAAAAAGTATCGAAAATAGCGAATTTTTATATGAAATTTTACATCCAACCAGTTTAAATTAATTGCTCAGCTTTGCTGGTGAGTTTACCTGCTTTAATTCGCCTTGGTTGGGAGTATACTATTTGATTTGACATTTAAATTTAAGATTTTTCAATACGGGGTAGTTATTTACAATTAGTCAGTTTTGCCATATATGGCCAATACATAAATATTATAAAAATATTAGTAACACTGGAGGAACGCCTCACTTGTGGCCGTTGCTACATCTATAAATAAATTCAGTCGGCTAAAAAAGTCAATTTTACACAAAAGTAGTATTTTATTATGGTGCTAGAAGAGAGTAATTTAATATTGTTCACGGTCGAACATTTTTTAGTGTAAACAAATCTAGTGAAAAATGTTTGCATGTTAAAAAAATCACAATTCAAAATTATTTAGTGAAAGTAGTAACGAATTTATATAAATTATTAAATCAATAAAATCGTATTTGGTAAAAAGAGCAAAAATTAAAAGGTGAATAATCAATTTTTAATGGGGTGGAGAATTTCAGTCTGTTATTTGCGCGAGAGCGCAATGTATATGGTAGTAAAGTCAAGGAATTTTCGTATAAAATTCAGCTTTTAAAAATTAAGTAACAAAAACCTAAACGTTTAGTCTTTTTTAATAAAACAGTTTATGACCATGACCATACAGGATTTATAATCTTTGTGGTTGAGCTAGTTGAATATCAAGGACCGTTACCGCCCTTCGCGATTGATTTACACCCTAGTATACGTAAATACAAACATACATACATACATATGTATGCGAGTTGTTTGACTTTTTTTATTTTTTGGAATATTTTTTCTTACATATAAATTTTCCACTTTAAGTATAATTAAAAAAATCCAATCACGTCCGAAATTAATTATTGAATCCTGAGAACGTGGAGTAAAAATAACCTGATTGTCTTTATAAAAAGTTTACAGGTGTCGAAAAATTGTTTTTTGTTTTGATAGATTTTTGTGTTTTTAACAAAAAAGAGGCACATTTTAATAAATAAATTTTTTAAATGAGTTTTAAGTAAATAAGCACCGATTGTATCAAAACCAACACCCACTAAAATAAGTCCAAAACATTTCCCGCAAATATTGCAACTCGTGTCGAAAGTATAATTTCGACATTAATATTTCCTCACTAAGTACCGAAAAAATTAAAAAAAAGAAATTCCAACCTTTTCAATGAGATGTGTCCTTTAATGAAATGTGAGACCGTATTTAAGTAATAATGTAACCAATAAACAAGTGCCTATTACATCTATGGAGGCCATAACGTACTAAAAAGATCTTAAATATCGAACAATTCTTAACAGTTAAAATGAACGTATCTTATAATAATTGCTTATGCATATTATGAAATATATATGTACATATATGAAATATGTACAGTATTGGGCAAAACCTAAGAAACATTGCTTAATATTAGCTTCTGAGTCAAATTATATTTAAATCAACATTTTTCAATTCAATGCTTTAATGCAGTTTTATTAGTTACTGTGTCATACAAAATTACAAAAAAAAAAACTAGTAATTATCTCTCACCTAACGGTTATTTTAGTAAAATAACAAAAAAATACTCAAAAATTCATTGGGCAAAACCTAAGAAACTTTTAATATTTGGTATAATAACCCTTATTTTTTATTACTGCGGCGCACCGACGCGGCATAGATTTGATTAAATTATCAATTATTTTTGGATCTATGCGTATCCATTCATTTTCCAGACACGAAAATAAATCGTCTCTGTTGGAAAATCGTTTCGATCCAACATTCCTCTTCAATATAGAAAATAAATTTTCGATTGGGCTCAAATCGGGCGATTGGGCCGGCCAATCAAGCACTTGAATCCCTTTCGATTGTATCCAGTCCTTCACCAACTTCGATGAGTGTTTCGGATCGTTATCATGTTGAAACATCCATCGAAGTGGCATATTCCACTCGGCATATGGCAACATCTTATTTTCTAAAATGTCCCTATACACAAATCTGTCCATTATGGTAGAAATTCTGTGGAAAGGCCCTAGGCCATGACCTGAAAAACACGTCCACACCATCACATTGCCACCCCCATGCTTGACAGTTTTTTTACAATATCGGGGTTTAAGCCTTTCACCTGTATTGCGTCTCACACGACATATGCCATCGGAGTTGAACAAATTAAATTTGCTCTCGTCGCTAAATAGCACACTTTTCCACTTTGTAACTGACTAATCAAGATATTTTTTGGCAAATTCGAGCCTAAAAAAATCAGGCATCAATGGTTGACTGTATAGCTTAAAAATACATACCGTTTTTTTGCGTGACGTTTTGTAAGAAGAGGTTTTTTGGAAGCTGTATAACTTTTCAATCCAGCCTCTCTTGCCCGTCTGCGCACTGTGCTGGCATCAACACTTAAGCCTAATTCTGACACAATTTTTTTTGACGAGATGAAGGGGTTTTTTTTTATTATCTTCTTGATATTTCTATCATCACGAATTGATGTTTTACGAGGTCTTCCTCCAGGATTAATATTGACAACAGTTCCTTTATCTTTATAAAGGTTTATCCATTTGGAAACCATTGATTTGCTTACTTTCAACAAACTTGCAATTTCAGCCTGTGATTTGCCTGTATTATAATGCGTTATAGCATTCAATTTAAATGCTTCACAATATTTTCTACGTTCCATATTATTTTAATTTTACAATGCGCAATTTAATCGTTAAACGCTTTCAAATGCATACTAGATCACTTTTTCATAAGAAATCATCGAAAGAAATAAGAAATTACCGTTATCTTCGAAAAAAAAACAAATTTATTGTACAAAAGCAAAAAGTTTCTTAGGTTTTGCCCAATGAATTTTTGAGTATTTTTTTGTTATTTTACTAAAATAACCGTTAGGTGAGAGATAATTACTAGTTTTTTTTTTTTGTAATTTTGTATGACACAGTAACTAATAAAACTGCATTAAAGCATTGAATTGAAAAATGTTGATTTAAGAATTATTTGACTCAGAAGCTAAAATTAAGCAGCGTTTCTTAGGTTTTGCCCAATACTGTATATACAAGATATTGTTTTGATGAGTTTAAAAATTTGATTATATTAGCAAGGTCACCGACTCCTTTCTATTTTTCTTGAAAGGTTTTTATGCTTAAATATTTAATTGCACTAAAGCAATTTCAAGTGTTATATGTACGTACATACATATAAATATGTACGTACATACATATGTGTATGTAAATAGTGTAAGCACTTTTCAATTAAAATTTTATATTTGATCAAAAAAGCCCTTAAACAATGATTTATAAAAGCTGGCCATCTCGTCTTTCTTAATCTACAATTACGTGGGACGGATCAGGATATATTGTAGTGGGTTTTTAGGGTTAACACTGTTTCGGTGGATATAATATTTACTATTTATAGACTACTTAGGAAAATTAGCATAAAAAATGCCTATAGCTAACATTAACTTAATATATATTTTTTTGACCAAGGAGTATTTCATTCGTCGGGTTAAAATAAAATGTATTTTTAAAATGTTTTGAATAAATAATAGGCAAATAAATTTATCATAAATGAGTACTGAACAAATTTTCCAACGTAGGTCTTGTAGGTTTCACCATTTGAAAAATATTCACTATGGCTGATGATGAAGTTCTATTTGACGACGTTTATGACCTGTGTGAGGTTATTGGCAAGTAAGGAAATAACTGAAAACAATATAAATATTCGTTATCACATTTAATTTTACATGTTTTTCCAGAGGACCATTTTCTATTGTGAGACGTTGTATACATAGAGAATCTAATCAGCAGTTTGCCGTCAAAATAGTTGATGTAGCTAAATTTACAGCTAGTCCTGGACTTAGTACAGCAGGTAAGAATAAAATACATGAAAATATTACACTTCGTTTATGAACATGTAATTATTTCTTACACCATACTATATTGACAGTATGCAACAAAAATATATATACTAGTATCACGTTCCCCTTGATGGTATAACAAAAAATAAATATTGACATTTTAGTTTTGTAAGGCAAGTAAGAAAAATGAAATAACAATTTGTTTGTTGTGCGTGCTTCTTGTTAAAACTTTAATGTTTTTGCCTTGATTTATTTTTTTGGTTTTGGTCTGAGGAATTTCCAGCATAAGACGTTTTTCTAAAAAGCTGGGTGCATAGGTTTTTTGATAAGCTGTCCTAAGAAATTAAACGGCATGAAACGCAATTTTGTATATCTTCAGAATTGTTGACACTACGTCTTGAAAAAATATTTGTTCGTGGTCTTCTGTATGGAGAATAAGTGTTCAGTTTAAGAATAATTTTTTGTTTGGCATCGAGAGTGTTTTGTGTGTGTGTGATTACAGAACAGCGTTGTGCGAACAACTGTCGGATATGTGAAAACAGTATTTATTGCTTTTTCCATTATAAAAGTTCCGACAAAGTTCTTGAACTACTATATTTTATATTTTTTAATGAAACGCGTTTAAAGTTCTTATATTTCCCAAATTTTCTGCCGGTAATATTAACATTTATTTTTCACAGTCTTGACGGAATTTTTTTATTAGCTTCTTAAAAAAATGTCATCATTCATCTTATCGTGAATAGTTTTGGCTACTACTATATGTATGTATATTTAATTATAATAAAGAAGCCGTTAAAAGTGTATACAATTTAAATGGCATAATCACAAAACAACACACACACACACACACATTCTTTTTGATTTTAATAACGTCCAAAATTCTGACAATTCGGTGGCCCTGACTAAGAAAAGCTACAAATAGTCAGCTAGGCTAGGGCTTTTATCTAGTGAAATATACATCGCTTTTCTTAGCCAAACTCAACATTGTACAGTTAGTAGTAGATACTGCATAACTTTTTCGATTTTTTTTTATCGAATCGGCAAGACGAACTTATAGAAAGTGAAAATGCTAAATGTGCCAAGATGGCCACATCGGCGGTAATGGATTTGTTTCATTAAGATGACAACTTCAATATTCTAAAGCCGACAATAGTAAGAGATAATAAATAAAATAACAAATTGGTTTTATTTTAGTTCTTCCTTTTCTCTTCTTTGGGAACAATATTCCCATAACTGTTAAATTTTAACATACAAAAATATAAATAATTACTGATGTTACAAATTTATATAGATCAAAATATACTTATTGCAGATTTGAAACGAGAAGCTACAATATGTCACATGCTTAAGCATCCACACATAGTGGAACTCTTAGAGACCTATAGTTCGGAAGGCATGCTCTATATGGTATTCGAGTTGTAAGTTGTCACTTGTATGAGTATACTATCTTTATATTATATTTATGATACAATACCTATAAAGAACTTCTTACCTTTTTTTTAAGTATGGAAGGTTCAGATTTATGCTTTGAGGTGGTACGAAGAGCAGTAGCAGGATTCGTATATAGTGAAGCCGTTGCTTGGTAATATTAATATATTACTATGACATATATAATTATATTATATTTGTATGATACAGAGGAAATAAATTCTTTATGTTTTTTTTAGTCACTATATGCGCCAGATACTGGAGGCGTTACGTTATTGTCATGAAAATGATATTTTACATCGAGATGTTAGACCAGCATGTGCTCTCTTAGCAACTGTCGACAACTCTGCACCAGTTAAATTAGGGGGCTTTGGCTCAGCCATTCAGTTGCCAGGAGGTAGGGAGGCTTTAGAGACACATGGTCGAGTAGGATGTCCACATTATATGGCGCCAGAGGTTGTAACAAGACGTCTCTATGGAAAGGGATGTGATGTTTGGGGGGCTGGAGTTATGTTATACGTTCTTCTATCTGGCCGTTTGCCATTTTTAGGATCGGGAGTGCGGTTACAAAACTCAATAGCAAGAAGCAGCCTAACGGTATGTAATGTGTATAAAGAGCAGTCACGAATAATCTTAAATTTTTTTTATTTAATTTAGTTTGACGCACCAGAATGGAAGTCAATATCTGCCTCTGCAAAGGATCTAGTTTCTAACATGTTGGCTAGTAATCCCCAACACAGGCTATCTATTGCGCAAGTTCTTGAACATCCATGGATAAGAGTAATTTGAAATAATGAAGTCTATTTAAAGTTAATTGTTTTGTTGTATAATTTATTATTTGTGTAGGACCGAGACAAACTTCAACGTCAACATTTGGCTGATACGGTTGAGGAATTAAAGCGATACAATGCTCGACGTAAACTTAAAGGAGCTGTGCAGGCCATTGCCGGTGGCACAACTTTAGATCCTATTTTTGGGACCGATACAGACTCTAGTATATTAAACGTAATATTTTCCGTATTCGATAACTAATTATACAAATTTGTTTTTAGTGCCTGTTGCTTCGGCTTCTGATATTTTAAATGAATGGGCTGATGAGGAAGCTGGTATCGAAGCTGTGCAACGAATTTTAGACTGTTTAGACGATATTTACGCTTTACAAGATGCTCACGTTGATTCTGATGTTTTACGCGATATGTTAAGAGATAATCGCTTACATCAACTACTGCACGTACGTCTTTGGAAGACTACAAATATTCTTTATACGTATATTAAATTTCAATTCGTAATTTAATTTAGCTGTTTGATCGCATTAGTTCAAATGTTGTATCCCCAAATCGTGCTCCAGTCGCAGACGCTGTAGCGCGTAGCCGCGATGTTATAGAATTATTAACTTCTATAGGTGGTAATAAATATCTAAAGGATGACCTAATGCAAATTTTGGTTTCACCTCATTTTCAGGTATGTAACGGAAACTATTAACTTTAAACATTGTTATTTGGCAAGATTTATTAAATTTTACGAAAACGGGAGTCAGGAGAGTTCTGTAGCTTTAATAGGTAGGCGAGTTTGCCTATCAAGCATATGATTATGGGTTTCTCGTTGGATAACGAAGTTTGTCCCTTATAAAGGTTGGCAAGTATATCTCTAAGCGATATTTAAGGCTGTGTTTCATTTGAAAGATACTAAACCCAAGGGTTAGTATACATTTTCGCAATTGACAAGTGCATTTTTTTCAACATACAATTCAATCGAAAACATTTCGCTCGTGGTCAAATATGCGAGTGAAAAGTTTTTCATTGGAACACAGGCGGATAACTTTTTTATATAAACAATCGATTGAAATTAATACGGGCAAAAATAGCAAATGTGAAAATTTAAATTTCGGTTAAAACAATGTATAACTTTTTTTACTATGGTTTAAATTTGCCGCCGTCAATTTCTTGTATTATGTAAGAGTTAATAACCCTGTAATCGAACCCCTGTAAAATATACTTTAAGCTTTTTGTATTTATTTACATTAAAATGTAAAAGTGAAATTTGGCTTTAAAGGAAAAAATGACTCTTATAACACTTAAGCATTTAAATCTTTCTGGTAACATCGATAATTTGCTCACTGTAAGGATTCAACGGTTTATTTCGAAGCTATATATGGCCACTAATATTTGAAAGTTTTGTTTATTGTTGGTTCAAATTTTGCACTAATTGAGTGTAGTGCAGATTTTTGCACAACATCTGCCTTAAGTGATAGTGAAAAAAAGCACTACCACTAAATTCTTCTATGGCTAGTGAAGAAATGGTTTTTTAACGCTAGGCTGGTGAAAAGTAATGCAAAATAAATTTACACACATTTAGTGCACTCCCATATGGATGTGAGGGAGTGTAAAATTCAACATGAAAATTGAGAGAAATAAACCTTGTGACAATCCTGCTTGTATTGTTCTTATTGTAGAATGTTGTATATTAAAAATGAATGAAATATATTACAGGGGACACTGTTGAAATGAAATTGTGGCCGATTTGATTTGCTTATAAATTTGAAATGTGCATGGAAAAATAGTTTTTAGGAAAAATAAATAATGTTTATCATTAGGTTAAAAGGAGTATATGTATGTATAATGAATAACTAAATTTAAAGATACGAGTTATTCATTTGTTAAAAGATAATTTTCGGCACATGGAAAATTCTAGTGGAGGCATTTCTCATTAAAAGTTTAAATGGAAGGTTTTGTGAACCCGGAAAATCCTCCAGCAAACGTTAGATTTTCGGACTCCGACGACTCAGCAGCGAAATCGGAATTAATGTTATTAATATTTGCAAATGCATACAGCCAGGCATCTAAAAATGTGCGGGACAAATTACATACAGAGCCTTTATCAATCGAAAGGATCTGCAAGAAAGGCAGTGCTGCTTAAGAATTAAATTTGATTAAAAATGAAAAATGCTGATGTCGTAAGAAACCACATAAGGAATTGTTTTGCCATTATAGGTAAAATAAATTAAATGAAATTAGAAATAACCGATGATCCATTGACAATTTTACTTTTATACAACATTCCTGATTAAAACAAATCATTTAGAATATCAAGAAAAACTGCTAAGTATTAATTTATTGAAGATAAGACTTGAAAGAATATGGAACTCGAACAAGAGTTGCTGGTGAGGAATCATCAGATGCAAACAAATTTTAAAATTCGAAATAATTGCGAAGAAATACGACACAAAGCAAACGATTGTTGCTCGAAGAATCAAATTAAGCCCAGGTGCGTAAACGAAAATCGTAAAACAACGCGATACTTGAGGACTAGTTCCATCGGTTCAAATAAAACTAAATTCATGCATCAAAATCTTCGTCTACCGAAGTGCTACATTTATCTAATAATGAATCGACAACAATTGTTGAAAACTGCATGCAAATGAAGCGAAAGCAAACCCAAAAACCATTTGAAAGGTCGATTTAAAAATCATCAGAATTATAACTTATTTAAATCGATGTATGTGCGTGCGGTCCCATGAAAGTAAATTCAATAGGTGGCGGAGATACTTATTAACTTTTATTGACGATACATCAAGATGTGATAAAATTTATTTTCTAAGCAAACGAGAGGAGTACTCGAAAAATTCAAAGAATTCAAAAGCATAGTTGAAAATTGAACGAAGCAGAGAATAAAAACTATTCGATAAGATAATGGGACTATGAATTTTAGAATTTTGTAAAAAAAAATAAGATAAAAGACATGCATTCACTGTCGAATACACACCACCAAGAAGATGGAGTAGCCGCAAGAAAAATCATACTCTAGTTGAAATGGCTAGAAGTCCCAAGTCTTTTGGCAGAAGCAATATCTTATATACATATATGTATACAAAACATAGATTGTTCAACTAAATAACATATGTACATACTTACGTATATCTTGAAAAAAATGTATTGAATTGACATTTTCATAAAACCGATATGAATTTTACCACATCAAGAACGCGAAGAAAACAGCGAAGGCGTAACGAATATTTCCATGGTTTTTAAAATTGATGAAACTGTAGTGAGCTGTAGTAACAATAAAAGTAATGAATATCAAACATCATTAATTGCAGAACAAGGTCCTGGGAGGCCCAAGAAAATGTAAAGTGGGAGAAGAGCAGACCAAGGAACCTTTTCAACATAATCCAAAGTATGAAACTGAAATTGAAATATGTATTGCAAGACTGAACATGATGCTTTATTAAAAAATGTAATCTGGACTTAGGACTCTATCCAACAAACCTTAAGGTTGTAGATCGCAAATGGGTTCTATCTAAAAAGTATGAAGCAGAAAAAACTGTAGAGCATTATATACCATCTTTCGCGCCAATCGCAAGAATTTGATCTATAGGATTACTGATAGCCCTTGCAATATAATTAAAATTATACTTTCATCTGGCGACATACAAAAAACAATTTATGTAAATTAAAGCTGATGTTTTAGAGAAGACTATAAAAAGCAAAACTATGAAGATAAATCATATTTATTAATGGACTTAACCAGTCTGGAAACTAATGGTATAGAAAATAGACGAACAATTTAAGAAACTAAAGTTTAAATCATTAATAGTTCAGATAATTGCGTGTATATGATAAAACAAGTGGAAGACATGATTTTAATTACCAATTACTTACTAGTAGCAAGAAATAGTAAAGCAAATGGAAAAAACTAAAATATGAATTTCAAAAATCATTTGAAATGAAAGTTTTCGGTCAACTACATTTCTGTTTGTGTATTCAATTTAACACCAACTATCGAAAGCAACACTGGGTTGCCGTAAAATGAGTCTTACGTTATTTAAAATGCATTTACAATATTGGCCTACATTATAAAGCAACATATGAAGCATTTACTTGCTATGCTAATGCATATACGGGGTATGTGCGTAAATTCGCAAATGCGTGTTGGGATACGAGCAAAAATGGATTGTAGATATGTCACTTGCAGAACCCACTAAGGAATAAATCCACCCACGAAAATTTTTAGAAGAAATTTTAAGAAGTCAAAGTTCAACAGTTACTTACACTTATAACCAAAGAGGTGGACATTAAGCATAAATTTAATATATCACAAAAAAACAAACATGTGACATTTGTTAGGGAAAACGTAACCGATGAAAATATTAAAATTGAATACTAATTACCTACTGCCGATGTGCTAGCGGATGTCATACCAAAAAGTCTACTAAGTATAAAACATAATAAATGCATTTCAGGAGTAGCATTACTCATTATTCATAAATAATTATTGTTAAGTTATAAATAATACAGCGGAGTGTGGTATGTATATTAATAATAAATTAAATACTGTATAGAAAACAAACCGTGGACTACACACCCACCCACTATTTAAATGTTTAAAATATAAATTATCAAAAATATTTTGGTTAAATAATGAATAAATAAGTTTTTAGGCAATATTAATTTAATGTGTATAATCAAATAACAAAAAAAAAAAAAAAATAGAACTCTTAATTTTTCGAAAAAATTATACTAAAAATACGGTTGATTTTACTTTATAAGAATATTTGATATGCTCCTGAGCCCTATTACGCTATTTACTGGTAGTACAATTTTTCCTCTACCCACAAAATATCAAAATATATGTCCTGCTAAGTAACAAAAAGTAGTTAGGTCTAAGCACTTGCACAGGAGTGTACATACATATACACTTACATACGTTAATACATCAGTGCTACAATAGAACACAAAACATACATCCATATGTGTAATAAAATGAACTCTCGTAAGAAATTGTGGCATATGGAGGAACGGGAAAAAGAGTGGATTGCAATATAAAAGCTGCTGCTGAATACATCGTTAATGCTCTCTTTTTAATATTGCATACATGAACAAGTTTGCATTTGCGAATGTCTGGCGTAAGGTGGCGGCTGGCTTTCAGTTTCTTTTAGGTTTTTACTTGCTTTTGGTTTTCTCGTATGGTCCGAGAGTTTAAGAGTTTAACGTATTTATTATGATTTTCTTCTTCTACAACAACAAGTCAACTACGAACATTTACATCGCTCGCATCATATAAATCGCTGCGGTACTTTGCGCTTTACGCTTTTAACGGGAAGAAAATTATTTATCCGTTATTCCGTGTTTGTTCCTTATTCGTTCAATTATTGTGTTGTGCACAAATGTCTTCAAGAGCATATAAGAAAAATCATTGCTTGTTATAAGCTAAGTCACGTGTAAGAGGTGCCTCACGCCATACTTACATACATACATACATACATATCACAAAATTGTATATGTTTAAGTAAATTGCTTTACAATACTTTTACGCTATTTAAAATGTATAGCCAAAAAAATTAAAAAAAAAAAAAACAAAAACAAAAAATATGCGGTCATTGTACGCCGCACTCTGAGAATCAAAAAGAAAATTTACCAATCTAAGAAATCTTTAAAGAAAGTATGTATGTCCTTTCACAAATATTCACATACTCGTAATGCAAACGTTTTTAAGTGCACATTACAGTTTGTAAATTATTAATCTTCCTCTGAGGGGGTATAACCCACATTTATTAGTTTTTTTCCAATTGTGTGGAGGGATCGATTTAACGATGGTTGTTTATAAATTTTCCCAAGGGATCAGATAACTTACGTACCTTGGACCGATCTGTATATATGTATGTACAGTTGACAGGTATAAAGTTGATTTAAAAAGGCTAGATAAAATTGCAAAATAGAAAAATGACAAAAATCACAAAATTGTAAAAAATCATAGTACACCTGTGCTTTTATATAATTCTTTGACTCCGATTCTCTACTGGGCAATTCTACAAGGCGCCAAAGTCAACAACCGCGCTTGTTGCTTTTTAACAGATTATGCCATTCGGGTGAATTTTCAATGTGTTGGAAAGTTGCTACTATAACGCCAATTCCCAAAAAGTAAGAGGCCAACAATCCTAATACAATCCTATACACCGCCCATATCCGACAAAAAATAGAATACATCTCCCATGTATGTCCATTTTGAAACTTCACGACCACTTACAGGATAGATCGAAGATGCTTATCGGGATAGTATCGTATACAATACCATTGACTCACTGTAACGCAATGAGGGTTGTGTGTCATTGTTCCATCCTTACTATAACGGAATGTGCTTCAATAAAATATTTGTTCCTTATACCCTAAGATTTGTACATGTAACATGTTCTTCATTAAGGGCTCATACGTTCGTAATAGATTGCCCACTGGGTCGCACAACACACTACAGGGAAAACTCCTTCCAGAAGCCTTTCCTGCCACTTTCAATATAGTAAAATTTAAATCGAATGTCAACAAACACTATTCATTCCCGTTCTCCCCCTTCCTTTACCCCTTTTTTCCTAGTCCCATCACAATGCATTGCACGAGCAGTGGTCAATAATTATATTCAAAAAGTTCAAATAATTGGTACAAACATAAAAGATATGTTTATTTTGTTTTGTGGAAGAAGTATGCTTCAAGTACATACATATATGTATGTAATTGTGATGGGTGTATCAAAGTATTATATTTGTTTGCCAAATTATGGAAGTTGCCAACCATTTCTAGAGAGAGTAGCCGTGATATAACTATTACCATTATACTTAAAGACTATTTCTTCCACAAAACAAAACAAAATATTCAGAGATCATTTATGTAATTATATCTACTCGAAGATAGGCAAAGACAGTTCAGTACATTTTTTTTCTGTCCACCGAATTTGTTTGTTTGCTTAATGGAGGTTTTTACCGCTGTATTGCGTAGAACGACTTTTCTAAAATTCAATTAAATATACGGACGGAAATTTGACAGTCGTGGGGTTCTTTGTGTATTTAGAAAAATTCTTGCAAAATTACTCTCCCAAATGGTTAAAAAGTAAATGATCGCTTTTCTAGCAAAAATTAGCAAGTAAATTGCGGTCGCGATGGGAATGATATATAAGATTTAAAAATTGTACTGACTGGCCATTAAATAGTACGCCGTGGAAAGTAATTGTACTAAAGTAACCATAATAAGATAACATAGCACTATATGATGACAATGTTGCTTTTAAAGAAATTTATTTAAAATAAAACCAAAATAATTATTAAGAAACTAAAATAAAAGAAAATAATGCTTTAAATTATCTATAATTTTTCGATATGATGCATTTAATATACATATGAATGTATGTAAATTTTTTTTATAGCAAGTGGTAATATCTTTAACGTAAATGCCAAAATATGTATGTATGTATGTATGTATATCAGAAATAATCTTTAACGAAAATACATATATGTAGGTATATTATTGTTTAAAATTATTTATAAAAAATTTTACTTTTTCATTATTGTTGAATTGCACCGGAAAGAGTACAATTATTATATTATATTATAATTCATTTTAATAAAAGTACTACATATTTCCGTCGTTTTGAACTTCTTTGCTGTCTGTTGTTCTCGCTAAATTGAAGAAAAATAAAAAAGCAACAAAATAGTAATTGTTTGTTATATTAATTTAATTACTAAATACTTACATTTTCTTCCATATTACAAAATTATATTTTTTTCAAAATTTTTTCCAATAATTTATTTTGTAAACAAAAGCACAAAACAGCTGGTTGAGAAATTCTTGCTAGTAAAAATTTTACAATTAATTTTTTTCTCTCCCATTTTTATTCTCTTGTTTTACTCTCTCGTTGCTAGTTTTTCGAGTTAATGAACACTTTTCCAGTAACAATTAGTACTTTCAGTTACTGAACAGAGCTAATGTAAATGTTCAAAATATGAATTTTATAATTAAAAACGGCACTACGTTTTAAGCAAACAAATCAAAATTTTGTAAATTTCACGGCAGTATTTGACTAAAGCTGTAAATAAAAAGAATCCCTATAAAAACAAAGATAAAAAACCCCCCGGATGGGTTAGGGCAAATTATGGCATTGGATATTAATCGAAACTCCCATTTAAATGCGTTTGAAATTTCGAACGATATCGAATGGCGTAATTTGGTAAAGACTTATCTTGGTCAGTGACATCGAAATAATAATGAAATAATATTCATAGTTGCAACGATCATAGTTGGAGAATTAGTTGTATCGTTGTGTGTTAATGTGCATTTGTGTAAATGGACGACGACGAAGATTTCGATTTCGCAATAGAACCATTTTATATACAATGGATCGGTTTGGAAACTGCTGAAAAATTACCATCTTATATTACAAGATACTACAACAATTTACACGTCAAGGTGAGTGAGTACCATGCTAATATTTCCTAAATATCAAAAATATACGATTTTGTTTCTGATTAGTGCATAATGGCCTTTAGTGATATGTTGTGTCAGTGTCAAAATCCACATTATTAAAATGCTTTAAAACTGCTAGTGAAACGTGGCAAATATAGATGTAATCCAAATATGATCAGCATTTGCCAGGCTAATTAACACAACACAACAATTAGTTTTTAAGTGATTTATTCAATAAATTCATTCCCAATTTGTATTTTTATATATGAAAAAACAAGATACCAGAACAAAACTAGTTTATTGCAATAACATGTTTACGATTCTTTTGTTAAATAAAGCGGGATTAAAACATTTTGAAATCCTCCGGGATCCGGAGAAAGTTTACTTTAAAATCTTGAATACCGCGATTTAAAAAAGTCAATCCTGATTAGCAGCTGCTTTTATACATAAAAGTGATTTACTCAAAAATTTCAGATAAGTGCAGAACCATTTAGAATATTCGACCGCCTGTTCTTAATTTTGTTATACAAATTAATAAACTAATTTTCAACCAAAGAATTAACCCTTGCATACCGTTATGTCTACGTAAGCAATTAAATACAGCAACAGATAATTGGAAACAACAAAATATCAGTGGAAGTAAAAACTTTATGACCCATGCTAACACCTCTTATATCTGAAAGAGGCCGTGCTGCTCGTTTAAAATTTGCCAAAGATCACTTAAACTGGTCTCGAGAGAAATGGAACACTGTCCCCTTTTCAGATGAGCCCAAATATAAGTTAAGGGGAAATAATGGAAGATAATTTTTTACGGCGGCCGAAGGGAAAGAGACTGGAACCCAGGTATACGTGTAAAACAGTCAAGTTTTGAGGTGGCAACATTATGGCAAAGAATGGGTACAATCTTTTTATAAAAGACACAGTGACTGTGATCGGGTACAGATCAGTTTTAAATGATGTTATGTCTTTATAGGCAAAGGAAAAAATGCACGACAACGATCCAACCATACCTCAAGGGTTGTAACTCAGTGCCTACAGTTCAATGATCTACATACATATGTATGTCTTTTGAAGTGCCCTGCCCAATCTTCATAGAAAATATATATGAAGCTGTAGATCGCAAATAAGGGAGAAATAAAGATTTATCTTCTACGGTTATAAGCGAATGGCAACAAATATCAAGTGATACGTTTGACAAATTATTTAAGTCGATATAAAAAGAATATACGGGTTTTTGTTGAAGTGAAACTTAAGTTTCCATTGTTTTGACAACACCACAAAAATTATTACTTTTAATTTTTCTTTGTATTTTCAGCACTTTGTTATTTTTATGTTGTCAATAGGTCTGTTCCAGGTGCATAACAAAATAGTCCGCACTATTGAGAGTAAAAAGAAAATTACTCTCTGAATGTGCCAAAGTTGTCCAAAATTGCTAGAATGCAAAAAACCACAATTCAACAGCTTTAAATACTAATGGTGCCTACTTTCTCAAATAAATTTTATTTTATAATGCATAATATTTTAAAAGCAAAACATTTGCATCATTGGCAGCAGCTGTCCATAACTTTTTAACTGATCGATAAAATATTTTTTTATTAAATAAAGTGATAAATATACACAAATATATGTACTTACAACTTCAAGTTTATTGGACAAATTTTCCGTTTTGCTTTTAATAAATTTAAAATAAAAACTTTCTTTCTTGATTTAAAATTTGTTGATTTTTAAATATAAACAAAAAACAGCTTATAATTTAATTCTAGTCCGAACTTACGCAAAGAAAAAGTTCGTACAACTTTGTAGAGGAAATGAAAAATTTTCCTCTCTCATTTTCTCTCAAAATTGAACAAAAATTGTTATCTGGAACGCGTTTGGGCTAATTCAGACTGTTTTGTTATGCACCTGGAACAGACCTAATATGTGAATATAAATAAAACTACGTATTAGTGAAATAATTAAAAACTTGTCAAATTCATTTCTTCCATTCTTTTGACCACCCGAGCAATAAATACCTTTGGCAATTATCAAATTCACAAGATATTAACGTGTGTACCGCGTAAATATGAGTTTATAAATGTTATAATACAATGGTCGGCATATTTATTTTGACAAAGTATAGTGAAGAATTGTTTTATTGTTTTTTAATATTGAAATTCCTATAACGGCACAGTTATCGTAATATTTTCTTTACACTAATTCTTAAGTATACTTATGCAAAATATTTTGGTAAAATTTTTACCCATTCTCATTCTGAAGAGAGAAATGCAATTTGGTACAAGAATTTGTAACGGCATAATTATTTTGACATTCTATAATTTCATCTCATTTTGCTTTTTGTGTTAAGCTTTAATACAAAGCGGTCGTTGTTGAGTATTAAGTATTAACATTCGATGAAAGATAACTAAAAAAATTCTATTACTATTGTGTAAATATGGGAAAAATATCGGAATTAACTGCCACCTTCAGGAGCGAAATTATAAGCAAGTATAATCTGGAATATCTGTAACAAATATTGCCAAGGAGTACAATATACCTAGACAAACCGTTTATTATCAAATAAATAAATAAATATAAAGAAACAGAATCTGTCATTAATTTGTGTCGAACAGGAAGAAAATGTAAAACAACGGCAGTGGAGGATCGACAAATCAGAAAATTTAAATCTAATCCAGGTTTGACACCCAAAGCCGCCGCGTTGGAATGGAATTCGCACTCTGATAGTCATTTACGCGAAAGAACAGTTCGATGACGTCTAAAAGAAACCAACATTAATACATATGTAGCAAGATCAATTCCATGTATAGCCCCAAGAAACCAAAATAAAAGGCCAGAATTCGCAAACAGATACGAGGACTTTCGAGTATCACTCGTCAAAGAAAAAAGTTTTTGTTAGACTAGACCAAACTCGCAAAAAACCGCACCTGTTGTCGAAAAAGTTAGTCATGGAGGTGGCACAGTCATGTTCTGGGGCTGTATAGCATATAAAGGCTTGGGAGACTTGGTTCCCATCGACGGTTCGATGAACCAAAACCAATATTTGAAAATTTTAAATGAACACGCATTTCCTTCTGGCGATAGGTTGATTGGACCGTCATTTATTTTCCAACAGGACAATGAGCCTTGCCACAAAAGTAAAATGATTAAGACATTTTTGACAGAAAATTGCATTGAAACTTTGGATTGGCCACCCCAAAGTCCGGATTTTAATGTGATTGAGAATGTTTGGTCATATATAAAGCGCCAAAGAACCACAGATCTGATAAGAACCAGGGAAGGAACAATTTCAGAGCTTAAATCTTTGTGGGAGGACATACCAACAAAATACATTCAAAACTTGATCGATTCAGTTCCTAAAAGACTCCGGAAAGCCATTGCCGCTAAAGGAGGATACACGATTTATTAATATTAAAAATATCTAAAAGTATTACAAAAGTTTGAATAACATATTTACTATATGTTAAAATACTTATGCCACCCCCTAAATTATTAAATTAGTTGCATAGAATGCAAATTTAATTTAAGAAGTTATGATTTAAGTTTTTTAGATATTAAATAAATGCTACTTTCATTTAAAAAAAAAAATTGGAATTTTTAGTTATTTGGAAATCGGAAAAAATTCAAAGTGGTAAAATTTCTCAGGTGTCAAAATAAATATGCCGACCATTGTACATTGCTGAGCAATTAATAATAAAATTAACAATAACGCTAACGTACAAAAGGATGCCGCAGAAAAAAGTGAAATATTATTAAAATAAAATTATTTGCTTATTTTTTTATTATTTATAATTAATAATGTGTGATAATAAATAATGAAAACAACGCGCAACTTTTTTTTAGCAAGATTTTATGTTCCTGTTCAAGCTTGAACTTTTGCAATTTGAGGACGTAATTCTGCCCGTGTTACTTAGTGTATTAAGACAAAAAATTACTCGTGTGGCTGGGGCGGGGTAGACTAAACAAGTAAACCCACCAGGACAGCTGTGTATATTTTTTTTAACTTATTGAATGTCAAAGTCCATATAAAGAATGTTTCACCATTTCCCCTACATATTGCATATATGGAGTTTGACATCGACAAAGAAACCGGAAATACTTTGTCGGGGGTTAAGGTTTTACTTTCGACATATAAGAAGAAATGAATGAATTTTTGGCAACGTTTCCATTTGATTGTCAGCCACTGTATATTAAATTTTCTCTTTTTAATAATATTGAATTGAATTGTTCGAATAATCTGCGAATTTTTCAATTTTGAATCGAATAATTACCTACGAGTTTTTCTTAGCGCATTTCAAATTGCGGTCATGAAGAAAATGAAATGTAAATAAGAACATTAATACACACAACAACATAACACACATACGAGTACATTTGTATGTATGTGTGTATGGATTTAAAGAGAAATGATAAATTACATTTATTTTTTAGAATACAAAGTTGTATGCCCAACTTTTAATTAAAATTGACAATCGAAACACTAATTCAATTCTTTTTTTGAACGAACATCATCATTTGTTAGGCTTTGTACTAAATTAGTTTGCTGAGTGGTTTTTGCTTTTCTAAATATACAATTTTCTTTAGGGCTTTTTAATATGGCCGTGACATAAATATATTTTATGTGGCAAATTTTCTACTTCATCTTAAAGTATCGACCTACGTGCATTTAATTTTGAGTTTTGTGTTGTGGTGTGCTTTGTTGTATGTATGAAAGTTATTTTAAAAAGTGTCTGTCAATAGCAGTGAGATTATTGTTATTATTTTCCTCTTAAGTGATAGAGTCGACAAATCTAATAGTAAAAACAGCGTCCGCAAAAATGGCACTTCATCGTAGCAGAAATGCAGCGCAGACTCAATAAAAATATGGTAAACTCGGAAATTAAAAACCTTACATACATACGTATGTATGTGCAGAGTCAGCATCTGGCACATAACAGC
Source organism: Phania funesta (assembly GCA_963932375.1). Taxonomy (NCBI): domain Eukaryota; kingdom Metazoa; phylum Arthropoda; class Insecta; order Diptera; family Tachinidae; genus Phania; species Phania funesta. The sequence continues at coordinate 227,335 of OZ010652.1, forward strand.
ATCCACCACCCACTCACTCACTCACTAACTTATTCAATATTGTGTGCAATAATATTACTGTCCTTTTTCGATACAAGTGGCTGTGCTTAGCAAGGGGAATGTGTACATTTGATTGCTTTATCTGCATTCAGCATGAGTTAAGAGAGTCCAATGAATACATTACGAAATCTTCTGACTTTAATGCAAAGGCAGGATTCTTTCTATACTGGCTCACCTTGTACAATTTAACTGTGGCAGTATAACGCGAGCCCTTGGCTGGTAAGGGTACAACTATATAAAAAAATATAAAAAAAATATATATATAAAAAATCAACTGTGCACGGTATAGCACTGTATTAAGCCCTTTTTAAGTTTAGAAGTTAATTTTTTTTACTAAAACAAATGAAGAAAATTACATATGTGTGCAATATTTGTATTTACTAACAATTACAAAATCTTTAAACAAATCGATACAACAAAATTTGTAAAATTTGAGTACCTGTGTATAATCGTTTTCTATCCATCAAGTGCATTTTAGACATGATAGAATTGTGTATAATTGAAGTGAAATCTAATTAATGAAATAATAATTATCGAAATAAAAATAATAAATTGTTAACGTACATAGATGTTCGTATATATAGAAATATTTGTATGTATATATAAATTTCTTAAATTGAAATTTTGCATGTTGCGGTCGTGTTCATGTATTTGAACTCCGTAATTTCTCTACTCAGTTCTTACTATTACTCCTTTCGTTTCTCAGTTTGCCTCCTTTTTTAAGTGTGTATGTAAGACCTGCTCTGTACCACGTACAGTATCTCAATTTTCTATATGCAAGCCCACACACACACACACACACACATCCTAGATACAGCCTCATGAGGGAACCGTAGAAAAGCAACAATGAGATACTTTTTATTTGCTTTTACTGCTGACAGATTAGGAACTTAAATGAATATATTTTAGTTAAATTAAATTGTTCACTACATGCACATGTGTGTACATTTGATTAGACAGTAAAAGGCAATCGAATGATAACGAAGAATCCCTAAATTTAGAATGACAGTAGGTGCCAGCGAAGAAAAGATGATTAATTGTCTCTATGTTTAATATTAGTTGTACGAATTTTTCGGAGCCGGTTTTAAATATCTTTAGCGCATTGGGAGCATGAATGTTAATTTTATTTTAAACTACTTCTTAATTGGTGTATGCACATACATACATACATGGATCTTGTTGTTAATTTTAATTAGTCGTTTTTTCAAGAAGAAAAAACGGATGCAATTTTAACAATACGAGGCAAGTCTAATGAAGCTTTATTTGAATGTTGGCTAGGATGTGGTGACCGTGTGAAATTTTCATTCGGATTTCATTCTCTCTTGGTTTACAGTTCTAGATTGTTTTCGAACCGAATGAATTTGAAACTATATATACATACATAGCTATATGTATATATATGTATATATGTACGTACATACTATGTACCTTCATACAAGAAAATATAATAAAACTAAAAATTGCAGAAGTTGTGACGAATATAAAAGCATCGGGCGCAAACAATGTTCACTATTCTGTGACTAGTATTACTGCTGATAGGGAAATGTACTTATCTATTGCCGTTAAAAGGTTGGCTGAGAATAGAAAAACAGAAAGACTTATCGATTTTGCACAACAGATTAACTTTGAATAAAAATACATCTGCATCAATAATATTTTCGTGACATAGAAAACGACAACATCCTTTATTTCCACCAAAGGCGGACTTAAAAATAAAATATCAAAACAGCAGCGGCTGCTACATCATTATCATCATTATAATTATTGTGATTAGATACTGAATGTGTTACTCGGCTATTGACCATTTTTCATTGTAATTTAGGTTTTACTTTTGCTGTAAGTATTCAAATGGATGGATGGATGGCATTACTTTTTTATTTCTCTAATTTTTTAAAAGAGATTTAAAATGTGTACCCAGAGTTGCGCTTAAAATCCTCTCTTCTGTTAAAAAATTTCCTCTCCAAATCTTTTTATATCTGATTTAAATGAATCAACGGAATTCGAGTACGAGTATTGCCCACTGCAGCGGAACTCTCTGCTGAATAGTGTCATAATTATATTTGTACATTCAAATACAAGAAATTCTCATTTGCATTTTGTCTTTTTTTTATCATTTCATTAATATAGATACATATGTATGCAAAGTTATATACATATATATTATTTTCTTCTAATAGCCAAGGTTGTTAATTTAGGCATTTTCTTGCTAGATCTCTTTTATTTTCTTCTAACTTTGATTCGCTTTGACAATTTTCTATAATACTTTATTTATTACAAGTTTTTAGAACCAATTGCAAACATCTTTAAAACAAGCAGAAGATATTAATTATTGGCTGTAAAGAAAAGTTCCCGCTGTTTTAGTTAAAAAAAAAAATTGCTTCATCTCAATCGTAAACATTGTGATTCAAAGTATTTGTTATCATTAGCTATGACTTTTCCGCATCTTTCTGGCATAAGATAAACTTAGCGTCAAATTAATCATAAAACTTTAGCGGTCTTCCCGATCGTTCCTAGTCTGTGAAAATCGCGGTCTTTGAAGTGCCGAAAGCAATCTCTTCAACTGGTTTTAGAGAGACCATGCTTGTCATAAACTTCATTAAGCAAAATTTCTCGCAAAAGCACTTTTTTGGCTCAAAATGTTAAAAATTTTCAATGCAATGAAAAACTTTATTGTTGTGAACAGGCTAAATACTGTTGACAGATATCTAAACTTTCCAATATTTTCTATAATCCTTAACAATATGTTGCAAGTGGAGCTGTTAGAGATCAACAATAATAGTTAATTTGTGCCCAAATCCTTTACTTTCTTAATACGATATTAAAAGACACTTGTAGCCATTTTTTTATATCCGCGAAGGTGGCATCCTTATTTCTAGTGCCACCTATTCTCTTCGTTCAGCATTACTTTCTCTTAAATAAAAGTATCTAGCTATCATCATATGCAATATTTCACTGCTCCTTCTTCTGATGCTTTTTATTTTAGTTCTGACACTGTGTAAAGTGCAATCTATGCATGTGTGTTTTCGATAAGATAACGAAAATGACTCTGTTTCGCAGCGCTCTTTGATTGTTTCTTTCACCTGGGGTTGCAAAAAAGAAAAAAACACGAAAAGGTGAATAATGTTTTAAATAGTAGAACATTTTAGATATTAAAACCCGTAGCACCATTGTGAGGTTGTTTGTTTTTCAGTATTGGATTTGTTTCGTTTTTGACGTAAGTATCCATAATTTTTTATCTAGCATCCGTACCCATGTCCAGTAGTTTCATTTTTTTTATTAATACAGGAGTACATTTCACCCTCAAATGCTGCCGAATTTCAATTTCTTTCGTGTAAGTGATGGGAAAAGTAAATAAAATAAAAAAGATTTTGTTTATTTCTTATAGCCGAGATTTTCGTGTACTCGTATAAGGATTTCGTATACAATAAAACTGTTTCCTTAAGCAAAGCGTGCTCTTTTTGGCACAAAATTGAGGCATACAGATATTGCAATAAAAATAAAACAGAAATATTAAATTTAGGTATTCAGATTTATTTTAGAAAAATAGTTCATTTACTATATTTAACAAAGTGTAGATAATAATTCGTTTTTTTTAAGAATAAGAAATAATAAGTTTTTTTTTACATATAGAACGTTATTTTTGGATTCCTTTAATATGACTGGTATATCGCCGTAGATTGGCGATGTCTATAAGTAAATAATAATTCTCAATGTCTTAATGTAGGATTTAGGAGCAATCGTAATGAAGTGGGTATAAATATTCTCTCACTCACTCACTTTTGACGATCCAGCAGTCGCTTATCTTGTCGATAATTCTAGTTTTCAGTAACGATTATATAATTCACTAACTTTCTCCTTAACAATAGTAGACGTCATTAGACGTATTTGTCCAGATTAATATTATGTGGCATCCCTGTCAAAATAACCAACAACTCCAGAAATGTTCCTGCGTTTTAACTATTTTTGCAAAAGGCAAAAGTAAAATTAAATGCGATATTTTGCCCTATGTACATACTCCTACACTCTAATAAATATTATGTATCACATTATGTAAATATTATTTGTGGACAAATTTACGTCAATCAATAAATTTATTGGCTCACAACTAAAAGAATGGTTATTCGTCCACATTATGCACCATAATTTTCCCGGGTCTAAATCGCTAATATAAGATTTTTCATAGGTGCAACTGTCAGTTTTTTTTGTTTATAGGTCACGCTTCGCATTTTCAGAAATGTCACGCCAACCAAAGTCATTTGTCTTACAACACTGCGCCGCTACAAACTGCTGCAAATTGCAGTTTGTCGATTGACTAAAAAATACTTGTCATTTGGTTTTGTCGATAATCGTTTGGTTTTGTCGATAATCGTTTATATAACGACAACAGCTGATTTCATAATAACGAATGATTTTGTCGTTAAAATCTGGATTATCGGTACAAGGAATGGCTTTCAAATTGTCAGGTGGCGTATTTAATGTTTGCTGCATTAATAAAGTTATCAACTGAATCCACTTAATAATAATGTCTTGATTTATTCCTAAGCCCTTTTGAATAACCCTGAGCAACTCTGGCATACACTTTACTCGTTCATGTGAATAGTTTTTGTTTATGTAGAAAATATTTTGCCTAGAAATGAACTAATTATTTTGCTTTTCACGTTTTAATTGCAGAGTTAATAACCCAAAATCGCATGCTTAACTTTTTCATATTAATTCTAACCAAAAATAGTGAAATACATAAAACTCAAATTAAACCATTGTGATGAAATTAATTAAAATGGAAGAAAATTAAATAATAAACTTAAACTCGATGCTAAATTGAATGACGATAGTAATTAGAAAACCTTAATGAGCTTTTAATTTTTTCTATCATAATTTAAGCCATAAACGAAATTAAAAACAGATGCAAACTTATTTTAAGTAAGAAACAATAATTAATTAAAATGTAATTGTAATAACAAAAATGAGTACTAAGCAAATCCCTACTTGTACAGTGATATTTTATAAATTGTATTTGTAGTAGAGAATAACTATTAAAAAAAAATTAATTAAATCTTTGGAAAATTGTTAAAACTTGTTGAACTAGTTTGTTGTTAATGTTAAAGAACTAGTGAAGAAATGCATGTACATTTTACTGAATCGAACTGGAACTGGAACTTATATTGCAAGAGCAAGCAACCTATTATACAATAAAGCGCTAACGATTGCGAAAGAAGAAAATCATTAGGAAACAAAATATATGTACTTATATAGCTGTGATTATTCAATCGAATATTGCTAAAAAGCAGGCTGTGGTTAGTGTGGGGACGTCTGACAGATGATGCAAATGGAAAAGGCCTTCAAGCTATCGCATATGACAATACATGTGGATGAATTTATGCTGAGTTCAAAACAAAGGGCCTAGTTGTGCGGGTTAAACGTGCAGTAACATATCATAATACTCTTGTTAACGATTTGTGGTGAAATTGATATCAGAACGTTTGCGTTGAGGGCAAACGCGAGACCACAAATAAATAAACATTTATTCACGTCAGTCTTCTCCACCGCCACCGCACAGATTGCAATGCTCTGGTAGCCAGGACAGTTTTGCCGTGAGTCACTATTGCGATTCACATCCGACAAACAATTTCCGGGGAGTGGCGACAACTTCGGTGCCAGGAGTTCGTAGCGGCGGTGGTGGTGGTTGTGTGCAATGGTCGTCTGCCGAAGCCGCCAGTGTAAGTCCAGGTTGCAGTGGCGGGGTAGTAGCATGCTCAGCTGTTGTTCCTACTGGATCGACGTGTCCACATGGAAATTCTGTGCCTCAGTCAATGCCGCAGTCGTTGATGTCCGGTGGCGCCGGCCACGGTCGCAATGGCAATTTACTAGGTTCCCACATCTCATTAAGCGGCATGTCGATTACTGGCCGCTCTCTGGATGACATTTTGCCATCAAATACATCGGGTGGCGCCCACTGCCGTAGTATGAGCGGCCTTAATACTCTTAGTTTAGGCCTTCATGCGGCTCCTGTTCCTCCGCCACCTATTTTTAATCCATGTAGTTCAAATAGCATAAGTAGCATGTCAATACAAGGACCTTCAACCTCGCGCTGGGGTCCAAGAACGTCATGCCCAGTTCACAGTCCCTTTCGGATAAGAGCGCCGAACGGTTCGATATGCTCAGGACATCAGGTAATTGCTTACCCGTTCAACGGTATCTTAGTGTTTTGTAAATTCATTTAAATCCACGCTTAGTGACTTTTATATTGATTAATTAACTAAATGATTCACACTTACGTTTAATTTAAAAATCTTGCCACAATCACGTGTTCGAATAATAATTGCCTAAACACTTTTTTCCTTTCCATGTCTACAACTTTTAAATACAATATATCATTTTGCTTCTCTTTTTCTTCCAGGTAAGGTTATCCCAATATATTTCTGCCATGTATTCAACCAATACGCATAGCACTTTGTGCCAAAGACACGTAAGATTATCTCAATATAAAATTTGTATTTCTGGCTTCACTTACATTTGTCGGATTCACAAGCTATGTTATGACGTCATATTGTCTTAATGTCCTAATTATTTCGAGTAGTTTAAAAATATTGCTGTTGGGTCTAAACAAAAAGCGTCCTCAATAATTAAAACCTATTGTTTAATGTTTACGGCTCTGTCGTAGTTGCTTTTTTTTTTTGCTTTGTTTTACCTGTTATTTTTTTTTTTTTTTGCTATTTTTTATGTTCTGTGTTACTTTTTGGGGGTGAGTTTATTTCTGATGTTAAAATTTCACAGTTATTGTTGTTTAAGTCGGGAAGTTTTATTAAAACGTTTGTAGATTTTTTGAAATAGTATAGTAAATTGTGAGGGGTTGTTCACAGCAGCAATATTTTGTCACGCTATTAATGTAAAACTTATGACTTTATGACAGTTTGTGAATTCGGTAATTGTATTCGTTATAATACGAATACATAACAAACATAAACAAATATAACAAAAGTTATTCGATTAATTCACAGAAGACTAAGTCAATCCAATGAAATCATACATATGTATGAATATGAATTTGATTTCCAATCTAATAAAAAATAAAATTACATACATACATATATGTACATGAGCATATTATAAGCAATTTTATTTATGTTCACACTTTATATACAATAGTAGGAAAGTTTATTAAAAACTAATACAACTACCTAAAAAATATATCCTTGGACTTGATCCTGTTCAACAGTAAACAAGAATCAAGAAATACAACTGAAACCACAAAGTTACTTAAAATGGAGTAGAGCAAATTAAACACAGTTGCAGTAAGAAGGGACTGAAAAAATATAAGATCGTTACAAACATACTCGTAGCACAGCATAGCACAACAACATTGGTTTATTATAAATTTATTAAAGCTAAAATTTTAAACTAAGTACGAAAACCTTGAAAAACTGCATTATTTCAACAAAAGGCGAAACTTGACAATTGGTAACGCTGTATTGAACGAACCCCGTCATATCGTTCGCTTGCTGCAACGTTGTCATAACTCAAAATACTTGATTTTTCAGAAAAAAATGTTTGGTTGTAAAATTGATGCGAAATTCGACTGTGAAGTTAAAAAAAATTAATTTACAAAAGAAGACAAACAGAGGAGAAAAATAGTACTTAACATATTTTATTTATTTCTTTACTTGAAGCTCACACACATATATTGTGTATTATTTGTGCACGTTTTACGGGGAAACTTTAATCCTTTATGTCTCCTAAAAATACTGAACCGACTTAAATAAAATATAGATTAGGCACATCTGCAAGTGAATATCTTTAAAATTATAAACTTTCATTCACAATCAGCTGAGTAATGTGAGCGTAAATTGGATAACAAAAAATCCTCCAGCCTATTAACCTTCTATATATAGTGAAGGGTAGCGCAAAAGTAATGTCATAGTTTGAACTGGCTGTAAATTTGTTTTACATGAAAAATGGATCTGTTTTCATTAAAAGTTTATTTGAGGCTTGTTGACAACAAATAGCTCGATTATGGAGAGCAACCAAACTTCAGTTGAGAAGCCAGTTCACAAGCACATAACGAGAATAAAACATTTGGAGATAGGACAACGTTTGCTGGGCTCAGCTAGTTATATTCTGAAGGTATTTTATGCGAAAACGGGAGGAAAGTATTGATGACGAAATAAGAAGCCGGACTACATACATTTGTGGCTCTAACGGAAGACGGAAGTATAATATATTAATTTTAGTATGAAATTAACTATTCAAAAAATTACGCGGTTGTCAAATCCCATGCGGTTCGAAAATAGAGAGTTTCATTTTAGCGTGCGCTGAAGTTCAAGCGTTCTTACTTGTCATGTGTTTTTAAATCGGATAAAAAGGATTTCGTATAATAGTATTTGAGGTAAAATATTAGTTCCAGCTCCGTTTGTAAAAAAATACAATTTCTTCCATTTTTTGCTGCTCCTTTTATAAAGTTATTGGTTAGGTGGTAATTCTGTAAAGAAGAGGCGATGCGGAGTTTTTCGAATATTCACGCAAAGAAAAGCATGACTGAAGTAACACCGTAATCTAAGGGCAACGTATTACGATTGAATGATATGGTTATCATAATATATAATATTATACCATGTGGCACTTTTCATATATTCTATTCCAAATATATTATTATTTTAATAATAACTTATTTTCTGTTAATCAAAATATGATTTAGATAAACGACGAAATTTTTTAATTATTTTATTTATAAATTTTAAATTCTTTATTAATTAATTGAATGAACCAACCGAATGGCTTCAGAACCAAATGCTAAACTGTCAGAAAATCAATCATCTCACTTCGAGAACAGAATTTTTTCACAAACTGTGTACGATTGATTCTTAATCATACTTTGATTAAAAACGAAAAAAATGCTTTATATATTTTGTTTAAAATTAATATTTTATGGTTAGTAATATTATAATTATTTTGTATAGTTTTAGCCAAATTGTATTATTCAAGCCAACCAGGTTGGAATTTTACCGACATACATAGCATTTCTTGCCACCTCAAGTCGGATTGTTTTATAATTCATTTTTGACTAATTAAACGAATAATTTAATTAGGCTCAAGTTACTTTTTTATTCTTTCAATTAAGAAAGAAAAATTTGTTTTTAACGATAATTTCTACGCTACGCACGTGATCAGCCTTCTCTGTGTTTTTCTTCTTCCAGAACTTCGCTAGCTACACTAACTTTTACCCGCGGCTTCTCGCTCGCCCCAACCAATTTAGGTAAAATCTGCAATAGCACGATTTGGCCCTCGATTTTTATAAAGTTTTCGCAGTACAATATTAAAGTAAAATTTTGTTACAGCTATAAATCGTAAAAATCGCTTTGTTGTGAAATTATCCGTACAATCGATGCCAATTCGTTTGCTCGCCTTCAGTAAAAAATGTAAGGAACATTTGATGCATCGTTTTCTCATCATTCATTTTGGTACAAGTGGGGGGTTTTCACATGTGTGATGGATGTAAGTCTTTTTATAGTTTTTATGCAGATTTTTGGAACGAATTTCCGTCATTCCTTATCAGGTTTGGTTTGAAGGCAAACATGTTTAGGCTATGTGTCATCTTCAAATTACCCTGTCGGAATATCAAATTAAGAATCAATACTTTTTATCTTAAGTGCATTTAAAATGTCGTGTTAGTCCTGTCTCCCGCCAATAGAAAATAAAACAATTAGAGAAATAAAGTCGCACAATTGATGAGAGCATGCAAAGGCTACTTGAATCATTAAAAAAAATCCAAGGAAAATTGAAAAGTGATAGACAAAATTGTCAAATTATAAAATTTTTCATACAAAATGTTTCAGGGCCTGGTCAAAGCACATTTGTCACGAATTCGATGTCTACTCCCGTATATCGTTATATCTGTCTTTGGATTAGTTTTTTTCAAGACTCTAGCTGAATTATAAATACATATGTATGCATGTATGTATGTACGTATGTATGTATGTACATATATTTTAAATTACAATTAAAATCACGGGCCATAGTTAATATTTCAGATTTAAAATTAAGAAAATAAAAAATTAAAAAATTACTATCAACTTTGGATCCATTGTAGCATTTGCACCTTTAAGCGTTTTAATATAATTTCGTGATATCTAATTGGTTTCGAAAAGGGTTCAAAATTAATATTCATATTTCGTAAATCCTGGCAATTTAATTATATTAAATGAAATTGAAGCTTATTTTCTGAGCCATTTCCAATCTCAAGTTTTGGTTTATTTTGTTGGTTATTTAAAAGAAATTATAAAGAGTTTAAATATTTAAATATTAGATGTGTTAAGCGGAATATTAGTTTAAGAATTGCTCAACTACTGCGACATAGTCGTACAGCAAATGTTGTGTTATTTGAGTCCAATGTTAACTGTAAGACTGTGTCTCGGTGTTTGGGCTTCATCACTGAAGTCGATCGGAGTTAAATATATTTATGTTCTTCTGTTTAAAATTACCTATTTGATTAATGGCTGGGTTATATACACAGGTGATACTTACAGCTGATATCAACTGAGTAAAAAGGCGCAAATAATGCCGATGGAGTGTGAAGTGGCCCACAAAATGCATTCACTTCTGCTTGTATCTAATAAAAATTAACTTTTCCTGTATTCAATAAACATTTTCGCATTTCTTAAAATTTCAACAAATTGTAATTTAATAGTTCGATAAAATTCGTAAATATTCCAAAAAATTAGATTTAACACAATTTTTACACTCGCTGGCATTAAAAAATAACCGGAAGAATCAATCAACATTAACATATTTTAGAAACACTGCGTAAATAATTTTTATTATTTATTTATTAGGACTGTAATCTTCAAATTTTTTTTTTACTGCTGACGTTGATGAATTAAATTATTTATTTAATTTAAAAAAATGAATAAAATAAAATCACATTTGACTGACGATAATATAAATATTTAAAGTAAGTTGCTGAAAAGATTTATTCGAATCAACAACTTCAACTACGAAATAGTTTTAAAAATACGTTTATGCTCGTACACTTGAAAAAATTTATGTCAGTTCAGCGATTTTTCTCTAAAAAAAACAAAATTATGTGTATATAATATGTAATAACGAAAACAAACAATTCTTAAATTTTTCGAAACTTTTTGCATAATTCTTATATAAGAGACCCACGATGTGGGGCATACATATGTAATTTACTCAATATAGATGTCTTCAATGGGACAAATCACCACATCTTTCTGAACTTTGAATCTTTGCGATTGAAAATATTTGGTTTCTCTCTCACAATTTTCTTCACTCTTTTGGCTTTGTATTCGTTCTCAGCCGTTTTGTTTTTTTAACTCTATAAGCGTTAGGCCATTACTTACCTTATTAGCGCCCAACTTTCAATCTCGCCTGTTCAATTTCGCCTCTGCTCAACATAAAAGTTCATTCAATGATAAAGATAAGTAAGAAAAAAAAACAAAACTTTAACAATACTCCATTTTATTCTTCAACATAGTTGCTTTCGAGGGCAATACAATGAGTATAGCGATTTTCCAACTTTTCGATATAGGTGCCATCACCTTAACGGCTGACTGTTACGTCTTTGCGGCACCCACTTTATACAGAGCTTTCGCATACCCAAATGTTCGTGTAAAATGGTAAAAAGTCTACCATCTGATATCTTTACAATGTCAGTAGCTCCTGGAATTTGCGATGGTTCATAACCAATTTGTGAATTTTTCTGATGTTTTCTGGAATAACAGCCTCATTCGGGCGTCCACTGCACTCTCCAGCAATGCTTTATCAAAACTCGAATTTTACTTTTTTCCATTTTTTTTCAATAACAAAAGTTGCTTCACACAAAATGCTATAACTCACGAATCAAAGTCAGATTGCTGTCAAATTTATACACGTATCGTTTGAAGGTTATTATAGATACTAAATAAAAATCATATGGAAAAAATTCTAGTAACGCCATCTATGTGTCATCCCATGGACTTTTTGAGTGGACTGTTATGTGTGTATATGATTTTATATATTTGCATTTCTTTTCCAAATCGGTAGCCTGTCGTGCTAATTCAAGAAAATTAATATTTATTTTCCTATTAACTTGTAAAAATGTCTTAATAATTAAATAATTTATTTGCCTTTGTTATTGTTTCACTATATATGGTGTTAAACGATACAAAGGGTTGCATTAAATTCTTTATCATTTTAATAAATTCATCAAAAGTTGCCGGTTTCAAAATTTGTTAGCTGGCCTTCTAAACGTTTTAGAGTCGTTTACTGTTCACTCATTAATTGCACTCTTGTCGTCATTACTGCTACTACTCGCATCAGAAATATGTTGATAAATGATTTGTATTATCTTCGATTGTTCCAATTTATCTGATCGTAATAATTTATCTTTTTTACATTTTCAAGGCTCTATTACATACTCATGATGTTGTATCGAGGGATGTTTACGGAGAGGAAGCTTTACGAGTTACCCCTCCGCCCATGCCCCTTTATTGCAATGGAGAAGATTTGGAAAATACAGACTCTGCAGAGTTGCAGCATGTAACGCGTGTACGTTTAGTACAATTCCAAAAGAATACTGATGAACCAATGGTAAGTATATGCGCTCAATTAGGCATCAGTTGTTGGCTTATTTGCTACCATTAAAATTAAAGGTTTTAAAATACTGCAACGTTTTCAATTAAAAAAAAAAACTCTGGGTTTTTTACACCTGGATACTAAAACAGTTGCTTATTACGTAGTTGAAATTAAAAGATTAATTTTGTAAATAAACACACTTTTTAATTGATCAAACCAAGCACGTTTCATAAACTTGAGAGCTCTGGTTCATTTCCGTAACTATTTGCACAGGATGCCGATCTCGAAAATCCCAGAAAGAGTTTAAAAAATCCCGTAATATTCCGACTTTTATATTAGTATTTATACATATGTAAGTATTTAATTGTTTATTGAAAAGTATAACTGCAATTTAAATTTTGAAATATATTAAGGGTATTCAGTGTTCGTTGCAAATAGTCTTGCAAAAGTACGATTGCAAAATATCATCGTAGCTTTTTTTGAAATCCAACAACTATGTAAACGAAATATCCGTTGCATTTGAACGTTTGCATTTAGAACTGAATACCGGTATTGTAGTAGTAGATTGGCTTACAATGCTTTTAAACACTGTGGTGCAATATTATTGCCGCATTCCCTTTTTGCAGTCTTCCGCCATTCACACAAAAACTTGAGCACACATACTCGTACATTTTTATGCCATTTGAAAGCAACAAATAACTTTATTTATTTGTGTTTTATTAACCGTTACAACAAGTAATTGGTTTTCAGAGTGGTGAATTAAACTCGATTCGATCTCTGGCAAACATATTTCTTTTTAAGTTTTCTACGAACTTGCATCAATAAACGTGGTTTTTAGGTCCGCGATCCTATCATATTGCTTATATTCATCCGAGATTTCTCGAGATATTTTCCATAGGATTCTGGTCGGGAGAACTGGCTGTCCATTCCAAAGGAGGTATCTATGTTGCATGACTTTAGCTCCATTCGAGGTTGGTTACTTTTGTGAACCGCTGAATTATCTGGCTGGAAAATAATTTTGTCTACGATTTATCTGCAAAAATAGGGTTCAGCTTAGTCAGGAGAAGAGTTGTGTATTCCGCCGAATTAGTTTTGGACACTAAAGTGCTGGCGAAAGTCTCGTACAGTTTGGGTCACAGTCTCGCCGGTAGCGTAAAACCGCAGCTAGTGCTCGGAGAAAAATATTTAGTGAGATTTGTTTCAATCTACGCTACTTCTATTATGAGTTTCGGAGGAGATATCTTTTGCCCTCACACTTTCATGATCTGCTTAACATAAGTATTTTTGCTTTCCCGTGGTTAAAATGTTTTTTTTTTTAATTTACAACTGCAGCGAAGATACATATTTGTGATTAATAATAGAAAAACTTATTATAAAGTATTTTGAACTCAGGACACAAGACAGCTGTTTTCGACAAACAGTTCCCTTTTACATAAACAAAAAGCCGAGTGTTATTATATTTGTTGTAAAAGTCCTTTATCGGGCAATAAATTCGGCTTGGAACCGAACACAGAAAACTAAAGCCGTTGCATACTATTTATATTTTTTAACAATCTTTTATTATCTTTTCATTTTCTCTTTCACCGACCTACTAGGGTATTACTTTAAAAATGACTGAAGACGGTCGCTGTTTAGTGGCGCGTATAATGCACGGCGGCATGATTCATCGTCAGGCAACACTGCATGTGGGTGATGAGATAAGGGAAATCAATGGTCAGTCAGTACAGAATCAATCTGTGGGCCAATTGCAACGAATGCTGGTAAGTTAAATTAATTAGTTAACACATATCAACATATCTTTAGTATAAAGTTCGGTTAATTTCAATTTAACTTTGCGTTTACATTAGTGATTCGGAAACTATTCAAATATTATAACCCAGTATGAAAGCAAACGGTAAGGGCTGCTTTTGCTATAGCATTTTATTATAGTTGGGTACATATTTGGTTTACCTTCGACAATTCATAAGTAAGGCTCAAAGCCCAATTATAAGCAGCTTTACCGCTGAGAAATTTCAAAACGGGCCCAAAAAAGGTTTTAAGAGAAAGAAGACTTCAGTCTTTTAAAATCGAAGAATTCAAAAATTGTGCGTCATTTTTTGTATTGAATTCAATAAACATGTAACAATTAAAAGTGACAATTCACAAGAAATTTACTGAAAAGCTCGCTTGTGTGTTAGTAAGGCTGAGTTCCAAAACATTAATATATTTTGCAGTGATGCTTTTCTTTACTGTATCAAAACAAAGCATTCAAACGGTTGCAGTCTGCGTTTGAAAATACGTTTTTTGTTTACAAATTGACGTTTTCGGTCACTGCTGCAATCAATTCTTTTGCATGGCTTTCACAAGGCAAAAAATATTGTATTAAAAACGGGATGCTACCTACGAAGTGTAAAATAATTATCCGCTCTAAAGTACAGTTGATTCAGGTTGGACGTCTATTTTTCAAAACATTAAATTTTAAACGGTCATTGTTGAAAGAGCAAAATAACATTTTGTAAAAAAAATTTAACAAATTATTAGCAAGTTTAGTGGTGCGCAATTTGCGTATTGTATGCGCATCGACAACGTTAAAATTGCATTTTGGAACATGTGATATTGTTAAAGTTTACAACTCTGCAATTGCTTTGCAACTGACATCTTGGAACTCACCCTAAATTTGTTTTGTGCATAAGCTGCTTTGTTAAAGCGTTTTATAAAAATGTTTTAAACTTTTATATAATCATTAGTACAGGTTATGTACCCCAGTGCTGGTCCATCAGTCTGGGGGCGCGGGCTCGATTTCCACTAAAGACTCTGGTCTGTTGCACAACAAGGTGCGAAAGTCTACGTCACTATGCTCGGTGATTGAGGTTAGAATGTAATTGTCAAATGGCAAACATTGTTATGTTTCGTATTCGAAATTAAATAAATAAAACTTAAGCATTCTTGCGCTAAAGCCTTTTTTGAATCGTATCGAATGTCTGAGTTCATAATTCTTAACAATTAACTGCCCTTAGTATCTTTGAAAAATTCGTAAGGTTCCAAACATTCCAAACAAACTCCCATAGGAACATTTTTTTTTTGTATCTCCTAAGATATGTAATTTGATTTTCGATACGCGTTATACATATATTTATAATTATATATGACTTTGCAAGAGCACGTTCACCTGTTTGGATCCAAACAACATATTTGGATGATTTTATATTGTGGCAATCACAATTTTTAATTCAGTATTGTTTTATTTTATTTTACGAGTTACGTTTAATCGAGTTGATTGACAACTGATGGCCGATGACAGATGACAACGTTTGTGAATTACATTGCAACAGCAAAGATATGCATAGGTGTTGACAGCATTGCATAAATGACGAAATCGATAACTAAAATTGGGACGAACAAAGTAGAACGAAGGATGAATCTCAAAAGGGAGCTTATATGCAGTTGGTTGCAAATTGATCTAAATTTGTCCCTTCAATACTATTTTCTATCATTCAACAATGATAAATGTTTTTATAATTGTACGCGATTTTTTATCGAGTATTTAAGATTTCAAAGTTTTTCTTATCACAATGTAACCAGTAACAAAAATAATACCCGTTTTTACGCAAAAGAAGAGCTCAACATTTCACCAAAAGCAATTCTCTTATTTTTGGATTTTTTTTAATCTTAAGAAAAGAAATTCTACCATAAAGACTTTCAATATTCCACTATGTGCCAAACATGTTTATTAAAATATTTTAAATTTTAAATAAAAAGTTGAAAGGGCTTTTTAATTTGGAAATAGTAATTGAGCGTGCTGAAATTTGTATCAGTCCTAAATGGGAAAGGGGAAAGCGCAACCATTATGTAATACTATAAGATTGCACAATGCTACAAGAAGACCTTGTCACTGTCTACGAAACCATTGAAGCACAAGGAACTTTCGTCAATATGAACGTAAATCTTGTCTTCGCTATTGCCGATGTTGTGGGCAAAGTTATCATCGATGCAAATTTCCGGATATACTGTGACGTATGTACGTATGAGGCAACAAATTATGAGCTGACGTAATGTGGAAATGGCCATTGTGAATATTGTGCTCACGTAGGCAAGCTCGCGGATGCAAACAGGCAGAAGCAACAATTTTAAAATTTTTCAAAATTCATGGAAAATTTTAATTTTGAACCATTTTGTGGGGGTATCATAGTTGCGCCCGGGGTGGAATTTTCGACGAGCATCACAAAAATCTGGCAAAAATTCTTCAACATATGACATAGTATATCATCGTTTGGGCCAAACATTTAGTCTACAAAAATGAACAGCGTTCCAGAAAGAAGTAAAATACATAATATTTGAGACACCGTGTAACGGCGGATGTCATTTTACTGGATGAAGATAGAATACGAGGAGTTATAAAAGGAATAGGAGTCTTACTTTCAAAGGTGATTAACGAAAACGAAAAAGTCATAGTTTTTTATAGCAGACTACTTTCGAACTTCAGCGTTTATTCTCGATTTTCTTTTAATTATAAATTTGTTTAGTGTTAAGTTTATAATAATTAAAGTAAGTTATAAATTCGCTTACAGTTGAAAACTGATTACTATGTACTTGCTTATGATTTAGGCCATTTTATTGAGTTATAAATTTGCCTACGGTTGAATTATACGAGTATATAAATCAGACGACGTACTGGTTTAGCGTTTAGGTCCAATTTTGATATTGAATTATTTTGTATAAAAGCTAAGAATAAAATAATTTCTTTAGTAATTAAAAAAAAAAAACAAAGTAGTTTTATTAGAGAACAGTATGCCAATGCACATGATTCCATATTTGCAAGATTTATATCATCTAAAGAAGAAGTTAGAAAAGAGCTAACTGTGAGCTGGGAATTTCTATTCGGCTCAATGGAAAATCCGGAAGCTGGTAATAGCCACTTGTACCGTACGTGGGAAAAATGGCGCCCAACTTAATTATTAGCCAAGTTCCAAGACGAGTGAAGTGATAAAGGAGTTTCGTAATGAACAGAAGCGCTAGAAAAGTAAAAGCAACATTTCTATTGACTTGCAATTCAACAAGCAGTAGCCACTTGTACCGTTGGCTGCACATTGCAGCCAAATATCCAGTAAAGAGAACTCGACAATACAATACAGGTTTTATACATTCGTTAAATCATTTTCAATAATTCACCATTTCTAAATTTAAATTATTTCCACTTTTTATTGGTTTTTTTTTAATTCTAATTAATTTTAATTTTTAATGTATTGGGAATCACGTTTCTAGAAAAAATGTAGCATTTTTTGTTCTTTTGTTTTGCTCGAATTATTTTTACGCCCACAAAGGGTAGTGTTTTTTTAGATTTTGTCCTTAATTAATAAAAGTCATTGCCCTTTATGATCTGAGTAAAATCCGAAATAATTAGGGTGTGTTAGGATGTAAAAGGGCAACATTTTATTTAAGAAACGAAAACACCATAAGTACTTGTGATATAAGTTTTTTTTTTTAATAACGAGCACAAACAAATCTTCTTCTACATAATTTTATAATGCAATGAGGCCTTTCTGAAAGTATTTGTTTCTCAACTGACGTTAGTTGAATGTGTTTTTTGATCGAAAGTTTTTTTAAACTACTCAGTAAAGCAGTACAATTCTTATTTATTTAATAGTTTCTATCCTTGAACATTGTGTCTTATATATTAGTATTCAAATTGTCTCGATCTTATAAATAATGATTTTTTTGTTTTCTTTTGAATATAGCGTGATGCACGTGGTTCTGTAACCTTTAAGATAGTTCCTTCTTATAGAAGTGCTCCCCCTCCATGCGAGGTAATTATTTACTAATTAAAATAAAATAACCATTGCATGTTTTGTTTGATTTTAATTTGTTTTTATCAAATGTCCATTTTTTTATATCCATTCCGTTGTTTGTTTGTATAACTTGTCATATTGTATGATTTGCTAAGCTCTTTGTACATACATACATATTTCTATTACATACATAACGGTTGCATACACACACACATACGTATGTACATATACAAATGCAAGCATAAAACATGAACAAGGTGCGCGACAATATGATAGGGTTAATCTCTCTATTTTTTATTTATGCAAAAGTTCAGGGGAATATTACGCGGAAAGGTTACCGTAACACTTGTTGAGGAAATGTTCATAAGCTCATATGTTGTTTGTTTATGTGAACATTCGTTGCTCGCAGCCAGTATTTTGCGATGAATGCGGTGAAATATATTTTGAACGAACTTAATTAAAGTTCGAAAAGCATAATCACGTTTGCGTTCGGAAATTGATTTGGATATAGCTTGAGTTTATTTCTTCTTTGTGAAATAAATTGTGATTAAAATTTTTGTGCTATATTCAATAAAGAATGAAAAATGACACTGAAGATGGCACAAAGCCGAAACCGATTTGTCTCCAAACCAAACTTGACAAGGGATGACGAAAATTCGTTCCAAAAATCTACACCAATAAAGATCATTAAATACTGAAAATATCCTGTTATTGTTCGTGATTACAGCTCTCAGTGCAAAAGCGAAAACCTACTACTTTTGACTAATGAAATTGGTTATTAAGAACACATAGTGGCAACGACTTTTATTCACGTATTCACTAGCAAAAACCATTGTTGTTTTTGCTGACTTTTGTTGTTCAAAATATGGCAACTCCAAATACATAACCTCACGTTTAAAAGTTAACGGTAAGCAAATCATCCCTTCAGCTTATCGGATAGCTTTATCTTAAAGTTCGATAATAATAACGAAAAACGATTAATCTGACCCATAACTATTGACGACCCTAAATTCAATTTAAAATTGTTATTTCTGTCAAAAACTCTAAATGTTCAGTAGTATGGAATCAGTTATTCTCCTAGATATCGTAGAAATTAATAAAAAGACGAGCTTTTTCAATTATTTTAAAACGAATATGAATGTAATATCTTGTAAATAAGAATGTAGTTTTAATTACCATCTTATGTATGTATGTATGTATGTATGTATGTATGTAGAAAAATGTATGCAAGTGGCAAATATTTTCGGATCGACACATACTTACACATATGTATGTATGTGAATGTAGGTATGTTCTTTCAAATAAAAGATCGGTGCAAAATATTCATATACATATAGTTACATACTATAATTAATATAAGTATGTACATACGTACATTTGTATACACGCAGTTATCATTTGAAATGGTACTTCCTACAATTAAATGTACATACTCGTATGTATGTATATGTAATGTAGGAGTGTGTATTAGTTTGCATATGTGCACTGCGTACTTATAATAAATAAGATTTTGAAATTTGTTATTATTTTAATTTTGTTCTGTGCACACTACACTTTAGATAGATTTCTCTAGTTGTAAGTAGTAAACACATCATTTAAGTGTTTGTTTGTTTTTAAGTTTTTATCATGTCGTTATTTACTTGTTTGTTCCTCATTAAAATTAACATTCTCATTTCTTTCGCAAACAAAAAATATAATAATTTAATATCATGCAGCTTTTTAGGATAAGACCAGCTCCAGTTCTAGTAAGTGACACGAAAGGATTATGTTCATACTTGTATTTATTGTTCTTTATGATTTTAATTTGTTCTTCTCTTGTATGAATACGTTTTTAAGAGGATGACATTGACTCTGAATCTTAAAATCTGAAATGCAGGATTAGCAATTATACAAATTCAGTTTTGGTGATCATTACCCAAAAATTTATTATTTTAAAAGATTGTTGAACTAATTTACTTGATAATTGATTTAAATAAATTTAGGTTTTAAAGTTTAAGAGATGAGACTGCGCAATAGCAGAGTATTCTAATAAATTAATATTTCTTACTATCTTTTTATAGATTTTTGTAAGAGCACAGTTTGATTACAATCCTCTAGATGATGAGCTAATACCGTGTGCACAAGCTGGAATAGCCTTTCAGGTGGGCGATATATTACAGGTAAGTTATATATGTAAAAAAAACAAAGACGCAAAGTGAATTATTGGCAAATTTTAGGTCAAATTACGAAAATCTTTTCTTTAAAATATAAAAGTATAATAACCTGATGATACAAGCTAAAGAATACAAATGATATAATATATTAGCTTGCATTAAAAATTCAATTACGAACACACAAGGAAATACAAGAAACTCCGGCTGATTCGTCAAGTGCTCGCCTTGCGTGCAGCTAGCTTGACTAAAGTAAACGTTTTTCTGAATTGCTCCTAACTTATCCGGGGGTATATTATCCCCCAGGGAATTATCAGACACGTCCATTTCACAGAGGAAATCAGTTTGGTTGTACTGAATATTGGCCTGAAAACAAAATGAAAGTTTCTTTTGAATATATACATACATACATATACATATGTATATATTTTTTTGTTATTTTATTTCACTTGAAATTATAACGACTGCTTGCTTTGAAATGCTTTAAGTACCAAAAAGGGGCATTTGTGCTATAGTGTCATTTAACATACAAAAGCTATCACACGTTTACAAATGCTACGTAACAACGTTATGATATTCTAATTTACATAGATTGCACGTGTCTTTTAATTTCGGTATTTTTGCATTGATTTCATATGAGCGAACAAAACCGATCACCTGTTTCGTTCCGGGACGTGGACGTTCGGCTAATTCTGCCTTTGGAATACAAAAGTGTTTTTTATGAATATGAAATCTTGCTAATGTCAAATAAATGCAGTTTAAACGATGTGAATTTGTAAGATTTCAAATCTACCCTACTAGATTACGGTGTAATGTAAATGCACTATAACATGATTTCTAACAAATAGTTTTCTGCAGTAGTAAGAAATATTCATATTACGTCGTGCGATACCAGAATACCGATCAGAGCCCAAGGTATACGTGATTATATATGACATCAATTGAAATAGATTTTAAGTTTGTTTATTAGGAGCATTATAAAACAGCAAAGGTAACGTCATAATACATTCTACCGTTTCCGTCGTGTTTCCGCAAGAAACAGCTGCGTCATATATGCAACGAGTTGATACACGTACTCGATCAACCAAGGAAAATTGATAACAGGTAGACTCACGGGCGAATTCAAATTATTTCGGGCTTCTTTGCGGATGTCAAAATCCATATATAAAAATGAACCGGAAATGGCGAAACATTTTATTATATGGAATTTGACATCCAATCAGTTTATAAAAAGTACTCAGTTGCGCCGGCGAGAGTTTACCTGCTCATCCCTTTTGTTTTATATTAAAAAATGTTTATTAAAACTTTACGTGATCGGTTATTTAAGAACAGATGAAAATGAAAGATTTTTAGAGTGCCTAGGGATGAACACTGTATGCAAAGAACATTCAATCAGAATGATCTAAATGACAACTTATTCCTTACGTTGGATTTTAAAGCAATTTTTGTAAAAGACTGATTTCTCTTCGTCTTTCGTACTTCAGCTATCGATATAATGCCTACCCTTACTTCTCATTATGTTACCTTTCAGATCATTAGCAAAGATGATCAACATTGGTGGCAGGCTCGTTTAGATGCTGTTGGTGGTTCAGCTGGATTAATACCATCACCGGAATTGCAAGAGTGGCGTATACGCTGCCAAACAGTGGACAAAACTAAAAATGAGCAAGGTATGATAATTATAAACAAACTTAAGTTCAAAAATATGTATATTTCAAGCAAACCGTCATATCATATCTATGTTTGTCTATATATTTAAGATTGGATGTTAAATTTGTGTATCTGTGAGAAATAATTCTTCTACTTATCTGTGTAATAAAACTCATACAAAATTATAACAAGAATTTATACATCTTTAAAGTTGATCTTATTTTTTGTTTGTTTTTGTTTACACATGTCAAAAATGCATACATACATACAAACATACATTTTTAAATAAAAATATTTTATATCAAATCCTCTTCTTAATTTATTCATCACAAATTAGAGTGTAATCCTTCCTAACTGTCGCATGATTACTAAATTATTAAAAAGAAATTCAAGTCTATATTTACTACATTCTGTTGTGTTCATCATTATCGCATCCGAAAATGCACAGTGAGACAAAACTAATAAGATTTTTTCTCTCAATGCCTTTTGAGTAGTTTTACCTTCATTATAATATATATAAATATTTAATGTAATTATAAATGTCCCCATATGTATACAGGAGAACCTGGTGCAGGATGTTCCGCTCACACAGATGGGTGTGATGGATCCGCAGGTATATAGCAACATAACCAACGCATACATTCTATCTCTTTCACTCTCATACATCCCAAACACGTAGTTAAGAATAAATTAAACGCTCACTAAATATTTACACTTCTTACATTTGAACAAAACTTAATTGCTAAAAAGGGCACTCATTTTTTTAGTTTAATTGTATCTGTTTTTTTTTTGTTTTTGTTTTGTTAGCTAGTACATCTCATTAATAGTTTTGATTATATCTGTCATTTTTAACGACCACCAGCGTTCAATCATGTCTCTATTTGTACCAGAGCTGTAAAATAATGAATCTTTTAAGAACGAAACGGCGAATTGTGCTCTTCCGAATGCAAAAATATAATTTAAATTAAAATATGAATGCCATCATAATGACAAAACAAAAAAACTCTTAAATGCTTTCATTTTATCAAGAAGGTAAATTGAATTCAAATTTAAATTAATTCATTGTTTCATTCAGTTTTTTAGATGGGATGAAAATTATCTCAAAAACTCATTTTAAATAAAATTTTCCACAAATACTAACCTACGCTTATTTGTAATCAAACTACTTTCAAAGGGTTTTCAATAAATAGAAGCGTTTATGTTGCCAACTTTAGCAAAACTAGAAAAGTGAATGAAAAAATCGGTGTAAAAATGTTTGGTCAAAATTCTACCAAATACTTTCAGCAGTAAGAAAGTTTGTCGGCAAACATTATTTGCCGATGAAAATAATAAATAACCCAAAACACCACACGCTGTTTTGTTTGAGCATCGAGTATTTAAAAATTATAATTATTAGAGTGTGTGTGTGATTTCTCTCAATCCACACATACACACATACTACTCTTCTATTAAAAGAGAACGTTTAATGACTCGCGTATCGCATCTGAATTTGTATGCCAAATACATTGTGTTTCGAAATTGTTTTCTTTAGAATCGAAATACGCAGTTCTATTTTAAGACGTATGCGGATCATGAAAACCACAGGATTTTCGATACACTCGCAAATACATACCGTATAAATCTCATCACATTTCGCCCATTTATTGTTATCGCACTGCGGTTCAGACGACCTCTTTCTTTGGCCAAAGCTACTTAAGAACGAAGTTCTTTATCGACTCCTATGAAACTTTGTAGAAACATTCACTTTCGGTGATAACACGATCTGAAAATAGGTTCTCATGGAACTTTGCACACACAATTAGTTCCTACGACAATACAACAATATCATAAGAAAGTAAGTACTTTTGGTCCAAAAAGGTTTTTTTTGGGGGTTTTTCATATGAAATAATAATTGTATATGCAATAATTTGAACAAGAACAGTAAAAAGTAACATAGAAGATGCTACATAGACCTGATGTCCGTCATAATCCTAATCGATTGCGAAAATTCACACACATTTAAATCTAAAAACATTAAAAACTACAAGCAATGTGATATTTCTGTTATAATTCCAAACGAAAGTGGTGTAAATTTCGTAAATTGCTTCTCCAGGCAACGAAACACGAAATTTTATTCCGCTTATACGAACGTCTTATTTGCAAATAAAAACGTAACATGTCGCCTTATATTTTTTTATTATTGTACCTTAATAACACACTGAATGAACTACTGATTAACGACACTAATTGCAAATAAGATGTAAAACGTTGCCACCTGTTTTATGCACTAATTGTTTTCTTTTTGGCATTAATTCCGATGTTAGAAAAAGTATTAATTTTGAATTTTTTACACTATTTCTTTTTGTAAACAAATGAAGAGACAGACATGTATGACTGTTATGTTTTTTATAGTAGTGTTGCCATATTATTGTTTATTTACCATCCCATTAAATCTATTTCTGTTTACTATCTGCCGTGTAAACAGCGAGTTCAGTGTTTGTAAATAAGACGAGAAGCGAGAATTAAGTGCATATGTGTTTTTCATGACTTACACTGTTGGTGATTTTAACTGCGTTTTCACTTTGTTTATTTAAATATATGAGTTAATTTAGAATATATGTATAATTCTATAAAACAAAAATTTTCGAACTTTAGTGAAATTGCAAATACCGATTTAAAAGCATTCCAATCGAAATTTGTGACAGGCCTGTATGGTTTAAATAGAATTTTTGATTACTATGAAAATTTGTCCCCCTTTTTAATTCACAGTGAACGCTTTATAACTAAATTTGTCCAAATGATATACAAATTTTGGATTTGACCGAAAAGTCAAAATGTAACCAAAAATTAAAATTTTTTGGAAAACATTAAAATTTTGCCAAAATTCGATGTCGCCACAATTTAAAAAAATCTAGTTTCACTACAAATCGGAAATTCATGAACAATTTGAAAAATATCACCATCAATTTAAAAATCATCTAGAAATCGCAAATACGCCGCGAAATTTTACAAAAAATAAACACAGGCATAAAATTTGACATGATTTTTAAAATGTTGCTACCTACCAAAACTTCTAAACTTCACCAAAAATCCTTAATTTCCAAAAAAAAAACAAAAGTGAAGTGCTGTAAGATTTAAAAGTGCACCACGTAATTCATGCTACACAGACTACCATTGGCTGCCGAACTGACACAGAACTTGTCACATGACTGGTTCTTTGGGGATACTGACATATATGTAGATAGATTTGACTTCTAACACTTTGTTGATCGATTTTCTTCCGAATTAAAAACGATGGGATCCCTGGGGGAAGGTGAAAGAGATTATAATTACCTGCCTATCATTATTTTATGTGTTAGAGTAAACAATGGCTGTGCTTACTGTCATGGTTTTCGGAAAAATTATTGAACTGTTTATATTTTCTGTTTGCTCATTTCGTAAAGCTATTAATATTTATATAAGTAACATATGTATGTATCTAATTTTCAGAACTATGTATGTATCAAATACTTAAACCATTTAGCATGAAGCCTTTAAAGCCGCAATAAAATATATTGTAACTCTATTGCAACTATTAATGTTGATCTGAAGGGTATATAAGATTCGGCTTAGCCGAATATAGCTA
Source organism: Phania funesta (assembly GCA_963932375.1). NCBI lineage: Eukaryota > Metazoa > Arthropoda > Insecta > Diptera > Tachinidae > Phania > Phania funesta. Next base: position 253,113 of record OZ010652.1, read on the forward strand.
TTATATAGTCCTAATTGCATGTATTGCTTAATGTTCGAAATGTGTATGTGTGTGTATCAGCGATGCTTTACATTGAAGACTAACATGAAATTACAATGCGTCACGCCGCTATAAAAACATTTTTTTATTATACAATTAATTTTTTCCTATTTCCCTATTTCTGCAGTTAACTGTTCAATTTTTGGTCGTAAAAAGAAGCAATGTCGCGACAAATACTTGGCTAAGCACAGTGGTATATTCGATAACTTGGAGTTGGTTACTTATGAAGAGGTCGTTAAAGTACCAGGTTAGTCGTCATTTAAAAAAAAAGGACGTAATAATCTTGTTTCTCTTCTTAGTTGGTGATCCGAATTTTCAACGTAAGACTTTGGTTTTGTTGGGTGCCCATGGTGTTGGTCGACGTCATATCAAAAACACTTTAATATCCAAATATCCCGATAAATATGCTTATCCAATACCCCGTAAGTAGAGCTCTTAGGTTGTTGTCCATGCTGTTTTTGTCGTTGTAGTCAAATTAAACTAATTTTTATTTTTGTTGGCTACAAAACAAAAACAATGTTAACAATAGAACAAAATATGTAAAACAAATTAAAGATTAGAAATATTTTTGTTTTGGTAAAATAAAAAAAAAATTACAAAATTAAAACTTTACAATATACTCGTATATCTATGTCTCAAGAGTTTTTAAATATTTGTTTTATTGTTATATACATACATGTACTCAAAACAAGTAATTGTATTATTTAAGTAATTGTATATTGAGTGAAGTTTATATATGTACATGTCCAGAATCATGTATGTTTTTCTGCTTAAGTTTTGTTTATGTGCACCTTCCCGATCATACTCAAGGTTTCAGCATTGAAAAATAATTAAATTCTGAGTACAAAATCGAGAATATTCTTTATCGACCACGTCTACATTGCAGCGAGCGAGGCGCTAAAGTTGAAAACTGTTCGCCCCAATATTTCCACACGTTTATTGCTCTTATTTTTTACATACTCTAGCACGGTATACATCAAATGAAAGCTTATTTTCTTTGCCTTTAGAATATGTACACAAAATGTATGTACTTCTATGCATGAAATTTCCCGATATTTCCGATAAATTGAAAAAAGTTCTGCATCAAATTTGGTTGGTGCATTGTTGGAAATGTCTTTTTTGTAACCTTTAATTGAATGTATAGTTCGTTACTAAGCTCGTTATAGTTCAGAAGAGATATCCGGTTATATTATCAACTTTGCTTATTTCATGAAAAAACCGAACTTTGAAAAAGTAAAAATCTAAAGCGGCACCAATGAAATATAAATTGTTTTATTGTTTTGTACGTAGCTGTCGGTCGCAAAATAATTAAGTAGCTGGCTACATGGCGACATTTGCAGGTAGCGGCATAGTCGTTCGTATAGCCTACTGTGATCAATTTAATGCCTAACCATTGGAAATAAAAAAAAGACTGAATGAAGTACAATTACTTAAAAGAAATGTACAAAGAAATATTTAAATTATATGAAAGGGATAACGTGATATTAATGCGAACTCCTTTGGCACCATCTTCGTCTTCTCTTTTCAATGTTTAGGTTCATTGTTTATTTCTGCTCTTGGAGTGCTTGGTATTTCGTCAGGAAGTTGCACTCGAAAGTGTTGGCAAAAATTGTGCAAAGCACAACAAGCGTTCACAATTTGTGTAGCTTTCGTGGCGAATAATGTAAGCCACGCGCGCAGAAAAGGCAACGAAATCTGCTCTTCAATATTCTAATTGTCCACCTAACAACATGTCGGGCCTTCGAGTGTATTGTAGAAGTCATTGTTATAGCCAGCGTCGCCTACTAACATTATTTCAAACCATTCCTTTTTTCTTTTAGTAAATATAAAGACCAGTATTACCTAAGATCCAGGAATTGCTCGGTATCTTTCTGTGCAAATGCAATTTCAAATCACTTATATTAAATACAAAAGAATCAGTGCTCGCGCCAGAGTGTCTAGTATCCACATAACATTGTAATTTTTTTTCTATTTTAACATACAATCATGATGTTTAAGCTGTAGTAGCCTTTCCTGTTGCATCTTTTTTTGTGAAATAATACGAACAAGTGTCCCATCGATACATCTCAATACTCCCAGGAATCCCCTTTAAAAAAAAAAACAATAAAATTTGGATAATATTTTGAATTCCTTTAATAGCTACATAGTATATTGTAGATTGTGCTAGTCCAACATAAAAATCATTTCGACTCCATTTTTGGGACTCGGACAGGTTAATAGAAATGTTCATTTATCTCATTTAGCAGAAAGCAAAATGCTTTCTTATTAACTTAGATGAAAGAAATTTTTCAATTTGCAAAAAATGTATTCAAAACACATTTACTTATCACTAAACCTTTTCTTACTTGGGGCTTGGAATTCTAAGGGATTAGAGTGATCACGGAACCTTTTTCGTATGTGCAATAGGTCAATATCAGCACCATAATTTTCGTCGTCGTAAAATAAATCAAAACTAATATCTATTTTAATATTTATTCAAAAAACACGCTGTAACAAACATTTAACTAAAATTTATTGTTTGAAATTTTCTAAAATTAGAATCAGCTGTTTAATCATCTGTCAAATTGCACTTTTTTAGGCTGGCAACATTAATACAATTTTAATTGAAAGTAGTTGTAATTAAAATTGTAATTAGGAAGAATTAAGTTTTATTAATGTGAAGTTGTTTCAGTTTCCATTCAACTGAGTCGAGTTGTACACCGTAATAGGGGCATTAAAATAATTATTTAATAGAAAATCTAAACATAAAACATGAAATGCAAATATGTAAATAAATTTTCAATTATTGTAACAGGTTCTTGTCGATTTAATCCAGAATTTTTTATTTTTGCGCCCGAATCAACCAACCACTACAGTTTCTTGTAATTTTATACAAATGTACATATGTACATACATATATGTATGTATGAAATGTATATATGTAAGTGCATACTTTAACAAAGCAGAAAGTAACAAACATGAAAACTAAGCCACACATTTGTGTAGAACTTTGCGATAACAACAAATTAATTATTCGTTTCTCTTATCACAGACACTACAAGACCGCCAAAACCTGATGAGGAGAACGGTCGCAGCTATTACTTTGTATCGCACGATGAAATGATGGCTGATATTGCAGCAAATGAGTATTTAGAATATGGTAAGCACCTGCAATTTTATCAATTAAAACATTTTTCCCTTTTTGGTATTAAAATAAGAAAAACGTCAATAATTGTGATAATAAAGTTTGCACATGAGCACGAATGTTGTGTGAATTTAAATATTCAAAAAATTGATGAAATTTTAATATTCATATCATAAAATAACTATCTTTAAATCCAACTACATATTGCAAATTAAATTCATTCTGCCTTTTGCTTAAAGGTACACACGAGGATGCAATGTATGGCACAAAACTTGATACTATAAGACGTATACATACCGAAGGTAAAATGGCGATTCTTGATGTGGAGCCCCAAGCGCTGAAAATTTTACGTACATCCGAATTTACACCATATGTAGTATTTATAGCAGCACCTTCTCTGCAAAACATCGCCGATGTAAGTTCCGAAAATGAAATTTTAATTAAATATTTATATTATTTCTGCAAACAGAAAAAAAAATATTTAAATTTTAATCCGTTGTGGAAGTACACAAAAAATAAATTATTTGTATTAAATTCATCTTGCAGTATGACGGCAGTCTAGAACGCTTGGCTAAGGAATCTGAAATGCTACGACAAATGTATGGCCATTTCTTCGATTTAACGATCGTTAATAATGATATCAGTGAGACTATAGCATGCTTAGAAACGGCCATTGAACGTGTTCAAACAACATCGCAATGGATACCGGTGTCATGGATGTACTGACAAGACAGTGAGCTAGAATGTCCTGATTGCTTAGAAGGTTGCGATTGCGAATGGGATGCCTATACAAATGGGCAATGTTCGGCAGAAAAATGGCAACATTTCTAAATAACGTCACGCAGTAGAACTACACTTAAATAAAGAAAATACAGCACATACTTTCACTTAAGTTTAGCAAAATGTTATAAAATTTGAAACAAGTGATTTAAAAGGCAACAAAAACGAAAGCACAAATACACAAAATAGAATATATTCTCATTTTGAAGTTAAAAACAGAAAACCAAAACAAACAAACAAAAAACTCAAAAGCAAAAAAACGGAAATACATTCATACATACACACACTCAATCTCAAGAACCGAAATGCTTTTCATTATTGTCATAAAACCCCCACTACTATTGAGTCTAGAATTGTGCAGGTCTATTAAAACATGTACATACGTATATTATTTAAAGAAGAATGGAAACACATTCCCCTTTTTGTAATTAAATTTCGATAAAACACAAATTGATCTGTATATTTCTTTGTTTACGCTTTATTTACCTTTTATTTCATATTTTTAACAATATTTATTTAATTTATTTACATACATACATACATACATATGTATGTATATATGTTTCGTTTTTTGTTAAGTTTTTCCTTATAATTGTAATTATTAAATTAATTTAATTGATGTATAAATTATTTAACTACTTTTACGCTTATTTAATTAAAAAATTACTAAGAGTACAATAAAACTATTGCGAAATTATTGAGGTGGAGCCTGGCAATAGAAAAGGAACTTCTTAACACCGCAAATGTTGTTGAAGTAAATCTTTTTATCCAGAACAATAAATAGAAGAAACTACATTTGGTTGTGTTTGTGCAACATCATTTACTTTCTCTACGTTTTTCATTCAAAAATAATCACAGATAATTACAAGATTTATGAATTCAAACGTCGTATATAAACTTTAAATATAGGCGAGTCAAACACAATATTATTCGAAGTAAGTTCTTCTCAGAACGTTTTGTTTTACAGTTGACGTAATCTGATCCGTAACAGCACGATACGTAACTACTAATTCTTCCATACATTTTCAATCATGATTTTATGAGATTATAACTTTTTCAATTAGATTGAAAATTTTCGAATCAAAATTAATAAGATTTCATTTCCAACTAGTTTTCGATTATGTCATATGTGTTAGCTTAATTTAAATGCAACAAATATATGATCGCTAGTTGATATTTAATGTTTGTTTCCATAAATATTTTTTTTTAATTTTCAGTAAGTTGCAAATCAAAAAGGAGTAAAATAAAAAGTAATTGCATTTTGTACACTCAGCTTGATGTCGGAACAAAACATTCCGCAAAGCTTCACATTCGCGTGAAAGTTATAACAGACTCGAATAATGAAGAACGAGAAGTTGACTTTAAATTTGTATAAAACAAAAAACATTCCGTTTTTTTTTCTGGCATTATTATGAAATTTCAGTGTCATAACTTTTTTAGTCCGTTATTCTATATTGCAAGAGTGTAGGATAATTTGGCGTTTTATTGTACTCATAATTAACTGCATTTTTTTAAATACTGTTCTATAAATAGTTGGCAGAGGACCATCCTTATAACATTAAATTGACATGTGTTTCTTCAAAATAATTTTTAATTTTAAAAATAATAACGAAATAATTTAAATAAGAAAAAAGGTACTTGTAAATAATTGAAGACACAAACACATGCGTGTGTGTACATTAGTATTATTTTTTTTTTATAAACTCCTATATTAGCAAGTTACATACACACATACATACTTACATATGTTTGAAAGGAGCGTGCATACACATTAATATATTTTATCAATAGGATTATTGTAAAGGCTTTCTTTTTTATAACGAGAGAAAAGGATGCTTACTTTATTTTTAACTTCAAAACAAAAACACACAGAAAAATGTAATAAAACAAAACAACACACTCACAGAGTTAATTAATACCATAAAAAATATATGTATTTTAAAAGGAAACCATGGTTTCACAAAATGGGTTGAGTGAAAACAGAATAATATCTATCAAAGATCGTCTATGTTTTTTAATGTCATTCCCATCCAACCATCGACCATCAGATTGTCAGCACATCACCTTCACCATTAAATAAACTTTTCATTTCATATCGTTAGTAGGGTTATTTAGACAATGTACTATTTTCTATTTAAGATTTACAACAAATGAAACAAACCACAAAAACAAACTGTATCGAATTCTTTACTACTCGTATTATTAACTACTACTACTACTACTATTTATAATTTCAAGAAAGAGGAGCAGCAAGATTGAGATGCCAAATTTTATACCTTAAGCCTTATGAGGTCTCGAAAACTATATACAATACTATAGTTAGTCTATGTTACAGGGTGTGTATTAAACAAAGAGGGAACGAAAAGATTTTGCCAATATAATGATGAGAAATAGAAACAAAATACACAGAAAACCAAATGATATACATACATAAATAGTATTAAATTAAGAGGGGCGGGCTCAGTGTTAAGTGAAACAAACAAACAAACAAACATACAATGCAAAACAACACATTAAAGAATTTTTAAAAGATTAAGTGTTAATAAAGGTAAATAACAAATAATAATATTAATAAAATTAATAAGACACAGAAAAGCAAAAAATAAAAAAATAAAAATAAAATAAAGCAAACGTCATTTAAAGTAATAATAAAAATACAACATATACAAAATGAATAAGTAGGGTAAAATATTATTTATTATTAATAAATTAAGTAAATAAATAAAATTGTTGATTCTTAAAAAAAAAAATAAAAATAAAACGTATAATAAAAACAAACTTAATAAAACTTGTCATATTAGCAAATAATGAAAAAGAAAATTAATAAATGGGAAAGCGGATTAAGCCTTATGAGGTTTGAAAAGTCACCTTTGGCAACTTTGGACCAGATAGATATACGACATATGTACATTACGGACAACTTTGTTTGAACACGAAGAGACCATAAACAGCAACGGTCTTCAGGTGCCAAATCCCTGTGCGAACAGCAATCTTAAGTTGGGTTGGAAATGATTCTGCGTAGAATTCTAAGCAACTTTGTCCTAAAGATCATAGGTCTAAAATGGATTTCCAGTTTGCAGAAATTCCAAAATATCTTCAATTTACTTTTCTTAATTTTTATGTTTAATTACACAAAGTTTTCAATTACCAATTAATAATAACTAAATTGTTGTGTTTAAATCTTCTCTCGCAAAGCTCAGGTTATCGATTTTTCTTAGTTTCTGGAGTCTACAAAACTGCAGCCAATCCCGGGCATAGGAGTTCGTATGAACTGATACTTTGCTTACGTATTTACACTGTGGGAAAATTTAAATCCCGGTGAGTATTTTCATTTCGTATGTAGCATGGAGCGCAGGCGATTAGTCGTATTAAAAGTAGCAACAACAAAAAAGTACGCGAGCAACGCTTTGTAAAAACTTTTTAATTAATATTTTGAATAGCGGATTAATAATGCTCCTTTACGAATAAATAAAAGAACTCCAAGAGTTACACAAGCATATTACTCTTGGATTAAATGAAAATCGTTTATATAAAAAAGTGTGCCAATGCATTGTGTTCATATTAATTTTACATTTAGAATCTGAAAATTCAATAAATCTATTTTTGCTTATTCTGCAGTTCACGCGATGTTGTTGCGTTATCGAAGATAAATTATATCATCTATTTGTTCAAATCGCCGTAGTACTTACGACACACAAAATTAATAAAATAAAACATACTTTCAATTTCATGCTTTTAATTAAATAGTTTGAAAATAATACTGGTGTTGGTCGAAATAAAAGAAAAGACTCGTATGTTTAGCTTAATTTGTGCATCATTTTACAAATCACTTTAAAACTTAATTTAAGGGAAATAAATCAATCAGTTAAGTTTTTTATACTCTCCTACTGCTACAGAACATCTACCATGCGATTTCAAGTAGCTTCGGAAACGTTATGTGAAGCGCGACTTTTAGAACATGGTGGAATGTAAATATAAAAAAGTAAAAAGTAAATAAATTATCGGACCCGTCGCAGACACCGATTTTCGTACGAAAGTGAAAACGAAAACGATTGTAGCTTATCCGCGAAACCCAAATTGCAAAAATGTTTTTAATTGGCAAGGAATCTCATGTCATAAGAAATATCTAAAATCCGTTTTGTTAGTAAACTTTATGCACTTTTTAAAGTTATAAAAAACAACAAACAAAAAATGTCAAAATAGAGACCTTTTTTAGGAATAAAACTTAATTTTAAACAAGTATTTTAATTAATTTCCCAAATTATTGCTAATTTTTTTTTTCTTAGTTTACAAACTAGATATTCGATAGAGATATCAATATAAATAAACTTTTGTTTGCTTACCTTCGGTCTTATGAAAACGAATAAAAGCTAGAGCAGCCAAACCAAAACTTTACGAATTCGTACAAATTTTTAAAAATTTTTTTTGTGTGCTTTCGCTGTATGGGTAGGCTTTTTTCAGCTTATTTATTCTAATATTCACAGTATGTACGGTCATATATTATTAAATAAAAATTTTTAGCATTTATTTATGTTAACTAATTCTCTAAATATTCCAAATTGAACGAGGCATGCAGAATATTTTCCTTCACTGTTTACACAGGTACGAGTATATTAATATGAATTATTTAGCTATCGGACGCATTGTGCACTTCAAATGCCCTGCAAAAGAAACAGGTAAGACTGTTCAAAGACTCGAATTTAATATTCATTAGTGTTGGCAAATTGTGACCACGTCTTTGACCGACATACACATACTTGCACATGTACTCGTATGTGGTTTTTACAACCAGCCAGCTCATGGAAAGATTATTTTATGAAATGAGCTTACACCAGAATATCAAATACATTATCCGCCCATTTTATTTATTTACGAGTTAAACTTTTTAGGGAATGAAAAAATTAAAATTTAAGTCAACGCACCCACCCACTTTCATTTAGTAGGGGTAGATTAAATAAAATGTAAAAGAGTTAAAATTATGAATAACTATATAATGACATGTAATAATAAAGACCCCCAGGACGGGACTGTTTCCTGATAAACCATAATTATTTTAATTTTGTTTCGGTTCACGAAATACTCTTTAAATATACACATGCACACATACGGCTGTATGTATCTGAAACATTAATATAAGCTAAGCAAATTTATTTATATTTTGACTCACTGGTGAATCCACCCACGTCTTCCGATTGGATACAATTCATCATAAAAGGTATATATAGCAGAAGAGTTGTGAAAAATAAAAGCCAATTTACGTTGAACGGAAGTAACAGTGCCAGCGTAAGTGATATATGCACCTGCACACACTTTCACGAGCCCGTAGCACTTTGTCTTTATTTCTTTTACTTTTTTATTTACACTTATGTTGTTTTATTACTGAAATCTTTGTGTGTGGTACAAGAACGGTTCCTAAAAATGTCATACCGAGCTCGCAATTTCAAGCAAAACGTTTGTATGGATCTCCTGAAAAATATGATTTTTAGACTTACGCGGTTATACCTACTCCCTATAGAATTATTAAGCTGTTTGTTTGCTTAATTATTGGTACGTTTTAAAGTTTCAAACTACCAAGCCTGATTATGCTTTAAAACGGTCATCAGGCCAAATAGGAACACAGAAAAGTTCTCTCTATATTAAGAAATAAATCAAGTACATCAAACCAACGTTGCTTAACCTAAACTGCGTCTGGGTGAAGCAAACGCACATATTTGATTTACTCTAATACAAGTAGATGAATGCGTATCGATGAACGCGAAAATTTTCCAGATCCACTAATCTCCGGATATCAAACTCCATGTAAAAAATTGCGGAAATGACGAAACCCGAAAAAAGTGTCATCACCAGTGATGCGCTTGTGATTTTACCTGTATAATACGCCTTGGCTTCCAGATTATTACATAACTATGTACATATAAGGTGCAACCTTCGGTGGGACACCTCGTTTTAAATGTTAAGTCCATAAGGGTGAACTTGGTATATAGTGTGCACGATCAAATTGTCTATTTTTTTTCCTAACTTAGAGACAAACCGGTTTCGCCTATATGCCGTCTTCAGTGTCATTTTTAGAGAATTTCGTTCCAGTGACCACTATCTTTGGCGTATGTTTATGCTATATTGCGTGACATATATAGAACCAAATGAAGATAAATTATGCAATAATTGTTGGTATGTTTTCCTTATGTATAGTAGAAATTTGCTGTACTTAACGAAAATTTTATCAAACCAAAATATATTAAATGCTTTTCAGTGGGGACTTTCATTTCGCATAAATACTTACCTCCTCTGATCCTACCACAAGTGTTTTAAAAGTACAAATAACACGTTTTAACACGCAAACGTTTTTTTTAATATTTCAAACTTTTTAACACCATTAAGTTTTGTAAGTGTTTTAGAAAAATGATAAAGAAAAATCAAAAATTTTTTGAATGTGGTAAATATGTTCAAAAGCCACTTGCATCACATTTGAACTTTTATTACAAAGTATGAATCATAAAGAGGGAAACTTGTGACACTACGGTAACCCTGTACAGAAGGGAAATTATTTTAAAAACAACAGTTCATTCGGTTTTAAAACAACAGTTCTGGCAACACTTTTTTATTCTACAAAATAAACAGAGAGTGAGAGAGGATGAAAAACAGAGAGCATTTTAGTTTTATGCGGATGGAAATAGAAATTGAAAATATCAACCAGAGTTGGAAAGTAAAATATAAAAATATGCTCAAAAGGGTTTAGGTTTCTTCACTCCAATTTGTATCACTCTATAAACTTGAGTTAAATATACAGTTTAACTATAACAGTGTAAAATCACTCCTTTCCAACCACTATTTCAGTAAACTACATCGAACAACATTTCTATGTGAGTATTTTTTCGAAACCTCTTATTTTGCAAGTGGCCTAAGGCGGTTTATCGTTGTGAAAAATGATGATTTTTCGATAACACAAAAAATTATTTACACTGAAAAAATCTTCTCGAAAGGTGGCATCATTATTTATAAATGCAAACCGTTAAATATTTCAATTTAGAACAAAGTAACTTGTGCCACTTTCAAAATAAACGGCTCATATGTAAATAAACTCCAGTCCATGAAATGGGGTTTTAATTTATAAAGTCAGATAAGATCAAATCCATCTAGTGAATATTTTTATTACACTTTTATTTTTTAACATTTGGAATTTAAATATTCCTTGTCACTATAAATTATCAAACGCAGCTACCTTGCCATACCTGGACAGCATTAAGAAGTGAATATAATAACAGATCGACTTGTGTTTGTCATGGGTTTAATTAATTACGAGCCGAACACAAGACAAGATGTGTTTTAGGTTTGTTCGCTGAAAACAAATTGTGTTTATCGACGTCAATATTGAAAAGGAAAAAAAAAAAAATAAAGCAAAGGCATGTGTAGCTGCAAACCGCTCACTGTTGCTTTGTATAGAATTTCGTGTTGTTTTTCACTGTGCGAAGAGTATTTAATGAGAATTGGCGGCGCGTAAAGAATAAATAAATACTATTCAACTTACAATAAAAATAAAATTTTACATTACAACTATAAACATACATATGTATGCATGTACATACGTAAGTACATACATTCATACTCAAAAAAGTTATAAATTCAGAATAAAAACTACATACGATATGTACGTAAATTGATGGGCTAATTACAAGAATGGCTCAAAGACACATTACTAGGTATACCTACCTATCTACATACATATGTATGAATTTGTGAAATTAATGAAAATCCGGAAGTACCAGTTTGTGTGAGTGCAATCGATTTTTAACGTCAACTTAGAACAAAATACTAAACTGCAAGCATTTCAAGATCACGTAGCTCTAAATATTTTGTAAAGAAACTTGCATTAACATTACGATCAATTAGGTAGATACATCTGCATATGTACATATATATGTATGTATGCAGTATATAATTATGTACCAGTTGCATATACATATGTATATGTATGTATATATACATATGTGTGGATGTGTGCCAGTGTTGTCATTCTTACATATTTTTTAAATGGCATTTCATTTTGTTATAGATTGAGTAGAAGATACATTTGCACATACATACATACACACATATTTAAATATATCTCACAAGTACTTCACAGCCGTTTTTTTAGCATAAACTTAACTAAAAAACTAGAGTTTATAAATAAACGGAAAGAATGGGAACGTGGATTAAGTTTTGGTAAAAGTTGTTTTAATGCTTTCAAAATGTTATGTACCTATTCCGTTTGCTTTAGGTACAAAGGTTTGTTTGAAATGCAAAAAAGTGCACGCATAGATCGGGGTGCTTACTGTGTATTTCGGTTCGAAAGATCATTTCCGAAAAGTAATGTATTAGACATATACTACATAGATACATATGTATGTATGTATGCACATGTACATCTATACACATCCGAATGGATATTCTATTCGAATCAAATTACACCGACACAACCCACCCAATATATTTCAACCAAATCGTATACATATGTCGGTAGTTCTTAAAATAAATTCTCAATATATGTATGTATGTACGAGTATAAAAACATATTTATGTAGCAAACATAAAATATACGATATTTATATGTACTTATGTCTGTCCACACATAATTGTTTCATGATAGTTGGCCATACATATGAATGTATGTATGTATGTATGTTTTAAGTAAACATACGATAAGAGAACGTTCAAACACAACATTCGATTGTGTATGTGCATAAGCTTGTATCTATATGTACCTATTGTAATTTTGATTGAAGTAGTGAGCAGCGTTGCCGTTTTTTTTAAGGTTTTTAACCAAAATATTTCCAATGTGAAGCTAGGAATTCTTTTCGGCAGTTTTTTATATGAAGTTTGACACCCGCAAAGAAGCCGTAAATGCATTGAATTCGCCCGTGAGCTCACCTGTTGAAATTCGCCTTGTTTTGTATTTTCGTGGCGTTGACGATGAATAATTTGAGTTTCATTTCCTTTAACTAATGCTCAATTTCATTTAGTCTTATCGAATCGAGTAGTTTTTTTTTTTTTTTGTGTAGTCATTGTCAGTTTAATTTCATTTTATTGTGTCTTGTAAAAACTAAAGAATAATCAGCATCTTTAGCTTGTCCCCCCTGGAGGAAGACAGTATACATTTATAACTGAACTGCATTATTAATTTCCAAATATATGGGAAGCGTCAGCATTTACTACCTCTTCAGCCTTATAGCAATTCTCTAGTTTACAACATTTTGAACGAGTCGGTCTACGAACTTTACAATTGGTAGCAATGGGTTGATCCACGCGCACCTGCTTATTATTACACCATCTTTTTACTTTGCCGCTAACAGTTACAATGTTGTTGTCATTATAATGGAATAAGGCAGTGTTGAAACTTACGTCCGTAATTTTTCAGACTTCTTTATCTCCTTTACATCCTTGTGATGTTGCTTCAAGTCTATTAGCTTAAAGAGTTCCGTTGATATCATAGCCCATTCGCTTAACTCTATCCAGCACTAGTAAAGTCGTAAAAAATTATTAATAAAAGAGCTGTAACGTTATTCATCATGCAGATTAGAAATTAAATTAGTGACTACCGTACTTCTTATGCCAAAGGCTGGGTTTGTGTTGCCTGTTTTAGTCCCATGGTATGGCTTTCCATAGTGGGTTGGTCTTCCATGGAATGTTGCTTAGTGCCATGCTCCACGAAATATGAAATCGACTCGACCATGAACAGATACTTATGTTCGATGTAATGATTAGGGCACCTTTCATTCATCATGTCCCAGAAGATCTTTCTTTATCAGAAGATAAATGGTTATTGAGCATGAAAATACTGGAGAGATACTTGGAATGTAAACGGATGATAATGTCTCCAAAACTCTTTCAATCACAATTCAGTTTCAGCTAACAATTGCCCAGTGTCTTTATCACTTCGGTCCATATTATGTGGAGCTGTGAAAAACTTAACTGCCGAAGTAAATCTACAAAAAAGTGAAAAAAAAGTCCGTGAAAACATGTTAGAATCTGGTGCAAACTTCTTCGTATTCCCAGCGACCCTAAAATGGAACGTTATATAAAACCGACGGTCAACTACTAAAAACAATAAAATATTATTTTGCTTATGGCAACACTGGTTGTGAGTAACGAAAAAGAAAGAGAACTAAGAATGAGTTTTGTTAAATGTCCAACATATCCATTATTAACTTAAAGAGTTCCGTTGATATCATAGCCCATTCGCTTAACTCTATCCAGCACTAGTAAAGTCGTAAAAAATTATTAATAAAAGAGCTGTAACGTTATTCATCATGCAGATTAGAAATTAAATTAGTGACTACCGTACCTCTTATGCCAAAGGCTGGGTTTGTGTTGCCTGTTTTAGTCCCATGGTATGGCTTTCCATAGTGGGTTGGTCTTCCATGGAATGTTGCTTAGTGCCATGCTCCACGAAATATGAAATCGACTCGACCATGAACAGATACTTATGTTCGATGTAATGATTAGGGCACCTTTCATTCATCTTGTCCCAGAAGATCTTTCTTTATCAGAAGATAAATGGTTATTGAGCATGAAAATACTGGAGAGATACTTGGAATGTAAACGGATGATAATGTCTCCAAAACTCTTTCAATCACAATTCAGTTTCAGCTAACAATTGCCCAGTGTCTTTATCACTTCGGTCCATATTATGTGGAGCTGTGAAAAACTTAACTGCCGAAGTAAATCTACAAAAAAGTGAAAAAAAAGTCCGTGAAAACATGTTAGAATCTGGTGCAAACTTCTTCGTATTCCCAGCGACCCTAAAATGGAACGTTATATAAAACCGACGGTCAACTACTAAAAACAATAAAATATTATTTTGCTTATGGCAACACAGGTTGTGAGTAACGAAAAAGAAAGAGAACTAAGAATGAGTTTTGTTAAATCATCTTTGGATGTTTTCAAGACGAGTATTGTCGACAACTTGACGACTTTGCTATGGATACAATTTGGCAGCAGGAAATGTTTGTGAATAGCCGGCAACAGTGGCGAAAACCAAAATTTTTTGATTATTAAACAAGTTTAAATGTAGAAGTATTATTTTATTTGATTACCTTCAAAACATGAATTCATATACATTTTAATCGCATATAGACAGACGGTGACCTTTAACATTATTATTGTTATTTGCACGCACTGTTGCCAGATTTGATAATGATTTATTTTTATTCATATTTGCCATCTTATTATTATTTGTTTTTATTTATTTCTCTTAGGGATTTTTAATATATTTCTTTGTTTTGACTTGAATAATTAATTCAATAATAATATTCAAATATTATTGTTTCTCGATATACGTAGCAAATTCGCCGAGCACCAGTAAGCAACTTAATTAATTTTATTACCAAAGAACTGACATTGACAGCTCTGTAATTGTTCTACCGTTTAGTTTCTGACAGTGTTCTATAAAAGTATGCGTCGTGGGTGAAACAACTGCCTTTAACGGGAACGTAGTGGAAATCAGCATTAACGACTACCTGAATGACAAAATACTAAATTAATCGTTTGTCGCATCCCGTTAACGGTAAGTTCGCCGACAAAATCATACATTGTCGAAGATATGGTCACATATAAAAACTAAAACGATCACTTAAGCCACATTGTCGGTCAAACGATTTGTATGGACTGTCGTTGACGATTGACTTCGGTCATACATCCGGAATCGATGATGCATAAATAATACGCAAGTAAATTTTTATTTATTTACTTCTAATAATACGCAAGTAAATTTTTATTTATTTACTTCGAGTATTCTCCGTTCAGACGACGCGAGGATCCTTCAAAAAATTCACACACACAAATCCTTTCTTGCAATTCTTCCTCTTTAATATTGTTATAGGGCTCTTGCACGCGAATTGTTTTCTTCATCCATACCAGTGGAGTTTTTAAATTGTCTTGCGCATTTGCAATTACTGGTAACAGAGACGAGCTCAAAAAATAAATAGTTGAATAGGTGTCGAACTCTGGGATTTTGGTTTCGTATTATTAAATTTATTTTGAGTGTGAATGTGTGTTCATAATTATACACGAACACTGTTTCCAGATTCAAGTATTTATTTCGGATACACACATATGGAACTAACATGTTTTCTTTATTTATTATTTATAGACTAATGCAAATATATCGGCTCACATTTGTACACATATGATATACGTAGTTCGCTGCACTAGGTAGTAAACAAAAAGCAATGAGCCCAAAAGATGGGTTATTTTGGCAGTTAGCACTAATGCTAGTGGTCACATACTCACGGCTGAGTAGTAGTCGAGAATCCCAACTTAGAGTCGGAAAAGCTTTAAACGTTTTTGTGCGCTTTGGTTATTTAGGAATATCGATGCGTGTTATTCCTACCAACGATACTAATGAAGATGTCAGATGGCTGTTTAAAGAACCTACAAGAAATATATACAAAGTATACAAATTTCCAAATAAAATTAATTGATGTACATGACCTTTTAGTTTTGCAGGATATTAGTCCTTTGGCAGAGAATCAAGAACAAAATACACCAGGGATATTTCATGGTGACTTTCATATGGAATTTTGCGACAACCGCCGGCAGTTGTATCAAGCATACTTCCGCGACTTTACTATAGAGAGATTTGACAGACCTTGGGAGGCATTTACGGGCGGCTGGTTTCCTGATAATGCTGCTAAGAAACTTGGTATAAATACTTCTTTTATACAGGGTGATTACTCGTATGTACTTGTACGTGTTGTACGATTTCGAGAGACGGGCAAATTTAAGTCGGAATTACCTCATAATTTGACACTTGAAAATGATGTGCGTGAAAGAATGGACGAAATTATAATGGGAAATGTGACAACGACAGTTAGGTTCTTCGAGAATGTAGGAACCCATTATATCAACTCTTATACCACGGGGAACTCCTTATATCAAGTAACGTATGTCGATTATGCAGAATTTATATATCTAAAAAAACTGTTTTGATTATTTCAGGTATTCGTTTACAATCGCAAAAACTATCAGATGATTAAAGATCGAATAAAAACAAAAGGTATCAATGTTCTATCAAAACAAGATCTCTATCATTTGTTCGCACCCTGGGTTGCTGAACACCTGGGACAAATAAGATCAGCTAGTGCCAATTATACTGTTGAAAGATGGGCGCGTCGAAAACTACAATACGAGTATTTATTGGTGAAATATGTTACACTGCTCAAACTTCATGGAAACGGGACTTTGCTTCGAACACTGGACAATCTTTTGGGAAATGATGCCATACTTCAGCTAGATCTTAAGTCTCTAAATGTTATATTTCGCAATGAGCCAGAGAAACAAAACTGGTTTCATGAAGTCTTAGACAATCACATGAAGCTATGGGAAGCCAATATGCCACAAAATTAATATAGTCTTATTATTGGGCTAAAGATCCACCAACTAACTGCCTTCAGAATGTTTAATGTTCGCTTTGGATCTGCTGACATTTACATGTCTTATAATTTTAAGTTAAATCATTAAATATATTATTGCCTGTGATAGTTTCTTTTTATTGTTTTTATATATGTATGTATGTAATAAAATATTGATATAATTAATTATTTAAAATGGAACCAAACAAACTTTAAGGTTAAAAAAATAATAACAATTGTGAATGTAAATATGAGTTGTATTAAAAACAATTATGTATATAAAATATGTTTATAAAATAAAACCAAAAGAATAGCAATGCTAAATTAAATTAAATTCAGTTATAAACTCAGAGAATACTAAATGTAGATCCTGCGTCCTGAGTAATCAGACATCTGAGCATGTGATCTGCGAATGTCCAGGTCTCGTTTCTCGAAGAATGAAGGTATTTGAAACGCTCTGATTAACTCCACCAGATGTACATATACATTCCAGTGAAAGATAAGTCATAATAATAATAAGAGGTAAAAACGTATAAACGATTTCGAAATATGAGGTGGTTGTTTACTAAACCCGTAAAAATTATAATTTAAATCAATAAAATAAATTTGCAATGGAACTTTTTAATTAGAATTACATGCAATTGTTATCTGTTCTTTAAAATTCCAAATACATACAATTGCCATTGAAACCTTAAGGTGTGCTCTTGAGCGTGCATCCTTCAGCATAATTAAGGCCTCATATAAAATTCAATTACAGCGGCGTGTAATGTGAGGTTTAACAAGTACAAGTTTTTGAAATTAAGAACCGAATTCAATTACAATTTCATGTCACAATTGCATGTAATTGGAAGATATCAATTCAATATTCAATTACAAACTACAAATAAAATCAGCATTTTTTTAACCAATGACTTTTACTGTGTTTTTAGTTTAAAATATAGCGCCTTATTGAGTTGTGTAAATATGTTTGTTGTTTCTAATTTTAAAAGTTTGCTTTATACCCTTTCCTATCACTGACAAGATGGATTTGTAAAAGTGTGTGGCAACTCCGGGAACTCCTCAATAGTGGAGTCAACAACCATAAGAGCATTTTATAATTTACAAATAAATGGTAACGCAGGTCGTTAGAGTGGCTAGCACGAATTAGTTTATGAATTTTACGGTAGATGGCAAGTAACTTTTTAGTTTGCTCTAGATACTAGAATTTATTCGGTTCTTTATAAATGTACTAGATACATCTTTCTACTAAGTCAGTGTCTACTGAGCCGACCACGGGTGAGCAATGAAAGCAATCATATGTATTTCCGTTTCGTCTCGACCGATTTTATTCTCAAACCGAAGTAGATATGTTTGGACGGTATGATGCCTCGCGGAAAACCACTCTTGTCAACTCTTCTCCAGAAAATATCGTCAAAGTCGGCAGAAATATAACTAGATTTAAAAACCTATTTAGAAAACAATTTTTACCAATAATCCGAAAAACTTTTGTTATTTTAACATTCTTTTGAACATGTTTCAATAAATTATATCATTTCTAGGATGTTTCAAATGACGTTAATAATTTGAGGTTTTATCGTTTAATTTTAAAAATATGAGTAGACTTCTTTTACTAAGAAATATTAAACATAAATATGTGCATATGTATGTATGTATGTATGTATGTATGTATGTATGTATGTATGTATGTATGTATGTATGTATGTATGTATGTATGTATTGCAGGGATGTTCAAACTAGTGCCCCTATTATTTTAATAGTATAAAAATGAAATTCTCCTATATCATCTTAATATTATCTAGGACACTAGAAGTGGTGGGTGCCCCTGAACTATGTACTTCAAGTAGTAGTACTCATCAGCACTAGTATTTTTCTTGCTGTTCTAGCTATTGTAGTATGTTGTACCTTTTAGACAATTAACGCTCCTGCAGGGATTCTTTCTTGCACTTATGTACATAAAGGGAACTGAAATTTGGTATACATACATGTAGGCCTTGAGGAATAGGGTTGCCTGATGTAGCATTTTTTGCGGCTTTGGTCCGCTGTTTAACTTTAAATTTCGCATAGCGTGCAGTATGCAAAAACCCCGCTTTCTTATTTTCATATTTCATCTTAAAAAATTTCAGGTAACATCTTGTTTTCTAATTACTACAAATATAATAAAATAATTGATATTAAGTGTAGCTTCAGCTGGCAGGCACAAAGATATGGCTTGCCGTAACTGAGTGCACTGTCAGAAGTTCAGACTCACATATACCTCCATGTTGTAGCGGTCGGTAACAGGTTCATGTCTCTGCAAGGAGTCTAAAGAGGCTAAATAAGTCGAGCGGAGAGAAGTTAACACTCTCGTATAACAAATCCATAATCCACTGTGGAACACCAACCGCCAGGAATGCGTGACCAAGAGGGCGCTTGGTCTCAAGTATGCGAACTCTGGATGCCAACCGATCTCCAGTTTTAATACAGACTTACCCGTCCATATGGAGCTCTGTGTGGGTGGACATTTTTTCTCCATTAGAGGGATGAATCAGAAAGCCTCGCAAAGGCGGATAGGTTAATCTCTGCGGAAACTACGGTTTTAGTTGGCCAAAGAAGGAATCCCAAAAATATGGACAAGAATGTCTCGCGAAGGGTAGACGAGTCAATCTTTAGGTACTTCTAAAGCGTTAGACCGTGAGATTCCGACAGGAGATGGAGAGGTTAATCTCTGTAGGAACTCTGGTATTTATTGGCCTACGGAGAAATTCTGAAGAGTAGGGCAAGAAAACCTTGCAGGGGATGGCCGCGACAGCTTCTAAGGAAACTCCTGAGGAAAAGGCTGAGAAGGTAGCACACAATGTCTGTGAACGTCCAGCACTGGCTAGCATAAGACTTGGGGCCACGGCCAGACACTTCTTAAGTGTAAATGCCGTGGTGGACCTAAGCCTTAACCAAATGCTAGAAATTACAAGATACTACGTGATGAGGAAGAAGGTCGACAGTCTGAAATCACTATAGTCGATAGTAAAGGCTAGAGGTAGCACGAGGAATGATTGAGACTAAGGTAATCGTAAATTACAAATCGGAGGAAAGAAGGGGCTCGAAAAGGAGTCCATAAAGTTAGCGGTCTGCTTCGATATCCCCCCTTCATTAAAAAAAAGTGTAGCTTTATTAATTACACACTAAATTCAGGGACATTTTGATAGTTCTTAATTTTTTTTTTTTTATGTTAGACCACCTTGAAGCATAACTATTTCATTTTCTTTTAATTGTACCTCGAACATTTAAACAAATCCTGCGTATAATAAAATTATTGGATGATAATATTAATGTGCGTAAATTATAAAGTTGGTACCAATTTTGGTACAATTCATACCATTACATCTATTGTATTTTGGATTTTTGTTTAGTCTTTGTCCGATAGTTGTTTTTTTGAAGTGTAAAAGAAAATATTTTTTCAGAATATTAGAGTCAAGGCATATTTAACTAGGTGGCATCACTACTGCAGGTGATTTTTTTGCTTACATTTCATTTTTTCTTTGTTTACACTTTGTTAATGTCAAAGTGTTTGGTTTTGTTTACCAACAAACCTCTTTTCAACTATTTTCCTTTTAATTTGCTTTTTGTTGTCACATGTTTTTGACAGTAATCATTGATTTTTCACAAACAAAGTTGCCTGCTGTTGTTGTATTGTTGTATTTGTTGTCGTAGCAATGCCACTTAGTTAAATATGCCTTGATTAGTATATATGTACATATAAAAGAAAAATATGCAAAATATTTAATAAATTGTTAATTTTCGAACAATGCTCGCAGTAGAGTGCACCTCTAAAGTCAGATAACATTTAGGCTATATATTAAGACTTTTTTTATGTAGATGACTGTGGCAAGACATTGTCTGCCTGCCCGGGTCACTAGTATATGTATGTCTATGTACATATATATAAAATCGTTTATGCGTTTGTTGGTAATGGACGATCTCACGAACTATAAGAATTGTGGAACTGAAATTTTATTATTCTCAAAGTAGGTGGCATTGCCGTGAGGTCATTTTGGAAAAACGCCTTTGTTGTGTGATTTTTTTGCCCAAAATACTGAAAATAAATATCATGTTTTTGTAGAACGCAAAATAACTCTTGGTGGGTACAGCTAGTAAATGTACGAATTGATCTTAAATGCGTTTTGTTTAAAATATTAAATATACGAGTAATAAATTATAAAGGAAGTATTAAAAAAAAAAGGTTTGAGTACAATTGGCGCCGAAACGTACAATTTCAGAAGTTTCTTGTTGCGAAATTATTTTCTCATTTATCATCCCTGCCCTGGTATATAGGATTACGTTTGTTTTCGTTTTTGGAAATATTATATGTTCATACCTCCGTTTCGAATAAACTGAATAAATATTTGCACTTCTAAGTGGATTGGAGTTGGATGAATTTATCATCGAAGTGGCAGTAGAGATATTCGTCACATAAATAGTAAACGAGTACATACGCATATGGATGTGTGGCAAGTAAAAGAAACCCATCGTCACCATCCTTATTTTAACCAACAACATCATAACCAACATTTGTAAAGATAAAAAGATATCTACGGAGGAGGTACATACATACCTACATGTATGTTGTGAATGATGTTTTGATAGATGGATGAAAATATGTATGTATACGATATGTATGTACATACATACATACATGCATACATACATATGAACATAGGTATAAGTAGTTTGCTAGCTGCTATACATCGATTGATGGATTGTCAATATTAATTTTTGTATACAACTACATTCATATTTATGTATGTATGCGTGTATATTCGAACGAATCATTAGCGTGCACGGAGGGGAAAAATATGGTTGAGGTGACCATAATCTACGAGCAAACTTTAGGCAAAATATACTATAACTGTTGGGTCTATTAGGAACATTTGTGGATATAATTATTATATTATTTTTGTTTAGTTAACATACTTTGTTTGTGGTTAGCACTGGAGTAAACATTTTATTGTTTAACTCAACCAGGTTGCAATTATTATTGTTTCTCGTTTCTCACAATAAAAATTGTCTTTAAAATGTGTTTGTTAGCTACAAAATATATTGCTGTAGAAAACATAACATAGCGACATCTTGGTCAGCTCATACCAGCCCCCACAAACACCCTGGCAAAATAGTAAGCATCTGTAGTAAGTGTAAAGACCCCCGAAAATATGCAACTCATTAAGTATTTGTACGGAGCCAGACGTTCTCTGCTACCATAGTTCTTCCTCTACAAATAATGTTCTGAAAACATCATAAGCATATGGCGTGTGATGTACGAGTAAATGTAAACAAAGGCCCCTTTTGATATTATTATATCACTTAAACTCCATTCACGGCATTATACAAGTGTTTAGATTTCGAGAAAGAACCTTTAAGTGAACAAAGTTCCAACATTCGGAATCAAAACATTTTTTATTTTTCATATATATTATAGAATAATAAGAATGAACTTTAAACTGCAAAGTTTCTATTTTCGCGCTTACGGACATTTCGGGAAAAGGGCTCGAATTGTTTAATTAATAATTTAGACCCCAATCATAACTTGATAAGCTGCTTAAAATGCTGCAAACCATTATTGTTAAAACTCTTTGAACCATCAGCTAATCGCTAAATAGAGTTGTAAACACCTTTGAATAACAAAAAAAAAAAAAAAAAAAACAATCGTGTCTGTGGAGAGTTAAAAATTATAAAAAGACGACAGTGAAACTTGACGAAGACCCACTTCAAGGGTGGCACAAATTGAAAATTTCTCTATTTTTAATTAATTATTTAGAAAGTTATTATTGTTAAGTTGTCGGCTCATACGCACAATTCTACTTAGTTTTTGTTATTGTAAATTTTTGGAAACACGCTAATAGTTGCACAGCGCTTGAATTGGCAAATATTAAATTAATTAATTCCTTTAGCGTTTTTTTTTTTTGTTATTTTATATTGGATCAGTTTCAATAATTTTATTAATTGCCATTTTAACATTTTAATCAAGCAAAAGAGGGCAGGCATAATGTATATTTTGTAAGTTCAAAAACATTTTTTGGGGTTGTCTAAAAACTTATAAATTTTGAGTTGAGTCGTCTTCTTTGAAATGGGTGTGCGATATGTATTTTAAAATAAAATTCGAGGGGTGGAATAACTTTGCTTTTAGCCTTAATTCAGACATTTAGAGCAAATAGAAATACATATTTTATTGCTTCTTCAAATAACAAAAGTATTATATTTTAATATAGCCGTGTATATTTAAGTGATATTTCCATATTTATTTGTTTAACATACGAGCCAATGTGCGATAATCAGAAAAGAAAAGTTTTAACATAATAGGCACTCATACAAATGTAACTACTATGTGCATGTGCGTCATCAAATGACAACTGTGAAGAAGAAATTCGAAACTTCGGAAGTGATTTAAGTGAGAGTAAAGTAATAAATGGCTTTTGTCTTAATTGCTGACCATTTGGCTGGCTAATAATCCCTTGAAGAAGAAAATGAAAGAAAAGAGTGGCCAACAGACGTGCACTTTACGTTGATAGGGCGATTTTAAGATTGTTTTTCTAAAAATTTACGAATATTTACTAAGTGTTTAGAGTAAAACTAACCAAACAAACACGATTACTTAAAAACGTAAATAGACAGACATAGAAAAATTTATAAATTTATTTATGTAGGTGTACAACGATAATTTACGAAGCGATAATACGAATTAGGAAATTTTGTTTCGAAATAATAAATTTTCTTACTCGAGGATAAGCCGTACGAAAGTCAAGATTGGGAATGTTTGTGTTTATCTTTTTGTTGAGTCTAGTTAGGAAAGTTTTAAAACCAGATAATGAAACACGTGAAAAGTCAAAGGCGAAAGATTATCTTCAGTGGATATAAACAATACAACATTTCACACAGCGTGTAATCACAAAGATTAGGAAAGCTAAACACGAGAGTTGACTTATTAGTCGTTTATATTTTAGACGTACTCGTATGTACATCAATGCCTGCAGACGAACAATTAACCGTCGTCTTTCGTTGAGTTTGAGAACAAGCATTAATTTTATTTTTTTTTTATTAATTTGTTAGGAGAATTATTCAATAATTAATTTAATTTTAGAATGAAAAGAATACTTACATTCAAAAAACAATGTACGTAAATCGAATCAATATCTTTCGGTTGTCTGTTACGGTTTCTTAAAAACCCATTTAAAATAGTTAATGAACAGTGTGTAAATTGTTGTTGCGCTTGAAACATTTATTCGTAAGTTGTTTTATTGGCAACTATTTTTTTTAGCACTTTTGAACCACACGCATCGCATCCATAACGAGTTACAAAAACCAAAAATCGAACATACATACATATACATATATATAAATGTGATTGTTAAACCATTTTATATACGAGTACATATTGACACTTGTAATTTACAGTCCTTAGAATCCTACACATGTGTTTTTATGATATAAAGAAAAATATTTTCTTGCACACAGCAACGTTTGTAGTAGATCATTTTCGAAAAAAATATGTATTAAGATCCAATAAAGATGTTAGGGAAAATTTCAATTTATAAAAAATACCCCAAAAGGTTTCTGCGGATCGTAATTGTGGCTTATAAGTACATTGGATCACCCTTATTTTACCCTCTAAAGAAATAGAGTTGACCGGATAACAACATTGTGAATCCCGATTCACAAATTATACATTTTATTATTAAATGTTGCAATACATTTGCACGAGATTTTTTCGTGGGAATCGAAACCAAGACTACCAGGCTGATGGATTAGCACATACTTGTGTTCGCCACTTTAAAAAAGAGCTATCCAAAGTTTTTGGAATTACAACCTGTAGACTTTTTATAATTTCGTAGGTGTTTCTATACCTTTTCGTAAAATTAAATTAAATTATGTTGAAAAATATCAAAATGACCTGACCGAATTAACTAAATGTTTGCAAATACGAGAGTGTGTGTGTGTGTCCCTTGTTCATTGTTCACATATTTTAAAATGTTTTAGTTAAATTTATTTTTTACTTCGAATTCCTGCTTGGCATAAAGAATTATTAGTCGCGCCAATCTCACGATAATGTTTTTTTTTTTAATAGAATTGTCGATATTAATACAAGCGTCATTATTAAATTGAAAACAATGATTGATGGTGCGTAATTTGGTTAAAATGAAAGTTCCGTTAAAGAAGGGTGGATCTTTAGTCGGTCGACAGTCATGGCTGGTTAATGTTGGCTAATGTTGGCTCAACAAAGGTGTGCCTCAAGTGTTCGTTTAAAATAGAAAAAGAAAAAAATAATTACTGAACGTTGGTAAGACAAACCGCGTCCGCTAGTTGACGCGTGGCTATCATTGTGCGATGGGCCTTTAATGTTATTAGAAAACAATTTAATTAAAAATTATTTTCACAAACGTTATACAAGTATGAATCGTTAATGGGAGATATTTCATATATACGATATTGCTATATAAAACAGAAAACACGAAATACATTTAGTTTGACTAATTTTTATTGTTGAATTCTTTTAATGATTTCATACACAAATTTCCCCAATTGAAGCCCACAATTAAATCGCTCAATTTGTATTTTTTTATTTTAGTATAAAAATATTTTTTTTGATCACATTCATACAAATACATACATACACATACATATACAAACTACGTAAATAGCTTTCGTGCACAGAGCCAACGATTTTATTGTCGCAACTGAATTTTCTGTCAATCTAGTTTTGTCCGCTTTTGTCAAATGAGTTGGAAATACAGAATATTTCGAAAACTTAACTGGAGATACTGAGGACATCAAATTAGTAAATTGTCCTCCAGAAAACAAAAGTTTGGTTTTGAGAAACACTCAAGCTCTTGTCCAAAAGGATAACCTTAGGTCCGAAGGCTTTTCATGTCTTCCGAAACCCTTCTCGACACCACAGCCCTAAATAGTGATGCCAAAATAACGAAAAGCTCTGGCGGTACCTTAGGCTAATTCCCCCCTTGACAACTAAACAAAATATTATTTTGATATCAAAAATATTCAGTGATATATTTAATAAAGTAACTGATTTGATGGTCTTTCCAATATCATCCTGAAAAGTAGGTTAATACAAAGTAAATGATTTAGACCAAAAGATAAATTGCAATAAAATAAAATAAAATGAAGTAACTGATTTTAAGTGCATTTTACTAAATTTCAGAATGAAATAATTACAGTTGCTGTTTTAAATAGATGACTGCACAGAATCTTTAATAAACAGAGGCAAAACATTCTCCCGATTGTGAACTCCTACGTTGATAGATGTTATGTACGGCTGGAGCTACGGATGACAGGAGTTCATCAATATTTACATATTTTATCGGATTTGCTTATTGTTTCACAGCAGATAGATTGCAAATAATTAAAGATTGAGAAAAAAGTGAATATTTAAACATATTTACGAAATGAAGACAACTACACAGATCACAAAACGCAATCTCCATTTCTAGTATTAACGATCATCTGTAGAAAAAAATAAAATTTCTCAAATATTTATTTTTAAGTCTACGAAAGATTGATTTTCACTTGAAAGACTTAACGTCATGCTTTGAACATTCAAAGGAAATTTCAATTATGAAGCTTGAATTCCGCCAGGATCTGCTTTACATATGTTAACAAACGCATTAATGCATTTCGTCCACCATTGAATCGAAAAACCTTTCAAATTTGAATAGAAATTTGTGAAAGCAACCCGAGTATAAAAATGTTACTGCAAGTCATGATGTTTACTTGGTATTGACCACATGCCATAAAATCTACATATCGTCTGCACTTTGTATATTCAAACGTACATACCCCCTTACATACTCATACATACATACATACATACATACATACATACATATGCACATATGTGCAAATGGAGAAACCCTTGTTAAACAAATTATTAGTTATTTTTTAAGTTAAACAAACAAATTATATATTGCGATCAGTGAAAACATCCTTGTCAAGAGACTCGATAACTTTTAGCGGAAACTGAAATAAAACGGAATTTCAAAAAAAAAAAAAGAAAAGAAACAAACACAGTGGTGACTCAGCAAATTTATACAACTTTCAGAATATAATTAAAAAAATATTTGTCAGTATTCGTATTCAGTGAATGTACAGTTTGTTACTTGATTAAAGGTTCCAACAAAATAATGTTCGACTTTTGACAAAATCAACAGCCAAAGAAGTCTCATGTTATACTTTCACTGAAATAAAGGTGTTGCCGTTACACATGGTTAAATAAAATGGAATAGCGCAGTAATCATTATGTCATGTTTTGTTCTCCAGTACTTTGATTTTACCATAAAAACGTGTGTACATACATATGTACGTTCGCAAAAAAAAACTTGTTCTTTAGGGGAAAAAGGCTCCTCTGGCAGATAAAATAAGGAAAAATTTAAGCAAAACTTGTGAAATTCAATTCGAATTGTGGTTTCGTAGAAATCTTCTTTGAAGTATTTATCGAAACACTCTTGTGATTGTAGTGAAAGCGATAGGATTTTCAATTTAAAATGTTTTATATTTTGAGTTGACGAAAATACTCTGTGTAGGGTATTGGCGTCAATAAAGAAAGCTGCTTAATTTGTTTGTTGGTGCTACTCCAGCTACTGGACAATCACCTAAATGGTACGTTTAGGTTTTTTAGCATACAAACGAGGTGTGTTTAAAAAATAATGAGAATTGAAAATACTTTATTGAATTTAGTCGCCGCCAAACCATTTTTTATGCATTTGATGATGGCAAAATAAATTTCGTTTAACGTTACCTTTAGTCTCGAACACGTAACGAAGTAGAAGTGAAACAAAAGCTTGATCATGTTCATTATTAATAAATCTGCACCAACATACATACCCCTCGTATCCATTTAAATACACTCGTACATTCATACATATGTAACATAAATATAAAAACACTTGTACTCGTATATGACTACAACAGCAATGTAAATCAATGCTGGCTGGTATGATGCGGAAAACGAAAGCGGCTTATGTTTTATCTTCAACACAGATATCACAGCCATAAACTTTTATTACTCGTTTGTCTCAAAAAGAACCTCAGAAGATCAAAGTAATAGGAACGTCCAAGTCATCTGTGGACGCAGACGGAGGCAATCAATCGGTGTTTTCAATCAAATATCACAGCTCTGTAATAAAGAATTAATAGTTGTAGCAGTTACACTATTAGCACTTGTCTTATAAACGGCATTTACAACTTGTCAAAAGCAATGAAATATAAATAACTAAATAAACTTCCACTTGCTTCGCACTTATGCCACAAGAGACTGAAATGCGCCACTGGAAGTATCCAAAAAATAAAAATAAAAGTGAAAAATGTTCAATCTCAAATACCTGAAATTAATTAGTTCCCAGTAAACTGAACAAATGTGAAGTAAAGACAAATTAATTAGATCACCTCTGTCTGCTGTTTGAACATTGATTAATTGCGCACATTTATCGTCCAGTAATTTTTTTGTACTGTGAAATAGTGTCAAATGTGATCTGTCAACATAAATCGATCGATCGTCGAGCTACTTGTACCCACATACAAACATACATATGTGTACATTCGTACAAGTTGTTGCAAGTTACAAGTTTTTTTTCGTTACTTCTGGAGTGTGATTGTGTCTTACAACAAGTGTATTAGAAAATTGTTTGCCTTTGTTTCGTTTATGCTTTATGAAAGGAAAATAAATGTTCAACACGTATCATATCATTATTAGAACGTAGAAAAGTCGTTAAATGTAAATGATGTGTTTCGTTTATCTTTCGATTTGAATGTGCCACAACTAATTTCTACGAACACTTGTATGGCTCGATGGCTGGTAGGTAGCCTTTATAGTTTCCTACTGCTCCTCTCTTTTAGTTTATGTCGTGACGAATCATCTCAGCATCGCTTGTCTGATAGTATAAGTTTTTTCAGGTAAAAAGTACTCAGAGTTGACAAGTAGCACTTCATCATTCATATGCATACCCATACACACTTGCAAGACCACTTCTGTAAGAGCAGGGCAAAAAACTCAAGTGCAGCAAAAGTGGCAATGAATAAATGTGTATGGGAATTATTATTTAATATTGAACAGTGAAGATGGGATGCCGCAGTTGGCAATTAATCTTGACATTGAAGAAAAAAGTACTCTATTCTTTTAATATTTCTAATCGTAAATAATTTCAATCAATTTATCATTTACATAATTTGCCATCTCAATAATAATACACATACATATGTATGTATGTATGTGTGTATACGGAATTTTTATGACGAATGGATTTTATACCAAAACATTTGTAAAAAGTTGAGCGTTCGACAACAGCTTTCAATCTAGTGCACAGTTGTACACTTGTATGTACACTTTGTGCTCGCTCGTACGTTGCCGGACACGTTTAATGTTGTAAAACTTAAATTCATTAAACGTGTGTTTGGCACGCGTCTAAGACAAGTGCTTAGAACCACAAATATGTACTTGTAATCATCATAATCAGCACATCGACGTTATCATAAATATCATCACCCACAACGTATCATTAATAGAAGAAGTACTTTAAACAAGTGCCTTCCCACGCTATTCTAATTACGCGCACTCAACTTGTATCTGTATGCTTCTACATACATACATACATATATACATCGTTCATACATTCCTTTCAATACATCATGTAAGAATAAATCAATATTAAACACGCAAGTGCCATCAGCAAAAATTGATTATGACCATAAGAACCTTCGGAGAGAGAATGTGGGAAAGGGCGGCACATACATATATGCATATGAATGTGTGTGTGTATGTGAAGATACGTATCGTATGCTTGCTCCCATATGCAAATGTATATATTATACTAAATTGAGGCAGGTCTACAAATAATGTATGAATAAAATCGTATAGTGAATTTATGAGCAAATGGTTCCTTTATAACAATTACACATGCACCTTGTTTTTGTTTGTGTATTTTCGGCTTAACGCCAGCATGAACGTTTTAGTAAGGCTTAAGAACAATTGCAATCTCTACAATTGAGAAAAAGGGCAAATAATTTTCCACCCCTCTGGGCGAAAAACTCCCCCCAAATACTTTGAACGTTTCAGTGTTTAATTTTACCGACATCACGTGATGCGAGAGCAAAGTGCAGTGGCGTGTATCTAAAGCGCTGCCGGTTGGTACAAGTTGATGTTTTGATTGCCGTTAAAAGCCAGCAAAATGACAGCTTATCTTGGGATAAACACAAATTCGTTTGAAATTAATTCACAGATTTGTTTTTATTAGTCGACTTTGAACAAAAAGAAAAAAAAAATCATAAAGTTCAAACAAGAAACCACCCCCATTACAATCAATGGAAGTAAGTAGTGAAGTGTTGAATGAATGATGTTGATTAAATATTTTCAATGGGTGATATTATTTTAATTCTCTTTTTTTTTAAATCTGCTCCGTTTTTTGAAGCTACAAATGTTTTTTAAAAAAGAAGAATTTTAAAACATTCTCACTCACGTTCATAATTTAGTAAAATTTATAATTTACAGAGAAGCAATCAAGGAAGTTGTGGATTTCTCAAATATAAAAGTTTGCAGAGCTTGTCCTTGGTACATACTATATATTTAAAGAAACTAACGAGTCCTGGTGGTAGGGGGCAAGCTAGAGAGAAAGAGAACTCTTTTTTTGTTAATAGGATTTCCTATTTCAAAAAAAAGCGAGACTATAAAAAAACTCTTTACTTTATGAACAAGGCAAGTTGTTTAATTTTCTCGTTTTTCTTTGCGTAATATCTCCAAAACAATTAATAGGACAATTCTTTTAGGAAATCTTGTCAGCTTAAATTTATGTATTAAGCAACGTGTAGGCATGATTCGACTGAATTTGGTTTCAAGCAAATGCTTATATTGGCATACGTATCCATGTAGCTTGTTCTGTTAAAGAAAGTATATAGAACTTCGCTCAATGCATCTTCCTTCGGCTCTTACAATAGATAATTAAGTCGAAATGACCGTATCCAGATGAGGCGATTTATTGGACTTTGGTAAAATTTGGATTTGGGGTTTTCTAAAGTTTCAAACTGTCTAAAAAGTTTTGGTTGCGAGATGATGTGTATAGGGAAATACGAGTGATTGATGATTAATCTGTGAGTAAATTATAAAACTTTGTGCCGCCGATAAAATCAACCTTTCTTCCGTTTGTTCGATTTTAATCTGCCTTTAGGAACTCATAAATTTTATATATTTATATATTTATTTATAAAAATTTTGTTGATTTTGAGAAAAACTTTACACGCGCAAAACCAGTTCCACAGGGTAAAAAGTTTTAGTTTAGTGTTAATACCCATCCCGCGGATCCGTTTTAATATAAACTTTATATATTGATGGTGTTAAAGGGATTTCTTCGAGCATTAAGCTACAGAAAAAAATGTTTTTTCCAAATAGTCACAAATGAAAACCTTTAACCACATAATGGTAAATTTCGTTTGATTATATTTTTGTAGAATGAGAGAGTTTAGAACATTATCAAATCCAAAAATGTATGTACATAGTTTTGTTAGTAAAAAGTCGTCATAAATATGTTTGATAATTTTATCAGTGCACAAATCACTACGTGGACTTAGGGATTTTGAGAACCACAGCATATAATTTGAATATTGCTTGCACGAAAGAGTGACAGTCTTTCATAAAGAGGCTGATCCAAGTATTTATATTTTTATTTCACATGCTTGCTAAACACATCATATTGGTAACAACTTTAAAAAGCTATTTTGCTAACTTTAATTTAAGAAGAGGTTTTTTGCTAAGTGGGTTTTTAAAAATTATTCGAATATTCGACCAACAGCGTTCGAATAATTTGTTATTCTAAATTAAACAATTTCATTCGTTCGAACAAAAAATAAAAAATAAATTGATAGAATTATTCTTGTTCGAATGACAACTCTATATGTGACAGTAAAAGTTTAAATGTTTGAAGCGAAACTTAAACAGAAGAATTTACTTCTTTCTGTGCTCTTAAATGTCAGTGACAATGTTAAAGACTACTTACGTGCTGGGTTGATTGGGCGCTAAGGCTCGTGTCCATTAAAAAACTAATACATACATACATATTTTTCATCAGCCTTTTACAGTTGCAAGTAAGTAGTAAGTTATGACAGTTAAATTAAAGGTGTAGCGCATCCGGCCGCGTGCAACTATAAATGCTGATTTCTTCGTTAAAAACATAATTGTCTCGTTTCAACTAGAGTTACTATATAAGTAAGTGGTTAAAATGGAAATGGTCTTAATTACGAGTACTTTAATGTACGACACTTTTTTGTTTCAGCAACACAAACCTTTTTAAATATTTGAAAATTTTTAATACAAATTTTTTTATAAGTTAAACATACATTTTTCGTGGGACGAATTTAAGTAAAATTTGGATTTCTTTAACACTTATCTTAATTCATTCGTAACACGATACAAGAATTATTTATATGTATAACAATAATACAAACATATGTACGTACACTGCGCGTCGTCATCAGGTTAACACATTTCCTATAAGCTTAATATTTTAGCCACTATTAGTTATTATATTCTTCTTGTCTCCGTATATACTGTTAGTGGCAAAAAGAACATGTGGCGCAAAGTTTCGTTTACAGCATGCGAATTGTTTTTACTTCATTTGCAAACTTTTTGTTACTAGTGAAGTGATCTATTAATAGGAAAATTTCTTTTTAAATGTGAATCATTTTGGAGAAGTTTCATACTAATGTCAAAATTTCCCTACAAACCAGTGTTCGAACGGACTTCATTGTTACTTCCGTTATTATTTTTACCCCGACTTACTGCGCAGGGATCCTCGAAAGTTCACATTTTCGAAAGATATTTTCCCTTACCCATAATGTTATAAGAAACCACATGAGAGAAGCTATATGTTAACAACAACAACAACAAGATCAAGTAGGCAACACATATGGATAATATTTTGCTTCAATGATCATTTTTCAATCATGTTTTTTCTATGCTGTAAAGAAAATATATAAAAAATTCCACTGGCAGCACTTACTTATACTCAAGTCATAAACACAGGCATATAAAACGGGCCAAGAGGGTAAAAATAGGAAAAATCGGTGCTCAGATCGCACAACGGCAGCACTGAACTCAACAACTTTTCGACTCTGTACATGGAACCACCAACCGTTTGTGCGCACATTAAAGCACCCGGGTTTTCCAATGAAACTTGTACTAATTTTACAATATCATAATACTGTGTAATTAGATGCGTCTCTTCGCCTTGTTTGCACTATTAAAACTTTTTACAAACCTACAAACATACATACATACAAACATATGCACATTAATACAAACATATGTACATATGTATGTATGAACAATATTGCACTGATGCCGGATGTTTGCTGAGTCCTACATACTCGTGTATCTCAATGCGTTTATCCGAAATGCAATGTACAAATTGTGAACATAAGTGTACGCGTATATGAAAGTGTTCCATCACAGACAAGTACATACATATGTATGTATGTATCTAGTGCTGACTGCCGTATTTATCTACTACAATTAATGGGAGTAGTTTGATAGTGCCATAAGATAATTAATGACAGATAATACTCGTACAAAAAATACCTGTTTACAAAACATCTATGTAGCAGCTGATATACAATTTTCGGTGATTATTGATTTATGACACACTACAAACGTTTAAACGTAGAACAAGAAGGCAAACAACTAATAAACTATAATTCAAATCAAATAAAAATCAAATAGAATAATACGAATATCAAATCAAAACAGTAGTAGCGCACTCGAAAACTTTGCATTGTTTATTTGGTAAAATCTTATCGCCGAATCTTGATTTCGATTTCAAGTGGGCCATGACCACCACCAACCACTTTACTAATTTTACCAATTAATTGAGCTTTAATTACTACAACAAACACCACAGCATAATTATATACACACTTACAAATATATATATAATATTTTCAATAAGATTTTAAATAAGAATTCAAGCTAAACGCTTACGCATCCTCCGAAGCTTCTGTTACGAAATAAACTTTGACATGGTAAAATAAGTCTGAGTAAAATCGTTTAAATATGTGCGGATCTAGGGGGAGTGAAAATGGAACAGTTCCTCACCCAACAAACGATTAAAGACTTCCCCTTCCAAAAACTTAAACTTGATTCGCACCTGCATATTTGTATTTATTAATTGTTTTGTGCAGCCCTGCAGCGTTGCCATTTAAGCATTCTGCCAAAATCCCTCTGGTAGTTTACAACGACAATCTAACAAAAGTTCTAAAAA
The DNA here is from genome assembly GCA_963932375.1 of Phania funesta. Classification (NCBI taxonomy): domain Eukaryota; kingdom Metazoa; phylum Arthropoda; class Insecta; order Diptera; family Tachinidae; genus Phania; species Phania funesta. The sequence goes on from OZ010652.1 coordinate 287,723, forward strand.
TTCCACCCAAACTTTCGAGAAATATTTTATGTACAGAAAAGTTCCTTCTCCTGTTTTATTATAAATTCATTAAAAAAGGATTATAATTTTGAAAATTTTTATTAGCAGAAACTATATTATGTGCCAGAGGTTCAAAATAAGTGATATTAACTTATATAACGAACTTTTATATATCCTGGAATCATTTAAATATTATAATATGCAGGCAAAGACAAAAGAGATCAGTACATTTTCCTGATCTATTGGTCAATCGATTTGCTTACTTTTTACTTAACGTGCATTAAAGTTATCAATGAAATAATTATGGAAACAGTTATCTGTCTACTGGAGAGGAGCTCCAGTGGACGCACATTAGCTACTGTAAATGTTTATAAATTATATAAATTATATAAAAAAAAAAGATTAAAAATGCGAAAACGTTTCCGTCTATTTCCAAAGTAAAAACTTAAATTACTATAGTGTTCATACATATTTAAAACTAAAACCACTATTTATTACATTTCCACCAGTCCTTTAAGAGAATTTTAACTGAAAAATATCTTGCAATTGAAAAAAATCATTAATAAAAGCTACTTGTCGATGCTGCAACGTCCGTTGCTGCAGAAATATTAATAGTGCGAGTTTAAACTTTATGTTAATTTACCTCACAGAAGCGGAGAGCGTGAAGTGCACTTTTTCTCTTAAAAGACTATAACACATATTCGCGCATTTGCATGTATGCGTATGCATGCGTGCTTAGTTTTTTACCATTTATTTCTTGCTTAAAAGTTATTTATTTTATTGTTTCTTGAGTTTTTAATGCGAAAAAATTAGCACTTAATATGAGACCTGAGTCACGCTTTTAGACACGTTCTAAAGGATTGACTTACATTACTGACTGCTAAGAATGGCTCAAGACAGTAATGGAGTTTAGCTTAAGAATAAAATACAAATCATTCACGACATGAATTTCTTTCATATGTCTCACCCAAGCTTTGAATTTCATAAAAACCAGTGCTGCAGCTCACAGGTTAAGTCAATTGCTCACAGCTACCATATCCTCTACATAGCTTCTCCACTCTTAATTTTCTCCCATTATACTTTCGCGTTGCTGCACACTTCACCTTCAACACTCACAGACAAAGGGAAGTGACATTGTAAGTGGCGCTTAGCCACTTCACAAATACGCTAAGCACATGAAATCACTCTTATTGAATTGAAGTAAAAATCCGCAGTATCCCAGAAAGCTTCAACCTTCTGGAAATTGCTTGTATCACCACTCACTGTACATCTATAAAAGCATGAGTTCGTATAGTGAAAAAATATTTGAGTAGAAAATGGTAGACTAAGTCAACCCGTATCGTACCCTACGTCCATTAAATAGCTTTTAAAGGAAAATTAATATGAAGACTTTTGTAAAGAAATGTCCGTCATCCCTTGTCAAGTTTGGTGACAAACCGGTTTCGGCTATGTTCCATCTTCAGTGTCATTTTTCGTTCTGAGAACGAAAATTCGTTCCAAAAATCTACATCAAAACACCCTGTCGGAATATCAAATCAAGAAAATTAATATATGTACATAGAATGGGAAACTAGGCTCTTTAATTTTGTTGTTTTAGTTGTAAATAAAATCGAACTTGTTCTCCGCTGGCTGGTGTACTTAAACACATGGGACTGAAGCACAAGCGTTCACAATACTGGTAGAGGCCGCCGCAGATAGAGCCAACAATTTTATTAAATAACTTTTTTGTACTACGAGTACAAGGACACTTTACATTAGAGAACTGCGTTAAGTAAAAAACAAAAGAAACACATTTTTCATTCACATCCTCTCTTTTTTTATTTAAGGATTTTAAGAATTTTTATGTTTTTTGAAAGAAAAAATCATTTCATCACGCGCATTTTTTCACACAGTTCCGATGAAATCACACATTTGGGAATTTCATTTTTTTCTTGCAACGTGTGTGGCCGGTCATCCATTCAATCTTTCACTGCCATCTGAAAATAATTTAGGCGAACTTTGTTGTTGTTAGTAACTGTGTGTGCGTGTGCGTGATTGTTATGTTTATTGATGTTTTATAACAAGTGCTTATTAAATTTGGCTTAAATATGTAAATTAAAACGTGTTCCAACGAAGTACCAGGTAACTTTATTGTTGATTTAAAAATTGTCTAACAAAATAAGATACTTTCGAAAAATGATATTGATATGTTCGTTTCTACGAGTAAAACTTCTTCTTTCTAATGGATTATCCATTCTTCCATTTGCAACTAAAGTACAGTTTGCGCTCCCACATCCTTCTTACATATAAATACATCGATATGTCCGGATATATGAAGTGTCTCCTTTAAACTTTTAACAATAGTTCATTGTGTGTGTGAGTAGAGGAATTTTCTAAAAATTAATTCAAGGATTCCGTGTGGATTCTGAATAAACTCTAAAATTTATATTTTATTTTGAAATCAATAATTTTAATCTTAAGAATTATTATTAATATCACATCAGAGGACAACATTATTGGTATGTCAAAAAATTCGGAAGAAGTTCAGGCAGCACTACGTGTACAATGCACATGTCATGTTTGTAGTTAGTAGGGTGATCGACTGAGTTTTCCAGCTGGCATAAAAGCCGTGATTTAATTTCACTAAGACTTATGTTTACAATAACTTTTCCACATTTCTTTAGTATGACAACATACTAAAACAAAGAAGAAATTAAATTAATTTGATCAGGAGATCTCACTATTGGATTATTGTTTTTGAATATTAAATGTGGTTAAGAACCTAAGTATAAACTGATACAGCTACGACAACATTAAAACAACGAAAAAATAATCCGATGACTCTTAAATATCCAATAACTATGTCAAAATATAACAATATTTCTACACAAGTTGTCGGTATTTAACCAGGGATCGTACCAGTAATACTTTTCGTTATAAAAGTTACAAAATAAGAGTTATTTTCTGAATTTTGTTCTATGGAAGCACAAATAAAACTTAGTTTAACCTTTTACGCTCTTTATTTCATTCTTTAAAATGGCAATAAAATATCTTGTAGGTTACCCAAAGCTGTCGTGAGAATTATATTATTTATATTCAAGGTCATGTTGCGAGTTGGCTTTTTCTTATCATCTTGGAAGATGTCTGAAATTGTTATGGTTCCTGAAATAGGATAGGACTCAAGTCTGATTACGCAAAACAGGCCCGTTAGCCTATACTTGATTTTTTTCAAAGTAATTTGAAAACTATTCGTCTCTAGCTTAAAGCCTTATCTTTCTAAACAAAACTTTATCCCGCACGATCAGTTTGGTTTTCGAAAATCACGAAAATAACTCGGGTTCTACCCGAATACTCCCACAAGCTTTTTAAGAGCTGTGTGACAGATATATTGTTTTAACTAAGATCAAAGGATCAGTTTTCCAAAAATCGCAAAATCTCCGCAGGAGTCTCACAGGGTAAAATACTAGGGCCTCTATTATATGTATATCATCTATAAAGTGGATATGCCAACAACACGAAATACACACATACATGTCAACCTTTGCATACGACACTGCATTTATAAGTGTTAATCCAGATCCGAAGCTAGAGCACTATCTAAAAGTTGACAGTAAAGGTAAGTAAATGGAAATGGGCTCATGTAACGTTTAGCCTCGAAAGACAAAATTGCCCAACAATAACGATAAGCGGCAAATATTCAGCAGCAATTTTGCCAACAAATCTCAATATTTTCTCAACAATTGAAAATTTGAAGAAAAAGTAAAATATACAAGGAAATTGAAAAAGCTAAAATTTAAATTAAACTAACTAACGATTACAAATCGGTTAATTCTTATACCGAATACAAGGAGCTGAAAACGAGGTAGTAGCTTCATTGTGATTTCCGAATTCAAGAGCAAAACTTCACTCACTTTTCGGGAACTTCTGCTTATTCTTTTCACTTGAAACACTAACATAACTCAACTTACAATTGCGTTAGGAATAAAACTTTAAAATAACATACCTAAGTTCATTTTCAAACCTTATTTTTTTCTAATCGCACTATATACTCGTAATAAGCCGGTCTTAAAAAGCCAACATGTTTTTAAAAACTCATTTTAAAGTTTAACATTGCTCACACATCTCTTTTCCTTATTGTCACAGACTTATGCATCTAGAATGTTGCGTACTTACCTGAATCATGAAACTGGGAACTAAATGATACAAAACTTTATTATTTTTTTTTTGTTTTCTTTATTATTTTCATTCGCACACATTTGGAAATATGATGAAGAGTTTTTTATTGCGAATAAGAGTTTAGGGTTTAAGCAAAAATATTTAAAATGGTTTTGTGGCATTTTGTCTTGTTTGTTAAAGAACCGCCCTGATGTCAAAATCGCTAAAAAAAAAGTAAAGCAAATCTTGATTTGCAAAGTGAAATGTTTCAATTTCTGTATGTTACTTTGACTGACAAATTTTTCATTTGCTCATCAGCTGGCCTGCAAAGAATGTTAATATAAATATGTAAGTGCTAGACAGTCTAGGACGATCCTCTGCGCGATCGTATAAAACAAATTTAGTCTTATTTTGGACGATTTCACACTAACTACCCATCCACGTAATTATCTATTTCTTTGAAATAAAATGTTTCATAACGATGTTGAAAGAGTTTGCCGTGTTGCATGTGTGAGTATGAATTTGCAGCAATAAAATTTTCTTTGTTTTATTACCGCAATGCGCGTGTGCAAACAAGAACTTCAGTCCAATAAAGTTGATAAATTATCCTTGGTTGTTGTTCTTTTTCTAGTACATGGCTGTCGTATTTCATCCTTTCGAAATTTCAAATACCGAAAAACACATATTGTTTGTGCAGAACAATGAAAAACCAGAGCAATTGCAGCAATAACCATAAAATAATTGTAACAATAAATTGCCGCGAAAGTGCTACAAATGAAATGCGGTTCAAGTTTATGGTGGTAGATGGAAGTGGTGGCGGCACATTGCGACAGAATGGCGGCAAGTAAAACCAAAACGCATTTTAGTGTGCTTTGTTCCTTGTTTTTCTTGTCCCGTATTTACATTTCACATCTTTGTGTTTTTGGCGAGTTTTAATTAGGTTTCATTCTCGTCGTACATATTTACTTCTTTTATTGTTGCTAACAAAAACTTATTGCATTTGAGATACGTTCAGTCCGTGTTCGAATGAAAAACCTACACAAACACATACCTACATACATACATACACATACTCGATTGAAGAGGATAGAAATGTCTATGCACACATACATATGTATGTCTATTAGTACAGAAACGTTTGCATGCACATACATATGTAGCTATTCATATATGTACGTACGTATGTATGTATATTTGATCGTATGTGTGGCTGTTCTCGTCTGTATCTACGTACGTACGTAGAGTAGAGTATATTAAAATATTTAAGGTGTTCTTATCTTAATTTTCTGTTTGTTTTCTAACTATAGTTTCGTGTTATTCCAGTGTTTTTTTCAACTGTTTACTTAGGTGTTTCATTTCCGTTTCATAGACTAAAAGACTTTCTTATATTCCGAAGATGGAGGGTTATCTAAATTCTGATAACATTTTTTGCTGAACTGCATTTATAAATTTATTTCATACTTCTGAAAATATCATTCATGGCGAGATTATCATGGAAACAAGTCTGCTGATTCCTACCGACTTCATAGTTTCTGATGTGTCTTTTAAAAAAATTTTGCATGTATTTAAAAAAAAACTTATAAAACCTGCCCTACAAGTCCGAACACTTTCAGTACATACATTTTTATATACTCGTATAGCCAGCGCAGGCTCATTTCTATTGTACTGCCGATTCACAGCCCTCCAAAACAAAATTCCAGCAAATCAGGTCAACTCAAATGTCTTGCATAACTACCAGTGAAAAACGATAAGAATTGTCAGCAAAGAGGGTAAAAAGTAATTAGATATATTGTGCAAACGTGGCTGCCAGAAGTGCAGATTTGTCTGCATTTTGCAGATTTTGTCCCCCCAAAATGACAATGTGTAGAATTCAAGGGTTTTAACCGAAAAACGCAGATTGTTTTAAACTCTAAATATATGATAACTTAAAGTGTCAATGTCTAGGAACTTTGTGGTTTTTTCTTTCAGATTTTTTTCTTTTCCTTTTTCTTATTATTAAATAATCAATTACTTAACTTAATGATATCACCCAACTTACAGAGTCGTAGTTACTTTTTAACTTTTCAATAGTTTAAATTTTCCATATATGTCTGTAAGACAAAAAAAGAAGAAAGCAACAACATTTAACAGTTACTACACTCGGAACTTAATGGGATTTTCTTCCATTTGTGGTCCAAAAAAAAAACTGGACATTTTTGGAAAGAAATATATGATGTCATACGTTATATTTCTGATTATGCCTCTCAGGTGTGTTCGAAATATTATTATTTTCGAACAAACAATTTCGAGACAGTATTTTGTCACGTAAACTTAAATAAAACAAAAGAAAACATTTGGAAAATTTGTTTTAATTACTGAAAACGTAATAAATATCTTCGTATAACATTATAAGTAATATAAGGCTTGTAAAGTTCTTGTTACTAAAAGGAAACTTTAGCTCTAGCTAGTCATCCTCAAACACTTAAAGAAGGTAAGACGATTTTCGCTTTAGCTTATTCGCAATATCTTCTTGCCTCTAACATGTAACGTGAGGTTACCTTTCACTAACAAGAATTTTAAAAGCAAATTGTGATAAATTTGCGTAAAATTATTAACGCTTAAAAATAAATATGATTTAATTACAAAAACTGAAGCAAAACTTTTTACTGTGTATATTTTTATTCAAAGTAACATGTATGTATGTTTATACATATATGTATATGTATATACATATGTGTGTATGTATGAACATACATATGTACACATATACATTTTATAAATTTCTAATAATTTATTCTTATTTTAATACAATTAGTTGTATTTTGAAATCTTTGTATTCATTATATATATAATGTATGTATGTATGAGTGTTTTTTTATGTATGTATGTCTGTATGTATGTATTTACGAGGTGAAATCGTCGAAAGACTCTGACGCCCACGTTGCCAGGAGTGCGAAACTCTAACCACGCTAAAACACCTCGATACACAACCCCACTTGTCCCTGCGGAACTACCGCAAAGCTATCCGTCGCAGGGTGGGGAAGGTATTAAAACCCGATCTAGTCTATGTTGCTTCTTCTTCGAAGCTCTTCTAACCTACGAAGTTCAATGTATGTATGTATGTATGTATGTATGTATGTATGTATGTATGTATGTATGTATGTATGTATGTATGTATGTATGTATGTATGTATGTATGTATGTATGTATGTATGTATGTATGTATGTATGTATGTATGTATGTATGTATGTATGTATGTATGTATGTATGTATGTATGTATGTATGTATGTATGTATGTATGTATGTATGTATGTATGTATGAATGAATGTATGTATGGAAATGTATTATGTATTTTTGTACAACAAATTCCCATAAAATAGAATGTTCTTCGTGATATTTTTTTTGTTTTGTTCTTTCGAAAAGCGAAGCCGTTTTTGCGGGAGTAGCTATTACAATTCGAATAATATTTGCATTTCGGAATAATATTTGCATTTGATTTTAAGAGGTGCTACCTGCAATGGTCTTAATTTCATTCAACGCGTGTTTGATAGGCTGTACGGTTTCAAAAACTTTTGCTTTTAGTGTCTAGACGGACTTTTGGGGCACTCATGGGCTTGTGACTTAATTCACTAGTGGCTCAAGTTTCCTTGTGTAGGAATGGTGGGGATGTCTTCCATATGTAATTTGTTTATACTCGTATAACCCGTATCTTATAAAATGGTTCCAACAGATTGTGAATATCGCTGTTAAATTTTTATCGAATATTCCAATTTAAATTCCTGAGACTGATGGACTAGCACACTTCTAACCGAGGCACCCATGTTATTTTTGGGGTCAAAAGGGCAAACTGACTGGCCCAATAGATGCAATTTTTGTACACAAAAGAACGTATTTTTTATACGCAATCTATCATAAATCTCTTAATGTTGTTGGTGCATGGGAGCAAGGTTTTCATTGCACTTGACAATCAGTCGGTTATAATGTGTTATAAAACTAAATAGATATGGTTCGGTTAATCCAGTAACGTTGATGTGGGCTAAATGATACATAGGCACAGCTGGGAATGACAGAGCAGACGAACTGGTACAAAGGAGATCTGCTGTGAATTGCTGTGGATCAGAACTCATTATGTCAGATAAGTTTTGGAATAAATGAAATACATACTTATGTATGTATGTAAATGATTGAAATGTAGATGACTGTCATAAATATGAGATGGATGAAAACGAAGAAAATTATTAACTTGCTGAAATTGTAGATGTTACTGAAACAAAACGCGTTGATGCAATCACCTGTTTTGAAAGCTGTATTAAATGAAGTCAGTAAACATAAAAAACCCCATAAATTAACCAAAAACTAACTTTAATCATAAAAGCGAAAATATTAATTGAATATTTTTTAATCTAATTATAAAAAAACGCTTAAAAACGAATCAAATTTCCTTTATTACGAAAATCTTTGAAAAAGAAGAAACACAGCAACGAGTTATCCAAAATTCCGATTCCGTGAATGGCGAAACTACTTTACACAATACTCGTCCTTTTGGCTCTATAGTTTGCGATGCTGTTATAAAATCGAATTTGTTACGTTACGTACAATACAGAGTCACATATAAAATAACAAAATGATAAATTCATTTTTAGTTGTTTTACAAATGCAATAGGTATATGTATAATGGTTTATTGGTTTTCCATACGTGCACACACACAAACACACACTCATACACATATATATATATATATATATATATATATATATATATATATATATATATATATATATATATATATATTGTACTCAATCTGACGGCGCGTTTTATTTGTTATCGTCTGCTCATCAGATCAATTATCACACATAACATACATATGTATGCATGCACACGTACGAAATGTTAACTACAAAATCCACCTCGTATTTAGTTGCTAAAATTTAGAGTAAACACGATCAAACAGTTTTCTTAAATTTTTGCCCAGTCTGGTCGTTCAATACTGATGAACATTATCAAAATAAAGAAAATAAAAACTTACTAATCCAGTTTCTTTTAAACGCTCAAACTATTTTTCATTTATAAATCGATAAACTATTTAAAAACATGTCGTACATATGTACATATGTAGATATGTTCATAAGCATGTAGGAACTCTGTACATCGATGTACCACGTACTGTTTGTTTTATCTTGTTTCGATCATGTTTACTTAATTATTTCACATACCATTTAATTTATTATTTCAAACTTGTCATTATCGTGATCATGATGATTTCATGATACTTCCGCTGCTAGTGCTTTTAAACTAATTATCAACACTTGTTAGAAACTGTTTGACTATCACTAATCAGTGGCGTAGCGAGCACAACTATCGCCTTGTGAATGACAACCCTACTGGAAAGGTTTTTTTTTTAAATTAATGTTATATAGTGCAACATGTGCAGTTTACTCGTAATAAATGCGATATTCATAAATAACTATGGAATGGAGCGCAAACAAAAAAACTTTATGTTGAAATTTTTTTTATTTTTATTATACATATGTATCACGTTGATAATATCCACAAATAATATAACTTTTCATTGCCAGCTTTGAATTTAGTTTATTAGAAGAGATTTATTATAGGCGGAGGTTTTTTTTTTTTGCAGGAGAACAATTTGTAAGGAATCTAGTGATTCCTTGAAATATGAAAATATTTTTTTTTTTTTGATATTTATTATTTTATATAAAAACAAAGCCCTTACGAACAAAAGTTCTTACAAAACGCATAAATTTGTATTTCAAAGATATTGTGTCATGAAAAGTTAATAAACGATTGAACTCTCTGTCGAGCAAAAACTTTTATTATACCCGCGTTTGGTGAAGTTTTGATATTTGAAACCAGCAACCGGTCGGTCTCAGAAAACAATGAGTACTTATCTAGTACCAAAATATAAAATCATAATAAAAAAAAAACAAAAATTTACCGAAATTGAAAAAAGCACGAGTTCTTTAAAATTTCACGGAATTTCATAAAAAAATCCTAAATCTTAAATCACCAAAGAATTTTAAAAACCCAAAATTTAAAAAAAATTGGAAGAACCTGTAATTCGGTACAATTTCAAAGTCCTACCCATAAATTTTAAATATCAACGTGAAATCAAATTTTTGCCAAAGTTTATGGAAAGTTTCGAAATTCTACCAAAGTCACCAAAAAATCAACAACAAATAAAAATTTCATTACAAGTCAGGAATTCACCAAAATTTCTAAAATTAACTATCAAAAATAAATATTTTACTAAAAATCTAAATCAAACCGAAATAATATAATAAAAAATAAAAAATTTAATTTGCCAGAAAATCAGGAATACGTCCAAACAAAAAAAATTACAATAAAAAGAAAATTTTCCATAAATTCGAATTTCAATAAACTGAAACCTTATCACAAGTTTCACCCAAATTTCAATATTTTACCGAATAAGATCAAAAAAAGGATCAACTTTATCAAATTCAATATTTTGCAAAAATATTACAAACAAATTAAAATTTCACTACAAATCAAAAATTAAAAAATAAATTCACCAAAGAATTTTAAAACCGCCAAAAAGTTTCAAAGTGATTAAAATAACCGAAAACCCGAGCTTTTTCTAACGCTAATATATCATTAGAGTCAAAGAAATATAAAATAAGTGCAGTCCTGCGTCAAGAATTACAAACTTACATAAATATGTATGTGTGTAATTGCTTGAAGCCAGATTGAGTCAATGCATCTGTACCCGTATATGCATGTATGTATGTTAATGGCGCCCAAGTGAAGTTTTTTTCTCCCGTCTAAAACAAAAAAAAACATGCGTTTGTAGTTTATAAATAAAGAGAATTCCACTTCTAAAAAACTAAAACTTGGTTCCCTGCTGCAAGGAGATGCCCGGTTCTGAAGAGATCAATTTGCCGCCTTCGCTACGCCACTGTCATAAATACAAAAATTATATAAGAATTTTGGTAACTTTGGAAAACGGGGCGAAATATGTTCATCATATTTTCATGCAGGTGTTTAATTTTTGAAATTTATTGCGGTACTGACGTATTTATAACATTTAGCGCCATCTAGGGATATATTTACAACTATGGTATTGATTTGAAATATTATTCAAATATCCATCCACCATCTACTGGTGTAAAATAAGTTCACCCCTGTGCCACTTTCTGGCTCCAAAACATAAGAGACACCTAATATGGATCGCCCCAAAGATAGGTAAGGATTTCAGTATGACAGATTTTATGACTACGGAATTTGCGAATTTGAACAAATGAACATTAATGCCCAAATTTCATAAAACGCAACTTAACGCCAGAACTTATATGAAAAACCAAAGCAAGTTTTAAACGTTTTCATTTTTTTTATTCTGTTTCACACAAATTCCTGTAAAATCGGTACTTTCAGGACAGTTAACATCAGTGCAAACAAGCAAAGGATATTTTTTCTTTTGAATCAACACATATGTATACATATAACATCCATACATATGTATATATGTATGTATATAAGTACGTGCAAATAAAGATTGATAAAAAAAGGCTTTTAATTCCTTTCTTCACGTCTTACCAGCTCATCAATACACGTAATGAAGTCTTGGCAATATTTGTTCTCCGTAACTCCACTACAGTAAACTATTTTGAAAATATTCAATGCACCGATATCTGGTTGTAGGAAAAACATGATTTTTAATAAATTTGCATTTCTTGTTTTTACCATTTTACACAACTACAGTTCTGATCGCGCTCAGTTTCTTGAAAGGCGAAATGGTTACTCTTTTTTCGATTTCCATCGTGACGACAATAGGTCTGTTCCAGGTGCATAACAAAACAATCCGAACTAGTCCGAGTTAGTCCAAATGCGTTCCAGATAACAATTTTTGTGCAATTTTTTGAGAAAATGATCAGCTGGTTTTTGTTTATATTTAAAAATCAAAAAAATTTTAAATAAAGGAAAAAAGTTTTTATTTTTAATTTATTAAAAAACAAAACGGAAAATTTTTCCAATAAACTTGAAGTTGTAGTTGTAAGTACATATATTTGTGTATATTTATCACTTTATTTAATAAAAAAAAAAATGCTTTTATCGATCAGATAAGAAGTTACTGACAGCTGCTGCCAATGATGCAAATGTTTTGCTTTTAAAATATTATGCATTTTAAGCGTATAAAATTACTAAAATAAAATTTATTTGAGAAAGTAGGCACCATTTGTGGTTTTTTGCGTTCCAGCAATTTCAAACATCTTTGGCACATTCAGAGAGTAATTTTCTTTTTACTTTTAAACTAGACTTTCGGTATAATTTCAAGATTTTTGATTTGAGATTTTTGGAGAGATTTCAAACTCATAGTTTAGTTTTACTTGTTATATTTCTTTTGTTTTAAATTATTTTACTTTCTAATAAGTATAAATATATAATTATATGTAGAGCAATTAATAAATATTTTCGTTGAGTTCTTTTTTCTATCCTGTAAATATGGCAATTATTATTTCATACTGATGAAAGATTATATATTATGGGGTAACCTAGCGTCTAAGCGCATTACGTTCGTTGCATAGTACAGATTATCATCAAATCTTGGACTTTAACTGGAAATTCCTATGCAGGCGTTGACCCTGGCTGAAGTTTTCAAAGAAAACAAAATATTTTTTTAAGTGTTTTTTTATGAGAAAATGTTAATATTAACACGATTGGGTGGGAATATTGATTGATTCGCCGCTTTAAAAGAAGTACCCATTTTGTGGTACTTTGTAAATAAAACGCCTCTTATGTGCCACTTTTTGAAATTCAACAACGGCAACACTGAATACGATTAGTGATTGTTTAATAAGCTCCAGTTATATTGCCCGCTTACGAGCAAATTAATATATAAAGTTAAATTTAATTGCTTCGAATATGATGAGTCTAAAAATCGTATACAATTTCGAATGAAAAATATACAAAACACCTTTTAAACATCTTAAATTGTTACAGCAATTCACGTTATTTTATTAAGTTATATGAAATTTCAACATCTCTTATGAAGTATTTTTCGGTTTTTTTTTCACAAAAATCCAGTTCATCGTTATAGAGAGGTAAAATTCACAAACTTATGTTAGACACTGTGCGTAACGTTACAATTTCACTTCGTTATTTTTATTATTATTTAGGTATATTTAAGTTGTTACTATAACAAGTAGCCTAAGCAAAAAAAGTAATTTTGCTTATAATGAGTTGCCACGAGCTGCGAGGAGCGCATTTTAATGAGAATAATATTTAATTTGTTTTTATGAACATATAAAATGGATTGACGTTTTAGTTTTGACTTTATTAAACACAGCACTTGAATTAAATTGTGAATAAATGTCCGTCCTGGGAAATTGTAAATATAATACAACAAAAATAAATGTACATATTAGATTGTCAATTTACCGAAATTAAATTTTTAATACAGGCACATAGTTAGGCACAGAGCTGAAATATATGTACCTACATAAGTATGTATAGATACTTAAGTTTTATTGTGATCCTCAGAATGTTTAAAGCACAGAAGTGTTTAAATTATTTTCCTTTTAGATGTTGAATGTTTGCGAAACTGTTAATTAAAATCCGGTTAATCACCTATTCAGATCCCTTACTGAAGCGTTAAGTTTCGATTTCGCAAAAGCCACAATTCAAGGATTTGTGAGAGGAATTTTTGATGTTAGTTACCGAATGAAACTTGTTAGTAGCACCAATTAGACCGATTAGAAAATGCTTCCCAAAGTTTTTCGATTAAAATTTGCCGTCTTTTTCGTATCTGTTCTATTTCAATTATGGTCGGTTTCAATTAAGTTTTGATTTATATTGAAAACAAAGCTATCATTCGATTTGAAAGCGCGTTGTGTTACGTACTTTTTGTATGTCTACATGCTTCTTTACGTTGACGACGAGAATGTGACATTGGCATTTTTTGCCAATGACGTTAACACCAAACAAACGACCAATATTTTTATTGTGCCTTAACCTCAGCCATGAAAATTGAAAATTGTTAACCACATTTTTTTCGCATTAAATGAAAACGAGCAGAAAGAACAGAACGTACACACATCGCATTGCCGTATAATATATACTCCCTCCCCACTACACCCTACCCAGTCCTGATCAGACCAACCCACTTGAGTGTTGTTTAGAAATTGAAAAAGAAGGGTTTTTTTTTGTTTTCCAATCCATCTCCGGATAATTTTATCGTCTTTATCATTTGATTTTTCTCCTTCTTATTTGGTGTCTGTTCTTGTCGGTTTGTTTAATGGATGGCAAAAATAAATGTGTATGAACACATGCACACGTACACATATTCATATAGGCCGACCGACATACATGTGAATATTTTAATTTTCACAAATAGCTGCGTTCTCCCTGTGTTGCAGAATTTGGGCTTTCTTTGCTGCTGCTTTCTGCTCTAAACAAATAAAAACTGCAGTAGCAGCAAAAAATTAAAACTGAAGATGAATACGAGTGTAATGTACGAAAGGTTTATAGGTTAAAAAAGAAAGAAGCACACAAAATTTACAAACAGCTGTTCGTTACATTGTTATGATTGTCATAGAATATCAATTCCGTCGAGACAGGGAAAGGAACTGAAATATAAAAGAATTATTTTCTATTCTTTGATAAAGAAAAAAAAGCCAATTGAAATGAGCAGAAAATACAGTTGAGCAAGGGACATTCTCTGAGCAACTCAAATGTACATTAGAAAATGGTTTCTTCGTCATTAACGCTTTAACACATACATATATGACAGGCATAAGAAAACAACAACGAGTTAGAGATGAACAGGCGGTCTTCAGTGAGACTCCTCCTATTAAAAATAGCTTTGCTGTTGGTTGAAAGCCTTTTTGTTGTACTGGTTCTCTCGGAGAATTTATATCGACCAAGTATAAATGAAATAAATATAAATAATATAATTGTATAGTTGTCTCTTTCTAGACAGCAACAAACATGGTGGTGATTTTTATGGTGGCTTGGATGTTCCCTATCTCGTTTGCCGTTAGTAAATCTCTTGTATAAACATGCCTACACACAAGCATACGCAGTGAGATTCGTAGGTACATATGTGTTCTTTTTTTTCCTGAGAGTTATTAAAGAAAGAAGTAGAAAATAAAAAAAGTGGTGCATGCTTGGCAAGCGAGCGAGATTGGTTGTGTGTGTGCGTTTAAATATGTGTGTAAAGATATGTGCTGGGTTTCGTTCCATGCGTGTGTGCGATTGTTGTTTTACTAATGAATGCAGTGGTAGTTAGTGTATCTCATTCGTTTGCCTTTCCACTGAACTACCCAAGTTATTATAACACATTGTCGTTTAAACATCGCAGCGAGCATACACTTGAGCACGGCCTGAACAATATTTGTTAGCAAGCCAAATAGTAAGCCAGAATTCCCCTCTGTAAACAGTCGAATTCAAGAGCTCAAGCTAAAGAGTACTCGAGCGCATTGTAGAAACACAAATTATCATTAATACCTACTATTCTTTCTTCTTATATAGTAATTGTAATTACATATGATTAAATACAGTTCGGTCTTATTAAAAGAAACAACAAACCGTCTTATTAGTGTTTTATATCAATAAATACAGAAATAAAATAACAAAAAAAATGTATGTGAAAGAAATAATTAAATAAATAAAAAATTTAGATAGAAAACAAAAAATAAATCAAACAAAACAGCAATTGGCAAAACAAAGAACAAATCACGGCCAAGTAAACAGATAAAAGTGAAAATTTTATGAAAAGTGCAAAGGAAACGAAATAAAAAACAAAAAGGCAACACTAATTCATTAAAATAAATCAGATAAAATTGAATGGAAGTGCAAGTTTGAAACTGAGAATACTAATTCAATGATGAGATGGTGAAACTTGAAGAAATCAAGTCATTGTTTGTAAAAGTTTAAAAAATAATACCTTTTCTACAATCACCAAGGACTCTACTCTAAAAATATTCCGGCGACTAGCAGGGTTGTGATTCCGTTTTATTTATTATTTTGTTTTAGAAAATTTTTTTCGTTGTTGCGCGTTTTTAAAAATCGTCATCATAACGGCTCAACTGTTAAATAGTTTCCTTAAGGGATCGCCCCATCAGACGACGATCGATATAATGCAAAAGTTGTACTCGGAGACGCCGACAAGCGGACCCGTAAGCATGACTAGCCAGTCGTCGGGATCTGGTGCGGCAGGTGGTGGGGGAGGAGGCAATAATTCTGGCGGCGGCGGAAACAGTTCATCTAATAATACAAATGTTCAAAATGCAAACAGTAATTTGGCAAATGGTGGTAGCGGCGGAAATATGAGTCCGCTAGCTAGAGCTCCGTATAGTATGAACGCTATGAGCATGCCAGTCGGAGGTGGCATGTCTTCAGTGTCTCCCCAAACTGCAGCGACATTTGGCTCAAGTGTTTTGGATTCCGCTGCAGCAGTAGCAAGTATGGGTGGTACAATGGGAGCTGCTGCAGCAATGAATTCCATGGCTCAAAACTGCATGACCCCAAGTAGCATGAGTTACGCTTCCATGGGCTCTCCCCTTGGGCAGATGGGTAATTGTATGGGCGGTGGTATGTCCACTATGGCAGCGATGGGTGGATATTCATCAATGGCTGCTGCAGCAAGTGCTCGAGATTTAGACACAGGTTCACCGAATTCGCTCAATCGATCCCGAGTAGAGAAGCCAACAACCTACCGTCGGAGTTATACCCATGCTAAACCGCCCTATTCTTATATTTCACTCATTACAATGGCTATACAAAACAATCCTACGCGCATGCTTACGTTGTCCGAAATCTATCAGTTCATCATGGATCTCTTTCCTTTCTACCGCCAAAACCAGCAGAGATGGCAAAACTCGATCAGACATTCGCTATCCTTTAACGACTGTTTTGTTAAGATTCCCCGTACTCCTGATAAGCCTGGAAAGGGATCCTTCTGGACGTTACATCCGGATTCGGGAAATATGTTCGAAAACGGTTGCTATTTAAGGCGGCAAAAGCGATTTAAAGACGAAAAGAAAGAAGCCATACGACAACTTCACAAATCTCCATCACATAGCAGTTTAGAAGCCACATCACCTGGGAAGAAAGATCACGATGACTCGCATCATATGCACCACCACCACCATCATAGTAGACTGGACCATCATCAATCCCATCACCATCATAAGGACGGGGGCTTGGGGGCTTTGGGATCTGCTCACAGTAAAGATGCAGAAGCTTTGGCAATGTTGCACGCCAATGCTGAACTAGCATGCCTGGGACAACAGGCACAGCACGCACCAGCTCATCACCAGCATCACCATCAGCTTCAGCAAGAAGAACTTTCCAGCATTACAAGTATGGTTAATCGGTGTCATCCCTCATTGATAAGTGATTATCATTCATCAATGCATCATTTAAAACAGGAACCCTCTGGCTACGCACCTCCGAGCCATCCGTTCTCTATTAATCGCCTATTACCCACTGAATCGAAGGCTGATATTAAAATGTACGACATGAGCCAATATGCCGGCTACAATGCACTTAGTCCTCTTACCAATTCACATGCTGCCTTGGGCCAAGAATCTTATTACCAAAGTTTGGGTTACCATGCACCAGCCGGTACGACCAGTTTGTGACATCATCAGTACCCCTTAGCTTAAGGAAGAGCGGAACAGATGCTGCGTAACAACAATCCCAACGCTAATCCAAGTGCTAACACAACGTTGAGTTCGGCCTCATGCACTACAAATAGCAGCATCTTTTCTAGTTCCAGTCACCACTTGCAACAAAATCAAAATGAAGTCGCGTCTCCATTGTCTTCGACAACACAGCAGCCGACGTCGCAACACCACCAACATTTACAGCATTCCCAACAATCGACAGCATCCTCTTCGACAGCGGCGGTCAATTTTTACAATGAGAAACTTAAAGCGGCAGCATACTTGAACAGCAAAATGGTTGCAGCTCATCATCACCAGCACCATCAAAGCCTGTTGCAAAGCCAACTAACGCCAAGTGATTTGCAGGAAGACTCTTCCAACATCACCAGTGATCTCAATGACGATCATTTGCAACAAGTCCACCAACAACAACAACTTTACAACAACTACCAACAATATGCAGCTGCTGCCTCTTCCTATCGCAATTGGAACCATACGTTAAGCTTGAATGGTGCGGCGGCACTTCAAAACTTACTATAGCACCACTAATAGGCTTTAAAAAATGACTGCGCCTGTGCTTCCCCAACTATGTAAACACATTTCCTCATAGAAGTTATCCCAACAAAATCGTAAGGACACAGAATGCCCCCGTTTCATTTATTAAGGTTTTACGAAAGCGATCCCACAAAAAACTAAATTTCAACTACATACATATATACATATGTATGTATGTATGTATGTAAGGTTTTACGAAAGCGATCCCACAAAAAACTAAATTTCAACTACATACATATATACATATGTATGTATGTATGTATGTATGTATGTATGTATGTATGTATGTATGTATGTATGTATGTATGTATGTATGTATGTATGTATGTATGTATGTATGTATGTATGTATGTATGTATGTATGTATGTATGAATGTATGTATGTATGTATGTATGCATGTATGTATGTATGCATGCATGTATTTTTCAAAAATATCACTTCAGCACAGTCGCTTGAAAAACATCATTTGGATGATATCCAGTGCTACAGACTTGTTTAGCCCTTTAAGTTTTATTTTCTTTAAAAGTATGACTTGAAAAAGTAACACACACACACGCATACCACTTATTTATTGGCGGGCCAGCATGTTCTTACAATAAAATTCTCCCCAAGTTGCTTTTTGTGCCGATACATTTTAGTACTTGTTGGCACCTTCATGCTTGAAAATGATCATAAATAATCTCAAAGAAAAGAAAAAAAAATCATGTGAATAGTACTTTTTATTATATTTCTACTTTAATTTTTAAATTTCCACAATATTATGTTTCTTTTTAATTTTCTCTTATTTTTCAAACTGTTATTAACGATAATTTTTTTTTTTGTTAATGAATTTTAAAAAGTCTTTCGGTTGGACTTTTTAAAGCAGCAATCAAAAGTGATGTAGTCTTTAAGCATTTTTTTTTATAACAAATACACACACATACACATAAACATGTATGTGAATATATTATTGATAAAACATTTAATATATTACATAAAAATAATAAAAGCCGTGCCATGAGTTTGTACATTTTCTTGTTTTGCGTTTAAAATTTAAATTCAGAATAAAAGAAACAGAAGTAGACGAAGAATAAACAAATCAAATCAATGACGAGCAAGTCAATCAATGAATAGGTATATCCAACTTTATTATTGGTTGTACTCGTATGTACAGGCGCGGATCCAGACGGAGGGTTTCCATTAATAACTCCCCCTCCCAAAAGCCTAAGCAGCATCAGCGCCTGCATATGTTCATATAAAATTTCAAAGTGCTCCGACTAACGAAAGTGCAATTTCCATTTTTCAACAACTTTAGACTTTGCATCCAGAACAAACAACAAAAAGGAATCCTCAATTTATGTTCATACATGCAGATGTCTGTCTGTCTGTCTGTCTATTCGTCTGATCTGCTTGAAAACAAACTATATCCAAATGTATGCGCAACTACTCGTGTACTTTATTATTAATTCAATTGTGTTGCTTTTCTTTTTTAATTTTTTTTATTTATTTTTGGTTGTGCACAAAAAAAATGTATAAAATTTGTAAAATTATATAAAGTCTTCATGTAAACGAAGAAAAACTTAGCAGTAATTTTTTTATTATTAACGAACGATACATGTAAATTTCATTAATATTTTAAGCTTAAGGAATAAGCGTAAGAAAAATGTTTTAAATTTTTATTATCAAATGCAAAAAATAAAAATGTATGCAATTCTTATTCAATAAATTAAATTAATCATCATTTTTTTTAAATGAAAATAGAAGGAAATAAGACATCTTAAGCTAAGCTCAAAAGGAAAAAGTAAATATTGAAAAAATTATATAAAAAAAACCCATAAAGAAAACAGAATTACGACATACTCGTACACATGTTTATTTGAGAATCCTATAAAAATGAAAGAACTTTGTTAATATTGTATTTAAATTTAGTTCAAATTTAATAAAAAGGAACAAGAAATCAATTCTTCTTTATAAAAAATAAAAACGAAATTCGTTTACTTTGCAACAGCTTGAACTGGAGAGTGTTTGGGTTGCGTCCACCACTGACGTCCAACAACCACTTTTGTATTTAGCAAATGCATTTGCCTGCATTTTGTTCACACTCTACTAAACTGCATCGCCTTTGTTTTATAGTAAAACGATAACAATGAGAAAAACTCCCTATAAAGAGTTAAAGAAAACCATAAATCGATACTTCGATTCAAGAAAACAAAAAAGGGTGCAACTATTTTCATTGACAAGTTGCATTACTGCACATTTGCTCAGAAAGAGGTTTAAATTGTATCGAAAATGCCCGACATTTTTGAAAATTCAATCAAATAGAAGAAAACACGACCTAGACAGAGGTTGGAATGTTTGAAGGTCTGGAAAATTGTTGCCGCCGCTGAAATTGACAAAATGTTTACTCATCTTTTCCGTTCTTTCTCTGTGATTCTTGTTTATTATTACGGACTCGTACATACTTACATTTTATTGCCGTTAGATATGCATGTATGTGTGCGGTATATCGAGTATTGCATATGTATTCTATTTTACAGATAAGCTGAAAAAATTATTTATTTCTGATTACAAACTAAATTTGTAGTACCTACTCATTTGCAGTGTATGAATTGCCGTTTGTTGTCTTTTATTTGACAAGCGGTTGTCATTTCAATTACTATTAACCGTCCAACCGTCCGAGTGCATATGTATGCTACGAATATTTGTATGGATGCATATGTAGATATATCGATTAGTGTCATTTGAGCCGTATTCCGTACATACTCGTAGAATTTTAAAAGGTTTATGTGGGGCACACCCTGAGCTTAACAAACGGATAATTTTTAGAAACCTCAATTATTTTTTACTGCCAATAGAACTTAATGGAATTCTTTCATTTTGTGTAGAAACTATATTTATTTACCTATACGCAAAGAAAAAAAAACATGGTTGTGGCATCTCACGTCAAACAATATATTGTTGTGGCAAATATAAAATGGCTGTTTGAAAACGCTTTAAACACTTTTCTATTGCGATAAACAACTTGTCGTTTACATTTATCGTTAAATGATTTTCATCCACAAAAATTGCAGCATGGTCGAGTTGAAAAGTTTATTTATTCGCCTGTGTTCGTTGCTCCACAGCTGCCAATAAGTAACATCAATCAATATGTTGCATTTAGATTATAGTAACATTAACCATATTTTTACTTTGCGTGTACATATCAAAAACAAGGACCTACACAACGGGCTTTCTACCTAATCGATTTGCGAGTATGGTTATCTTTGAAAGAGGTGATGTGAATAGGCCACCAAGATCGTGCGGTTTGACCCCACTAGACCTCTTCTGGGGTTGGGATGTTTAAAGTCGTAAGTCTATGTCAATATACCACAACAGGCCGATTTACTCAATGTCAACTTAATATATCGCTCAATTCTAGCTGGATATATTCGGCAGTTATTGAAAATTTAAACCGTCGGGGTTTCAATAAAAACGAGTTGTTTATTTTAAAAATGCATTGCGTCGAATCTTAATTTAAGTATGAAATACAAATTTGTGTGTATGTAGGTTAATTGTGTGAATAAACAATTTCTTAACGAATTTAACTAACGGACTGAGGCTATTTTCATCACTTTTCTTATTAATTTCTTATTCTTCCAACACCAATTTTCTACTTTTCGGAAGTCAGAACTTACGTCATAATTATGATCGTGAAACTTAGAAGCTTTTACAACTTCATCTAAGTTTATGTTCCAACATAAAAACACATCCCTGTGCATATGCGTACGTACTACAGTGTATGTTTTGATAACTTGCTACTTGGAGCAGCGTGCGTCTCAAAACACTAATACATTTTTCAGCTTCGATGAAAAATGATTCTTATTATGAAATCAGTAAAAATTTATAATTAGAAAGAATGTAACAGATACGTATGTGTATGTTTACAGTGGCAGTTAGTTGTACATATGTCATAACAGGAATCATATCTTTGCTTGAAAGTTACCAACACGATCATAATGTATGTCATTTGCGACTGATTTGAATTGGCTTAATGTGTTTTTCGGTATTTGTAAACGTCGATTTAAAGGATGTTAAATTTATAAATATGGCTGCAGCCAAATATTATTGTTTTACATTTTACCGAAAAGAAAGATAACTTGAATACCCCCCTACTACCCCCTTCAACACATTCGCACTCAACAACATTTCTTCTCAACTCAAGTTATTCGAGTATATATTTAATGCTGTCAATGGCGTCTATCGCTTTAATTTTAATATGCGTGTAAGGCATGTGTGTGTGTGTGAAACTATGTATTCATTCCATTATATTTATATACACTCACACATCCATGTACACAAAGATGTATATATGTATGTGTAGGTTTAGATACATAAAATGATATTGTGCTTAAGAATATACTGCTTATATACCAGTGCTACCTACCACAGGCTTTGCATAGAATGGGTGGTTGAATGGATGATTTACTTTTTGACCTGTATACTCGCACGAGAAATCCCTTTCGTATGCTAGACATGCGCTCTAAACAGTTCAGAGTCATCGCCTTTATACTCGTAGTTGCCAGGTTTAATGGGAAATACCCATTGAGGGGTTTTTTTTTATTTTACCAAAACCCACAATGTTGTGAATTCTTGAAATTTATTTCTTATTTAAATTTTACTAGGAATAACACGTATTGAGTAAACAACTATAAAATTGGCTTTCTGTTACTTTCAAAAGCTAAATTGGTGAAAAATATTTTTAAAATATTCTAATTATCAAAAAAAGCTTTAATTTCAACTCCTTTGTGAGTTTGTGTGGAAACCGAATGTCACATTAAACGCAAAAAGCCTTCTCAAAAAAACAAAACAAAAAAAACTTTCCATTAAATTCTCTTTTAAATTAAAACTGATACAAAATATGAAAGCAATTTTTTTGATATTTTTTGTGTTGAACGCTTTTAGTGGTTCGATTTAATTCTGAATAGTTTCTTTAACTTTCGCATATTTTTGTTTTCTCATCTCTTCACGATTGGATCAGCCAGGTGGGGGCTACCTACAACACAGAATACCCAAAAATTATGTTTGAAAAACCGGATAATCAGGTGTTAACTCAA
Source organism: Phania funesta (assembly GCA_963932375.1). Lineage (NCBI taxonomy): Eukaryota > Metazoa > Arthropoda > Insecta > Diptera > Tachinidae > Phania > Phania funesta. The sequence continues at coordinate 311,108 of OZ010652.1, forward strand.
TTAACTCAATTATATGAAAGAGATATAAAAATAAGAAACAATAAGATTTTTTATCTCTTTTATATAATCGAGGTAATGGTATTGTAAGATGTCGCGTCTAGTTAGTAGTCTATGCCGTATAATACGGCATATAAGTTCCAGAAATCAGATGCTTATTTCTTTTTTCCCTTTATAAGAATCATAAATCATACGCTCGCAACACAGTTATGCGCTAAAAATTGGGCGTTTTAGTGTCAAGAGTTCAGCGTGTTTAGAGTGTTAATTTGATTGAATTTGGAAGAATTCGTGGGATTTTTATTCTTTCTATTTCAGAAAATTATTTTTTTATTATATGTTAAGGGTGGATAAGCTAGTCTCTATGTGCATTTCGCTGTTGCTTAGTCCAGCTTATCGGGAAACCTTTGCCCAACATTTTAGAAAAACTTAAACGTCTTATGCTCGAAATGCCCCCAAATGAGAAATCCGAAGAACTTTATTACAACAAATAGAAATTTTAACAAAAAACCCCGACAATAAACAAATTGTTATTTCATTTTTCTCACTTGCCTTACAACGTTCGGTTAGTTGTTTGCCAACTCCACATGTAGCTGTAGGCGGTAAAAAAATAAAATATAAATTTGTTTTTTTATTCTAATTTAAATAAAAGTTAAATTACATTTTTCTAGTTCTTCGAATACGAGTATAAGCAATATTTTTTAAATAAATCTTTCTCTTTTTTATAATAAATTAACTCATAACTGGGAATGAATTGACAGTGGTTTAAATTATCAGTCAAAAAATAAAAAGAAATATTACCAGCCAAGTGTTTTTAGTTTAGAAAAAGTTTAAACGTCCGTATGCCTTTTGGGGACTTCTTTAACTTTTATAGTGGTTCTCTGTCGGGTCTGAGTACAGAGAACGGAAATAATTTTAAGTTCGAATGTAACTGTCCCGTAATGTCGGTGTAAGCGATATGAAAAACTGCGATTAACTGCGGAATCTGACGTATTTGAGCTCAGCATACTTAAATCCACAATTAAGTTTATATAATTTTATTTATGAACGTAGCTTTAGAGCCCAACATGTATAAAATTAATTACACCTTTTGTTAGAACGAACTCAAATTAAATTTTTAAAATTTGTGAAAAAGTTTATTTTGAATCGTTTTGGAAGGAGCAGGTGCGAATCCCTGGTATATTCCCCACACAATGCTTAATCGTTTATGTTGTTTGGCTGTTCTTCGAAGATCCACCCATAAGCTGATTAGCTGAAGTCGCGACTGGAAAGGAGAAATATTGGGGAACAAGGCAGAGCGCCAGGCCAAGTTCAGGTCTAATGCACACACTGTTATATTACAAGAACCCATTCGCGCTGTTTTTACCCCGTTCATAACTTTGCTTCATTTACTCATATAATAATAATAACTTGGAAGACTAGGACTTTACGTATAGGTTACCTCATAGATCAAGTTTAAAGTTGTAAAAAGTGCATATTTTAGTACCTATTCACTGGGTCACCCACTCACTCTTCAATATTATAGGGCACTTCTGTTATAGCCAGAAAAATCCCTTATTTGTTTGGGATAATTTCACTATAGCTAGAGAGCTCAAATTTCGTATAACCCTACCATCTGTAAACTTTAAGTTTAGAGAAGTTTTATACATACAAACATACAAATATATATTATTTTACAAAACAAGCAACTTGGTAAAAAGTCAATATAAGGCCAAGATCCGATCCAAACATTTCGGCCCTTAAAAGTACTTGAAATGTACAATACCATCAACCTGCTAGCTTGGAGCTATTTTCTTTAACTTTCTAATATGGTAAAGAAGTATAGGAAAATGTTACCAGCCTAGCGATTTGCTTAGAAATGCGTTGGCATCGACATATCAAGAACTTGGTCTGCATTTTAATCTCGGTATTTTTAACGGCCGAAATTATACTACTTAGGCACACTCAATTAAGTCAATTTCTCAGTAATTTCGGATCGGATGAGCTATCAGTTATTGCTCCACAGTGTTGCCAGAGCCTGCAAGTGACTGCAAGATTAATTGAAAAACGCGTGTTAATGGATATTTTCTTTGCGATTAACGATTGAATCGCATCAAAAATTTCTCTTTAATATTTCAAGGATTAATCGAAGAAAATATATGAATAATAAAGGCCTATAATAGAAATAATATATAATATGCACTATCTCATATAATGAGAGACATAGCAAAATGGTTGAAAATGTTATTGCAGATGACTTATTGTTATTTGCTATATTTTTAATATTTTTTATAATGTTTATGATAATTTTAACTTAACGTAAACTAATCGATTAATCGACTATTTTTTCCGATTAATTTTAATTAAACTTCTGTGTTCTATTAATCATTTGATGACGAGTAAAAAACAATTGCAAAACTGTTTCTTTGCTTTGTAAACCTTCGTGAAACAAAACTTTCCTGTTTCTGTGGCATGGCCTTAATATTCTTCTTAGCATACAGGGTTTTTTTCTTATAGTTTTTAGGCATTTTAATCACTTTGGGCACTTTGGTGAAAAATTATATTAAAACGTAATTGGGAACTATTGCTAAACTAATGTTAAGCAAACGCCAAATTCTTCCAATCAAATGTAATAAATTCAAAACACGACGTGAAATCAAAAAGAAACACATACCGAATCCTTAGTGCATAGCATTTTTATCACATCTAGATATATTTAATCGTTAGTGTGTTAGGTAGTAATGCATGATCATCGACACTTAAGCGCTAACAAACTGACATTTTTATCGTGTTAGGTCTTTTTATTTTGAATCCGGCAGGTGGTATTGGGCTAAACTATTTCGATAAAACTCATGCAATTCTATCATTACATTCTGCAATGCTGGTATACATGGTCCTGCCGTAGGGTATCGAAATGTTAATGAACCACTTTACTTCATGCATGGACTCTACCCGACTATATCAAAGTACAATATATTCCACGTCAAATATACCTGGCGGACCCGGATAGTATGTCTATAAATAAATAAATTTTATTAGGTCCAAACAAATGTAAAGCCTACAAGTACTCCACAAGGGTTTTTGTAATTAAAATTCATAAAACATACAGTTTGTAACAGAACCACTTCCTAAATCGATCTAACGGCACCTCCTTCTCTTTGTATACGAGGATAACAAAAAAGGATTCACTTTATTCTGATAAGAGAACGACAGCAATTAAAATTGACGGAATACCATCCGAACAAATGCTGATTTTTTTAATTTATGAGAGATCTAGCCGCAAACAAGTTTTAACTAGAATTTATATAAGTTTTTACTCCTAGACAAGAACTACAATAGTGAAAGAAAGAAGAAACGAAGCTTATGGGATTTGGATTTCATATTAATAAACGTCATGTTGAAAGAAAGTCAGGCAGTTTGTTTACACATATTTTGCAAGATAATTTTATGAGGATGGGTCCATTACTGGGGGCCAATTACGGCAGTCGATAATATCGATCGATATCGAATGCCGTAATTTGGCCCCAGGTATTAATATTCTACTACATCTAACATTGATTTAACTTTCATTCCACTTGCTACATTAAAATTATGAAGAGGAAAATTTATGTAAAATGTCTGGTGGCAAAGTTTCTTTCAGGCAAAAAGTATTAACAAATAATAAGACATTTACTCTGTTAACTCAGCAAGTTTTTTTTTTGTTTGGACTTCTATTATTTTACTAAATTTGACACGTTTATAAAATATAACTTTATTTCGACGAGTTCTAAGCATTTGAAGGAGCAGATGAATTTTACTTAAATTTTGTATATTTTCACGCCATGCAAGCGAACAATTAATTTATTTAATTTCAACTTTTTACAGCTTTCTACGAAATAATTACATAAAAGAATAGTTTTTGGTCACCCAATAAGTTTTGCCACAACAAGAGTTGAGTTGATTTCCACGCGTCGGCAACACTGGGGTTGGCGTTACATAATGCTTTAAATCGTAACGTTGAGTTTACTCCAGCCAGGGATATTACAAGTAAAATCGCTGCTGTTGGTCAAAGATAAAAACAATTTATTTTCAAGTCATCATTTTAAAATATTTCAAACGTCAGTTTTAGACTCGGTCTTGTTATTTTTTTCTTTAGCCCACCCCAGTGCAACTGCCTGCTTCGGCGATGATGAAAAAATTGTTTTAAATCATATTCGCACACAAACGTTCATATTACGGACAACGTTAGCAAGTACGTGTGGATGTAGAAGTATGAATACATGTATGTATGTACGAGTATGTATGTACATCTGTATGAACAACAATTTTTGCTCATTAAAATATAATGTTCTTCTTTTAATGGGATGAACTCGCAAACGAATGTTTCTTTGTATACAGATACACTCAACCATACATATGAACGTTTGTATATGTGTGTGTGTTGAATTTTCGTAATTTCTGTGAAATGTTTACTTAAAAATTCTGGGGAACAAAAAAATTTGCCAGACTTTTATACATGCGTTTCTACCCACCTCAACCCATCTTCCTCATATAAAATATAAAAATGGAGTTTCTTCTACGAGAATCAGCAGAACACACAACAAAATGGTGAAGAGATATACGAGTTCATCTTTTGGCTGAATGTAACCCAGGAAAAACCTTGTCGTTGTTTGTTTTTTTTCTTTTATTTCTCATACTCTTTCTAACCCTTCTTTTGTTTCCCTTCTGGTATTCTCATTTTTAATGGCATGACTGTTGTTGGTTGCTACTGCTTCCGGAAGCGTTCATGAGAAAAGTTTTCCGCTTTCATAACCGAATTTTAATTAACTTTCGAAAACCTAATTAGAAAGAATTATTATAATGAAAAATGTTGCACTACAACCTTTAAGATGTACGAGTGTACGCAGTAACGTTTTTGTATTTCTCTATGATAGTTACCAGGTATTTTTATCTGAAACGATTTTTTTTTTGGATTTACTTTTTATTTTATTGACTCTTTTCAAATGGAATTCACAATAAGCATTCAAATCTTATCACTAAAATAGTAGTTATCACCAAGAAAAAAATGCTGGAATGTGTTCTGAAACTGAACAGATGTGCCTCGTTGAATGAGGTGACGTTGATGTGGGTTAAGGCACAGTTGGGAATGAAACAGCAGACGAACTTGTAAAAAGGGGATCTGATGTGGATTTCTGTGGACCAGAACCCAGGGTTGCCCTGGGGAATGGACTAGTGCGAGCTAAAGTTCTTCAATGGGTAAACTCATTACACCTGAATAGGTGGAGGGAGAATACCACATGTAGACAGGCTAGAATGGTGCACCAAGAGCCCCTCGGCAGGAAGGCCAGCAAGTTGCTCGGATATAATAGGGCTACTTTAAGCTGGATCACTGCGTTAGTGACAGGACATGGAAACTTCAAGTACCATCTGGCTAAGATGAAAGTCGTAGATGATACTTGCAGACTATGCCTGGAAGAGGCTGAGACGGTAGCGCACATTGTGTGTGAATGTCCAGCACTGGCTAGCATAAGGCTTAAGACCACGGGCAGACACTTGTTAGATGTGAATGCCATGGGGGAACTAAGCCTTAGACAAATGCTAGCAATTACAAAGACTCAGTGATGAGGAAGAGTGTCGACAGTTACCAGTCGACAGTCTGAAATCACTTTAGTCAAGAGTAAAGGCTAGGGCTACCACGAGACTCAATTGAAAGTAAGGTGGTTGTGATTACGGATCGGGTCCCTGAAATCAATTTGAGGGGTCGAAAAGGGACCCAGAAAAAGTGGTCTGCTTCGATATCCCCCCATACATTAATAATACTATCACCAAAAAAAAAAATAACTATCTGCTATTGTGTGTGATAGAGCCGTCTAGCCAGGCTCAATGTGTCAGTTTTTTTAGCCTCTGGTGACCGTCGAATTGCAGTAAATTGCGTACACGAGTGTTGGTATGGGCCACTAATTTGTTTACGTATTTGTAGAAAAATATTTTTACTTCTTGCTGGATAATAGGAAGCTCTAGATCTCTGTGAATGTTTTCATTTCGTATATACCAAGAGGTGCAAGCGATAAGTCGTAAAATTCGAGACTGGCTTCTTTGTAAGTTCTGGATGTTTGATGCGCAAGAAGTACCCCACAGCTGTATGCCATATGACAATATCGGCTTTATTGTGGATTTGTATAAAAGGACTTTATATTCCAAAGCCGGGGTAGAGTTAGGACCTATTAACGAGTGTAGTTGATTGGTTTGAAGTTTTATGTCCGTTATTTTTGCTTCAATGTGGCGGGACCAAGACATTTAATAAAGAATAAGAATAACAATAATTTTATGATTTTTGCAAATGGTTCCTTTCAAATAAATATTATTCAAGGCCCTTTAACACTATTCGATTGAGTAAAACGACTTGTGAAAAATTCAAATAAAACGAGTGGGAAAACAATATGTAATCAAATGTCAAATAATACGAAAGCAAATTGGACAGTCTCTCACAATTTTTTGAAAATGTGTTAGAAGCTAAGACTTTTCATTCGATTAGGGTTGCATTTTAGGGAAGTGCGATAGTTTAAACAAACAGTGTACATACATGTATATCGAATGCAGTTGACTGTTTTTGACAATCAGAACGATAATCATTAAACTTTTCTAAGTGAAAATCCAACGAAAATATAAACTTTTATATAATTAAAATTCCGTTTTAGGTTCACAAAATATTTCATATCGTGTGACATAACTTCTTGCAGCAAAATAATAACAAAAATATAATAAAAATAATAAAAAAAAAACAAATAAACTTAGATCTCATACATTTTACTTCTAGATTTCTAATGAATCGACATTCACTATTAGAATTGCATAACGGTTTACGAACGGTTGCATGAAATAAGAGTCGCAAATTCACCCAGTTGCATAAATGGGAACTTTATTGCCATAAACTCTTATTATTATTGTGAAAAAAAACTCTTAACTTTCTCCAGCCGGGTTTTTTTTTTCTACGTTAAGTGTTTGCGAAGCGAAAGCACAGCTTTCGTTATTAATTTGCATGACGATATAATTTAGTTACTTTTACATTGTGTCGCTCTTTACTGAGTCGGCCCTTTACTACCTTTTTGATTTCAAGAAAAGTGCTGTTTCTCTGCTCCTGCTTTTGGCTTATTAATGTTACATTTTTAGTTTTATTTAATTATGTGCCTTTGCTGAAAAAAATATAAACAAATCGCTCCTCAAAGTCTTTTTTAATTTTAATTTTTTAGTAGTTTTGTATAATACTACTCGTATATTCATTTTTTCGTAATTAAAATGTGCTAAAGAATTTTCATTTGTTTAGGATGTCTTGCCTGTAAGTGATTTTATTTTATTTTCTAAATTCACCTCATTCCGGTTTGCACCAAAACTTAGTTGGAGTCGTAATTGTGTGTGACGGCTTACAAATATGAATACACATACATATGTGCATGCATACACACATACACACATAGCCTGTGCTTTTAGTTCGGAGAAGGGGTTTTATAAAAAAAAAAAATTAAAAATAATAAAAACAAAAATATGCACTCCTGTACATATTCCGCTCTTCCTTGTAACTTTTTTTAATATAAATTTTAACTATTTGATATGGTGTTCCCCTATCGTTCTGTTCCAACAATGGTTAATATAATTTCAATCAGGGCATTGAGCAGGAGTTGCAGATGCGTGAGATGAATTGTGTAGATCATTAAGCGAACAATATCTTCTGCATGTTTGGAGATCAAAGGCGCACTAAATGAACGTACAGTTGCTGGCAAATTTATTCTAAAATGTTAGAGTGCCTCCTGCACTACTAAGTTTGTTTCTTCTCCTAAAGACCCATTAAATAAAATGGAAAAAACAGTCAAATAACAGGTCGAATTACTCAGCATGTACCCAGAGAAGATTTGGAAAATATCCGACCTCTTTCTCAATCGGATTGTTACCCGTTTCTGTAAATTTTCTTGGGAAAATACAATAATTATTTTGTTACAGCCAACCTAAATGAAAGTGTCGGCGTCCTTTGACTGTCAAAATATTATCATGTCCATATTACATGGACTTGTATGAAGCAAACCAAAAACATTAGGCGGTAAGACTGATTGGTTAGGAAATCCAAATTTCACAGCGTATTATGATGTGAAGTTGACCGCTGATTTTAAAAATATAAGAAACAAGGAAAAAAAAATAAATCAAAATTAAATGAAGTTAAATAACACACAGAATTAGAAAAATATTTTCACACACCAAACACGATGCTAGAGAATGAAAAAAGTATTTTATTGCTTTTCACACGCCATTAAAGTAACATAAAATTAAATTTGTCAATTACAATTTGCTACTCGAAGCATTTTTTTTTTTATAATTTTTTCTTTTATATCTAAAAATATGAGTTTTTAATTGTTGTAAAATGTAATAAATTATTCGGCAGCTTCTACTATTATATGATTTATTAATCAAGATCAAAATGTCAATCGTGTGAAATTAGGGAATTATAAACGCTAACGCGAATTACCACAGCGAATTAGGAGTGTTAAAGTTATTCGTGATATTTATATATGATTATCATTTACGAGATGTTAAATGGAAAACTTGACGTTAAATCGAAATACCAACATTTAGCTGCGAGAACGCCAATGTGGTCGCATTGCCTTTTGTCATAGCATCGACGATCTATGTTAGTATAGGTAGGTTTGGCACATCAATCTTTGGTTGGTCTGTTAGGCATTTTATTTAGTTTGCAACTGAATTCTTTAATAGCAAACGATTTTTGTCAGACAAAGTAAAATGCTATTCGAATATCCGTAGGCTTAAACTCCCGCTTTCTACCAAACCGTCCATGTGATTATCGTTACGTTGCCAGACCGGCAACGGATAATAAAACGGAAACTTCTACTGATTGTCTGTCCGATGTCTATCTGATTTTAATTAAACATTTCTCTGTAAAGAATGCATTTTTACATCTACTTTAGGCTTCGCAATTTGTTAGTATGTTATTTATAAAAAAAATCCAGCTAGGTGTATATGCGGAGAACAGATGCAGATCTTTTGATTTTCTATCGTTCTAAGACGACCATATTATCACAATATTAGCATGATATTGTTTACAACGTTATAATTTAATCATAAAACTTTGTTCTGAGATCATGTGTTTTCTTCGGGAGAGTTCTAACGTTGCTTGCAGTTTTTGTTTCACGAAACTAAAAATAAGAATGGATGAATTATGATTCAGTGGATATAGAATATTTATAGACATAAGTAAATAAATACACCCTAATATCTTCAAACGATTTGCCATTAGAATGTAATATTACTGGTTAGATATATTTGTGTTTCAAATGACTTTAAAAAAATATGTAAACTATGAATTTTTTAATTAATTATGTATTTTAATCGTTAATAAATATTGCGTCTCTTATTTCAATAATACTATGATATATATAAGATATATTCTTATCAAATCATGTTTGAAGAAGATCAAGTTAAGTCAAGCTTGTATCATATGATCGTATGAGAAATAAGTTGATATTTCGCTGCGCCCATGTGTAGCATCGTCAGGAAATTGAAACATTTTCTATATTATTAATTGTTTGCCATTTGAACATTTGTATAAAATATTTAAATTCCCGATGATGATACGCCAGGGCGTAGCGTAATATCGATAATGAATAAAAATATTTAAAGAAAGAATGTTTATTTAAGGCTTAAAGCTTATAGAATTAATTGATAAATATAAAAAAGGTCGGACAAATCTCTGTAATAATTTAATATTTATTATATTATTATTATATATTCAACCAATGTGATAGTGATATGTTATAATATTATTGCTATGTTAATCAATCCAATCAAACATAATATGATGCTCCCAGGTTATGGTTGCTTCAACCATTTTTTATCGTTGACAAAATTAATTTTTTTAAGTATAATTTTATTTCAATGAATCTTTCTATTAAAAGAAATTTACAGTAAGTATTAAAATCTTATCTCAAAATATTATATATTAATTATTACCAGTGTAATAACTAATTTAATAAAGTATCTACTATCGGGTAGGGAGAGCCGTCTCGCCAGGTTTTTTTTTTTAGTTTCTGGTGGCCATGAAATTGCAGTAAGCAGCGCGCTAGAGTGTTGAGATGGACCAGTAGTTTGTTTACGTACTGGCAGGAGTATGTTCTTACTTCTTCTTGGTTAGTGGGATCTTTTCTCTGTGAATAGTTTTATTTCTTACATACCAACGGGGACAGGCGGTTATCAAAATTAAATAAATTTTTGTTATCTTAAAAAATTTCCTCCTCCTGGAAGCTGTATTCGAGGCTGCTTATCCTTCATAAGCATATTTAATTATATAATCAATTATGTATGTACATATATGTGTATATGTATATTCGCATGTGCAGGAGAGTGTAATATAAATATTTAAAATGCACGAGCAATAAAAAGTTTATGCTATCAATCAAATTCCCTATTAATGCTCCTACAGACTGTCAGCCAAGTTTGCCTTATCAATATAACCAGAACATTCACACTTGTGACGATAATTCATGAGCTTCATCATTGGCAACAGCAACATGCACAATATAGCAAGTAAGTGTGTTTGTGTAACGTATGTATAACGATGTGAATGTGCCCTATCAACACATTAAAGTCTCCAGCTACAATGGCCAATGTTGTTCTGCGTGACAGAATGCGTCACTTGTGGATTACGGCATTGGTGATGGACCAACCAGCCCGGCATAGGACAAACCATAACAGAGGGTGATATTAAAAGAAGAGAGTAGTGCTTTGGGAGAAGTTCGATAAAAAGTATTAAAAACATATTTAAGAAAAAAGCCCAAAAATATTCACATCCTTTTATTGTGTTTTTGCAGACTGTGCCTGCGTTTTAAGGGACTTTGCAAGTCATTCGTACGTTATGTTGAATTTATAGAAGACTTTAAAGGTAGCGGGCGCTTATGAAAAAAAAAAAAAAAAATAAAAGCAACAAAACAAAAATCATGCAAACAAACAAACGAGTGCGGGAACATCGAACCACCGACTAACAACATCTCGTCATCATTGCTTTGTTTACGGTCTTATCTCTAAAGTAATTACAACAAATCCCTGACAATTTGTTGTTGTTGTTTATTTTGATGTTATTGCTCTCTTTTTATATCATTGTTATTGTTGTCGTTGTTGTTGGTGTTATTGTATTTTGGTAGTTTCTTATTGAAATAGATTTAAGCTTGAAAATTAAAATTAATCTGTTCTGTGAAACCGTACGTTTTCCTTTGTTCGCACAGAATTTAAGTAAAAATGCGGGCACGTGTCCACACGTTTTGGCACTTTGCCTCTTTTATGCCGCACAAATACAATCTAATGAAATCAAAACATAACATTATCCAAGTTTAAATCCTGACATCACTGTGATACCGTCGTACATGTGCACATTTTGCTCATTTATCACAAAAGCGTCGTAATTCGGACATATTTCTCTTTCAAATATTTGTTTGCTCTTTGAAATTCAATTGAGTTCTTTTGATTTGAATGCTTTAATTTTTTCCTTAGAAGAAACGACGGGAAAAGTTTAGGAGAGCCCCATTTATGTAGACCAATATGTCTCTGGGATAATATACAAAAGAGTGCCAAAAGCTGCCAAGGATGGCGAAGACATTTCGGAGAGACAATACGGCTTGCGAAAGTGAAAATCAATACAGTGGCTTAAGGAACGCATTTAACACAGGACGCGGGAAGCACATCGTCGCTCCCAAACGCCCAAGTTCCAGAATATCTACAAAAGATAATTCCCAGATACAATATTACGATATGAAACCGACACAGGCATATACTCACACAAAGTTATATCGGAAGTGCCCCAAGCCTCGGTACTAGAGACGCCATTGTGGATTGTGATGTACAACTGAATATTTGGCTTAGAAATACCAGAAGAAACAATTCGCAGATGACGTGGCAGTAATAGTACATTAAAATCTGATTGGAGTGCGTGAAAGAATGTTGACCTGGCTGAGCTCAAGACTGAGGCTGTGTTTATAAGCAATAAAAGACAAGAAGAAATTCTGAAGATACAGGTAAGCAGAAGCGAAACAGCATAATTCCAAGCCATTAAACACCTGAGCATGATGATGGACGACCGCTTGAACCTTAAAAGGAATATGGTGCATACATGCAAAAAAGCAGCTGATGTTACAAACGACTAAAGGGGGATCCCGAGAAAGTCGAACAAACATTCTGTCGCAGGGCACCAAATCCATCCAATTCTATGGATGTCCAATTTGGGAAAGAGCTTACACATAATAGAGAGAGAGATAGAAACACGTCCAGGCAGGTTGGAAAAAGTCGTTGCAACAATACGCCTAAGAAACGGTGGATCTACGTGGGTAAACCGACAACACGGGGAAGTAAGCTATAACCTCACACAATTTCTAACAGGACGTAAAGGCTACATCAGTTTCCTATGCCGTTTTGGCCACGATCAATTGAAACCCTGACCCTTAAAAACGTAGTAGACATAATGCTGAGGTCAGAGGAACACTGAATACAATATACGGCTACATAGGGGCATTGCGTGTGAAAGAGAGGAGATCCGCAGAGCCCTGATAAGAAGTTGGAGTCTGCTGCGAGTGATGAAGTAAGTGGGTGTAGTTTAGTACGTAGGCGGTACTTCGGCGAGACGTATCGAATTTTATTATTGCCATTTTCAAATTAAAAATTATAAATTCGGTTGCACCCTTTATTTTTAATAAAACTAAATTAGTTTGCGCTACTCAATAAACTATTAAATCAGTTATATTTCCAATATCTTCCCCTTGCGGGCCCCCTTTCACGAGCACTCTTTCCGTAGTTTTTTTTAAATATATATATATACCCAGGACCAACTGCGCCATTTCTTTAAACTCCGGGACTTATTTCTTTCGATTGGTCTTTTTATATCTTATTTAACTGGGATTTAATAAACTTTCTCAATTAGGTTAAGGAATTTTAGGAATAAGATATTGTTTCAAAAAATTTTGGCTCAAGTTTACTGCTGAGCTGGACTAAATAATCAGTGAACTGCGCATAGAAACTAGCTTGTCGGTTTTCTTAATTTTTACTTAATTTGTTAAACATCACACCATTGCAACTTTAGTGAACCTGCCTCATTTCATTTCACTATTGAGGGTCTCCTTACATTTGCTTCTACAATTAGAAAGATTTAATAGCAACAATAAAAGACTGAGCGCACTACAAAACTACTCCTAACTAATTTCCGCAAAAAATAAGCCCGAAAATGTTTGAATATGACATAAATAACTCTGTTATTACCCTTGGCTTTTTCCTAATAATTTATTCACCTCTGAAAGCTTTTGAATATGTTCGTAATTATTATTTATGTATTCGTGCTTGATGATAGCAACTTCTAACGCTCGCTTGCTGTTGTTGTTGCTACTGCCATATATTTATTGTTAAAAGGGTGTGACAAAGACTGATGGATTTACCAATGTGTAATACGATAGACAAGTTGCCGGCTCTATGATAAGGTGTCTTATCGATTGTCGAGCACACCTTTTACGATACACCCGCACACTATTGATGTCACTTCAGTTTGTTTGGTTATATGTTTGCAAAAGATGCAAATGACGAGTTGGATTGTATTTCATTATTATATTGCTGCTGACTAACTGAGAGATCGATTATTCGACAATTTCATAAAAACCCGGTTTTCGAATAGTGCGAATTTCTGAAATTTTAAAAACATATAAAAAATAAGACTTTTAGAATATTTGGAATGTAATCAATCGATCACAGTCAATCGATAACTTTGATTTGAAATTACACGAACATGACAACAAGCTACAACCAATTTTCTAAATCCGAATCTGAACTAAGGTTTTTCGGATTTCGTCAGTTTTTTGTAATATAAGGGGAAGTCCCAACCCACTGCTGATAACTAAATCAATATTTCCCATATTTGGGCAGAGGGGCAGAGAGGGGTTAATATATATGGCCAACCCACATTTATATGAACATTTTTTGGGACATATGCCAGCCGGATCCTGGCGACGGCTATGTGAATGATTCCTTTAAAAATTCGAATATAATTTTCGAAATTGTTTTCACCATTTTACATAAATCTATTACAATTTTGTAATATTATTTTCTGTAAATTTCTCTGTAAAATTTTAAGAAACAACCTGCGATTGCATCGGTAGTATCGTCAAATAAGATTAAGTCTTGTCGTACTGTAACTTCCTTGTTGTTCTATTATCTAACGCTACATTTTTACTAAACTGTCTGCAATCTTTCTGACTTCGCAAAAGTATAAGTTTAGATAGGGAACTTTGTTTTCTCCAAACATGATTCCCGACGTTACGAGTTAAATAAAACAATTCGACAAAGCGGCAACTTCTTTTTTTGTTTGTGTCTGTGATTTTTATTTGTGAAAAATCAAGGAAATTTAACATCCCATGAACAAAACCTGAATTGTATGAATTTTCATTCGGTCAAAATTAATGTGAAAAAATAATTGTAAATTTCGATAATGGCGAAAATATGAATTTCGTATGAATGTAGTGATAAACATCTGCAGCACTACTGTCTATTCACGATGTTGTTTCCAATTCGTTCACGGCCGCCGTCCGAATGAAACAATTATGAAAATAATAATTCAAGAGAAAGCAAGCATCAACATTTCAAATATTCAAAGCATTTATCCTGCTCTTTATAAAGCAAGAGCTGTTGTTTTAATTTTAAAATTCCGTCTGGGTTCTGAGGAGTTGGTGGTGCTTTTGTTGTTTGGTGACAATGTCAGTGTCGCAAATGTGTATGCTGAGTGAGTTTTGCAAAGCTAAACATTTGTTTAGCACACAACACGCCAGCGATAAGCAAAGGACATTTCGTTTTTGGCATAAGGGAATACTACCCGAAAGAATACATGATGTTAAAGGAGACAGAAAGAAAAACATGTTAATTTAGGGCATTGGGCTAAAGAGGGAATCAAGCCAAGCAAGCATTCGTTGCTTTTGTTCAACTGGTGCTTTGCCATTTTCCTTCAGCATTTGTACTCTAACCAAGTGCCGAACGGAGACTTTGGCGACTAACAATTTTATTTTTCCATTAAAATTGAAGGAACCTTTTTCTGTTGGCTTGGTGATGATTGCACGGCCATGTGCTGTAAAGTAACATCAAGTGATTGACGCCTTTGCAAAACAAATACAATTTCGAAAATAAAGGACAAACTTTCCAAAGCTTGTGTCACCTCTTCATACCAATCTTTAATCATGTATATGTGATTTACTCACACACACACACACACACACACACACCCAGTTGCTAAAATAATTTCCTTCCTTGTTGTTGGTTGGGCTTTGTGTTGAGGATCTATCAAGTCGAGATGTATGTACATACATACATGTTCAGTAGGTATGTACGGATATGTTCGCATGTCCTGTTGTTTGTTTGTGTTTATGTGAATGCAAATTTAAAGTAAAGTTGCCGAAATTGCCAAATTACTGATTTGTTGATTTGTTGATTTGTTTCACCTAATCGCTTTACATACTCACACAGTTAAACGTTGGATCATAATGTATCTGTGTGTCCGGAATCTTGATGGCGTTGAAGTTTGGTTGTTTGGTTTCTTTTTATGGATGGTAGAATGAAAATTTTATTTTTTTGTTTGTTTGTTTTGAAAACTTCAAGTCCAAAATGTGGATTTTCTAATGTTCTTGTTTATGTTTCACTTTAGTGACTACGAGAATTTATACAAACAAAGTATCTACTACATATGTACATGTACTTAGTTACACCCAAGCAAACTAGGAACTCCACTCACAAATACACACACACGCACACTCACACACACATACATATCTGCAAGTGTCTATATGTGCATATACATATGTATATGCGTATATGTGTATGTATTTATGCGTGTATGTATAGGAATTGCAGAAACATGTGTTGAAAATTTATTGACATTATTCAATTAATTATTGTGTAAATATTTTCCCATACGTTCGCACATATGTGTGTATGAACATGTGTATGTAGTAGTATATTTATTAAAAGTTGTACAGATGCATTCATATTAACAAACTATTTATTCACTTGTTTTGTTTACCCACCCAATGGTTTTAATTTGTCCCAAAATCTGCATTAGTATACAAGTCACTGTAAATACGTAAACTAGATTTGCCATTAATTGTGAATTAGGATAAAATATTCACACATATTCAAATACCAACCAACCGACAGCCTTCTAACGTTTACACATACAGACATATGTATGTACATATATACTATTTATTTAAATTGCACTCACAGTAGGATGTCCAAAATTATTCGTCGTAACGTAGCTTATCGTAAAATAGGTATTTCGCATACGCATCAGTATACAATAAAAGCATTAAAAATTGTGTCGCTGTTTTTTTTTTATTATAAATAATAATAATTAATTAATAGCATTTTCAAGAATTAATAGTCTACGGGAGCCAACCGACTGAATATTCACAAGAAACGTTTTGAAGATCCACATTCTGCATATGGATGTAAGTTTGTTCGACTTTTGAACAACCCTTAAACCATGAAGTGGAACTGAGTAGTTTCGTGCATCAATTTAACAAATATTTAATTAGATTAACGTACGAGAAGCCACTTTTTTCGCAAATGTTCATTAGATATTTTGGTTCAAATATCGACCAAGATTCCTTGTACGACGATGAAAACAACAATTGGGTTAAATTAATAAACTACGAATATTATTTTTGCTGGTCGCTCTTATTTCGCTAAATGTTTCTTCAATGTGAACGTACCTTAATACGTACGGTTACACAGGATATTAAAACGTTCTTGTTTTCGTTTGTATTTATCAAACCCTGTTTAGTTTTGTATTTAGACAGACCGTAACTCCTAAATTTAAATGTAGCCATATTTAACGGCAAGCCAACATACACATTCATATGTATTTACGTGTGTGTGTATGCAAATATATTAACTGGTCGTTGCTTATTGTACAACACCAGCAAACACGGATACACTTGCACACACACTCATACATATGTATGTATGTATGTGTGATATGAATAGTTTTGTATAAAACATCCATTTAAATGCGTTTTAAAGTGCTTCTCTAATTTACTCTAAATTTCAAATTCAAATACATGACGACACACAAGCATACTTCGATGTACAATACATGCGTAGCGTATTCGAGCATGCTGCATGTCAATCGTTGTTTCGAATTCTAATCATTGTTAACTATTCCGGTGCCTAATGTTTTGTAATGGTGTTAGTGAATTAATTTTGGTTTGTTATGCAAATAAAATTCGAAGTAAGTGAAATTGTGTTTTAATTTCATATTACGAAAATATTGTAAATTTTGTTTTTTTCTGAACAATCGAAAATTGTTGGCGTAAAAATTATACTTTAACTAGTCTAAATTAAAATAGAACAAGAAAGAAATGAGAAGATCTTAAACAGGGTTATACAGTTTTTGGTTTCAAAAATAAAAAGTTAAATAAAACTTCGATCAACACATTTCGGGCAGTATATCGGTGATAAATTTACGAATGTTGGCTTTCAAATGCTCCAACGTTAGAGGATTACCTGCATAGACTCTGTATTTTCGACGTAGCCCGGCGAAAAAAGTCTAACGGCGTCAAATCGCAGGTTCTTGCTGGCCAATTGACGTCGACAAAACGTGAAATTACGCATTGTTAAAACTTCCTATGCAATAAAGCCAAAATGTATGTAGAGTAACATAAATTCAGTGTAGAAACCTGTTCTCGTAAATAGTTCCGAAAATTGGTAATGAAATTACGAGAATAATTATTTCATTTGATTGTTTCAAAGCTGTACGAGGTTGTCAATTCTTCGAGTTAGGTTAGGTCGAGAAGAGAAGATTATTATTGTTCGAAGACACACTTAGTCCCGTGTTTAGGATTGTTGTGCACCCGTTCTTCGAATCAGCTTTTTGTTTGTTTTATTATTCAAATTTTATTCAAACTTTCATTGCTAACAAATATTTTTCCTTCATCAATTTATCGAATGATTTTTATTTAAATCGCAAACATAGACAATTATGATTTTCTTCAATTATAATTGAAGAATTTAATTTGGTCAATATATTACGAAATGAAGAAAAACAATTTTAGAATATATTAGAATTTTATTTTAGTTTTTAATAAAGAACAAAAAACAGTGGCATTTTAAAGTTGAGCCTTGGTAATCGTGGTAGCATGAGCGTATAAATAAAGCATGCTCGAGTAAGCTGGCAGTCATTAAAATCCTGCACTCCCGTAAATAAAGTTTTTTATATTTTCATCTAGGTCTTAAGTATTCAGTATAAAATACTCGTCTTAACTTGATTAAATTATGCATGTCGAACACAAAGTTAACAATTATAATTTGCTTAACTAATTATGCAAATTTAATTAAGTATTCATTATCGGTACCTTTTTTTTTCTTTTTTTGCTTCCATGGGCATCTCCAAACAAAACCAAATTGAACAGAAAATGTATAAGAAAATCAAGCAGATGAAATTATTTGCATTTTTAATTACAATTACTTCAAGCACAAAGACTCTTATTTTTTTCGCCATTTCTTTTGAATTCTGTTAAAAAAAATCTTAAGAAAGCGATGTTTTTTTATTATGGGTCAATAAAATATTTTTAGTTTTCTTTAAACGTTTTTTTTTTTAATTTCTTCATAATCATTGGTAAATTAAGGCAAGAGATAAAACATAAAAACAAAACACTTCAATAAACATGTGTATTTGTTTTGTGAATGCACTTTTTATTCTAATGACGGTGGATCAATTAATGAACTTGAAATTTCCCGAAGACCGCTAAGGATTGGATTAGGAATTTTCTTCTACTCCCGTATATGTAAGTCTAAAGTACGTCTCTTCATTCCTATATTAATGACAACTTTTACGATATACGTATGTATGTATGTGTCTATAAGCCAACCAACAACAAATTTAATTTCATATGTTGCCCTATTCATAAAGTGCGCACGTAAAGGCAATAAAACGCTTTCGCAATCAAATTAAAACTGAGTAACACAATAATAATTTTTGGTGGGTTTATTAAAGTGCTGTTAAGAACACACGATGACAACTTGCAAACTATTTATTAACTGCATATCAAATGGGTGGATAGAAAAATCCCTGGATCAAAGATTATGAATATAAAGGAAAAGTGTTTATTTTACTATCACACCCCTGCCAGAGCTGGTGCATTTATTTGAGTAAACAGAAGGGTGTTCAAAAACATTGTCATGTTTGTACCTACAATATGCAACACTTTATTCAGCCGACAGCGCAGGAGGCAGGAATGAGGATAACTACTGATTGATTTTCATATTCAACGGAAACGCAGAGTTAATCGCAGCCTTTTGAAAGGCAGAGAACAATAACAACAAATCTTCCAAATAATTACAATAATGAAACACTTATTGGCACAATTATTTTATTGCCCTTCTTTGTGCCAATGACTGACAGCATTTATTATATTATGTTTTGTTTATTGTTTATAAATCTACATTAGTACTGCGATGTATGTGTGTGTGTGTGTGTTTGTGTGTATGTAGATTAGTATGGATGTGTGCTTGTGCGTAAGAGTCTGTTGTTTTAGATTCAATCGCCCTGCCACTAAACATTCTTTCATCCCTGTACGGTCTGCTTGTCGTGTATTTTTATGTTTTGTATCGGACAAACCTTTTTTTGTTTTTCTTTTCCATTCAACCTAGATTTAGCATCAGCTCTTGGTGGTTTTGTAGTTTGATTTGTTTGCCGAAGCATGCGGTGTGTTTTGTTGTCGTTTCGAAGTTCCCGTTAAACTAAAAAGATGTTTTTTTCTCCGACAGATTTTCTCATAACACTGTAGTTTAAGGGATGTTTCCGGCCGTATATTGCAGGGACGATATTATCGACCAGACGATCATCATCTCTATTGATTTAGTTCCTTCGATTTGGAAGCAGTATTTCTGTTAGCGATATTTCAAATAATTTTCTTCATCTTATTCACTTGTATCGCTAGGCTTTGGTATAGAACGAAAATCAATTTTTTTTGTATTAATGTTGCACATATTAATTGCGACTTTGGGTGCCAGCTGCATTCAAATTTAACCGGAAACTGATCCCGTACTCCAAGTTTGGGTACATGAGAGAGAAATATTTTTCTTCTTCTAGCGCGAATCGGCCCATATTTTTTTCTTGCAATTTTGGTCAAATAGTCAAGTTTGAAAGAACAAGAATTCGAATCAACTAAAACATACAGTGGCAGTCACAATAATAGCAGGAATAGCGAATTAGAAAAAATTTTAATTGGAGACAGTATTTTTTATGAGTTTAAAAACGGTTGTATCGATTGTGCTCTCTCAGAGCGTGCTTTTAGGTTACAAGATTTCATTACTCTCTCTGAGTTGCAACTCATCTCTCGTCAACACATGCAATTTTGTACGGTCAATAAAATAGCACCAGCGAGATTTTTCTTAATTTCTTCCGTTAAACTTAGCAATAAAAATTAAAATAGCGACAGGTATATTATTTTTCAATTATTAAATTTTGTATAAAAGAATCTATTAAATTGGATAGATACACGACGCAGAAAGCATTGCACTCAGGAAATCCGAGATTTAATTACAAATTTCATATATTTTGCAATGAGGCAACAACTGATTGGCTGTTCAAATAAATTGATTATAAATGCCCTGAGATATGAGCCAAAGGTGGAGGTGAAGCCATTCTAATGGTGAAGCTTTCGATTCGAACATTCAAAAAGGTTCATTTTATGCCAGCTACCAAAAAGGCATTGGATGTACCTGCAACTGTTGAAAATATTTTTCGGTGTCTACGAGAGATCAATCTCCAAAAAAGTATCCTTTCTTCCATCTACGCATGTGACAAAAATATTGGCTTTTGCAAAAGCACATCTTAGTTGGCCACCGGAAAAATGGAGGAATGTGGCTTGTCTAGTCCCCCGATCTGTACCCAAATGGAAAATTTTAACTTCAAGTAATGTTGTCTTGTCTTATGGAAGCATTCGGATTTCCTCGTGAGTGTCTGGGGTCTATACTTGATTAAAACGTCTCTCGAGGGCCGAACAAATGCTAATGCGTCTGGATCCATAGGGGACGGAGCTTCCCAGAATGTTTCGTGTGGTCTCACCCCAAGCCAAAGAGAGAGCGATCATGCTCTACATATATGGTGCTGAATTGTAATACATAACGACAAAAGTCAGGTTAAATATGGATCACATCCAGTAATTATTGTGCTTACTGTAACATAACTGCCAACGCAAATACTTATGGCTGGCAATTTATAAATAAAATATTTTTCATATCATTCCTATTTACTAGAAGGACCATCCATCATCATTTGTCAATTGACTAAAATGAAAACAATTATCTATTAAAGTTTTCCAGTCAGTCCTTTTACGTCCGTTCCAAAGCAAATGAAAACAATAACAAAGTGGAAAAATAACTAAGAAAACACGTTCAAAAATGATACGAAACAAAGGACACGTACGACTAGAGCAACAAACACACACACGCACACACATTTTGAAGAAACTTTTAATATTATTTTCGTTGTTGTCGTTCGGTTATTGTTATTGTTATTTTTAATTTTATTTTGTTGCTTTTATAAGTTGAACAATGGACCAATTTGATTAAGAAGGGGTGTTCGTTCTGGAACGAGAATGGTGTGTCGAATGGGTGGTTTGTTTTGATAATGTTCATGTTAACAATTTCTGATACTCAAATTGTATTCGCCGGCGCGCCGCGGCGTGTGCACGATGTTGATGTGGTAGAATTGTTTTGTTTTATTTGTTTCTTTCTTGTTGCTCTTCAGTGAGTTGAGTAAAAAAAAGGAAGTACTTACTCACATAAACGGAAGGGAGCAGTGAAGTTGTTTTTTTTTATTATTTTTATTTTTTGTGTTTTTCAGTTGTGACAAATAACCTGTGTTATGCGTGTAACAGTTAATTTGGCTTAACTGGTGGTTTCAAGCGACCCATTCGAAACGAAAACGGTAAAACTGACGTGAAGTGAGCCGAACAAATTAAATGTCACCAGCAATCAACGCATTTTTACTTAATAGCAACATATGCGAACATAAACATTGACAAATGTCTTAATTTAGTTGTCACTTTTTATAAATATTTCACTCCTGCAGTATTAAATACTTGAACAAGGGGTTGTTCTCGAACAACAATTTTTATTTCAACACAAGCTTATTAAACAATTACAATGTGTTAAATGTATGTAAATCAATTAACCTGTAAAACAGCGAAATTTCAGCACAAAATTATTTGGAAAACTGAATATAAACGATTTTTACAATTGAATTGCATTTGGCAGAATTGATATTTGTCTCTTGCCTCTATTTTATATGCAGCTATTTGTTATTGGGCGGGCGGAATTAGTTAACACTGCTATAGCAAACATATGTTTACATACAAACAATAACGGTGTTCAATGTTTGGTGCAAGAGGTCTTGCAAAAGTGCAAATGCAAAAAGTCGTAACTCTTTTATGAAATTCAACACAAATCTTTTGTATTTCGTTGTTGGTTATGGTTGGTTTTCACCAATATGTGATTCGCCAGGTTATTCTAGTCAGTAATTGTTAATTGCAAATATGAACTCATTCAGTGTTTGTGGGGAAAATTGTTAAATTTGTGTAATTTTTAGCTGAAAATTTGACGTAGGATTAAAAAGTAAAAAATAATGCGGTGTTGCTCGTTGTTACGGTTTGCTGGACCCGACGACGTATTCGGCTATTTGATCTCGAGAGGTTCTCGACCCTTTTGTCGGGTATGAAAAAGTAACAAAAATTTCTTAAGGATTCACATGAACAACAAAAAAAAGCTCTCTATAATACATCTTTAACCACGGACAAATCTTAGAGACACGTGTTGGTCCCTGTATAGCCCTCCCAACAAAATCCTTTCATTCTCTATCTGCGACCCAGCACCTGCTAGACCGAACTTTACTACTTACCAGTCCATTTTTGCCATTACCCTGTAGAAATTACTCAAACATCATTTCTTCTATTCTTATTAGGTTATCTTCTTAGTTCTCCTCTATTTTTTTAATATAAATAAGGGACTCGTGACAATTTGCATAATTGTCTCCTCCCTACTCATTGATTTTTCCACGGGACTCGAGACTTCATATTTTGGTCTCCTCCTGGTGCTTCACTCTATGACCTGTCCAACCGGATGTTTGGCGGATACGCCGTATGGCATTTGTTTTCCGGCAGTGTCTGTGCCGACTTGGTTGCCTGCCAGTACCCGCAACATCGTTGACTTTGTAGTTGTTAATTCGGAGGGCAAATGGAATAGATGTAGATGCCTGTCGTAGGATCGTAGTTCTTACAAAAGAAAATTATAACGGAGAATCAAATTTTCCGCGAAGGTGAAAATAAACTTATTTTAACATACATATTTTTTGTAATTAATGGCAGCTAGGTCCTTTTCACCCATTGTAATGTAGTACTAAATTTTTAATGTAGTACCAAGGACAGTGTGGGGCCTTTGTCTTCAAAACATAGATGAAATCGAATCTGTAAAGTATTGCTTTGCAATTGTCCCAATTTTGCTGTCAGAGATTATTAGAAGAACAACAGCAGATGAACAAGTTAGACGTCACGTATGGGACACTGAAACTTATCTTTGCGTTGTATTTAACTTCCCGTTTTTTAAAGACTCGGCAAAAGAATGGAAACGCAATTAAATACTTCAATAAATTAATCTACTCTTTACAATTTATACAAACTATTTTAGATGGGAACAGAATCTCACCTGAAATACACATTTTAAAGAAATGAAAATAAAACTGTCAGTGCATTGAGAGATAAAGATGCAACTATATCCGAAAAATTTACCGAAAAAGAAGTTTGATCACAATAATTTAATTAAATATTGCGGCGATGCGAACGCAGTTATATTCATGCCGGCCGCTTAAAGCTTTGGAGCCGATTAAGTTGTATTGCCCAGCACAAAACGCTTATTTTTAATTAAAGCTTTTGAAGTCAAGACTTAACGTACTGAACTTTAGATGGGTAAAAGATTTAATAAATGCTAACGATTAGACGTAAATTAAAATATATTTGTACGCAACTGCTATTAACATAATTTACATATCTCTGTTTATAATATATTTAAATAAATAATGAAAACTGATTATTCCCTGAATAATTATAACTCATTAGAATCAGTGCATTTTATTAAATTAAACAAAACTATAAAACAAAAAAAAAAAAAACACATGCAGTGAGAAATAGTTTCGTCCACGTGCATTTGCCCAAATGTGGCATCGATACGCCATTAATGTTCCACTTGTAGATTCTCTTATAATCAACCGATACACAAAGCTCGAAGGCGAAAGAGTCTTGGAAGGTATGGCAACGCAGATGTTTCCCAATGCACCGTCAAAAACCTTGTTTTAAGCGGCTGCTCTTAAACTAAATACATGCACATACTCGCATCGTATTTTATTCAGCTCAACTTGTTTGGTGGTTCTGGCAAAAAGAAAGTTAAATACAACAACATAATTCAGTTAATGTTTAATAGTCCTATTTGACATTTAAAATTTTATGTCCACAGAAGTAAAACAGAAGATATTTTCATTAGGTCGTCATACGAGTAGCACCCCTGTTGTATATATAACATACTTTGCACTACCTTGTGAACTGAACACACACACGCACACACACACCTACGGCCATGCCAAGTACGCACACACAAAGAAGAATTGCACTTAACATTCTGTTAGCATTTATTTATTATTTTTATTAATATTTTTATTGTGAAAACTTCACTACATCACGCAGTTCGATTTGTGTTACAATGGTACGTGTATTTACACCTGCCGAGCAATCACTAGCCCACTACTCGTAACATGCTCTGTTCTACCTTCTTCTAGTACTACCGTTTTCGATTGAAGTTTTTAAGCACTTTAATGTCTACTGACGTCTGTAGAAACATGACATTTGCATGTCTTGCCAAGAACAAACTGTAGAACATCTGTCGTTATTTCAACGTCTGTCGTGGTTAAAAGAACAACAATTTCTCTAATAAACGAACCTTTGAACAATTAATCCGCAGAACGACATGCATACATACATACATACAAACATACATACATATACTGACTCTACTTGAGCATGATTGACATTCATAGGGATTTAAAGTTAATTTTTTTTTCATAATAAATATTTTTATCATGAATGAGTGGGTTTTGTGTAAATAAACTAGAATATTTACACCATTTTAACAAAATCACCATAAAATTTAGTTGTAAAAAATCGAGTTTTAATAAATGAGACCGACACCCTCACCCAATCGCCACCATTAACCATCCAAGCTATCGATCATATGCGGGGGATTTTCATAAGCAAAGGTTGAAACCTGCCCACTTACACGACGTTTAGTATTTCAAATTAAATATCACCGGAGTCAGCTGTAGTAATATCTGAATGTAGTAGCAGACACGTGAATAAAAGAATAAAGGGATTTATTGTTTAGTTGAAAATATGTTATTTGGGAAAAGTTTAAATTATTTTTTAAAGTTCAATAGATACATTTTTTGTATTCACATATGCATGGGCGTACACATGCATAGGTATGTGTGTTAAGTTATACACATCCACAGTCGCAGACTTGTGAAAAATGTTTTCGTTGAGTCTCTTCAATTGATCTTTGCGAAGAACTCTCCTAACAGATACTGACTTTATAAAGATTATGAATTTAAGATTATCAAATTTAAGTCACAATTTCTTTATTCTAATTGATCTTTTTTGGAACTGTCCTATATGTATTTTATTGATACATATCACAATTTATATTCTAATTTAAATAAAATACTGAGCATACAACGAGCATTCTAGGGGAACAGACAAGTCAGCGACTTTGTCCTGGCAAAAAATAATCCCGATTTTGTAAGCAGTACACACTATTTATGGAACACAAACGCGCTCCAATAATATTTTGAGACATTCGCTTACAGTCGTACATACTGGAAAGTATTGTAAGTTTTCCCTATCACGATGAGTTATGAACCGAACACAAGAAAATTAATAATAATATTTCGTTTTGAAAATGAAATATTTTATCGAATCGGAAAAATATCTGTATTTATAATGGCCCACTAAACTGAAATTTTATTTTATTCCCATTTTCATTAAGAGTATTTTTTTCGAGATATGTAGATTTAGGGATGTGACTGGTAACAATTTTCACATCTTAAAATAAGTAGAAAATAATTCTGGAAATATTCCAGTTGTCGTTGTCGATACAAAATAGTGAAAACTTGCATCGTTTTTTAGTGATTGAGTAACTTGGTGTTTTCGAAGAAATATTTTCGCTGATATTGTATTGAAGCGTTGCTGATTTTGTTGTCGTCCTTTTATGTAACGTTCCGAGTAACACTAAGAAAATATATAAAGATATGCACTTGAGCCACCTAGAAGATTAGGATACGAATGGTAGAAGATAAGAAAATCGTCAATGTTAATAGTGAATTTAGAAAATATTACAAAATTTATTTACATGTTATGGCGAGACTGAAAAGTTAAAGTGAATTAACAATGGTTTTCAACGAAGCCGAGTGCAACACTAGTAGGGGCGGAATAATTAAACAATTTCCTTAAGCTCGCTGGAAGAAACTGTGGCAAATCTGCTGCAATACCAGACAGAAGCCGCTGAACCCTGACAGACCCAAGCTGAAATACGATTCCTCAAAACTAAAAATCTCAACGTAGTTGCCAGCTTAATTGTTTTAATTTAATTTCTTAATTACAGTTACCGCAAATAATCATTATTTTTCAAATTTCAACCAAAAATATTAGAATGAAAGAGGCATGCCACAAGATTTAGTAGTAAACTAACGTAATCAATGTTGACTGCATTATATTTATGTGTTTGGTTTTATGAAAAGAATTAACTTTAAAAACTATTTTTTAAGTTTGGACTCTGTTTGGAAAATACATGTAAATACTCTTGTACATGCTATTGTGTCTTCTAGCACATGTTTAAAGGATGTTTTACTGAGTCGAAAGTAACATTCCATTACCAGACTTTGAGTTTGCTACTCACTTTCCATTTGGTAATTGGAAGATATCAAACTTCTATCTGAGATACTTTCTTTGCAATGTTGAAATTTCTGTATTTTCTAATTTAAATCACAAATAAGAAATGGTTTTACAAGAACAAAAAAAAAAAATGATGTCCCAATAAGCACGAAATTCATGACTACTATTGTTATTGTCCGAGTTCCCAGGTGGAACATGGGGCCGCACGAAATTTATTATTAGAAAAGCAACGTACGTCTGGTTTTGTGACAACAATCGCCAAACGGGGCAACAGAGGTCATAATTTATAAAATTCTATTTGAGATTATAGTGGATGAATTGTCTAATCAATTTTAATAACGCCGCACTACAGCTGTCCTATTTCAATCGCCAAAACATTAAAATACATCCCATTGAATATGCGGTTAGTTTGAAGATTGACTTTCATTTCTTCATTTGCTTTGAGATTTTTCACTTTTCCTTGTTTTTCATCTCTGCAGCAAAATGTAAGTTTGTCTGTCTGTCAGCAACGCTAGACAAGTGTTCATAGAAACATAAATAATAAATGACATTTACTTACAAATAAAAATATTTGCGTTTCCATAATATTTGAACAGCAAACTCTGCTTTTCGTGTTACATCGACATACTTTGACACAGACACATACGAGTACATATTTACTTTTGTACACACATACATACATAGATACTCGTATGTATACACATAGATTTGTATAATGTACATTTTCTATTCAATTTATTTAGTAGAAATTAAAGAGCGACCCCCTTTACAACACTTTAAGTTATTTATACAACCATAAGAGACGAACTCGCTGCTGCGTTTATTGGACATTCAGATTTAAAAGAACTGATTCGATACCCCAAATGCTAAAGTAAGTTTTACATGTCTACATCTGAGTACTTCTAATTTCAAGTTGTTGCAATAACTTCTGCTGCGAAAATTCACTATTATACTTGGATTTTAATGCGTGTTTGCTATATTTATCCAGTAGTTTATACATCTCAATCTACTAGAACTATTCACCTGAACCTGTAATACTTGATTGCACAAAATTATTTTTCAAACAATTTAATTTCAATTTACAAATTCATGAGTCTTATGAAATTTTATAGTCTTAATTTTTTCAAATAAAACAATGTTCTCTTAAAGCGTCGTGAAACGCAAGAATTGCATTTTCTTAAGCAGAAGCCTTCACAGACACATATGTAAATGCGTTGCAACACTCAAAATATTTTATGCATAAAAGCACGGAACATTTTTCGTACCTTCTACAGAATTTATTTTTATTTGATCAAAAATGTCGAAATATTGCTGAAAAAATTATTAAAATTCGGCAATAAGTATCAACGTCACCATATAATTTAAAACTTTTCAAACGCTGTAAATTTTACTAAAAACCGAGTTTAAGGCTAAAAGTGTAAACCCCCTAAATTCATTGAGAATCAGAAATTCATCAAAAATCTGGAATGCGGCAAAGATCAAAAACTCATTGGAAACCTAAGAAATAAAAAAAAGCAAAAGAAATAAATTTCCAAAAAAAAAATTAACTTCACAAAAACCTAAAACCGAATTTTTTCAAACGCCAATGCAACGTCTAATCTCGATACTGTGAATGGAAGACGCTTTAAGCGAAGTTATATTTTTATAATAACGAGTTACATAAATACTTATGTATGTCAATATATGCATTTGTTTGCAAGCCAGTGGAGTTTCACGAATGTCTGTAGTTGTAAATAAAGAGAATTCTACTTATAAGAAACTAAAACTCCCGATACACCCCCCTCGTTACCTTATCTTGCAAGAGTAACATTTCTAGTGCATGAGAAAACATAAGTTTGAGGAAAACCCCCAAGCGCTACCTACATATCGCAAGATCATTTGACAACTGATATAAATCAAAATATTTTTGTTTGGTTTTGATTTGTGATAGTGTTACCTCATCGGTAGTGTTAAAGTGAAAAGAAAAATGGGTGAGAACAAATTTTAACCTCAAGTAATTCAAAACTATCACTTTTGAACTACAAAATTTAAAACGCCATAACTTCAAAAATTGTCGATAATTTTGACAGATTGTTACCGCGTTGTATTGTATATAGAAAGACTACACACGAGGGAACATTAGAGGAAACATCGATATGAAACATCAGTTCTGGGTAAATACTATTACATATGTCATGAAACGATTCTACGCAGAAGAAAAGCAAATGCTAATGATCATAAGCCATCAGAGAGAGAGTAAACACAAAATATCAAAAAATGTTCAGGTAAATACGCAACGATGATTTAGCGAAAGTCGTGTACGATTTTGCAGATATTCGTTTGAAAAAAATCGCCGACAATATGCTATGCTCATGCAGCTAGGCCCGAGCATACCTTCAAGACACATCCAACAGGGATTAAAGTAATATGAATATGAATATTTAAAAAATAAACGAAATTACGAAAAAACCACACCACTCACTCCTCTTCTGCATTCGCAAAATTTGTTCGTGAAATGATTTTTTTGAATGAATTAAATAACATTTCGTTAAATTCCACAAAAAATAAATATTTCGTGATATGAGCGAAACTCAGTTGTGCATTCAACGAATATTTTCGCGGAATGCACCACGATTTTAGTTGTTTTTTTTTTACATGTAAAATACTTTGGGTGAACAAACGCATGCAGTTCAAACGAATGTCAGGCCGAAACTTTCCAGAGGGATTGCTGAATCATTAATTTAATCTAAAACTTAATGTTTAAGTTTGGTTTATTGGAGCTGAGCCAAACGCATTTGGGCAACACAAGGAATGAGTGAGTGAAAGAAAGAGAGAAGATAAATGGAAACCAGACAGACATTAAGTTGGCGTGGCGTGTGTTAGTGCCCGTACATTGTGTTCAGATGTACCAGTAGTGTGCTGTGCATTGTTTGAGCCAACTAAGCATCCATTGAGCAGGAAAATGTTGTGTAAATATTTTATGCAAATGTACACTACACTGCTCTTTGCTAAGGACAATGCTGGTACTGGTGGTGGTCTTGCAGCTTAACAGCATGGTTGCCTCAAATACTTATGCAACCGTATGCAAGCACACAAAGATGTATGGATGCATGAGGATGTACATATGTATGTGTGTATGTAGCTACTCGTATGTGCAGCATGTGGCAACATGAAAATTAATATCTGTTTATTATACTCGTAAAATAAATTTGTCTCTAATAAAAATAAATATGTATATTAGAGCAATTTTATTTTAATACCGCTTTTCTTTTTTACCAAAAAAGTAACCTCTTTATTAAAAAATATAGAAAATGGAATGACGAGGACGTCAAGTCATGCCAAGTTCGAACTGAGCACGAGAACCTACATTTTTTTTTGTTATTAGAAAACGTAATAGAATTTATGTCCATATGAAAAAAGTTCTTCATGTCGGTCTAATTTTTACACATTACAACTACATTCATAATTTATACATAAGTATGCATCACTGAAACTTCATCAGCATGTACAAATGTATAGGTAGATGATCACCAAGTCGCCGTTATAAATATGGACGGAATCATTCTTCCTAAAAGTTGAGGTGGCAAATGGGATGTTCTGAAAGTTTTCCTTCTCTAGCATTAATGTGTGACTAACGTGAAATTAAGCTGATATAAAATTAAATTCTTTTGTACATGTATGAATGTCCTTTGTGTCTGCCTGCCTGCCTGCCTGCTGCTTAGTACGTCCAAAAAGATGGAGTCTAAGAATTCACTCAAGCATCCGTACTTGTATATGAAAGGATGTTTGCGGATTTCTGAAGGAATCTAAGTATTAACGAAAACGATTCTTCCATTTTTCTAAACATTTTGTGTGGGAAAATGTTATTTTTTTACGGTTTTATAGGAGAAAATTTCCTTTTTGCACCTGAAGCCGGCACATTCAGTGAACAGAGTCTGATGCCTCATTTCGGAAATCAACTTTTAAGGCTTCTGCACATTCTTTTCGTTTTAAATATAAAGAGAACATTTTTGCAACTGAATAGAATTCTATTGTTTTTAAAACAAATTAAGTTTCATAGTGTTTTCGTTTTAAATTGTACCGCCTTATTTAATTAAAGTGGCTCTCATACCCTCATTCGTGTGTTGAATATTAAAAATAAAATGTTTTCATAGTTTTCTATTTAATGGAATAAAACAAAAAAGTAGCTTAATTTAAGAGATATATCACTTCTTATTACAACCAGTGCGAGAGATATACGACAATCAACTACTAAAAATGACTACTACATATTTTTTACGGTGTAAAAGATTGTTGATGATCTCCAAGTTTGGCCTCCGGTTTTACACATCATTACATTTTAACGCTTCTTTCGTTACATTTTATACATTTTTAATCGGTTCTTTATCGTTTTATCTTTTTCTTTTTTAATTTGTTTGTATGTTTTCAGCATTCTCTGAATTCTTACTCTCGATTCTTTCGCGATATCTCGATTTTTTGCTTTCGATTATTTTGTGACTTTCGGCTTTATGGCGAAATTGCATGTATTAATTTTTTGTGAGATATCGCATTTAATAGAAAATCGGTTTCGATTTCTTGATGAAACATTTATGTTTTGATGAAATGTCAATACATGGTGAAGTTAGGATTTGGTTATTTTTTGTGTGATTTCGACTTTTTGATCAAATTATTAACTTTGTGGTGAATATTTTGGTGAATTACAATATCGTGGTAACATTTTTTTATTCTTTAGTTTAATTTAGATTTAGGTTAGGTGTTCAATTCGTAGTGAAATTTGAATTTTTTATGGTATATTTGTGTAACATCGAAGGTTGTAATGATTTTTGTTAAAGTTTCGCCTTTTTGATAAAATTAGTGAAATAAAAACTTTTGCGGCGAAATTTCAAAATTCGGTGAGTTTCGGTTTAATTAGATGTAGTAAAAGAGAATATCAGAGTTGACATTTTTTGGAGAACTTTAATTAAACTTCCAAAGTGCTTAAAAATAGAAAAGACAGGGCGATCTCGTGTACTTGATTAAATATTTGCTGAATTAACCGATTAATTAAAAAACCCATAAATTGTTTGAGTGTCAGATACCGAAAAGTTATATTAAATGTACGAATATGTATTTCGATAAAATGCAAACCTTTTCTCTGCTGCTGAGAATGAAAAAATAAAATTTAATTAATTAAAAATAGAACATCATCAATAACAAACCTTACCCACTTACATATATATGAACATAATATGATTTCGGCAAATATATTTAAATATGGTGGAGGTGTGCGGGAACATACTTGAATAAATATTAAACTTGAAAAGAAAACTAGACAAAATGTTTAACATTTAACTACGAGTAAATTGCTGATTTTAGACAAGGACGAAGTAGATGGTTTTTTGTTACAAATTATGCTGACATTTCATTA
This sequence comes from Phania funesta, assembly GCA_963932375.1. NCBI lineage: Eukaryota > Metazoa > Arthropoda > Insecta > Diptera > Tachinidae > Phania > Phania funesta. The sequence goes on from OZ010652.1 coordinate 343,517, forward strand.
ACAAAAGTGTTTATCATGAATTTTTTGTCTTCATTTTCATAAATTGGGCATCAAGTCCGCATTGACAAATAGTATTTAATTTTCAAAAGAAAGTGTTACTGATTGCAGAAGGGTGGGTGAAAAGGTCAGTTGGTGATTGCATTGGCTGGTCGATTGTGTTTTAGCAAAATCAAAAGGAGTGTGAAAAAAACAGTATATGCAGTGTTCACGTGATGTAACGAAATGTCCACCATCACCATCATCATCACCATCATCATAAATGGTATTCGCAATTTCATAGTTGCCGTGCAATTTTTTATTACATGTTTTTAGCTGTGCAATCAGTCAGTCAATCAATCAATCAGAGCGTAAGTTAAACATTGACTTACAATTCAATCTGCACTCGTCGAAGCAGCGCGCATTAAATTGCCGTGTTTACTCGACAACTACCTGCATGGGAAATCGCCCTACACCAAATACAAACGCATACATACAACCAATATGCACACATACATATGTATGTATGCTTGTATGTACAGCAATCAGTGTGTATCCACATACACATTTCGCCATAAACATTTATACACATTCAATCTTACATGATTGCCTATTAAAAGGCTAAAGTTTCAGCAGGGAATTACTCTGTATTTTATTTGTGTACGTTTTTATATTTTACATACATGAGAAAAAATTCCATTATAAATTTGACAAAATATTAGAGGAATTATAATTTATTAAACTATAGAAAGTTTGGGGCTTTTCGCGTCTTGGCAGAGAGGCATTGCAGGCAACCCTAAAAAGTATTACGTTATTTGTCCATTAAAGCTTCATATTTGTCTTGTGAATTATTCAAATTACGAATATTGATTGACGAAAAATAAATCGTTGTTGAAGTTCCAAATTACACGCGGTTTGAGTTGAACAGGTCATGCAGGCAATCAGCTTCAACATTTAACATCGTCTCCATCATTTAGTTGGTGTTAATGTTGCAACAGGAAGGTGAAATTGCAATCAGCGCTTGCTGGCCACCAGAACAGCCACTTATTATACAGTTGTGCCCATACAAAAAGTATAAAAGAAAACTGCTTGATTGCAGACCCCACGTTTCGAAATATTCACACACACACACACTTCTACACAATATACATGTGTAGGAGTAGAAAAATTAGGCTGGTGAGAATCCTCAAAGAACTTGGCATCAGGAGTTTTACTTTAAACTAAAGTATAAAGTTTACCCTCCCCAACAAATAAAATGCATTAAAAATAATTCAGGCAAATTCTATTGAAAATGTTTAAGTCCTTATTTTTTTTTTTTAAATACGGCACCTTTAAGCCTCGATATTGGATTTAAAATGAAGTCATATTATTTTTGGAATTCTGCTCACCGAAACCTTTTTAAAGAATATTGCTGCATGATATTTTGTCATTGAACACTTGTATCATCGTCCTTAACGGCCTTCTTATCCTTAATATCAATACTTTCTTTCTTTCTCTCAGTATATTCTTCTCATATTTTTTAAAATAATATTTTTTCCTCTTTAAAGACAACAACATTAAACATTTAATCCACAAGTTACTGCTCAAAACTTTTTGGTTAAAATTATCCTTTTCAATGTCCTGCAGTGCATAGTGTCATATTTTAATGTTTTAGCGGGACTTACTTACAAAAAAAGCTCCTTTTTTTAAACTTTATATAGTGCGATAAATAACAACCCAGGTATTAACAAATACCATTTTTAGTCAATACTAACAGGACCGTAAAAAGGAATCGATTAAGACTTTGCCTATTAAAATCGAAAAAATCAAATTGGGGCTACCCTAACTCATACGTAAATGTTATACGGAAAGGGGAGAAATACCGCCATGCCCTCCAAAATTGCTTGACATTAGAAAGCGTGGTTCCAACAATCAACGTGTTAGTTGTAAACGTCTTTAAGATACAGACTCTAGTCTGTCTAAAGTATGCAAATCTGACACTGGCCAGTGGCGAACAACATCGTTAATCTTAAGCGTTTTTATTTATGAATGAATTGGTTTGTGTTATTCTCTTTCAAACGAATTGTAGGGTGCACATATTCACATATACATACATATATATTTTAAATTTAATTATGTGTAAAGTAACATAAATGGGAATAAACCCATAAGACCATTACTGCTCACAATATTTGAAGAAATATTAATCTATAAAAACTAAAATAAAAACAACATTTGAAATTAAAAAAAAGCCAAAGTGTATCTGGATGTTCAAGGTTATTATCATTATTATACTTGTCGTAGAAACCCAGAAAACTTCAGTCAGATTGACCATAAGTATATTAAAGGGCATCATTACCTGGACAAGAATACTTTGATACAAATATTTATTATTCCATTTTTGATACTCTGAGTCCGTACGTAACTCCGCACATGCGAAGCTTTCTGTGATTTTTTTTTTTATAATTTATCTCAAAAACTACATATGCATTAAAAAATCAAGCAAAAAAGTATCGTGATGATCTCGAAGAGACATTAGAAAATGAATGCATTCATTTACATTATCAACTCAAAACTTCATTGACAGATACTGAAGATGTGCGCTCTGCACAAAATATTACACTCACGGAATCGACAAGGTCCTTACCACTGTGTATAAATAGTTTTAAGAATTTTTCTGAGAATCACTGCTGCAAATTCTTCAGCAGCAAGATATGTTTTCTTCATTTAAAGGGTAAAACCCGATGTACGGGCAAATATGGGTCAAGATAAATTTAATGCTATTTCAGGTTTTTAAGCGAGCGAAATTCCGAATGACACAATTAGTAAAACAAGCGCCAATTAAAACAAAAATTTATTATTTATTTTTTGGAAAATAGTAGTCTTATTAAAAAGTCATATGTCTGTGATTGGAAAAATTATAAGTGAATTAAAAAAAAAGACGCATGTGTTCCTAAATTCATAAAATTCAATAGACAACAATTTAAGTATTAAAAAAAAAGATATATTATTCTTGTTGTTGTTGGTAATCACTTCTGTATAATCAGAACGGGCGGTAGTATATCACACGGTGGCCAGGAAGATCGCTGGTTGACGCTACAGATATAAGTTCTAAATAAAGTTGAACGAGGAGCTGAAAAGTAGTCGGTTGTTTCTACAAGCAACCAACGAGTTTAAATATTCACTCAGGTGTAACGTGTTTGGCTCGCGTTCATTTAATCTTCAACATTTCAAGTTCTGAAAAATTGCAAAAAATAATCACATCCTCGTATGTCCACTTTTGTCAATTTCCTTATTATTGATTACAAATGAATTTACTTGAAACACTCTTTATATAGGACTACTTAACAAACCACTTTCACATTAAAAATAAAAAAACAAAGTAACTACAACATTTTTATTGCCCGAACCACTTAGTTATTTCACCTTCTTCACTAGGATCTCAGCACTCCTCCCGACAAATCTGATTTTAGTAATTAAGCAGTGGATCATGACACATATGTTTTCTTACCTCATATTCGTAAAAGCATATTAAATATTAAAGGGGATGTTGGCGGTACCCCAAATATTAAAATCATTCAAAAAGTAAAGCGGTTCAATAAGTTAATTAGAAAATTTCAATTGCCCTACGTTTAATCTCAAGTAATTATATAGTATTCTTGTAATTCATGCGTTCAAGGAAAGCCCCTCGTATATTTTAACGAAATAACGACGTGATATATAATTTGTCGCTGTTTGCAACAAATTTCTGTATAGTTGTGTTTTAAGAAGTCATGATTTACAAGTCATGTTTTCAAAAGTAAATCAAACCTATCTGTCGAATCTTAATCGGGAGAATATTTTAGAAATAGGAATCACACTCGTATTTCGTTATTGCTTAACTGCGCGTTTCAGGTTCGATAAAAATGTAAGTAACAATTATAATTCGTTTGCGTGTGCGTTTTTGATGGCCGAATTCGTTGCGATAGTAACCACTAGTACCATAAATATACAGTCATTTCCATGAAGGAGGAAGCCCTAAAGAAATTTTCTTCTCAAAATCGGAAAGATCCCAGGCACCATGGGCCAGAAATTTGATTCATATAAATATTTTTTTCATTTGTGCGCTTTCATTAAAATAATTAAATTCGAATATGTTTTATTTATTTGCTTATGTATTTTATTTATTTAACTTTTTTAATGTGACAATAGAAGTCCTGCCGGGGCATCCATCATCACGCCCGTCTTATAGCGCTTTAATGTTCTAATGTTTTAAAACAAACACCCATTATATGTTCTACATGCTTACATACTTATCTGACATACATATATTAATGTTGTATTCCAAAGGCCACCATAATCCGCAATAGACTATATCCCAGTCAAGTTCCTCACGGGTAATTAAATCAACTGTATGTAAGTGTTTGTGTATGGACACGATATTACAAATACATGTTCACTGTCCTCCTTAAAATATGACTGGCATACATGCAATTTTGATTTGTCAATCATTAGGCGGCTTTCAGTGGTCACATTCATGCAAGGAATAAAATATATTGAACTCGTATGCAAACGAACACACGTACGGTGGGTGGTATGTAGGAATATGGGGATAAGTTTGTGTTATAAATTATGGATTTTTTATATACTTTTCCTTTTGGGGGTGGTTAGTCTAGCAAAGCAATTTTCTTTTATGATTATTTGCTGATGATTCTTTTCTGATAACCATTGGCAATTGTTGTTAATTAACGCGTAGGCAGCCTAAATTTGTTTCAAAAATGCTAATGGCCATTTAAAATCTTTTGGAATGAGAGACAGAGAGAGAGAGATGGAGAGAGATAGGAATGGGTCACTAACCTCATGGGGCCATCAATTTGTACTTAAGGAATTATAATTATTGTACTGATTCTGAGTACAGCTCAGTTCGTAGTAATTGTAAAGTGCAGGCATACTTTCAGCCATTTTGTTATGAAGCCTGTGATATTCTTAAACACGCATATTTATTTGTTAAATGATTTATTTTTCTTCGTTAAATAACAATTTACGTACACATTCCTCGATATCTTAATGCAATCCCTACTCTTTTATGGGCTCTTATCGGCAAGTCATGTTTCTTATCTGATGCGAGAATGAACAGTGTTGCCAATACACCACTTTATTTCTGTTTATTTATTTTATTTTTGCATCTTACAAACATTTTGTTTGCGTCCGATTTCATTACATCATTTTTATGGTTGTATCGTCTGCGTGTGGCTAGTTTTTTGTTGCGATTAGGATTTATAACACAAATAAAAAATGTCTCTTTAGATTAACAGTCACTTTGTCTGCATATTTTTACGCTTCTTGCGTTTACAAAAAACATAAACCCAACGCACCGAAATTTCCGAGCTAAGTACCCTAAACGTTCACTTATTGTAGGGAAACAAACCAGAGTCTTTGGTGGGGATGGAACCCACAGCTGCGAGATTGATGGCGTGGTACGCCACTAACCACAGATTACACCGGGGCGCTCAAAGGAGCAAAACAAAAATTCCAGCTGTTTCAAATTAAGTCTTTCTGGAAATGCTTTTTTAAATAAAATCGTTCTTTTTTATAATCGCAAAATTGTTTTTCTCCAACACCAAAATACATACACACATCCATACATATGGATGCAAGTAAAGTCAGCATTGCTTTACAAAATGGTCTTCTTTCTTGTTCTTATCTCAGACGTTACAGTTAAACCGCAACAACTTATCAGTTTTATATAACAATGTACACACGGATGTTCTCGTTGGCAGGGTTCATAATTTTTATACGTTTCAGTTTATTTGCTTTTCTGCAACGTTTTCATTTTCGCTGATAAGATAAGAAACAAAATAAAAGTAGACAACGAGATGCGAGAGTGGCCTTTTTTTCTTATGTAAAATATGTACATACATATATGTCATATGTATGTATGTATGCATATGTGTATTTATACATTTGCTGTTTGCACCTAAATAATGCATTATAAAAGTTTGTTTAATCAGTTATTCATCCAAGTTATTCTTAGTATCTGAAATATGAATTTAAAATTTTTCCATTATGTCTCTCATCGAAGCATTCAAATGTCAAAATTCACTCTACCAATGAATAACTTTATTACGAAAATCATTAAACCAACAGGATCTTACCAAAGCTTTAGTTTAAACAAAAAAAAAAAAAAACAACCAGCAAACATCATTCCTAAAGGCCTACAGAAATGTCCAAAATATATGCAATAATGCATGCTGATGTGCACGTGTGTGAAAGGGGTTGATATTCTGATATCTCTGAAACTTGAGATTTTGATTAAAAAATCAAAAACAGCGTTGACAAGTGCAGAGTTCATCGTTATTTGAATTGTTCGGAGAATCATGGATTTTTTTTTGTTTTTAAAAAAATATTCACATAATGAAAATATCTGATCAAGTAGGAAAATGATGAAGATCAACTTTTCTTGTAAATAGAGAGAGAGAGAGAGAGAGAAAGATCGACAGAGAGATTATCTGAGGTTAAGGGAAGTTTATTGTCTATCAAATAGTTGAAAGCACTGTAGCAGCACAATGAGCCCTTAGTGTAGTTGGTGATCCTTAATTTTCTGTTTATTCAAATTGATTTCAAGTGTCATCTCTACCAAAAAGGCGCAAAGCCTTTTGATGCATTTTTGTTTGTCGAATGAGTGAAGAATACAAACATATTTTTCGTTTGGGTGTCTCAATAATCATTTAGATAGATAACAACAGCTGACTTAACGATAGCGAATATCGTATGAATTTGAATAGCAACACAGTTAATTTTGTCGTGAAAATCTTTTAACGATACGATGATCGCTAGAAAAGAATAGTGAATCACACTACAGGAGTGTCGAAGATTAAAATAAATAATCAATTTTCCGTCGGATAAGAAGTAGCCACCAAGTCAAATAAACTACGAAACATCCGATTTTGTAGGTTAAAGTTGTACATCAATTGCTTCGGAACGATAGTGCTGTTGAAAGTGTGTGAAAGTTGATTACGGCATGTCAAAATTTGATACATTGACTTTGTTCACAACGTTAGGTACGTAAGTACATTTTGAGTTTAGCTTTGAATTCAAAGCTGTTCCGTTTGGTTGTTGTGCTTCTTGAATTATTTATTACAAAACCCATAACAAAAACTACAATAAGACTTCCTAAACGAAGTTTTTAGAGTTGTCATCGAACTCCAAATTTTTAAAGTTTCTGTTATGCGTATTAGTTTTAGACTTTAGACAAGTTTTTTACAATTCACGTTATTGAGGTATGTGTGCATGCATGTAAGTATGTACGTTGCAGAGACGTGTAGCCACATCCATTTACAATATACATGCACACATGCTAATGAAAGCCATTTAGCACATAATTAACCCAAAAATGTAACTTCAACTTAAGCAAACATATCAAGTCCAAAAAAAAAAAGAAAAAAAAAATACAAAAACAAACGACAGGCATCTCATTATCACTAGAATGTGAATGCACACAGGTTGTTTGCGTGTGTGAGTGTGTGTAAATATAGTTGCATTGAATATGAACATAATCAACTTTTCAAGTCTTGGCAAGAAGGAAAACACAATTATATAGATTGTTTTACATTTTTCCGAGATACAAAAAACAAAACTGGAATCAGGGACCTGTATCCGATACCCACGCATGCGCGCATGACTTAGTGGTGAAATTATTTAAAAAAAACTCAGCGGAGAAATAAATTATCAATTAATTTTCTCGTTTCGAGCAGATCATTGCAAAAAAATGTCCAACTTTAATTTAAGACATTTTAAAATTTTACTTGGTTTGTTTTCGGCTGCTTCGAATAATTGTGAATATTAAATATAAAATACACATGAATAAATAATAAACAAAAAACAAAAAAACAAAACCACAATCATTTTCATACTTTAATAAACAAACAAATGTAGTTTTCGTCCAATGAGCTGCACACCTTTAATGGATTTTCAGAAAACAGACACAAATTACCATAAACTCAACTTCAGCACTTTGATTTTGGTTACACGAAATGGCTTTTTGAAAAGTAAACATTCGCAACATCGATTCCAAATAAAATTGAACATTTAACAAAAAATAATTACCAAATTTCCAACCAAAAAAAAAAAACCTACACGAGGATTTTCTTTTCTTTAAATATGGCCCTACATCGAATTTGGCGGTAGAATTTCTGAAACGCCAACTGAGTATTTTTTGTACTTGACTGTAAAGAAAACAAAGAAACCTAAAGAAAAAAAATTCAAGAGTCATATATCGATCGATTGGTAGTACGAGTGTCCGTCCATACTCGTACACAAATTATTAAATTATTGTTGTATCTCACGAGTATTAACACATTATTTATTGACATCACAGAAACAGTAGCTCTAATGGACGATGTTGAATAATTTCTCCGACTAAAACATCTTCTTAAACCGTTCGAAATGTCCTTATGCAAAAATAATGCACGACAAACTTTTTAATTATTTTTCCTCCAGATTTTTACTTTGAAGTAGCAGCCCAATCTGTCAAACTCCAGATGCTTTCAGAACAACCATAATTTTCGGATAAAATACCTGTTGCCCATTCAATCATCAAGAGTGTTTTAAAAGAATTCTAAATCGTTTTTTTTTCAAATCAAAGAGATGTTATGATTAAATTTCATGATTCAGTAAATAAGATTGTACTTTTCGAGGGGTGTTATACATTCGGCAGCGAGTGAATTGTCTACGATCGAGGTGAGTTTAGAAAATGCAAAATTCAATTTACCTTGAGGCAATTTTATTTTTTAAGACAGCTAATATAAATCAGAGAAATTTCGAAAGATTATAAGAATAGGTGAAACAAAATTATACGTGTCTCGGCGATTTGCTGTAGCACGTCAGAATTTCGAGCATTTGAATTAAAAAGTTTAACATTTTTAAGATCTTGGAAACCGTAGGAGATAGAGAGCCGACATTTTCACAGGATGTTTAAAGTTAAAGGGTGACACCACGCAAGAAATAATATTCGTTGTAGGGCGCACCCTTTTATTTTTAATCATTTTTCGTTTTGGATGCTGTTCAGTAATCAAGTGGGATGGGTTGCGTCATTTCTTGAACTTACATCGTTTAATTATTTTCCTTGTTTTACTTAAAGTCATTTATTTTTATAATTTTTCTAATTTACAAAATGTGTTGAAGCACACCTTCGATTTGCCATGTTGTTGTTTATGATCGCACACGTTTAATGGCTTTAGACGTCTCCAGTACGGCAATAAGAGAGATCACTAGTCGTCTATGCAAATATGTGAGTGAGTGTGCGTGTATTTGGTCAGCGACAAGAATTAATGTTAGACAAATAAGCAAACGAACGAAAAATTCCTCAGTTTCATTGCAGCATTAAGCAAACATTTTTATTTATTTACTTTTGCAAAAGTTTAGTGTTGCTTCGCAACAAGGCGGTAAGTAGGTATGTGGTATTCAATACGTTTGTTTAATAATATTGCGTATTATATGCACACACAAGAACATCTACATATGTATATGCATAAATACATTAATACATGCAAAAATGGATACAATCGAATATATGCCTACAAGAATTTCTCAATTAAAAAAAACATGATCGTCTAATCTGCATGGGTTACACATTTTGAATGCCGTCGTATTGAAGGCAATTTTAGATTACAATACACAATACCAGACCACTTTGCCATCACAAAGTTTTCTATTATAATCAAATTAAAATAAATAAATAAACAAATGAATATATTTTTGTACAGAACATAATATGATTGCCGTGACCAGACATTCAAAAAGGCTTCCTTATGCCGCTTAAGGCCATGACTCACTATCGTACGATAGACGTACCATTTATTGACAAGAACATCTGATGCAATTCAATCGTACTAAATAAAAATGCCAGCAAAAGTTAATTAATAATGCCCCACTGTCAGACAAAACAGTTAAGGAAACTTTTGTTTTTGTATTAAATTAAATAAAAGTGAAAATAATTGAAATTTCATTAAAAAAAGTAAACGAAAATTTAACTATCGTTCAATTCAAATTATGAATTTTTTTAAACCTTTTTTTCCATTTATTAAATTTTCCCAGCTTGAAGGTCTTTTATAAAAATATTACTATCGATATTTCGCTAGTCCATTGTGTATCAAATTTTATAACTTAATATCCTTATCAATTGTGGTGTGCAAAAAAAAAAAAAATTAAAAACAATGTTTAAGTCTTACATTGTTATTATTTTTGTCAGCTGCTCCACAACATGTATCGCTGATGGACAGACCTGTCAAAAAATCCGCCACCATGTTTCAGTTTAATACACACTATTCTACTATTTAAGCACAAGTGGAACGATTAAACCTCATGGTGTGTCACAGCCTTTAGAAAAGCTTTTTGACGTAAAAATTTAACATATATATGCTTTCGTTGATACCCAAGGCCACTTACGGCATTCGATAACGAACGAAAATTCTACTTGATTTCTGTTTAAATGTCGATCGATACCGAACTCCGCGAAATATTATTTTTTTTCTGACAAATATGGAAAAACGTATAGATTATTTTTAACACGTTCTTGCATGCATAACCTTGTGCGGATATGTAAACCTCGTACTCCTGTCCATAATCCGACAAAATGTTATTTCAACACACTCATGCATCAAACACAATTGATTGAATTTAAATATTTATTGCGAAATTAACGAAATATTATCTTACAAATGTAAGAAATGCTGTAAAAACAAATGTCTTTCAAAATAACAAAAACAAAAAAGGACACAAATTAATAATCAATACACTCCTCGCCCATACTCGTACCTCAAGCTAAAACAGTTTTGTCTTGATTGATCTAAAGTGTACACAGTTGCAGTTGCCGAAAAATCGTAAAAAAGGAATGTGTGCAAGAAGGTGAAATGGCGGTAAAACGAAGTCATGGCCAGAACGGATGTACGAGTAATTGTTTTCTTTATGAATAAAATTTATAAATGAAAAAGCATGTGTTCGCCAGTGTGTAATCGTATTCCTACGTGAGTTTGAACGTGAGTCAATCAGTTGAAATTGTATTTGCTTTCAAACAACAATTCCGGTAAACGTTGAACAAACGGCTTAAGAATTCATTTAAATGTCATGAATGCTACTCGTAGTTACTGCTTGCAGCATTTTGTTTTCGTTATTTTCATATTTATAAGATAATTGAAAGCGGGTTTTGCCAAATTAACGACTTTGGGTAAACAATAAAGTGTGCTTGCCGCTGCTGCTACTAGCGCTGCAGCAGTCACAAACCACCACTACACAAATGTCTTCAATTGCATGCTTTTGTAATCTGCTCCATTTTGTTCGTGTTCTCTATTGCGGGTGATTTTTTGTGATGTGGGGTAATGGGAGTGCCTTCGTCCGAGTTCTTTTATCACAACTTAACTGGTTGTTTCAAAGACTTCAATGTACATAAATACTTGTAAAAGTATATGTATACAAATGTATGTATATGTGTATGTGTCTATGAGTGTACATCAGCCAGCGTGAGAAGAAGAACGAGCTCTCGTATATCCTTTGTGTACATAAGCACTTTATTGTTTTTCGCTTTAACTTGTACTCGTGCGAGGCATTACAATCAACCATCCATCCATCCATCCATCCATCGAGATCCACTCATTCATCTACCCATCCATTGGTTTACCTTATGATTTATATACGTGCACTCGCCTGTATGTGTGTGTGTGTGTGTGTGGATATGTATTGTTATGCCAGTAAACATAAGAGGTGTGGTTGTGAGTTGTATGTTGAACGTACAGCGTGCCCATACAACATTCAGGTTTACGTTTAAGTTACAGTGATGTTTTCCCAATTAATGTTTTTTTTTTTAACGCAAATAGCTAAAGTTCAAATGTTCTCAGGTATACTTACAAGCATGAGTATCACATGGTTATAGCAACCATAATATGTGTTCTACACAATATATTATTGTGGCAAACATATAATGGTTGCAATAAACAAGTAATTGATTAGATTTAAGTTGAGCAATACAACTTTTACTAAAATTCTAACCACAAACATAGTATGTTATCTATACGAAACAATATAATAACTCTGACCATAACATTTTCTTAATAGCATAATATTTATATTTTAATGTTTAATCAAAGCGTCGGGTGCTATGGCTTTTGAGGTTAGCGCATTGACTAATGAACAGTCGATGGCTTTAGTCGCTTGTAAGAGGGTCATATTATTATTATCTACAATAATAATATGATATGACAACCATACAATTCAATCATAATACATATATTTCTCTTAGATTATGGTTATCTCAACCAAGTTCTTTCTTTGCGTGTTGCTAGTACTGATTTCCAAAGAATTAACACATTGTGTATTTGTATCCGTCATTTGTAAGAATAGCTGAAGAAACTCGAATACTTATGCCGAATTCAGAAGGAGTGCGTCATTATGTTAACGAATTATGGAACAATTTTAGTGTAATGTCTCAATTTAAGGATTCTTATTTGAGGACTCAAATTTATTTCAAATTGGTTTCTGTTTAATTAACACCGAACGAAAATGACACTAAAGACGGCACATAGCCGAAAGCGGTTTCTCTCCAAACCAAACTTGACAAGGGATGACGGACATTCATTCCTCATCTTTAGAATGGCATGTTTACATGAATTTTAAGGATTTTAATATACAGACTTTTAATAAATACGATATTAGTATGGATCCCCCGAATATCCACTCCGAAAATTCGCCAAAAATTAAAGTTTTACTAAACGTTCTAATCGCATTGGAATAAACTAAAAGAGCCGGTTGAATGACTCCATATCCACAAAATAGAGGGTTATTATACACTGTAAAATGCTTAGGCTTAATTCATACTGAACAACTTCCAACTAATACATTTTACTGTGTAGTAAAAAATTCAATAATTCGGTAAATAAAAATCTGTAAATTACAAAACCTAAGTATGGTGTCGTTACATTACTACATCAGTCTTGTTCGGATTTACATATATAGTGGTCCTTCTCTTCACATCAGTCATTCGTGATATCAAGAGCTAGTTACATGCGATCGTTTATTGCATAGTCACTTGGCTCTCATAATTGTCCTCAAAGCCCTCAGCTTCGTTTCCGAGATAATCGAGAGTTTGTATGAGCTGGTCGATAACCGGAATAACGACCGGTTCGTTTATTCGTTACCGGATCATCCCTTCCGCAATGATCTAAAGTAATAGAGAGCTATTTCTTTAGCATTCAACACCTTTTCGATTTTACTCATCAGGCTATGTATTGCGGTTTCAGTTCAATTGCCAATACGGAGAGTATAATCGTAAAGGTAGGGTAACATTAAATACATACTTGCGCTGCTTCCCTGCGTATGAATACAACAAAACTTTAGTTTTGTCTGATATTAGTCGCGTGTAGTTAAAACAAAAATCATTAACACTCAAGATTGTGATAGTTGGGCGCCATTGGATTAGTGAAGGTTTTTCTGAATTTGTCCCCGCTAGATTCCGATACTTTACATATTTTTGTCGTTTTGTTTGCTGGGTAGTAGACGTGAGCAGATACAATAGTTTGGCGGTATGATTTTTATATGAAAATTTGCACAGATTTATTAAATTGCATTCGTAGATGTTTCAAATTGAATTGAGTAGCCTCGGGCAGGGATTTTATTTATTTTTTAAAACCGTTTTTGTTCCTCTCATTTCAGTTTTTCGCTTTCTGTGTTGATGTTGTTGTTGTGTTGCAGGGTGTAGTAGGAATATGGTCTTATGTCTAGTTGGTCGCCTTTTGCAATGGAGGAACAAGAAAGAACACCGGCTAAATTTATATGAAGTTTGTTATTATTATCTTTTCCGCATTTAATCGAAGATTTTTATTCTGTGAACTTGTTTTATTTTTGTTCAGTTGTTGCGTTTCTAGCTCCTGTTGTCGTTGCTTCATGTTATCCTTCCTTTTTTTAATTTTTGTAAATGTATCCGGAGTGTATGTACAGCACACAGCCTTGTTTGTTTATTTGTTTAAGTACAACTTGTGAAGAGCACTTTCCTACAACAACAACAACAACAACAGCAACAAGAATTGTTACAAAAATAAGATATTTTATCGTGTGCGTAAATGTGTATTACAAATAGTGATATTTTATTAAGTTGTCCTTGCCGAGGAAATTTATTAAAACTTAATGGAAAAGCCAGATGCAGGAAAACAAATTTAAATTTATCAACTGCTTAAATAACAAATATTAAATGAATTAAGTTTTTTGAAAACGGAATAAGATCGAATATTGCTATGTAGATCGAAAAAGGCCCAGTTAGGTCAGCGAAAATTTCATAAACTATGCGAATTTCGCTCATTTTTTAAATGGCCGATAATCGTTCTTTTAAGTTATTTTATTTATTGCAATATGTCTTTTTGCTACACTCTTAATAAAAATTGTACGCTATGTAAAACGAAAGTATTAAGAGAAGCTTTTTAATAAGAAAGAACTACACGGAAAATAAACAACTGTACCGAATCTTGAATACCCTTCACTCATGTATGAAGTACTGATCACAATTTTTTGAGGGTATAAACAAGTGTTAACGATGTTTAATTCTTGGTTCCGATTTGGCTCTTAATTTAACACTTCAACTATTTTCCCGTCACCAGTTTAATTTCAATTTTGGCGGTTGTATTTGTTTGTATATTTCTCTTTTTCTCTGGTTTAATCAGAATGTTCGACTGTTTGGTATATTCTCGATTGTTCGATGTATTTTCGATTTCAAGCTGATATTTAAAATATTTGAGTATGTTACTTAATTTGAATATTTTGTAAAATCAAATTCGAATTTTCGCTCATTTTTATCACTTTACGATTCATATCAATATCAATTTTTTTAAATTTCTGTTCTTTTGTTGGTTTTTTTATGAAATTATTTGTGTTTCTTAATTTATTGTTTTATTTTGTTGGCAAATCTTACGGATTATTAGTTTTATACTAAAAAAATGTGTGCGAGTAATAAAAACGCAAATAAATTGGGAAATGTTTTCCTTCTACAAATCATCAGATATTTCGCCAAGTGTAATCGTTTTCGAAAAAAACTATTCACTGGGTATGGTGTAGGCTGTTACCAATGTATTATGTTTTTATTGTTATTGTTTCAGTGTTAGCTTTTTAATTATAAAATATTTAAATAAAAACTCACACTTGAATAAACTAACAGGCCATTGAGGTGTGATTTTTAGCCAGACTAATATTTTATTGGTTGGCGTACTTCGCTAATGGTCGCTGGCAATAACAGGGACAACAAATTACTATTTTATCAACAATAAAATAAATCTGCAGCTGTAAAAAAATAAAAGTGCAATTAAAATTTCAATAGTTGAAAGAATGGAAATTCATACAAATTGCATAAGGTACGTTTTGGTTAATTAGATGGGGTCGTTTTCGTCTGCTGCGAAATGAATTATACTTATACAGGCGCGGATCCAGTTTAGTCTCTTACGGGATGGAAGAAGTGTTACGGAAAACAACCACTTTTCTAAACTTTTTGTATGGGAAAATGTTAACTTTTAATGATTTTGGAGGGGGAAATTTCTATTTTTCATTCCCCCTGGCTCCGCGCCTGTACCCACAAATTGTTTTTAAACTAATAAATCACATAATAGGTTCTACGAACCTCTGAAAGAGTTGGTAACATTTTTCTCTTTTTGCTTCCATCGTATAGCACATTCACAACACTCAATAAGTAACTGATTATTGGTCTAAACTTCGTTCTGACCCAAAGAAAAAAATTGATCTAAAATATGAGACGATTTATTAGTTACGTACTGGTATTGACAAACTGTTTATTCAACTAGTCCCCTCGAAGAATCTTCGGTTGGATAGTAGGACAATGTAAACCGGTAAGTGGGCACAATGAACGCAACGTTTCATAGAAGAATAGTTATTTCGACATTATAGTGTTTGTAGCTCATCATCATGGGTGTTAAAAGCAGTAGTTCTAGAATAATAAAAGTACGATTCAATTCTCATTTAGTTCATAATTTGCTTGACGTGAGTATTTTGGATGTTGCAAGTTTTTGGCGCAGTTCAAACGCCAAAACAGTTCAGCTGACTGTTTTATTTGTTAATCGTATTATTCAATTGAATAAGTTGAGATTAAAATAAGTTTATTGAATTACAAACATCTTTCGAGCAATCGAATGCGCTCAACGAGAACATGAGATATATATTTTAATTTAAACAGGTTTAATAAAATAAGGAAAGAATAAAATAAATTTTTAGGAAAATACAACAGCGTATT
This sequence comes from Phania funesta, assembly GCA_963932375.1. Classification (NCBI taxonomy): domain Eukaryota; kingdom Metazoa; phylum Arthropoda; class Insecta; order Diptera; family Tachinidae; genus Phania; species Phania funesta. Next base: position 359,727 of record OZ010652.1, read on the forward strand.
AGGAAAAGCTTAAATGCAAAAACTTTAACTATTGGCGTCAAATCGTACGTTCGATAGTTGCAATCATGTCTCTATGTACAACTACACGAACACGTACCGCAAAATGTATTCTGTTTTTATTTCTGTTTAACAAAATTATTTTGGAAGAAACTATTTGTTTATGAGAATATTTATATAGTAAAAGTGAAACGAGAAAAAAACATAGACGTTTTAATATACAAAAACATAAACACGACCACTACACAGTCATTCTAGTCGACTAATAACAATATAAACAAATACTCGTAAAACCGCCAGGCTTTGAAAAGAGTGAAATCTATTGGCAGTAAGAAATAAGGCACATTAGAAGATATGTGTGTTTCCCTCTTATCGTTCCTCTCTTCAACTCTGGAGTTAAATAAAATAATTGTAGGGGTATAACTAAAGCAGTTACTGTAGTTAACAACATTACTTAACGAAGATTTCATGAATTGTCAACATACTGATGTCCTCTATATAGAGATTATATATTCTGTGTTGGGAAGGTGGTCCCCTATTCGAAGCAGCAAGCTCTTTATCTAACTATACAATAGTGCATTGCCTGAGGATTGCAAATCGACCCGGCAAAAGCTAACATTGTGCCGTATACAAAAATAGTACTCACAGAATTATGGAGCTTACTTTAAAAGGCCCAACCATTAAGTTTTCAACATAAATAAAATACTTAAAGGTATCAAGAAAGCCACCAAGGGAAAGCTTTTTAGAAAAAACGTGGGTTATGAATGATATATTGTGCTTTTATTACGATAAAAAGACAAATACTGAGCTAGGCAGGTAACAATAAGAACAGTGGTTGACAAGGTCTATGGACTCATCTGTTTGTCGATCACTTTCGATCAAGAGTTGTCACAGACGGCTTCTAATATGAAAATGGCGGCACTAGGGCGGGATTAGCTGAACCAAATTTCCAAAGAGGAATTCCAATGGGAAAATACCCAACAATTTTTTATGCTCAAAGAGAAGAATAAGTTGTACACAAATCTTCATAATGTCGGACTCCCAGGCAGTACTCAAGACCTTACCCTTATTCAAATTACACTCTGACGGGTACCTGGCTATAAGGGCCATGCTGGGAACGAACGGGCCATGCTGGGAACGAACGGGCCAGATACGCGCCTGAATTATATAATGTCATAAAGATTATATAATGTTAAGATTTTATTCCATTGGCGCTAACACATAAATATATATAAAAAGTTATGTGTGTGCAGTCATCCGCCAGCAATACGCCAAAGTTAAAAATATTTGCATTCTTACGAAGAGAATGCCGATCGAAACTTGAAACTAAAGTGTAGACATCGTGGAGATACCTTGCTTGAATCCAAACAACTTCATGTACAAACTATATCGACATTCTCACTCATTGTCCGAGAAGTTTAAATTATTTGAGTCCGCTGACTTTGATTGAATAATTTTCAGAAACGTATGTGTGTGTAAACATACGTAAACATACAAAAGCGTACAGACATGTATGTGTGTATTTTTATTAGTGGGTGGTTGTTGTTTTTGTTGCTGATGTTTGTTTTAGTAAACAAAGTGTTTCAGTGTGTGGATGCCATCAGTTTAATTTGTTGATTGTTGCTTTTAATGAGATGAATTGTGCAAACGTTTTGGGAAACAGGAATTCCCGTTCGAACACCTATGAACCGATATTCCCGGAATACTTTTGTGCATGTTCTCGTATATTCCTGGGAAAAAAGGACTCAAGACTTTTATATAATTCCCTCTGAAGTCTTTGAAATTCCTAATGTAAATAATATAAAGCTGGCTTTACAATTCTAAGAATATGGCATCTAAATTGTTTATTAGATAAAAAGGGAATAGCTTCTATTTCGAACTGAGCTCAGAAATTAAATACACTATGTGTCTTTGAAATGACGCCATCGTAAATTAAAATGAATTTATTACTTCAGTAATTAATATTTTACTCATACAGAGCTCAATATTTTAGTTTGCAAACATTATTAATTTAAGAAATATGTTTTTAAAGCAGCGGGAATTTTGTGATTTCCTTTTCCCGGGAATTTTAGAATTACCACGAAATCGCAAACCCTAATTAATCGCATAAGTATTAAATAGAAACAGAGACGTTTATGTGCACCTAAAATTAGAAACACCTCATATTGGAAGTTTTATATTCTTTTGGATTAAGAAGAATGACATAAAATTAAGCAAATATTTAGAATTTCTTATTTTCATTATTATTATTTTTCAAACTCAATGAACAGCTGTGTGTATCTATTACATAGAAAGAAACTGGCAAATATCAACAACTTCTAGAATTAAGTACCTACGTAGTTCCTAAGCATGTTTGCAAACAAAGTGTCGGTATTTTGTTATCGATTTTACATTACGTGATAAATGAAGTGACCGAAAAAATTGCAATTACATTTCGTGATCAAATAAAATTTGGTTAGTGGCTCTAAAATTTCGAATGAAAAATGATTAGAAACACGCTTGAAAAATGGTAATTGATTATCTACAATAATAATATGATTTCTTAACAACTAAGTATATAAATCAATCATAGTAGGCAGCGAAAACTTCTGCAAGCGAGTCTCAGGCTTTTTGAAAACGACTTCCAAAATGACATGTAAATGAAATAAAAGAAGAGGAGCAAGGGATTATGCTGTGCGATTAAGTCCTTGTTCAGTATTTAAATCGGTGGAATATATCAACCGCTCGAACAATTATTTAGTCGCCACTTTTTCTAAAGAGAGCAAGTGTAATAACTTATCAGTATTATAAATTTTAATAAAAATCAAAACTTTTCTTACAAATTTGAAAAAGAGGTGAATAATACAAACGCAACGTAATTTTGTAAGCGTTGCTTGGCGTTTTTGTGTCCCTTACGATACAGTTTGCAAGCATCATCAATATTTTGATGAAATTTGAGAATATTTATCCACCTAACAATTTGATTGCCAACAAGCAGACTGTGGCTTGTGAACCATGAACTTTGATGCAAAAACGTGTTTAGGTTGTTGGCCACGAGCTCCTTTCCTTAGATAATTTATTCAATAATTGACGCTTCACGAACACTAAAATGTAGACGTGGATCATTCATTTCCGATGGAAGTATAATTTATTTTCCTTCAAAACTATTTACCATCCATGTCTTCCACTATATGGAACGATGTCAGTCCTACGCATGTGCCAATAAAATAATTCAGGGTCAAAAGCAACAGCTTTCAGCAAATATATTTAAATGTTAGAAATGCAAACACAAATGTGTAGTTAAATTTAAAAAGGAAAGCAAATGGGTGAGTTTCTATTATGGCATTCGAGTATATAAACCTTTCATTTCATATACATATGTATTTACATATGTACATACCTTATTTATTTAAAAATGTTTAGGGAATCTCTGTTTTTTTTTTTCAACAATATAGTAAATGTGTAAAAGCCCTCCTCCTAATTTGTCATTACGTGTTAGTTAGTAAATGGAACTTCTTGAGGCAAGGAGATGATTTTTCGCTTCAATACAATTAAAAATGACTACTTCCTTAAACAAAAAATTTGTTTGTAAAAACTTCCGCCCTCAAAAGCTCAGCTGGATCCAATCCAGAATTTATTTATTATTGAAGCAAACCAGACTATTTCGTCCACTGCCTGTCCGTCATTTTGACAAATCCTGACAAACAAATTTGAATTGAATTTTCTATGAGGCAAACTTTTGATGGCAATTCTGCCTGTATGTATGTATGTATGTATTGATGTATGATCGTTTTAGAAATGGAATTCACGTAGGACCAATGGTTTTGCTTTCATACGGAAGTTTCTATTTATTTTTTTGCACTTATTCATTGTATCTTTCCAATAACATGAACCAAAAACGTAAACAGATTCCAAGTCTTGAAAATTTGTATTCGTTAAGACCAGCCAGTTCTATGCTCCCTCCTCTCTATCAATCTCGAAAACTTTTGAAGTTGGAACGCTTTGGTTTAAATATCGTGTAATAAAATAAAAGTTAACAACTTAAAATATAAATTCTTTTTAAATTTTATTAGACCAACCAATATTTATCTACGACATTTCTATTTATCGAGCTGTATATCGATTTTCAGCTATGATTCTCTTCATATTTTTATACGACAAGGTTAAACTTTATGTTATTGTACTTTTGGCATCCCTCTTTTAAGTGGAATAGATAAGCTGTAAGCAACGTTATAAAAAGGCTTATGACTGAATATTATTATTCTTGATACCTTGATACAAGACTTTGATGATCACTTTGAATAAACTTTTTATATGACAGGCCCTGCGAAACCTTGAATGTTCCAAAAATAAAAAAAAACATTTTAAGTTCTTACAAAACGTGCCCTAGCCGCGAATTAATTTGTCTTAGTTCCCCGTGGTTAAATAGTTTTCGAACAATAAAAAATAATCTGAAGTTAAAATTTAACTCAAAATTTAAGTAAGAGAAAGTCATCAACACAAATTCGAGTTAAATTTATTAATCTTTCACTTAAGTATTAGAAATATACTGGTAAAATTTGTTCAGCTAAACGCCCTTGTACAGAAATCGTTTTATCTTGAGGTTATTGAGAATTTTGTATTTCAATTTTTATAAGTCAAAACAATTCAAGCTTTGAAGGTCCATGGGGATTGAAAGCATTTGGGTCGATATTATACTGTATTTGCAAGGTAGCCAGAATTAATTGAAATAATTAAAAAAAAACGGAGCGCATGGAAGCACGTTTGAACTCAACAGTTTTCGTAGATACAACATCAGAAAATGCGGATAGAACAGTTCTGAATACCAATTGGAAACTTAGGAAATAGTGGTGCATTATTGGCGCCGAGTTTGTAATAAATATTTGGATAAGTGTTGATAGCAAAAGCCTTTAAATGATTTCGTTAATATGACTTGTCCGTGAGCTTCTTGCGCCCATGAGAGTTTGTGAACGTGGTTAATTTTTCATTATAAAATTCACTTCCATCAGTAATATTTATATCGTGAGCGTGCATGATCGTAAGTGAAAAGTTATTTGTATGGTTTCATCTCTTGATCATAATAACTGATAGACACAATATGTTACACATATTAATTCAGTCAAGTCAGTACGTTATTTTTGCGGCCACATAAAAAGATGGATGTTGTAGATCTTTGGAACGAATTTCTGTCATCTCTTGCCAAGTTTGGTTTAGGAACATGTCTCAGGTTGTTTTGATGGAGATTTTTGGAACGAATTGGTGACATGTCTCCAAACGAAATTAGGCAAGGGATGACGCCTGAAAACCCCGCCGGAATATAAAATTAAGGATCAAGATGGATGTCGTTTACATTGAAATTGAAGGGCTGGCGTTTCCGAAACTATTGTTATTTTCGATTCAATATGTGTTGGAAACTGTAGAACAGTTCTGCACCAAAAACAAAATTTCGTGAAATATGTCAGGCTTGATATGTCAATTTTTATATTTGAGGTTGTACCGATGTTTTTACAAATTTCTACAAAGTTTTACTATCGGAACTGGGGCGTGTTACCTCACCGACGACAAAATATTTCTTATTATGTATAACAGCGAATGTTTAACACTTTGCGAGGGCTACTCGAAGGTTGTTATAGTAAAGTGAATATTTATCATAGTAGAAGATTTCTAAACTTTGTTTAAGTAATTTCGCTCTCAATGCTCGTGGTCAAAATGGGCGTGGCACCGTCAATAACAATTGTTTATTTTATTGTAATTCTTACTCCCGAAGCAACATCGGGTTGAATCTAATTATTGATAAATTTAATTTACAATTTTATTGTTTTAATTATTTTGTGTAATTCTGATAACCAAATCGAAAACTTTGACTTTGGCGATTACGAAATTAATTTTCAATATTTTGATGACAATTCAAAATACATACATATATTCCAAGCGAGCATCAGTCAGTATTTGCTATGTTTGTTGGAGTTTTCCACGCTCGCACTTACGCGCGAGGTGGAGATTCGCGCATATAAAAAAATTAAAGCTCTTTCGTATTTATTTTAATGTATTTATTAATGTATTTACATACATTAATACATTCATAAATATGTATGTATGTATGTATGGTGTGCACAAATGAATTTGAAAAATGGATGTGAAACTTTTAAAATTTTATGCGTGTGCGTGTGCGTATGCGTGTGCGTGTGCGTATGTGTGTGCCTGTACATACGAGTACGTCTCTACATTTATGAAAATACGTTTGTTTGTACAATGATTTTTCAACGAAATTGTCGTTTAAATGCGTAACAATAAATAAATTATTATAAATTTATTTTACAGATTTTATATATTTATGTAATTAATTTTTAAAATAATCGCAAATACATTGCATAAACTCAAACACAAATACAAACACAAACAAAACCAAGCTGGCCAGTAAACATTCCTGTTCGCCAGCATATTTTTGCGCCAATACCGAACATCAAAAATACATTGACACGACACAAATGTCCATTAGGACGGCTCTTTTTGAATTATTCAAAGTGTAAATTTATTTTATTTTGGTTTTTGATCAAAACTTATTCTTTTGCATTTCCATGCGAGCAATTGGCGGTTTGCATAAGTTTTCCCCCACTCACCGCTCCGCATTTTGAACAGACCCTTCCTTGCATGACATTAAAATATGATGCGCATTTCAAAACTCGTATGGACACAAAATTATATATTGAGAAAAAGTATTTGAAGAACTATGTTCACACACATATCGGTTGCATTGTTTCAAGAATTTTCTAATAATTATTTTAAATTCTAATAAATGAAATTATGATTAGGGCTCGAAAGCAATAATGTTCAAGATTATTATATTTCAACTAAATGCGTTCCCAGTCTCTTCACGGGACGAAAAAATATTATAGTGGCAATGGTCACGACAACCATATTATGTTCTCTATATCAATTTAACGTTGTGGTAAACATATAATGATTACTTGAAAACATTTTTAACAACATTTTAGTTGCGATAAACAAGTTGTTCTTAAACATTCGATGGCCTTAGTCGCCTGTTCGCTGCCAATCAGTAGCATCAATCTTTTACTTTTCTAACGCCCTAAGAAGAACATGTTATGTATTATTGTCTACAATTAAAATATGATTAGTTTACAACCATAGTAATCATTCACAATATGTTTCTCTTAGATTATGATTACCTCTACCACTTTTTTTTTGTTTGGCTGCCTGGACCATGAACTTACGTCTTGCTGCACAACAGCCACAACGTTACTGTTCCAAAAAAGCTTCAATACTATTTAGAACGAAACTCTTCATCGTGAGGGCTACCTCCAGGGTAATTCATGGTGCCATAATAAAGCTTTTAGCGCAATCGAAAAACTTGGATCTGCCTAATCTGTTGCACTTATATCATAAATAAACAATCAACACGCTCCGCCAGCTTGTTATGGGTATTAAAACGCGCCTCAATACATTGTGACAATAATAAAATTAATAATTATAATAATAACAACAATCAACATCAGCGACATCATCAGCATCATTATAATTTCCATGAAATGGTTTCACCAATACTTGCATTTGATTACGCATATTTTGGCTTCCGTTGGCATGGCTTTACGAGACAGTGATTTGCGCTTTTGTCACATTTTAATTTGTTATTATTAATTATTGGTTTCATATATTTTTTAAAGTTTAATTCGCATTTACATTGACATTGGCTTATCGAAAATGTTTTTCATACATACAAGCGCATAATTATTAATAGCAACGTAGTAGTAGTAGTAGTAGTAGTAGTCAATGTATGTATGTATATTCTTTAAGGCTTTGAAAACTTTAAAGACCCAGAGCACCTTTTGATTTAACTACAAGTATATTGTTTATTATTTAAGCCAAGAATAGTAGCCGCTAAACGAAATTAAAAGATACATATGTTAATTTTGTCCGTTTTGGCTTTTCTTGTTGCTTTTTGTACTACGAGTACGAATTATTCGTGAGTAAATGCATAAAAAGAGATAACCGCTGTTATTTTGAAGCATTTATGCTCATAAGTATTTAGCATTAAATTATAGACTCTGAATCACTCTCCTCACCGAGAATCAATTGATATGTGTAAAGTTTCCTCCCCTGCGGCTCCAAAGTCATCTCCGTTATTCTGAAAACGATCAGTCAGCAAATTTGAAATCAGCACTTTTTAAACATAATTATCGTCTTAATTTTCAGTAAGTCAATCCTTATATTTGAAGTTTCTGAAAAAGATATTTTTAAATTACATGACATAAAAGATTCGAAAAGCCTATTTCCTGTAACGTTTTTGATTCATTTATGATTGTTGTGTAGCAAATACGCGATAATTGCAATTTAAATACATTAACTAAGCGTACACACACACACACACACACACACACACATGCATCTACGTGTGTATGTATGGATAAAAATACATTTCATAGTTTCAATGCATTTATTTCCCCATTGTTTTTAGCAAAAAACATAAATAAATTAAGCAGCAGAATACTCTTTTTAATTAATTAAATTTATATGATTTAATGGAAAACATTCGCATTAATTGCATGCATAGACATATGAGGAATATGTATAAAAAGAAACACAAATTATTATTATTATTATTTATTGCGGTCCCTTAGTCCCATTCTTTTGTTATCTATGAACATGTATTCACTATGCTCGTGTATATGTATGAGTTACAATGCATGTTTCTATACATATGAACACTTACGAGTTGCATATGCATGTGTGTGTGGCTGTATATTTTGTTAATATATTTTTTACTGCTGTGTACATGTATGTATGTACCACGATGCGTATGTATGCATGGATGTGCGGACGTGTTTTGTAGGAATGCCTGCCTTTGTATGTAGGCATTTTAAAATTCATTTAGATTGTCCTGTCATTGCTGCAATATGAGTAGTCGACAAACACAGCTTTCGCCACAACAATCATCCAAGTATTTTATGCATTCAAGCATGCAACCAAAAGCCTTTCAAAAGCAGCCAGCAGCATCATATCCGTTAGACAGTCAAGATGCAAAGACAGCTAAACAAACATCATCAATATTTACGTCTCGGCAGCGGACGGCGTTCTTTCTATCCATCCAGATACATTCAACGGCAAATACACTTAAGGAAAATGTCGATTCAGGTAAGAAACATAAATACGAGTTTGATTTGTCAAATGTAAAATGAGTTTTCGTTAAACACTTATGGAGTTTGTGCATCTCTCTAAGACCTCTGAATTGTCGAATGCGTCATAATTAATTGAACGAAATCTCCATTAAAATTTTATTGAAATTTCGATCGGTATCAAATACCGTAACTTGTGCTCATATTTTCTCAGTGTTCTTATGTACAAGGTAAGTATGTACGTAGGTACATATAGTATGTATGTATGTATGTATGCGTTTCGTAAGTACTTATGTACATACGAGTAAATTTGAAAGATTGAAAGAGGCAAAGAAAGAAATAAAACGAACAGCTTAAACATTTATTGCGAATCGTAAGACATTACATGTGAGCAAAAAATGCTTGTACTTTTCGAGAAGAAAGGAAGCACACAGGTATCAAACAAAATTATATTTTTATATGTCAGAGAGGCATGGAGATGGATGAAGCCTAAAATGAACTCGAGATTTGCCTGGAAGGTCCATGTAAACCATGCACTCGGAAGTTCTTAACGTAAAAGGGCAAGAATTGTAAGGGAATAAATTTGAACAAGCCAAACTGAACACTGACCGAAAGGCTTGTATTTTGTTTGTACAAGAGCAGAAGAGATACTCGTCCATACATACAAACTCATAAGTACGTACAACTTACGGTTAATGGTAAACTTAACATACTCGTCAATGCCTAAGGCACTGGTTCTGTTCTACCTAGGTTTCAATTGTCGTCTCTCATTCACTTCTTCTTCAGTGCTTGATGCAGGGCCGGATTCGCAAGTGGAGGTTAAATAACTGCAGGCGAAAACCTTAATGCCTTTTATTACAAGTGCTGACAAGAGAAAATCTGTGAACTACAAATGCACCAGCTGTGTTGATTTTTGTTGTTCGTTTTCATTCATTTTCATTTCATTCATGATGATTCTTATTTATGGAAAAGTTACAAATTTTTGATAAGATTAAATTTAAAGCTTAAAAGAAGCCAGAGGGTGCTTCTTATGTGTTTGTACAGTACTAGCATTTGTTTCTGTGTGTGTGTGTGCGAGTGCGTCCGTATGTAAGTGTGTGTATATCTGCACGAATCACTTTTGATTTATCGTACAAATTAGCGGCATCCATATGAGTTAAACAAACAACCACCCTTGTTGTGCTCATAGACATGCAATGGAAATAAAGACAACATCAAAAAGGATTAAAATTAGTAAGGAAAGGATTTGTGTGCGAATGGAATTTTTAATATTTGCTAACACTGGTACTTTTCACATGTATTTTTAAGTAGCAGCGATCACTTGTCCGTATATACATTTGGATGCATACAAGCATGTATCCACGTTTTCACATACACACCTGCATATGTATGTAGAATTTACATCCGCACACCGATATGCATTTGTGCTCCCATTCATACATACGAGTACAATAATACATTTGTTGGCGATTATTTTTGGCCATTTATTTTAAAAGATATTTTTTTATTTGTTATTGAATCTCCGTTGCTCTCTCCAACTTGAAGCAAAATGTAAAACTTTCCGATCTGTATGTTCCGTACAATTGTTTTTCGTTTTGCTTTTGAAACAAACAATTGGAAACTCAACAATATATAAATATTTACCCAATTGCTTTATGAGATTTTTCGTTTGTTCGTGGAAGAAAAAGAGCATTAGATCTTGGAAATACAACAATTTAGCCAACACGAATTGTATGTTGTTCCTTTAACAAAGACCCGGACAAGATATAAGAACAACCTTAACGGAAGCTGGAGGCTCAAGATACCAAAAACGATCGTTAAGCACCCTTGACTTTACAAATTTTTCAAATATTTTTTTTTTGTATTTCTTCTTCCAGGGATGTTTTGCTGACAACGAAATTCTATTGCAATATTAATCTGACACAAACGACGTTTACTGTGTGTGTGTGTGTGTGTGTGTGTGTGTGTACGCATTCACATTCATAAATGTTTCCTTACAATTTGATGAATGAAATCTACTAACGGAGTCTGCGTACGTGCATTTGCAAATATCCCGCTGAGTCTTTCAGTAATTTCAAACAATTCACACAAACAAATTGAATTACACGCCTTTTAAATTAGATAATGTAATACAATTATGGCATTAGTTGCAGGACTACAAAATATTTGTGTACATTGACCTCTTTGTATTGCATTTTTGTCAGGCCTTTGTGTTAAGGTAGTTGCCATAATTGATTAGGGGTTTCATGGTTTGTAACGCTGCTTTTGTTAAGCAGCAGGACATCTGTAATTGGAATGTGTTTAATGATTTCACGCCAAATCATAATGTCCTTTTCATTACCTCCTAATACAAAGATCATTTAAAACTGATACTTTTTTTGTCAAACATAAATTTATTGTTCGTTCCTCTTCTTTCACTTCAAAGAGAGAGTTGTGTTTTAGAAGAAATTGCACAAGGACTCCTTTCTCGATTTGATATTAGGGAATCCTGACAGTTGCTATTAATTACAATAAAATTCAGTATAAAAATAAAACATTGTTTATTTAATTATTTATTTCAGTCAATGGATACTGGCACAATGGAATCCCTACAGCATATTTAAAGAAAAATAACAATTTTAAATTCAGAATTAATAACGTTTACTACGTAATACGTAGTCATAGTAAAGGCAGTCATATCTCAAAAGAACATCAAACTTGGCAAAATGCGAATAAAGTTTTTAAAATATTCACTTTATTTGCTGAGTGGATTAAATCTGTTAGCTATAAGTTCGGCTTAGCTGGAGATATGGCGCTGAATTTTTTCCACAGATAAAAGAAGTATTACACTTGTGCTTCAGTAGCTTCAAAATCTTAACTTTTAGATATGACTATGCTGTACTCAAGGAGCGAATATGTATGTAAGTATTTATAAAGATTTTTTTGGTGTGAAATAGACCTTAATTTCAAGTCAACAACTTACGTGAATAAAAAGTTTTTAAGTCACCATATTTTCGGTAGACAAAATACAACAATCCACCGCATTAACAGATGAGAAAAACACAAGTTCTTATTCAGTAAAGTAGCATTTTATAAATTAACATAAACGTCAAGCGTTGACAGTTAATCATCAGCTAAAAGTATCTGTAAATTAACTTCTATACAAACTTATTGCCGGAAAACTTACTTTGATCTTCCCAAACGATTTAGCGCAAGAAGGGACTATTCAGAAAAGCACGCTACCGTCATACGTGATAAAATTTTTGGAAGCTTCTAGTATAAATTAAACAACAATTGCACAAAAACAAGTTTGTGTTTTCTTGAATAACTACCAACCAAACAAGACAGTACACATGAGGAATAATATCAATGTATTTGAAATTACTGTTTAGCCGAAAAAATGTGAACGATAAAGGGGCATAAAGTACATTTTTTTCAGAAGAAATAAAATTGTTTTATATAAAAACTTTAATTACGGACGTAGAGCTTACTAGAAAAACTATAATAAAATTAAATACTGATACACATTAGCAGGTGTCTCCAATTAATGGCGATCTTCTTCTAGCACGCGATATGGAATATTTCGAAAGATACGATTCATAGAATTTTATGTTCATAAATATTTAACCAAGTACTCGCATGTTGTCGCATGTATGCTTCATAATGGAGAGTACAACACTTGTCTCTTAACAATTGCTTAAACTACGAGTATCATTATCATTCCCTAACAAACTCTGCCATGGAAGAGAAGACGATGCCTTTAGAATTGAAACAAGAAGCAGAACAAACGGCTAACCAAGTAAACAAATACGCCGGATGTAGGAAATGGAATTATATGGATTTACATTGTCATATTTGATTATTGAAAACATTTTAACTGTTTTGTTTTCTATTGCCTTTTTGTATGAATAAAAGAGCAATTGATTTTGTTTAAAAAATGTATTTTTTGCTAAGCACTAGAATTAAAGTAAGTTCTTCTTTGTTGCTGTATCGCTTAACGTGCATTTTAAACGTTTAAACGTTTAAACGGTTTTTACCAGCAAGACAAAACAAATGGATTGAATTGAAAATACACACACACACACACACACAAACATACGTATTTCGGAACCATTCACACAGAATGTATTATTTTTTTATTTTGTTTTCTATGGTTTATTTGATCAGTTGACGTGTGTTATGACTTGCCTTACAAGAAGAGGTCTTAAAAAGTATATGTATGTATGTACTCGTATGTAAGCATGGATGTGTGTTAGAGAATATTAACCATTCGAAGTACGAAGACTTTATTGTTACAATTTATATAGAAATAAGATAAATAATAAAGAAATATCTAAGCATGTATGTATGTCTTCGTATGCATGTATGGTAGACAACTCATTTGAGTGTGTGCAAATACATGCATACATCCATCCATACACACACACACACACGCACACATCTCAAAATGTGTATAAATAATAATAATGCGTACAATGGCCGGAATTTTTCTGTTGGATTCTAATGATGATCATTTGCTAGATCATCGTGTTTGTTTTTATTTTTGAAATTTTATTTTCTATTATGTCAACTGATATTGATGAAAATAAACAACAGACGCCCTGAAAAGACACAATGACTTTTCTAAGTTTTTTGTCTTCAATATGAAACAACTGTTTAAATATAAATTCAAGAAGCTGAAAATAAAAATATGAAATTCACGTACCACGTACAGTTTCAATTACATACACACACACACATACATAAGTATGTACATAACTACGTATTTAATTAATTACTGCCGTTTCCAAAATTGAAATATAGTTGAATTAGCTGAAAATTGCTGTCTTCGTAAACGTATGTTTACAATGTACTAATACAGTATTAATGCAGAGTTGATATACTTTTCTTTGATGCCCAGTTTGCTTTTCTTTGCGCATCGAGAACAAGATTAATGCATTCCGAAACAGAATATATCGTCAACATTTTAAGGGTTCCATTTACGAATAGTTTGTAATGTATTGCTCCAAGGCCACATGCGTTTAGGAAGTCAGCCAATATTTCCGATGGCAATATAGTACTCGTATACGATTATGAAGTACTTATTATTAAAAACGTCCAGATATTATTAATGAAAGATTAAAAATATAAAGATATTTGGAAAGAATTGAGGTTATCCCTAGTGAAGTTTGGTTTAGAGACAAACCGGTTTCGACTATGTTATGCATTGAAGGCAATTATATGACATTGGCGCAAAGTTATTGGAAAAATCACATACGCCCAATTTATATTGTGATCCCAATTTCCTGCATCATTATATAATTTCTTAAGATAATATACATACATACATACATAAATATGATTTAGTATTTGTTCTCTGTGTTCTAACAAAGACTAATAGATCAGCGGCCTTTAAGTACGCATAAGTTATTTCGTCTAAGTGAACGATTGACCGACTAATTTACTCATATGCACGCAATTTTTTTGTTACAAAATTCTTAAAGAATAATTAGTTTTTCAAAATTAGTAAACAACATTTTTTGATTCATATATGTATGTACATATGTATGTATGTATGTACTCGTATGTAAATAAAAGTTTCAATTAAAGAACAAAAAATATTGGAAAAAAGCCAACGAAACTGCTTCTTGAAGCTATTGATATATTCAGAATTGGGGAGTTTATTTTGAAAGTGGCATATGTCACTTGTTCTAAAAATCAACTTAATAATAACATTAAAAAAATATGTTTAAACTTTTGAAATTTTGCTTGAGAGAAGGTTTGCTAATTAACGCTAAGTCATCGTACTCATGCAATTATTTGCGTGGATTAATGGAAAGGTGATAGAGTTAAAGTTTCATTAAAAAGAAAGTAAGTGCATGTGAAGTAGAGGCCTGCATCGAATAAGTTTTTCGTTTTTTTTGAAGTTCTCTTACTATTCGAATACAGTATAGTATGTATATAATTTTTCTTTCTCTCAGAAAACAGGCTGTGAAGAGAACTGAATGGTTGTTTGTCACATACCAAAAATGACTATATACATAGCATTTATACACATACGTAATTACGTACTTGGCGAAATTGGAATTAGTTCAGTAAACAGATGACAATTTGAATGTATGTACGTACATCCATAACAAATATCTAAACAAAAGTATTGATTTTAGTAGCAATTATATTTTATTTTCGCTGTCCGGGTTTAAAGAGTTTAGGTTTTTCCTACATATGATTTTTTTTTAATTGATGCGTGTGTATTTTTTAGAGGTAAAGAAAGATGTAAAAACCCTGCTTTAAAAACAAATTAGTTTATAAAGTTGTTTTTTTTTTACACTAGCTGTTACGTGAAGACAGAAAACAATTCTTTTTAAGATGAAAGTAATTCTGTTAAAACCAAATCTCTTTCATACATACACAGCAATATCAATTAACATTCTAAAATGAAAATAATGTACATAAAATTGATTATAAACTTTTAATTTATTATATTTAACAACTGTAGAATTACAACTGTATAAACTTCATTATAATATACGAAATAATTGTCATTTTTTCATCAGATCAATGTTTTTATTATGAATTTCACGTAAAAATAAAACACTTAAATATGCAGGGTGTCTTTAAGGCACTTATAACTAATAGAAATATTTTTAAAGCAAGAGATCAATAATAAGAAACTTATAAAAGAAATATTGTAAACAATTTGTTTTAAAATTTATACCAAAATCCAGTAGTCAACAAAAAAAGTTTAAAATTTAATTACTTACACACATACTACCAACGAATAAAAAAACAAATAATATTAAACTAGTTTGAATTGTTAGGTACACATCGAATTGAATTCATGAACTGAACGTTCAACATTTTCTTGATGTAGTACTTGCAGTAGACGTGAAGTTTAGAGCTTGTATCATGTTCCTAAAACCAATACAGACGAGTAAATATTAACAACATGCACTACGTACACGGTACCTACACATAGTGTCCCTTCAGTTTGGTTGTTTCCAAAATTGAGTACCTTATTTTGATCCGATACTCCGAGTAAGTGTTCATTGCATTGCCGCTACACGTGTACTTACGTATACAAATGTAATTATGCAGATCTTTAATTTGAAGTATTGTTTTGAATTATTTTCTGGATTTTGTTAACAGCTCTTATCAGTAGTATCATCAAAAATATACTTACTTTAGTTATGGATATATGATATGAGAGTGATTTTTAAACGATATTCGCTGACGTTAGCTGAACGATTATAGAGAAAAATAAACGACAAATACTTTTGTACTCTTTATTTTTTCGGCAAACTAAAATTCATGGCATCTTTCAGGGGCAGTGTTAAATGGTTTATAAATCATTTATAAACCACAATATTTTTTATAAACAAGACAGTAAGTATATGCAACGTGTGAAAGAAGCCGTACGTTGTTTTACCTTACCTTCTGCAAAAATAACAAAAAGCAACAAATTGTATCCACAAAATCAAGACCTATCATTAATTATTTTTGTTATTATTTTAATTTTTCTTTGTGTTTTTCGTTAACGAGTAGTTAGTGATTCACATAGTCATTACAGCAAACAACAAAAACTGTCGATACATTTGGCGACTGTCGCATCGTTAAAAGTTAGTGACTCGCACAACAATGGCGAGAACTGTATTAAACATAAAATGCAACAAAGTGATTTTGATAATGTTAATAGACGTGTAAAGATTCGTACATCTATACATACAGTAAAACTTCGATTAATCGCCGCTCGGTTTTACGCCAATTTCTGTTAACCATCACTACAGTAGAACTAAAAAAAACCATTTCTTTTAACTTCTAAATTCTGTTATCTGTGATCCCGACTGTACAGACTACGTATGCATTTGACGTTGTTGAAAATTGTTCATATTGACGTACAAGAAGAACTGATTGTTACCTCCCGAAAGTTATAAATAATTTAATTGATATTAAGCTTTAGCAATCTCTAGTGATTTGTAAATTAGTTTATGCGCTAATAGTAAATTTAAAAATGCTGGGCTTTTGCATTTATGCAACTTTCTTTAAAAAGTTTAATAATACAACAATAATTTACTTTGTCAGAAATAAGAAACACTCAGCTCGTAAAGTAGATCATGTGTTTTAATACGAAATGCATTTGTTGGCTCTGACTGATTGACTGCCTGTAACCGATTAAAGGACTCTTTCCTGCAAACGAATGTTTTTTGTGTAAGTGTTTAATCAAATAATTGCACATGTGCTAAGTACAAACATATTTTCTAAGAATTTGACTCCAATTCTTGTACCTTCTCCAAACGATGGAGGTAGTAACACAGTTGGCTTAAATTCAAAACAAATGCCGGTATAAAGTTTTGTTGACGTTAGTTTTGCTTTTAAAGGGGATACATGACCGAAGAAGAAGCCAGAAATGGAGTCAAATAAAAAATGAAGCAGGACGATCAAAGGAACATTAAGAAGAAGGAGACTTGCAAGCTCCCTGTTACTTTAGTACATTGCATAACAGCTCCAATAGTTCTACACATTATGTTCCTAGTGTAAGTGTTAGCGCTGGAGCTTGTATTCCAATGTTTAAGTTGAACCTAAACGAGTAATATGGAAAATACTTGTGTATGCATGCAGAGCTTCTGCAATAGCTGACGCCGTATTCACTAAAGCAAAGTAAAGTAAAGCAAAGCCAAGTTGATATACATATTTGCGAATGCAAACGAAACTGGAGAAAGTTCAAACAGACGAACAAATGGAAGAATAAACAATAAGGAGCATGACACTTTAGTTCATGAGCAGCAAGTGGTTCTGCTTCCATACATACATACATACATGTACACGTTCGTTTGTATGCTCAGGTATGTAGATACTCGTATATACATGTATATGCGCCCTATCGCCTAGACCGAGCAAAATGTAGAACACACCCTACGACAAACTACTGACTTTTACAGCACAAGTACAACCAACGAACTACCAACCTCTCTTTCTTCTCATCAAGTTGGAAAAAGTCACCCATCTCTAAGCGGATGATTGCAAAAGCGAAATAAGCTCTACAAGGCAAATATTTGTTGTCGATTTGTATATAGCAAGAAATCACATACAGCCAGACAGACGAAAGGTTGAGGAAAAGAATCGGAAATATTTTTGGTTTTTTTTTCGTTTTTTACACATTTTTAATTGTACAGTTAAACGGTACTTTTATTTGCTTTAGGAAAACATTAATAATCAAAATTGCAATTATAACAACAACAACAACAACAGCAGCAGCAGCAACAGTAAGAATAACATCTACATACATACACGTCCTGCTGATATAAAGGATGGAATAATCCCAGGATAATACCGGATATAAACCAAACATGTAACGTAACAGTTTTATTTTCATGTTCATTTGATTTCATTTTCGCTTTTTTTTTCTTTTTTGGCGAAAGGAACACTCGACAAAATGAAGCAAAACGTTGTTCAGTAGTAAACGCACGCTACTGTTTGCACAACTCACGTGACGCCATAGAGCTTCAGTGATTTTAAATTAATAAAATAAATGCACGAGTATTAAAATAAAAGAAATCTACAACAAGGGAAAACTAAAGCATACAAATCCACATCTTAAGTGTTTTGTGTATTTTGGAGAACGTCGAGTAAAAAAGCAGAATTGATTTTTTATACCGAAAAATTTGTTACGACTAAAATCCTCCCCTTTGTCCCCCTTCAGTAGCTAAATGTTGTTGATAATTATTAATAATTTTAATTGGATAAAATGGCTACTTCTTTACTAATTAATTTATAATTGAGGGAAATTTGCAAGTGTTCTTTATCGAAAAATGTCTATAAATTTTTCACAATTGTCTTCATACATTTCCTGTGATATGCTACGTTACTGCTCCGTGCGTCACATTTTATTATGAGCAGTACATAAACACATTGTGAATTTCTACTCGAAGAGAATACTGTACACAAACACCAATTGTGATTTGACAAACACAAACACGACAACCCCGTTTAAACGCTCATCTTATTTGAAAATAAAAAATATGGCAAATAGGAAATTTCGTTTGTTTTCGTTGAAAACAAATGCGGATTAGTATATAATCCATCTATTTGCAAATTAATCGTAAAACGTTGCCACTTGTTCTAACGAATTTATTGTTCTCGAAAAGCAGGTAATTAAATAGTCATCTACGAACGACTTGACTCTGATGCTGGATACGCATACACATGTGGATATTACATCAATTTTCTTCGCTTTTTTTCTTCATTTTTAATTAATTGTAATGCATCACCGCAAAAAGCGTAGCCAACTTGAAGAACAAAATTTTAATACCGCAGGTAGTGAGCGGCACTGCTGATAAATTCTTAACAGGAAAAATCGAAAGCGATTATTTGTTTCTCATAAATTGTTAAATGAACTTTATTTTCTACATGAATCTGGATGTCATTACGAGGCCGCTAATTTATTTTCTACAACTACGGTATTGTTTTTGCTGGAAATGCCCAATTATGCAACTATTTACTTTTGTAAGTTTTCTGCAGCAGTGATTTCAGATACCTGAACCCTTTTTCCAACCCTCCACTAAAAAGTGGAAAATAACTGCCGTGTAAACGAAGTTTGAGATGATTTTCTAGTGCTCGAATTGTGGAGCACAAAGAGTGTGTACTTGTAGCGTTTTATAGTGTACTTTTGAGTGTTTTAAAACTCACCCGTATTGACTTTTGATTACTGTACATCTGGGAATGCGTACATACTTTGAATGAAAAATTTTAGGAAAGTTATTCTTGCCAAGCATATTGATGTATTTGTGATAATATCGAAACAAAATTGGTCTAGGCTTTACTATATCTGCTTAAAATATTGTATTATTCTATTGCATTCGTTTCGTAAAAAGTTTTGCTTGCGATGTAAAAATTGTTCATTTTACCTACTTGAAAAAATGAACAACTTTTTTCACACTTTAAACGCCAGATAATTTAAAATACAAAAAAAAAAAAAATAATGATACAATTTGTCGTCAAATGTTGTAAAAACCTGCCCCTTTTCATGTAAAACTTATGACAATCAAAACACTTAGAAGAAACGTAATAACGAAAATAACCAGATATTTCGAAACCGATGCTATCACTTGTCTTGAATTTCAGTAGATGAAGTTGAGTTGCCTTAAAACTCCTCCTTACATCACCGATAAGTTCGATTTTATTTACATATCGAATATTCTTTACGTATCGAATATCCTTTGGTTACGATAAACAGGTTATTATTTACATTTAACCATTAAATGCTTTTCAACCATAAAAATTTAAGCATAGTTGAATTAAAAAATAAAATTTTACTAAAATTTTAGCTACAATCAAAGTAATTGAAGTAGTCAAACTATACACAAATAATACAAGTATAATAAATATAACCATAAAATGTTCCTAATAAAAATAACATGTAACATGCTTTTGGTGTTAATTCAAACTTTGAGAGGACTGCCGCTCTGCCGCTGCTCTCTCAAAGAGGACTATATTATAGTTATCTAAAACATTAATATGATATGATTTAATCATAATATGTTGCTCTTGGATTATGGTTTTAATTATTAATTTAAGCATTATTATTCACAAGGTTATGAATCGCTTTTACATATATTATTCCTGGCAGTCAATTGTGACCATCAGTCAAAAGTTGTGGTTTTTCAGAAAACTTATAAAATTAAAAAAAAAAAAAAACGAATTATTATTGCTTCAAGATATAATTAAAAACTATTAACGGAATTAATTAATTTAATGTGTGCTTGTAATACGCTTCATGTGATATACTTGCTGATTGCAGTGCAGTGCGATTAGTGTGTTTTTCTACACTTTACAATAACAAAAATAATGTAGAATATCACGTATGAGTAAAGAGATTAACAATGAGCAATTTCCATATATGTATGTATGTAAGTAGGAAATTTTGAGTTGTGTCACCTTTGAAGTGCTTTTGTGGAGAGTTTGCAAAACAATGGGACAACGCAATAGCGATATATCATATTTTACACCATCCCCTCGGAAAGTGCAAAAATCTGTAAAAAAAAAAACACAAGAAAAATATAGTCGATATTAAACAATATTTGAAAGCTTGACTGAAATAGTTGAACATCAGTAAATACTTAATTAAATTAATGCGTTACTAAATATTCTGCTATTCTATCATAAAATATGTATGCACTTCTGTTAGTACGATTATATACATTTGTACACAAAGAAAATATTTGCATTAACATATACATACATACATATGTATGTATGTATGTATGTATGAACATGTGTATGTATGCAATTCACGTGCACTTGCATTGGAAGCACCTCCTATACTCGGTGTTATATTCACCCACTTAACAATTTATATCATCAACCCATCTATCCATCCATTGCATCGTCTATCTATCTGCATAAACACACACACACACACACACATACATATACACGTGTATGAATATATATGTATCTGCGACAATATGCGAGTAACTGTAGTTGTTGGCGAGAACGATGTCAACAGGAAGGAATGATTTCTTGTGCCAATATTTTGCCAGAGTACACAATTTCGATTTGTCGAGAGTGTTGTTGTAGACATGCTATGGAGACCCGAAGCTAGCAGGCAAACATTCCAATTTTCCATTTTTATTTGTATTTTGCTTTCCTTCTTCTTTTTCTTCTGTGAGTAAGTTAGTAATCATCATCGCTTTCGTCCTTGACAAAGTGCTTGCTCAGCTTTATATATTCGTACAAACAACCGACAGCAACGACTTGCATTGGTTTCTTGGAATAAACACAGGCGATTTTGTACTCTACAAAAAAAGCGTTTGTGTTAATCAATTTGAAACCCTCTTCTTTAAATACATACATACATAAATACATTCCTATAGAGTAGTCGATGCACATGCTCAAAAGGTTTACCAAGTACCTCTAATATTAAAGTTATATAATAAAAATAACATAAGGATATTGACCATTGTACCTATTAGAGAGCATTTAGTGATTAAATGCAAACAAAACTTCTTTATCGCAACTAAAGCATTGTTTAATATGTCTTCAAATAACCATTTTATGTTTGTCACAATAATATATTGTTGCACAGAACGTTGTCGTAACCAGTAAGATACATTTTGACAACAATAAATTATAAAATATTAATGTTAAAATCAGTACGAATTTCGGGAAGTTTAATTTTCGATTAATTTTGGCAGCAATGGACACCGTACGTCTATGATATTATGGCGAAAGTTGTCCTTCAAGGCGACAATTGACAATTACCCAAAATTGTGCGTTCATCGAACGTTTCCATCAGTAAATCATTTTTGGCACGCGCTGTATGACATGTTGCTCCCTCGAATTGAAACCACAGCTCCTTTCCGTTAAGGACGATTCAATGGTGGTACAAAAAGTCAGTGGTCATGCTCCTGTAGCGGTCACCATTACCTGAAACGATCTGGCTGACATCGTTATTAAAGAAATACACACCCGCTACACAAAGCGCACCAAACAGTGACTTTGACTGGATGTAATTGTTTTTCGATAATAGCATGTCGGCAGGTTTGCTTAATTACGTCGACATTAAACCAACAATGAACTTCATCGCTGCAAAGAAACATTCCCGAACTGATGTACAATTTTGCGAAATAAATTTGCAAAAATTGCAGGCGTTTTTCAGGTACCAAATCGGTTCGCACATAATTCTCTCGCAATTTCTGAATAGTTTCGGTAGAAGCAAATAACTGGAAATAAAAAAATACGTTTACTACGACTAATACCTGCAAAATATATCTTCTCCGTCAATGGAACGATAACCTAACAGATACTGCCCCTTAATCCAAATTTTACCGGCCTTTAAAAAGGTAACATTTTTTCTTTTAGGCATTAAAGCATAAAATTATGCCAAATCGCTGGAAGATGGTTTGACCAATAAATTTCCAGCGGCTGTTGTAGCATTTAGAGGTTTCATTACTCAGACAAATACAACGCCACGGATTTGCGGGTTATTCCACCAAAATTGCTATAAAATGGACACATCTTTTAATATAAAACTTCAGATTTGAGATTTAGCAATATTTATAGTTAATTCTATATTTTTAGCATAGCAAAAGCAATATTTTCAAACAATGCTCTTCCTGGTATAGAAGAATTGATCCACTATGAAATCCAGTCGTTAGTTTCTCGGTAAATAACACACGAAACTAATTCGTTTAGGGCACACAAGGCCTTCTAGCGGACCAATATCTAATCTAGTCCTTATTTTCTAATTGCAACATATCTTACCATCTTATCGTACAAAAACATATCAGTTCCTTGCTGAATGTCCAAAAACACAATGCGCCAGTATTATTATGTTCTAAAACTCTGATCTTTGAGACAAAATGTCTGTCCTCATCTTTCAGTAAAGATTTCTTAACAAAGTGTTTTAGAAAACCAATTATGACCAAATTTAAAAACATAAAACCAACCATATTATGTGCTCTATAACAAAATATTGTTATGGCAAACATAAATGGTTATTTGAAACCACTTTAAACAATAATTTAGTTTCACATAATCATTAACTGATTTCTAGCGGTACAAATTGCAACATGATTGAGTTGAACAATACGATACACTTGCACAAGAGCTAAAAGCTAAAATTTGGCATACAGGTAGGTTGTGTAAATATCAAGACCTTGGCATCTTTTTTGCTCTCTGTACTATTAAGAGCCGTAATTTTTTATATTAAAATAATATTAAATATTAAAAAATTGCTTATCAACCAATTGAAAGTTAAAGCTGTTGTGGGTGTAGGGTATCTGTCGGACTTGTTACTTTTTTAATGGTGTTTTTTTTTTCATTAATTCCTTCATTCGTTTATGCGGAGAAAGGAAAGATTCGCTTTGCAAATCAAGTGAAATGTTTGCAAATAGAATTTGTCTATGCTTGCTTAAGTGTTTGTGTATCATGCTTATGCACACATACGTACATATTTACATACATATGTACATAATCAAACTGTAATATTCATTCTTAAATATGAGATTCTGTACATAACTGCTGCATAAAAGAAAAAATACACTAGCTCTCATGTACAGCATGTGTGTGTGTGTGTGTGCATGTGTTTGAGTATGTATTTAGGTTTGTTTGTATGCATTATGATGATCAGTGCAGCAAATGTGAACATAACTGTATAACTGAGCAAATATGTGCACAAGTCAGGCTGCGTTGGCTCGTTGACTGGATAAATGGATGGCTGAGTGAGTCGATGGATTTCTCCTTGCATGGATGACTTACTATTCATCCACTATGTGTGCTCCAAGATTCCAAGATACCCCGAAGTTTATGTGTGTAATTGCGAGTTCATCCTACTTAATTCGCATGCAGTGCTATTGACTGGAAATTCAATCACGGTAAAGGTCTGAGGCTACCTAGAGTTAGGGTGGGTCATTTTCGCATAAAGCAAAAACAATATAATTTAATTATTGCAAAACGTTTATTAATAAAACAAAAACATATTATCTTCAATCCGCGTCTAAAATACACCACATCACAAAACAAAAGTTTTGTAGTTCCCTCGTGTTATAGTGTCTTTGAAGACGAACTTGATGTTAAACTCCCAGCTGTTTAGGCAGGCTGAAGGGTATTTGAAACAGCTGGGAGTTTAACATCAAGTGAACTTGGTTCAATTTTGAAACAACATAACTGTGTTAAACCAGGTCTTCTATAAAATTTGAAACTTTTTAATTAGGCTCAACAGTACCTACAGATAAATATTCTAATTACTATAGAAGGATCTAAAATGGCTCCATACATATTTAAATAACTTTGGTTGATGCTACTGCATAATCCCACTAATTAATGATAAAAGATGTTCCTTATTTTTGGTTCATACAGTTGAAGAGAAAATTATGCATATGGCTGGGCATCATATTTACTAGTTTATATGGCCCAGTACCGCAAAGTTTATGCGGAGCTTTTCCAGCGGTCAGCAGAGAGAATCTTATGGAGATTCAATTTTGAACACTGGAATGATTTCAATTATATCATTCTTCTTAGCACTTTATGTCAGGTGTGTCCGAATACTTTCGTTAAAACGAAACATTTTTTGGAAATATTTTTTTACTTAACTAAGTGCCTGTAGAATGAAAGATATTTTTATAGTTTTTAGTCATGAATTGAACGTTTATGGTTCGAAACAATTTTAAAGATTCTGAAGTTTTTTGAAAAAATATAAAAAAATAAAAACAATATTTTCGTTTAAATTTTTCTACGAGAATGTTGCAGAATATGTGGAGAAATATGAAAATTTTTGAAGATCCGAAGTTCATTTTGATTATGTGGGAAATAGTACATACATACATTCGTATGTACATACATACAGATTAAAAAGGAAGAAGTAGCTGTCGTATTAAAGAAACTTTTTCTATAGAACTAAAATATTTTTCAACGAAAAACTTCCATAGATTTTCAGAAGGAACGGAAATGAGAGAGTTTTACAAGATGTGTAGAAAAGTGTTTGTGATCACTGATCTATCAGCCTAAATTTCTTTCTAATTAAAATGGAGGAGGTAATAGAAAAAACACTTACATACACATGTATAACAATTTGAGTGAAGTTAAAACAATGGCATACAAACACATGCATGTCCTAATATTCTCATACAATTTTTGCTCATTTCCAATTAGGTTAGCGTATGTCCTTTTCTTCTTCTTCTTAGTTTGTCATATTTATGCAGGTTTGTTTATAATTTACAAACGGTTGTTATTTTATTTTATTTTATATTAATTTCTACTTCCAGAACCAGAACGGAACTTCCCCCACTGGTAAAGCAGCGCAAATTATACGCACACATGTTGGTTCATACTCATGCTAGTGGAGAACCATAGTTATTTGATTGCATACTCAATGATACACATGCCTGCTAGTACTTATATCTGTTGATATTCATACTTTTGTGTACTCGTACTCATTGGGATATGGTTAAGTTTTAAGTATGCAAAATTTGACTCTTTAGCGTTCTCTGGTCAACATTGATTCTACCTCAGCCAGGCTAAAGTACGCATTTGTTGTAACAACATACTACTTAATATATTTATCGATTTTTTTTTAATTATATCGATTCGCATTAATATCGCAACTTTGAAAAATGTTGTTTGCCGAAGCCCTTTTTCGTTATTTTCTGTACCAAAAACTGACTTAAAGTCTTACAATAAAATAGAGTCCAGCTAGTGGTCAGTTTTCTACTTAAAGTTTTGCAAATAAATAAATAATATTGTACATATTTCCCTCTGACTGCGTTCGTTTTTGTCCTTCATAATGGTTACAGGAAGAGAGTTAGTCTGTGAATTTCCAATTTACAGGGACTTTCAAACATTTTTATTTGTCCCTGCTTTAACTTGTAATTAGGGATATTATTTTGTGGTTTACTTCAAACACAATGTGAACAGAATAAAGTGAAACTCTTTAAAGACATGGACAAAAAGTACAACAATAAATATTTATCAACAACATTCAACCATCCAGCCATTCAGCCATCCAACCATTTGAACCAACATCAGCATAATACAATATTTTAATAACTAATGCAAAGTAGTGGTTATTGTTTATGTTTAAGATGTAGTTATAAAAAGCTTTCATTATAAATATTGGTTGGTACCCGTCGTTTCTGTCCGTGATAACAAGAGTGAGTGCCGAGTATACCTATGAATGTGTGTGCCTATGTATGCGGTGCGGTAACTGAGGGGTGTATGTTTGTGCAGATTCCCAATAAACAACCCTTCTAAGCTGGGTTGGATGGATGGATGGATGGATGGATGGATGGATGGTTGAATATCTGTGCATGCACTTCAAGTACATACTCGTACTTGAGTGTTGAAAATGTTTGTGTACATACAAAGTGCTTTTTGCAAAAAGGGCGTTGTACAATAGTTGTACAACAGAGCTCACAAGAAGGCCTGAATGGAAACGTTTAGCTAAATTTAAACCTCAGAATTTAAACACATATGATATGGCATGGTGTTTATAAATGGAACCTCAAATATTGGTGTCGCGTTAAGAATTTCCCGGTATATTTTATGTGACATTCTTGGTTTTGGATTTCAATATATTTCAGTTTTCGTGGAAGATTTTAATAAATCTTGGAAATCAGACGCGGGCGGATCCAGCTTAAACTTTAGGTGGAGGCAGTTTGAAGGGAAATAAATCATTTTCAAATTCTTCGTATAATAAAACGTTTATTTTTAATCGTTGTGGTGGGGGAAATATCCTACTTTACCTCCCCCTGGATCCCACCTGGCTGCCATACGCCTACGCCAAAACCCTAATGAGATCTGCATTAAATTAAAGTTCGGAATAAAAATTTGATTCGGGTGACCTCTATGTTATATTCTAAAATATTTCTTTTACAAACACGATTAATCGTGAGTCGAGGCATTTGACATATTGAGGATATTGATACTAACTAAGTTATAAATTATAAAAGTTATATATTGAGTATCTTTTTATTTTTATTAGAAGTCTCGCATAGCTTGGATAGATTTGATTTGTCAGCAACAAAATCACGAATAATAGTAATCATGGGTATTCCCACAAACATATTTATGTGTGTGAGGTGAGTGTTTGATGTCAACATTATACGGCCGAACAATTTATCTCAATGGTACTTGAGTGAGAAAAACCTAAACAATATTTTAACAATAAACTTTTGTACGAGATTTGAAGAGGCAGGGCTAGGGCGTGAATAGGAACGAAAGCATTCCATAAAAGATTGTTTTGATATTGTTCGCTTAATGTGCACGAGTACACACACACACACACACACACACACACACACACACACATGCACCCCATATTTGTCGAGGTAAGCAAGTGTAGCTCTTTGTTGCATTTCTCAATTGAAAGCAGACAGACGTATTAGGCGAAAACGAACAAAGTAAAAGGACGAAAAGGCTTTTAAGGGAGTTGAAAACCACAAAACACGTATGTATGTAGGCTTGCATGTAAGTATTTTATTGTAGATATTTTGTTAGTTTTGTACATAATTTTATGAATCTGTTTTTGTCAAGCGTGATAAAGAGTACTTAAATAGTTCACTAACTAAACATTCGCATGACAAGTACACAATGCTTTTTAATATGCGAGTTCATTTTTACATTGTTTGTTCACTTTATTGAAACGTGTGCGGAATATAAACATCGCACAAATGAGAATGTCGGGGCATGTTTGACGATTGACCTGATTATTTGTTTGTCTAGAGCGTTGGAACAAAATAAAAATCCTTATTCAAAAATATTAAATTGACATAAATTGAGTTTTAACATTGATTCGCATTTAAGACCTTTGCATATAAAAATATAAGACACCCAGACGTTAGCCTAATTTTCAATTGATGTTAATTAATATGATGCTAGGTGTGCCTACAAACATACATACACTGTGTTTTCATAATATCTTTCAGCCTGTGTGGTCCTAATGTAGGGGTGCTCTTTTAATCTAAAGCCGCCAGCCATCGTTTTTATTGTTTGCCACTTGTCTTAAATATGTATAATGAATGAGTTATTATGCACTTTTTCGCTTTTCAAGATGTCTGTCTGGTTTAACGACGATGAACGTTTACAGGTGAAATTTATCACTTAGACTGCCGAAACAAAAACATTTCAAATAGAAATTTAAATTTGTTATTTTTTACTTGGCTTTAATAAACACAAGCATTAAAAGTGAAATCGATGATGACGCTGATGTGTTTTTTAACCATCTTCATAACTTCTAAGGGAACTACATACATACGAGTATGTTTGTACCTGTCTGCTGGTGTTTGCTGCAATTGTGACACCAGCTCTTATACGCGACCGCTTAAAATGCTCGCTCATACGCGTCTAACTGGCTCGATACCTACTTATGCATGTGATGTTCGCCGCATTTGTAAATATTTTGCTAGTTTCGATCCTAAGATGATGATTACCTGTATGTCTGATCACACACCATTCATGCTACACAGTCTAAAGTCAACAGAAAGTAATATTTAAGGTTTATTTTCCATTAGGTTATGGTTTTCGAGTGTGATTGAAAGGGAAAAATCCAAAAAAAGAGAAAAAAAGAAAACATTAAGCACATCAAAAGGATACCGTCATGTGCCCGTCATCGTTTGTTTTCTTTTTTTTACATTTTCCAAGTCCTTTGGAAACATGTGAAGTATCACATTCCTTTATGAGAGCTTTTTTGAAGACTTGAAACAACTTTTGCATTTCAAACAGATCCTTGTTTTACCTGCCTTTTAAGAACGTTAGCATCGCCCACACTGTAATACATTGCTATAAATAGAAAAAAACAACATTAATTATAAAACTTTACGAATACTATGTTGACATACATACACAAAAATAAGGGGTTTCACTTAAGGGCGGGTCGATGTTGAAATTCAAAAGATTCATGTATGTAATATGACATCGTAAAAATGTCCGCAGCAGTTTCCAATGGTGGATCGGATCAGAGAGGTTTAATTTAATTTTTAATGCATCTGCAGCATGCATCCGGTCTGGCTTATGTTGACTTTGAAGGTATCGGGATCATATCGCACGATCTTAGTGGCCAATTCCGTACGAGTTAACTATATCGGCAAATCATGCATGCGCAATATCATTCACTGTGTGAAACGTATCGCCGTCTTGTTGGAGAAGAAATTTGTTAACACTGATCTAGAGCGCTCAGCATTAGCAATGGCTTCAGCAACGATGTTTTCCAAAAATTACGAACCAAAATTGTCGCCAAACCAAAATCCGCCACCAAACATTTTCAAGCAGTTTATTTTTTTATAATTATTTGTATTGAAAAACTTTCACTTTTAATCTTTAAGGGGTTGAATTTCCAATCCCCTCCCCATTGCTTCCGCGTCAGCAAATGAAAAAATATTTAATGTTGCTTCGTTACTATTAGTGATGATTGATCAATTATTCCATCGCTGAAAATCATATGGGAACAACAAGGATAGTTTAGTGAAGCACCTCCAAAAATAAACTACCAAAGTTGCGTAGAGTTTAGGAAATGTAATTTCATTGATTGCCGACGCCTTCGGCAACGCATGTGTTTCAGTTACGAACCCTTAAAGTTTTGAATATGCTGCTAGTTTTTCTATTTGCTATAATGAAGAAAAGAAATTCATTTTAGAGGTATATTATCCGGAAACAATGAATTCTACATTTGGTAATATCAACTCACCTCTGGTGGGGTATCGAATTTTGTACAACAACCAGTATAAAATGTAAACAATTTTTTGATGCAAATAAATAACTAAATAAATACATATTCATTAAATTTCAACTCTTAATTGACAATTTAACTATTGATAGATGTTAGATGAAAGTTGCACATTTTTAACTCCGTCTATGCGTTCCTACAAATTGTACGTAAGAAAGGATTTATAGCGGTCCCATACCTATTCATTAAAGGGGTAAATATACATATAAATATGAACATATATGTATGTATGTATATTTGAGCTCGGGTGTACAAGAACCTGTATGATTTGTTGTGTTTCGGATCGTTATCTTGTTAAATTATGTTCTCATATTCTACGTCATAACCAGGCCTTTATAACGACTAAAATGCAACAATTTAATTGCAAAGTCGTTTTCGCTTAAGAAAAGCAATAATGCACGGAAATCTAACGTCGTTTTCTTCAAGTATTTTTAAATTGCAAGGAAAATATTTGATGTTATTCTTATGAATCAACTAGCATATTAAGGTTAAAAAAGAAAATTAATTACAGAAAATTAAGATTTTTGAATTTGCTTTTATTTTATGGATGTACCTGTGTGTCTACACAGAAAATTTAAATAGGTATGTTGGCCACCACCGCATAAATTGCTTTCTTTTTAACTTCTGAAATTGTAATAATTTAAAAGCAAGCGGACCGAGTATATTCGCGGTTTGTCCACAAGCTAATTGTAAGCTGTCAAAACGAGGAGACTTAAAAACTTGGAATAGCGTCAATAATTTGTTGTTCTTCGGCCATGCTTTTCATTTTTTTTTTTATATTTTTTTTACTTCATTTGCTCCGCCTCGTTTAGCTTTTTGTATTGCCAGACGTGCATTATTTTTTGTTGAAAATGCTCAAGACCAGTTTCTTCATCTTATAAACGATACACATATATATTTTATAACTGATTTAGTATTATGAATTAAAACCGAAGCAAAATACGTAAAACAAGTTTAGGCTAAAAATATATACATACATTCATAAACATACGTATGTATATATGTATTAATTATCTACGTTTAATCCCCCTATTTAGCTAATAGTCCCTGTTATTTGTTATCTATTTATGGTGTGTAATTTTTTGGTTCTTGAATCGGGTAACCGACTAGTTTTTCGCCGTAAAAGGCTGACTATTAGTTCCATGGACACACTCCAGGAAAAATTAGTCGATTTTCATCGAAGGAATATTAATCGAAAAATTGGTTTTGAGCAACACTAAATTTAAAAAAATGGTTTTGAGCAAAACTAAATTTTTCTTTTAATGGAAAAATAACGTGGGTACATCCGAATGCAATACTTTTCACATTGTATTATTCGTGGCAGTTGACAAACTTCATATTGATGCTAGAGCTCTTGAAATCAAAAGTAAACTTCGCGATTTGTTAAGCGACTTTTATTTTTGAACCGTTTTTGATATTTTTCAAACGTTTTTTTGCTTCATTTGTATTTCCAAAAAGTCCTAAAGAGCCAATGCTGGTATCTCGCAACACTTAGTGACTGGTGGTGTTTATGAAGCTATAGTTTCAATATATTTTTTTTTTAATAACGCATTTATGTACATTATAACGTAATCGAGTAGATTTGACTTGAAGTCTTCTTAAAAATCGAATCGTTTTCACTGCATTTTTCACATTAGTAAGATTTCATATTCACAATATCGCCAAGATTAAGAAAATATTATAATATAAAATATGAGTCGGATACTGGTTTTCATAATATATGCATAAAAAATTTGTTAGAAATAAAATCATTAAGTGATTTGCTGTAAAATGTTTGATACAACAAGTTAGCAGCCAATCACACAGAGCAATCTTGGTTCCGCAGGTGTTGAGTACAGCATAGTATTTTTTGGTACATAACGTGGAAAACCACTGTTCCATCATTAAAATCTAGTGACGCAGTAGTTATTGTTTTATTAGAAATAACAAGTTTGAAAAAAGAATAAAGTAATTTAAAAATAACAGAATGGAAATACCAAAGGCTTTTTGTTTTTTTTAGGGCTGGTTGAGATTTTGTACCAATTGAGTGTAGTACAGATTTTTGTACTACATCTGCCATTAGTGATAGATAGTGGGAAGTTTAGCACTAGCGGAAATTGCACAAATATAAAAAAATTCAAACGTCGACTGCAATACCATCATAATATTCTTGACATGGCGTCTTGACTAGCCACAAATCGTTCAGCCAATGTACATTTTGCTGTTCGCACAGAAATTTGGCTAGTGAAGACCGTAGCTGTTGATGGTTGGTTCGTGTTCATATAAAGTTCTCCGAACAATTGTTGGCAAAAGTCTGTTATACCATTACACAAAATAAACAGGCAAAGTAAACAGTATGTATGTGTGTGTGCGCTCGTCTGTAAATACCTGTAAATAAACTATGCAACCATACAATCTCGATGAGAGACAAAAAATTATGTTCAAACTGAACAGGAACATCTACACGTATTCTTTAAACAAAAGATTGCGAACACATTTTTTTTCGTTATTTGGCAGACGCCTCTCAATGTTGTCTCAAAATAGCATTTAAAAATTTGGCGTCAAATAAAGATTCTGAATAAAAAAGTTGAAAATGAATGGCAGTATGAAGGCGAATTGTTATCAGGTTGCCTTACTTCTACAAGAAGTACAACATTACACTACGTCTTGACTAGCTATAAATATGTTCGCACATTGAGAAAGCCCCTCCAAAATTACAATGGAAAATGTGGTCGTGGTATTCTGTTTAAAGAATACGTGTAGATGGTGCTGTTCAGTTTGAGCATAATTTTTTTCTCTCATCGAGATTGTATGGATGCTTTTGCATAGTTTATGACGGGTGTTTACAAACGAGCCACACACACACATACATACTTTTTATTTTCTCTGTGTATTTTGTTTGTGTAATGGCACGACCGTGTTGTGAGAACTATTTTTGTGTTTAACACTGTTTAAACATTAAGGGACCATCAACAGCATCGATCTTGACTATCTATGGCTGAACAGATTTATGGCTATTCAGACGCCATGTTAAGTTTTGACTCGTTTTTTTTTTGGGAATAAAGAAAAATAATTACCCGGCAACACTGGAAAGAGTAACTTTTTCGTAAATGTTTTCAGCTGTGTTCCGGTAAAACTAAGAGAAAAAATTAATATTTTAAAACTAATTCCTCGTGTAAAAGAAATAAAATACAAGCATATATTTAAACAACTAATGAACCGACTGCAATAATAAAACCTTTTTCATATTTTAGATCTTCTTACCGTCGGTCTCTATCAATAGTGTCCAACCATACACTATTACATGAGAGACATGCAAGACCTATATTTACCTGTGCAGTGCAATGGAAAAGGCGGAAAACTGCTGAGGAAAAGGTTTGCAAAATTTAATTTTACGTAAGTACATGTATTAACCGGAATACACAAAGGGAAGCACGAACTAGAAAACTTTATTGTAACAAATTTTAGTTAAGTATCCCGAAGAAGCTTTTTAAATATTGTTTTTAGTTTATGCCGGTAAGTTGTATAGTTTAGGGCTAGAAGACCAAAGTACTTATTATTTAGCGTATTAAATATGTAATTCTAGAAAATATTTTATGCAAATGGTTCAAACTGCATTAACGAGTCATCGACACTACGCTACAAATGGAATATAGTAAACAGGTTGCATTAAGCTTTTCGAGCAGAAAACTATAAGAGTTACAATTTTTGTCTAGAGTAGTAGAAACGTTAGAAATCCCATCAATTAATTGTAATACGATTTTCTTTTTAATACTTATCATTGTTTGCTTTTATGTACATCTGAAGTTTTAGATTCACTGCGTTGTCGATTCTAAAGATTAATAAAATGTGCATCTTACTCCCCTTCTGCATGCTGTAGGCTAATTCTATTAATCGTATTAAAACTTATGCCTTTCAGTTGTTTTATGAGTGATTTTTTTTTCAGAAATCTAAAAGAATCATCGAATATTCACCGAAAAAGATAAATACAACAAATTCATTAGAATTAGTTGAAATATGGCGCCATATGACAGTTCAAGAATTATCGAAGTCAGCAAACCGTCTTTTGGGTATGTTCTAGTTATCGAAATGAACTTTAAAGTACAAAAGAGTTTCTCATAAATAATATGACTTTGTAGAAGATGTCCAAGAAGCTATGCTGTTTGTCAAAGACGCCGATAACATTGAGCCAACAGCTCAACTACATGATTTAAAAATCATACAAGAAATTGTACAAAAACTTGGTGCTAGAGTCCGCATTGTAGCAGCTCCTACTTCTAAAACAGCAGAAGTTGAAAGTAAAGATAAGGATGTCTTTCCTAGGCCTCCAGCTGTTGCAGAAAAGTTGAAGCCGCGACCACCGGTAGTAACTGTTATGGGACATGTAGATCATGGCAAAACATCCTTGTTAGATTCATTACGTGGGGCTGATGTTGCATCTGGTGAAGCTGGCGGCATCACACAACATATAGGTGCTTTTACTGTTAGTTTAGAGAATGGAGAAAAGGTGACATTTCTCGATACTCCTGGCCACGCAGCGTTTAGTTCAATGAGAGCTCGAGGTGCAGTTGTAACAGATTTAATTGTATTAGTTGTAGCTGCTGATGATGGAGTTATGACTCAAACGAAAGAAGTTATTAATTTAGCGAAGGAAGCACAAGGTATTGCCAGTTTATAAATATATTTTGTAACGGTTATAGTTTTTATTCAAAATATTTCGAATCAAAAATGTACGGTCTCTGGAGTTAATATTGACCTTAAATCGGTCAATATCACTTTTAGAACGGAACGGAAAATGGTCTTTCTACAGTGACTTTTTAACTGCAAACTGTTAAATAAATATAGACAAAAGTACTTTCATTTTCCAAACAAAATATAAAACTCAGGAAATATTATTATTTATTAAGCGAAAAATAAAACTTGAAAAATTATTAATAAAGTTAATTTTTTAATAAAACTCAAACAAACAAAGATTAAAACATCAAATGGTTGGTGGATTTCTTGGTCTTTGAAATTTGAACAATAATGATTATTTGCGTTCCCGGGAATTAACAATAACAGGGAAAATTCTTCGCGTTTACATCATATTTTTTGTTTTTTTTTTTATTTTCTTAGAATTTATTTCCTAAAGCTGGGTTTTACGTTAAGTTTAATAATTTATTATAGATTTTTTTTGATTGCTCTTATATTAATAAACTAATTATCAAATCTTTACGGTTTCAATTAAAAATGTTTTCCTTAAATATACTTATTCACTATCAACGTGGCGTGGCGCAAGATCTTTGTAGCATCGTCAGGAAATTAAATATTTATTAAACATTTTCAAATAACAAACAAATAATATGTACATGTATGAAAAATGTTTGCCGTAAGAAATTAAAAAAATATTAAAAAAAGTTTTATTTAGGCTTGAGTAATAAATTGAAAAAAAAAATTAAGTGTTATTGCTTTTATCAGGCGCGAGTCCGTAACTGTTTCTTGAACTAGCGGTTCTATGCTACTAAGCCTCACACGACCGGTTACATCATAGCCAACATTGTACTATTTCAACAGCGGCCAATCAGCGATCATATCATTGATAGGCCTTTTCATACACACAAATTTAATTTAAAAAATCTATTTCCTTGAGTACACAATAACATTTTCTCTTCCTTTTTAGTTCCCATCATTGTCGCTATTAATAAAATTGATAAACCTGAAGCTAATATTGTAAGTATAAAGCTTGTTTTGCGGTTTTTTTAGGAATGCATTTTGCCCATACGGCACCGATACCGGCACTCAAACAAAAATTAAAAAAAAAAATGTATAAAGTATGAAGAAGTATCGTACAATAAATCAAAAGTAGTAACCGTTATGCATGTTTTTATGCTAATTGCCTCGCGTACCTCCTCAAGTAAAGGACTTTTTGGGTTTTATATTAGTGACTGTTTTCGTTGCGTATGTTAATATACCGTTATATCGGCGATATTTTTATTGCCGATATCTTGAAAAACCTAAAATATTGCCGATATATCTGCAAAGAACGTACTTCCATTTTCCTTACGTGTCGGTGTCGGCTATTGTTGAAAGTAGAATATAATTTTGTAAAAGAATTTTAACTGTCTATATAAACTTAATTTTATGGAAAGTTTGCAAGGATATATTTTCTTAAAATAAAAAATGGAACAACGCCATATTAGTATGAATTTATATTTTTATCTGACATTCCTAGTGCCACCAGTTAATATTAATTAAATAGATATTTATTCGTATATAATATGGTGATATTATATTGTTTTAGGAAAAAACTAAACAAGAACTGGCACAAATGGGCTTGGCATTAGAGGAGCAAGGCGGTGATATTCAAGTTGTACCAATATCTGCAATAAAGGGGACTAATCTTACATTGTTGGCAGAGGCAGTGAGTACTCAAGCGTCTCTAATGGGTCTTAAAGCCGACTATACAGGTTTAATGGAAGGAGTCGTTGTTGAATCTAAGACAGATCCAAGAAGAGGGTAAGTAAAATCATAACATTGATTGTCAAAAGTATTGTTGATGCATTTCCGTCCGCAAAATATTTTTTATGTTTTCTAAGAATTCCAAAAATATTAGTCTTCAGTAAATTTGCTGAAGTGATTAGAAAATACATATAATGGTTACTCAAAAACAGATTGTGTTTCGGCTTCTTTTTAAGAATATATGAACATTTTGAATACACTTAATATTTTGTAATAATATAAATTTTGAATTTTTTAGTAATTTAAAATATCTTTTTAAATAGTGGAGCAAAATTTAGGCAAGTTTTGGAGTAAAGTAAAATAGGGTTCTCTCTAGAGCGGCAC
This sequence comes from Phania funesta, assembly GCA_963932375.1. NCBI lineage: Eukaryota > Metazoa > Arthropoda > Insecta > Diptera > Tachinidae > Phania > Phania funesta. Next base: position 396,810 of record OZ010652.1, read on the forward strand.
ATATGCCCCGTTTTTCACAACAATTTTTTATAAATATGTCTGAATTTCGTATACGAGCCTTTAGTGGCATTGTTAACATAGACATTCTCTGGAAACGCAGACGGGAATAAATCGAATGGTGTTAAATAATATGACCTATGGGGTCATAGAAAGGAAAGCACACAATCAATAAATATCTCGTGATGATTCGCGAGTTGTATGGCTTCTCGCAAGGGTAAGCCACACGTTCAAATTTGTAGAGAAAAAGTAGTGATGGCGACAAATCGAATACATTCCAAGGATTATGTGCAAAAAAATAGTTAATCGTAATTTTTTTTATCGACTGGTGGTAATACAAACTTTAGTAATAATTTTGATTTTATGATCTTAGATGATTCCGATATTGCTTTTTCATTATTTTTGTGAAATTTAAATTATTGAAGCTCAAACAGATTCAAGTTTAAGGCTTTTGGAGTTGGTAATGTTCTATTTGTTTTGTTAAATTAATTTATCTGCATGTATCTTGTTATTTTAATCCGTAAGTTAATAATATTTTAACTACTTCTACTTTCCCTACATGCTTTAAAATAACAAGGGTTGTACCAGTTCCTGAATCAAAGCATGTAAATAGTCTATATCTATTCTTCTTGCTTTATCAAAAATATGTATTTGTTAAGAGATATAATACAAAGTCTCTTGTAGATTTTTGGAACGTTTCGGCTATGTGCCATCTTCAGAGTCATTTTTCGTGAGAACTAAAAATGACACTGAAGATGGCACATAGCCGAAACCGGTTTGTCTCCAAATCGAACTTGACAAGGAATGAGGGAAATCCGTTCCAAAAATATACATCAAAACACCCTGTCGGAATATCAAATCAAGAAACAAAGTCTCCTCTTTTGAAGACTAGGATCATTATTATTTACGTTACTCCAGAAAAAATCAGGATATCTCTTGATCTCTCTAAAGCGTTTGACTCGATAAATCTTATTAGAAAACTTAAGTATGAATTCAATTTCTCCAAATCTTCGTCCGAACTTACATGTGTATATTCCTATTTGCTAGATAGGCCTCAAATTGTTCAGTTGAATGGTGTTTGTTCTGTCATACGTCTTCTTGCAGCTGGTGTTCCTACGTGATCAGTCCTAGGACCTATTTTTTTATTTTGTACATCAACAGTCTTCCTGTTGTGTTGACACTTCCATATGTGATTTATTTTTATATGCTGATCATGTTTTTCTGTTGTTCAGAAACTGTTTAAATTATAAGAAAGTGCTGGAAGATAAAATTAAATTTAGTTGCGGTCGGTTCATGAATGTACTTCTGATAACTTACGAACTGTAAACCCCTCAAAATGTTAGGCTATAATGTTTGGGTATTTATATCGTTTTTTGTGCTGATGTACCTGATGTTTTATGGGGAATGATCGAATTAGTTTTCGTTGTTGGAGTTTGTAAGCCAACTCAATTGTTTAGTTGCTTTACGGTTTTGGGATCCATGAGAAACACTCGAACCCTTCTTAGTTCAACATTGCGAGATGGTGGAATATTTTACCTTATCATTTACGTAGTTTTTGAATATCGAATGTTTTTAGACTAAAACTTATGGAATTACTTTTGTGTTCTGTAATTTAATTAATGATAAATTGATATACATAAGTACATGTATTTACTTACTATACATATGTATATACTATGACTTAAACTTTGCTACTGATTGCACCTGATTATTATTTTTTGTTCTCAATATGTTTTTATTTATTTACGGCTAGGGAGGCACAATTTAAGATGTACAAAATTACAGTTGTAAATTACAAGAAAAATGAATTATAATACGATTATAAATTAATGTATGTAGTACTATGCTTCATATCGAACCTTAGTTAGTTTTAATTTAGGTGAAGTGCTTTGTTATACTTATATCACAAAATTGGCCGAGTGGCTTTTTATATTTCTACGAAGAAAATAAATAAACATAAAATACAATTAGATGAGTTATCTTAGCAATCTCTCATATAAACAAAAAGTAAGAAACAAGACAGTGAATTAGATTTTCAAACGTCACCATCTAGTGGGCACCAAGTAAAGACAAGCACGGACGCAGCTAAGATTTGAGGGAAGTATTAAAGAAAACAATAAATTTTTCAATTTTTGTAAACATTTCAATTTAATTAAGCTTAAAAAATAACAATTCCTATTGGTAGGTAGGCATGGGACAAAACCATACAAATGTATTTATTTTTCTTCTATTCTTAAAATTAAAATACAACAGATTGTTTATTCTCTTTAAACTTTTTATGTTGTTGCATGGAATATGAATCATATTTGGCCATAAGGTCTTGATTCCAAACTTATAAGTTAAATAAATAAATAAAATAAAAGTTCATTAGCCACTTTAGAAAACAAGATATGTAACTAAGAACCAGCTATATCCTAAGTACAAAGTTACGAGTCCTGTGTGATCTACTGTGATTAATAATTAAATGTTTATGAAACGCAACATGATAAAAGAAGTTAAAATCAATAGAAAAGCCCAAACTGATCAAAGAAAATCTCTAGATCATTTTTCTACAATATTAAAATATAAGAAAATCAAGGGTCACAAATGCAAACACCAAGAAACTTGGTTAATTCATTTTTGCTTTTCTGATCAAAAGAAATAACACTTTGGGGTAACCACATTGATCCCAATAACATACCAAACGTTTTATTAGACTCAAACACCTAACTAGGATGAACTGTTTCTCGAGAGCTCTTGAAAAAGTTTTGACGGTAGAAAAATCAACAACCTCTAACGACTCATCATATAAAAGGAGAATAAACTAATTTCCATATCAGTTTGGGGACATTCAATTGTCTATATTCAATAGATTTATAAAATTAAAATAAATTACTCAAATAACCAGGCTTCCATTCAAGCATGTCAAAAATTTCAAACATCAAAAACATCGATTGAACGAAAGCAAAATCCATCAGAGTATTAGCAGGATAATCAATAATGTCGCGATCATCATTTGAACGACTTGATATTGGTTCGCCAGTGTGATTAGCTTCATATTTTCGTGCATTTTTTAATTACTCTTTTCACAGATAATTAAGTGAAATCAATGTTTCGATCATATTTGGTACGAATTTTGTAAACTGTGTTTTCAAACATCGTTTATAAGTTTAATCCAATTTATGATATAGTATTCAATAGGGTTAAGAATTATGCTTAAGAAAGTGACTTGGTGATACGTAATCTTATATTTATTGTTAAACAATTTTTAAATGCCGTGTCTGGTCGTAATATTATACATTCTTTTATTTTAAGAAAGTTGTCGACGGCGATAGTTCAACGCGGTACTTTGCGAAAAGGATCGATTTTAGTAAGTGGATTATCCCATGCTAAAGTCAGAGGACTTTTTGATCATAATGGCAAGCCTTTGGAGGACGCTGAACCGGGTACACCAGTAGAAATATTAGGATGGCGGGAACTGCCACTTGCAGGAGACTTAATACTTGAAGTTGACTCAGAGGTTTCTATAACACGACTACTTGTTTGTTTGAATAAATGAAATAATCCTTTGGATAAACATTTTCTTTAGAAAAAGGCGCATTCTGTGCTTAGGTATCGAACACATGAAGCCCAAAAGGAAAAGGCGTTGCAGAGTGTTGAAGAAATTCGGAAGAAAGAAGAAGAACATTTGGCAAAATATCGAGCAGAAAGAGATGCACGTCGCTTGGCGGGAAGGTTTCGTATGAGATACGGCCCGAGACCCAAAGAAAACATACCTAAAGACACTATACCTCGAGTCAGTGTCATAATTAAGGGTGATGTACATGGTTCCGTTGAAGCGATACTTGATGTATTGGAAACATATAACGAGAATGAGAAGTGTCGTTTGGATGTGGTTCATTACGGTGTTGGCAATGTATCGGAGTCTGATATTGAATTGGCGAAATCTTTTAACGCCGTCATCTATGCGTTTTCCGTTGACCTACCACTTAAAATTACTAGCGATGTTTCGATAAGAACTTGCAACATTATTTATCGTTTAATTGATGATTTAAAAATTGAAATAAGCAATAAGCTGCCTCATCTTGAAATTGAAGAAGTAACCGGTGAAGCAAATGTATTGCAACAATTTTCTATAACGGAAGGCCGAAAAGAAGTACCTGTTGCAGGTTGTCGTTGTACAAAGGGCGTATTAAAAAGAGCACATAAATTTCGCTTAGTGCGAGATGGCGAAATTATTTACGATGGTAAGATTTAAAATAATGCTTATGCCCCAAATGTATGTCATATTAATAATTTATCCTGTATAAAATAGGACCACTCGAGTCTATGAGACATTTAAAGAATGAAGTAGATTCGATCAAAAAAGACGTTGAGTGTGGTTTGCGTTTCAAAGATACCAAAATTATACCTCAGCCTGGTGATATTATAGTTTGTTATTCAACACGAACGGAACCACAAAAAACTGGTTGGGATCCGGGTTTTTAAATTCTTAAAAATTAATTAGTTTGTTTAACTATTATGAATAAATATAAAAAGAATTCAAAGTCATCTCTAGCCTTGGAGTTCAAATTACAAATGGGAAGCATTGAAAGCATGAGTTGTTTAAAAATGTATTTAAATTTTGATATCCTTCACCGAAGGCGTAAATAGAGGTTTGTCATTCCGTTTGTATTTTCTCTAACAAACATATCCGATCTTCAAAAATATACATATATTTTAGAATCCTATATTATATTGTATATTCATTAAATTTTAACAACAAACACAATTTCACCAACAAATTACAAAAGTACTGAACTTTACAAAAATCAAAAATTCACCATAACTCCTCAACACCTTAAAAAAACACAAATAACCAAATTAAAAACAAAGAATATTTTGCGAAATATTAACGGTCGTATGCAATAAGACGTAACAAATACCGCTTCACAAATAATTGTTAAGCAAAACTGTATTGAAATTCAATTATTTGTCGACGAATTTGAAAGTAGGTAGGAATTTTTTGGTTAAAAATATACATTTAGAAGCAATATATTTCCAGACTTCACCCAGTATTTAAATATTGCCTTTATCTTATCCGTTGCTAATTTTACATTTTTAACTTTTCAATCATTTTCATTTTGTCATTTAATTTTTTTATTGGTTTGTGGAAAAGTCCAGTGTAAATGTAAAAATTATTTCAGCTACGTACATATCTGCATACAATCAAAATTAATACAAAATTCACGTTATTCGAATACAATTTTCATCGCTAGCAAAAACAAGTCGTGTGAATTCTTGTTTATTCATTTTATTTTAATAAATTTCACTTAATGCCACAAGTTGTATGATTGAAAAAAAAATTATTTTAATACAATAAAAACCTACTTATAGGGCTTTGAAAACTAAATAAAAACTGAGAATTTGTAAAAGTAAATATACAGGCATGTTCTGAACAGACCTGATAATATTTATTTGATCCGATAAATGAATGCCTGACATTTACTTTTTAAAGATTATTTCCTGTAAATGTTGCCCGTTATGGCGTATCCATAGGTGGTTTATCCGTGATCTCCAGTTTGGCAGACTTTTGCCAGCATTTCGACTGGTATCTGATCCTCTACAAGAAAAACTTCACGTATTCCCACAAAAATTAGTCTAGTAGGTTCAAATCTTTGCGGACAATGGACGGACTGCTTCAAAACGTGAGACCAAACTCGCACCTCATGGTATCGCCTGTCGTGTGGCATGTGCAACCGTCTTGTTGAAAGAAAGCACATGCCAACCAAGTCCAATTATTTCATTTTGGGAAAACAAAAATCAGTAATCATAACATGGTACTTTGCTCCATTGGCTGTAACGTTGTTTCGTTCTTGAAGAAATTCAATGATGCCGCCGGCCCACAAACCGCACCAAACTCTTGAACTGCATCTTTCTGCTCTTCACACCAAATTTGGCAATTCTGTTTGTTGAAGTACGCATTGAGCCAAAAATGAACTTCGTCGCTGAATACAATTTTCGATACAAAACACATTGCTCACACAGCACGAATTTTCATAATAAAGTTCAATGATTCGCCAGCGTTTGTTTGTTAGACTATTCGTAGTGAAATGGCTGAGCATCGAAAACTATTTAAGAAATATCGCCGATATATTGGTATCGGATGCTTCTCTAATTAAAATTAACATAAGTTACAAATATAGATACAAATTGTTGAATTTGAAGGACCAAAATTTCTTCAAGCTTATCAATTTATATCTATGAAATTAATATGACCAGATTAAGTGGAAATATTTTCCAGAAAAAATTAATAAAAGTGTTTAACCAGATAACAAAAAGGGGCCATTATTAGGACGCAATGAGCCTAAGTTCCTCGGATATTTAGTGTCATTGTGCGATAGTATTTTACTAACTTTGACTTTAAATGTCTTTAAAGATATAAAAACGTACCTATGTGTGTGTGTATGTGATTACACGCCATAATTACTTATTGATTGTAAAGGATCTGTCCTGTCCACATTCGTTTGAAACCAACACTCAGTGGTAAGACTACTTACATACCTACACATTCAGTTTGCCAACAAGGTACTTGCAAAACAAACAAAATTAAACAACATCAAAAGAAAATTCAAAACTAAAATACTAATTTCTATATTTTCGCTTGTCTTTAAATGTTTTTAAATAACAGAAATGAAAGAATTTAATTTTAAAAAATAATTTAATAGCAACTTAATCACCAGTTCAATTTCTAGTGTCTAAATGATTCTTACTGTTTTTCAAAGAATTTCTTGAAATTCCAAAAGCAAATAAAATAATTCGACATTTTTCAAATAAATCAAAACTTTCCGGTATCAAGTTTAAAAATGGCTGGAAAATCGAAAGTTTAAATTTCACCAATAAATTCTAAATTCACTAGAAAGTCGTATACATACGAGTACATGTCTGTGTGGAAAAGTATTTAAATTTTATCTCAAAATACAAGTCCTAAAAGCAAAATAATATTTCCGGTTAATATCTAATAAACTGTTATTTTTGTCGTTGTTCATTGATTGCTAAAGTTTCGTTTAACGGCAACAATTAGAAATTATTTTAATTAAAACAAGTATTTATTAAAAAAAAAACAAAAAAAAAGATTTGTGTACATATGTATGTATGAGTATTCGTTTAGTAGTACATACATATAAACATATATATAAAACATATGTATGTAAAAATGTATGTATGTAGCAATATACGAGTACATACAAATGTCCACATAATAATGTTAGTACTAATGCTAGTCACCCTTCACCCACATGCCTGGGATAAAACAAACAGAAACGAGATCATTGTGAGCGGAACTAAGAGCTGATAAGCAGCAGTAACGTATCAAAACCATTTATTATTCTTTTGTAAGAAACAAATTAAAACAGCAATGAAAATATGTACTTCATTGAAAGTGAAGAATTATTATTTTATCGTTAAATTATTGCAAAAATGGGTCATTTTCAAATCAGAATAAAACAAGTAAACATGCATTTCATTCACACTTGCATTAACTGCACAATTGCAAAGAAGTAAATCTCATTTTTGGAACAATTAATAAAATAAAAAGCAATTTAAAGAACAAAAATATGACATTTAATTAGAAATAAGCAAAAAGCACATTTAGTATTTTTACAATAATTACACGCATACACACACACACACACACACACACACGCACACACTTGAATTGGTGAATTTTTAAAATTTTTATTTTTAGAGAATTGTTATCGTCCTAAGTAAAAAATAAATACGAATGAACAACTATGTACATATGTATGTATGTATGTATGTATGTATGTATGTATGTATGTACATACATATGTATGTATGTATGTCAGTATTCTAAACGGAAGTTTTATATGAATATGTGTGTATGTATGTAAATGTTTTTAGTGGTTAAAAAATAATCAGTTTTTTCTGAGAATTCCGAGATAAATTGTTTAATAAAACCAACGTCGTGCTGGTCATGCTTCAAAATCATATAATTAGTTCGAATATTTTCGAACTGAAGGATTGATCCTTGTACCGTAAAAGAAATTAGGAAATTAGGTTTTGCCGAAGCCAAACCAAAGTGCGAACGACGAAAAATGTTGGGATATATGCTGGTATAGACGATTGTTAACAATATTTAATTTTACTCATTTTACGCAGGATACTTCTTAACTTTTTTCGTAAACATATATACTATATTATTCATATGTTTTATCCATTCACCGATATCATCGGTATATTCTATGGTTTGATACACTTACAAATCTTCAGTAAATTCTCGATTTTTTTGGAATTTCAGATAGTAACGGCTAATGGCAAATGATTCTTATGTTGTAATAACACTGCCGTAAGACCAAAAAAGGTAAATTTTAACAAAAATTTCAATTTTTTTGGCTTAATGTGCATTTAGTTTTACTTGATCGATTTAAGAATAATCTTCAATCATGTGGTGAATGCTTATAGTTGAGATATGCAACTTTAGTAGGAGACAATTCGGTTAAAAAAGTCTTTCACTTGATAATGACATTTAATACGTGTGAGGGCCATTTCAAAATAATCCAAAAGAATCAAACGTAATCTTTGAAAGTAGTCGATATTTTTTCGATTAATTTTGATTTTTTAAAATTATTTTATAGTAATCGTAATTAATTTTAGATTATTAATAATCAAAAATTTCTTATCGGTAATTTAATCATTACGATTATTTTTAAAATGTAATCTAATCGATTACTAGCCGTAATCGCAATCTAACAGCAATGGACGAAAGAAAGTAAGTTTAACATATTTGGATGTAATAAAAAACAAAAGGTTTGGCAAAAGACAGAACGAAGAGCTTCAACCTAAGACTTGATACCCTTGGTAAAGCATAGAGATGGCTCCATTGCTTGTTTGTCAGCCGCTGGGTTTAGAACTTCAGTTTTTGTTAAAACAACTATGGCGCGTTTTGCATGTTTAAAATTGTTCAGTGATAAGTTAAAGCAGTCAGTGGACGGAATAGGTTTTTCAGAAAGCCTGGTACTGGTACTTCTGGACTATTGAACAATTATTGGACTTTAGAACTGGGCATAATAAGCACGATTTGAAAATTGCTCTACCCATTCAAATCAGATAGAAACTAAACAAAAGAATTCCTTCAAATATTTAACATTATTGAAGTTTCATCTTTTTATTAGATTGCGTAAATATTTTGTGCAATATTTACCTTGCCTTACCTTAGCTTTGCTTTGATTTTATATCTTACAAGAACGATATGAATTACTAAAAAAATTCAATGATAAGTCTGCGGAATATTCAATGACATCCAGTCAGTTTTAAGAACGTGCGAAGCCTTGCAACCTGCGAATCACTTGAATAAGGGGAAATTTTTCTTTTTTTTAACGATTATATCTTCTAAACTAAATATGGGGGCTCAATTTCTTATTAAGACTATATTCGGGCAATTAAAATGTTACTAATATAGAAAGTTATTTATGCTTATTGTGTTAATAAAATAGTTTCTTTAATTAGCTGTAATAAATTAAATCGTAGTAATTTAATATTAATGGTAAAATAACACAATTTAGTAATAGGTACTGCCACCTTCATATATTGGAATTTACTTCAAATATTCGGTTAGGCGTTGAGTGGTAAGGCGATCAATCAGACTCAATTCAGACTCCTATGTATAAAATTGCTTTCCGCCGACGTATACTTCTATAACAAGCCACTCCTAAATATTTTCGATTATACTAAGATCCGGAGAATATGGACGCCAATTTAGAAGTTCTACAGCTTGCTTACGAAACCAGTGTGAATTGGACCGTTGGCATGTTTATAATTCCACGGTATGGGTCCAAAGAAATTTAATTTATTATAGGTTAATAAAAACAACAAATTTTCTTTAAAAGAAAAAAAATCCGTTCCCCAAATTGTCACCAAATTAATAGTCGAAAATGTTCTAATCACCCGATATCTGGCTTACAATATGTGTTCGTCCTAAGTTGATAAACAGAAATTCCTAATTAATTGTTTCGTAATGTAAATTTAAAAATGTTGCTTATTAATAAAAATGTTATTAAATTTGTTGCTATTGTAATGTATACACATACATACATACATACATATGGCTGTATGTATGTATGCATGCATGTACTATTATTTTGCAAGTTTAAATGTTATGGAAACGATTTGCAGAGTGAATTTAATCGTCATTTTCCTGTTAATGAATGATACTAATTGTTTTATGTAAAGTTTATTTCGTTTATGTGACGACTACATGAATTTTCGTTCCAGTATCAAATAAAATGATTAATTCATTGTCAATAAGGTTAGTGTCAAAAGCTCTGGTGCCAGATTGGACTCTAAAATGAGCAGCCAGCAAGGCTCTAAAATGATCCAATCAATATACTTATATTAACTTAGTGGCTCGTTTTCTCCGGAATGGTGTGCCTTTGCTGTAACGATTTAGTGCCAATTTCGATAGAAAATGTTGGCAGGGTGGGTAGCTGTTGAAAAATAAAAAACACATGCAAGGTTCGGCTTATGTTTCACCAATGGTTGTTGGCGCAGCTAAGTATTTTGAAATTGTTCAGTTATTTATCCTGCCCACTTTAGACGAATTTCGAGCAGTACGCTCACAGTAGTTCTTAAGAATAGTAAATTGATAATTTATATGTCTATAGTGAATAAAAAAATGCTTTACTTACAACAAGTTCAAATTCTCAATTATTAGAGAAAATATAATTCTGGAAATTATGAGAATGCTTCAGAAGAAATATTGTCCTGAACAATCACTTTATCAAAGTAATTTTTCTTGCTTTTTAGAGAACATCGAGTTGACATTGCACACAAACCTGCTTACGTTTAACATGACATATGTTTGCATTTCTTTTTAAGTGCTGTTTACAGCGCTTCGTAGGCTTTTGGATATTCACTAAATGCTTACAATCGTTGTGTCGGGTTCTGTTCGTAACTCCTCGTGAAATGTATGTGATATAAGCAAAATATGTGTAAGTGCTTCTTACTATGAAGCGCGCTTGTGCTCCAGAGAAAGTACGTACTGCTTTTAAAATCTGAATTACTTTTTGCTCGGATGTAATAAATTATATGTATTGTGGTGTATTTGGCTGGAAACATGTGATTTTGGAAACATGTGATTTCGCTTTACCTAAAGATGCATGTTTGTAGGTGATGTAAACACTTTTCGACTAAATTGGGGACTTGTATTTGTGTGTATAAGGTTTCAACGCACAGGGAATCCCTACTTACTGATCCCTATTTCTTCCACATACGAGTATACGTTACACACAAATATAAACTTCACATGTTAATAATATTTTGTTCTTTAATGTATACATTACATTATCAGATGCACTCCACTCCACCACTTAAAGTCATCCTTTTTATTGTTATTCTTTTAAGCGATGAATCACTCTTCAACTAACAATGTTTTTAAGCAACGTTTTGCTGTAGGTTGCACAAACGAAATACTTTCAACATTTTATAGCACTCAAGGAATTTAGACTCCAAAAGAGAACAATATTGAAATCGCCCCTTATTCTTTGATATTGTTTAGTTTGTGTTAATTAATTGAAATACATACTTACATTTATGCATTATTATACGCATATGTACGAGTATGTGAAATACATAAGAAACATGAATTTAGCTTTAATTTTCAAGGCGGGTTTTCCTTTTGTTCGTTTAGTGTCTGAGAATAACTTCACACATGTGCACACAATTAGTGAATTGTCGTTGCAATCGCGGGGCAAAGTTAAACTTCTCTTAATGATTATTTACAGTTTCAACTTTAAATTCTATTACAGTGGGAGCTCGATTTATACAAGCATGTCCATATTTGCGACTCCATTGCAATTTTTATTGGGTAAAAGAATGTTTTTATCCAGTGGTTGGTTGGTTCCTATAATCAATGCGCAATTTTTTTTGGAAATCGTTAACACTGTTCCTCTGTTAAAGATTTCTTTAACTGAATCATTGTCGTTTGTTGCCGGATGGTTCCGGGCATTTTAAGGACTATTTCTCTATCATCTGTTAAATGATTCTGCCCTCCAAAAGAGTGCAGTTTAAAGTTAGCGAATCCATACATATGTATATAAATAGGCAAAGATAAAATAGTTGACTTCATTTTTTCTCTTTTTTTCGTCAACCGATTTTGTTTCTCCTTTTCTTTGTTTTTGTTCAATAGCTGCTGTTGACGAGCCTTAGTGGTATCAACAGAAAAATGTTGGAAACAATTATGAATAATATAATATACATGCATCTAAACTTTTAACTTTGAATATATTATTTGAAAAATATGATTCTCTTCGAATTACTTTCGCTGTACTACAATTAAATATTTATCTGAAAATTAGAATTTTATTATAAAAGAAGGCAATAACAAACGCTCGAGTCTTGTTAAACTCACACATTTCTAAAAAGTGTTGTAGCTGTAGATACGAGCAAGCATTAGCATAGTGATAAGCTGCTGTCGTATATATATCCGTTCGCTGAAATTTTATACTGATTTCAATACAATAAATAATCTTCTCGGTTAACAAAATCGTGCTTCTATAATGACGAATACTTCGGTTGTAAAGGCTTAGGACACAAATTTACATTCTAGCAAATACATATGGATATAAAGCGGAAGTAATCATAACTATAGCATGAATATATTCATACATATGTATGTGCGTACGTACGAGTACTCGTATTTCTGTGATTGATCGTGTGCAAGTACAACAAATTCATATGCTCAGTAGCACACGACTGAACACTTGCCGTACTTCCAACACAACGTAGTCGGTTACATACCGAGTCATGTGTATATACAAACACAAACAAGCTTTGTGGTTTTCGTTTATTACTCGTGTGATCGTGTTGCATGGTGCCTTTTAGAAGCGATCGTGGGCTTCTTTTACAGTGCGCATTGGCATAAAGGGTCAGTTGCTGACTGGCACTCTGTCCTATCGGTTGTTTTCGGTCAACGTTCGAAAAGTATTAATACTAAAATAATCTTGCAGGAATAAGTCGGGATCCTGCGATAAAAGGATATTTATTTATTTAAAAAATTCACACTCGATAAACATCTTGATTAAAGTGTTACAAATTACTAATAATAAAAAAAAACAGAACAAACTAATTATAATAAAAAAATCTTTTAAACTTTCAATCAGAAAATAAAGTGTGTTACTATTTATTACGCAATTGAAAAGGATTAACTAAATACAAAAATGGATTTATCAAGGCGGTCTCGGTAAGGACATTTACTAAAACATTAAACTAATCTTTTTGAAAGGAAAGTTTGAAATGGGTTTCCACGCATGCACAGCTCTATAAAAGATAAATAACGGTAAAACTAAAGGAAATAAAGTGGTGATTGAACACATTAAGGAACACACACGTGCCTGCTCGGTGAAAAATATCTTTTATAAGAAAATGTTAAACGATGATGTGACTTGTTCACATTTTTTCGTAGTAAAGATTTAACACCAAAAATATTTCAATTTTGATAATTTATTGCGACAGGACACTTGCAGATAGGCAGCGAAAAATTAAATATCAGTAAAATTCATAAAACTCAAATAATTCTAAATTCCTGTGAGAGTGAAAATTAGTAATTAAATAGAACATGAAGAGGTTTAAGGGGATTGGGTCTAACTTGGGAACTAACGTGGACTAATTACCGACCTAATGATTTTATAGTAGAGTTTCGATTTACATAAAGATTCGCTTTCATCTTTAACTTTCAATTTATGCGAGTTAAAGAGATTTTATATGCGAGATATGTGCACCACTACCGATAGATTTGACTGAGAAACTCATATTTTGCTTAAGTGCTTTTGGTAATGACGTTTTGAAAGACTCTGTTTTTCTTTAGAAATAAAGTTTCTTTTTCCAAGTTGCAAGTATCTGAAAAGTATATGGCAATACTGGGTCTATTATTCGTATCCTTTTTACATTTTACATTTACCAAAGGATATGCCTGAGGCTAACAGAATATATAGACAATATCTGATATAATTTAGAAATTCTTTCATACAAGAAGCTATTCGGTTCACTTATGAGGGCTGAATATATTATTTATGTTTGTAACGATCCAAACACGTCGGACAAACATGGCGTCATTACTTTTTGAAACTGAAATATTGCAATTCTTGTCGTTAAAGAAAAAACAAATGAACCAAGAAATGTTAAACTCATACTACAAACTACATAGATATTCGATTAAAAATATAAAAAAAATAAGACCGGCGCACATAGAACTAATAAAACTCTCTACGGCTGTCATTCCTTTGCTATGAAGCAAGAGTAGTCAATAGCAACAGTACATATGCCAGCAAACACTGCATTGTTCTATGCTGCAATTGCTTTTTAACAGCATTCTAGAAGCAAATTAAAAATTAAAATAAACTTGTTTTTAAACAGCAAATGCAATGGCAAAATATTTACGATATTGCTTAAGCTATTTTTGAAAAAAGAAAACAGCACATCAGTACCAAATGTTTGCTGCTACCTTTCTTGCTATTTGGTAATTTTGAAAAGCTATAATGGAAAATCTTAAACAAATCAAGTTTACCTACTTGCGTGTTTAGTCTTCCCATAAAATAAGGGTAGAGGATAAACAATAACTACAATGGAATTTCAGGTTAATAAATCAAATTATGTGTATTTAAAAATTCTCTACTAGCACAAATCACGGTTGCTGTACCATTTCCCAATGATCTCAATCTGATTGCTGCCAGATATGTGCTGGTGATATCTTCGTTGCTATCGTATTTTCAATAGTGCCGGCATAGAAATAGCATAAATGAATTAACGAAAGAAAGAAGTGCTGTTTTGTGCCTGCAAATGTACATTTATCTTCAACAGCAAAATTTATAGCATAGTACAGTATTTTGTCTGCTATATTGCTATTTCGTGGCTAGCATTATAAGTACTGATATTAAGCTGATTTGTGTTTTTATTAAGTCAGGTTTCACACTTTGAGATCACATACTCGTATTTTCCTTGAAACAACGTACCCTCCTGCTATCTATTCTTAAGTATTAACGCTGAGTAGCGATATTTAAATGGACTTGAGGAATAGATCAGGTACCACGTAGTTTGCAAGAATAATTAAAATGTCAAAAGAAAATCAAGCAGCACTCACTTAATATTCATAACTCTCATCGAGATCGTGAATTTTGATTCAATACACACGTCCTAATAATTAAAATGTAGCACAAAGAATACACGAAAAGGTCAAGGAACATTTGTTGGTTTCTTCACTCGAGTTATTTGAAATGAAAGCGTAATAAACATTTTAAATAAAAAGTTTTCCTTAAAGCAAAAATAGCAATAAGCGAATCTCTTTACGCGGTTGTATGTTCTTAGTTCTACAAAATGTGTAAATATTGAAAGTGCCAAAATACAAACGTCTAGTGTTTGAAACTTTTTGGAACTAAACTCATGTGTTCAGACAGCTATAAAGGTATAATAAAAACGTGTAATAAAAAGTACCTTCCTTCGTACTCTGTACTCAACTCGTTGATATTAATTAAATGTTTTTTTAATCGGCAATAACTTGAGCAGAGTTAACGATCTTGAAGAATATGAGAACAAATTCATGTGTAAAGTGGACAATTATATTCATTTATATATATACATATGATTCAGAAGCGGATCGTTAGTTTTAGAAGGGGTGGGGGGCGGAGGGAGAGTGTTCGCAGATGCGGTCGGTTCGCAGATATGTCGGTTACTATAGCTCTGGTCCCATTTATGTTTGTCTTGAATGTGTATGTAAACACATGCAAATGTACTAAAAAATATATAAAAAACTTTATTCTCTAAGTGATATGAGTTGTTTTCACCGGTCACAGAAATCTCTTTTTGCATTAGAGTCATTTTCACAAGTCACAAGACAAGTTCATCTAAACCAATCTACACAAATTTCATGCAGGGATGGACATGTTTTTGTAAATGTAAGGAAAAAACTAATTCCTCAGTATTGGAATAGAAGCTCCATATTTACGCAATGTTATGAAAAAGTTTGGCTTTGCTTCATTAATGCTTCTAATTCGTGTTCCATACTTTTAAATAGATTGTTATGCAATCCTTAACAAGTTTTACCTTGTCAGGTTTGTTGTACCCTCCTCCATGAGTGTGGAATTCCGTCGCATAGCGTTTCTGATGACTCCTGCGAATTTACGGATCTACATCTTCAACCCATCTCTCAGATATGCATAAGAAATTTGGCCAGACTAAGCTCTTCCTCCAGGAACAACACTAGCAATTTTCGCAATATATTTGTGGCTTTAAAAACGCAAAGATGAAATATGGTTTTGGAATGGTCACGATACCCATATTATGTTCATATTGTTGTGGCAAACATATAATGATTCTTTGAAAATATTATAAATATTACTTTGGTAGCTGTAAGCTAACAAGTTGTTGTTAACATTTAATCATTAAATGATATGAATATAAAAAAAAACGATTGAGCTCAACAACACAATTTTTATAAAATTTTTACATATGAAAGTTGCTTTTGTGTTGTACTGTATATTGGAGTTGCCAAATGAAGTTGACAAAAAACTGGAACATTTCGTACAATTAATTATAAAGAGTGAAATTTAAATATATTCTTTTTAGGTGTGAAATGTAAAAACACAAGAATAAAAGTCACCCAGTGTAATGCCGGCCTGCTGAAATTCATGCTCTATTCTAAAATACCAAAATTATTTGATATTTTTGAGTTTTTGCATACAATGTTGCTTTGTCTATATCGATGTTGTCATGGTCACTTGTACAGAATTACTAAAATCTTCTCTTCCGCGTATATCGTATATCGTTTACTTTGTGGTTGCATAGTCTGTATCAAAACATGAAACAAAGTTTCCTCTAACTTTTATAGATACATACCCTAATTAGATCAAAAAGAAAGGCTGAAAATGAATCTAATACCAAAACTAAATAGACTGATATATTAAGTATAAATTCTTTGTGTTTTTTGAATTCTTGTTTGGTGTTTCTTGGAAGAAAACCGAGTTTTCTGTGCATCTCTCTTTGTTTTTCAAAATTCCTAGCGGTGATTCTGCTCTTCTGCGAGATTAAAATAATCGTTTATGCGTTCATCTCCGACTCGAAAATGACTGCTTTGTCCGGAGAAAATCTTACCCTAACCGAGACCCTTCTGCAAGAGTCTTATGAATTGGATTTTTGAACAATTACAACGGATTTTCTAAACACTTTGCTGTATTTATTTTTCACTTTTATATTTTTTTTTGTTGAAAAATAAACTAACTTGTTTAAAAATCTGCAAAACGTCGCTTTCGTACAAACTAATTAATCGGTTTTTAGTCGCCTAAGGTAGCCTTAAGAGACTCAGTTTGTTGATTTTTGGCCAAAACAATGTTCACTGCGTGCTCACCAGCTGTACGTGTGTATGTGTGTATATACATGCACACATGTACCCTTAACACTAAAATAGGCAAACAAATAAAAAACGATGGAATATGAAAAATAAAGTGTTATTCCATTATAGAATTTTGTTGATACTTTTATTCTTGTTTCCATTATTAGGCCGGTGCCTTTTATGGCCACCAGAAGTCATGTGCTGGCCACATTTTCGCCCAGATCATATGCATGTACAAACGTTTAAATAATGTACGAGTACATATGTATGTATGAGTATGATTGCGTACGCAATTGAAATTGTTATGAGTTTAATTTTTTTTGTTTAGAGTCGCAGTCGTCAAGTGCTTTTGCTTTCTTACGCTTTCAATAGCTGCCAATGTGGTACGATTGAAATTCTAGTAAGAACTTTTCAAATGTAAATATGCAGAAATTAATACAACAACTATTACGTGCCGAGGCGTGAGGTATTAAAACTCACAGAGTTGGAAAGAATACTTTTTAATTGTTGGGGGATTCTTCCTCAGTATGTTGCACTTGTGGTCTTTTCTAAAGTTCAGCATAAAAAAAATTTTAAAATCTTCTTCAAAGGTTTCAATTGAACTCTAATATTGCCATTTCTATTTTGTTACAAGATCAACTTTTCCCACATAGCCCGTGATTGTTGATGAGATGAAATTTGTGAAATTATTCTTAGGTATTATTTCCGAAAGCCCTTTAATCAACATGACTTCAGGCAGCAAATTTAAATGGAAATTTTGCTCGATACCGAATGCCGTAATTTTACACCAGATTGTTTTTGGCTAAGTTTTGTGATGCGATGTGCAAGAATGGAAGTAAATATTTGTTATAATCAACTGTAGCACAAACTTGCTTAAAATAATCAAATTATTAATTTAATGACATGGAGAATGTGAATGCTCGGCAGTACTTGTTGACGGCCGTCTCAATCAACATTGAATGTGTGATCTTCGTGTAAGATTCTCATCGAAACTTCTTGATTTCATCGACCTACTTACCTCCTAGACTTTCGGTTACAAAATCAATTTTGTAATAGATTTAAAATTGTTTTACTGTAACCTAAAACAAGTAAATTTTTCGAATTGAGGAGAAATGTTCGTTCCTTTGAGTTGTAATTTTGCTGGTATAAAGTTTACTCAAAGATACTTCCGCTATGAGCCAACTTCTTTTTATTTCAACTTGCAAATTGTGTTCGCAAAAATTGTCACCTGAACATTTCAATACACAGGTAGACAATGAACGAAACACGACAAATAATCGATTCGTTTGTTGCAACAAAGAATTTTAAGAAACTAATTTATGCCTTTTGCAATATTGTAGATATATTTTATGTTATTCACGACAATTGTCAACCTCAGCTAAATGTATCGATTATTTTTTCCGATTAATTGCGAATAATAATTTCTCGGCTCGATTAATATTTTTTTTTTGCCATCCCGAATAATACTTTTCATTGATTAATTTTTGTTTGTGCGATGTACACGATTAATTGTTCAAAACTTTTATAAAATGAAAATAAAACATGTTTTACTCTCCCAAACAACAGATAGCACAATTTGTATATAAGCCTCCGATATATGCAGTTACATGCATATATGTATATACATATGTAGATGTCTTATGCAACTAGGCGAATAAACGGTTCATTTCGAATTGAGTAGTATTTTCTTTGCGATAAATTTGCGTTTTCTTGATGTACAACATTCCTTTTCTGTTCAGTTTCAATTTTGTTCTATTTGATTTGAATTTATCTTTTTGTTTGATTTTAATTTAACCAGCAACATCAATTAAGGGACAAATTCAAAATTAATTTCTCTAAGGAATTTCGCTCTCATTTTCCTGAAAAATTCGAGGAGATACGTGGTTACGTTTAGCTCGAATGGCGAGACTACAATGTGTTCCAATGTTGTGCATTCATGGACCATCTCGTTAGCAAAGAAGTATTTTTTGTTACACGACATTGTTTCGGGCTTTAACGAATCAAAGTAACTGTTTGTGGGTGCTTCATTAAGTATTGTCTCAGAGTACTTCTTGAGTTATATCGATGTCAAGCTCCTGATCTAGGACATCATAATGTTAAATAGGCCACGATTATTTCAAGTAATTGGGTTTTATTTCAAGTACGCTTCGTCATTTGGTGAAATCAGTGGTCGCAGCTGTTGCTTTCAACCGAACACGAGAGTTTTTAATGCTTAGGCTGGCGCTGAATAATTACAAACTGTTCGAGCTAAACAATTAATACACAAATTGGCATACCAATGTTTCGAATACACATAAACTAAATACCAATTATAATTATAAACAATGTTCCCTAAATTGTTTATCTACATACTTTTCCTTCATCAAAATGATACATTTCTCTAAACCAAAGCATCCGTGTTTTGGCCTCTCACCCCTGTACGATGAGATGATCATTTTAAAGTAAAAAAGTGATCTTAAGAACAGAAATGAGTCGGTAGTGAGTGGCATGTACTCGCCTTATAAACAGTTCATTTGCTGTTGCTGATACCCGTTTTAAATTTAGGCGATGATATAAATATTTATATTAAGTTTTAATGGCCGGCCAAGCGTTAAAAAGTTGAACAATTTAATTACTTTGATTTTTTCATGTGTATTTTTTATATCATAAGTTTTGGGCAAATATACATACGTGTATGTACATACATATATATGTACAATAATAATAGCCGTGGCAAGCGAAAAATGGGAAAATTAATTCCAAATAAATATTTTTTGTTGTCACTTCTTGTCAAGTTCTAAGAATTCGATTTAACTCTATTTCAAGGAGTATAAAAATTTTTTTTGAATTCTTATTACAATATGTTGACAGTATTAAAAAAGTTATTCATAAAGATGGGATCTACAAGAACAGAACAAATTCAGAACTTGAATTAGTCCTGCGCAACTCATTTGATCATCTCCAATCATGTTTGGTTTGGACATAAGCCGATTTCGGCTATGTGCCATTCAGTGTCATTTTTCATTCTGAGACTCAGATGTGGCAATGACGACGGAAATTCGTTCCAAATATCTGTAGTATTTGTATAATTGGATGATGTTGAAAGAACTCAAAAAAGAAACTCGTTAAGGTTTTTTTTTTGTGAAGAGGGAGTGTCTAAACAACAAATTCATTTTTCCCCAATTTTATCTGGAGAAAGTTAAGAGGTTATACGATCAGAGGTGCGGTAGTTGCTGCGTAGTCTCGAATTTGCGTAGGAAAAAAAGTCCTCTAGTTGTTAATAAATCATCAAATTAAATACCAAATATTTTAATTGTTACGGATTGATATACGTAGAGATGCGAACCTCTTCCAGTCATCCACATAACGATTAATACTTCTAAAATCCGTGTCGACTTCTCTTTTACTTGTGACATCACATCTCATAAGTGATTGTACAAACTGATATGTATGTAACGTCCAGATCATATGTGTGGATGTGTATGTGTGGTTTATTCATAAAAGTATTTACATTTTATCTTCTTTAGAACATGATCACTTTAATATTTAGAAACAAAAAAACACTTAGCAGGTCGACAAACATAAAAATCGGCAAATCGATGCTATTGACAAGGTTTCGCACATCCATATTTATTTTGATCTATTTTCAAAAAACCTTGAAGATATGATTGTTTTTTAAATTGTCATCAGACAACCCCAATACAGATACCACGAGTATACGCCAAACATCTTTTGTTTGTGTTTTATTTCAATGTCTCAGTTCGATTTTGAGAAGCTGGGTGGATGGATAGTGTTTACTAAAATAATTTATTTGTTTTGAATTTTAGGAAGGTTTGCAAATAGTAACAGGCGTATCTGTATTTATATAGAATGTTAAAGATTATTATCATTTGTATAGAGAACTGTTAGCAAGTACTTTGCGTGAGTAGGTTTGATATCGATGAGCGACTGTCATAGACTCAGAGGGTGTGACACGTCCCTCCCATACAATGAAAATAAGGCCTTCGGTTTATCTGGCCAACTTTTAGGGCTAGAATCTTTAAACTAAGTGGCATAAGCGATGAAATGGAACCAAAGAGGTTATGCTTCCCATACAAAGGAAATATTTAGAAAGCAGTAAAAGTTAAAACCTTTAAATTGTGTGTGAGTCATTGCGTTTTCTACCATCTTTAATAAAACCATATGTTAAGAGAACTCCACAAGATAGAGTGACCATAGTTAAAGAGATTAACGCAACACAAATAACTAAAAAATACAAAACAAGATGACTTAAAAAACTTTAAAAAAAGTATGCATGGACCTGAGTACATGAAAAAGAGGGAAATGTAAAAATTCTGACCATTTTCCAAACTTATAACTTTTTCACGAAATCAGACATCGTGATGGAACTTGCCCACATTTTATTATAAATTTCCGACTTTAGATGGGTCCCCCAAATCGAAAATAGTTATTAGAAACCGATGAAAAAAGAAAAGAAAGTTCTAAAATATCTCTTAAACTAAAGCAAATAACTAACTTAAGGACAAAATGTAAAAGCCAAGATGGCCAACTGTGGACGTGCGCTCACGATCCTCAGCAGCTCTATCAGTATTAAATTTAATCAAAACATCAGAATTTGTTACAAAAAATGTTTCAACCACTGTTCGTCGTTTGACAAAAGATGACACGTTATGATTGAATTTTTGAAATTGAACCTTAAGACATTAACGATTTGACATCAGCATAATATATTTTTTTTTCATGCGAAAATGTCGAGATACAAGTCGAATAAGCGTATTTGCAACAACTTTCGTTGACCTTCAAACCCGTTATGAATTCGTGTCTGAACATGCGTAACATATTTGTTCAAATCTTTTTAATGAAGCGTTTAATTATTGTCATTCACATCATTAATAATTCTAAGTGTTTGTTTGCAAACGAAATGATAAAAAAGATCATTGTGGGAAAGTACGAGTATTTATTTATTTATTTTTATTTGTTCTCTCTAAATGAAGTGAAAAGTTGAGTTAAAAAAAAAATTCACTATAAAGCTGCTTCTGCTGCATTTAGCTATAATCAACATGTGATGAACATGTACTCATTCATTCATATGAGAGCCTTATAAATATGTATGTGTCATATTATTCACATATACAGCAACAAATCTTTTTATGCGGAGCGAAACTTATGCCCTTTTGGTTAGTTATGGGCCAAAATGAGTACTAAACTGTGCCTGTACATAATGTTTATAATGTACGATATGATATGTGCGTATGGACTACATAGATCGGATGACATGATGTTACTCTGTACGAGTATCAGCCACAACGTAACGCAGCACACACTGTATGGTATGTTAGATGGTCTGTGTATTTTTTCAATCAATTCAAAGAGTTACTTCAAAACTAAATTTATAAATAAAAAAAAAAAAAACAAAAACAAAGGAAGAAGTTAAGAAGAAGTCTCAAAACGGGAAAGGTTAATGACCTAACACGGCTTGCAGACACTCGCATTGTTTTTTCAAGTGACTGTCTGACATTAAACGAACTTCAAACAGAAACACTTAACGAAAGTAAAGATCCAGAGAATTTTATAATTTGAAACTTTTGTGGCAAATTATCTTCTTTATTCATTGTTAACGTGGTACGCGTACACAGTTTGAAACGAAGGGCAAACTGTGTCAACTCCAATATACGAGTATGTCGCTTTGTAAAGTGGTAGCTTCGTTTTCGAATAATCCAAAAACTTGAGTAGCTTGTTAGGAAATTATTTAATTCTTATGAAGTCAAACATTTTTATATTTAAACCCATTCACGCAATGAACAGCTACCACAATAATAAAATAAAAAAAATAAATTTTTTTTTTATTCTTTCGGTGTTTTATATTATTTGAAAAGGGATATAAAAAATCTTTTATTGTTATTAATTCTTACAAGTTTTATTTTTAATTAACTTTTTATGACATATTCAATATTTTATAATAGTTTTACAAAGAAAGTAAGAAATATTTTGTGTGAGACTGTAATTGTCGTTTAATTAAATAACTTTAAGATACAAAATACATAATTTTAGATTTGTTAAAATTACAGAAAGGATTAAAAAATACATTCATTTAAATGCAGCAGTATTGAGGATGTTTTATAAGAGATAAATATCTACGCATTTTTGATCGTCTGTCATATGTTTACAACAAATTTAATTGAAAATCTGAGAAGTAAAAGTGATAAAATTCATTGAAATGGTAATAAAATTATAATGAGAAGAATGATCAAAGGACTTTCTGTTTTACAGTCGCTGTCTTGTGTCGAATGCCTTGTGTAGCACTGGAAAGATTGTTTTAGCGAAGAAATTCTTACAAAGTTGAAGTTACTAGATTTATAACGACAGCGAGGTCGCTAGTATATTCCACTTGTGGAATATGCGGAATTTATTTGCGTAATAAGATACATTACAAGAAGAAGCTTAGCTGTGATAGCGATTTCTACCCTTCTTATTACATGTCAGTCAAACAAATTGTTTATACATATATTTGAATTTGTCATTCTACATGCTGATGACGAAATGTTTTGTACTACAATGATCTGTTTGAGAAAATAAAAGCACTGTATGATTACCAAGCCACAAAAGTTTTTCTTCGTACAGTTTGTAATTCACAAATATTGTAAACCCACCTCGTGGTTTAGAAACTTTAAAAAAGCAATAGCACTGTCTTTTTTACCTAAATCCTCAGATTCATTCATTCCACTGCAGCAGAGTTATCACTCGTTTAGCAAGAACCTCAAACACCTGTTTACTACATAATTCTTTCTTGTTTGATCAGTTCCCTTCACACCCAGCGTTACACTGTGAGTAAATTCCTTTAAACAAACATGCAGGGCAAATACATATGTATGTATGAATGTAGCTGGCCTTTGCAGTAAATAGGATACCTTGATCATGGCCTAAACTAAACAGCATAAATGCACATACACACATACATATGGATCTGCTGATTAGTTATTTAATAAATTGTTTTTTTTTTTACAAAACAATCACGAAACACAAGCCACACTACACCACACGTGCCCGCCTAAAGTTGAAAAATAGCAATTGTTTTAAAAGTTGCTCGTTGTCGGTTATGTTGTTTGATAATGATGATTATGATGATGATGATGATGTTGCTGCTAAGTTCCTCCTCATTTTGCTTTTTATTTTTTTCAGTTTTTATTTCTGGAAATTGTTTCATGAAAAATGTTTATAAATAACGTGGGCACAGTAGTGAGTGGAGTAAGTTTTTGTTTGGTTTAAATTTCAGCATACCATCACATAGCGCTGTTGAACTACAGATGATGATTATGGCTTCGACGATGATGACGTTAGTAAAATATAAAATTGTTTTATGTGTGAAATAAAATTAATGACCCACCCATATAATTTGTTTCCTACACCAATTGCACGAAATCTAATCTGCAAATTTATTGCATTCGAAAAGAACAATAATTATTTTGTTTTTTGTACAAATAAATTTTAAAATTTCTAATAGAAATATTTCAACGCGTAATTACAGTCCTTTTCTACAAAAACGATTAATGATTCAAACAATAACTTCATAACGAGAGGGTGCAATTCTGTTTGTTTGACGTGAAAATCGGTTTCAGGTTTGTTTATCAAACAATAAATGTAAAATGTTTGATACAAATTTAAAGGCTAAGAAAAAACATGGTTGCAGTAACCATAATTTAACTGCAAGTGAATTATATGATTATAAACAAATCATATTATTATTGTAGATAATAATAATATATTCGCCTGAGAGCGATAGAAAATCAAAATATTGATGTTTACTGCCAGGCAGCGGTTGAGGTACGAACACATGCGACTAAAGCCATCGAATGCTTAAGAATCAATGCTCTAGACACTTAAGCCCCAGCACCATCCATACTTTGCTTAAACACTAAAAGAATTTTATTCTACTAAGAATATTTTTTAATTGATCACCCTAATATAGACATCAACAGCAACTACAATTAATAGACGTTACGAATTTGGGAGTTTTAAATTCCAAAGAAGTTATAAAAAGGATAAATTTGTTTTGTAGAGGGTAAACAAGAAACTGTAAAATATTTAATTGAGTTCACAACAATTTTGTCAATCCAAAGAGAACAACAACAAAATACGTAGAGCAAAAAAATACGTGGATACATAGTAGGGCTACGAAGGTCCTGGTAACTGATGAAAGTAACATAGGACAATGTCAGAATACTAGATTCATTTATTTATTAATGTCAAAACATTGGCGTTAAAGAATCATATTATGTTTTGTTAATAACTGAACGATATGGACCTGAAGGACTTGTGGTTTCAGCAGAACGGCGGTACGTGCTACACGGCAAACGCCGCAACGGAGATTCTGCATAACCGATTTAGTGGTGTGGTTATTTCAACAAGTTCATGCGATTTTACCCTGCTAAATGTTTTCTTCTGGGGTTTTCTACACTCTCAGATCGATACCAATTAGCCACAGTCGATCGATGGCCGCGAAGTTAACACAACTCATCCATTAAAAATTAAACATCTCTGATCCATACCAGTGTACAAAGCCGCGGCGGACATTTCAACGCTATCACATTTTCTACATAATCGCAAAGGCCTTTTTAAATAAAAAAGAACTTTGTGAAAACATCACATTTTTATGGTGTTACAAAGAAAGAAAACTGTCCGAATTAATTAATATTCGCAGAAAACCAGAAAATAAACTTTTTCCCCAGCACACATTTCGAACATTTTTTGCTTCATTTAAAATTATGCCCCACCAATGCTTAATTTGGATTCGCGCCGGCTTAAAACAAAAGGGAATATTTCCTTTGCTTGACTTGAACTTCAGAGGAAAATGTGTCTTTTTGGAAACAACATCTGCCAGCCCTGCACATTATAAGTTTTGTGTTTAGGACGTTGAAACATTGTTTTCATAATTTTTTTTGGAGTTCTTGCAAATTTAATGTTTATTTAGTTGCGCCTTTATTACTACAACAACAAGTGGCAAAGAAGCGACACACATTTTCTCATGCCACTTGATTAACCAGCAAAGGCATTTTTTGTTGCTAGCAAAACAACAACAAGAAGCAATAAAAGAGAAAATTTCAATTTTACCAGATAGTTTTATTAACATCAACGCGGCTTTATGGATTCATGTTCATGCTCCAATATACATACCTACATATACGTGCATGCATACACACGTATATACAACACATCCATACATACAGAACAAAAAAAAATGTGTCTTGTGGCGAAAATGATAAATAGGAAATCTAGCGGGGACTTATTTATCTTATGGAATTTGTACTCAGACGATATTCATACAGACATACTTATACATTTATACAGAAAAAAGAAAGTAATAAAGGGCTCTAAAGTGCAGGCTTTCATGGTAGCTTCTGATTTTTGGATTGATAATTTTTCGTATTTTCCTTAAGAAACTCTCCATCTGATTTCTAGGCAAGCTGCTACTTTAGTAAGATTTTTCATATGATTAGAAACACATTAGAAAGTTTAAAAAATTTGCTATCAGGTTGCCTAGAAATGGGATTGTACTGTACATATCAGGGTATTTTTCCGAGTGTTTATATCCCAAGACCTACCTGTAAACTCAGCTCTCTACCTACATTGGAAGTGCCCTATAATATTGATAAGTGAGTCAAACTTGATCTATGAGGTTTCCTATATGTAGAGTCCTTGCAAAGGGGTAATATACACGCTGTGTGCATTAAGCCTGAACTTGTCCTGGCCCACTACTGTGCGCCTATAACAAATTTGCAAATTTAAAAAAAAATATATATAATTTAGACGATGTTCTCTAGAGGGAACGTGACTGGTTATTTGGCAATAGGGACCGGTTTTAGTTCTAATACTTTGCATGATCCAGCTTAATATTTTTAGAGAACGGAAGGAAGTATTAACGAAAACAAGCAATTCTCTGAAAAATAATTTTTTGGAAAGAGAAACATCCCATTTTTGACCATGAATTTCCCACAGGGAGATGATTTGCTGAAATTTAAACTAAAATCACTAGTCCCAACAAAAGTTAATTTAATTTTGCATGATTCTCACTTGTTCTTTACACTTAAAATGTATTTTAAAATAAATTATTAAATAAATATATTAAAGATTTATTTCGTCGCATAATTTCTTTTTATTTAAGCAACCAGTTAAGTGACGTTTTTATTAAATTTTCAAAGCATAAATATTCTTCTAACTTGAAAAATTCGTATTTTTCGAAAACCAGTCTTCGGAAAAACCCACACAATTGATCACCCTAATAAATATGCTGCATCTGTGTGGGTAAACTCGCATGCATAATTAAATACTTGCCTAATTAGTCCTAAAAACATTCACATATTTTTATGATAATTTTTAACTTTCTAAAAACTTGAAAAGTGCTCATTTCGTTTGTAAAAAGTAGAATTTGAAATTTTCAATTTTCCATCCCTGAATGCAGCACACTGGCGAAGAGTTTGTTTTTTCCCTTCTTAGCACCAAAGCCTTTTGTATCATGCTGCTATTTTGTGCATCATGCACAAATTTGAGACTATAAATAAATTTTATTTTCTCAGCGTCTTAAGAACTTGCAGCAGCAAGAAACACATTAACATTTGAACATTCCAATTTATGGCAGACCCAGTGCAAGCAGTTGCAGTAACAGTAGCATTATTTGCCGCATTGAGTGCGTAAAAATGATGAAATTTAAACAAACAAAAAAAAAAAACATTTGTCTCATTGACCGCATAAACCAACCGTCCAAAGAATATTTTTGCCGAATTCGGTCAGACTTTGAATGAAAATATTTTGTTTTTTCTTCAATTTCTTCTTCTTATAAAGTCTCATATTTTATTCACAAATACGAGTATCCATTCCGATCACGTCGGAAGAAATTGTTAAGTTTTTAAATTAAATAAAATTTGTACAAGGATATTGAAATGTTGCTTTCTTAATTTTGACAGTAAAGTTTAAAAATAGTTTCAATTTTTCCTTGGTTTTCTGTTAAGCCAGCAAGTATGACCGTCAAAAACAAGATTTTGAATATTAGAGCACATATGTATAAAATGGTTTCTTTCTTAATGGAAGAGAGATTTGTGACATGTGGCGACTTTTCATTAATTGACACCTCATGTCTGCAAAATTAATGAATTCGAATTGAGGCACCAAAATTTTAGTAAGCATCCTCCGTCTAATTTTGCATGTCCAACCATACTAACCCTTAAAACAACCACAAACTGGCTGTCGCAAAAAATAGTGTGACCAACTTAGAGGTCTCTGTCGCAAAAGACAAGAAAAAATTCGCTATATTCCTTTAGTTTTCCCATGAAGGAATACATTGCGCTCGTGATATAATCAAAATTAAATTACGATGACTTGGCTTAAGATGGATTTGCTAGTACATTATTAGACGCAATAAACCCGTCCATCATTCCGACAAGACTCCGCAGTTGAACGTATTATATGTATATTGTTTATTCCTGTGTTAAACGGCTGTTATTAATTGAGTTGTTATTTTTGACATACAGATAAAGTTTTAATTTTACACATTTTATTTTTAGTTTTTCAAATTCAAATTCGAATTATTTACATACGTGTAGTATAATAAATCCATGAACTAGGCAACACCTTTTGGTTTCGCGGTTTATTTCTGGTTGAGGATGTTTAAAGGCAAGTCTATGATCACATAACCTTAAAGTACGTCAAACATTTACACAGGGGAGGTACAAAAAGAATTTACCTGACTAATTATATATCATAGGTCTTTAGTTAAGTTTTTGCCGGATTGAAGAAATATACAAATAAATAAAATAATTCAATAAGAAAAGGGTGGCATATGTAATGAGGAGCATAAGCAAGAATGATGCGAAATGATGAAATTGAAATATTGTGCTGTAATATTTTAATATATACCTTTTTATTCATTATATTAAACCACTCGTTCTATCTTTTCGTTCTAAAGTTTTTTTAAATGTTAAAGCTCCTAATCCATTTACATAAATACATCAGTTCGTATTATCGAGAGTGCACTGTAGTATGTTCGCATATGTGTGCGCTACTCTTCACACATCCAAATCTATTTCTTATGGCTTCACAAATAACTTGCATTAATTCGCATGTGATAAACAACAACCCATTCCATTCAGATCAATTCAAATTATTAGGCTTCCTTGGATTTTATTGTCGCATCAAGAGCAATGCTGTAGGTCAAGTGTTCTTTATTAAATATTATGCATCAAGCAATTTGTTTATTATGATGGTAGCAGTGCAACAACAGCATAGATAATTAAAAGGCAACTATAGGCAGCAATGCTTAAGAATTAATTTAAAAATTAATAAACAGAAACTTTAGCGGAAAAAATAAACAAAACAAACGTTTGGTACACAAAATCCCTTAATAATAATGAGAATTAACGATCCATATATTAGGCATAGAATAGCAAACGACAAACTGTCGTCAGTTCAACTAAGAACTAAAGAAATAAAAAGAAAAAAATTAAATACATATATATGTATGTGTGTGTGTGTGTGAGAGTGTGAGTGTATGTATATCATTGTACAATAATACGACTATAATAGTAGACAAAAAGACGCCTGACTAGCATTTAAAAACATCTAAACCCCAAGAATCCACCAAGTAATATGTTAAATATATATTTGCAATCATCACCGTCATAGAACACTCTGGCAAATTCGATTGGTGGCATTCCGATACAGTGAGTTGCTGTAGCAAGCAGTTGTAATCATATGTCGTCGGATATAGTAAGATACTGGGTGTTGGGTAGTGTTTTGGTAATGTGCCAATTTAATTTTGTCACTGCAAGTGGCACGCGACCATAAACGCCAATAGAATAACCTGGCATAATCATGAAATAGTATTGCTGACACATAACATTATGCTCTGACGCCTTGCCCTCAGCAGGCAGTCTGCTGTCGTCTATTTCACAAGTTTCATATACGAGTAAACACATACACATAACATTTGTTACTGTTTTTTTTTTTTATATTGTTATTATATTTGTTAATATGTGTACATCAGTAGTTATGTGGCTTGCCACACCAAATGTGCCAACCATGGGAAGGAACAATGTGTTATCAAAGGTAACTAAACACGAGACAGGTACTGAAAAAGTCTTTTCAATTTAAAATGGCAGGTGACAAATCGTCTAGGCAATCGCTTAGTTTGGTGAGCAAATTTGGATCAGTCCATTGGTCGCCAAGATCATGCGTGAAGTCTGTCGTGTACAGAGACAAGCCAGCCAGAACCTGTAAGACATCATTACAGCTGCAATTGGTGAGATACCGGCCGAAATGCTGGAAAAAATATGACAAAAGTGGAGCTCACGGATGGACCTCCTACAGCGTAACCGCGGACAACATTTACATGAAATATTCTTTAAAAAGTATATAGCCCAAATTGATATTTCATTCATTTTTGGATATTGTATTTTTTTTCAATTTTCAAAACTCAAGCGGTTAAAAAATCACCCTATATTATAAACAAAGAAAATAAAAAACAATTTATGTGACTCATTTAACTCTCTATCAGATTTCTTAAAGAAATCTGTCAAAATTTCACTAGACATTCCTTTAGATGTTTAAAAGAAATCGATTTTTTTCAGTAATTCTTCAGAATTTAATACAAACGTCGGCTATCGCATCATGTTCGTGCCTTTCCATCAGATTTCTATCAGAAATATTGCCAACAAACTCAGAGCTTGTCTCGACATGTCTGTGAGAATTCGTGTTAACTATACTTCATACTTTTTTGGGTCAGCACTCTGGCACAATTCGTATATAATTTTCACATTTCTTCGGGGCCCTGACAGACGACAAACTATTTTGCAGGCTGGGTTACAATCTTACTTGCTACTGAAAGATAAGCGTTTCGCCATTAACTTTTGAAGTAAGAAACTCGAGTAAAACAATCTGTTACTTTTGGGGTTTTCACAGTTAAAATTACAGAAATAATAGAAATTTAATTTATTATAAATTATATTTTTAGTCTATTTTACGCACTTAATATTTTGAGCGTAACTTGACAGTTATATCAATCATTTACAAAAAAATTATAATTTATTGAGGATCAACTTTATGAAACTCCAATAAAGCTTAACCCAAGATATTCGATATTTTATGTGTCTGTCAGTTATTTCCAAAAAGCTCTCTTCTAGTTTTCATTGAAACATTTGTCATTTCGCACTATCTTGACTTATGATCAATTTTAATGATCATAATTTTGCGACACTTTTGTTATTTGTCTATTTCCAACAGAGGCTTGAAAACACAAGCTAAATTTTTTTCATATTAATCTGCTACAAAGACATAATTCAATTGAATTTTCAGGAATTAGTTCGCTGGGGAATGAATTCAGTCCAAAGTCAAGCCACAAGATTTTTAGCTAAAAGCAATTTTCTCTGGATAGATATTGAAGAATAGTGCATTCAAACGTTACGATTCGAAGCCCTCTCCGAACTAAGAATATTTTGATGGAATCTTATAGAAATATCCTATCCTAGGGTATGTGACGCACTTTTTCTTTGGCCCTTCACCGTATACAATGTCCTCAATCCTATCTACATATCTACGAGTACTTACACATACATATGTGCATATATTTGTACATATGTACATTGCTATTTACTATTTAATGCAGTTGAAGTATACGTGAAATTTCCGTTTTGGAAATACACATGTGTAAGAATAATAATGATGATGACACTCTTTGAATAGCCAATCTTGTTTTTTACTTAAATTTACTTGAGGCTGCAGCAGCTTCACCGAAAAGTACAATTTGTATGAGTTTGAGTTTTCCTAAAACCAAAAAAAAAACAAAAAAATTGTTGGAAAAATTAAAATTTTGAAAACTAAAAATAAAACTCTCACAGAGGCATGTGTGCTTGTTTGTATGAAATGTGTGGCGCGGCAGGTCATCACTTGAGTTGTGTTTTTCTACGTTTTATTTTTACTTTAAAATCTAAAACTGTTTTAACAAAAAAATGTTTAGTTTAAAATGTGATAATTATGTTACGAATGAATGGTTTATTGTGGGATGTACATAATAGTTTTCACTGTTCTGAAGACACCCGAGTTCAAGATATTCAAAGTTCAGCATTAATGTTCGATAAAAATGAAATATTAATAAAAAAGATTCGCACACAAGTTATCTGAAGCAATATTGACTCTGTTATCGATTTCGATCTGTTAAATTATCGACTAAACGATTTACTCATATCAATTTTCATTGTAGATTGCCGCTCTTGATAGTATTCATTGTATTAGTTTCAATTAACACGTCACATTCAACATTTGTAAGTATGAATAGTTAAAGGATGCTGGCGAAGTTTGAATTGAAAGAATTTAATTTTTGTTTATCGTTTCACGCTTGCTTAAGTTGGGTGAGCGAATAAAAAGGCAAAATGGCGCACATATGTATCTTTCTGCTAGTTCGATAATACCTGGGGGTGAGGGTGAGGACATTAGTGAATGGAGCGAGTGGAGTTCGCCGTCGGAATGTTCTAGATCGTGCGGCGGTGGTGTTTCATTTCAGACAAGGGAATGTTTGAGAACAGGGTTAGTGTTTGAACATGTCGTGTTCTATTATTGTTAAACTTTTTGATATTTTATTTAGGGCAAACGGTGCAACTATGTGTAGAGGGGGAAATCGTAAATATTTCTCGTGCAATACACAAGACTGTCCGGAGGAGGAACCAGATTTTAGAGTTCAACAGTGTTCACGTTTCAATCATCAGGCATTTGATGGAATATTCTATGAGTGGGTGCCTTACACAAATGCTCCCAATCCATGTGAATTAAACTGCATGCCAAAAGGTGAACGTTTTTATTATCGACACAAGGCAAAAGTTATTGATGGAACGCGATGCAATGATCAAGATCTAGATGTGTGTGTCGATGGTCAGTGTCAACCAGTGGGATGTGATATGATGCTGGGCTCAGATGCGAAAGAAGACAATTGCCGAAAATGTGGTGGAGATGGAACAACATGCCGTACTATTGCCGACAAATTTACCACGAATAATCTGGCTGCAGGTTACAATGATTTGTTGTTAGTGCCAAGTGGCGCCACCAATATACGCATACAGGAAACAGCACCGTCAAATAACTATTTAGCTTGTCGTAACTTAAGTAGTCATTATTTTTTGAATGGTAACTGGCGTATAGATTTTCCCAGACCAATGTTTTTCGCTGGTTCTTGGTGGAATTATCAAAGAAAACCCACAGGCTTCGCTGCACCAGATCAGCTAAGCTGTCGAGGACCCATTACTGAGTCAGTTTATATTGTGATGTTGGTTCAAGACAAGAACGTTAGTATTGAATATGAATACAGCATTCCACAGACAGTGAGTTCAAGTACCCCTGATGTTTACACGTGGACCCACATGGAGTATGGGCCATGCAGTGCGTCTTGCGGGGGCGGAACCCAGACACGCGCTGTCACATGTAATAATCGACTTAATTTGGAAGAGGTGGATGAAAGCTTCTGTGATGCAAACGCGAAGCCAGTGGAAAGTGTGGAATGCGGAACGGAGCCCTGCGCACCTCATTGGGTTAGTAGTGATTGGGGCAAATGTTCTAAAGGTTGTGGCTCAGACGGCATTCAAAATCGTAATGTCACTTGCGAGCGAATATCGCCAACCGGAGAGCATACTATTGAGGACGATGCAGTTTGCTTGGAGCAAGTCGGGAACAAGCCTGCCAATCAGCAAGAGTGCAATCGAGATATTCAAAACTGCCCCAAATACCATTTGGGCCCTTGGTCACCAGTAAGACGATGCTAGTGGTTCTATAATTATTCTAATTTTATATAAATTTAAATTTGTTTGCAGTGCGATAAACTGTGTGGCGAAGGCAAGCAAAAGCGAAAAGTTACCTGCTACATTGAAGAAAATGGTAGGAAAAAAATTCTAACTGACGATGACTGCATAGAAGAAAAGCCAGAAACCGAAAATAGTTGCATGCTGACTCCGTGCGAAGGTGTTGACTGGATAATATCGCCATGGAGTGGTGTAAGTTGAAAATATTAATGCTCTTTGTACAATTAACTAATGTATTTGTTGGTTGTGTTTTTAGTGTGATGCCTGCGGACAAACTACAGAAACGCGTTTTGCAATTTGCGCGTCCAAGTCCGGAAAGGTTTATAATGATGAGTTTTGTGCTCCTGAAACACCTTTGCTCACCAGGCCATGTAAATCCAAAAAATGCAAAACACAGTGGTTTACGTCCGAATGGAGTAAGTGTTCGTCAGCTTGTGGCAAGGGAATTCAATCGCGTGTAGTTCTGTGCGGAGAATTTGATGGCAAAATCATTAGCAAAGTAGTAGAAGATACTAAGTGTGTTGCTACTAACAAACCAGAAGCTGAGCAAGAATGTGAAGGTGAAGAGAAGGATTGTCCCGGTCAGTGGTTCACGGGACCATGGGAGTCGTGCACTAAGCCTTGTGGTGGAGGCGTTAGGCAACGCGAAGTATTATGTTTGGCGAACGGTACGAAGTCAAACAACTGCGATGAATCGAAAATTGAGTCCTTGTCTGAAAAATGTAATGCTCAGGCGTGCACTGATGATGAAGTTATGCCCCTAGAGAGTACAGATAAGCCAGTTAGTGAAGAAGAATATGAAGACGACTGTGACGAAGCAGACGACGACGATGATATTAAACTTGTTACTGACAAAATGAGTGAAGATCTGAATATTTCCGATGGTATTAATTTAGATGAAGAACCAACAATGTCATCGTTAGTAGCTGACGATCTAATGTTAAGTGACAGTACTCCTGGAATCGATACAAATGATCAGGAGAGTTCGACGGATATACCTACAACAACTATTGAAGGCTCTGGGGATCATTCTGAAAGTACTGATATTTCTAGTATTGTTACCGAAGGTAGCGGTGACGATATGGAAACTACATCGGCAAATCCCGACAGCATAGGTTCATCTGAATCCACACAGTCATCAGTTAGTGAAACGGTGGGAACAGAAAGCACAGATACTACGACCGAGATAACAGAAAGTTCTGATTCGACGGAAACAAAATCCTCCTTTACTACTTATAGTTCTGAAACAACATATATTTCAAAGTCGACGGAATCGTCTGACTTTACCGATATATCAGAATTCATGGAAAAGTCAACTGAATCGATTACTACCAATAATGCAGACACAACAGATATCTCGAAATCTACGGAATCATCTACTGAGTCGTCCTCAATAGAATCCTCTGGCTACACCGATAACACAGAATCTAGTTCTACAAATGAATCTGAAACTACTAATTCTCAAGATTTGTCGACTTCTTTAACTACAGATGCTTCAACTGAATCTTCAACATCAACAGAGGTAACCATTTCCACAGAAAGTTCTGCATCTACAGATTCTTACACAGAGACATCTGCATCTACCGAACAGACAGATTCTTCTACGTCAGATGCAACAGATTCAACGTTTTCCGTCGATCCCACAACACAAACATCGGATACAACAAATATTTCAACGGACTCTACAATAACAGATTTTACCGATTCGACTGATTCGTCGATCTCGACTACGACTGATGTTTATATATCATCAGAATCGCCAAGTTCCACAGGCTCTTCAGAAACAACAGAATATAGTGATTTATCAACTTACAAATCCACAGCTAGTGAAACGTCTACCGATGCTACCTTATATACTGATACTTCCACAGGATCAGAATCAACAGAAGTGCAAACTACTGCTAGTTCCGAATCTACTTATAGTTCCGAATCTACTGATAGTTCCGAAACTACTGACATTTCTAAACCGACTGATATATTTGAATCGTCTATTTCTACAGATAAATCAACTGAGTTTCCGGCTACCACTTCTGAAATTTCAACTGAGTCTACTAATATTGTAGAATCATCGTCTGAAAGCATAGAAACGTCTACTACATGGGGAATATCCGCCTCGACAGAGTTGCCAATTGATGTTACAACAGACCTTGGAAGCACAACAGAAGAAAGCTCATCAAGAGAAACTACTAATGAGTCTGACGGCAATTCAACGGAATCAACGACTTCCTCAGATATTCTTGACTCAACAACATCTGATAGTTCCGTGGGCTCTTCTCTTTCAACTGAAGAGTTTACAACGGTTGATATATGGACAACTGTAGAAGAATATACAGAGACAACACCAAATACGTTGCAATCGGCTATTACGAAGGAGTCTAAGTTCAAAAAGTGTAAAGCCAGAAAATTGAAATGTAAAAATACTGAGCATGGTTGCTGTCCTGATGGTAAGCACATTGCGAAGGGTCCATTCGATAAAGGTTGTCCCATAGTAAAAACCTGTGGCGAAACGGAGTTTGGCTGTTGTCACGATGGTGTATCTCCTGCGAATGGTAAAAACTTTGAGGGCTGCCCGAAATCACAATGTGCTGAAACTCTTTTTGGATGCTGTCCGGATAAATTTACTCCGGCAGAAGGCGAGGAAAACGAAGGATGTCCAGAACCAACTACATTACCACCGACCATAACTACTGAGATGCCAGAAGTGGAAACAACGGAAGCCCAAACTCCTGAAACGGACTTTACAGTATTAGAAACAACGGATATGTTCGATACCACTGATGCGTCAGAAACAACCGGTGCAACACTACCAGAGGTCAGTGTACAATCGTGTTCCTTCAGCGAGTTCGGGTGCTGTCCAGACGGCAATACTATCGCATCTGGCAAAAACTTTGCTGGATGTGAAAATGTGGTCGATCCAAATGATTGCAGGAATTCTCTATTTGGTTGTTGCAATGACGGCAAAACATCTGCAACTGGCCCTGATAATGAAGGATGCTTGCCTTGTACTTCCGAACCATATGGTTGTTGTCCAGACAACGAAACACCAGCCCATGGTCCACTGGGTGAAGGTTGTTGCTTAAATTCACTATACGGTTGTTGCCCAGACAACATCAACAGTGCCCGTGGTCCCAACTTTGAAGACTGCGATTGTCAGTATGGACCTTACGGTTGTTGCCCTGATAAAAAAACTGCTGCACGTGGTCCTAACGGTGAAGGATGTAGTTGTAACTCTTCAGAGTTTGGATGCTGTCCTGATAAAGTTACACCCGCACTTGGTCCTAAATTTGATGGCTGCCCCTGCCATACACTGCAATTTGGTTGTTGTCCTGATGGTGTTACTGTGGCTCAAGGACCTCATCACTACGGCTGTCATTGTTCTCAAACAGAGTTTAAATGTTGTCCAGATGAAAA
Source organism: Phania funesta (assembly GCA_963932375.1). NCBI lineage: Eukaryota > Metazoa > Arthropoda > Insecta > Diptera > Tachinidae > Phania > Phania funesta. The sequence goes on from OZ010652.1 coordinate 434,382, forward strand.
AACACCGGCGAAGGGTCCCAACAATGAGGGTTGTACTTGCTTGGAAAGCAAATATGGCTGCTGTCCAGATGGCATTACATCTGCTCAAGGTGACAAATTTGAGGGCTGCGAAAATGTAAAGGAGCCACCCCAGCTGGCTTGTAAATTGCCCAAAGAAACTGGCTCCTGTGGTAACTTTTCTATTAAGTTCTTCTTTGACACCTCATATGGCGCATGTGCTAAATTCTGGTACGGCGGATGCGGAGGCAACGGCAATAGATTTGATTCGGAAGGTGAATGCAAGGAAACCTGCCAAGAATTTAAGGGCAAGGATGCATGTCTCCTACCTAAAAGTCAGGGGCCTTGTACAGGATACATTACAAAATGGTACTACGATTCTGAACGTGGTCAATGTGAAGAATTCAAGTATGGTGGTTGCTATGGCACAAATAATCGATTCGACAGTCTGGAAGATTGTCAGTCATTGTGTTCTGTTAGCGACAGTATTGGTGAGTAAATAGACGTACAATTGTAAGTTAAAATGTAAAATGCTGGTCCAATCGCAGCTCCTTGTGAACAGCCAATGGATCAAGGGCCATGCGAAGGTACCTTTACACGATGGTTCTACGACAATGTAACCGATGTATGCCGTCCATTTACATATGGTGGTTGTAAGGGTAACAAAAATAACTATCCAACTGAACATTCTTGCAATTATCACTGCCGCCAGCCTGGAGTACATAAAGGTTTGAATTTTTATTTTGAATTTGCTTCCCTGGTATAGATTATTAGTTTAGCATTAGCTTAAGTTGAATGCGGTAATGGCAATACGATATGATTTGATTTCTTATTTGGTGATGGAATCCATTTTTTTAACTTACCTTTATTATTTATTCCCTCTTCTCTTATGCACCTTGCTTGCTATTATGCTTGCTATTTTGCTTGCTATTTTGCTTGCTTTAATATTATACACAACTTAAATCTTCGTACAAATATGCACGCAACCTCCTCATGACTCACAGATTATTGCTCACTTTCTAAGAAAAGCGGTGATTGTAGCGAAAAACATGCACGTTGGCATTATTCCGAAGCAGACAAGAAATGCATGCCTTTCTATTACACAGGTTGTGGAGGAAACAAAAATAATTTCCCATCTTTGGAATCATGCGAGGATCACTGCCCCAAACAAGTTGGTAAGGCTTTTAATACACATTCATGCGTTCATTTATACATAAATAAAAAACATAATGCCGCGAATATATTAGCTTGAAAGTCGATGTCCGCTCGCGTGACAAACTACACTTGTACTACTACTATATTAATTATTAATTTAATATATTCTTTTGTGTGTGTGTGTGTTTAGCCAAGGACATATGCGAAATTCCAGCCGAAGTCGGAAAATGCACCAATTATGAACCCATGTGGTACTATGATACCAAAGATCAACGCTGTCGTCAGTTCTATTATGGCGGTTGCGGTGGCAATGAAAACAAATTTACTTCGGAAGACGCCTGTATGGAACGCTGCGAAAGAAAACCTCAACCTGAACCTGCATTTGTTTCTAAAATGGAACCGGAAAGAGTTCCTGAAACAGTTCAACCTTCTACTAGCACCAATGTGTGTGAGGAGAAACCAGATCAAGGAGAGTGTGATGATTTCACTATGTGGTGGCACTTTGACAAAGAGCGTTCAGTTTGCCGTCAATTTTATTACGGAGGTTGTGGTGGCAACGGAAACAGGTTCAGCAGCCAAGAAGATTGTGAACAACAATGTAAACATACCACAAAACCTGAAGAAAGCCCCTCACAGGTGCCTGTTCCCGCTCAACCTGAGCAATCATCAGGAGAGAACGTATGCCTATTGTCTGCCGTCACAGGTGATTGTGAAAATTACACTCAGATGTGGTATTTCGATTCTGTGAATTCTCGCTGTTCCATGTTTTACTATGGCGGTTGTGGAGGCAATGGTAATCGCTTTTCTTCGGAAAAGGAATGTCTTAGTCGCTGCGTTGCTGAAGAACCTGGCTTCCAAACCAGATTTGAACCGGACTTAGCAAGTCCAGAAACTGATGACAATCGCAAATGTTTCTTGCCAGTTGCAACTGGAAACTGCTTAGAATATCAAGTTCGTTGGCATTACAATAGTGTAGATGGCGTTTGTGATCAATTTGTGTTCACAGGTTGTGATGGCAATGCCAACCATTTCGCCTCAGAAGACGAATGCGAAAACGAATGTTTCCCCGTCCAGGAGACATGTGTATTGCCGCCACTACGAGGCAACTGCAACGAAAGTATGATTAGATGGCACTTTAATCGCGAAACGGGTAGTTGTAGCGAATTTGAGTTTACTGGTTGTCGCGGTAATAGAAACAACTTCGTGACCGAACAGGAATGTATGTCACGTTGTGGAAGTAGCCAACCACCAACACCAGTAAGTTTTCCACTCATAAGTTATTTCATAGTGTTTAGCTAATATTTGTTTGCATCTAGTCCTATTCCGTCTGCGATCAACCTTTGGAGGCAGGTGAATGCGATAACAGTACTACCGCTTGGTATTACGACAACGAAAATATGATTTGCGTGGCATTTACTTATACCGGTTGTGGCGGAAACGGTAATCGCTTCCAATCTCGAGAACAGTGCGAACGTCAGTGCGGCGAATTCAAAGGAGTAGGTAAGTAACAATCTATTTTTTTTAAGTTTTCAAAGCGGTAAGTAATGCTACTGAGCTTCGCCTAGACGTCTGTAATGAGGAGGTGGCAACGGGCCCGTGTCGCCAATGGCAAACACGTTACTACTTCAATAAGCGCACTCGTACCTGTGAACCATTTACATACGGTGGGTGTCAAGGTTCTGGTAATCGATTTGAAAATCGAGGTGAATGTGAATCAGTGTGCATAATTGGTCAAGAGCCCACCTTTGAACATAATAAAGGTATAAGAACATGATATATGATAAACAAAAACAACTTAACCTCACAAATCTAATAATTCTATTATGAGTGCAGATATCTGTAAACAGCAAGTGGATGTAGGACGTTGCAGTGATCCTTTGATGACTGAACGTCGATGGTATTACGATGATGCTCGCGGCAATTGCATTTCTTTTATTTATTCGGGTTGCGCGGGCAATCAAAACAACTTCCGCTCTTATGAATCTTGTTATAATTACTGCTCAAGTAAGCCCATTTTGCCTGTATGGGCTCGTTTAGCACTAAATCTTCACTTAGAGCGCACACCCACAACCTATTATTCCCACATATCAAAGCTTTTGCACATCATTAACATCCTTTAAGCCTATTTGCACGTTCATGTATTCGTAGTATGTAAGATGAAAGCACGGTTTAGGTGAAATTAGATCTTATTTCTGGTCATGGTGTAGTTTTAGAAAAAATTTTTCCAAAAGCACTCATCCCTAAATTAAGTTTGAACTTGTATTTAGTATTAAGAAGAAGCAAAATGAACATTTTGATTTGAAGTTCTCATTATTAAAAAACATTTGTTTCGCAGAACCAGATGTCACGAATGAAGTTTTACCAAATCGTTGCGAATCATTTGAAAGTGAGTGTGGCACGATTTCGTGTCCTTATGGAATTCGTCGAGTTCCCGTGGACGAAGAATGCCAACGTTGTGAATGTAAGAACCCGTGCGCTGACTATCAATGCAATGAAGGGCAACAGTGTGCTATCGAAATTTCTATGGAAGAGCCTGGACAATTTGTTCCTGTTTGCAGATTCATTAATAAGCCTGGAATCTGTCCCCAACTGAGTGCCGATGATGGTGTATGCGGCCGTGAGTGTTACACCGATGCTGACTGTAGAGATAATAACAAATGCTGTAGTAATGGATGCGGTTTTGTTTGTGTTCGCCCTACACCACCGACTGTCCGCACAACTCCACCTACAACAGCAGCTCCAGTTGTTGTGTATCCGGGAGAAGTTCGGGCATCGTTGGTTCCAAAGCAGAAGCCTGAATTAGATATCCAAACACCGATGGGCGGCATTGCTGTTCTACGATGCTTTGCTACTGGAAACCCAGCTCCTAACGTTACCTGGTCCCGTAATAATATAGTGGTAAGTATAGTTTGATACGCTTTTGCTGACCAACCGTTCTGCATTTACCCTTAATAATGGCGAAAGGCATTATTGCCCTTTATAATCTGTATAAAATTCTAGATAATAAGCGTGTGTTAAGCATCTACTTTTTAACAAGGCAACATTTTATTTAAGAAACGAAAATGCCATTAGTAATACACAAGAGAATCGCCTCCCTTGTCGGCTTTCGGAAGATTGTGTTGGCAAAAATCACCACACAGAGGCTTCAAAAACTACCTTAGACAACTAAAAACTGATTTATCTCTGGTGCCCTTAAAAGGTGACATCTTTTTCATCTTTTTGAAAGATTTTTAACCGTGTCAATTTATTTATATCAGTAAACTCGGGTTGTAAAGAGAAATAAAATTATAAAAGTAAAAAAGTGTGAAATAAATTCAGCAAAATGTGTCGAAAATGAGTTGCATTTGTTCAGAACAGCGACTCATACAAGAAAGAATCATTATCGAATCACAAACGAGCGCATAAACGAGTTTTTTTCATCGCGCAGAAGACTCAAGAAAGTCTCGAGAATGATCAATAATTTCACAAAATCCTCACTGGGTTAAAGCATTTTATGCATTCCATTCTTTTTTAGCGCCCCAGAGCCACATGATATTTTTTAAAGCGTAATATGATTTCATATGTAACAAAAAAGTTACGATACGATTGCGAGTGGCCAGACTTGAGCAAATACATATTCGTAAGATGTATTTTTTAACGCATTTCATATTTAGGTTGACACCAATCAAGGCCGTTACGTGTTGACGTCGAGCGGGGACTTAACTATCGTACAAGTTAGACAGACAGATAGTGGGTCTTATGTTTGCGTGGCCAGTAATGGATTGGGAGAGCCCGTCCGACGTGAAATCGAATTGCAAGTTACAGGTCAGTATTATATTTTTTCGTATCTATCATTGGTGTTGGTACTAAACAATTATGTATGTGTCTGTTTACAAATTGATTTGTGGTCTTGTGCATGGTTTTGCTTAATGTTTCTTCAAACTAACTAATTTAGAACCTGTTAATATGCCTGCTTATGTATATGGTGATAGAAATGTTACTCAAATAGTTGCATTAAATAGACCTGCCGTAGTTCGCTGCCCTGCTGGTGGTCATCCAGCACCTATGGTGCATTGGTGGCGTAATCGCAGTCGCTTACCGCTGGTTAGCCAACGTTTTGAATTGGCCCGTGACTATTCACTAACATTCCGATCGGTTCAACTGTCTGATTTGGGGCCCTACACTTGTGAAGCCTGGAATCGCTTAAGCCGACGTCCAGCTTCAATTAAAGTTACTTTGGTTGCCGTTGGCCCGGCTCGTGCGGTCACCAATGCTGATGCTCAATATCTGCAATATATTGTCGAACCTCCAAAAGCTCCGGCAACTCAGCGACCTTCATTCCCATATCGTCCCACGAGACCACCAGCAGTTCCCCTGCCTTACGTACCAGCAAGTAAGTGTAATCGTGTTTAGCTCAAATGTTAAAATTGCATGCGCACTTAATGCACGGATATACGTATGTATTTCTGGGTCAAATCGTTTACTTTTGTTCATATTTACACGAGAATTTCGATCGTTTTTAACTCGTCTTTGTTTGTGTATTTATCTAGTCCCTGTTAGTGCTGTTCTCGGAATGGATCCCAACAACAATTACACACCCGGTTCTACAATAGCTATTGGCTGTTCTGTGCAGGGCTATCCAAAGCCGAACGTAACATGGATTAAGGATGGTCTGCCATTGGTGCCCAGCGAACGAATTCAAATATCTGTTGGTAAGCACAATTTTTACTTTAAATATTGCCGCTCTTGGAACCTATTAGATTTTAATATACACGGATATATGTTTGAAATTAACGCCATTTTTTGTTGTTTCCTCATAGGAGAACCCCATCGTTTAATTATAAACAATATCAGTACAGCTGATTCTGGCCGATATGGTTGCAAGGCTGCCAATGCCGTTAGCTATAGCATTAGCGAAGAAAGCGTCAATATCGAATGTAAGTGTGAAAATATTAAAACAGGAAAGCCGGTTCTTAAAAAGAGTTCTCTAATTTCTCCATTCAGCAACGATTCCCTTAAATCCCGAGTGCATAGACAACGAGCATTTCGCCAATTGTAAACTTATCGTAAAGGGACGATATTGCAAGAATAAATACTACGCCAGGTTCTGTTGTAGATCATGTGCACTGGCTGGTCAGTTGTAATTTGAAACAGATGCTGCGTGAAATCCAAGAGTCTAGAAGAGGTCTGTCTTCTTTTATATTAGAAAAGCACAAATTTTGTATTATTTTAAGATGATTTTGCATGAAGATTATAAACCGTAGTTCGTGTACAAAAACCTCAGGCCACTGTAAGTTAAAAAGAAAAATAATTAAATTGCAAAAGTTATGAAGATATAAAAGACCGAAACTCCAAATATCGAAATGAGATTTTAGTAAACCACAGCCAGTTTAATCTAGAGAAGTTCAAAACAATGAAACCGCTTTTATTAAATTTAAGAAAATTTAGTAAATAATTTGTTCCTATTTATTGCCCGATTCAATTAAATAAATGGTAACGCCCGCTGCGACAAAGTATTAATATTTATCCCAAAGTGAAATTAAAGTAAATTATATTACTAAAATAATAATAATGAGCGAGATTTGTGCATTTAAACATTTTTGTAAATAAAAACTAAATTAGAAATACATTCATACATATATTTTTAACAGTGTATTATTTGTGTCTGGAAATACTGCTTGAATTTTATCGATTTTTCGACATCGTTAGTTGTTGGTTTCAAACAATCAGCAGCAGCTGTTACGACTCGCACATGCGCGTTAGAAACAAGAAATTTCTTTTAAAGTTATTTTGAACACACAAAAAGCAGGAAATACAAAGAATTGGGATTTTTACATATTTTTTTAACATTCTTTGAATGCAAAAAATGCAATTTTTAGACGACAGTGGCATAGAAAGTGAAGACAAGTCATCGTTATTAGCAGATGAACTGGAATCGGTATTTAAAATGTGTTTTACTAAAGATGTTGGATATACATATTTCACTAAACATTGTTCATACAGAATTACATTTTGGAAAATGACACGGCAGAACATATGGCGGATATAGAAGTTACATTTAGGGGAGCAACTTCATTTGCAACTGAACCACAGCCTCCTTTATCGTCACCCATACACATAAGCAGTGACCCGGAAGATTCATTGAAACCTCTTAGTACATGTAGAATCCTTCAAAGAAAATTGGAACTCAAAGTTGAGAGGGCGAAACGAAACTACAGTCATTATCAGGAGACGAACGTATTTGTAGTTTTCAAAAGGGTTACTCGTACCTTATCATTGCTTATGTATTTATTCTTCTGTTATTTTAGAAAAGAAAATCTCAATCTGCCACATTGATACCAATTAGCAGGCTTCCCATACCAGGAGACTTCGATCAAAAACCTTTAGTCGATTATAAATCTGAAAGGTACGACGAGTGTTTTTTTAAGCATTAATGTTTAGTGTTAAGGGTTAACCGTTTATTTTTTTTATTTTTTGAAGCGATGACGGTGAAGACGTCTCATTTTTTCCAAATCATCATTATAAAGATCGATCCAAAAGGCATGCCGAACTTTCAGATACCTTTAGTATTCAAGAGATGACCATTGATTCCGATTTGGAATCGAATGACTCTCAGAATTTAGATTTGTTAACGCCACATTTGAAAAAGAACTTTTTCGATTACTTTGCGACATGTTTATGCTTCTGCTCCTCCTCGAGTTAATAATTAATTGTTAATAATTTCCCCTATTAAAATAATAATAATTAAAGTCGAAATAAATGTATTTATGAGGTCTGTTCAGAGATCACGGTGATTTCTAGCCACGTACCTTTTTGAAATCACACCTGTGATTTGTTAGTGTTCTGCAAATCACTTACTTTTGAATTTTTCGGTGTGATTTCGTTTTTCGGAATCACGAATAATAAATGATTTGTTTTTTTTTTTTTTGCTAGTTTTGCTTTAATTACATTTTTTTATAACAGCTAATAAAAAAGAAGTTAAAAGTCTTAAATTCGTTGTTAATATTACTTACTAGGGCCTTTAAAAATGAAACAGCTGCCCAGCATAAAATCGCGTGGAGGTCTGCTTCCACCTCCAGTATTAAACTCCTAGTGACTACTATGCCTGAGTTCAAATCACACCATTTCTAATTGTGGAATGAGCATGCGATAAATGGAAATAGCGAATAACTGAGCTAAGTGTAAAATATGTATGGACATGAGATTAATACGAAACATTACTAAAGAACGATTTTTATCAACCACATGCGATCTTAATATCGGAAATACTATTTCACATACATACCACGTTTTGATTGCGATTTCGGAGCACATACATTTTAGATCAAAATAGTCCGAAAACTGCAAGTTTGGTTAAGTTGTTAATGTTGGGTGCAATTAAATTGTCAGAACATGGGCGAGTATTTGTGTATTTCGCAAAACGACACCATGAAAAAACCATTGGACATGATGAAATTGTTTCGCCATTAAATTTATTGCTTTATAATAAAATCTTTTAATATTTAAATTTTTTAGATAAAATTAATTTTATTGATCGTATGCGATATTTTGGTGGGCCCTTGTAAAGCACCATCAGGAAATCAATTTTATTATAAAAACTTCAATTAACAATCAAATAATACACATCTAGAGCTTGAAGTTTAATTAGTAAAAATTATAACAAAAGGTTAAAAAACTATGATAAAGTTTATAAAATCTTAGTTCAATAATTTTTAGGCACGAGGTATTTTTTAAAAATCTTTTAATGAACAAATTTTATTAATTTAATTCGATGTTTCCTACATTTTTTGCCTTCGTGTAGCATCATCAGGAAATAAATTATGTTACAAAAACTCCAATTGTCAATCAATAAAATATGAAAATATTTTCCATAAAACTACGAAAATAGTTTTAAGTTTCAAAAACAAATACATACGCAAACTTTAAATATTTTATATTTATGTATGAATGTATATGTAAGTATGTGTGTGTATGTGTGCATATCTGCATATATAAACAATATAACTTATAATAATTTGCTTATTGTTTTTACAAAAAAATGTTTGGCCAAATATGTACATACACTCACATCCATACAGGTTTTATGTTGCATATTAGGTTTGAAATTTTGAAACTATTTTCAAAATTATTTTCAGTTATTTCGAAAATTTTTTCAAATGTATACATGTACATGTGTTTTCGTAATTAAATTCCTTTCCTGGTGATGCTACACATCGAATTTAATAAATGACATTTATTTATTAAAATAATTTTTACAAAATTCCTGGTGATTAAAATAACATGATTATCATACATAAATTTATTCTGGTTAACGTATTTAACAGGTGAAGTTATATAAGAAGCTAAAAAAAAAGTAAAAAAATAAGTTAAACTTAGCGTGAAAAAGCCAATATGAAGTTAGGCGGAAGAAATTAACTGCTTGCGAGTGCTCCGACGTTATGCAAAGCTCGATGTGGCCTTGCTCTGTCACTCGTTTATTTGTATAAAGCTGCATCAACAGTCGTTTTAATATAATATTTTTTCAAGCGTGTGTGTGTGTGTGTGTGTGTATTATATTTTAGTTAATTTTTTCTCGTTGTCTAATTTAGAAGAAATTCTTACTGCAACGACTGCTGTCAGAGGTAAAATCAAGCTTGCGCCAATTTTGGATTTAAATCTTACAGAGATGATCGCACTTGTAAAAAATTCACAATATCCAGATTAACCAGTCTAGGGATTGGCCTGAGATGAATTAGAAAATTTTATTTCTTTAATATTTTTTAACCTTGACTGTGTTCTGCACTTTTTATGTTGTCCAGTTGCACTGGACAACTGAAATCTATTTTGAAAATAAAATAAATATTTTCGATCAATATATTAAAAATGTTGGTAATCCAACTAGGAAGTTGCTGTAAATTTCTAATCGAATTACACACATAACGCCCCTTATTACGCATCATTCGATTCGATTGTAGTTGCCCAATTAATTTAGCAACGATCGCAAGCAACAGTGTTTTTCTCATTGTGAACATAAAAGAAGTTTAATCTTAAATAAATATGATGGAAACCAATTATCTGGCCAATCTCTTTTCTCTCTATTCTGGCAGATACGGCGAAACTGTTATAACTTTTTTGAATTTAGAGCATTATGGAACATAAAGCGTTTCAACAAGACGTTTCCTATTGCGTGTTACCGTTGGGTATTATAACCCAAGTTAAGAACTCATGAAGCAACTCGAATTATAAGAAAATACAAAAAGCCATTTATTTTGAGATTGAACTGCATAAAAAAAACTCAGTCTTTATTTAAAGTCAAACAAACGCCTTGCAGGACCCAATGACTCAAATCCTCCGATGTCACGAGATCCGCCTCGAATACAAGTCCAACTCCCATAGCATTACGTCTTAGTGACGTGGTATAAACAGGAGCTCGGAAAGTGTTCTAAAATTAAAAATAAAATAAACAGATACATTGTAGGTATGTCACATACGTTTTCCAATAAGTACGGGTCGATGTTAAAATGAATATGAAATCATTTTGTTTATTCAATCTCTCGTTTAAATGGTGTAAGGCTCTTAATATTATTGAAACAAAATATTTCAAGTTTCATAGAAGTTAACTGATGCACGGCTAATTTGTTAGATCGAAACAACAATTTTCTAATAATGACTTCGAATTCTTTAATCGTATATGTGCGTCAAACCTTTTAGGTCACTTCCATGGGACTATATTGCAGCTAAAGTGTCTCATATGAATTTCAAAAATGTAAATTATTTGTTAACTCGTTGTTAACTTGTTGCTTTTTGCTGCGGTTTTAACATGGGGTTATCATAAGAGTCGAAGGAGCGCTTGTTAATTTGTTGTTTGTAGTTTAAATCGAGCCAAAGGATAATTATCATTAATCTGTAGTTCTCGCCGATCACGGTGATGGCCTCACCAATTTTGTTTTCGAGAAAGTGCGGATCAATGATACCGCTGGCGTTAAGCAGTAAGAATCATCCAAACTGATGGCTCTACGTTAGAGGTGGTTTCTTGGCCCATCAAGGCTAGTTTTGACAGACGCCTCAAAAGAACGCGACACAGACTGTCAACATCGACCCGCTTTTGTTGGAAACACCTATATATGTATTATGTGCCTATTTACCTGTAATTTAAGCCTGTGTGATTCAATAGGCACTACCGATAATATTGGTAACTCTTCAACCAAAATTTTAGGATACGATCTGTTCAATTGCATAGTCTGTAAGTCCCACCGTGCTCCTTCTATGTAAAGACCCTTTATATAACAGCCCTAAAGAAGTTTAGTGCGTACAAGTTTAAAAAGCATGTAGTTAAAATAAAATTCTATTTTTCTTACTGTAGGAGGCCTTTCCTCAATGTCGTCCGGATCAATAAAACTTGTGACGCAAGTGTACATTTGAGACCTATCCAATGGCCACACATTTTTGCGACAAGCTACCTGAAATGACATGGACATAAGTTTGTAAGTGTAGGATCTTCTTCTTAAAATACTTTATTTAACTAGTATTCTTGTGGTTAGAGAAATATATATTTTAAAATGTTTGAAACAATAGAGTCACAGCTAAAAACCGACATTTAGGTCAAATGAATTGTACTTGTAGTAAACATCATTCGTTCCTTCGAAAGAACTGTTGCTAATTTTTTACTTTAAAGGAAAAAAATTCTTCGGACTTTAATGTTACATACGAGTATTACTCATCGAAAAATTACAAGTTTATGAGTTATAACTCTACTGTCGCAAACGATCAATTTGAAAATAATTTTCTTATTGTTTAGTGTTCCTTTACACACACACACACAGTGGTAAAAATATTCAGTAATGCGTTTAAATTTTAAAATATTTTTAATGCAAATTAAGTTATAAAATTTGGTGTTCACACATATATGCAATTTAGCTTACTCAATTAGAATTGATAGCTGAAAATACTTTCATGACCCGACAATGATGCTTGAAATCATGTCTTATGGACATAATTGCCTATTACCACCATAATATGAAAGAGATAGCTAACTTGGTAACAATAAGATTTGTCGTCCTTTTTATATAATCGTGGTAATCTGTCGGGGCCACTAGCAGGGTCTATTACATTTACTGTGTTCATTATACAAAATTTTCTGCTCACTTCACCGGAGTTGCATTGTGAATTTGAATCAATTTGTTGTGCAATTACGTACTTATTGCTCAATTTATTAATTAATTCTTGTTAGGTTAATTGCGTACAATTAAAGCCTTAATTTTGCAAACCTCCTAATTGCGCAGTTGAGGCACGTGTATGATTTGATTTTCAATTATTTTACGTACGGTCAGCCGCACACATTTGGTTCGACTCTATACAAATAAAATTTTCATTGTCGCGCAGCGTGGCTGATTTTCCATTTACGAACAAGTGATTTGCAAGTTTCAATTTGAAAATTCTTTTGAAAAAATCGGACGCAACGGAACGTAAAAATTATGTAAGATTTAGATATTTTGAACGAACTTCCGTCACCCCTTGTCAAGTTTTGTTTCTAGAGAACCCGGTTTCGGCTATGTGCCATCTTCAGAGTCAGATCAAATGAGAATGACACCAAAGATGGCCTCAGCCGAAACCCGTTTATCTCAAAACTTTGGCAAGGGATGACGGAAGTGCGTTGTAATAATCACCCTTTCGACAAATCAAATCAAGATGTAAGATCTGTCAAAACATTGCAAAGTCCGAGAGAAACTAAAATAAGGAGGTACTTCTTGAATATTTTTTTTTGCTTTGGAATCGAAATATTGGATATTTTTCATATTTAAAGATTTTTTAATATTTTTTTTGCAAAACTAAAAATTTTTCGAATTTAATTTTGTGATGCAATTTCGTTTTTAATTTCAGTTCTATATTTATTTATAAATTCATTAGAGGGACGCAAATAGTTTTTTTTCCATTAAAATTCCAGCGAACGTTAACGTTCGACATCATGGCCCATGTAGTTAGTTTTTTGTTTTGGTGACTTTCCGGATTGTAGTTAAATATTAAATCGATATAAATGAAATTTTTATGTTTGGTGCAATCTCGACATTTTGACTACATTCACTTGATGAAATTTTCATGAAATTTTAGTTTGTTTTTTCCTTCAAATAGATTGCTAAATATTATTGAAGAAAATACAAATGGAATGATGACATAATTTCACATCTTTTGTGAAGAGTATAAACACTTAAGAGAATTTAAAACGAAGGAGGTTGGATAAAGAATATTTTTACCACTGTATGTATGTATGTATGTATATTACTGTCGATGTGTTTATATCCGTGTAAATTTTTATGGAAAACGTACTTGAATCAAAGCAGTTAGGTAACTTTGTGGAATGTGTAAACCAGAAAGCCACATCACCATCGGCTCACCAGAGATTGACCAATATTTGAATTGTTTTGCACGATACTAAAGGCGAATAAAGAAAGAACATGAATACAAAAATATATGATTAGGTTAAAATTTAACATGTCAAGGGTTTACCAATATGTGCGGGTCGATATCAAAATACAAAGGCGGCGGCTATGAAATCTGTAAAAGCGCATTTTAAAGAGAATCCAGATTTTCGCCAAAAAATAATCTTTAGCAATGAGATGGAATTTTGACCAACGAATAGCTGTGTCAAAAATAAAAGTTATATTGGGTACCATTGGGACTGCGCTACGTCTCACACATCCAACGCTACAATAGAAATTCTGAGCGAATAGTATAGATATTTTTTGAGAAGGTGATGTGAATTCGGCATCAAGTTCACGTAATTTGATCCGAGCTAGACTTCTTGTCGCCCGCAATACACCCTTATGCTCAAAGTTAATATATTGCAGGCAAGCGAATGGATTCTGCCTGATTTATGCTACAAAGTTTTTCAATAATTTTGAACCTTCCAAATCCACGCTACTATGGAAATTCGCGGTGGGCATTTGAGCGAAGTCTTTTTAAAAAAAATCGTTAATAACTTGTCTTATTTCATTTCAAAATCGACCCGCCATTATGTAGAAAACCCTTTAGATATGACATATACAACCTAAGATACACTCCCGTTGGAATGCTTTACTATTTTTTTTTCAGAACAATTTTCACTCACCTGCAAGTGTTCCATCCAACTGCCCAATTGTTTGCATGTGTCTGGAGCCAGTTTGCGCCAGTCATTTGGTAGCAACCCGTTAAACAATGAATTTGCAATATTATCCAAAACATTATCCATACCAATTTCACCTGCAATAGCCTGTAACGCAGTAATAGACGCATGAGAGGTCATCAGTTGAATCAGTTATAAGTATCATAAGAATTTTCTTAAATTATAAATCAAACTGAGGTTATTCACACAACGTCTTGACTAGCCACGAATCTGTTTGCACATGGAGAGCGTCGGCAGAATAACGGTGAGAAATGTGTTAGTCGTCTTCTCTGTTGAGAATACGTGTACATGTACCTGTTCAGTTGGATCATACTTCTTCGTCTCTCATCGAGATTGTCTCCATGCTCTCAACATAGTTTATCTGCGGGTACTTACAGACGAGCGCATACACAGACATTTTTTATTTTGCCTGAGTGTATTTTGTTTATGTAATGGCAGGACAGCGGCGGGTGAACAATTGCTCAGACAAATCTGTTTGAATGCGAACAGATGATCAACAGCGACGGTCTTCACGAGCCAAATTACTGTTCGAACAGCAATATTCACGTTGGCACAAGAGATTTATGCCCAGTCAAGACGTCATGTTATGGATCAAACAAATTCGGGATGGAGTTTGATATCGATATCTGCTTCATATTTGTGCAACTTATACTTATAAACCAACATTACAATAAAACAAAACCAAATTCGAAATTCAAAAGAAAACCAATCTTTCATTTACCAAAGTGAACTTGACAAAAAAAAAATATTTTTACATGAATTCGCTGTTTGCGAGTATTAAGTTAATGAAAATTCATTATAAATGATTCTTGCTAAAGGTCAATTCACTTGACAACCGAACAAATGCCATTTTTAATATGAAAATTATTATTAAAAATGCCACAACAATTTGTGTCCGTGCTGGCAATTGTTTCCTTTTTATCTCCGCATATGTGTGTTTGTGTGTGTTCGAATGACATCAATGTTTATTAATGCGCCAAAGCCTAAAACACATAATTCAAGTCATGTTGTATCTCATGAATTGGTTTATGCAAACACAAGTCTCTACGAAAACAACTACTCCGCACTCGCCGAACACACAGAGACAAATTCTATTGACAATTTGCCAACATAATAATTCATGTTACTCATACGACCGAGTAGGCTGGCGAAGATGTTGATCTAGAATACAAGAAGTGTTTTAATTTTCAGTCAAACAACAAATAAGACACAAACACCAGCACATTTGTGACACTACTGTCTTAACTCAAAAGATACAAATAGAAGAAAAATGGTTTAAGATCGGCATTTTTGTTAAAACTGGAGAAACGGACAACGCGCTGTCCACTTAGGCCAGAGCAACTTCGTTGTTTGATTAAACACCAAAAGAATTGTGTCCATCAAGAGTATTTTATGGTTAGTTAAAATACTTTGTTTGTGGTTTGAATTTGAGTAAAAATTTGTATTTTTCAACCCAACTATGTTAGAATTGTTATCGATGGAAATCATTTAGTGACTAAAAATAAACAATAACTTGTTCATCGCAACTAAAGTAATCGACACAATATTGTTGTGGTTTTTCTTTGCGTGTACGTTTATTCGTTGGGCCCGGACCCCGCAGGTTACAAGATGTTCTGCGAACCGAATGAATCTGTCTGATACGAGTATCTGTGTTTTCTCCCTTAGGCCAACCAATTGCAGGACAAAATGAGTACAATTGTAAAATTTCAAATCATTCAAGCGGTTGGGAATTCGGTTGTTTTTTAGAACAGTTCCAAAAGAAGGAAGACTTTCTATCGTGTGTATCCTCTTTCGAATATTTCTGATTGACATTTGAACTGAGCTTGTTTAGATTTGTTCTGGTGTTGCCAAGATGACGACATGTAAAATACAATAAAAAAGAAGAGCCAATAAACAAATAAAATAATTGTAGCACACAAGTATGTAATCAGATAATCGATTATTCGAAACCGGATCAGAAACAGGGCTCACACGAAATTTATTTGTTTTCTTGAAGTTTTTTTATTATCATTCGTTAAACCATCGTTCATGACCTTCAACATAAGGTGACCAAGTGGTAAAATGTTGTGGCTACAGGGTCCTGCAGGAAATATTAATCGATCTGTTATCTCATACAAACGGCAAAAACTGCCGGAATTCACTTCAGCTAAATGGCTTCTACGAAGAGCTACCGGGGTTTCTTTACTACTAATTCGGATCTTAAATCTAAAACTTAGAAAATCGGATCACTAAAAAATATCTGAACGTTATAAATAAAAACTGATAACGAATTTTAAATTAGCGCATTAAACGTTTTATATTCCTCATATTTTTATTTAAAGCTACTAAGAAAATATATTTTTGCAGACCAGTGTATCAAGGAATTTCTTTCGATAATAAGTTTTTGATGGAATGAACAGCAGATTACAATGGGCGTATGAACGACGTTACGAGGGTTATCAATTCATGTTAAACTTGCAAAACTTATAATAATTTGAATATAATTAAACCGAAAGCCGAAAATGTTTGTTATGCCGTTTTGAAACATGTGTTTGTCGAATGGACCCACCAAAAAATTGAAGATCAAAACAAACATTTAGCGACTTGTTCTCTTTTAAGAATATCTTTTTACTTGCCTTTCTAAGCAGTTCAAGACTTTTTTTGATTCGCAAGACCAACAAGTTAAAACGATCTAATTCTTGAAGAAGTACGACACCGGTTGGTGTTAAACTCATTTGAATTTGTTTTTTTATTCGCCATGTTTCAAATGCCGGTGGTAATTTTTCCAATATATCGGAAGCCACGTTATCAATAAATTCATCGCGGCTTATGCCTCCAGAGGTGTCCCCTGTTTTAAAAAGATAAAAAGTTGCATTTAATACCAAAGTTAATAAAATATTGTTTTTTATTTTGAACAAATAAATTTCAGCCGGTAAAAATCGTTTACCACTCAAAGGAAATCTGGAAGAAATGGAATCGCACGGTTGGTCTTCTAGATGCTACAGCTTTATATTTTAAAGGAAAATTCTGTGTTTTGACTCCTACAAACATACGTGTATTTGTTAGTTTTGTAATTTTTATGTAACCCGCACTATCGATTGCTTTGGCCAATGTTGTCGCTTAATTGTTGTGTAGTAGCTTTTTTTACTCTTTTACCTTATGTTGCCATAGGTGGGGGGTTTCTGCTGGTATTTGTAGTGCCGAAAATAATAGCCGCCCAAGCCGATCAGACAATCGCTATTTATTAGCCTAACTAGCAGTGAACTACAGCACATGGACAGATCCTTATAGTGGCTCTCATAAAAAAACCACCTGTTCTTCACAGGAAATCGTTGCGAAACAATATTCATTCTAAATTTCAGTTGCGACACTAAGCACTATCAGATCTTTAGTAGATTTGATCAAAATCAAGTGACGAAGTAGAATTCGTTTTGTATGGGAAAACTAGTGAAAAGCAACTAGATATTGCCCGAAATCTAGAATGTACTAGATTTTGGTGCAGTGTATATGCACCATTAATTATAATAATTGTCTTATTACGTAAGTATTTTTGCGCAGTAGATGAAGGCGAACATTTTATACGAACTCGTAAGTAGACAAAGTTTTGGTGTTTATTATTCAACGTTTAGTTCGTTGTTTAGTATTTGTTGTTGGAATGTCACCAGAACTACCGATTGTGTATTTTTTTTTCCAAAACTTTTTCCTGTAGCGGTCATAAATCCTGTGAATCTCGCGAGTCCCTAACTGGTAGGGTTTTCAATATATTGGTGGATAAAGTTTAACACTTGAAAATCGAATTTCTCGGAATTCGGAGACACCTGTAATTTTGTTCAACCTTTTCCCATAATCTTTGGGAATTAAGCAGATATTTTTTGGATTCATTAGTATTCGAGCCGTATCACAGCTTTAGAAGTGTCTCCAAGAATTGAAATTAAGTAAAACTAATTTCAGAATCGCGCTGATTTACACTCGAACAGTTCCGACTGTCCTAATTTTCAGTATTTACAATCGAACTTTGTAGTAGTGCATGAAATCAACAAAATTCGATTACTAAAAAATTGTGTTATCGCAACAATTTAAAAATAAACGCGAACACCATTTGGAAATATCTAATATTATTATAATTCGGGTGCATAGTTACATCGACAATTATACATTTTTCATTTTGTTCTGCATAAGTATTTCGTACATTCGAATTGCGGCATAATTTTCGGCTACTTATTTTCTAACAGTTTTTTTCAGGTACTAGAAATAAGACGTTTAACCAACATTTCAAATATTGACTTATGATTGGGTGGCCGCGATCATTCACTTGTTTTAATTAAATTTCTAAATTTACCGTTCACTTCTGGAGTCCATATCTTTGCTAAAATGGAGTTTGCATGTAAAAATGTTTAAAATATAAAATAAGAATGTTAATCAGAAAAGGTTACATCATTAAAATTCATAAATATAAATATTATCCATGCTTTCAGAATGGATAAAAATACAAGCGAGGGACTTCCAATTTAACTAATAATTAACAAAATAAATAATGAAATACAGTCGGATTACAGGCAGTTACTTTATGTCCAACACGAATCTATGCCACGAACCTATCTGCTGGTCGGTCTAAAGCGCTGTTTGCAAAAAATAAAATCAAAAACAATAATTCTGAAGAAATAAATAAAACAAGTTTACAAATTCAGGTCAACTTTTAGACTGGAGCAACGGAAAGTTTCTTCTTATGTCATTTGGCGAGCTGATGTTCAGTTTTCGAGATATAGCGTTATGTTAAATTGGGTCCAGTTGCACGAAAAATATGAAATATGAAACTGAAGAACAATTTGTTCAATTCAATTAAACAAAAACATCCGAAATTCGATATCAATATTGTCTTTAATCTTCTCAGTAGTTTCAGAAATATTGTTGAACCCACCATGTCGGTAAATAGGTTCCAAACAAAACGAGCCTTACTTCATTAAAATCGATGCACACTTTAACTCACAACTAAGTAAAGGTATCTCGTTTCTTCAAAAGTTACCGTAACACAACACAACAGCAAAATACTCTCGAACAAAAGGCCCTACAAATTTACAAGTGTCGCAGCGTTTTCAGCATATGGCAGGCAAGCTTAACCTAATTGTGAATTAAATCAAAAGTTGTACATCGATTTTAATAAAGTATGGCTCGTTTTGTTTGAATCATACAAATCTATAGGTCTGCAACAAAAGAAGTGCAACTTTTGTCTTTTTCTATTTTGTATGATTTCTTAAAGATAAAGAACTTTCAAATATTGCATAAAAATGATTATTTTTTTACCACAACTTTTTAGGTTTAAAGACATTTAAGTACAACTTGAAGGTAATTGAATGGGGATTCTCGAGTTTTTTAGTCAGCCAAATCGTTCGCAAATTATACTTCCTTATGGAGATAACGATATATTTCGGACGCCAGAATGAATTTTTGAAAAATGAAACGCAGATTTGAATTTAGCACCCGAAATTCCAAGTGAAAGACAGTAGCAGAATACAATCGTCAGTTGCATTATTTTTTAACCGATTTAAGTCAGTTTAAGGTAATTTCCTCTGAAAAGTTTTAAACATTTCTTATTCGTTCTGTCGTATTTGAAAAATTGTCAATGGTTTAATTCGTGATAGATAAAATAAGCGTTTTGTTTCATCCGTATTCATGAACAAATCTAAATAATGGACAGAGGATTCAGTCAGTTAGTAGAAGCGTGAAGCTCGAGAAAATCATAAGAATTATGTAGGTTCTATTCACTTTATGAAGAACTTAAATAAAATGAAATTAATTCTTTCCCAGTTTTTCATATGAAATACAGAACAACAAAATATAAGTAAGTGTTCATTTGATTGTATATGAAGTTCATTTGAACAGAAAATGTAAATAATGTGAGTGTAAATAATACATATGTACGTGTACACAAATGTAAACAATGGAACGTTAGGGTGCCCCAAGCAACACCTTCTTAAAAATTTGTTGTAGACATTTTGATGGATTTCTCGCATGTGTGTTTTATTTTCAAACGACAATTATTTCTTTCATTTTTAAAAAAACAAAAATTAAAAATTAGCGCGACTATATCGGGACACTCTACCGTTATTTATCATGCTGAACAATCGGGTAATGAATTCGCGTGCAATCAATAAGTAAAAAGGTGAGTTTTTGCGGTGTGGTGGTGGATTAACGTGAAGTATTTTATTTATTAATTTTTTTATTTAAGTTTTATATGCGGGTGATGATAAATAATGTGAATCTGTAAATTCGTTCGGCACTGTCATGTGTGTAACTGTGAGTCTTTGTATATGTTTGAGGAAATCAGAGTTGCCAGACTAATTTATAAATTGGCGTAAAATTTAAGGTTGAAGGAATATAATTAACTTTTTTTATGTTAACAAACTGCTATAAGACAAAAAAAATATTCTACTTTAGAGGGTTTCACTTGAATAAAGCAAATATTTGTATTACTGGACATTGATTCTAGGGCTATCACAAGAGCCTGATTTTCAGTGAGTGCAAACCTTAGCCGTTTCACATTTTTAAACACGAGCGGAAAAAATACGGAAAGATGCCCCCTCAAAAAGCTTTATAAATTGTTAATTCGCTTTAAAGAAGAAAATCCAAAATTGTGAACAAACGAACGTGTGAATGCTGTGCAGCGCCAACGGATGTAGTGATTTTGTGTGCCAGAGCCTTTTATGGTGGTGTTGGTGTAAAATGAGCAATAAAGTTAATTGCAAAACCACAACTAATTAATTAAATGCAATACAATTGAATTTTTAAAATAAAATGAAATAAAATAAAACAAAATGAAATAAAAAATGAATGAGTTAAAGTTATTCGCTGAACGCTAGCGTTAGGTGGTTGGAGTAATATGCTAATAGCTTGCCTATATTAAATTACCAAACATATTAAGTCATCGTAGGAGTAGTTAAAGCAAAAGGATTAAAATTTCATTTATCTAGGGGTTGGCAGCAGGACCAATGGTCTTTGGTCATTTTGCACTAACCTGTTTGAGGTTGTAATTCTATAAGAGAACTCCATATACTCTTAGCGGCCTGAGTGTAATATCCAATCTCTGCATTTGGATGCAAACCAAAGACATCTGGCTTATTGACCAGGGGCAACTTGTCAATGTGAGCTAGAAATATTTATTAAGAAAGAGAAACGAAAAAAAAAAACGTGAAAAGGATGTCTAAAATCAATGTAACGCGTTACTCGCACCAATAAAATCTTCCTTTAATATCACATCTGAGCTGGGAAGGCAGTAGTCCGTATTTTCATCTCTAAAGAAATGAAAAGGTTGAAATGAATCGAACAGAAAATCACCCATGTACTCGTTCATGTATGTGCGAGTAATTCGGCGATCAAAGTCATCAATAACACGTCCGCCATACATCACCTTAACAATAACAGAAGAGTTACACCCTAACATGTACTGAGCAATCAAATTGCCAGATTATTATGCACTTACCTCTCCAATTAAATATTTCAGACTGTTCCAGGGCACTTTGTCGTCAGCTACCCGGCTTAAATAGGTTTGTAGTATTTCCAAGCAAACGTTGAAATCAGATTCATTAAAGTCATAACAAATGTTCCAACCCAATTTATCGTATTTCCTTCTTTCCTGTATTGAATAAATTTTATTAGAAAGAAATAACGACAATTAAATTCAATTCGTAAACTCTAAACTTCTCAGGACTTTTGTTCAAACACTTGTGCATTTGATTTTACTACTCGCATTTCACTTGTTTTGTATGTTTCTTAGTAGAAGTGCTTGCACGCCAAACTCTTTAATTTCACTAAAATATCTAATCAAATTCCATTTTTGGCTCTTCTACGAAAATTGGATATATTTAGAACAAAGATATTGACTCAACGGTGGCCTGTGTCATCGTACCTGTTGAAAATGTAAAAGCTACTTCCTGCTACACTCCGGCAAAAAAGTGCTAACCCATCAAGCTGATTTCTCAAACTATCGAAATTGAGAAAAAGTAGTAGCTCTCAGCTACAGTTCTTCGATCAACTATAAAACGTTGAGTTTAGCTTGCAGGCGTTATGTTGTTGGTAAAAGCAGGGGCGTGTTTGGCCAAATGCAAGCACGAAAAAATTTCAAATTCTTCGCTATCTGAAGAGAAGTTTGTCTATGTAATTTTTTCGAGTATTTTTCAATAGTCGATTAATCGAGAATTAATCGCAACAGAATTTTCAATACAATTACATTTTCCAATCGTTAGCAAGAATCAACTTAAATTGCTAAAATTTTCATATATAAAAGAGGTTAAATTTGTGTATTTCTAGAATTTCTAGTTAAATTTACTCCAGTAACTACCGTCCACTACTAGAGATGAGCACTGGAACTGTCAAGAACCAACCTTGAACTCTGAGTTCCTCTGGCTTTTATTTTATATTCTACCAAGTATCGAAGTTTACTATATTCAGGCTAACCACTGAAACGGCGAAAGCGCAACGCAAAATACATTGCGTTTAAGAGTCAATGACAAGCACGTGCAGGTAGCTTAGCACATCTGGCTTTTGGAAACGGAAAGTTGTCTTAACATTTTACAAGCCTGAACTTTAGATCGATCGTTACACCAACTGATTCTAACCTTTGATGTTTGCACAATTGCTTAGTTTAGATATTTTCTTCTTTTGATAATATTTATCTAAAAGAAGAATCTTTATTTATTTTTAAAGATTTATATCTCTTCTTAGCACACGTAATCGGAAGAAAAGAACCCTCAGTCATAATTATAATTAAACAGTACAAGGCAAAAAAATGAATATACTTACTTGAACTACAGCATGAAAGAAGGCCAGCACATAAACCAGCGGCAAAAATGATCGATGCAAACAGCTTTCCAAACGTTCTTGACGAACTTTAAAAAATGTTGATCGTAAATTCAGTTTTAAGCCATTTGGCGGTTCAGTTACAACTGCAATCAAACAAATAAAAAACATTTTCAAATCAATATTAAAAAGCATTCTTATTTTTCGCACTTTCACAAAGGGCTAAGATCCCCCAGAACACCATTTAGGCAGCAAAAATGGCTGTTTTCTATTCCGAGTAGAATGAAAAAATATAGAATTGTGAAAAAGAAAACCTTTCGTATCTTAACACAAAATTATCAATTTGAGATTTATTGCACCAAACTTTTTTATTCTAAATAAAACGACAGAAATTATCCGGAAGTAGAATACAGGACAGCTAAAACATTCGGAAATTTCTACTTCAGAATAAAATATTGCGGATTCGGAATACTGATCAGCACTGATAATCAACTTTATACGTTGCTCAAAGAACTTGATATTCATGTACATGTACGAGTATGTTTGTATGCGTGAGTGTGCAAGTATTATATAAAATTTACCTTTTAAGGACTTTTGCAAAATGCCTATTGGGAAGTTGTCGCTGGCATCAGTTGTCAGCCATAAGCGAAAGTCGGGATGTGGTGCATCTACTTTCTCTAAGTACTTTTCCAGTTGTCGTACAAAACTAATTAACAAATGCCCGTTTTGCAACATTAGCCACATCCCTTGTCGTATAGATTGATCTAATAAATTCATCGCTGCCTGAAAAGCAATAAATATTCAATTAGTAGGTAACCAGGTATTTGAATTTTGAAGCAAAAAAACTGTCAAATATTTTTTACTTTAGTCTAGTAAATCAAGAGCGAATTCTATTCTGAATTTTCCGGTTTCTATAAGGCACCCCAAAACGGCTAATGGCCTGTTTCGGTAACACAAGCGTAGCGACTCGTCCGCAAAACTTATATGAAAACCACTAAATTTTTATTATTCATTTCTGTACAAATTTTTGAAACAAGCGAGCGACGCTTGTCTTACAGAAAGAGGCCATAATCGACACTGTCAAGTTGTATTAATGTGCTGCGTGCGTAAAACGATTATGGCAGGCAGGAAATGTTAGTGAGGTTAACCGATTAACCGTTAATCGATTGAAATGCCTTAGAAATACACAAGTTCAAGAATCCTGTGATTGTCGTGATACATGATGGGAAGAATAAGCACGAAGTTTATGTTTGTTTCGTCTACAGCTCTGTTGTGTTGTCTCCTTTGTCACATTATTTATACGTTTGTTTGTTTGGTGTAGTCGCTTTGTTTATCTATTGTTTATTTGATTTGGAATCACAAAACTGCTGTGTAAGTTTTGAGCGAAATGCGATGTCCATGTGTGAACTACATACACTCACACATATGTATGTGGGTATGAAAGGATGTCTATGGGTTTTCAATATAATAAAACTGAACACAAACACACTTCATTTATCTTATTTACCTTTTCCTGTCCCTGTCCCAAGGATATGTGGCAAAAGTTACCAATACCACCACCAACTTGTTCCGCCAACTTCATCAAATCACTAGTAGGATCCGAGCCAGCACTTAATATGAAGACGACTGGAATGTAGCACGTTGTTTGTTCGTAGATGGATGCGAAACTTACTACGGGTGGCATAATAAAGAATTCATCCATGGTGTCGACAATGTACTGATTTATCGAACGGAAAATTCGATCGACCCGGAAGCAGCGCAGTAGCATTAATTTCTTTGAAATGAAAAACAAATCGTAATTCAATTGAAATTAACAAACGAAAAAAACGACAAACAAAAACGGTCAAGTCACATTTTATTTCACAAATAGAATATGAATTAAATCCAGGCTGCCATAATTATAGCAAATCAAAGTTAATCTTCACTTCATTCATGGCGAATTTGTATAGAAAATGTTGCCATCACATTAGAGTTTGTTATAGAAATTCAACCTGTATCAATTTACCTGGAATGGACTGCATTTAACGTTAAACTCGCCTGGACAAGGGACTTCTTCAGGGTTTTCTAAATCATACCACTATCGCAAAGTTTGCACATTTAATCAATTATTTGTTTGTTTGTTTAAAGATTCTTAAGTTATAAATGATTAACTGGACTCACCTGTTTCCACTCTGCTGTAGATTTGGCAACATGATCGGGTAAAGTTTCAAAAGTACTTGGGAAGTCTGTAGCCAACCTTAATAAATCTTCCCAATTTTTATCTGACAGCCATTTTGCTGGGCAAGTTCGTTCACTTTTCGTCAATAGAACCGATCCCTTTATAAAGAAATCTAATTCCAACTGATTCAAATTCCCATCCCGGAGAGCTAGTTTTGTGGCAATTTGAAATGAAAATAAAAGTTTATGCTTCTCAAATATGCCGGTACATCCATAGCAATAGATATTCTCTGTCAAGGTTTTAATGATATTGTTCAGGCGTTTTGAAAGGACAGTATCCGGGACAGATTTGCGCAACGAGAACGCAAACACATCCAGGTATGCAGCTAAAGCATACTGGTACATGGAGTTGACTGTAGACATGTCGGAGAGCGCAAAGAAAAGAACTGCTCCTCGTTTAGCTGCTGGTCTGTAGCCATCTCGCAGTTTTTCAATGTCCCTTTGTGTTTCAGCTGACAGCTTTAGTTGCTCCATTACTATAGCTGCTTTGGATTTGGTGTTCTCGAGCGTTTCAATAAGTTCAACATTGTCCAACATATTGCCTGTGGATGTGGCTAGTTCTCTGAGAAGTGAATCTTCCAGTTGTTGTAGCAGCTGTTTGTTTTCACTTGTTTGAGCAATTAACAATTCTCTTTGAGCCTCCAAGTCCGGTCTTTCTGCTCTCACAACGACACTGAGCAGTTGGTCTTCCAACCCGGTTTGGGTAACAGTATAGTTTATAACCATTGCTTTGGCAAAGACAGCCGGATCAAATTTGGGGTTGGAAAATTTCGTTGTTAAATAAACTCGAAAGTTCGGGTCGTAGTCTACGTCTTTGTCGCCCAGTACGATAAATTTACGCCCACTTACAACTTTTATGTTCTTTTGAAGGACATTGTCTATGACTGGATCGATATAATCATCTACATCCTCAAATAATACCGGAATGCCATACATAATCGACATTTCTAGCTGCTTGAGAAAGTCAGAGTCGTTGAATGACAAAATTTTTAAATTGTTTTTCTGTTCCCTTCTCTTTATCCACGTCCATGCCTGCAGTTGAGGATCTATACACAAGGGAAATCGCGATGACCTGACTGTCAGTATACCATTTTGAACCGAAAGTTCATCGGGTGGTAGCCCCTGTGAGGACCATGTAGACACCTCTACATCGGTAGTTAGAATATCATCAATGCGAAAAGGAATTTGAATGGGTATTTCATTGTTCTTAATGTCTTCTAACCAGTCACTGAATATCATTGTTTTACGATATTCCCATGAAAATGCTCCGGTGTACGCTAGAAACGAAGCGCATAAGAGGCATTGCCCCACCATCACCACCAACTGCTGGCCATAGTTTTCAAAATCTGATCTCCACCGATCACGTTCTGAGCTCAAGCCACTTATTAATTTATTGGATGCAATCTAAAATTAAATCGAAAAAAAAACAATCATTCAATATCTATGTACCGGGAATCGCATGTTTTTGTATTGAGTAGACAACTGCAAGTAGTAGGGGACGGCGGTTGGGGAGGTAATATTGTGTAGAGGAGAGTTGGAAGCTTATGTTATACTCACGATGAGGGAACTTGAACACAGCGCTATTGTAATCAGACGGTTTTACGCTAACGGCGAGTTTGTGACCCAACGATGTCTGCAATTACCAGGTTTCAGTTGTTGATATACCGTAAGCTTGTAAGGATGGAACTTGATATCTTCAATCAAAATATTCCTTACCGCAGACGCAGAAATGCCGAAGTTTCAGGCTGCTTTCTTAGCGAATGGCTGAGGCTCTCCAGCGTACGAGCGGGTTTGGTTGGCCCTAGATGTTTTTTCATCAATGATTCCCTTGGAATCACACATCACACATAATACATCCATCCACAAATCGTGCCCGATCTTACCGTTAGCATAAAAGTGCGGTGCTCAAGGTTCCACATCTTGGAATTCACAACATCCCTCCATACAACGAGACCTTCCCATTAGCCATCCCCCAATACCGGTCATGTAATATTCAATTCAAAACCATGCGATTCCCGGTAAACACCCTGTATGTACGTCGGTCTATTCATCTATTGAAACTCTTCTTTGTTTTCTACTCGAATTTCAAATCAAAATAAAATTAATATTTTTGTATTATTTGTTCTCATTGAATATGCAACACATGTGAACGTACCAGTCTTCTTTCGGCTTGTTGCATCATTTCCGTTAATTCCTTCATTCGCTTCATCGATGCCGCATAACGGAAATTTAAGGATTCTAATTGGGCTTCAAGTTTTGCTATTTCATTGTTGATGTAATTTAACAATCTGATTTGATGTTCCTGCTCTTGAACCAAGAAGTCGACACGTTCCTTTTTGGGTTTCACTTCTTTGTAAACTTCATAGAATCCGATGACAGCCTTAACGAACTTTAAAAGTCCTGCACCGGCAACCGAAATCTTTTCCATTTCATCCAGATACTGGGTTTTCATATGATTTCGGCACTGATTAATCTGCTTACCGGTCAGTGCTTCGCAATCCATTTCCATTAAACTTTTGAGGAAATTAACGTCCGACATCATACCCTTTGCCGACTTCCAGTTGATTTCCTTGATGCCTTTTAATATGGCCACGCACTCACATACCACCTGTACTTGAGGCGGTGGTGTAGCAAACGATCGTATCTCTGTGATTTGCGCTTTGTCCAACTCTGACAGAGCTCGTCGAGCTTCTTCCAAGGCCGGTAAAGCTTCAGCCAAAACAATCTCCGCCTCTTCCTTTTCAATTGAAATTTGCTTTTCTTTTATCTCCACTTCTACGGATTTCTCAGAAGCTTCTGTCTTCTTTGAATTCGCCTTTGTTGTAGCACTTTCAATTTCGATCAGCATTTGTTCACATTCCGCCGATGCTATTGCCACATTATGTTTCTGTTCGGTCACAATAATGCGCAGCTCATCAATTTGCTTTGCCGCTTCGTCAATTTTGTGAATACCTTCCTTGAGGCGGTCCCGCTGCATCGTAATAAACAAGTTCTTCTCGTCTATGAAGTTTGATAAACGTGAAAATCATTCATACTTGTTCATACTTCGCTCTTACTCCTTATCAATGGTGTTGCATATCTTACCTAAAAGCCTCAAATATGTGTTGATGAAGTCCAAATAGTGTTTAGGGGTCACGTAATTGTTCCGTCTTAATTTCTGTAAATAATCCTTGGAATAGTAATGCATGGTGCTGTGTACGTAGACTACGTGTTTTATTATATTTTCGCGATGATTAGGAGGAATCTGCAAATAACATGGACGCATAGTATTAACAGACTTTAAGAATTATGTAGGAGAAGTATTACTAAAACGTGTTCGGTTAGAAACAATTTCGCGACAGCAAATAGGGCCTGTTGTGGCCACGGAAACACCCAATCAATGTATGTGCTTCCAATGAGACCTGGGAAGTTGCGACATCTATTGCGCAGAGCATCGCCAGAAGGTGACATAGACAATACGACATGCATGTGTTGGGCACAGGTCGCCAAGAAATAAGCCCACACTGAGTCCCTTTACAACAAATACGATTCCTCTTTAATTAGTTGAACATAACGATGGAAACGCAAATAAATTACATACTTTGAGGGCGAATAGCCATTTTCTTCGGCTGCTGCGCGACATCCATTGACAATTGCATCCTTTTCTTCATCAGCAAATAGAGCTGGCACGAGACCGACTGTTAAAATATTATTGATTAACTCCAAAAAACCCTCCTCGACGATCTTTTCCGGTGGAATAAAGAATAAAATTATAAATTAAATAATTAAACAGCAACGGCCTTGCCTTGTTCCTTCCATAAAGCAATAATATATTTTAGGAATATGACCGTAAATGTAGCAGTGCTTACCTGTGCAGCCGTAAAGAGGAATACAGTTTTCTTAAGTTCCACTCCGGCCATAGTGTAGAGAATTTTTAGATCATCTCGGAAAGATTGTTCATTGTAGCCTCTGGCAACGGTTATCTCAAAGACCTCACACTCTGCCGTAAATGATGACAGCCTTGTTATACATTTTTTGCCACTGCCACCAACGCCCACTAGCAAAACATGTCCACGATTCATCCTCAACGTGCGGTGCACTCTAGTCAAATGCTCCAAACAATCTTCGAAAAGAACTAATTCCATTTTACCCCTACGCTCTTGGTACTCCTCAAGAATCTAAAATAATTTCAAGTTGGCGCTGAAACCTCCACAAACTACTAAATACCTCTTTTTATGCAAACCTCATTAAACAGATGATAAACAGCATCATAATCCAGAAGATCCTCGTAAAATCTAGGCTCGGACTCGTTAGTGGCATTTCTGAAGTCACCAAATAGACACGGATCTCTCATAGCATGTTCCACCAAAGTGATGGTTGGTACTTCAGTCAGTTCAGTTAAATTTGCGCCATATGGTTCCAGATTGGAAGCCTCTGCGTAGACATAATATGATAAATTTTTCATTTAAACAGCAACTATTTTATATGACAAACAAAATTAACTCAAAATCTGTAAATATTTCTCTCACGTCACACTTTCGAATACTTATTTGCCAAATTTTCAATCAATACCAAAGAAGATGCCGGAAAATTCTTTATCGCTCATTGCTTAGAGAAACATACTTTACCTGTTGCGGCTGCTACTTGGGGATCTTCGAACCCGTTTTCCAATTCAAATTCGGGTGTGAATGTCTCTCTTATCTCATTCTCTAGCTGTTGCCTCATAAATTGCAAATCCTGAAAAACAGCGAATGGAAATAAATGTCACAATTAATGCCCAAGGAAGTTCGTTGGATGTATTTTAGCTTTTCAGAAAAATAGATAACTGTGGTTTTCATGAGTAACTGCCTAAGTCTAAATTTAAATTTTACAAAACTGGTACCCATCTATGAAAATGTTGACACACACATATCCACAAATAATTACCAGTTCCCATAATGCTAAACATTTTTAGTCGAGCGTTTGAATTAAATCAAATTGGACATACGCGGTTGTTAATGAAGACCACAGATATGTATGTGTTCTAACTCACCTTTTTCGAAATTAAACGATCGCAAATAATGCGTGTAAATTCATTTCGCCAAACACGCACCAAATCGCGCAGTGTTGTAAAGCAATTCCCGCGTATGAGTAGCATTCCGGCAAAAATCCGTGACAGATCTTTTAAATTGAATATGTAATGGAATTTGGACGGCGTAGGGGGCAATTCCAAAATGACAATCTAAAAAACCAAGTAAAATATAAAAAAATAAAAATAAAAATAAAAATTAACAATTCACAGTAATATAGTTTCGAAACACGACTTTAACGGACTATTGGAAAATCGTTTTGGACGAGCTCTATTCGTCGTTTCTTTTAGAATCGTTGTGTCCTTTGCTTGACTTTATTCATTATTAAGGTCTCGTCTTCAAAAAAGCTACAAAGGAGAATTTACGTTTTACTAGACAGGACTTGGCTAGAGTCAAAAATTTGCCCCAGTTATCAATAAAATAAAAGTACAAAATGAATCATTAGTACGCGATGTTTTATATTCAAATTGTGTTTTATTATTTTAAGGCCAAATTACTGAGCAGTATTTCCTGAAATCGCAAGTAAAAAATTTATTCATACGGAGGCACGGCCACATGGAGAAAACTCTACGAAGTGCAACTATACAAGTATGAATGTATATTTTGGTGGTGTAAATAATTGTTTAAACAACAGTTCCCTCATCTCAAGATGCAAAATAGCCAGTCAGCCGACTGACCCAAACCATTTTTATATGGATGTTTGATACTAGAACTTGAAATGTCTTTGAAACACATTTATCTTATTTATACACACACATAGGTGCATATATGTATATGTGTATGTATGTATTTACAAAATAATACACAGTGACTGAAAAAAGTATTCGCTTTAAGTTAATGCGATGTGATATCTTTTGCGTAGGTACGTACTTCCGAATTTGTATAAACAAAGTTTATTCATTTAAAAATTTTATAAAAAACCTTTTGTTTTTCTGCTTTAAACTTTCTGTTACTCAAACAAGTTTTTATATTCAGTCCATTCGTACAAACGCAGAGAGTGATTGAGAGAATTTCGCAAAAAAACCATGTGTATGGTTGCGAATCGTAAAGACACAAGATTTAAAAAATGTTGCGATTATAGTTTTTAATAAAATTTCGGTCTATTCATGATTGATAGCAATCCAAACTGAGCACAAATGAGGAATGAGTTGCCACATCGTATGACAGTTTGATCCCTCTCAGCAAATGGATACTTAAAAAAAAAACACCCGTTAATTAGTCGAATGCCCACGAGTATCTTTGTAAACTGCATTCGACAATACTTATTCCCATTTACCTGAATTTAGATGCCCATAATATATGATTACAATGTCCTTGAGAAGCACTTCCTCGCTTTCAGGGACACTTTGTGACTCTTCTTTCAATTTTATTGAAAACGTGATACTAAAGAATCTTAATTCAAATCTTTGGAAATTATGCCATTTTCTTTTTGACCCTTCCACATTAACGTATCAAATTATTATCTCCTGTTTGGAAACTCATTGCTTGCTTATGTGGCAGGCATGAGATTTTCGGTGATTTGTGAGCGAGCCTAATATCTGTGTGCATTGATTTGTGCGGTTGCACAAGTATGTGTGTGATCGAAAGAAAATGAATAAGAAAAAATTCTCTGAACGGTCTTACATGCAATTTTTAGCGCACACACACACACATACACATCAATGCACACACATGCATGCATATACATAAATACAAAAGTACTTATTTTATTTCCATGGAATTTATTTCCTGCAAGGAAGGCAAGCAAAGTAGTACTTTTGTTTGGCTTTGAATAATTTTCGATAGTAAAATAAACGATTTGGCAAAGATTATGAAAAATTGATGCGATTTGCATATGTAAATTATTTGCCATAAATTTTCTACTCAATTCGACAGCGACTGAAGGGCGCATGACTTTAATACAATTTTTCTTACATGATCATAATAAAATTACTTAATGTCACTTCTACTAGAATTGTGCCAACAATTTTATACACCAGGAGGGGGCAAACTTACTTTTCATTACGAATTGCGTTATTTCTAAAATTTACATTAAACTAGGGGCAGCCCAGTGTGCTGCACACACAAAGCTCATTGTTATGAAATTAGTGATTTTCCTTGTTGAGATTTCTTTCACGTTTGACATGGCTTCGCAAATTGGAAGGTAGTAAACGAAAGTTGGAATACTTTCACTAATATATGTATGTCTACTAGCTGGGCCTATCGAACGTGGTTTTGGAGAATTTTCGAAATCGAATCGCCATCACCTATCGGGTTATAAATAAGCAGGACCTGTTATGGATCGACCCGACCCTATGGTAAGCATTTCAGTTTAATAATTGACGTAGAATAGAACTGTATAAATTAAGCTTGTGGGTAAGGAAATTTTTTTATTTAAAAACCTTAAGATTTGACAGACGCCATAGAAAGCGCATGGCTGCCCCACAGACTGTGAATAAGGACCCATCTTTATTGGAAAACATTTTATATAAACATAGTTTTACTTATATACGATCAATGAATACTACGCCTTTTTAATGGAAATTACTGCACGCACTATTTCAATCCCGCCCATTTTGGTGAACAGAGCTATTTTGGTAAAGTTTGAAGACTTTGACTATGCGGTAGTACTTATTTACTACCTATAACTGCCACGCCCACTGAACCCATGGCGAACACTTTAGGCTCAGTTACGCACGTGAGTAAAAAACATTTATACTTGTATGGATTAAATTAAGAAACATCATGGTCTCTAGTAGAGAGTAGAGTCCCTTCCGAAAGATTGAAATCTGTGTTATTTTATTTAAATAGAATTTAATGAAACGGGTACCAACCTTAAAAAGACGTAAAGTTATTTGCACGATGACATCAGCCATGGGTATAAGTTTTGGATTGAATGTATCACCGTGTTCGAGGTGTCCTTTAAATATCGATATATAAATTTGCAAAAGGGACTCATCATTAGGAAAAACTATATTGTAAACGGAAAACATAGAAATGAATCGAGGGTCTACTTCGTTACGTCCACCACCTGCGCATCCCATGGCTCCATAGAATGTCAGATCTTTAAATTTCTTCCAATTTAAATCCTTATCACGATCATACATGCCTCCGCGTTCAAAGAGAAGTTTCAACAAAGCAATTGGTTGTTGTGTTCCATATCTAAAATTTTGGTGAAAATAAAAAAGTCAATAACAAATTTATTACACAAGTAAAGCACTCTTGCGAAATTTTAGCTTTTACGAAAATTGCGCAAGAAATTGCTATGGGTTGGCTGACCGATCGTTAGCGCTACTGCAATGCTACTTGCTCAGCTCTTTACAGAGAAATATCTGCTTATCATGATCAAAAGTTGTATTACGCCTTAAGGGCTTTATTCGCATATTTTTGGAATGCATTTCGTTGTCGAAACAAACGAAAAAATTAAAATAAAATAGTTTATTATAACAATAAAGTGGCTGCAGAACATGATGACTGCTAACTTTACTTAGCGTTCAACAGTGATCACAATAACAACAAAATTGTTAAACATTCTATTACTTACTCATCTACTTGAGGCATGTTCATGTCGTCGATGAAACATGCAATCTTCTTTCCGATTGGTGGACCATACGTGTCTTTTGTGCGCTTCTCCACGGCAGCCTCTAAGGTTCGCTGGACATCCATAGAAGAGGTTCTCGAAGAGAAGTTAATATTAAGTATAATCTGGCAAAGAAAATGAAATATGTAAATAGAAAATACGTTCAAGAGAAATCTATTATTTCTTAAAGTTGATTTAAAAACGCAAATCATGAGTGTAAACTACAACAGCGAAAATTACTCTCTTCAAGACAGGTGAGAGCGAAAATCTTTTAGCATTTTTGACTCTTCATTTATACGTTTAACAAAGCCAATGATATTTTATTTTGCAGGTAACAACCTGAAACTCATCATAGATGTAAATTGTTTACCAACTTTACAATCTTGCTTTTTGTGCACTTGTAGGGATTAAATATTAATAAACTATATTCAGAAAATAGATTTTGTCACTAACTCATAATTTAATTATAAGTTTTTACGTGATTTTTGGCGAACTAAAATAGAATTAATTAAATAACTTTAAAAGAAAATAATCAGATGCAATATTTTGTTCCCCTTTCATTATTTTAGAAACATTTTCGCAGTAAAAAGATACAGGAATATTTTCAATAAAATCTTTATTCTTTTTCTAATACATCATAGAAGCTAAAATAGAAAAAATAATAAAAATTCCCTAACAATACAATAGTTGGCACGCAAAGTAATGTGTAGTAGAAGAGTTAAAAGGAAACATTAACTGCCGTATTCACAGAAAGTTTATTTTTGGTTTAAAGTACACATTCGGTAGTAAACACTTTTTTTATATAAATTGTTGCATTTAGTTAAATAAAATGAATTAATAAGAATTCACACGCCTTTGCAATTTTGTAAGGGATGAACATTTTATTCGAATAACGTGTCTGTACATCACTAAAATAATTTTTATATTTACATTGATTTTTTATGAATTTTTCTACAAACCAAGAGTAAATTAAAATGTTGAATGAAAACAAGGATTTCAAAATACAAAGATGAAAAGATTCGAACGCAATAGATAGAGGGAATATTTATAGTGGGTAATGTTGTAAGTTTCTGGAAAAACATTGTTTCTGCAACATTTTGTTCTCTTAAAAATCAAAATTTAATTTTAAAGCAGGTTTATTTTTGTTCCTTTTCAAAGGAATATTCGAATAGTTTTTTATTCTAAATTAAAAACAACAATTTATTCGAAAACAAACTAAATTCTTCGAATACCCAAAAATTATGGTTACGCTTATCCCGTCACTTGTTCGTTTAATCAGACCATAGCTTATCGGCTGTCTTTCAATGTATGTATGTGTGTATTGTGTTTCAATTTTACCTCGTATGGTATCTTTTTTTTATGTTTGCTATTAGTTAAAGAGAAATAGAGAGTGAGAGAGAGGAAAAAAGCTTACATTGAGATCTTTGTTGAGGTTTCGTAGATATTGAGATATTATTGCAGTTTTTGATGTTCCTGCTTCACCCACCAATAACACGGGTCGTTTTATCTAAAATCAAAATGGAATTCCATAAGCTTTAAATCTAGTGAACTCTGACGTGAAATTCTTACAAAACTGTTAAGTTTTAAAATGCTGACGGTCCGAGTACTGTCTACAGTGGGTACTAAGATTTCGCTAAAATTCAGTTTTGGATCGTGTACATATGACTGTACGACCCATTCCCAAGCCATCCAACAAGCAGTTTCACGATTATAAAAATATTCAAAAAGTGTCGGTTTATTGGTTGGTAGTTGTCCTCCAGATGCCGGGTTTTCTTTAGAATCTTGTATACTGGGAAATCCGGAAATGCGTCTTAAAAACTCATCAAAAACAGGTTGATCTCTTTCAATCAAACAAGCACCTAGTGATGAATAGATGCACTGTATGAAACAACATTCGAGAGTGTCCGTATCGTACTGTACTGGTATGGGTGCGTCATATGATAGATCCTCTGGTTTTTCAAATGGTGGCAACATAGCATCGTAGATATTACAGAACTGTACAATCATATTCAGTTCGGTCTGCATAACGACAGTTTTAAGGGGATTCCCTTGTGATGTACCATCTAAGCCTTCGTGGATGAACGCAACGGCTTGCGTGATTATATTATCATACATGGTCTAGGAAGTTTAAATAAAATATAAAAGAGTATTTCTTATTATTTGTAATGTTGGTTAAGGTTACCTGCAGCAATTCTCTCTGCGATTCTGGTCTAGTTAATACCCACCGCTGCCAGTATGGATTGTAGCGCAGATTTTTTGGGTCCACAAACACCATTCCAGCTCTAGATACTGTAGCCGGCGAGGCATAATTTAAATTTCCAACCTAAAAATGCAATACAATTTTCAAATATTTTAATTTCGATAATGTACTGCACTCGTGCAGTAGGATTTCATTTATGAGCTGACTCTTATGAGCTGATTTCAACGAGCAAGAGCAAATAATGACAAAACATTCGAAATAATTTGTTAACTTGTATAACAGGACAAGTCCCAAAAATTCAGTTGTAGTCATAGATCACGGCGGACAACAACACACAAGTTCAAAACTTTTATGTTTTAGAAAGTTTCAATATTCTTGGTTTCTTTGTTTTGCTACGGGAAACGAAAATATTTCGATGTTTTGAAATTCACTGAGAACTTTATGAAATAAACATTCTGTAGTGATTCCTCGTGTTTGCTGAATGTTGTCGTTATTGCATCATGACCCGAACATATTTCATTTATTGTTCTGCACACGAGAGTACGAACTTACCTCAAACAGGAGAGCACAGTAGTTTTCTAATCTAATTCGTTCACCATTCGCTAATGTCAGCAGCTTGTTATCATCCATAACCGAGTTCATATTTTCAATCCAAAGCGCATCAACGTCGCCATCAAAGCAGACATATCGGCGTTCCTGTGTGGATGCATTAAAACAGAGATAATTAATGGGTGAGAGTAAGACACAGGTATGTACCGTTTTTGTATTTTGTTGACTGACTGTCAAAGCTATGATCAATAAGAGACCGTCCTCATTTAAGAGGAAACCTTTGCCCAAAATTTTATAAAAACTAAGAACGATTTTTGCTTTACTTTCCTGTCTTACATTTCGTTTATACTCCTCAACTGGAAACCTATTTAAGCCCCTTTCACACTATCATACAAGTCTTTTGGTATTCGTTAGATTTTTGAAGAGAGAAATCTAATGATAATCGGTCTGGCTGTCAACAAAATTAAATTTAAAATATTCTCATTACATTGCCCTCCACGCACTATCGCATCATGTGTAAAAATGCTACCCGATAAAATAAAAAATTGCAGCTTTTAGGAAATATAAATAAATCTTGAGAGCCATACGACTATCAAAATTGCATTCATATTTTGATCAGACTTCTTCATTTGATTTCAATCTTGTACAAGTCGGTTTACTGAATCTAATAGTTTGAAAGGGACTTTACCAGTAAGAGGTTAATAAAAACAAAATAACAACTATGGTATTGTTTTTGCAAGAAAAAAAAAATATGAAGTGTTCTCAGACATACACCTTAATTGGGGCAATTTAATTTTTAATTAAGTGTGCCAACATATTCAATTTAGCTTACTCAGCATTTGACAACTGAAAATGTGTTTATTTTGCTCCTGAAAACTTGTGTTTGTGAATTTTGAGAAATTCGGCTTTAAATGAAATTTTTGGAAACTCCATTTGTATTTTGTTTGACAGTTGCCATGACAATAAAATGTAGTTGTATTGCTGATGAAGTCACCTTGGAAAATGTCCCTTAATTTTGTTATTAAACAGATTCTTTATGCTCCCTAAACGCTCTCCACCAGAGTTATTATTGTATGCTAAATTGAGGCTACTTAAGGTCTTATTTGCATAAATTTTCTTATTGTGTAATTAACGTGCATGTCTAGACAGTTTGTAAGCTAAACTAATTTTAAAGAACTCTTTAGTTTTATCGCTTTTTAATCTCACCAACACCAAAATTGTTAATAAAAATTACTAAACAATAACTTTAATTTATATTTCAATAAAATAATTGTCAAAAATTAATTTTTGTTAGAAGGAAATAGGAATTCTTGGTACGCACTCATGTACTAGGAATTTTGTGTGATTTCATCTCTCATAATTATATTTTATTGACTGAACTAAACTGTAAAAAATGTTAATGGAAAATTAAAAAAATTCTGTCAATTTAATTGATACTTTTAATTTATAATGTTTTCTAGTAGTTTACAAGAAAAACTTAAAAGTTGTTATTAAACTTAATTAGCACTATAGCCGTATTCGTACTGACAAGGTAATTAAAGGCGGTGATATTGCTATCAAGAGCGAATTCATATAAAAGCGATTATTCCGAAGGGTGGCAGTTGCAGGTTCATCAAGATAACAAATTATCAATTTGGTGTCAATGTTATTTGTTGCATGCTGCTGCATTTTGTTGCCTATTGGGATTAGGTCTTTTCCCATTACTGGCTTGAATATGGTATAAAATATTAAAAAAGAAGGCAAAATCATTTCTAGTTTGTGGCGCCGTAGTAATATTCTCATGGCATCTAAACAAAATGCAATTTAATGTTCAGTGTTGTAATTGTGTTGAGAATAAAAACAATAATCGAAATATAAAGAAAAGGTGTTAAAATATGACAAGCACTCTTGGCTTTCGAAGGCCAAAGCAACATTTTTCGAAAACTAACACACGGAAGTGGGACACTTTCACGGAATACTTTGGCATAAGATATACGGAAGCATAGAAACCACGCCTTAACTTGGGTCCGTTGCGTCCTTATGGGAAGCTTCGTGGCGGTTGTAGTTTATACCCAAATCGCGGGAAGTAAGGCCCATTTAGGAAGGTAGGAGCATCAAATAGGCTTCGCTCCTCAACAAAGTGGAGGCCATGTTAAAATTCATAATTTCTAAATTGTACAAACGCGTGGCAGTTAGCATCATGTTGGGGCGTTGGCGAACGCATCGTTATCACCCAGTACTAAGAACACTGAGTTGTGCCGTACCCCAGGTAGTAGATGACAGGTACCCACCCATTACTACAGCCTATTCTATTATCAACGTGATAGAACTTTTATTTAACTAAAATAGTTCGCAGTTAAATGTTTGAAGTTTATGAAGAAAATGAAGTTGATTTGTATTTCTTGCAAAGTTCTATTGGGCGCTGGATAATATTGGGTAGGGCACATGGATGAAATACTACGTGGAAGTTGCAGTCATTAGATTTTTAAATTGAATATTTTGGGGTTCAGTATATTTTCTTTTTTTCGAACAGGCAAACTCAAAAATATAATAACTACAATAATCGTTTGATTATTTAAAAAGAAATCTGTAAATCCTTTAAAAATCTTCCTGAATTAAAATTCCACTGCGGTTGAATGTCATTAAAATTATTTATTTTTAAAAGACGACTACATACATCACGTTCCACGGGTCTATTCATCTCTCGAAATATGTTTGAGAATAAACCATCCAGCCAATCCCGAGTATCCGGATCAAGATAACCATACAATTCAATAACGGAACACGCCTGAAAGTAAAGTAAAAAAATAAAACAAAATACGTGAAAAAACTTATTTCATTAAGATGCTAGTGAGCTTTGCGTCTGGCATTAAACAAAAAAAAAAAAAAAGTAAAAAGCAGGTCGCACGCCTCCTTTTTTAAAACATTTCCAAATTAGTTTAATAGATTAGCAGTTGCTACACGCAAAAAAACATGGTGAAGGCAACCATAATCTAGGTACAAGATATATTGATTGTATATGGTTGTAAGCAAACAATATTATTGTTGATACAAATAATACAATCTTAATCTTAAGACGATAGAAAAGCAAAAAGTGTATGCTATTGATTGGCAGAGGATGAGGTAGAAACATAGGCGACTAAAGCAATCGAATGCCCATTAGTCAAGGCGTTGCCCACTTAAGCCACAGTACCCTCAAATTCGCATTAAACACCAACAGAATTTTATATATTAATTTTATGGTTAGAATTATTATATTAATTATAGTTAAGATATTTTGCTTGTGGTTATAATGCACTCTTTCAAGACCATTTGCACGCATTTATTGCATTTTTATGGGCACCGGAGAATAAATAAAACAGACACATTGAGTCTAGCGAGACGGCTTTCTCAACCCAATCAAAGATATTATATTAAGATTTGAATACAATAAATTAGTTTTTTCATTGGTAATAATTATTAAACTTCACTGTAAAAAGGTTCAATAAACTGATGTTAAAGTTAAAAAATTGCACCGAATAATGAATACCGCTACTGTTTTATATACACATTGAATTATGTAAGAGCTGACTGCATGGCAGTGATTAAATGGCAAATCTAAATGTTTAAAATACTTTTCTCCTCTGTGCTTGTAAAGAAACAATGTTAACAACTTTTCAAAAATCCATAAAAAGGACCAGATTCGGACATCCTAACTCACTGACGCCGCAACAGAATTTTGTACTTACCTTCGGGTTAAGTGTTATGCATTTTGTAGGCAGACCCATTAAGGTTTGGGCCTTAATTAGTGTATTTATGACAACAGTTTTGCCACCACCTGTTGGGCCAACAATCATAGTGGAGTGTCGGGTCATCATTGTTTCATACATTTGCACCACTTTGTCTTCCTGCAAGTCAAGGCAAAAATAAAAAAAATAAAAATAAAGACATCAACCGAGTGGAAATTATATGCAACAAAAAAAAAAGCAAAAAAACAACAACAACAAAGCAAATAATAGAATGGACACACAATTGCAAGTGTTAAAAGCAGCAGCAATTAACACAAGGGAACAGCAATTCAGACAACACCGAAGATTGGTAAAGCAAAAAGAGAAATATCAGAACAAAACGAACAGTAAGAGAATTGGGGAGGAGGTTGATTTAAAAGTGTGAACAGATCAAGTCCATTCACAAAATAAACGAGTTTTATTTTATGTTGAATTGTTATCGACGTGAGTTACGCTAAGGTGTTTGCTGTAAGGATTCTATTTGTGTTGTGTTTTATTCGAAACAAATTTTCTGCTTTTTAAATGATGACTACATGAAATTATGTACATAATCATTTTGTCCTGCATTCTATTCTATTCATTTTTAGTACAATTTAGAATGTGTCAAAGTGTGTTCGCCTGTGATGCACAAAAAGGATTTCCATTTTTTGTTTCTTTTCATTGCACTAGTGTTGTTGTTGTTGTTGCTGTTGCTGTTATAAATTTATCGTAAAATGTCAGAGATAATAATAGCAAGATTATGACATTGTTGTTAACAGCACCAACAGTCCAACACGACAACTACAGCTTCAGCTGCAGCGGAATGCAAGTAAATACTCATCACTAAATGTGCCAGTGTGAAGGGGCTTGCATGTGAATAGAAAATATATAAAAAATATTCCGGAAAGACTTAAAAAAATATGTTCATTGTTAACAAGCTTTTCTGTGTCATATTGATGCAAGTGGTTGCTATTGGTGCTGCTGCTGCTGCTGCTGTTCCTTTTTATTATTGAAGTTGGTGAAATGAACATTGTGTTGTCCATTTCCATTTCCTTTGCAACAAAATTTGTATTGCAAAATATTGAAGATGAGAGAAAATTAAGCCTCCTTCTAAACACATTTTTTCGAATAAATAAAATAGGATTGAAAAAGAATTTACCTGATCTGCCAACAGAATGTATCCATCGTTTACAAGGCTTTGGCGTACTGCGGCATTAAAATCTGGATACCCGACGCGTGGGCAATCGATCCCGGGAAACAAATCCTGGTCATTTTTATATGCAAATAAAAAATACACAAGTGTTGGACGACTGAAGGCATGAATTTTGTATTGGCGAGTATTTGTTTTTAATTTTCAATGGCGACTTGTTTGAATTACATTTGTTCAATTCACAAACGCCTTGTATTGTTGTATCGATTTTATTTTAATACAACTGGTTAAGGTTTATTGCAATACACTTTAGGGCTATTAGATGGTTGGATATTGCATAGCTGTATCGTTGCTTTTCTTTCTAACTGTGAAAATGTAATAATAAAATTGAATCATGCATGGGAACTTGTAATTACAAGCACTCGTAGAGTGTAAAACAATTTTTACATTATTTGTGATTTGAATCTAAATTGGACAAATTAGCTGCAGAAATTTATTAAAACTGTGAACCATTGAAAATAAAGTCTACCGGTGAATATCTATTATTCATTCAAACCAAAAACGTAGTCCCAGTTGTGGTCCCGATACAATATTTTCGAAACATATAAAATGAAATCGTATATTTACAAAAAACTTTTCGCACACACTATCAACAACAAACATAAACTATTGTAAAATAAGTTGACAATAAGCCCCATAACATAATAACAGGGACTTGTAAATTTCACATTTGCAATTTCGTTGGTTGTAATTTATCTTCATTTGAAATGTGGTATTGTTACCATACCTGGGACTCTCCTATTTGTTTGGCTAAGTTTAACATTAGCGATCTTTACATATAATTATAAAACTACAAATTATTTATGGAATTTCCATTGAAATTATAAATATTTTATTAATCATCTGCTCTTTTGCTAATGACATTTTGTTACCTATAACTGTAATTGTTATTAACTCAAAGTTCCCATGCCTGGTGCAATTTCATGGCAATACTTGATTTTACTACACTGTTTTAACTTCTATAGTTTTTTGATATAAACAATACAATAAAATAAATAAACGAAAGGTTTATTTTAATACACGATACAACAATACAACGCATTTATGAATCAAACTATTAATTGAAAATTAGGAATTTGGAAACATTCTTCATTTCCACTTCTTCTTAGTATTTGTTTTTACCTTTATAAGTCCTAAAAACAATGGTACATCTTCAAAAACAAATTTTGGGAAATTCATGTCTCGCAAGACACGCATTAGGACAAGAGCTTCTGGTAAATCATTCGACTGGCGTTTCATTACGCCAGCCATTCGCAAAACTGAATTTAGTGAACGCAGGCCCCAATCATAATGACACTGTTTGGACAGTTGTTCCTCAGCGAGGGCATACAAAACTGTCATCTTTTTCGCCAAAACCTGAAAAGGTTTAAACAAATTTTGACAATTTTTACCACAAATATATTGACAGTGAAGTCTACTGCGACTGCTCGCTTAAATTTTTTAGAGGTGACTCACCTTCGCCGTTAAAAATCCATCAGAGAATAGCGATATTAAACAAATTAACTCCAAGTCTGGCTTGATGCAGGTTACAGGCCTAAAAAGAGCCTTGACTGATTCGGGCAATTCTGTGCGCCCAGCATATCCCGGGTTCATTGTCACAAATATGCCAACTTTGTGATCGATTCTTATTTCAGAACCTTCGAACTAAAAAATTTAATTAAGCAAAATGAAAACGAATCACTTTCAAATAAATATTATTTCTCAAATAATAAAAATTAATCCGAAACATAAAGATTTTAAAAGATACACGGCCATATTTTAGCCATGTTCAGAAACCCCAAATAATAATCCCAAAATACAAACTTGATATTTTAAATAATACTCACAACAAACATTTTCAGTTTTCGTAACAAAGCATTACGAATCGTCTGGAGTTGTGTAGAAATTACGCTCAATACCGAGATGTCAATACGATTGAACTCATCAAAACATCCCCAGGCACCGCATTGTGCCAGTCCAGATAAAATCGTGCCGACTGCACGGTAATCCATGCCTTCGCCGCAATTGGTAACGACACACAGCAGGGCCATAGCTTTAGCTAAATCCTTGGTGGTCTCAGTTTTACCAGTACCAGCTGGGCCGGCGGGGGCGCCTCCTAAATTCATCAGCAGTGCTTGGGTTATTGTCAAGTAAATGCGATCCGTCAGAGGAGTAATGACCAAGCGCGAATTTAAACCCAAATATTCATAACCGAAATCGAATCGTCCAGAACACTGAACAACAAATAAATTGTCGTAAAACTTCAACCAGTAGAATCTCAATTGGCTTTCCCAACTAAATTCTCCGGCATCCAGGATATTGTCTCTCACAAAAGCCTCAATAATGTCTCTGGCATGGACGTCTATAGTTGCTACGGTCTTGAATTTCTTGCGTTCGTTGGAGCTGAGATCCGATCGCACCTTCAATACTAACTCATCCATTTCGTTATTTTGCTTATTTAGAAAATCTTTCATGGCTCGCAAGTTTCCAAA
Source organism: Phania funesta (assembly GCA_963932375.1). Lineage (NCBI taxonomy): Eukaryota > Metazoa > Arthropoda > Insecta > Diptera > Tachinidae > Phania > Phania funesta. Next base: position 478,402 of record OZ010652.1, read on the forward strand.
GTTTGTTGCCTGATTAAATGCTTCTTCGACTTCGGCTGTCCACCACACTTGACTGGCCACCAAGCCAACCATCCCCTGATACTTCATCAGCCAATCAGGTCTAAGGTTAAAGCCAAAAAGTGATTAAATTAAATTGAGAGCAGTCTATCTACGACCGCTATAATGCATAAATATTAAATGAAGCAAAATTATGTTATGAAGGACATGTGTGTGTGTGTGTGTGTGTGTGTGTGTTTAAGTGATTTCATTAAATTTTATGATAAAAAATCGGCCGTTGTTAAAAAAGACACACATTCACTTGCTCAAGCTTAAAGTGTTAATAAAAACCACTGCGGTGGCCAGCAATGTACTGCACAACAGCCTTGTTAGTATCTGCATTTATATCTACATCGATATCTCTTTTTTTAAATATACGTTTGTATGACAACAACATCATCATCATCATCATCAGCATCAGCGGCAGCATCATCATAATGATTGTTATTATTACCAACGACAGTGTTATATTGGTCTTGCGGTTAATCGATGGCAATAAAAAGATAAATCGCTTATAACGACAAAATTATTCATTGCAAGCGATAAAAACAAAAAGTTGTTGTTGCTACAAAGTCAGTAGCATCAGGACCACGAGGAGGAGCAGGACTGATATCAATAACGCAACAACAATAACAATAACAACAACTGCAAAGACTAAAGCAAGAACAGCCGCCACCACATTTAATGTTTAAGCATAATTTACAATCACGCACACATTCATAATACGAGCAATAAGAAAAACACAACCATATTCCGACAACAGCGGCCGGCCCTTTTGCCGTTCATATGAAAAAGGTTCTTACACATGTTTGTTTGTACATAATACAAATGCATATGGAATTTAATAACTTGATCCTACCTTGTTATTTTGAGGTCAGTTCCGTAATCGTAAATTGCTTTCTTCGACAAATAGCGATTCGAACGACGCATCTCGTCCAATACATCGTTCATCCAATTTTCAACACGACCCTGTGTTCGAACTATAAGCAAAAGAGATTAAAGAAAAAAAAACACATAAAGATCTATCGGGAAGGAAGAGTAAGTGAAAGGCACAATAAATGAAAGCTTAAATTCAGGCAACATAATAAAATATCAGGAAAGCAATGTTTGAAATCACAGCCGTAAGCAAAAACTCACACCTATCTACACACACACACACACGCACCCGCACACACCCACCATAAATTCAATAAATCTATGAAGGCTGACCAAATTCACCTACGAACACATTCAATCACGGAATGGTATTTACTACTTCAAAATCTACACAATTAATATCGCCACCTTCTGTGTTCTTTCTCCTTGCTTCTGCCGACAATAGCAAGAATGAGGAAATATATTTCTTATTATGTTGCCCTTAAAACGACTCTTTTATTTCCTGTAACCGTTTGTTTGATTGTATTGGTATTCGTATTTTAAAAGATTTCAGTTTCCTTAATCGAAAAGTGAAACAGTAGAGAAACATTCGTGCCAAATATTACCGGAAGTGGTAACTGGTCAAACGTTTGATTTTAATGATTACGTCTCTCTTTAATCGTCCAATTAATTATTTAAAAAATAAAAATAATGAGTTGAAAGAAGATGGCAGCGTAATGAAATTATTGTTGCTTTAATTTATGTAATACGAGGGTCCGTTTTTGCCCAGTTCAATTTCTCAATAAATATAAACAAATGAACTGGCACTGATATTAAACTGCCGCGCATAGTCATGGGGGGAAATCTTAAAGTTTGTTTATCAACTGAAGTAGTTCCATATAAAATTTATACATAGGAACAATCATATTATTGTGGATACTCAATGTTGTTCAATTAGTTCAAATTGACAACCCGATTTCGCTCTTTCACAACTCGGAAGGATTAAGTGCCTCGATTTGTGATAATACGTTTGCAAATGTTCGAAAAGAATAAACATGGTTGTGGCAATGGTATTATGTTGTCTACAACAATATATTTTTATGACAAATATATAATGGTTATTATTAAAATATTTAATTAAATTAATTTAATCATAAAAATTGCAACATTGTTGATGAACAACACAATTGTTACTAATATCCTAAATGCAAAGTATTTTCTATAAAACTTAATATCATAACTCTAACCATAAAATGTTCTTCATAGACATAATATGTAAAATTATTTTGGTGTTTATTCAATATATGTGTATGCTGTGGCTTAAGTGCTTGGCTTTAGTCGCCATTTTACTGAATGGCAGCGGATTTTTTCTTTTCTATCGTTATATCTAGAATAATAATATGATTTCTTTACAATCGTATCAATCAATCATAATATGTTGCTCTTCAACCATGTTTTTTCTCGCATCTGCTATGTCGAGCTATTTTTTATGGAGCATGGAATTAGATTGATATGAACTTAATGTTCAGTAATGGAGAAGTCTAATATTAAAATTTAGAAGTTCTCACTTCTAAATTGAAGAGTAAGGGACTGACTATTCTACTACTCCATTCTGTCCCGATATTACCAGGTTTTAAATGTTGGCTTAAAAGGTGCTTCCTAAATATTTTTTTTATTTCTCTTACAAATAGTATAACGAGTAACACTTACGAAAAGTACTATTTCATCTGCACAATGGGAAAATAAATTTTATTAAAATTAATGAAAGGGAAACGTTTATTTTTTTTATTAAAAACTGAATTTAAATGAACTGTAATTTTAGTTGCGGAATTCATTCGGAGGGTACTTACTATTTTGACGGAAGTCCAACACTTCACCTTCACTAGAAATCATAGCGTTCACAATATGCATGCTGGCACTTTCTTTTATTAGCCGCAACGATTTAACGTTATCGTACATCTGTAATAATAAAACAATAAGTTGGAAAGAAACAAAAACAAATTAGGTGGAAAAAGCCTTCAAACATTTCAGATTCATGATTTTAATTAAAATAATAACTTTTAGTCAAGATTGATTTTCAATTGTAATTTAGTTGATAATAGTGAAAGGAAATTAATTTTCGTTCTTTAAGCGTAAGCAGCTAACGTCAGATTTTTGAAAACGAAATATGAGCATTTTTATCACCTTATTCATATTTTCATGTTTCTGGGGTTGCTCTAGTACGAGTCCTACTAAAGATTTTTTCGAAACTTCAAGTTCGATTGCTGTGTATTTCCCTTGAACAAAGTCGAGGTAAATTCAAGAAACTTAATAAAATTCGGGCGTGCAAAAGAAATAAGTCTAATTTACGGCCCTCTCATGGTGTGTTTTATGAATTAATTTATTTTGTCGATTTTATGGTGAAATTTCGTGTGAAATATAAATTTTGGTGAAATTTTAAATTTCGGTTATTTGTGTTTTTTTTTTTTGGAAAATTTCGGCCCTTTTTATTAAATTGAGATTTTATCTTAATTTAAAATGTTCTTAATGTTGGCAAATTTCGAAATTGCTTGATATTTTCGAATTTTTCGGGAGTTTGTTTAACTAAATTCTTGATTGCAAGTTGCAAAATTCTGTGAAGGAAGTTCACTGGGACAGACGAACAGACGGATATCGTTAAATAAGCTTCACTATCTAGATGGATTTAGAATATCGATACTTGTTGGGAAATGGATATTGAAGAAGTTAAAAACGGAACGACCAACTTATAGAGCTTTGGTGGAGGGCAGTCACTGATCCAGCTACAGATTTTAGGGAAAGTAATAACGAAAACACAATTTCTTTTGCGAAAATGTTAATTTTTATTAGTTTCGAAGGGATAATTTCCCTTATAAATCACAAATACTACGTTTATAATAAAATGGATTAATGGGAACATATTTTATGCGAAACATAATTTTATGTTCCCTTCAAAAATATTTTGCCATTTACATTTCGATTTCGAAAATTTCGAAAACCAAAGTAAGAAATAAAGAAGTAACAGACTTTTAATCGAATTTCTTAATATGTTCCTTGAACGAATTTAAAAACACATTTTATTCTTTCAAATGGATATAATCAACTATAATTGTTTCTCTCTTTGAGGTCGCTATAACCGTGTTCGACTGCACTGGTGCAAGGTTTCTCATGTAATTTTATATCTATTTTATCTGTACTGCTTATTTTTGTTTTTGCAAATACATAACTAAAGGACGAACAACACAATGGGTTGAACTAATATTTTATTTATTGCTTTATGGTTATAAGAAGCGTGATCAACATTTCAGTTGCTCATTACCGAAATTTAATTCAGACTCTGGTGTTGTTTTGTACAATTCCTTTACTCTACTTTCGAATAAACATTTAGAATTGATTGATGTTCCGATAGGGTGATTTGATGTAGATTTTCCGAAGGAATTTCCGTCATCCGATGTCAAGTTTGGTTTGGAGATAAACCGGCTTCAGCTATGTGCCCTCTTCAGTGTCCTTGTTCGTCCTGAGAAGTTTTTATTAATTCGCTGGTGTTTTATTGATTTCAAAAACAATTCGTTCGAAAAATCGACATTAAGAATTCTTCTCGGAAGTTTTAATTGTCATTTAAAACTCTCCATTTTACTTAAAGATGCCCGGAGTTCTGATCTTCAATCAAATCTTTCTTTTATTTTGAGGTGCGTGAATATTTTATGAATATTTTTTGCTGATCTTTTTTATTTGTGTAATATTAACATAAGTTGTGCTACGTATGTGCATACGTGTGTGAGTATTTGAATTATTACTTTTGCCATTACCTTGATTATGTGATTTTGCACAGCTGATGGCTCTGAGCTGCCCAATATGGATAGTAATTCATCAGTAGATATAAAATAAAACCTTGGAAAAATCCGGCGCTTTGATTCTAGATATTCGTTTAATGACTTTTGACAATTTTCCAAACCGATACTTAACCCCTGCATCTCTGGCAATCTACCGGGTACGATGCAAAATGGTACCACCAATGGATTCTTGGCACAATCCAACATTATCTAAGTGTCACGAATAAAGAGTCAACAAAGAAATATTACCAATAATAACAGAAATAAACGGGAGGACAAAAAATCAAAAATATAAACATAAATAAAATAGAATGAAGAGAAATAGAAAATAAAAAAATAAAACAACAAAAATCATATAAAAGCAAACAATAAATCAAAGCAGTCGTCACTAATGTGTGTTCGTTCATATTCGACTATGAAGTATGAAAGTTTGCATGTGTATTTGCATTTGCATGGTTGGATGTGTGTGTGTTTCATTGAGCATTGCGGCAAATGTTGCAAATCTAATGAAATCAAGTGCCAAAATCCAAGATTCATAGAAATAAATAGAACAGTATGCTATTTTCCTGCACGCAAATGTTTATCTGCAGAATTAATTTTTTTTCTAAATCCTTCAAACTTCCAGGATCACATGGTTCCACTGGATAAATCTTATTCATATTTAAGTCTTAATTCCTTTAAGTTATTGGAAAATTTAAGATAACAAACACGTATAAGGTAGAGCACGATCTTACAGTTTAACCAAGAGAACAGTTGCTATGAAAAGGATTCAAACGAAGTTCAACATAAGACTTCTTAAAGTTGAACTTGTTTACACGCTATAACTATTTTAATCTTCCACGACTTATGAACATCCTAAACCGGGTCTCATGTCTTTACCTGCATTTGAGGGACTATTGTGCGGTTGTTCGCAATAAATAAATTAATTTTTATTCAAGACAACAAACATTTATACAAATATAAACCAACATTAGTTAAACGTGAATGGCTGTCATGCATGTGTGTCCCCCATACTTTGAAGTGTTATTCAACTTAAATCAATGTTGCCACAAAATAAGTTTCTAAGAAGTTGAGTCTTGTACTATGTGTGTTGCAGTTACACAGTCTCTTACAATTTGTAGGTTAACCTGCAGTATGAATAGTTACAGGATTGATCTGATCGATATAAATAGGCCACTGTTTGGATCAAGTTGTGCGAAATGTTTCCTTCGAAAATAAAAAGTATCCAGTACAGTAGCACGGGTACCAAACAGTTACCACGCTAAATTTGATTCAAATCCTTTCACTAGTTTCAGCGTGATGATTTTTCAAACAGAGACGGATAGACGGTCAAAAAATGAGGTTTTTTTATTCTAAATACATATGTAGATGACGATCTATGGATTTTTAGTTTGATAATCTGTCAGACTGATTTCATACAGATATCTGGCACGAACTTCCGCCATTCTTTGTCAAATATTGTTTGGAGACAAACCGGTTTCGGCTATGTGCCGTCTTCAGTGTTATTATTCGTGTTGAGCAGTTCGTTGGAATTTGGCATGTGTGAACCGGTAGCAGGTACAGCCCCACGAAAATTAAAACAAAAATTACAAACAGACACGGGCTGACGTTGGCTCATGAGCACTGTTATATTTTAAATTCATGTTGTAATTTTAACATAAATTCATGTGTTTTGAGCACTTGCAATAAATTGCTTGCAACACTCGACTTGCAGTCGAACTTCAGCTCGAATATTTTTCAATGCTGGACATTCTTCTAAGTCGGGTAATTAGGAAAATTCGAGACGGATCTGTTGGAAAAATAAAAATTAAACAACAGGAAAAGGTGAAAAATAAAAGGATGTTCCTTTAGATGGAAGAAATAAAATTTGCTGTATGCGAGAATTCTTTTTTTAACACTCTTCCTTGCAGCGATCTGTTACGGTTTCCAACTTAAACATCATATTTCTAGATATTCTGACGAGCAAGTCGCTGGGACACGTGTAATTTTTTTCTTCATACTTTTTTATGACCTGTCCGATTTTGTCTTTGGTACAAAACACTGTCGTTCTGTGTTACAAGGATGTGTGAGTGGTTTGCAGTTGTATAGGAATTCAAAGCCAGCGAATAACAACATAAGAGCATTGATAAAAAAAGCTTGTAAAAAATTAATCGCGCCTTTATTGCAACTTAGATGAGACAAAAATTCGAAATAACGAAAGTGACTAAGGAAAAAGTTTACCCACTGAGACCACAGATTCAATATTGTAAAAGCTTGAATTGTATTATGCCAGGTTTTCTTTTGAGATATGTCCATGTTGCAACAAAGGTGCGATATGTACTTGTGCCGTTTGCAATGACAATAAAAATTTAAATAAAGCAGCCCTTTTGAGGCAACTATGTGTCGTCTGTCTTGATGATTTGCAAACTTAACGAATGGTTTCATTCAGTGTCACTGATAAATAATGTGTCTCTTTACGTTTTTATATTTGCTTACCCTGCGATACGCCTTGTCAATGTCATCAAATTTCTTAGCCTCTTCAGGCAACTGAGAACGAATATCTCCACCTATAAAAATGCCCTCCAAATACAGCCATTTGCGTTGAACAACAAGCCACTCATCAATGATTTCCGATACAAGAGATAAAGTATGTTCCCAACGATTTACCGTCTCCAAAAAGGGACCAATAAACCTGAAGAGCAAACGAAATGCAGTGAGAAATAGGAAAACAAAATAAACTGATTCTGCAATAATGGAAGGAGTATTTTTAAATAACTCGTAATACTCGTAGTAACAGCTTACAGTGGAGTCGCAAGGCAACTTTTTATTTTGTTTTTTAAAATACTGAAAAATAATTTTAATATCCATGAAAAGAGAACTTTATGGCATTAAGTTTTGTGTTTAAATTTCAAACATGCGCCCGCCGGCATGTGGCGTACTCTGGAGCTTAAATGTTCACACACTCTACGCTTCTATGAGGCTGTACTTCGGCAATAACGTCTCGATTGTTGTTCCTGGTCCCTCGGCGTAGATTGTAACCATAACCATTGACCATAATAATATCTGAAGACATATGGACAAATAGTTCCGTCGCCTTTAGAGAGCTGTAGACGGTGACTTTTCCTGGATGTAACGATGTGTCGACAAATTCTGCTTATTGGCTTCATCAGTAAACAGACTATTTCAATGAAGTTATGGATCAATAGCAAAATTTTATTTCCGGCCGCCCTGCATATGTGAACGCAAGGACGATGACCGTATGGCTTTACACTTTGTACAAATTATATCTTGTACTCACGAAGACCAAGATCTTTACGAAATTCTTTACGACTAAATTATTTTGGTTGAAAGTTACAACATTCCGATTTCTAATCTCACGGATTCAGTCGTTTAAATATTCGCCTTTGCGTGTACTTGAAAATATTTTGTTAAATTAACAACAACAACTATTTCTGCCACTAAATGTGTTTGTGTCAGTCACACAGCTGTTGCAGTTGTAGTTGTTGTTGTGTACTTACTGTGAGGCACTCATCGATTGAAGATTCATTGAATTATCTTCAAGCACCTGAATTATTTCATCGACCGCACCCAACGTATAACCACGCTCTTCAATCCCTTTGTAATGTTTGTGCACTTTAAAGCTCATAACGTCCCAAGTATCCTCGACAGCCTTTACGCCCTTTTCAATGGCCAATTCTTTGATGGCATTATTTAGGATTTGTTCTGCAATTTCCTATTGAATGAAAAGCAATAGAGAATTACAGCAAACACACGCACACATACAAACAATTCAATAATCCCAATAGATAAAATAAGACTCAGGTAAGGAAGCGACAAGACACGTCTGTTGGCTAGAAATGCAGTCATCCAAGTAACAAAATACACAAACATAATATGACCATTTAGGAACAACAACAACATGACTACTAATAGAGTTTATTTTTTTTTTCAGTTATTTTTCGGGCTGTTGCTTTAGCTTTCTTTGTGTCGGACTTTAAAACGTGCAAAGGCAACGACAACAACAAAAAACATCACTTTGAATAATTGTATTTTGTGTTGCAGCGTTTTCGTTTTGTTTGATTGCTGGCTGACAAAGTTCAACAGCCCATCAGACAGAAATCTGTGCACATGTCTCGGATTAAATAACATTTTTGTACCTGATATTGATGCAACTGCATGGCAAACATGTTGTCGAGGGTAAATCGTTCTGGTGCCATATCAAAGTACTGGCCGGTTTTCTCCATTAACTGCAACCAATGACGTTCCCGCAATGCCTCGTTCTTTAAGCTGACCATCAGCGGTACCGTATTTTTGAATTGTTTCATTTGCAGCTCCACCATTTGACCAACTGGTAGTTGTCGTATCTGCCAATTGAAAGTAAAGAAAGAGAAAATAAGTAAAATAAATGTTTGTTTTAGTACGCGGGGTTTTTGGTGTCCCTGAAGAGTAGTTAGTAGTGGCTCCTCACGTTACGCCCTGTTATAGAAAGGAAGCCCATTTCTGATTATAATGTATAGGGTCTCCAGTAGACGCAAATAACTAGTTCTGGTTAGAAAAGCACAATTGGGAAAGGAGTTTTCGAGTTGGAACCATAACTTAGACTTGAAGGAAACACCTTTCCCTCCTTCCCCTGTTATACGAGTATGTTTATCTTTTTGTTCATTTATCTTTTCTCGTTGTAGAAGTTGATATGTGAAATTTATATGTGAAATTTATATTGTAGCACTGCGATAAATTTGCTGTATGCGGTTTCTATTCAATTAGTGGCGAAATAATTTCCCCACACAAAATCACAATATCGGTTTCAATTACAAAATTCATTCGAATAAATAAACATTTTGAAATATTTTCAGGATATGAATTAAACGTATTTTTATCGAATGATACTATAAATCATCTTATCATTTAATAAAACACATTTTATGAATAATTTTTAATTAGAACAACAAATACATTTTGCACACATGAGTATGAGAACTTTTCGCATTTTAGATTTTATGTAAAATGCTTCGAACACTTAATAATTTCATAATCATACACACAAACTCACACACACATACACACACACACACCCATTCACAAAGCAACAACATGACTTCAGCGAAACGAGTGTCGATGATTAAAATGTGAGCAAGTGTTTGTGGGCATATTCATTATTTAAATCTTTGATACCGACTCTAATTTGAATTGCCTTCTAGTGTGTATGTGTGTATGTATATACACATACATCAACATCACAGAACATTTGATGTCGACATGTTTAATGTCAGAGCTAATTCCTTAATTTCTCTTGGACAGTGATTTGAATAGTCAGTGGCATTTTCATTAGCAACAATTGGACCGGACCCTTTTCGTCAGCAGTTTTCTAAAAAAACAAACACACGATGAATATGACTCTAGTCTGAATATTTTCAGATGGTTTGCCAGACGTTTTTGAGGCATCGTTCGGACTTATTGAAAATAACTTTCAAATGTCGCCAAGAAATTTCATGAGAAATCTTAAATTTGGTTGGGCGAAAAGTTACGCCTTCCTCTAAACTGCCCATGTGCTGAAATCGCAACGAATTCGGCCAATAAGTATTTACTGGGTAAACTTATGAGGATTTCAAAACATATTTATTGCAATATCTAAAATATTATTAGTTGACAAAAGGCCTTTTTATATTTTGCGCTTAAAATTTAGACCTCGTTGATACTGTGCGGATGAGTTAATGACTGCCATGGCTGCTTTCAAGCCGCGGTCTCGGGGAATTGTTGCAAATTCTTCAGTAAAATATACACAAGGACTATTTGCATTTTTAATTAATAATGGATAATTTCTTTAGTGTAGCAAGCAAGCACTGGTGTGTGCACTCGCATGTATAAATGACTATTTTTCTAAGTGTATATGTTGTATCTGAGGGCAATTTTAGTCGTACATTTTTATGAAAGATGAATGTCTTTTTTGCTGAGATTTGCCTAAAACTTTAGCCAATTCGTTTAAGAAACTAATTGAAAAGTTTTAATGGCATCAAAAGCTATTCAAGTCCATCAACATTTATTCACGCTTATTCCTCGTGCTGTTTCAAACACAACAGCAAATTTTTCTTCTTACCTGTTTGGGTAGCCTACGAAATTCTTTCAAAAAGCTCTCTACACCCTCTGTCAATATTGAAGGATCCAAGTCGGCCCACAAGGTTTTCGACCATCCTTCACGAGCTAGCTTTTGGCTCCTGTATAATTTGTAGAGCTACAAAAAGAAAACAACAACAAGAAAACCAAAACTGAATTAAATGAAAAAGAAAAGCAACTAATGAAAAAGGTGATGTTCAATCATCTTTAGGTTACGTTTATTAATTTTGTTTTCTCTACCAGAACAATGATAGAGCCCAACAGGCTGATGCAGGGGAAAAGATGAAAGGGAAGCCCCTTCAACTGCAACACAAATAATATTCGTATAATTGAAAAATTAAACTTTGTCTGTGCGATAAATAGAAGAACAATTCTTGAGAACACTGTTTGTTCTCCTACTCCCTGCCCAAGTTCATCATATTAATAGTGTGTTGAGAAGTACTGGGGTAGCACAACAAAGACTCGTACAAACTGAAACTTCTGCCAAAAGAAATAGTTGTTCTGAACTTACAATTTGCATGCCTTCGTAGTCTTCTTTAATACGTGAAAAGTCATTGTAATCTTGCATGGGCATATCAAAAAGTTTCTCAGCGTTGGCTAAAACATAAACAGAACAGAATGAAAGTGGGGTAAAAAAAGAAAGAAGAAAAAAGTGAAAAAACAATATGAGTAAACACAATTAAAAGTAATAAAAAGTTTTGATATTTTTTCATTCAAATTCACGCACACAATTCAAATTAAACGTGGTTGTAGTGGCCGGTCGGGAACTTGAATGTGTGAACTGAGATATTTTTTTTGTTAAATTGATTTCTCAACACTAGTCTCTTGCACAAAATAATAGTGTTTGATATTTACACAGAACTGACGTTTCGTTTATAGTTTCCTCTGTGGTTGCACGATCTGTATCAAAAAAAATTAAAACTATGTGCCCAAAACATATTTCCTTTAATGGTCCTTCGTCTGTATCTACTGTACCGGCCAAACTACACCCACATATATTGAATATTCAATCAAAGAATGTCATGACAATAATTGTGTTTAGGTATCGAGTATGCGATGTGAATTGACTTTGAAAACTAAGCGACTTAATATCGAAAAGACTGTAATGTGCTCCGCTTTGAATTATGTCTTTATTAGCAAATTCTTTTATATTTATCTACTGGTTTGAACGGTCGGCTTGAACCCGATAGATTTCAATCACAGTCTTTGTGAGTTTTTTTTTTTTTATAATCGCGAAAAGTTCAGAAATCAAAATTTTCAAAAGAGCCAAAAACGAAAATGTGTGGTCGGAAATTCTTCGAAAGTAAATTTGTTTTTCAGAAATAAATTTGCATTTTATAATTGATCGCTTTTTTACGCGTCTCCGCAGCTAAAATGTTACAATTAGTGATAGCAAAAAAATATTAATCAATAATTCATTTAATTAATCTAACCTAGAATTTATTAATAGCAATTCATCGAAAAAAATCAATTTATCGATTGACTAAGATTTAAAATTAGAATAGATAACACACAAAATTATTTAGTATGGCAAATATTAATTAAATAGGATTGGAAAATAAATGTTTAAACAGAACTGGGACATAACGCTAAGCTATGCAGTCGTCGATACTCAACGGGTCTCATTTGAAGATAGAAAAAATTTTATGCGGCATATTACAGAACATTATTATTTAAGTATTTATTCGATTGTTTTGAAAATAATCGATTAAGCATAGATTAATTGCAAAAGAAATGTCGATACAATTAAATCGTTGATCGTCACAAAATAATCGATTATAAATTGTTTTTCGATTAATCTTGCCATCACTAGTTAGACTGTTCCAAACCACTAACTAAAAGAAGTTTATGTAGAAAAATGTAAATTAAGACTAAATTTCTTTTGCTTTAATTTGAAAGGTGAATTTGCTTAAGCGTTTTCGATAATTCAACACGTTGCTGTAGAAAGAACAATTTGCTTACCCAGCTCTTGTCGTCTCGCGTCTAGAGTATTAATTTTCTGGCCATAAGGCTCCATTAGCTTTATGCCTTTGTCTAAATCGCCAGCGACTGATCCAGGCCCATTAATCTCGAAATCTGCGATAAATTCTTCCAACTGCATAAAACCATAAATGAGAAAAGCGATTATTAAAAATGGCAGCAAACGATAACACCCAACAATTGTTGTGAAATTAATTTAATTTTTAAAAGTAACTTTAATTTTGAAAGTGAACTTAGTGGGAGAGTTTCGGAGAAAAATTTAAAACAATATAACAAAAAAGTGTGGGTTAAAAAAGAGGAAAGGGGTTCACGCACAAATTTTCTTTGAGAGCAGAGACACATTATGTTGCTGCTGCAACTACTCAAATGTTAAGAAAAAGTGCACAAGTAGCAGATGTGATTGTCGATCTTAATGCGTACAATAAACACTTTAAGTTAATTCGTTTTTCTTGGTAACAACAATTCGAAAGAAACTTTTATTCTTTAATTTGATTTCACTTTATTTTATTTTGTTGCTTCAGTTGTTGTTGTATGCACAACTGGCGTGGAAACGAGAAGTGCAAGAAGAAATAACGGAAAAGCAGGCAACAGAACAATGAATGCTCTCCTCTTCTATATGGAACTACTTTTATGAGAACTTTAACAACAACGGATAAGGATGCGATGGCTTATAGCGTTTGAAAATGGAATGTGAATACGGAGGAATATAATTCAGGAAGTACAAAAACCACATTATTGCTTTTTCATATAATTGACATTATTAATAATGATGGAAGAGGTTGAAAGAGCTGCGAGAAGAGTTTTACAAATTGTATGTGTTTGGGAGGGTGGTATATAGAGTGAGACAGAGATAGTCAGAGAGGGAGAGGCAGAGAACCTTTGTTGCCCGTTTGTCTGGCTGACTATGGAAAATAAAATCCAATTAAATTCCTATTGTATTGAAATAGAAAAAAAAAAATAACAAAATAGAACGGAATCAAAGCAAAAAAGAAATAAAATTGTTTGAAAATACATTTAAAAGCAGAAGAAAGAAACAAATAATTAAATGAGAATAACACCACTTACAGGATGTATCCTTAATACTCGCAGTAATTTAAGAATTGTTAAGTAAACGTTATATATACTTTTGCACTTGCACATTTGAATACGCTTCTGTGTAGGCATAATGAGGTGCTAAAATAATTTTATCGACCTACGTACCTCTTTCCAAAAGGTAGATATTTCCACTGATGTCATGTCGGCAAATTTTTGTTTTATCGGTTGCAACTTATCAGTGCGATACAGCGATGAACGATAGAGACGAAGCCACCGTTTCTCCAAATGATGTGCCAGGAGCATGTCTTCAAAGTTAAACTATAAGAAGTAGAGACCATAGAACAAGATTAGTCTGCATATTTTATATTCATTTTCTGTATTCAAATTTTTCAAAATAAACCTTAAGACGTTCAATTGATCCCAAAGGCTTTGTTAGATATAATCATGAACGCAAATGCTTTAATGTCGAAATTTGGCAATTTTGTTTCTTATCTTTGCTCGCTTTTGTGTCGGACTATCCCGAGGCATGAAAAAACAATTAATTCTATTTTATTGGCGATCGATACTATACTGCCCTGATAAGATGGCCAAACAACTCGAAAAAGTCAGACAGTGTCAGATGAAGTGTGCTTATCATGAGCGCTATGGTGAAAAGCGCTGTCAACAGTGTGCGTGTTTCATACCAAGGGGTCCACACTAGAATTGATTTTATGCATTCGTCAACGCACCCCTGAAAATATACTTATCAGCATTTAAGCAGAACTTCAACTAACGACTAGCAGTGATATAAAGAATATCTCATTTCAAGATATACAAATCTATAGCATTCTAAAATAAAAATATATTTTTTGTAGAGCTAAAATGGTAGCAGTGCATATTGGCACACTTTCCAAGTGATGTTGACATCATTACAATGCCGCAGATTTGTTAAATACATATTGAAAAACATATGTCCGCACAAAAACATAAATGTGAAAATAAGGCCAAGTTCCTATCGAAAAACTTTTGGCGAAAAAAGTACTGAGATGAAAATGAGGACCAAGTTCTTCATATGCATAATACCATCCCATTTCTAGGCAACTTGCTACCTTGGTAACATTTTTCCTATAATCCCTTCCCGTGTTAGAAAATAAATAACTATTCTAATTCCCCAAGGCCTACCTGTACAAAAAATTTCAGATCTCTAGTTACAGTGTAAGTGTCCCATAATATTGTTGAGTAAGTCAGTGAGTCAGTGAACATGTTCTAAAATATGCACTTTTCCACCTTAATATCTTGGGAAGCTTTTATGGTTAAACTTGGCCTACGAGGTTACCTATACGTAGAAGTCTTCTGTTTCAAGTTTCATTATTTTATGATTAAACGAAGCAAGGTTATGAAGGGGGTAAAAACAGCGCGAATGATTTCGTGCAATATACTCGTACACACTGTGTGCTTTAGGCTTGAACTTGGCCTGGAGCACTACCGTGTGCCTTAATTTATGACGTCATCATTTCAATGTTGTAACGTCGGGACAACGTCATGCTGATTAGGTTTTTCGTAAGGGTAACCTTGAGTATAAACCTTAAAACGGGAAGCGATTTTTCTTTTTGTGATGTTTGCTTATAAATTCTTATCTATTGATCAGGATGTCAGTTCGTATTGCAGAAGCATACAATTATTTTTAGTCACTGTTTTATTAAAATCATTAAAAAATTCATGCGAGAATACATCCCATTCGTAGTAATTGTGATCACATCGTGAGTATTAGCATTGTACATCACAAACCACATATTGGCATATGGAGATAGAGAACTTGTCTACCATTCGACCATTAAAACTAAATATAAAAATATCGTTTGAAAGATTATTTATAATTTTGAACAAAAGTAAATCTGGCAAATAAGTAAATAATTAAGCGACTGTTATGTATGCGACTACGTATGTATGCATGTATGTCAGTATGTACAAATATAAAACACAAAGGATTCGCGTGCACAGTCATTTTCAGCAGTTTTTTATGAACAGAAATTCATTTAAAACATGACCAACTAAATAATGTTGAATAAATCTTCAGGAAAATCAAATATGTAAATGTGTCCACAAACAAAGATACGCTCTTGCCAACACAAATATCTATTTTAAACACACACACACACACACACACGCATGCACACATGCACACCTAAGTAAATGTTGGCTAAGCATTACTAACACATTGTGACTGAAAAAGCAACCAAACGAAAAACTCTTTATCCCTTTAAAGTCGGGCGTGGACAGTTGTAAAACAGTTGTCGCTTAAAAGTTTGAAACGCAAGTGCCTGTGTGTGTGTGTGTGTGTATGTGTGTATGTGTGTGTGCACATGTACATACGACTATGACTATAATATTTTTTCCTTTATTTATGCACTTACATGCATACGAGTATACATACATACACATGCATTTGAAAATGGCTAGCTACAAGGGCTTTGCAGCTTTCTCAGTTGGAGCTTTGCTTGCGACGAGTAGTTTAAATAAAAAAAAAAACAAAAATACTTTTTACATCATCACATTTTGACTTTAAACTCACTAAGAAGTTTGTTGGTGAAGGGTTTTTACTCAGCTGAAAATGTTTAGCAAAACGGTGACATTTAAAGCCAGTGTCCCCAACATGGCTTTATACGATAATAGTTGGGGCAAAGAATATATTAAATGCGGATTTAGCATGACATTAATATTAAAAGTGAGAATGTGCTTCGCAAATAGAAACCGGTTTGTAATAACTACGTGCGTGACCTTTTTGAAATATATTCCAAAAAAAAAAAAAAAAACGAAACGAAACGTTTAATTTGTACAAGTCATGACAAGCAGGCAGACGTAGAAAATTTAAAGATTTCACGTTTGTGTTTGCTAAGATTACTCTTCGTCGGGTTCAAATGCCACTTAATTTACTTTGACATACTTACCTTGATGTTATGCTCACTTAGCACTGTGTAGGTCTCTTGAATTTCGCGTATGGCAATTTCGTGTGTAATCGTTGTGGACTGGATGGTTTTAATAGTCTGCATGACCAATTTAAAGTCTGCGAGTTTCTTTGTAGCCTTATTAAGATTTTCACTAAGGCCCTGTTGGAAAATGAAAAGAAAAAGCAATTTGAAATTTAAAAGGATGCGAGAAAAGTATTTAAAATTATTCAAGTTAATTATAAGAACAATAATAAAACTTACTTCAAGTTACACCAAAAACAAATTAAACTTGAAAGGGGAAAACAATGCACCGTGGTATGAAATAAACAAAATGATCATAAATATTAAAGAAATGAATTTGTGTTCGCAATTCGATTATGGCAGCAGTTCTACAAAGCAAAAGGAGGTTGATTTCAAAGGACATAAGAAGTGGTCTACAGTTTTGACGTTTTTATAACAAGTTTCTATGAAGATTGTATGAATATCATTTAAGCCAACTAAAGGTACTGAAAAATATTGTCGACTGTTTTCTACAACCAACTAGAAACAAACATTTCACAAAGATAAATCAATCAACAGCTTCCACTTCGCTCACGCCCATTTTAATGGATTTATTTATGGCTTGTTTTCTTTGTTTTTTGTTAATAATTTTAAAGTTTGTTGTTCTTAACAAGAACAGGAGTCTAGTTAGGAACGAAAGGTACAAAACTGTCATGTGCTCCTAAATCAAGAACGACTTAGTCAATTCAAAAACAATCGGTTTTCAAAACGAGAACATTTGTTGTCACCTCCTTTATTTTGTTCATAATTTTTGTCATTATGTTTTCCGTGTTTTCATATGCGGTCGTTTGTTTACATAGATAAAATAAATGGAAACACAATCAAGTGGACAAATTATTTTCAATAGGAAAACTCTAACATAAATCAGCAAGTAATGAGGGCAACTTCGGAGCTTAATAGTGACGGCGAGAGACTTGAAAGTTTCTTGAAATCGGCGAATAAGAAATGTGGTCTTAGATTTTTAAAAGATACGTTGTTAACAAAAATCAAATAAATAAATAAATTCGATTACTTTATTACGTTTAAGGTGCCCATGTCAAATTCAGAAGTTTGTAGTTAATAAATTAGGGCTCCGCGTTGAGTTTAGGGAACAATTGTTTGTATGTTTCAGAAATATAAAGTAATGATCCTTGGGTTTCTTTTCGAAAATCAAATGTATTCAATAAACTAATCAACGTATAAATTTTAAATCTTTTTTATATTCAATGTGTGGGTTCACAATGGGTTACTTGTTTAAGTAAATGAGATCGAGGCATTGTCAAAACGAGATCTGTTGATTGAACGGCTCGTTGTCATATTGAGAAAATTTTTAACAAATTAAGAACGAGTTATCCTTGAAAGCCGAGAGCATGGGAAAAGGGTTCTCATTGCACTTGACGATCAGTCAGTTATAAAACGCATGAGGCAAGTGAACGTATATTCCAAACTGGTGCTGGAATGTGTTCTGAAACTGAACAGATGTGCCTCGTTGAACGAGGTGACGTTGATGTGGGTTAAGGGACACATAGGCACAGCTGAGAACGAAGCAGCAGACGAACTAGCAAAAAGGGGATCTGATGTGGATTTCTGTGGACCAGAACCCAGGGTTGCCTTGGGGAATGGCCTAGTGCGAGCTAAAGTTCTTCAATGGGTAAACTCATTACATCTGAATAGGTGGAGGGAGAATACCACATGTAGACAGGCTAGAATGGTGCACCAAGAGCCCCTCGGCAGGAAGGCCAGCAAGGTACTCGGGTATAATAGGGCTACTTTAAGCTGGATCACTGCGTTAGTGACAGAACATGGAAACTTCAAGTACCATCTGGCTAAGATGAAAGTCGTAGAAGATGATACTTGCAGACTATGCCTGGAAGAGGCTGAGACGGTAGCGCACATTGTGTGTGAATGTCCAGCACTGGCTAGCATAAGGCTTAAGACCACGGGCAGACACTTGTTAGATGTGAATGCCATGGGGGAACTAAGCCTTAGACAAATGCTAGTAATTACAAAAGACTCCGCGATGAGGAAGAGTGTCGACAGTTACCAGTCGACAGTCTGAAATCACTTTAGTCAAGAGCACGAGACTCAATTGAAAGTAAGGTGGTTTGTGAAAAGGGACCCAGAATGTAAGTGGTCTGCTTCGATATCCCCCTATACATTAATAATAATAATATCCTTAACAATTCAGCAATATTCATTGTCAAAGTTAGTACTTTTGTCAACGGATGATGCCAATGTCGGTGTTTTTTTTTACCAACTTTTTCGCTGTGTGTTCCTTTCTTTCGAAAAATTGGGAGTAGAGGAGAAGAATACAAGTGATGAATAGGGATAGGAGATCTTTATTGCTCTATACAACTCTATAAGTTTACTTTTACGGCAATCTCAGGTAAAACACACAAATATTTTACTTCGCCTACAAATTTATTTCACGTTTGATTTCCCCTCTGCTTTTAAAGCAGCGGCATTGTTCCGTTTTCCAATCAAATTAGTAATCTCATCACTGTTTCAAAAGGTCTGGTGAAATGTCGTCATGAACAACCAGCATCAAGTGCGATTTTAATATTTCTGCTTTTTATAATGGTATGTCCTGTCCGTCCACGACCAAATATTAAATTTTCCTCTTGTAATATTTAGAACAAAGTTAAGTCACAGAACATTACAAAACCAAACGTCATAGTGGTTGAGCATGTCTATGGAAATGCACCACTCTGATATAAACGAACACAAATGTTATTTTGCGGTTAGAAAAAACTATTGACAAATACTCGTTTAAATTGAAAAAGGTCCCCAATGTTAAAATTAAATATTATTTTACTTATCGCTATAATACTCATGTTACGAATGACTCCTGCCACATAGATATTTATGTAACATGTTTACGAGTATTTTGGTGCCCATTCGTATTTACATGTGTATTTTTTTTTTTGTATTTACCACAACTTTTGCCAATACAATAGGCACGTTCGCGTGCTCTTCGTACTGAGTATTCGGTAATTTTATATTGCAACAAACTATTTTAACTGAGAATTTAGAAGGGCGAAACAAATTACGTCTGATTGCAAACGGCCGATTAGCAAACCACATTACGAGTATGTGACTCCAAAGTCTATAAAAGAAGTATCCATTTTTATTTATTTGCAGCAAGTGGAGATTTTAATTTTAGTAGCGTATGCTGATTTGCTAAAAGCTTTATAAAATTTTACTCTCTTTTTTTGCTATCGAAAGTCCGCAAGTTTTCGAAGTGCAAATAAAAATCCGATTAACACGGATCAATACGCCCTTTCTAAATAATTCTTTGAATGGATAAAAAGTGCTGGTATTTAATCAAAGTTTGAGGGTTCAGTGGTTAAAGTGGGTGGCGCGTTGACTATTAAGCATTCGATGGCTTTATTCGCCTATGTTCGTATCTCAGCCGCTGCAAATCAATTTTCAGTTACTTTAAAGTCAATCTTTCGGGTTTCGATAGACAAAATATTTGCAGTATATTCGACACATCAAGTGCTCTGTCGTTGCCTTTTCGCTTGCTTCTCTCTCCCTAACTGCGTCGCTGCAAGTTATGAAAATTAAACGAACACAATCTAATAAACTTTCGAGTGCGCGAACAAACTTAACACCACGTCGTGAGTAATACATATGAAAATGCAGAATTGTCACACTATTTTATACTTAAAAGAATTATTGCTTTTCTTGTTTACGAGTTTTGTAACATTTTTTTTTGTTCAAGAGTTGTCGTATTCGAGTAGAACTTGTGTGCACGTGTAAAGTCTCCCTGCATAGTATCTGTAGTTGAGTTGTATGTTGTTCCTATGTACTCGTATGTACATCCTACTTACTTTGATTTCGAATCGGATTTTATCCATATTGGCTGCAGTTTTTTCTGCCAACTTTTCGCCCAATATCGTTCGCCATTGCTGAGCATGTTGGCAAATAGAGTCCAGCAGCGGCTTTAAATTTATGCGTATACATTGGACATCGAAGTATGTTGGCAACTGCTGCAGCTCGTCCATGATATTTGCATAAAATGTAAATTTCTCATCAAGTTGCACAAGTGGCACACCACGATGCACATATTTTTCACAAATTGTTTCCTTATCAAATGCCCACAGATTGAAGTATTTTTTAAATCTGTAAGTAGCAAGAAGAAAATGCGAATGTTACAGCGAGCAAATGAAATTCAATTGAAAATACAAATATCTAGAATTTTCTTTAGCTGCTACCATTTCACGTTCACCCTACCTACACAGTTAATGAATTTGTTTATTTAAGCAAATTTGTTTCACAACCAGTGTTTTGCTTTTTTTTATTTGAAA
Organism: Phania funesta; assembly: GCA_963932375.1. Classification (NCBI taxonomy): domain Eukaryota; kingdom Metazoa; phylum Arthropoda; class Insecta; order Diptera; family Tachinidae; genus Phania; species Phania funesta. The sequence goes on from OZ010652.1 coordinate 499,504, forward strand.
GTTATTAGTCGCTATTTCGTAAAACGCCACAGGACTTTGAGCTCCATTGCCAAGTCTTTAACTTTATGTACTTTTATCAGGCAGGTCTGGAACGTTAATACATTCGATAAACATAAATCGACAATCGCAAGCACAGACTGTGAAAACATTTCGCATCACTAAACATTTAAAGATATTTATGAATTGATAATTAAGTCATATCTGGGTGTGTTTAGGTCTTGCGTCTTTTTGAAGCTTATGAAAACTTTACCTGCCGCAGCTACATATTTTAAGGTACTGAAGAAGAACAAGACAAACTACTGGCATTGAAGCAAAACCTTTTATTACTTTTGACTCACTAAAACTACAAATGAAAAAAAAACAAAAAAAAAAAGACTTTAATACTCGTAGTTCACCATCATTGGCGAACGTTACACGTATGGGTGATAAGCCCGGTTCGCTTTGCCTTAACTAGAGCCAAAACATAGAACATTTTGCTCTATTGTCGTATTTGTCTTTATTTTTCTTGTTTTGTTTTCATATTGATTACGATTGTTTGTTTTGCTATATTTTCTGTTCTAATATTACGTGTTGGGGGGGTCAAGTTTATTTCTTGTTTTAAAATTTCCCAGTTATATTTGTTTTCGCCGCGAAGTTTTATCAAAGCGTTGTGTAGTTTTTTTTTTCAAATAGCACACTAAATTAGGAGGGATTGTTAGTGCACAGCAACCATTCAGGTTAATATCGCAAAACCTACGACTTTATGACGGTTTGTGAATTCGATAAATGTTTGGTGGGAGTGGCGCACAATCAAATTATACCGATGGGTTCCAAATAATGCCTTTGCAAACTTATTAATGCAAATTGAAAACCTTTAAATTTACATGGCGCGACGTTCGTTTGGATAGATGGTATCCTTATATGTATCTTTCCCTTTGCTCTTCCCTCCGAACGCCTCGTGAAAAGACGTAGTCCATAATTTTCCGTTACATGCCATTAATGCAATTGATTAATTTCACTTTTCTGCGCACCGTTATTGTCACTAGTACTCCATTAGATATGATTAGATTTACGTGAGCACCTGCCAACGTTGGCTTAATCTCACGGTGATCCAACCTCGGGCGTGACATTAAGCGGCCAAACTAGCGCCCCTATGCGATCGCATAAGCACCACCGGAATATCACCTAAGTACTCCAACAACAAAATTCTGCTAATTTTCATAAAAAAGTAATTTATTTTTTATTTGCAATTTTGCCAGACGATTTGCACCAAACACTGAATACCACCATTCTAAAACCCGTCGTCTTACAAGTTGACCAGAGGCTGTCGTAAGTAAAACTTGCAAAGTCGAGGTGACTTAAATTAGCAAAGAGTTTAGAAAATATATTTTAAATCGATAATTTGTTTTATTTAATTGAAAAAAGCCAATTCCGGTCTGTATTCTATGGATGCGAACGGAAGTGCTATTTTCATTACATTTTTTATTAGACACGTTTGCGAAAGACAAATGGTAGGTACTGCAGTACTTAATGAGAGACCGCAATTCCGCTGGTTGTCTGTACACGGGCAGGGGCGTACGGCATAAATGGGATTACGGTAATGTGCTTTAGAAAAGCTGCCTTATGGACGGTAACGATCTCCAGATGTAAGTCCGGCCATCTTTGGCAAATGGGCGATTCTGAGTAATGTTATACTTACTCGCTATTAATATGCAAGTTAAACAAAATCCCTACAATAGAGCGGCCAACTGGTCAACAATCGAGAAGACAAATCCTTTATAAGTGGTAGGTAACGTTACAACAGCTGGCATAAGAAATTAAATAAGACTTTCTATGGTGAAGAGTTAGAAGTCATTCCACTTTACCTTCAGTACTCGATACGGATTGATGAAAGGCTTGCTTGAGCAACTATACACGGCAGTTCTGGAGCTCAGGACGGGCTCTATGAGACCACAATGTGCAGGCTGTACATTTAAGAAAAAGGACAGAGGCAATAGTACATAGCCCCAATTGTTTAGGGAGCATGTTACTACACTAAAGCCTTAGAGCGATGACACATTGAAAGTAGTAGAGCAAGAGGCTATAGAGCTATAAAGGAGAGGCGGGACAATAGGAAATGCACACTCGAACTCGCCCTTACCATGGCGGTTTGCGAGCTCACTAAAAGTCATCATGTCAGCTATTGATATGGAACAGTTTTCACTAGGCCCACCACTTACCAATACATGGGAACATGTACTAACGTGAAACTGGATGTTGATGACAGACAGGCAAGGTCAGTTGGATAGCAACTAAACAAAGTCATGTGCTCTTGAATGCAAACTTGTAGCCCTTACCAATGCCATGTTCTAAAATGTATTGCTTGGTGATGGATGTATTGTTGGAATTTAGCTACAGAATTCTAGTTTGCTCATGACTTAACGCTAAGTGCCGAAATTTCGAATCTGGTAATATCTTGTCAAAAGACGAACATTGGAACTCTTTGCTCAAAGGTCTCCAAATATGTAAATAACGAAACTAGGGCTGAAGTCTCTGGTCCTAGACTGACATTATGTCGGGTCCATGGCCTTAAAGGTCATGTTGACAATGAGCGTGCTGGCTGTTTAGCAAGCAGGGGAGCCCGAAGTGTTTTCGTAGGACTGATACCCTTCTTTGGCACCAATAGTGCTTTTACTATTAAGAAAACTGGTTACAGAGTTAAATCGGAATATGCACGCAACTGGAGAGCTACGTATATCCGGTCTACGACAAACAAAGCGGCTCAATACGCTGTGTCGGGGAAAAACACTAAGAATTTTGATGCTGATAATTTAATAAATAAAATTGTTTTATTAAAATAATTTTATTAAAAATAAAGACGTCGTGCTTAAATAAAATTATTTTTAACTCAGACTATTTTGCTGGTGATTAAAAATCTTTTTAAAAGAAAAAACTTACTTTTTCACGCATTTGTTTGCTTCATCAACCACCCGATTTGACAGCTCTTGAATCTTGATAATAAGACCACAAATATTTTTGATCTTTGGGGACGGAAGCGCACATATAAGATTTGTTTTTTAATTAATATTTAATGTTCAAACCTTAATGACATCTTCGTAAAAAGTAAAAGTATATTTGCTGCCAACAAATTGCTCTACAGGAGGGCAGGCCAGGCAAGTGCCATCCATCCAGCGAATAAACATCTTCAATCTAATAAAACGTTACGTTAGTGAATTTGAGAAGGTAAGTCAAGTCAAGTCAGCAAGTAAAATCACCGTTCTAGAAAATCCTTAGCTGCCTGTACAATAATATTTTTTATTTCATTTGCAGCCGGTTCCAACATTATTTCGGTCAAAACCAATACGGCATTGATTTCGAACAACGGCTCCTTGCCCGTCAACCGGTTCAAGTAGCATTCCAGATTTCTATATGTGAACCTACGGAAGATGGACTATAGTTAAAGAGCTGTGGTTCAGAAGCATGTAACTTACTCTAAAATGCACTTGTACGTCTCGTCTTCCCAAAAGACGTAATACTCTCGCATTTTCTCCGAGCGTCCCGTAAACGTACCCAAGACTAAACTTTCAAGCTTTATTAGAACTGGTCCTAAAGAATCGTAGATTCGTTTCATATGTGAACACTTTTCAGTTCGAACCTGCTCCAAACGTTCCATATACCCGTGGCAGTGATAAATAGCCGTGCCACATTCCCGTTTATGGCTCGTCAACGATTCCGTAGACTCTTGTATACGTATAATCTGCACCTTTGTGTCCTTCTCCGCTTGCTCGGTTTCCTTGTAGCCAACATTAGTCGGCCCCATTTCACCGAAATCTGTGGTACCTTCTGCCGCGTTGTCAATGTCGTCCACATTAAATATATTGAAGGTTTTTATTTTGTTAATTCGATTACGAATATCACAGCGGATGTAGTTGATTTGGGAAACAATCGACTGAAGCTTACGCATCAGCGTATTTACACCAAAGCAGTATTTCTTGATATTAAATGATTGCCACGTGTAACGGCCGACTCCAACCTGTATAGCTAATTCGGTTTCATACAGATGGTCCCGCAAAAAGTTGACCTGAAAGTTAATTTCAATCACAAATCTTTACGGTTACGCAAAGCATATGTACCTCCGACAAGGACAGCTTATTGAGCAGGGCATTGTAGTTGTCAATGACTGTGGAAACGGCTTCGAAATCATTAAACAGCATTTCCTTCTTCATAATTGCTGTTCTCAGTACTGAGGGCAGTTCAAAACCAAAATGTTCGAATTGTTGTCCTTCAAACAGAAACTCAAAAATGTCTTGATATTGAAACCAAATTCATTTCATAACGAGAAGAAAAAGAAAAAGCAAAAATCATTATTACAATCACCATGTTTGTCATAAACGTTCTAACTCCAATAAATTTCGATTTGTTCTTGTACCTCTTGTTAAGTTGACAGTAAATTGCATTTGGAATTCAATTAATATACTCTCGCCCACTAGACTTCGCCATGTCGGTAGTCCTTCCTGAGTGGATGCCTTCAGCAATACTGTAAAAACGTTCAATAGTGATGGCAATTAAATATTTATTATGTTGATGATACGGCAGATGACTATTGTTCCAACTGCACTTGTTGTTGTTATGATGATTAGATTGTTTTTGTACGGCAAATATTATTTGGTTTAAATAAAATACTCATCATTAATTTTATTGCCCTTCCAAAGCTCTTTGCAATTTCAAATAAATTGTTTTCCTATTTAACAGGGATTAGGGCGTTTTTTTATTCTACATGTTTATGTGTCTGTGCGTGTGTGTGTGTGTTGGGATGTATTTTTTTCGTTCGAGTGGCGAGGAAAGTAGCTATCGAAGAAGACAGAAGCAAAAATAACAAGTAAGTGACCTATATTCGGCTGTGCAGAATCTTATACACCCTTCACAAATGTATGAACTACTAAAAATGTACTACAGATTTTTGACGCTGCAAAGGATTGTTTGAGATATTTAACTTTCGTCTCCGGTTTTAGTCCTTTTCTTTTACATTTCAACCCTCCTTTCATCTTAATGTAACCGTTAACGATCGGTTTTGATTTTCTTTTCTCTGAATTCTCGATTTATTTTTTTGGTGAATTCTCGATAATAGCGGAAGAGTGAAATTTTTGAAATTTGATACAATTTATTGTTTTCGGTGCAATTTCGGCCTTTGGTAATTTTTTTTTGTTTCAAAGTTGATGAAGTTTGCTTTTGTTTTGTTTACAAAACTTTGTTTTTTTTTTGTAGATCTTTTGGAACGTGTGTAACATCGGTTTTGTTAAAATTGCGACGTTTTTAGTTTTAAATCTTAAAAATATGGTTTTGGAATTATTTTGTCGTATTCGAGTTTTTCGTAATGTTTTCTTGCGATTCCGATTTTTTCTAAATTTTTAAAATTTAAAACTTTTTTCTTAGTATTATCAAAAATATTTTCATATTTTATTGGTTTTTACTTATTTATTTCAATTGAAGTATTTGTAATAGAATTTATTTCCTGATAATGCGTAGCGATATATATCGAGTATAATTAATAAAATTGTGTTGGAAATTAATTAATAAAACTTTTGAACTGTAATTTGGTTTTGTGGTGAATTTTAGAATTTGTGGTGAATTTAAAATTTTTAAGGAATTTGGAGTTTTTTCAAAAATTTCGGTTTTTGGGTGAGTTCGATTTTATTTTTAGTTTTTGAGATTTGGGATCTTTTTAAACAGTTTTTAATTCAGTCCAACATTTAAGTCCTTAAGTTATCTGGGAGCCTCGGATGATAATTTTTGAAGGGAAACTTTATAGAAAATATAATAACGATTCGGAATTTCATAGTCTGTGTAAAATTGGTTCCCCGCAAGAGTAAAAACCCGAGATATGGCCATTTGCCGGGAACTTGTGAACCGATAATGTGGATTTCAAACAGCGAAATTTCGCCGAATGCAATGATCAAATCAGAAAATTGATTTCAACATCGGACAGACGGACATCGTTAATTAAACTTCCCTACCTATAAGTATCCAAAAAATATATATATATATATAAACTTTATGCGATCGGAAATGAATATTGTAGAAATTACAAACGGAATGACAAACCTATATAGGTTTTCACTCCTGTGAAGGGTATAAAAATGATTAAGTTTTAGGTCATAAACTTAAGCCAAATAAAAAAAGAAAACAATTTTCCCTCCCTAAAAAAATTTTATATTTTGTCTTCGTCATTTGATCTCGAAGCGTGAGTAGGTGGGCCGTTATTAATAAGCATTATTATTTTATTATAGATCTACTTTGGCTTGGTTTATTAAACACATTTCGATAGATTATTTTTCATTTTATGTATTTTTTACGTTTGAGTTTTTTAACTTTGGCTGGCCTTTCTATCCGTTGGCCGATGGCTCATTCCATTAGTGGATGGCTACGCTTCACTGAAACCAGCAAATTCCATTAAAGATTTCCTCAATTTCAGCATAGGATATTTTTTTTCTTATTTTCTCAATACTTTTTTGATGTATTAGTAAGAAAGATTAAAATAAATTTATTATTTATGCAGGAGTATTGACAAGCACTAAAATAAAAGTGCTTGAAACCATCGCGAGTTGTGGAAAAATTTGATTCTTAAGAAAATCAAAAACCTCTTCTAGCCGGATGAATATTTCTGGGCAGCTTGCGAAAGAAACTGTTGATAATGTAAATCATTCATATATTGAAATGATGAGTGAAAGAAGGCTACGAGATGCAGTTTTGTTATCTAATTCATACGATTGGCAACAGTAGGGTAACATCCCTGTAATAAGATACATTTCGCTTTCATTCTACGTAAGCTTCGTAACTGTCTTCTTTGCGTAAATGTTATTATTAGTGAAGATTATTCGGTAGCACTTGTAAGAGCACCGGATAATTGTTCTGATTGTAAGTGCAAGAAATTTAATTCGTTCGACTTTATATACGGCCCACAGTGGAGTGAAATAAAAACAAGTTGTTAAGAGTATGAAACTTCTGAGGTACTGGATGTACTAGTCTTAGAATTGAAATCTAGAGTTAAATTTTCAGAACCATGTCTCGTGAAATCTGTAACGCTGGGCAGACACATGAGATTTGCTCGTACACAATTACTCCATACACATGCAACAAATCACAATGTGCTTAAACTTCAACAAGCAGACCCGTGTACCGGAATACATGAAGCGCAAACGCGGTTTTAGTTACTTACAAGTGCACAAACCAAAATAAGATAATTAAAGAAAAAACACGAACGAATGTTTTCTTGTTAAAGAGAAATAAGCGTTCACATGTGAACACGCATATTTAAAAATATTTTATTATAGTTTTATTATTAATTAATATTAAAGATCTAAGACTCTACCAAAATTATCGTATAACTTTTAATAATTGTTAATACAAAAAAAGCTGAAAAAATATTAAAACGATGAACTGAAGACAGAAACTTAAATTTCTTGTGATTTGCTCGTTGATTTTCCCACACATATTTAACATGACGTCGAGCACGAACAAATTACATGTATTATGCTCAGCTTAACTGACCCAGAGGGCAGTAATTAAGAAAGCCGTACAAAGTTTTTCATACCCGAAAAAGTTAACTTTCTCCTCCTGTAGCTCTGTCCTTGGTTCAGCTACCGACTTTAAAAGAAAATAAGACTCCTTCTCTACACTGGCATTTCCATTTATGTGTATATTTTACAATTTTTTTTATATTTTATACCACTGTGTCGCCGTAAAAAAGTTGTTTATGGTCTTATGTACACAGATTAGGTAACAACAAACACGTGAACCTTTGACAAGAAATCGTATTCAAAAAAGCGCTTTAGTTAATTTGTGATTTAGTGATTTTTTACTGCCTGCTCTTTTACAAATTAAAGCTAATGATGCACCCTTTATATTCGAATTACGAGCCTGTTTTATTCGCTTTTATTGCATGTACATCACTACAATAACTTATAATAATCTGACTGCAAGCGAAAAATAAAAACATTAAAATTATGAATGAAAAGGAGGATTTTGAAACATAAAGATGTAAAAATTCGAACAGAGAAGACTGGGTAAAGTTGTTATTTTCTGAAAAAGTATTGCTTCTACTTCCTCCCAAAAAAATAAAAATGGCTTGAAGTATTCGAAATAGTTATCCATCAGCATTGATTTATTAATAAATTTAATTGAGGAAGTTTTAAGGGAAGTATGCCAGTTTCCTTGATGGTTAAAAAATGTTTGGTTTGCATCTTCATAGTGCTTCCTATCCGGTCCCAATACTATAGAAAGTTGGCATTCATCATACTTGCAGCGTTTCTCATAATTAAATTAAATTGTGGCTAAATTCAAGAACACTATCGAGGAGGAAATGCTACGTAGGGCTAGTCGAACGCTTCAGTTCAAATCAAATGCAATAATGATGAAATGCATTCAAAATCTAACGGAGCCCATTAAATTTTGCGGACTTAAGGAAATCAATTTTGAAATGCATTGATTTTTATTATAAATTAAAAATGTTCCTTGGAGATAAAAGGTGTATCTTTGGCAGCCTTTAACAAATTATATATGTAGGACAACTTACATTCACATTGCTTGATGCAAAATTTATCCTTTTCGTTGGGCTTAGCCTTTCCTGATTTCATCAGATTTAAGTATTGCTCTGCCTTTTTAATGTGAGCCTCTGCTGAGGTTTTGCGGCTAACAAACCATTGAATCATTGTTGAAATAACTGTGAACTTGTTAATCTTTCGTACGAAGCCAGTAGGAGTAGCATGACCAACTTGTTCATGAGCCAAGGCATTGGAGCTGCCATCTTCAGATTTGCCTCTCTTCAACTTGATAGTTTCCAGAGCATCCGCTATGTAAGACACTAAAAGAGAAATGGCTTTACTAAGGTTCGAACGCATGAACTGGATGCAACAAACGTGTCTCCTTGTTAAATATTTGTATCGTTAAGATGTTCTTCCTCATAACTACGTTCACCAAATACGTTGCTTGGGAGCAGTATCTTTCAAACAGACTGTTTTCGTATGTGTAGATTGTTTTCACCAGTTCAAAATACGATTTGAAAGCGGTGCGCTTCAGGTAGCTGTTCTTTAGATTCGGTTCGTTCTCCATCTGCAACAGAAACACACACACACACACTCAAACAAATAAAACAGACAATAAATAAATTCATTATTTCTAACCAAACGAATTCCCCATCAAAAACGAATGCGATATATTTTTTCGTTTCTTTTTTGTTTTCGATTTGGGTTAACAAAGAATCGGAGTGCAAATATACAAATTGCTAAAACAAATGCGAAAATAAAAGAAAATAAAGAAACAATTTCAAATACTTGCACTAAAGTAATTTTTGAACAAATTTTATTTACAACGAAATTGTTATTGCAGACGAACTGTTTGTGCATCAGCGAGTGAGGCAGTCAAGTCCAGTCCAGTCCAGTCCTTCTCTGACAATAAGATCGTCAGAATTCTGGTGCAACAGAAAAACAATATTCGTTTATTTGGTTCTCGCATTTTGTTGCGAACAACAAAGGAGCAGAAAATTTATAAAATAAACGAGAAATAACAAAATTGCAATTTCAATTAAAACGCGATTCCATGCACTAGATTGTGTATTTGTGTATTTGTGTGTGTGTGTGTGTGTGTATCTATAAGTTTTTATAAGTGTGTTCATACATGCGTTGAATGTGTAAAATATAACACAATAAGATACATTTCCAAAAGGAAAACAATACAATACTATTACAATTACAACGAGCGAAGTAGCGAAGTAGCAATGTCAGCAATATTCTTAATGAATGAATGAATGAATGAATGTTAAATAAACAACAGCAACAACAACAAAGCAATTATCATCATCAAAAACCACCGCCGCCACCACTACCAACATCACCAACAAAAGCAGCATGAAAACAGTCAGTATAAAAACCGCGTCTCTCTATTTTTTGCTTTCAAAAAGCTTCATTTTTATTTTACAAAATCCATGAAATCCATAAAATTCGTTGAAGGGCCAGTTCGGCAGTTTGCGATACGATGCGTCGTACAAACATGTTCGAATTTCTCCTGCTGTTGTTACATTCTCTTACTGTTTGTAGATATAAAACTACAGGAACAAGAACAAAGACAGTGGAACTTCTCTACAGTGAAGTTCTCCCTATTATGAATTGACTTCACAAACACAACTTTTTCTATCCAATTTCAGTAGGTTTTGGTGTCCTTATAATGAATTTCACCACAGTGAATTTTTCTTCACAATGAACAAATTTTTCAGATGTAAATTTGACTCTTATGCGTTTTGCCTTTATTAGGAAATTATTTCAAATGAATTTCCGTTACGCAACTTGGAATCTACCCAAGTTGAAAAAACGAACAATAAAAACCAATAGAGTTCCATCAATATCAATTTTGCCTTGAAAAGAGTCGTTAGTAAGTGACGTAGTTCGATTCTTTATGGCAATGACGAGTAACGTCGTCCCGATTTTACTCTCTATTAGAATCTTTTGATGAGAAAGGACAATGGAAGAGTGTGATCCAAACTCAAGTATCCGATTATTTAAATAGAAGTGGAAAAAATATAAATTCTGCATAATGAAGTGCTTTTCTGGTCCCGTGCAGATTCATAATACGGAAGTTCGACTGTATCTCCATGTGGCCATACACATACGTACGTTTTTACACATGTGTGTGTGTGTGTGTATGTGTGTGTATGTACATACAAATATGCGTGTGTACGTAAATTGTTTATCTGTCATTTATAACAATCGAAAATAAAACTTGGAATGAATAAGAAAAACTACACAAACAACAGCAAATAAAAGATACAATTCACTCAATTCAAATCTATATTTTTCACCAGATTACTTACACGTTTAAACGCCAGCACAGATATTTTCAATTTGGCGCTTAATAAACGCGCCCATTGTATGGCGCCAATCTTGGCCGGCTGATGTTTTCCAATCGGCGGAGCCTTTTTGTTATTCTAAGAATGAAAGCAAAAATACAAAATCAATTAGCAGTAAACAAAAACTAAAATAGACTCAATCAAGGTTACATTTTCACTGTTAAAAAAGAGAGATTTGTGTTGTTGTGTTTTCATATTCTTGTAGGTCCTTTTTTATTTTTAACAAATATTACTCGTTTTATTATAATTCAACTACAACCATATTTTAGAACAATACAGCCAACAGTGTTGCCGTTTTATTTCGTTGTCAAGATTTATTTTTCAATAAACTCCCTGGTGTTCCACAACTAATGTAACGTAGTGTCGTCACATCAATTGTTAATATTTTTGCATTTGTACGAGTAGTAAGCAAAAATATTATTTTACTGCTTTTTGATGAAAAATAAAATTAATTATTTTTATTTATTTTACTCCCAACTAAGTTTTATAATAAAATAATACGATTTATTGTTGAGGGTGGCTTAGCTAGTCTTTATGCGCATTTCGCTGGTTGCTTAGGTCAGCTCATCAGGAAACGTCTAATGTCTGAACTTCCTTAGACCAAATGTGAAATCCAAGAAATTCAAGGCAAAAAAGTACTTTTCGAGTGTGTTTCCGTTAAATAAGTTAAACAAATTTTCAGCTTTTCTTTATTTTTTTTACGCTTTTCGAAAAACTTGTCTCACGGGAGGTATAATTCTTCATTGGCTTCCATAAGTTCAAATAATAGACAGGGTTATAAGACAGAAAGTTGGTAATTGTCGATTTTTGTTTGAATATGACTCCCAGAATATGGCCACCTTGAGGTAGACGAGAGACTTCACTTAGCAATACAAAACTTAGTTAAGCGGTTTTAAATTGCATGATCTTGGATGCTAAATTGCGGAACCGGTACGTGAACTTATTCGTTGTAATTTCTTGAAACGAGTTTCCGTCATCCTCGTTCAAGTTTGGCTTGGAGTCAAACCGGTTTCGGCTATGTCGGAATATCAAATCAAAAATCAAATTATTCGTTCATCGAACGTTTCTTTTAATAAATTAATTGTGTCACGCGACGTGTGGCAGGTTACACTGTTCAACAGAGGTTCAAAAAACACTCTGGGTGTCATCGTTTTTGAAGAAGTGCGGACCAATGATTTTACCGGCCCATAAAGCAAGTCAAAGAGTAAGTTTATCTGCATGTAATGGTTTTTTAAGTAGGAGCTTGTTGGTTATATCTAATACAAATACGGGATGATGGAAGATGTTTTTCGCAAAAAATCTGCACAATTTACGGGCGTTGTTCTTTAATGACGAAATGAAACCTAACTAAACACAAAACAAGTAACAGCTGTCAAGCAGTATTGCCGAATTAAGGTACCTCCCTCTAAAAAATACGCAATATTCCACTCGAGCTGCCAAATCCAAATTTCTTATAACATAATGACTATTCAATCCCAGCAGTTAGTGCTCATGTGCACACATATTTCGATTTCGTCACAAATATGCCCAATGCAAAAATCTTCCAGGTCTCTCTAAACACGTTGATGCGAAAGTTTCACACGAAAAGTTGTGAATTTATAATTTGTAAAATCTGTCTGTTTACAAAACTTTACAAATCGAATACGTTTTTTTATGAAAAGGGGCGGGACTTGGGATCTCACTTTATATACAGTTGCTTGGGCAAACTTTGGCAACACTTGCTATTTTTTTGCTTTTCTACCTGAAGCAAATCAAAGCTGAGTTCTTTGGAGATTGGCCGAAAACCAAGCAAATGTAGAAAGAAACTTAAGAATAATAAAATAATAATTTGTTGGTTTGAATTTCTTTGACCTTCTCATTTGGTTTAAAAAACTTCAACTTATGATATTAAAATTTTGTGTTCTTGATTTGGGTTAAGGTTTGTCGATTGATTGTACGTATTAAAATGCATCGAACTTACCATGTATTCGTATTCCACCTCATTGATTTCCGAGACAAAGAAACGGAGTATGTTTTCGTGTTTTGTTGAAATGAATTCGGTCAAGTTTGGACGCGTATCCAAGAGCTTGACATCCCGAATTAATAACAAACCCAATTCGGAAGATCGCAACATTGTTATGCTCTTCTCAATGACTCTCTTGGCTTCGGCCTCAACTGCGTCTAGGCGCTTGTAGAATGTAGCCAGAGTGTGTTCCCAATTTTCCCAATTACCAGGCCGAAATATATCAAAATCAACACCCTTTAACATATCGTCCAACAGACGATATACTTTGCGCATGAGATCATCAATGAGACTGGGATCTGTTATCAGACCCTTGAGGCGATTTCCAAATAGATTTTCATATTGTATAAACACGCGTCCAATGGATGCAATATCGCGACTAATGCGACAAATATGGTCGACTTCGTTGAAAAGGGAATTGCGATCGAATTCCCATCGTGATCCGGCGCCAGATTCTTCGATATGTTTGCGACTTAATAAGTAGGCTGTTTTCCAGCACCTCAGTAAGTTGGCACAATTTGTTGCTGTTTCGTACGTATATTTCGCTGAATGTCTACGAAAATAAAATAATAAATACATTTGTGAAAAGGTTTTACGACTTGAGCTTGATAAAATGAGTAGTTTGGTGGGTTGGGGTTTGGGCGGGGGAGGGCATGTACGCCCTATGTGGATTCGCGTCTATTAATGACTAAATTGTTTCCTTCCTTTCGTACACCTGTGTGTGTTAATAACGCCAAAGCACGGAAAAGAGCTACAACCGTGTAATTTGTGTAATAATTTCGGCTTTAATCAATTCGTTAAATATGTTTTTTAATCACAGACTCTATTAAAAATTAATTGATTTTTATTCAGACTGCTTTACAAGGCATACAGTGTTGCATTTTGTACGGCAGTGCCCCATCCTAAATTCTCTTCTTTTTACACACGTCCTCATACAGGCAGCTAGAGCCTATAAAAACATATTCTGTCTGTTTGTACACTTGGAACGTGTTGTAAAGTGACCGTAAAGCTCTTGCACGAACATGACCTTTTTTCCTCTTCATGGTTTAAGTGTTAAAAGCTTTAAAATATGAAAAAAAGAAATATCTCTAACTTAAGTAAAATTCCTTTAAGGACATTTAACTAAAGTAGTTTCTATGTATGTTTGTAATTATGTCATGTGTTTGAGTGATTCCAAAAGTTTGCGATAGACAATCCACAGAATCTTATCGAATCCTCTCATAGTCACAAAGAAACATACTGGACGTGAAAGAAACCACTGAAAAAAAATCTGTGCAAACTTAAATTGATTAAATAAATCTGCCTGGTTTGATCAGGCCAAACCACGCGTCTATTTCGTCAGCGCATTCGTCGTCTAAAAGGTTAAAAATATTTATCGAATTTTGCACAAATGATCTCTTCGAGTGCGACAACATTGCCCTGCCTACGATATTTTTTTCAGTGTAGACGTTAAGTGCAACAACAATAGGTTGAGGCTTGCTTTATTTGCCCATTTCTTTTTCGGATAAAACTTGTTAGTTTTTGCTTTTTCCCTATTGAAAAGTACTTACCGAAAGATTTTTTCAAAACATACAATATTTTTAACCTTCTCCGTAAAGACATTGGAAATTTGACACAGCAAAATCTGCATTTTATCGTCATGACAATAGTAACTCGACATGGTCCATATGTGGCGTAGGCCCACCATAACATTGGGTATGAGTAGCGTAGTCATTTTGAAACTTTCGTACGAGCGTATTTTCTATAGAAGCATAAAAATAATAATAATGTTCTGAGCATATTTGCATTTCTATTGAATTTTGTACCTCTAGGTAGTCTGTAATGGTGCCTACATAGTCAGCATTTTCTTTGGCTAAATGGAATTTATTGCTAATTCTCTCTAGAATTTCCGACCATATTTGTTGATTATTTGATTGCTTTGATTCGAGTGCATCTTGAGAAATGTGGTTTATATTAAATTTGAGGGAACAGTGTGTGTGTGTGTGTGTGTTGGTTGACTACTCACCTAATACGGCCAGTACGAAATCGGACTTTACTTGCTCTAGCAAAGTGTTAAGTTCGATTTCGCGATGGTGCCATACACGATACTCGGCCATGGGGGTAAACTCATCTAAGGGCTTTAAGTGATCAAATGTGTTGAATGATGAATGGAATATGAAAATATACTTTTAAATACCTTTTCGTCTAGGGTTTTAATTGTTTTCTCCATGTATTTTATCCAGCCGTCAACTACATCTTGTAATTGTTTTTGGGTGTAAGTTGGTATCAAATTGATTTTCTTTACGTCAATTGGAATTCGTACTATGGACTCTTCGAATTCGACGTCCTCCTGTCCTGGGGCCAAATATGAGGTGGGTAAATTAAACGCTGAAGCAATATGATCCTTTGTCCATTCTATTTCCTGCTCAAGATCTTCCAATTGATTAAACAAGGCTTCTTGATACGGTGGCCGTTTCTCGATGACATTTTCAGCTTCTTTTCGCTGACGTTTTACCTTCTCATGGGTTTTCCTCAGTAGATCTTCCCATCGCTCGTCAATAGTGAGTGCAATTTCCGGTTCTTGATCTGAAAAAACAAAGTAAGCAAAAAATCTTTTAAATATTTCCACCAGGATTTAAAATGCTAGATATGAAAGGGCATTAGCACAGAAAAAAGAATGCACTTTGCTATAACAGTTAACAATGATTTTGCTGTTACTGTGCTGTTGAAACTAAATAAGATCAAGTAATATCACAAGCGAAAATCTAAAATATTTGCTATCACAAAACAGCATTTCTTTATAGTTAATTTATTTCTGCTTTTGCTGCGCTCATACTGTCGAAAATACGACAGCAACGAAACAGCATCAGCGCAACCCTGCTTTTCACCAATGGGGAATTTCACAACGCGCAGAATTTGATTTATAAATCTTTAAGAACCTTGAATTCTATTAGGATTTTTTTATCTTTAATTTTCTTTCCTAGGTCTATAAATAGCAAAAGAAAACTTTAACAAGAATTTACGACAAGACTAAAACAGATGAATATCTGTACGATCTTCCGCTCCAGCCTTTAAAAATGAACAAATAGCAACAGCAAGAAAGGAGACAGCAAATATTTGGTATTGCTGTGCTATTTTATTTTCTGAACAGCACTTTGCTTTTGGAGTGCAGTTAAAAAAATGATTACAGCATAAAACAGTGCAGTGTTTGAACCAGCTTAATAGAAAAAGTGATAGCAATTTTAATAGTTTTCCTTTCATTTCCTATTGATACCCCAAAAGACTGGGGAATTTATTTCCGTATTGTTGTTGAAATACTTTCACACTTACCCATGTCATCAGAGGAGCCTATCGAAATATTGTCTTTTTTTACTTCATCTTGGCCAATATCTTCATCCTCATCATCCCCAATATCTTCGTTGTGGCCGCCATCGCCATGAGAAAGATTTACGGCTGATGCTTCTGTATTCATTGATTTTCTTAGTGATTTTTTGCGCTTTTCAGTTTTCATTTTCGCAGCTAATTTCTCCATTTTTCTTTGTTGTTGTTTGTTTTTAATGGTTTGATTTTTTTTTTGCCAAGTTTTTGTTTAACATTTTCATGAAACAATCCAATAATAATTATTGTTAAATCAGTAAAAAGGGTTTATTTTCGGCAACCCGCACCCAGATAGGCAGACAGTAAGTAACACGGACAGAAGGAAGTACATGTTCACATACATTTGTGCAGAAAGCAAAAAAGGGCCAACAGTTTAACAAAGGCGCAAGAAAAATATTTTACCCAAAGGGAGATAAATTAAAAAAGGAAAAGCTTATTATTTAAAAAAAAAAAGTAAAAGCAATAAACGCAAAGCACGAGCAACCAAAGTATCTACAAAAAAGGAAATTAACACAGAAGTAATAAAATCTACTGATAAGCGAAGCAAATTTGAACAAAAAAAATAATAAAAATTTTCACTTGAATTTTATTTTTGAGGCGGCAACAAGACACAATGAAAATGAAAGATGATGAATACAAAATTTTAAAATTATATTTGCAGGCAATTTCTGACCAAGTTTCTGTGATAAACTTGACATTGGCTTCAGACTCAAACTTCGGAGCTGCGTAGTTTCAGGGTAAAAAGGCAGAATTTACAACATCCTCTTTCATTTATGTGTCCTTTCCTGTTCACGTATGTATGTATGTCGGCTTAATATGCTACGATCTCTTAGCGTTTGAAAGTTTTGCTCAGATTGCAGGGCATAAAATCGAATTAACGAGATCGGTGTAGCACATCGTCAGGTCGGGTATGATGCGAGTGCTTGTGCTGATAAGTTACTTTTGATTTCTTTATATTCTTTCACAAACAATATTCATTTCTTTGCTCTCTCTGTCCGAGGACACAGCAAAGTGAAATCTCACAAAGAAATTTTTGTGTTCAAAAATGTTGCAAAGAAGTGCTTTATTGCAAAAGCGTAAAAAATTCCGATTAAAAAATAGCACAAGAGCAAAATAAAAAGAAATAAAAACCAAAATTAAAAACGCCAAAACCCAAGAATAACTGGAAAGCAACTTTCCCTTATCAGATGCTGGTTGTACGTTATATACCACGTAGGGAAAAGCGATGGATTTTGAGAGTGTTTCATCATGCAAAGTGTCATAAAAAAGTTTTTTTTATTAATTAAGCAAATTATTAAGGGGCTTTAAAATTTTAGGAGTTGTTGGCTTTCGCTAAATATCAGAGCGCCGTCCAATAAGTCGCTCTACAATTTCTTGTAGCAATACCGTTCAAACCTTGGGTTTCAGAAACATAAATTGTCCTTCTATTGCAACAGGGCGATAAAAAAATTTAACACATTTTGTTAAAAGGAAGAGAAGGTTGATTGGAATTTGTGCGTGAATAATTTTAGGTCGCAATTTCGTAAAATAGGTGTGAAATTAAGAAATATTTAGAACCATTTTCAGAAACAAGTTTCGAAATCTCGTCTGTCCAATTGCACCTAAACTATTATCTTCAAGAGCTCCTGGAAAATAGAGAGAGAGAGCGATTGAGCTCTTTTAACGAGTATCTTTCGCTTTCCGCAAGTTTTCACTTTAACCGATTCGCACAATATTAAAAGTCTAAACTTTGTAATGGATATATTTTATATGGAACTCCCCCAATTTGCCGCAAGTATTTTTTTTCCTTTTACTCTTATTTATGTGTAACAAACATGATGTTTAATATTGATAAACAAAACCAGAAGAGGAAAAACAAGCAAATTTAACACAACGAAAATAAATTCATAAAAACAACGAAAACCAAACACAAAAAAAGAAAAAGAAATAAATCCAATTTACAAGAACGAGAATGGAGGGTGAAGAAAAGAAAATTTTAATGTTGATTAAATTTTTACATACTTTTTTTGTCTGAGGGCCTTCAATCGGAATTCTGATGGCTTAGAAAGTTCCAAGAGACCAGGTGTGTTTTCTTTAACTTCTGTAGAAGCAATTGCGCTGCCGGATTTACCTTGTGATGTCTGTGTTTCAGAACTTTCCATTTGTTTGTCATCCTTTAACTTCGGTTCACGAAATTGATACTCAATAGCATTTTTAAAGATCTGCGTGCGAAGAAAATAGATTTTTTGTTTTTTAAAATGGAAAGCTTTTCCAAAATTAGTGAGGAATTCTGAGCAGAGGGTGTGCCCCGCAATAGTAAATTCAGTTTACCAAACCAATTTCGTACCAAATGAAAATTTGGTGAATCTCTACATACATACGAACGTAAAAGAATTCTTTAGCCGCTGTGACTTATTTACATTTGGTAACGGGGACATTTATTTTTGGAAGAGGTATATCTATCCGAAATTCCAGAATGAATCACTCGGTTCATGTTTGACATTATTTGTTTGTGAATTCAGTTGTAAAAAGTGTCTTACCAGTCATATTGCACCTAGATCTTAAATGTGTCGCCGAAGGTTCGTGAGTCGTGTCATGTTATCAAACACATGATAAATTAAGAAAGTCTTATAATGAAAACGAATGTCCGTTAGTGTACACATTCCCTCGGCAGGAAGGCCAGCAAGGTGCTCGGATATAATAGGGCTACTTTAAGCTGGATCACTGCGTTAGTGACAGGACATGGAAACTTCAAGTAACATCTGGCTAAGATGAAAGTCGTAGAAGATGATACTTGCAGACTATGCCTGGAAGAGGCTGAGACGGTAGCGCACATTGTGTGTGAATGTCCAGCACTGGCTAGCACGAGGCTTAAGACCACGGGCAGACACTTGTTAGATGTGAATGTCATGGGGGAACTAGCAATTACAATATGAGGGAGAGTGTCGACAGTTACCAGTCGACAGTCTGAAATCACTTTAGCCAAGAGTAAAGGCTAGGGCTAGCACGAGACTCAATTGAAAGTAAGGTGGTTGTGATTACGGATCGGCTACCTGAAATCAATTTGAGGAGCGAAATGGGGATCGAAAAGGAACCCAGAAAGTAAGTGGTCTGCTTCGATATCCCCCCATACATTAATAAATAAAATAGTGTAAACATTAGGCGCGTGGTGTCCATTATACGGTAAACGCAGTTGTCCTTCCTAGTCGACTGTCCAACGTTTGCTCGACAAATTCGAGATGACGCGTTGGTTAAAAGTAGCTACCATCTGTACGTCACGCTAGCTAAGAATGAAAAGAGGTGATACGAAACAGAGACAATGAATTTTTTATATTGACTTTTGTCGCTATATTATTAATGCTGCATTTTCATGTAAGTCAAGCGAAAAAGGCGCGCTTTACTTCCTTCATTCTACCACCGCTTGGAGCAAAAGCAAATTTTTTGCTGTATTCGAGAAGGGCGCTGCTGTCAATAAAAGCACGCAGGACTATCCGAGACTTAAAATCTGTCCCAGTGGTTTGTGCATCACGATTTTGGTCAAAAAATCCACTTAAGCGATGACGTGCATTTTCCTGTAAATGATTATGATAACCAGCGAAATTGCCATATATTGGACAATGCCAAGCCACACCAGGTGCAGCGAGTATCAATTCATTCAAAAATAATTACCGTAATATCAGTGGTCCCCACTTTTTCGAAAACAGTCTTAGTGAGCCCATCACCGTTAACATTGAGTACTACAGACCAATGATAATGTAGACATGTCGACACGACAACTGATATTTTCCTGAACAGTGTTTTTATCTCTCGAGGACGCGACGTGCAAATTGACGCCTCTAGATTTTATTTGTGGGGTTTTCTAAACGATGTCGTATATACCTTCCATTTCAACGGGAATTCGCCCTTATTGGGAAACCTTTAGAAAGACCTGGTCTCTCAAGTGTTACCAAGAGTGAATATATCCAACTATAGAAAGGAGCCTACATATATAGACTTATCACCGAATTCAGTTCCGATCGAAAGTGGATTGAATTCCGTAAAGAAATTCTTCAGAAAAAGAATAATAAAACATTTTTCAATCGGGATTGCAACTGCGGAATTAAAACCATTCCAATCGGAAAGTGTGACAGGCCTATTAATGTAATTTTTGTTGGTGATTTATTGGAAATTCCTTAAGAATTAAATTCGAATACCGGAGTAATTTTGAATCCGCTAATGAAATTAAGCTCAAGGTAGTCGAATTTTTAAGTTTCATATTTTCCTCATACATATTTATAGAGAAGTTGTAATTTACCTTCCGGAAGTCCAATTTAACAGAGTTGAGCAAAGGCCCTCGAACAGTTCCAAATATAAAATATTGAGACATTTCAGCAAAACACTTGTTGATATTTGTATAGAATGCTGGAAAGGCAGAAAGGTAAATAAGATTGGAGTGAATTCTTGTTGGGAACAAATATAAATAAAAATCCCCGAATTTTGATTTTTTTTACAAAAATTATATTTTACACCGTTTCGTGTGCCGAGTAGTCGTAGTTATACTCGTATAAAGTCATTGTATAAGAAACCTTCTCTAGGACTACAACGCAATGCACCCCTTTTCACATTTTCCACGAAAACAATTAACATGGAAATAATTTTAGGCGGATTGGCCATTTGTTTACTTCGGCGATCACAAAATAGCTGAGTTAGTCGTGTTCAAGAAAATAGTTCAAAGAAAAGAGGGGAAAATGATTTTCATTAATTAATAATTTTCAATAATTCTATTTTTGAACCGCAGTAGTTTCGCAATAGTTTCGCAATATTAGTTTGTGTCTTGTTCTATTTTTGAATTGTAAATTAATTTTTAGTGTTTAGATATTAAATTCTTTCTTTGTAAAGTTATGCAGTTAAATAAAATACTTCAATTACAATATATTATTCATTTAGTTTCACGGTGAATTTACGATTTCTTCTTTATTCGAGTAAGCGATAAAAATTTAAGACTTCCCTCGCAACGAATAAAAAACTCTGTAAGTAGAGTGTCTATTAGACTGGAAAGCTATGTTGCGTTCTTCTTGTGCAATTGATTTCTGAATAGAAATAGACAAGTTTTTTTTCTCACCCCCGTAATTAAAGGTGTTTTATTAATAATTATAAATGTAAATAAATACATAAAAAATAATTTTAGCTAATTATTTTACTCCGCGGTCGGATAAGCTAGTCTATATGCGCACTTCCCTGGTTGCTTAGGCCAGCTCATCATAAAGCCTTTACCCAACTTTTGAGAAAAACTTAAACGCCTCATGCCCTAAATTCTTTAGACCAAATGAGAAATCCAAAGAAAATTCAGGCAAAAATAATAAAGTTCAAAAAAGGCCGCACGACTAAAACTAAAACTGCCTTAGTTCCTTTGGTTGCTTGTTTGCCTACTTTTAACGTAGCTGTAAGCGAAAAAAAATAAAAATGGCCTAAGCAACCAGAGAAATGCGCATGTAAATAAGTTTGTATTGAAAAATTAGCTAAAATAATTAATAAATAAGTATTGCTTATTGTGTTGCTGTATTGGCAACACTGAACATTGAATAGTGACGTGTGTTTCAAACATCTTGTGTTACTTGAACGTAACTCATTTACGAAGTTAATCACTTAACGCGTAAAATTGTTCACCTCTTTTACAATAATAACGATACTTTAAGATCTGCGCATTGACTTTTACGGGAAGATTATGGTCCTACCCAGCACACGATCATGAAAAAATGAAGTAACTTTTATTTTAATACTTACGTATTCCATTGTATTCCTTGCGCACTATATACATATATTTAGTGTTGTTGTTTTCGAAATGGGTACAACTCAGCTCTCCGAAATGGCAGTTCAATATTGGTGTCTTGACGAACGTTGGTATAATTTTCTGCAAAAATGGTGTTCAAAATAATTCCGTGCGAAAAGATGAAAAGAAGTGGATTTTGCAGGTATGAAAATAAATTTATTTCTATAGTGGACTTGTAAACCGTGGAGTTGCTTAAATAACAAATGATAATCGCTTCACCCAGCCAATGTACACTGGGGCCGAAATGCGGCATTCGATATTCAACAAAGAGAAGAAAAGCAATCTTAAAAATGAAAGTGCTCGTAACATTTGTGAACTTTCTTCCCTCAGTCGGTAGGGAGTTCAGTTTATGCAACATTTATGTCCAATGGGCATTAATGCGATAACATATTTTTAAATCCAAAGTTTGTAAAAAATTATACGAGGTTGGTAAAAGTATGTAAAATTATTTAAAATAGATGCGGCGTTATTGCAATGCTGGGAATGAAAGGCTTTTAACTTTGAAGCTGAAGTGGTTTCTACATTTGTAGAACTTTAGGCTGGAAATTAGATTCATATATGTCGACAGCTTTCGGATGATATATGTTTACTTTTTACAACTCGAATGTCATTCGCTTAGCGATGACGAGGGAAATATTTTTTTTTTTAATTTTTCCAACTTAGGCCATTTTTTTCAGCACTTTGTTTCTATTTTTCATTTAAAGCCTCTTTAGTAGTGATTAAGATCACACTTGCTAAAATCGAAAAGATATTTTTCGAAATATATTTTTTTTTAAAAGTGGAATTTCTAATAATACTGAAGATTGTTGAATTATTCAAAGATTTTGATTACTTTGCAGTGCAAATTTTACTTTGTGAAAGGGTCCTTATTACAAGTCACTGCTGTTTGGAATTATGCCTAATATTTATTATTTTCAGCATTAATTTTGCTACATGCAAGTAGTTAACAACTGATTTTAACAAGTCTTATTTGATTTGCTACTACGCTTTTAAAGAAAAAAAAACGTTTAGACGTTTTCTCGATTATAGTTTTTCAAACGACGGATCTATTCAAAATTATTTAAACGTAACGGAAGCCTTACTTATCCTCTATTCAAGTTCGTTTAAAATCGGGATAAAAATTAGTTGGTTAAAAATGTTGTTGCCCACAAAGTTCCAAAAAATAATTTTTTATCGGTAACTTTCGAGTTTTAACCGTTTTGGGTTGGGAAAAAAAATATTCCTAAAACTTAAATCGGGAATCAAAACAAGAAGGTTCGATTTAGCAACGAAATTCACTAATAATTTTGTTTTGTTCGCAATTATAGAATTAGTTAGACTTTAGGGAGTTCTGTCGACCTTGTGTGTGCTGCATATATTTCTTACGGTCAGATGCTTGACAAGCATCGCTTATGGTTTCACATTATTGTGAGAAACGAAAATGTTCAAATTTCTTAAATGTTGATTTACTTATATTCTGCTTATGTGTGTCACCTCTACTCCGATTGTTCTCTAACAACGTGGTATATTTTTTATATGCAACAGGGCATATTTATTTTTTATTACTTTATTTTTATATTTAACCGCAACTGCATGTATCGGATTTCCTTAACGTATTTCTTTGTAGCGAATAAAAAGGTGCACAACAAGAGTACAAAACTTACCTTAACCTCGACATAGACTGGAGCTGGCAGCCGCTTTGTCTTCCTTTTCTTCCGTTTGCCTTTTCCTGCGCCACTTTTCTTTGAACCTTCAAATTTGCCCATTGAAATGAAGTGAATGAATTAGTAAATGGTCGAATAAATGAACAAACGAATTAAAAAATATGTCAACATTATTTTTAGCAGATTAATAGAAACGTGTAGAAAAGTTGTCACAAATCCACAACTTTACAAAATGTCATGTGTGTAAAAAAATTTAGTTAGAACAAGATCTTTGAAATTACAAATAATGAACGTAATCCCTCCCAAAAAAAAAAAACGACTTTGACTGGCTGAGTGTTTGTCTATTCAAATGCCCAAACGTTAGGTTTGAAAATTAAGTGAAAAGTAATTTATATGAAAATTAAAAGGATTTCAAACACAAACAAAAATTACATTTAAATAAGGAGGCAAAGTTATTCTGACGACAATCATGCATTTTATATGAATAATCCAAGTTGATGGGCTGTAAATTAGTTTTCGGCCATAAACGAATTCAACGCTACTTATGCAGCCGTACAACCAAGTCGTCTTAGCAGATGAAGAGAAACACACTCCAACATTAATAGAAAAACTTTAATGAATTTTTTAAAATTATCTTCTTTGATTTATTCTGCTTTTTATGCGTTCGGGTTACGTCACCACAGATGAGACTTTAGTTTCGCCTGCAATCGAAACTGAATCCACAGTAGTGATAAATGCTGACGAAATAGCTCGTTTAGGTGCAACTTCAATTTGAGGCAAAAGGCGGTTTCTCGGCTTAAGAAAATTAGAAATCAACTTTTGCTTTGAAAAAGAAATTCAAATTCAATGTTCTGCAGGTGGCTGCACATGGGCGAATTTAGTTTCTTTACAAAACGGGTGAAAATTCCCACTTCTGTCCATATCATTAATGAGGTTTTTAAATATTTATGAACGTCAAAAGCAATAAAGGACAAAATAAAAGTTTCACAATTAAAAGAAATCCTAAAATAAAAAATAGAAAAATTTACAAAAATAAAGTTTCATGCCACATTAATCATTTCTTATCCTTTGAAGGACGCACAGACAAAAGAAATGAGGCGGCTGAAAGCGCACTAGAGAAGAAGGAATTCAAATGAATCTTAATATAAATGAAAATTTCAACTGATAAAGATGACAACTTCAATTTAAGCATAATAATGTCTATTTGTTGGTTGTCTTTTCTTAGTTTCTCCTTCCACCGAAATATCAATGTATATGTAAGTAAGAGAATATATTATTTACCCACTTCATCGTCGTCATCATCGCTGGCTATGATTTTGTGTAAAGTGTAAAATACAGCGTTAGATGTTAAGAGTTTTTCGTAAGAGGAAATATGGTGAATAATTCTTACCCGATACAGCTGAACTCTTCATACTTTCAGCTCCGATGTCCTCAGTCCCACTTTCTATGCCAGTGTCCTCTCCCGCCTTCTGGCGCTCGGTGTCATTATCTCGAGTATCGGCTGAAGTCGCGGATGGTTTAGCTTTTACCTTGTCCGTTGCATTTCCACCTAGTTTAGCGTAAATTTTATTTTTATATTCATAAATATGAATAAAACAAATAATGTGCGCAATTGGCCACTGCGTATTCAATACTTTTGACACTCTTTTTCGACAGCTTACCTTTGGCTTCTTTAGCACCGCCTTTGCCTTTTCCCTTTTTGCCTTTTTTGTCTTTTTTTTCTATTTTAGGTGCAAGTTGAGGTTCAACTGTAAACAAAAAATAAATAAATTGGAATTAAATTAAACCCCTGAATTCTTAAATAAATGGTTGGATGTGCTCCTCTACAGACTTCGTGTAAAAAAAATTTAACAATTATTAGAGGGCTTCAATTGGAATAATACAAATTTTATGCCAGCAACTAATTTTGCGTAGTTAAAGTTACTACAAAATATGAAAATATGATCAAATATACCCTTCGACTCGCAAATTAATTTAAAAATTTTATAATAGAACAAATTCGAGCATTACAAATATCACTTAAAACGACAGTTAGGTACACTCAATGGTAAAACAGTTGACTGTCCCTAATAATTTGGCAACCCACTGTAAATTCACTACAATGCGTTTGATTCAATGCTGTTTAAATAAATAAAATTATGCTTTATTCTGCAGCTAATGATGGTTGTACATATGTAAGTCTAAAATGCAAATAAATTGACTTAGACGCAACATTTCACGCGATTTAAGTTGATAGCAGAGTTGTTTTTTTCCGACATAATAGTTGCAACTATTATGTCGGGAAAGCGATTTTCTTCGGAATTTTACTTAAAAAACCTTTACCACAACAATGTATGTATGTGTAAGCGTTATTCAGTGTCACAAGTATTTTATTCCTAGTTATAACTGAATGCCAAGGTACTACAATATCGTCCTCTTTCTACGTAAACCTCGTAACTACGTAAATGAGGGTATTAGTGGAAAAAGTTCTCTATGTTCGAAATAAAATGTCTTATTAGCGTTGTTGTCTTATTACCGCGTGTTTTTAAACATGTCAGTTGTCTTTTGTTCTTTTAACATTTATTATAAATATTTACATAAAATAATTTATAATTTTTTTTTAATTTCCCGAAAATGGAGGTTTTGCAGACACCGTAGTTAGGGAACGTTATTATAAATCACCTCATGTTTTCTTGAAGTATGACATAAGTTATTTTTTCTATTTAGAAGGAAATTTATTTTGTATGATAATTTTGAATAGAGTAAAAGTTAAAGTTTTATAAGACAACTAGCTGAATGGAATGCATTTCCTATGCTGCTATACACGTTATCAACATTCTTCGTCTTTTCTACTAATTTTGCGTTTCACTGTAAACATCATCTATTTAATCTAACACTAACTGTTTACGATTTTTGAAAATAATAAAAAAATTTATGATGTGCTGAAGATTTTTGTTCAGTATATATTTTAAAATTACTTGTTAATATATTTTTGATTAATTTTTATCTAAATATTTAAAAATTAATCGTACACTGTTTTAAACGATCGTTTGGCAACAACACATTTATAGCTAAAAAAAATTGATCTAATAGTTCACATGGCTTTGTTTTGCTATTTTAAATTAGCAACATCGCTCCACATATTTCCGAGATATGAGCAAAAAAATATAGCCCATAAAATACATATATTCTGAGTCCATTACCAAACTGGCTATCACATCCCCGTATACAAATTATCTACCCGAGGACCCAATAACATTTACAGACCAAAATGTTGGATCAGATTGAAAATGAAACACAAATATTTAACAAAATTTACAAAAAATAGAATTTCTATAAAATCTGAAAATTCACCCAAAAAATTCCACAAAAGTAAAAAGTGGAAAAATACGACATCAACAACATTTTAAAGACTAATTATAAACCTTTCAAATTCACCAAAAAATTTCATAAAATTCGAAGTTCCCAAAAATGTATTCATTAATATGAACAAATTTGCCAAAAAATTTAAAACCACATGCAAATTTAATAAAAAATCGATTTTAAACTGAAAAATTTTGCAAAAATTTAAAACCTTCGGAATTTCGGAATTTGACTTAAAGAAGAAAATTTCCCACAAAACCAGTAAATTGCCAAAAAAAGACAAATTAAAAATTTTCAACAGAATATAACCTTTCGCGGCAAAGCGAAATTTCATAAAAAATTGCCCCATAATAGAATTTTACTTAACGTTGAAATTTAAAAAAAAAAAATATTACATCAAGAAGCAGAAAATAACTCAAAAATTTAAAATTGTCAAAGCCCTGGAAATTTAGTAAGAGTCGATATTTCACCATAAAACTAGAATTCATAAAGAACTGTGAATTCCACAAAATCATAAATTCATCAAAAAATTTCAAAATCATTAAAACTTAAAAGTTTTGCGAAAACAAAATCGAATTTCACCCAAACTCAGATTTGACCAAATTTCACAAAAAAAAAAAATTAAAATCGACATAAAAATTATTAAACTTGACCAAAAAACCGTCATTTCACACAATGACGCTGAAGATGGCACATAGCCGAAACCGGTTTGTCTCCAAACCAAACTTGATAAGGGATGACGGAAATTCCAAAATTCTACAATAATTTAACTATCAAATTTGGAATGAATAGGCGACAATTAGCTTTTCAATTGTATTCAAAAAGAAAACATTAATGATTTTTGTTTTTGGAAAACAACATGGAAGAGAAGGAATCCTAATAGTCAAACGAATTATGATTGCTTGTTCCTTTGCGTTCGCATTATACAGCTGGTTTTGACAAGAAACAAAATTATTTGTAAGTATTTGCAGATGTGTCCAATCTATATTTTATTATAATCCTTTTCGTATTTTCGAAGCTACAAGGACTTGAATTTGCTGCTAATTTATTCACATATAAAACATGTAAACATGTGTGTGTGTGTGTGTGTCAGAGCTTGTTCAATTTGTTTTTGCAAAGAAATCAGAAAAGAACAATAAGAAAAGTGTGGCCTGGTAGTCTAGTAATGTTCTGCTCTATCAGTCTGGGCGACGCAGTCAATCTCTTCCAAAGAGTTTAAATGTTTTCAATAAAAACAGAGTTTATACTTTACTTCTCTAAAATTTGATTAAAACAATTTAGTTCAGGGAACCAAAACTTTCTTCTCGCAATAAAAACTGGAAAACCGGCTGAAGATCCACCAAAAAAATTACTTCGTCGCACACAAATACACGTTGAATTCAACATAATTTTCGATACAAATCTGAATGTGAAAATTATTTCCTATTTTCCCCGTCTTATTTTCCTTTAGCTCGATTTACTTCCAGGAGTTGGTCAGGTTAGATAAAATTCTAATGCGTTGATGCGAGCGTAAGAGTTTCTATGGGATGTATTTGCGTAAAAATCATTTTTTTTCTTGGAATGAAGCGCTGTTTTGTTTTACGTTTTTTCTTTCTAGTTTTTTCTTCGTCAAACAGAAAAATCCCAAAATAAAGAAACTCACTGAAAAAAAGTAAACGAAAGCAAAAGAGAAAATCCGCAACGAAAACTTCATCAGCAACAGTCACAAATGACTAGAAACCAAAGAACAACAACAACAACAACAAAAGAAAAGCAAACAAGTAGAACATGATGTTGTCCTGTGCTCATAGCTTAAGCATCAATGTCAACTCAACGCCTGTTTTAGAAGTTTGCAAAGTTTTGTTTTTTGCTGCCTCTCGTTATGCAACTTAACAGTGGTCTCCATCCATCCACTTCTCACTCCACTCCACTTTTTTTTCGGATAATCCACCTTTCTGTTCGTCAGGCTTAAGCACATGCAAAGTTACTTGTTAACAAACATCAGATTTTGTCCATGAGAGAACGCAGCAGAGGAGAAAAAGACTTCAACTGGGGTTTTCATTTCGCAAAAGTACTTAAAACAATAAATCCCGAGTTATGCCTCAATAAATATGAGTGGACGTATGATAGTGGTATCATGCTGGGAAAATCCTTAATTATCACAACGTTAGCGCGTGTTCGTGAGATAGATTTTTTTTTACTATTGAACGTTTTAATTTGATTTTGAACACAATAAATTATTTGAGCTTGTTTGCTCATTGTAAAACAAATATTGCACGTCTGTATGTATGTGTGTTTGTGTGTGTGTGTTCGTGTGTGTGTTTGTGTGTGTGTTTTATTCTCATCGGTATCTTGTGTGATGAAATAAAAACTTCGTTCTTCAAAAAGTATTTGAAATGATTAAAGAAGAAAATGTCATTAAATGCGCTTGTGTTGGCAGAAAATACATTTTTAACAAATCTTGCGCTTCAAGTGCTCTTTTCTATTGTCATTGAGAATCAACTTTTTCTAATACAATATTTACTTATAAATTCAATTAAATTTACCTCACCCCCTCTGTTGCCATCGACTTACTTCAATTGTAACATGCAACATTTGTGCTTGCGCGTTTGTGTGTGCGTGTGTGTGAGAGTGTGTGATAGCAAGCTCAAACCCAGTTGGCCAGATAGTCACAGATGCCATTTTGGTCGATGATGTCCCCAGAACATATTTCGAATTTTCGTCCATAAAATAGAGTGTGAAGTGTAACTTGACATGTTTCCACCTTAAGTGTTGACAGGATATTCTGACAAGCTTGTGCCAAGAAAAAGTGGCAACTGGAAAATTTAAGGTTTGACCTTTTCTTAAAGAATTTTTTGGAAATTCGTTAAAAGTTATGAGTAGCCTAAAATTTCTTACGAAGGAAATGCTGGAAAATTCTTTCGGTTATGAGGATTTCTCTGAGAGTGATGAAAATTTTTCGCCGAAAGAAAATTATGAAGCGGGAATAAAGGGAAGCTGATTCGGAATTGAGTGCAATGGAAAAAATTGAAGAAGTCGACTAGGAGTCTCATCCGTAGATAGAACGATGGAACCATTTTTTGTATCAAAAGACGGTATAGTATGGCCTCACCAACCAGTGAACGAACGTGCCGGAAGGTTACTGAGCGGACTTGCCATCGATTTGTGTACAGGCATAACAATATAAGACGCTTCTATGTTATCTTTGCCACCGCCAGTTTAGAATGATATTCGGAAGTTGTCAAACGTATGCGGAAAGCCACAACGCGGATAAAACTTTACTGAAATTGATTTAAGCTTATTATATGTAAATACGAGTCTGTTAGTGTTCTCATATTGGCCAGAGTTTACAGGTATACTGGTTATATGTTTTCTGGCTGATTTCCTAAACGTATGTTTACAATGTACAATTTACAGTATTACGACAGCGTTGATACATTGTGTAGTTATTTTTATAGTGCTTAGTGTACGCTTTGCACTACTTTTTTTTATGCGTAGGTATGCGCATCGATAACAACATTGATGTAATTGGGAACAAAATACGAATAGGTTGCCATTACTACCTACAAAGCAACAAAGGAAGTCAGCCTCATTCTATGAAACGAACCTTAACCAAATTGACAAACAAAAACCAACAAACAAAAAAAACGCGTTTTCTTGCATGAGCTTGGAATATCTCTTGCCGAACCGTGCATGAGAATGAGGAAAGGCGCCCCTCGAACGAAATTATAGCTGTTAGCAAGAATTCATCAAATGCTTCAATGAGGGAGCCCAGTTGATCAATAACTCAGTCAGCACCTTTACTGTTCCTTCAAAATCTCTGGAGAACTTAACACGATCATTCGATATTCTCCAAAAACATTCAAAAGTGTTCCAAGCGCACTTATAACAGAAATATGTGTAAAATGTGTTGAAAATAAATAAATTTGACGTAGTAAATAATACGAGTAGACTACTAATATACGTATGCTTTTCACTACAAAGTCACCATCCCATCCCACACACGAAGGTAAACAACGTCAGTTTTTTCGAGGGTGAGATGAAGGTTATCAACATTGGCCTCCATATGGCGGTCAACGAGAGTACGAATGGTAATGTCGCTTAGATTGTCATGCACGGTTTAGGTTGTGTGCGCGTCTTCGAGTGTCTGGAAGACATGATCAACTGGGAAAAAGGCACCTTTACTATAAACACAGACAGAGATGTTTGGAAACGTACGTAATTGTTCGCAAGTAAGAAAGCAGAAAAACATTCTCAATTACACATCTCATATCAATAATGCAACTCCCTCTACCACTTACCCTCCTCCAATACGGTGATCTCCTCCTCAACTAACTTGTCATAGTACGTTCGCCAAACGTATAAAATAATTTTATTGATATCTTCGTTCTGGGTAAATTTATCATTTAAAAAACTTTGAAAATCCTGTAGATTATCGTAGATGACAGCATTGATGTATTCAGGTTCATATACACCCAGCATATTTGCGATGGTGCACTTAAGCCACAAAATACGACTATCGTCCATGGTGTAATGTGGGTGGTTCCCGGGTGCCTTCTTTCTGTAATGCTGATGCCAATATTGAAGTTAGTAGTGATGATAAGAACGTTGACTGTGGTACGTTTGTAGTGTGTTGCCTGTTATGGAGCGGCAGCGGGCTTGTCACATACGAGACGCAACCATATGACACTTCACTGCCACTTAGCCGTACCTTGGTACCCTGTTTTTTCACGAAATTTAAGTCGCTGCTTCTCTCAGTGATCGTAAGCTGAAAAGAAGAAAAAAAAAAAACAAAAATGAAACCAGTTAAGAAAGAATATTTAAACCAAAAACGGAGTTTTTGAAGGATTGGAGAATGAAAGTGCGAGAGGTGGTTGAGGTTGTAGGCATCCCAACCGAGCACGTATAGCGCATTTTACATAAATACTTGGAAATTAAAATATTATCCGCGCGATTGCTCACTCGACCACGCCACGATAAGTGCATCCATGTGAGCACTCCAAAGTAGGATTTAACGATGTTCTGGCGCAATTCGAAGGAGTTTTTGCGGTATCGTCTAGCAGTAACCAACAAGGCTAAAGTGGTTCTGACGGCCAACATCACACAACAGCAGTTTTATACATTTTTAAAATGTGGTTTAAATCATTTTCAAATGCTTGTTGCTTGAGAAAGGGTTTTCTTTGGCAAGCTTTCTCAATTTGATTCAAACTGTAGTATTTGCTGAGTATTTATCTTTTCGGAGATTAGGCCAGTCGGTGAAACTGTTAGCAAATTCTATACAAATTTAAATTAAAATTCTTGCCATCCTGTGCTCTTTATTCAGCTGACTCGATTTCCCAATAAGAATTATGGATAATGTAACAACGGACTCTTTAAAAAGTCCCATATCCGGATAATTTTAAAAATTTTCAAATCCTTTTTCCCAATTACACTTACAATAACTCTCTCTGTATGTAACTGCAAAACTCTTCTTGTTGTAAAAGTAACTTTTTATTATTTTGACAAAATGTTCTCTTTTTTCACCAATAAATGAAACGGTTTGTTTGACTCTTAGTAGAAATGTTTCCAAATTTGAAGAAAATCTCCGACTTCTTGATTGTATGTGCACTTCAGAAATGAAAACTAAATTGGTTTTTTATTTGTACAATTCTTACATTCGCTCGAAGTCAAATACGTTTGGAGAATTTTAAATCCAAAGTTGCCGTAGCATTTGTTTATTGATTCGTGTTGTCACACTTTTTTATATTTCAGTTACACTGTCGCTCATATAAAACCTGAAATAAGACAAACAAATGTTCTCATATACATGATCGCTTGTATATGTTTACAAACAGCATCATGTTTTTAAGATAATAAATAGCGATGACTGCCAAGGCCAACATCTGGAAATTCATATTTTCTGATGAAGCCTATTTCCACTTCAGATGTTATATCAATACGCAAAGTTGTCATACATAGGTTCTAGCTATTTCAAACGTCTTCCTTGACAGGCCGCTTTAGAGCTGTGATTTCAGCCCGGTAAGGCGATGGAGGTCTTGAAACATGGTACCATGCAGTAAGTTGGTTAAACGACACCAATGCCAAACTAAAGAAGTTTAAAGGTTCTCATCGCTTTGTATGTGGCATTTCTTTCTGTTTACTAATATTATTATTTACCTAAACAAATATTTCGAAGGAAATCGTGGTTCACCAAATGAATGTAGCAAACGTTGATCACGATTAATCTGTTTGAAAGTTGAATCTTGTAAACGTCTGATGCAATATATTCAATAAAGTGGATGCCTACAAGGTAAGGATGCGCACAATTAGTGTTTCCGCTTCATCAAAGTTTCACTGGTAATTCGACTCAATTAATTGTACAATTAAGTGCCAACTGCTCAATTTAATACTTGATTTATTGTATGGTAAATTGATAAATTTCGTAATTTTTCTAATTGCGCAATTAAGGTGCATATATGAACATAGTATCAATGTATGGGATAACTTTCCATAGCTTCTGAAATTTATCGGCCAATGCTTGACATAGGGTATCCATCTCTGACACTTATTCTTTTCAAAAATGCAAAAATTAAACATTATTTTTTCAAGAAATCATTGAGAAAAATATCAACCAAATCTATTTCGGTCTTGTCGAAATTTGAACTTTCACAATTTTAATTTTGACTATTTCTCACAAATGAAAGACTTGTAAAATATTATTTTGGAATTTATTGGATATTGAGAGGGTATTTCTGCAAACATGTTTGCTAAACTCGTATGAAATAGATTTGCAATAAATAAAATAAAGCTATAACAGTGCAAGCTGCCAGCTGTAATACATTTGGCCAAATGGGAGTGAATGATTTCGATCACCTGATTGGTCAGCTGTTTAATTTTCGCGTTCACAAAATCGTTTATGTTTATTTGCAAGTTCTTATAGTTTAACGGTGATTGCTGTTGTTCTTTTTCAGTTTACAAAATTTTCAATTTAAAACTAAGCAACCGATTTAGGCTAAATAAATCTCCAACTCGTTTTGAACATCACTGTTTGTGTTCTTGGTGCTTGCACACGCTTTACGCAGTAATAGACACTGCTGAAGTGAAATAAAAGTTAAAAAAACAACCAATACAAACACTGACAAACACCACCCCCCAAATAACAAAAGCAGCGTAACCATAAGCGTTTTTGTAACCAAAGCAACATTCAACAATCATTTGCACAATATTGTGCTTTATTGTGAAAACATCGGAATACCACAAACACATAAGTGCACGCACACACATACATACGTCATTTACAAAATAATACTAAAAACAACACCACGCATCTGTGCATATGTATATGCACACCTACATATGCTCATATGTATGTGTTTCTATATTTAACAAATATGTGTAGGTATGGAAACGTAAACACACACACACACACAAACACATACACAAACACAGGATACACTCCAGTCTGCAGAATTTAATTCAACAACTAAACACGAACTAAGCCCTTAGTAGCAACATTCGTCGACGGTGTCTTAAATAAATTCACCAAATTAAAGACAAAATTCTGTTGAAGGTTGTGCTCCCGCGCAAACAGCGCGCGGATAAATGTCAATTAAGTGAACTGCACTGTTTCAAGTTTTACCTTTTTTGTTTTTTTACTCATGAATTTGTGTGTGAAAATTATTGTGTTTTTTTTTTCATCGATGTCATGTCAATATTGTGTGCGAGTTTGCAAAATTAACACAATACACCGAAGATTAGATGGTTATCCGTTCAAATTTAAAATAATAATACAACAAATATCAGGAGAAATAAATAAAATTTCTCGTTTAGTCCGTTAGAAAAGCCAAATTTGTAAGCGGCTTTTTGCTCATTAATTGGGAAAATCTAGAACTTCTTTGATGAACATTTGCATGACGATACATCTGTGCAAAAATTGAAACATAACAGCACGATGCACAGTGGTTGTAAAACTTTTATTTTGCCTTTAAAAACGCTTTAGCTTTGTCAGTGTGAAAGACTTAATAAAAAGTATCAGAACCACTGCTGAATTTGAAAATTCGTCTTCTGGCTTGATTTCAAATGTTAAGCAAATTCGCTGCCACTAGAATTAAATAAATCAAATTTCTTTTTTGCATTCTCGTGTATAAAAGTTTAGTGGTCGTTTATTCAAAATGAATATATCGGGAACTTTGAGAGCAATGAAGCTGAAATTTCGCATTCATAAAACACTTAATAGACCTCTACAGCACTAGATGGCGTTGGAATTCAAACAATATCTGTGACAAACTTAACCGGAAGGTAGAACAATTTGTTCGCACACGCCTTTAGAGAAGCCGCCGGTCGCTTAAAGAAATTACAAAAATGAATATTTTAAAACCGAAGATTGCTATCCGATGGCTTGAAAAAATTGGTTGTTAGGTGAAAGAATGCAAGATATCAATGCATAGATACATATAATCTGACGTCCGAGTGAAAAGCCACAAAGAACGGCATTGAAACCGTTACGTCAAACTATTACCAACGAAATGCTGGGAGCGGCGTGCGTAACAAATTTTAATGAGCGTTTTAGAATGTAAATGAGATTAATTTTATCCTAGGGCGTAACTAGTAATACTTTTTTTCGACCCACTCTTACGTAATTGTTAACTTTGAACATTTTACCGGCTTTTTTGATTTATCACATGAAATTATTTGTTTCGCCAGTTACTGTACGATTAGTCAGACTGGAAAAATATTTGATGAATTAAGCACAGCCACTGCATAACACATACCTATACTTTCTCGAAAACATACTAACATTGTTATATTATTTAATCTAATTTTATTCTATAATATGACACGTAAGATTTATTAAAGATTTGGAGAAAAATCGTAGTGTAGTGACGCGTATTTCTTCCAAACATTGGCTCCCTCTGAACATTCCTCTAGCTTCCCCTTCCTTGCTCTGCTGTGTGAATTTTGTTCGCTGTGTTCGTATTTTTTCGTTCTTATTTCTTTCTGTCTACTGTTGCACAACTTGTTTGAATTTCAGGAATGACTTTTAAAAGGCTTGTCAATGGTTGATATGCAAATGTAAAAAAAAAGATAACAACAACAATATAAAATTTCCAAAGCATAAGACCTTCACATGTCATGCAACAGTTAGATCCGACGTTGTATTTAGCAGACACATATTGCAAACACATGTACTTCTTTATGCATTTGAGCATGAATATTTGATATTTGTGCAGTTGTGTATTCTCATGTTTGTGTACGAGTATTTATTTATTTGTGTTCTTGGCTGCAGATGCAAATTTGCAAGTACATCTTTCCGTGAATGGATTCAAATGATTGTTATTTGTTGTTTAAATTCCATGAAATTTCTTGATTCTTTAAGGATGTCATGTGCATTAGAAGAACCAACTTTGTACAGTCAGCATCTGAATTTGTTGCAGGGAATACCATACGGAGTAGTTTGGCCAAGTTGTATCATACCTTGATTCCAAAGGACATCTTCGAAAAAAGATGGACCACCTTAATCAAAATATGCTACTCATTCAGACACTTTACTTTTGCCTAACTCAATTTAATTCCCTGCAATTGGACTGAATGATGAAAAGTAATATTTATGGTCGAGTTGACTATTTGAACCAAAAATTGCCGATTGCCCGAAATAACCTCAGGTGTTAACTTTAACTAAAACAACAACAGCTGTCAGTTGCTAGTTGCACTATATTTGCCAGCAACTGGCGACATAAGTGAAGCTAGATGGCTATTCATAATATCCATATCCATATTGTTTCTTTAATTTTAAGATTCAAGCTCTATGCTGCTTTTGCACATAAGTAGTATTAACTTGAATTGAACTCGTAAGTTGATATTTTCCCACAAAGCCGTTTAAATAGACAAGGTGTGTTGAAATATAGCAGAAAAAAACTCATTTGCGTGTCTCTAATACCCCACCTTATCAATTTATTTCGTTTGTGAATAAATAAATTTATAGAATCGTTTATTAGAGGGACGCAAATCAGTTTATTTATTCTATAATTTGGGCTGACATCTCTTCTATTGAAGACAATGGGTAATGAACAAATTAAAGTAACGTTGATTTGGGTTAGAGAACACATAGGCACAGCTGGGTAGACTCATTATGTCTGGAAAGGTGCTGGGATGCTACCACATATAGACAGACTGGAATGGTATTCAAAGAACCCCTCGGCAGGAAGGCCTGTAAAGTGCTTACATATGGAAGAGGCTGAGACGAGACAATAGCATACATTGGGTGTGAACGTCTAGCGCTGACTAGCACTGAAATCACTACAGACAATAGCAAAGGCTATTGCTAGCATGAGACTCAATGAAAATACGGTAGTGGTAAATTACAAATCGGTTACCTGATATCAATGACTCAATCGGGGTCAAAAAGTAAACGGTCTGCTTCGATGACCCACCTACATTAATAGTAAGACAAAATAGCATCGTAACATAGCTGGCGACAAATGTATTTGCGATTCGTAAATTAAGCTTGTAAATGTGTCGGTAGTGTAAATAAATTTAAATCAAACATTGTCCATTTACCCGAATTTTACCAAATTTTGAATATTCACCAAAAACATTTAAATTTTGCATTTTGTCATTTAATCGAAAGGCCTAGAAATCACAAAAACTTAATATTTTATGAAAAATGTCCCAATTTTGATAAAATTGCTCTGTCACAAACATTAAAAAAATTAAAACTCTCCAAAAAAATTCATAAAAATATTAAATTTTTTCAAAAACCCCAACTTATTTGAAAATAAAAAAAAGAAATTTTACAATAATTCGCAAAATTACCAAAATCCGAAAATGCACCACAAAACCTAACAATAATTAAAAAAATTTATATTACAAAAATATCATTATTTTCCAAAAAAAAAATCGATATTTAAAAAAAACCGGAGCAGCATACCAAATTTCTAAAAATTCTACATTTTTCCAAACTTAAAAATTCTCCACAAAACGGATTTTTTTTTAAATGAACGTAGCAGTGGAAAAAGCCGGGATTTGCTAATATAAGGTGTAACCTCGATTAACACACACAGGGTCACACTGGTGACTCTGTTATCGCATCTTTACAAACAAAGTTCTGGCTTTCTCTTTCGGTTTGTTTACTTTCATTTGCTATGAATGAATTTAAAACGATAAACTTGCATGCATCCTAAAAGTACGTAAACATACATAACTCATTTAATGTTACCGCCAACCTATAAAGCAGAAAGTGTTGTTTAACAAAGCGAAATTTTTAGGAAACTTGAAAGTGAAAATGATTTGCAATTGATACAAATTGTTTAAATCGAACAGTATGAATAAGAATAACTAAAGAAATTCGCTTTAATTGCAGAATCTGGAACGGATAAATACCTTTCAATGAAGAAAGAGTCTCTGAATATCCCGAAATAGAAAAGATTTATTAAAGGAAGAAAGAGAAAAGTTCTTGAATAACTTGGCAGCCTTAAATTCGATAATAGAGAGATTTCAAGGTAAAAATGTGCATTTTTACTTGGTTTTCGCAACAACCTAAATTTCTATTGGTTGCGTTAATCGAGGTTGCACTGTATTTTTGCAGAGCAGACCGATTGCATTACTAAAACGCATTCATCCTTCGTTTCTATATTTACATTTTAACGAGTAATGAGCGCCGATCTATTGCGATCGATGTATAAGGAAAATGTCTATAAATTTACCAAATCTATTTATGCGGAAAAAAATCGTAACTTTCTTTTTTCTCTACTCGAGCGTTTTGTGAATGTCAGCCTCATCATTACGGAAACATTAGTGTTATTATATATTTCGAAACGAGACATACGTGTGCCTGCCTGCACACAAGCCCACTTACATGCGTACACTTACACGCAGGTTTCTTTATCGATGGTAAAACAATAGAAAAGTTATTTAACAAACATGTTTTACTTGAAGGAAGCACTAAAGTGTTGTAGACAAAAAACAAAACCTTCTAACCTTAAGCTGAGACTACACACAGGCACACAAGCACACAAGCAACACGAATTCTCACACAACACAAAGTTAGTGTATCTTATGTAAATTCCAATTTTGTTGTGTGAATGTATGCGTTTTTCTTCACACATGCAAATTGTACGAATACGCAAGGATGTTTGCTGCTTTTACACATGAACGGTTGCTTGAGTGTGTGTGTGTGTGTGTGTGTGTGTGTGAATGTTGGCTTGCATTGATTGCATTGACTGGGGGCAACAATGTGCATTGTGTTTTAATAACAAAATTATAAGAATTAATTTGTTGTAAATTTACATTTCTTAAGAGTGTCAGTGTTTGTCTGTTTGTCTGTTTGTTTAATTTGTTTTTATTGTGTGATTGCTCTTGTTCTTAAGTCAACATCCCATTCGGAAGTTCAATAACATTTGACATGGCAAAACTTTGTTGACAATACGCAAACACACACATGCACACACGTTCTCTCTCGGTTTTCGAATACTGCCAGGAACTTCTTAATAATTGTGGGCACATGAAACATTGGAAAAAATACAGTCGAAATAGTTATTTCTTTTTATCACAGAATCACGTTAGAATGCATTACGGAAACCGGAATAAGAGCCATGTTTGTTTTCTTTTAATTCATGTTTCTTTGTGGTTGTACGAGTATGCATGTATGTGTTATAAACACATACATGTTGTAAAAAAAACAAATGACTGCATTGTTTTGTAACTACCGATATTACGTTTGATTTTGTTTGTTTATTTTTATTTCTGTTTTATTCTCTAATTGCAGGGGATTAAGTGTGCGCCACTGTGTTCATATGGATTGAGTCATGTATCATTGTGCATGAATTTTTATATAAGATATATAAGTATAAATAGCAGAAAAAGCATTGTGTTTTATTGTCACAGATAAATTCATATTTAAAAGCATTTTTACACAAAGAAATTTAATTTATCCTGGCCACCGATTTATTTCCAATTAAATTTTGTAGCTTTCATGTGCTGCATTTTACTAATTCGAACAAGTTAACAGATTATAGCCGTATGAAAGAATCAAATATTTTTCTATTGTGAATTAAACATAAATGTATTTTTCCAAAGTCACATTCCCAGTCAGCGTTTTATGAAAATATTGATCATATTCGGATGAACAAAACTGTTGCTTATTGTGAACAATAATTTTGTGGCAAATAATTGATCAACAAAGAGGGAGATGATGTAGGGGACCTTAAGAATAATTTCTATTATAATTCATTCATTCACGTTGAGTAAATTATAATTGAGTTGTGTTCAGGAAAAGAGCTAAAACAATAATTCCAAGTATTTCTTTGCAACAAATAAAAGGGAATCGAGTTTGTTGCATCATCGGGGTAGACATTTTATGAATTAAAACAGTTTAATGTTTTAATTTAAGGAAAATATTGTTGTTTTGCACAAAAATACATATTTTTATACAGAGTGTTTCCCGGGAACCGATTGTTTTTTTATTGGGTAGAAAACGACAAGTAGTGGCGGGGAAGGAGGTGGTGTAGCGGGGAGTTGAAAGTTTCAGGTATTTGCCAGATGTGGGACCTTAAACACCGCGCTTTTGTTATGAGAAGGTTGTATACTAACAGTGACTCCATGGCCCAGGAACAACGGATGCTGAAAAATCAGCCATATTACGAGAGTTGACGGAAGTCATCCGAAGGGAAATCCAAAATTCTACGAGGAATTCAGGGAACGTCTGCACGCTTGTGGTCAAGCGAGAGGTTGTCATCGAGACGATGTTATTTGGATAATTCATTTTCTTAAAGTTTTCCACAAATTTTGAGTTTGTAAAAAAATTTTTTTGATTCCAAATTTTAAAATTTTTGGCTTTTTGAAAACCATGAGATTCTTGGTAAACACCCTGTACCTTGTCCGTTAGTAAATGCAACAAATGGAATACATTATCTGTTCGTTTCCCGACCAGTCCAAGATTTCTCATACAACAGCTTTTGTAAAATAATTCACTCTCATTCACACTATATAGTAGATGTGATCTTTTGTGGGGCCAAGCTCTTTAACTTTATCTTGCAATTTCTTTAAAAATGGATCCACACGATTTTTTTTATTTGAAAGTTTCTATAACGGAAGCATGGCATTTCGTTTCTTGTACACGTATCATGTAGCTTTCCAGTTTCTAATTCTAGTGCTACAGAAACTGGTAGACTTTGCCATCTTTGTGTCAAAAAAACTTATTTTCCGTTTCTCTAGGTTTAACATTTTAGGCTTTGCACGAAACTATTCAAGTTGCTCTTCTTCTTAAATAAACAACTATTCAACTTGTTTGCATTCATAGTTTATTGAACTGAAAGCTAACGGTGGTAAAATTCACTTTGCATATAGGAAATAATTTAGGGGTTCTCAAAGCGAGGGCGTACTGTAGTTAGTTTTTAGCAAGTATCCGTCAAGTGTTAACTACTTTTAGCTATTATTCAGATATAGGTGAATTTTAAAGATTTCTGGTTTACTGCTGTTTAATTTAATTAAATTTACACCCGCTGGCGACATTGAATTTCCACCGAATTATGCAACATATTTGAATAAAAACTTGTGCAACATTAAGATGTTAACAAAGAGAGAAATCAATTATGTCAAACATTTTCTCACACAAATGTGCTCAGGTACCAGTAGGACTACATTCGTATTCATATATCAAAAAAAGAAAAAACAGCAACAACAACCAACGATAAAGCAATTAAGCTCTTCTTCAGCATACAACAGACTGATACATACTCGCAGATACGCTTATATTGTCCTTCAGCTGATGCACAAAATAATATTTTTCTTTTATTATTTAAAATGTTGTTAATTAACAAAAAATATATCATCTCGTGGTTCGTGGAGCGTCATCATTTTGTGCTGGCATGTAGGCATATGCATTTGTGAATAAGTCTGTATGTGTGTGTGTGTGTGTGTGTGTGTGCATGCATGTGTGTGTGCATGCATGTATGTATACGTTGTCGCTTGTACGTGGATATGACTGAAACTGAATTTTCATTTTAACATTAATATTTTAAAAAAAAAAAAACGTTGTTCATAGAATTAAACAACCAACCACTACGAATCCTTGAATATTTCGTACGCATGGAATTCTGCTTTACGTATTGGTCTGCTCTTACGTCAATTTTGTCATCAACATGACCATGTCTGTGTTTCTGTTTCTGTTTGCCTCTGCAATATAATTCTATGCCGAACAAATGCACATACGTTTGTTTGCCTGCATTCATTTGTATGTGTGTTCAGGTTTGTGTAAGACCCAAACAAATGGTGAAATGTCTGTTTTTATTTAATAAAAAATCATATTTACCGACACATTCATTCATACTATCGTTTATTCTGAACATGTTTATGAAAAACCTCCTCGTTCCGTACAACACTATGAACTGCATCGTTGAAACTCGCAAAATGCCATAAGTATTGCACGAAAGAGAGAAAGAAAGTAAAAAAAAAAACAATGAAAATTAAACCAAAATCTGCCCATCATTTTTCTTAAATAAATAAAAAACGAAAAAGAAAGAAGCAACAAAAAAAAAATTATCCACATGGAAAAAGAGAATATAAAAACCAGATAAATTTTGGTTACAATTTGTGCATTGTTTCTCTAGTGGCCAATATTTCGAATCAACAACGTTTCCTGGGCACTGGACAAAATGAATACTCGTAGCAGAGGAAACGAATAAGATTGAAATTAAAATGTAGTAAATGGTGAATAAATGTTGGATTGCTTCATCATTTAAATTTTTGGCTTCGTATTCATTTGTATTTTATCACGATGATACCGATAATCATGAAGTTTTAACTACACATGCACACACACCCACACACACACACACACACGCGCACTATCAGGAATACATTCAGATGCAAGTTCAGAATCGTATGTAATTTTACAATTAACAACAGAAAGGCAACCACAACATTATATCTACCTCAAACATTCAAACACACACACACACACACATACATACATATTAATTTGTAGGTGTTTGTATTTGTATAAATTCGTGACGAAAAAAAAATATTTCTCTCTTCTTTATACATTCACCACGAGTGACGGACTGTCCTGCTTCGAAAAACAATATTTTCCAACAGTTGGTTTGTTTCAAAATCTCGATGAGAACTGCTGAATATAGCAATACTAATTCACCAAACAATCTTGAATCAAACTTCTCGGTTTTATTTAAAATCCTTTATTGTCATACACCTTTAATTACGAGGGCAACTGTGAAGCGAATTTTAATTTCGGTGACATTAAAATAATTTCCCAGTTACCACAAATTTGTACTTTAAGCACAAACCGATGCAAAAATTAAACTGAATGTTTACTGGGACATCTAAAGAAAACACAATCACACATCCATAGATACATTGCCGAACATAGTCTGTATTTTATTATTAATATGCAATACAGATACGTTGAATACTTGCATGGTGTCAAGTAAATGTATGTAAATGTAAATGAAAAAAAAACCAACAACAACTGCAACAACACAAGTTACAAAACCCAATGGTTCTTGATTTTGATTCAGTCCAAAAACAGACACACCCAAACACACACGCACACACACGCTTATATCCACGGGAAAGTTTTTGGTATGAAAAAATTTCACACATTCACGGACAGATTCATTCGCGTTCAAACATAATTGTCTTTAGGTAAAATAAATAATTTTTACAGTTACAACTTCAATTGATAAAAACTTCGTCCCGATAAACGTCCACATTCAGTTAGAAAGCACTAAGGCGAATGATCAGTAACAAAAACCATTTATCGATAACCCAACAGTGTTTCGACGAGTTTGCTCATTCACTTATAAAATCAGTCGAAACTTTAAGATCTGTGGGTGTTAGTTTGTTTTCATATTTTTGACTTACGATTTTCGATATAGGCTGAGGTAGCGCAGTCATGGCCAAGGTCCTCTTACGGGTCCACCTTAAGTGAAATATATGTTTATTTATTTACGGTTTTCAATTAAATACAATTTATTAATGTAGGGTATCGACAACTACATGGATTCGGTAGGCAGCCTTGGTGGCGTTAAGCATTCTTAAGTTTCGTAGATGTTTTCCCTTATTTTATGTCGTCAACTTTTTGTTATTGACGATAACAGCTGATGCGAACTGAGTAGAAAGACAAAAACAAGAAGTGCTTAGGGAGTGAGTAGCAGCACCGTGAAAAATGCACTCCATTCTGTTTGAGACTAATAAAATATCATAAAATGTATTTAGTCTTATCGCAATGTTTTGAATTATCGTCCAAACGTTACCGTTTGAAAACAAAAGTCACAGATATTTTATTTTTCGTCCGTGTTACGTTTAAGAGAAATCTGCCAAGATTTCAGCAAATGGTTACTGGGCGTGACAAATTTGCCAATCCCACCATGAGAGGAGTAAGAGGAGACATTATTTGTTCTCCTGTTACTCCGTCCACGACGGGTTTGTCTGGAGCGGAAATCTTTCGCCAGCCTCCCTCAACTATCTTCACTTTCATCAGGAGCAGCAACTTGTTGATTTTTTTTTAATATTATTTTACCTTGCTTCTGTATCGTTAAACTTTTTTGTTTTTCCAGCTAAGTAGATGATTGTTCCAGGATAATGGGCTGCCATCTGTCGCTGTATAGGAACAACACTTCCACCACCATTTTTAATTAAAAACAGAACACAGCGATCTACCAGGGATTCGAGCCAGAGTCCTTCGGATTGGAGTTTGGCACTCTAACCGCTAAGGCATGCCACCTAACCCATAATTTACTGCTTCTGCTTTTTCAGTCTAAGAAATATCAATCAGATCCGCAGCTTCTAGCTCAGGCAGAATAAACTGAAATTAGCTACAAATACCAACAATTGAAGCCAGTGAAGTAACGCCATCAGGAATTGTGAAACAATAAAGTGCCGGGAAAAGTTTTGAATCCAGT
Source organism: Phania funesta (assembly GCA_963932375.1). Classification (NCBI taxonomy): domain Eukaryota; kingdom Metazoa; phylum Arthropoda; class Insecta; order Diptera; family Tachinidae; genus Phania; species Phania funesta. The sequence goes on from OZ010652.1 coordinate 544,364, forward strand.
GGAGGGGAAACGAGATACTTTATCCCCGTAAAACTATTAGAAGTACACATTTTCCCCAACGAAACATTTTTCGTTCTTTTTAAATATTCTCCCACCAAAACTTTAACAGCTGCATATTTTTACTTGATGGCGTGGTATGATAACTACTCCCGTAGCGAGCTTGGAAGATAAAGTTCCAACCCTGCACTCAAAGAAAAACATGATTAAGATAACCATAATATATATAAGAGGAACATATTATGAATGAATTATATGATTGTAAGATATTCATATTATTATGGAACATATAAACAAAAAATTAATGTTACTGATTGGCTGAGGTACGAACACAGGCAGCTAAAGCCTTCGAACGCTGATACTTTGATTAAACACCAAAAGAATTTTACATATTATGTCTACTAAGAGCATTTTGTGTTTAGATTTATTATATTATTTTTGCATAGGAATTGTAGTAGGAATTTTATTTTTCAACTCAACCATGTTGCAGTTGTTACGGATGAAAATCATTAAATGATTAAATGTAAACAATAACTTGTTTATCGCAACTTAAGAAAGTATTTTTTTAAATAACCATTGTAAGTTTGCCACAACAACATAATATTGCAGAGAACATAATATGGTTATCTGGACCACACCAAGACCATATTTTTTCTTTACGTACATCAATCTCTGATCTAAATGTGGACTTTTGATTAAGCAGTCGAAGGCTTAAACAAACTCGTATTTTATAGAAATAACTCATCTTTATGTATATGACTATCGGGAATACTTTCCGATTTACTTCATAAAAACTATATGAATGAGTGTCATACAGTTAATTGTCTTATAATTTTCCACCTGAAGATGGTAATCGCCGTTTTGTAATCCAAGCAAAGAGACGGACAATTTTGTTTAATTACAAATCTTTACGCAAGTAACAACAACAATCCTCATAATGGAAAAGACAATTCGTTATCGTTATTGTTATTGTTATCGTCGTCCAAACTTCGCATGACTATTGTTGTTAAAATGCATTTAAGGACTATTTTGTAATATCATTTGTTTTACTTTTATTTTAGCAAACAATTAAATAAAATTTACTCAATACAAAATAAGGAAGCCAAACAAAGTACTAACTGTTGTGATCTGCACTTTGGTATTAAGTTGCTTATGAAAACATGTTACAAATAATTTAGGTGGTCACTTTACTTGTATCCTTGTATCCTTTTGCCTTTCATGCACTTAAATTTTGTTGCTCCTGCAACATTTAAACACCATGTGCAAGTGAAACCTAAAACCAAGAGGCACTAAATCATTATTAAATTCAAATTAACAAAAATACCAGGTGCTTAAATATGTTTGTCCTCTTTTCCAGAACAGAAGAGTTTATTCAAATGGCAAACCAGTCCAATAGGTTTTTGACCTGCGACCACAGAGAAGATATTTTTTAGTGTGACGAAAGTTGGTTAAATAACTTTCAAATGAAACATAATAAAATAATGTTCAAGGTGAATGGAATGTATCGCAAATTGAAAACCTTAAAACCTGATGTCCATCAAACTTCACCGTAAAGAACTGCTACATTACTGTCCTCCACTGTATCAGAAAATTACTGACTACTCTTGTTTAGTTTTAATGTTTTGTGGTTGACGTCGTTGTGTGGCGATGGTCATTGCATTTGCTCAAATTCTCATATTTTAATAATCAAGTCACTGCTCAATTAGGACAATAAACAAGAATTAAAAAAAGAAATTAAGAAAAATATTAAACAATTTGTAAGTTTTATTCCAATCCACTCTTGACAATTATGTATTATTTTAAATATTTCCCAATCAGAACTAAAGCAAATAAAGACCATCAATGTTGGCTTTGGCATTTAATTAAATTCGACCATGTTCTCGTATTTGTCATGATGTTTAAGGGCGTAAAAGGAAATTTGAACAACAAAATCTCTATTAACATCGAATGGCGGAAGGATGAAGGAAGGAATTAGAAAAGAGATAAAAATTAAATTTTTGCTCTGTTTTTGTAATTTTTAAGTGCGAATCACATTGCGACTTCAAGTGTTATCGGTTTTGGCAATTAAATAATTGATACTGGATTGCAGAGCTGGCCCTCCCTCGTACGCAAATACAATATTTATTTAATTTAATAGACAAAGTTCTTCATAGAAAAATGTACAGGAATGTGTGTATGAATATGTGTGTGTGTGTGTGTGTGTAAGCAGGTGGGTATTTATTTAGAACGTCTGCAGTCTTTTGTTCTCGTATTGGGTAAAAATTTGTCTATTTGTTTAAATTTAGTTTATTTTATAAATTAAATGTTGTAACTTGGAAAAGAATTAGGAGAAGGGAAAACTTGCAAAGTATTCTTTTATTCGCTACCAAAATCTACAAAAAGAAAAAGACGGACGGGATGGAATACAAAAACACGTTGATGAAGCGAAGAAAATGATGAACTAGAACAAACATCTAGAAGTAAAATGTAACACAAAAACTTGAAAGATGGATGGATGGCTGGTTGGTTGGATGAGTGTTTGAAGAATGCGAAGGATAAATGATGACAATATTTGTATTTCGAGAACAAGGTATTGTGTGGAAAACTACAATCCAAATACAATGTAAATATGTACGACGGACACTATTTGTTAAATGAAGAAGTTTGTTTGCAATCCTGAAACAAGTTGAAGAGCTCCCCAAGCAAACTTAAAAACAAAAAAAAACAGAAATTTTTTTATCAACACAAATCTAAAATCAATAAAAAGTGTCGTGTTTTTATACAGAAGCTGGCGGCAAGGTACTCGTATCAAGTTTAATGAGCAATACTCAGAATGATTTGTTTGAGTGCGTCGCATAGAGATCTTGATAATGAAACATTTTCTGAAAGCACCCATTTCGCCAACAATCAAACTTGGAGCAGCAATTAATTTTTCTTGTTCTTTAGCACATCTTGTCTTACTTTAACTCTCGCTATTTAGTTGGACATTATGCAGTTTGTTGTTTGTTTAAAAAAGACAAATAAAAGAGAATAAACCACTTTTAAGCAGAGAAGTTTTGTGCCAGCAAATGCTCATTAGAATTGCAATGGCAGCAGTGTTGACATTGTCTAGTACTTCTGTTGCCTGCAAATCCTTTCAAATAGTTTTTACACTTTTTTATTTCGCTCCTTATTTTGTTAAAACACAAACTTAATTTTCTTTCAAGCTGAGGAGACCTTCAGTTGTAGTGCCTTTTAGCTTTTGTCTTTGTTTGTGTTGTATGTATTCACACTACTCGCTCAGTAAAACTGTTGAAGCGTTAAGTTTCTCAACTTCATGCCATTGATGTAATGCGACACAACACAACACAACAGAGTAAATCGCACCATGAACACCTACCCAGTAAACTAAGCAAGTACATATTTGTTTTAAGAAGAACAAAGTATTTTTCAAAACTTTCTCAAGTCTTTGTAGCAGCACAAGCGGAACGAGAAGTTCTTCTACAGCAGCAGAAGATTATGTGAATGATGCCAGTGGACTTGTTGAAACATGTCTGTCTGTTTGCAACAACTCATTTATTTCCAGGTCAAATCAATAACATCCCACTTTAATTTCAATCAAGTTTTTAACTTCGATTCGCATAAACTTAAGTTAGCGAACGTAAAATTAAAAAAACAACTCTTCGCGCATTTTATAACTAACTGTGCCACGGCTACTTGAGCTAGTGGCTTTTCTACTTTAAAATATCGAAATAAACAAAGTAAATTGTGTGATTTAATTAACCGAAGCAGGAGAAAAACAATTGTGTGCGTTCGTTCTTCCTTTCGGTCTGTATTTAATGAAAATTGGATTATGAACTCTGCTTCGAGCAGCAAAAGCCAAGAACCGGCAACGAAGTTATTAAACAATTTACGTTCAATTGAGCGATTACTCGTAAAATGCAGGCCGTAGAAATAGACGGAATAAAAAAATAAACGAATAGAGGAAGATCTAAGATTATAAAAAAGAAGAAGGTAAAAATTATAACAACAAGGAAACAACAACTAATTAAACCAATTTGCTGTTAGTCGCCTCAGTACTACGAGCATAATTTAATTCTATTCAAACATTCGTCCTTCACTAGTTGCTTTTTTTTCTAATTTTATTCTTTAATTTTGTTTCATACTTTTTGTTTATTAATTATTTGAAAATCAACAATTGCTGCCACGAACGAGCACAATATAAATTTGAATAGTTTATCGAATGACTGGTATTAGCTTTCACGCGTTCAAGTTTGCTGAATAACGTCTGGGTAGGTTGCTTAGTTCTGCGCTGAACTGAGAAAAAAATAGAGTGCATTGGGTTGGTGGCTATAAAATGTGGAGGGGAGACAATTCGCGGAAAAATTTCAAGTTTGGCCAACTAATTTTTAAAGAGGTTTTGCTAAAATTAAAAGTGCTGAAAAAAGTTTCGCGACATTTTTCCTTCCTCTCATATCGCTGTTGTTCTAGTTTTACATTTTCCTCTAACGGGGGTGCGCTAGAGGAAATAAATGTTTTCTGAATTTAATAATGCGTAACTTGATTCTTGATTTGATCTTCCGACAGGGTGTTGCTCGTTGGTTTTGCTATTCGTGTTTCTCAGCCAAACTTAATTTACTAACCGGATTATTAAGTTGGATTTTCGACTGAGGCTGACGTTTAGTGCTATGGAAGCACTAGAATTAAACTCATTGATTACTTTTAATGTTCTTGAAATTATCTTAGGAAACATCTTTCAGATGATCCGTTTACTTTGAACCACAAGGTGATGATAACTTTAATTGAAATTTATTGGTATTTTTTTCTATCAACATCTTGAAAACGAATGCGATTTTGGTAAAAACAAATTTTGGTATTTAAGGCCTTTTCACATTATTAGATTAAGTAAAACGGCTTGTTAAAAATTCAAATAGATCAGAAAGTCTTATAGTGTGAAAAGAAGAATTTTTGAATCTGATAAAAATACAGACGGATTAGAATTCTATGGCTCTGGCCGTTTTCCGAAAATATTCATTTTATCAGGGTTGCATTTTTGCAGAAGTGCGATACTGTAGACAAACAATGTAATGCGATGATTTTAATTTTAATAGTCAGGACAATTATCATTAGATTTCCTTCTACAAAAATCTAAACATTTGTACAATAGTACGAGAGAAGCCTTAACACCCGTAAATTAATTGCGGGACTTATTGGAAAAGAGATAGAGATAATGTTTTATTTAAAGTGAATTAAATGCCTTTTTAATAACGCTGTGATCAGCGGATATATTTTTATGCAAAGAATGAAGTTGCAGTGGGGCAGACTTCGTTGTAACCCAACGGTGATATGAAAAACTCTCGTAATCAATTTTTAATTTTGAATTCTCTAAAAATGATCGAGTTAATAAAAATCATAAAATTTGAACTTGAGCCTGAACAAATTATTCGATTATTTATGACAAAATATAAAGTCGTGATGGATTGGTATCATTCTACATCTCCGAATTTATTTTAAAATTTGTAACAAAATACGATTTCTTAGGATTTATTCATTCCCATTGATGATTATTGACGGTTAAATTGAACTGATTTCCTTTTACATGAAATAGGTTTTCATTTCGAATGATTTACACTCGTTTTTCAAAATTCACTAATTATTTAAAGATTTTATGACCAATCAAATAAAAAAATACCTGAATTAATATTTACATAAAACACATGTTACAACTAGCTGTTACTATATACACATATAATTTAGTCATCAATTTATTCATCAATTTTCCTAAGTCAGTGTTCTTTGAAAACATTTTACTTCATTTCATTTTACCCTTGAATATATCAATTGGTGAACAAAGTGACTTATGTCACTTTCAAAGCAATCGTCTCAGATATACTATATTTTCCTAACTATAGGGTTTCACCCTTCGGCTTTAAAATTAGCAAAATACTTTAAAAAAATTGTGATGGATGTGGTTCCTGTATAATCGTGATTCCAACAGACCTATTAAATTAGAACAGGCTGTGTTGCAATTTACATACGAATATTAACGCTAAAATAATAATTTTCTTTCAGTTCTCATTATTTGGTTTTCTGCAATTTAACATCTTACACTTTCTTTCTCTTTGGCATTTGCGTGTCCTGAGTTTGTGTCCAGATCCCCAACTTTGCCAATGAAATCCACATCTAAGATTTTCGTCGCAGGCGCTTAATTTATTTTCAATGCTACCACAGCAATAGATAAGAGTTGAGTGCTAAAAGTGACTGCACACGCATACATATAAATTAATGAATTTCTTAAGGTATTTTGTTTTTTAATTTCGATTTATCAATTTCAGTTGAAATGGCCTTCAAGAGATGACACTTTCTAATTTATTTTTTGCCAATATTAACGGAACAGCGTTATCAGCAACTTAAATTTCGCAGCTTCTTAAATGAATAATAAAATAGCACAAAAAGAATGAAAAAATACAAGCTCTGGTAGAATTATAGACACTTGTTGTAGCTGTGTGTTCTTGGCGAAGAATTAAACATCAACTTAACTTGTAGGTCCTCTTTCCGTCTTTACTCCTTCTGTTCTGTTTGAAAGGATCGGGAAAAGTTAAAAGGATCATAATTTCTCCAATTCGACAGCATATGATGTGTCGAATAATTGTAATCAATGAGAAAATAATTGCTGTCCATCGAACACATAACAAGGGAATGGAGTTCTTCAGTACGATTTTCCCTTGCCTCTACAATTGTCCCAGTTGCAATACTTTAATGGAATTTTGTACTTAGACTTAAAGCTTCCTGAAAACACTACCTCCACACCACTTCATATTGTTGCCACAAGCAAGATTTTGGAATGTGAAATATTTAGCCATTTCTACGTTACACTCGCATTGGATGTGATTGCTGTTTATTTAATTAAAACCAAAACAATAAAAGCCATAAACTATTTTGGTTTCTACATATTTGACAATTCGGTTTGGTTATAATGTTCCGCCCCTGCACTAAGTAACAAATTGTGTAGGCGTAATTCTTGGCAGCGTCATTTGGGAAAACATTTCTTTATTTTTCGTGTTTTTGTTCCAAAACAATTTTATACTATTATCGTCTATTTGGCCACAATAACACAACAAAAGGCAAATAATTTAATTCATTCTCTATTCTCCATTCTCGATCTTTGTGGCATTAGAAGGAAAATGTGTCGCCAAAGTAAAAATGACGCCATAACAGTTTGTGCCACTGCGAATTACACCAACCAACTTTTGAAACATCAATTGAAACCAACAACCAAGAAAACAATAATAACATTTACAAAATGCACGAGTGGCATGTATGGCGTTTTGTTTTCAGTTTAATTTCTTTTTGAATTTGGAGAAAGGACGTGTTGAAATCAAACGTTGGACGATTGACGACAACAACAAAAATTAAATAACAATTTTGCAGTTGAAATCTCCGCCTGATATCCTGGCCTACATTCGAATACAACGAATATAAATTTCAACGGGTTTCCCGATTTGAAGAAGTGAGCGTGACTGAAATTTTATTCACGCATAAGAATAAAAACTTGATTTTTACGTTGGTTTACTCAAGTGACTGCTGAATCGATACTGGTTGTCAATTAAAAGAAAAGAATATAAATTAAATCTCACAAAGATGCTGTCACTTTTTTTTATCTTCCAACCCAAGTGAACATAACTTGTATATGTTGTTGCGTGTATATGCGTGTGTGTGTGTCGTGCCCGTGCCTGAAATCTGTTTTTAAGCAATATTTTTTTCACAGTGTTTATGCATTTCTTACAGTCGTTGTTTCGTTGTTTGGCGATTTGACAAAAATAGGAAAAAATTTAAATAAATATTAGAAGGAACCCCTTCGTAGCAGTTGCAGCGATAAACGAATTGGCATAAAATTACTTTTGAGCTGACACATTCACTGGATATAATTATTTGCATTTTTATAACGTTCAAGAGATCAACAAACTGCCTTTTTATAATTTAGGGCGAAAATTACGAGGGGCAATCGAAATTACTGAATATCTATTATTCATTACGAAACCTTCTATCGATGTCAAATGCCATCATTTGCCCCCCAGAACTGATGAGAACGAAGTGTTGTAACTTCATATTTTACACAGGCATCATTGCACACATGGGAAAAAATGCAAACACTCGTCCCAATACTCGTACTTACCAGGGATATTGTGAGGAAAATAAAATCAGATGTTTCACTTCGCCTATCTGCCCGAATTTGTTGTATAAAGTATAAAAAAAAACCTAAGAAAGGCATTAACAAGAAGAACTCAAAACGGAAAGAAATATTCGATCGTTCACTTTTGGGAAATAGAGAACAAAATATTTGATCGTTTTCAAAGTGACAACCGGATGTTCTGAAATTATTGGTGAAATAAGAAATTATTGTTTGGAACGAATTTCCCTTTGTCAAGTTTGGTTTGAGACAAACCGATTCCGGCTATGTACCAGTTTCAGTGTTGTATTTCATTCTCAAACCCAAGCTTCTTAAAATTAGTTGGCGAAACATGAAGGCATCTCTGCATGCACTGGGTGCCATTGCTTAAAGAAAACGAGCATAACAGTTGGAGCAGGTATTAAACAAAGTTAACTCCCTAACGTCAGTCTTATTTTTTTCTTTGCCTGAGAAACGTATGTTCTTTACGTTTGAGAGGAAACTGAGAAAAGGAATATCGGTATGTGTTGCACTGAGATCATTTTATTATTCCGTTTCCTTATCTGTAAAACAAATTTTTTATTAAAAATTCGGATAACCTCAATAATAAAAATGGAATTGTCCGAGAACACCACAAGCCTATAGAGTACTAGAATTATTATTATGTGAAACAAGTGTTGCGTAAGATAATTAAATTTGATGGACTCTTTTTTATAGAAAATAAAAAGAAACGCCAGCAGTTTAATTCGACCCAATACTTTCAGAAACCGATTCGCGTTTAAACTTTATCCTACTCAATTATTTGCATCGCCAGAGACAACTAACAGACTATTGTCGACTAAAAGCCATTCGTTGCGAGGTGCTCTTTCGTTGCCCATTTCACATTTATGTACTCGTGCCTTTATGTCTGTCTCACAATTTATTTAAATTTTTGTTAAAATCACAGCAGAAGAGGTTTGATTATTTTTACAACCAGCTGGTCTAAACGGTAGCAAAATGTGTTGCTTATACAAATTCCCCGGTGTCTTAAAGGTCCGCATATTTAAATTTAATTTCTCGACTGTCAAAGCAACTTGTTATCAGAAATAAGATGTCCTGGCTATACGACTTGGAAACAATTTTAAAGAAGTGTGTGTTTGGTTCACTGCATATTTGTAGGTTTAAATAAACAACCATTCATGCCATTTAGAACCTTAAAGTGAAGTGTTACATGCATCAACATCACCACCAACAGCAAAGGCATGGGCAACACCATGCACCTTTGACAACACAAACATCTCCCAACTCTATGCAAAGGAAATATGTAGGCGTATAATCATATGCATGATCACTTGTTACACTGAACGAAGGGCCATTATGCGGAAAATGAAGACTCAATTGTCTTTAATTTTATTGCGCAATTATTGAATAATTTATATGAAGGTGCGATTAAATATTGTGTAACAACACGACACGCAATGGGGAATTTTGTCAAAAAAATGGAGATCTGCAGTTTCTAAAAGAATTGTGAGATTTTTATGAAACTTCACGCGGTTATGAATCTTGAACCTTCTGTTGGTGAATGGAACTCAGTCACATGCCACTTTAAATATATAAAAATGCTAATTGATTTTCGATCCCATTTCAAAAACTCTTCAAGATAGATTCTTTTAGTTTACCAATAATTTACCTTTCAAAATTTAGGAGACCTTCGACATTGTATTCGAACCTGCCATAGTCTAGTTTAGCGCTAATAAGGAAAACGATTCCTAAGCAATTAAAATAAAATCTTTTAAAGTGGGTTTTCTATTTAAAAAAAATTAGTTTTTAACGGAGTTCTTAAAGTAAAGGAAATTTTTTTCAATTTCAATACTTATAAATGAAATTATTTTGATTTAAATATTTTAGTAAAATGTTGAAAGAAATTTGGTTTATTAAATTCAAATACTGGAACTCAGTTTTCTGCTTCATTTCCTATACCAAAGCCAGATGAAGAAATTCCATTTAGGGGCACATTAGGCCATAGAAATATTAGCTACATAATTACAGAATATTTTCTTTAAGCCAATATTTAATTTGCTAGCTGTGAAATAGCAATAGCATAAACAAATTAATGTACGCGCTATTAAATTCTACAAGTCTTACTAACAATAAATTCACTGTTCATGTGCTGTTGAAGATATATACAGGCCAGCAATAGCAAAGCCAAAAATCAAAACATTTGCTGTCACAAAACAACATTTCTTTCTCCCTAATTTATTTCTGCTATTGCTATGCTTGTACTGTTGAAGACAGGTCAGCACTAGCACATATGTCACAGCAAACGGATTGACAACATTGTGAAACGGTACAGCAACCGCGTTTTTTGCTAATAGGAAATTTTACATAAGCAGGTATATTGGATTCGTTTAAGATTTTTCATTATAGTTTTTCAAAATGATCAAGTAGCAAGCGCAAGAAAGTTGACAGCGAACATTTGGAATCGCTATACTATATTCTCGTGAAAAATGGGTTTTAATAATTCATAATTTGGTTTTAGCATAGGCTGTTAAAGAATTATTGCAGCATAAAGCAGCGCATTGTTTGTTGCCATATTTGATAGGGCTGTTAAAAAATTCCAAATAATAATTATTTTTTCGATGTTTAATTTAAATTACGGCTAACTTTTGTCTTGGAAATCAATTTCGTTTTTAGATACTAATATATTTTGCTGCTAATCGAAGAAAATTACTTCATTTGGAGAAGTTCAAAATAGTCAAATTTTAGTTTTAACAGTCGAATATCTTCAAAATTTTAAGAAATTAATTAAACGTGTAGCCGTGCTTTTTCTGTAGATCTGAACCAGATGAACCAACCAGTAGTAACTTTTTCAAAACGGATCAAAAATAAAAAAAGGAGAATTGTCGAGATTTAGAAACGTCATATTTATTTCCAATTCTTTGGAAAGGTCTCCCACTGAGCGACACAAAGTGTATAATTGATTTTCGTATAATATCGGAAAAAAACAGGTCAGGCTCTTAATCACCTAAATTCACGACTCTACATTTCTGCATATGAGAATAATGTCTTCGCATGGCCCATATTTTTGCAATATTTCATATTTTATATTAATTTCCTGGCTGTCGTTGTTAGCCGGTGTGCAAGTATTTTTATGATGTCTGGTCGTTGGCTATTGCGTTTTATGTCTTTCTTGGGATGTATTTGTTCGAGGTAGAGGAAGTGCTGTAGTAGTAGTGTATGGGCTCATGTATGCATAGTTTTGGGTGTAAATTCAAATATTTATTTATGCACACATGCATTTCATATTCTTGCATTGATAAGATGAACATAAGGTGAATGTCGAAGTGTTAAGAAAAAAATATCAGTTTATTTTTTGCAGTGTTTAGGGTCACTTATTTGCGATAAACTTCTAACGAAACTGTGGTATAAATACGGGATGCTTTTGGGAATAGAGTATAATTTCGCAAGATGAAGTCGTTCACGGCAGTTGCAGTGATTGCTTTGGCAATTTTCGCCTTGGTGTCTTCGAAGCACATCGAGTCCAAGGTGGCGGACAAGGATTTCTTGGTGAAACAGAAGTTTATGCTTGATATGTTGCAACACATCTATCAGGATGATGTGTTTGTAAAGAAATACGACGAAAGCTACGCTACCTACAAGCCCTGGGAACATATGGGCGATTACAATGAGATCGACAAGATCAAGGGATTCTTTGAATTGTGGCAGCACAAGCCCATGTATGACGACGAGATCTTTACACCCGTCTACGATCGACATGTTGAATACGCCAAAGGTTTGGCTATGGTATTTTATTACGCCAAGGACTGGAATTCGTTTACTCAAGCAGTTTATTGGGCTCGCATGCATGTGAACAAGCAGATGTTCGTTTATGCCTTGACTGTGGCCAGTATGTACCGTGAGGATTTGAGAGGTATTGTTTTGCCAGCTATTTATGAAATTTTGCCCTGGCATTTCTTCGATGTCGATACCTTAGAGATGGCAGAGAAATATAGAATGCATGGATTCCACAACGTGAAGAAATTAGACAACCTTTATAATGTTGTGATCAAGTCAAACTATAGTAATGTTTATGGCGACGTCAATTATGACCACAACCTGGCCTACTTCCTAGAAGACGTTGGTTACAATGCATTCTACTATTACTACAACACAGACTATCCCCATTGGTCAACTGGACCAACTGGTCATGAGTTGAACAAAGATCGCCGTGGTGAATACTACCTATTCGTTCACTGGCAACTGTTGGCTCGTTACTATTTGGAACGTTTGTCAAATGATTTGGGTGAAATTCCCCACTTCAACATTTACCTGCCCTATGAAAGTGGTTACTTTAGCAATTTGCACTACTACAAGGGTGTGAGTTTCCCAGATCGCGATAATCACTACAACTTTTACTACTCTGACAACTACGAATACGCCAAGGATATCGAATACTATGGTGCCCGCATTGCTCATTACGTCGACACTACAAACGATGAGCACCTGGAAGCTGTTAACAAGCTTGGAAACATGATTCAAGGAACCCCCAACTCGTTTAATTATAAGAAGTACGGCAGCCTGGATCACCTTTACCGTGAATTGGCCAATGAAGGTCGCACTTATGGCAAATACGGCGAAACCCTTCCCGCTATAATCATGCAGTATGAAACATCCTTGCGTGATCCTGTGTTCTATTCCATCTACAAGGACATTGTCTCCTACTACTGGCGTCTAATGGACACATATCCCGAATACAAACCTCAAGATTTGGTCTTCCCAGGAGTCAAAATCAATAATGTCCGTATGCCAGAAGGTCTCACTACTTATTTTGAATACTTTGATGCTGACATCAGTAATGCCGTCAACGTCGAAGTTCCCAGCACTGAAAGCGGCGCCGATGCTATTTTCAAGTTCGGTCGCAACTCGCAAGAACATGGCCAGAGCTTTGTTATCAAGGCTCGCCAATTGCGCTTGAATCACAAACCATTCGAATATACTTTGGACGTTACATCAGACAAGAGCCAAAAAGCCATTGTCAAGGTATTCATTGGACCTAAGTACGACGAAAGTGGCCATTTAATGCATTTGGAAGACAATTACATGAACTTCTTCGAGTTGGATTATTACGCTGTCGACTTGGTTGCCGGCGTCAACCATTTGAAACGCAATTCCGATGATATTTCCTATTACGTAAGTGATCGCACCACCTACTTGGAACTTTACCAGAAGGTAATGGATGCCACTAACAGTGACTACAAGTTCCCTCTCAATCAAGATGAAGCCCATTGCGGAGTGCCTCAACGCATTATGTTGCCTAAGGGCAAAAAGGGTGGCATGCCCTTCCAATTCGTCTTCATGGTTTATTCTTATCACGCTCCTGAAGTTCCACAGTACTCTACCTTCGACCCCATTATCTCATGCGGCATCGGCTCCGGCAGTCGCTACATCGACAGCCTTCCATTCGGCTTCCCCTTCAATCGCCCCGTCCATCACGATTACTACTTCAATGTTGAAAACATCAAATTCCACGACATCAAAATCTATCACAAAGACGATCACACCAACGTGGTTTAAGCACAAGACATGTTAAATAAAAATGTCTCAACGAAAATATGTATGTGTCTAAATATTTTGCGTTACACTGTTAATTAAGAAATAAAATACAATTCGTTACAAAAAGTGGGTATGTGTTTCTATTTTGAAGTAAACCAGCTTTCAACTTTAACAAGATTCTTCTCTTTTTTTACCTGTATTTTTTTAAATAAATGAATCAAGTTAAATAAGTGATCAATTGTAAAATATATTCTCAACATCATTTTGGAAGAGAAAAATATCTATTCCAATTACATGAGATATATTTCAGGAGACTTTCAGCTTATTTCTCTTCGTTTTTGTCGAGCTACACATTCGTTTCATTTTTTATCACATCAATAGCCACACTCTTCTAACGATATATGTTTGCAACAATCAATGTGATTGCTGGTGCTGTTTTGGATAACGAGAGAGAGAGAGAAGTGATGTTTCGTAGTTTAAAATTCGTAGAATTTATAGCATAGTAGGGCATATTTTTTGTGCTGTTGCTATGCCGCAGCTAGCTAGCACTTGATTGATTTTAATTAACTGGGCTCTTTCTTTACGGCCTCTATATTCGTGTAATAAACCCAGGCAGGCAGGTGGCCCCTAAGTTTTTAAACAAATGAAAAAGTTGGCAAATGTTTTTATATAATCATATCTTTATTTAGTTTTTGTATATTTTTAAACATATATTTTCATAATTTTTTATCTCTTTGTTTGTTTTGCACACAATCATCATGAAAGAGGAGTCTTAACTTAACGTAAATGACTTATTTAATTAAATCTAAGGGAAAATACGTTTTTCTTTCAGTTGTCAACGCATTTTTTTTCCAATATTTAATAATAATTGATTTGTGGCTGTGTGATTCGCATTTCGAATTACTTTCACTACGAGTTCTTAGTCAAATAACATTTCTAGAATAATTTGATTTTGCTTTTAGAGGATTTATTATATGGGGAGGACGAGTAGGGTTGGTTGAATTATAAATGTTAAATGTTAGAATTTTTATTTGATTTTTTTTCCTGTTCATTTTTGTTTGTTTCTTTTGTTTTGTTTAACGTTCCTGTAGCATTCTTCTTCTGCTTAGTTTCCTCTTTTCTTATAATTTTAATTTACAAATTATTATTATTATCTTTACTGCTAATAATTATTATTTCTTTCTTATTTTCTAATATGCGTTTGACATAATTTCATCGTGATTTAACCTTTGAAGTTGCTTCATTTGTATGCTTTCATTTTGATTATTATAATTATGTATGTATGTATTATTGTAAGACTATGTACGTGTAATTAAGTGTACTTACATACATACATACATATATGTATGTGTACGCCAATATACACTGCATGTTATTAGAATAAGGACATCGTTTGCATTATCGTTTCTTTTAATCAGAAGTAAAATGCAAAAATAAGAGGAAAACAATTATTTTTATTGCAAAGAAGAAAATGTTTCTTCTTTCATTTGCAACTTAAAATAAAATAAAATAAAATAAAATAAAATAAAAAAAAAACAATATTGAAGAGATGTAATAATAAAAAATAGTCGCCAAAATAATTAGAGAAAATCTGATGTCGGTGCACGAATTTTTCTTAGGAATTTCCTAAAACATTTCATGTAGTCATCATCCATCCGTTCACTTTAAATTCGAAATTATTAATTTGACAATAAGCTAAACATGTTATCCTCAACGTGATTCCGTTACGAGGGAAGATTGTAAGGACCTGCCGTATAGGATTATAATTGTGCAAACGCCCTTTGACGGATTATTTTCTATAATTTAAATCGATATTCACTTTCCCAGGAACGGTAACTTATAACGAGAGAAATAAGAAACCTATATCTCAAGGGAATGGCTGATCGACAAGGATGATACCTTTAATGACTCCGCCGATTATCTGCTGTACATAATTCAAATTTAGAAAACGGAAATCTTGTCCTAAAAAAAACACATAGGCAGCGCAGTATTTATCGTCCGCAGGAAGATCCTAGTAAGAAGCGGTTTCTTAAAGACCTGGAAACTGGCACATATGAGATTGACTCATAGGCTATGAAATATTTGCTAGTGCCATAAGACGAGTTACATAACTGCCTTGTTTGTTAAAATGATTTGAGGTAGTTACCTCTAATTCAGTCAACATGTGCTTGTCCTTCAGACACACACGAGTACATAAATTTAAATTGGAAATAAATAACTGTTAATCCCAGATAAATAATTAAAAGTAGGAATTCAAGGAGTAGTGAGAACTAAAACTTGAATTTAAGGAAGTTCCAACAACTTCAAGCCAGAGTGCAAAATGTGCCTGTGGGGCACAAATATTAACCTAGAATTTTGTGGCTGACACACTTTAGCAGCCATAATTAGCAGCAACGAGCTCGTATAACTCTTAAAACTCTTAGAGTCTTAATGACATGACGGATCATGTCACATAATCATTGATCAATCACTATTAGTTGCAGGGTTCCCAAATTGTTTAAAATTTTTATCCCTAAATTTCAAAATTCTTAAATTCGTGAAATGCTTAATTGGAATATTTGGTGCATAATCGCATATATTTTGGTTAAGTTACTTCTCGGTGCCTAAACGAATTATGTTGTACGAACTACCTTCTATAGCTAAAGAGTTCTGCACTTTCAAGAGATAGCAGAAAGAGATCGATCTAACGTTTCGTTTGTGTTTTTATATTCGCCGTTTCCATGTCTTGCATAGCAACCATAGGTTATGCAGAAATTGGCTGAAAATGATTTTAAAATTAAAAAAATAGTGTGAAAAATAAATGTAAATAGGGAGGGATTGAGAAGTAACGCTGGTAAAAACATATTCAAATTGCAACTCCAAGCACAAATCCAATAGCCAAATATAACAATAACCAATAGAAAGAAGGAAAACTTCATATTTTTTTAGAATAATCCCTTAATATACGAAACAAAGTCAGGGAAGGTACGCTATTTATAATTCAAGAACAACTGGATCGACTTGAATGATTTCCCAAAGGAGCGGAACCACTAATAAAATATCGGGAAAAATTTCCAAATTGGCGAATTACTAAAAAATGTATTTCTTTTCAATGACCATCATAAAACAATTAAAAATTCAATTGTAGCATTGAAGATAATATTCCCAATATTTCCCACCGCAAAGTGGCCAAAAACCTCAATATCATATTTACCAGGAAGACATAAAACGTTTGGCGGGCCCAGCTCGTAAATAATAAATTAATTTCTCATACTCGTATCAGGGTAGAATTGTTCTGATTAGCTCAAGTTCTACAATTTGTCCAGCGTTAATTCCCCAAGAGCGTTTTCATTAAATTTTCGTATTTTTGTGTTTGTGGAACATTTGAAAACCCCCTTGTAAAGAGCTGATGAGTTGAATAAGCAGATATTCGTTTACGTTGTTGTGTTATTGACAAAATCAAGACTTCGCTACCGTTTCCAGTTTGTATATACGCGAATTTGCTTTAAACACTTTTATATTTTTCAGACCAGTTTATAGAAATCCTGTTTTACCTAAGACTGCTTTTCAACCCAATTCAGCCGAAGTATAATCGATGACATCAGAAAAATAAAATGTGACCAACTCGCTGAAAAGAAAACTACGTAAGTTTTATGTGAAATGTGAAATACATTTGTGTTTCGATTTGTTTATTTAATTATTTATTCCAATTAAAAAAAAATCTTTGTTTTAGTAAAAACTTACGTTTACGTAGTTGGTGTGTGTATGTGTGTGTTGTTTTGTTGTGTTAAACAAACAGTGTATTGTATGCAAGTGTGCCACACCTACACTCATGCATACACACATACATACATACATGTATTTGTCTAGTCGTAGTTTTTCCTTTTTACAATTATTATTATGTACATCAATAAAGGAAGAAGGGCTTATCTTCTAATTCAGATTTCGCTAATTGTATTTATTTACTAATAAATAATAAATATTCCTGCTTTGGCATTATTTATTATTGAGTTTATTTAATTTATATTTTTATTTTTATTTAATTATTTCTAATTGGTTGTTATTTGTAAGTGTTTCACTCTTTAGTTGTTCTTTTTTTTTACAATTTGACACAATTCTTTCTGCTGGAAAATTAATTTGTCCTTTTTTTTTTAATTATTATTAATTGCGTGGCAGACGGTGTTTAATTTTTTTCTTCTTTTTTTATTAGTTTAACACCCTACTTTATGCATTATGGGACAAATAATGAAAATAAAGAAATACAATTATTAAAGAAAGAAATAATTTTGTGATGCAATTCTTTTAGAATTCCAGAAATGACTTTAAAGGATCTTCAAAATTTGTACTGAAAAGAAATAAAAATGGAATGTCAAAAGACTTTGCTGCCTTCGCGACATTTTAGGTATCAATTTCATAAATTTTAATATCATTGTATCTTGGCATATTCTCCTTTACCCTGCTTCTCAAGCCTCAAACCCAAGATATAAAATGTTAGAATGCGCGGATAACAATATTTATATCTTTCGTTTTAGGCAAAACAACAAAAGATTCCACGTTACAACAGAATGAAATTAAGCAGCAAATGACACTTCTTCTTTTCGATATTGTTAAACGCTTTTACAAACATAAAGGACCCAGAGATGCTCCCAATATAAAGTATGTGAATTGAATATAATATTTTCCAAAAAAAAGGCGGAAAAAACTTTTGAACGTGTAATTATATTTGACGTCATGGAAGCTGGGGTCTTTTTATCCTGGAACAAAAATAATTTAAAAAAAATTTCAACAAAATAGTAGACAATGAAATACAACTCTGGCTTGTATAAATAATGCAGTTAATAGAGTTGTAAAAAATAGTAGTATATTACACTGTACTCTAAGTTAAGCGCAAACCATACTTCAAATTCGCCTAATTTATTATTTCAAAACGGAACACAAGCGTGCAAAAATGTAAAAGTTTTGCCAGAAAAGAACATGCAATTAGGTTTTAAAATTTTATTTTCGAGAAAAAAATAAAAAAAAAGAAATGAAACCACAGAGACAACACGGCACTGAAGGACAACAAAAAGCCAAGACAATTAAGGCCTTTAAGCCTTTCGTTACTTTAAATAATTTTTTGAACTTGCAAATGGGAGTCCAAAATATGGTGGGGATTTGGAAACAAATATTAAAGAAATCTTTACTTGTGGGTATGTTCGACACGGATACCAACATCGATTAAACCGCATCACTAGCAAATAGTCTGACTATGAGAACGATTCTTTTTCTTTTATTAAAGATCTCGTAATTCGACGCGGAAGTTGCAACGAAAATATTATCTTCAAGTGTAAATAGATACTCATAATCTACGTGACCTTCTTTGTAGGGTGTCTCATATTTTATGTCCAACATATTTTTGCTCTTGTTCTGTTTTTAAATCACTTTTCGAGACAACATGTTTTTTTGTTTGTTTTTTTTTTGTTTGTTTTTAATTTTTTATGTGTAAAAATTAATTAAACAATTTTATATTTTAATAAAATATTACGAATATTTTATTTTTATTCGTGTTTTAATCAAAAAATATAAATAAAAATTATCTCACTAATTTTAAACCTCCTCTTATTATTGTTATTATTTTTTTACTTTTAAGTTTTTTTTTTCTCACAATTTAATCTATTTATTTGCATATTGTTTAATTATTTTTATGCTAAGGGTTTTGTGTGTGTGTGCGTGTGTGTGCGTGTGTATGAACTTGTGTGTGTGTGTGTGTGTCTGTTTGTTTGAGCGAGCTTTTTGGTGTCTATGTTTCAACTACATCTATTTAATTAATTTCATTTATATTTTTATTTCTTAATACAACAAAAAAAAAAGAACAAAAAAACAAAAAAAACAGAGCACAGATGTTGTTGTTTTGTATTGTTAGAGATTTATAAACAAAGACCACCATTTGGTCACAGCTGACGCCGATGTGATACACTATGACTCCAACTGCTGCTGCAAAGTAAACATAAAAACTTAAATGCCGCTGGCAATAGAATATTCGTTATTGTTATCAGTTGTGATGTTAGTTTGTCTTTCGGTGTCGTTCTATTCGCTCCACCAGTCAAGGCGGAATTATCTGGATCACCATTTAAACGCTTCGAACCCTCGAGTCCCAACAGGTTTGGTGAAATCGTTGTGACAGCTCCTATACTGAGCATTAAACGCTGCTGTACGTTTTTGTGAAAGACGTGCAATATTGACACTTCACACGACAGCAGAATACTGGTTTGATATTTGGGAACGGCTTGAAAGAAGCCCTGCAGCACTTGGCTGTGAGGATAAATTTCTAGAGAGGAATATGTCGCAGATCCTTCATACGTATCCTGCGTTATACGTTGGAATGGCGTTTTATAAACCTAAAAAAGAGAAACAAAAATCTCATTGAATACCGAAAATTTCCACTCTTATCTTTTTTATTTCTTTTTCAGAATAAATCAGTAACAATTAAATTAAATGAAAAGAAGTCTTGCAAGCCCATGTTATTAGCCGGCTTTCCGATAAAAAATTTGGCAATTTAGCGAAAGAGTACAAAAGAAATTTGTAGGCAAAACAGACGCGTTTCCACGACAATTAGAAATTGCGGAACAGGGCAAGCACTTGAGAAGAGGAAAGGAAAATGAACTCACTTTTCTTCCATTTATAAACCACGTTATATTTGTTGGCGGATATGAAGGTCCAATTGTACAAACGGCCTTAAAGTTGTCATTTGCTGTTATGACTTTCTTGTCAACCTGCATGGTGGGATCGTCTTTGGGCAGTTCGATTACCTGCATATGAGCGGATCGTATATCGGTGTGAAAAAGTGGCTCGTCCTCTGACACTTCGCATTGATAATTTCCCGTCAGTTCACGCGTAACTCCTTTTAGGGTAACAGAAGTAGCATCTGAATTTGTCAGCTAAAAGAAAAGACACATTTTATTAATAATAAGGCAATCGTATGTGTGTACGTGCATATGTATGGATGTATGTTCACCCTACATACGTACATACATATTTGTATTGAATATAAATATTGTTTGCTTTCCAAAGATTCATATTGAAATAATTTATTCATCTGTTATGTCTGCTTTAGCTTCATTTCGGGCTTAAAATTAATTTAAGGAAAATTTTAATTGCAGACATTTTTCCTTCTTAATTCTGTTTGTTAATTTATGCAGGTACTTCGTCGTTGAACTACTGTCACTTTGCTTTCTCAATTTGTACTATCGGGAACAACATTTTTTGTTAAGGAACGCAATGCAGAAGATAACGTCATGTAAGTCCAAAACATTTAAAGTGTTAGTTCATTTTTAATCTTCTTTGGTCCATATTAATTATTCAATTAACACTCAAAGACCACGCGTTTAGAGGCTAAACCTGTATTTCCGTTTACGGAAACAAACTAAGCGATAGACGACTACGCAGCGCATGGTAGAGTGTGCATCATATGGGTACCGGGTCACTATGGAGTAGTCAGAAATTAACGAGTCAGGGGTCGATGATGTCTATCTGTCCGATGCTAAAATCATCAAACTGACGGCTCTAGGCAACCTAGAAACTTGAAATTTTTAAATTTTATTTACGCCGCTTTCTGATGCCATGATAAGTAATTAAACAAAAAACAAACACAATTAAATTTTTCAACATATTTTGTTTTTTAACAATTGAAACACTCTGGTAAAGGCAGAGTTCGTTGGTTTAAACTGTTTATAGCCTCTTTAAACAATTTTAAAATGTTGACAATTTTACAAGCCGCGACAAAAAAGCACATACACACATAAAAGGAAACATATACTTTTAAAGGATGTACTTTCATTTGAAGGTTTTTTGTTTTTTTATATAACTTGTGACATGTGGCTATGGCGGTTGTTTTAAGTCTTTGGACCTGCAAAAGTTATATAAAAACATAACAGTGACACACAGCCAATTTAATTATTTAAAATTTTATTTATGTCTCATGTACTGTTTAAGTGTTGTACATAAAAAAAACACCCTTTACATATTTGTATCCCTACATAGAGACACGAACTTCTTTATGGCACTGAGAGCATTAGGAGCTACATACATTCACACATACAACGACATTCACCTACAATTGTTTTTATTTTTAATTATATTCGACTGTCACACGAACAGCAACATAAAATAAATGAAATATGTGATAACTCACGCACACAGGTGACCATATGGAAATGAAAACACATTCACACACAAACCCCAGTACTAATACGGTTGTGTTCAGACCGCGAACGAACCCTTTATCAATTTTCTATAACTTAATTAAAGCAAATTGAAATTTGGTCAATATTGTTGACTGTTTCTGCTGCTGTATCTGTGTTTTATTATTTTTCTCTTTCAAATATGTCAATCCCAAATAGCCTACCGCATTTGGCGATGATTGTGAATGAGTCACATAAGTGCTTTTCATAACAGTGCAGGAAAAAAACAAAAAAAAAAACAAAGGATACTCGCCCAACATAGAAGGCAGACTGTACAATGCTGAACAAATATTAAAAAATAGTTGGGTGACGCTGAAGCAAATTTTGTTTGGTTTCTATTATTTTTAATTAATTTGTTTTTGTTTTGTTGCATCGCAGTAACGAGTAGCGAGAGTGCATTGTTGTTGTAATCCTGCATGGAATCTACAAATCTAGATAAGTTACGTCATTAGCCGTTTCACAGTGGGGTTGTTGGCATAAATAACAGTAATAAATGTGTGTAGTCGCAACAGTTAAGATTGCAAAACGATCTTTAAAAGGATCGTATAGAGGAGGAGCTGAGTTCTCTCTTGGAATACAGGAAAAATTATGCGAAATATTTAACTTAACTCTTTAAGCTCCTCGTTAAAAGATAATGAAACATAACTTTTTTTGTGATATTTGAAATTTCGTTCTGAACTGGTCCGTCCAGTTGTCTGTGAATTTACTTTGTGGAAGCTTGATAAAAAAGTAAGTCCATAGTAGCACCAGAAGCATCAGAATTCATTTTTTATCAAGCCTTACATTGGCTTAATACTTGATTTTGAATCATTTGCAAGAGTAATTTGTTGTTGTATAGAAACAATTGTTATGTCAGTAATGGCAAATATTATTTCACAACTTCTTTCGGTAGCATTCAATTAAATTTAGAGTTTTTGCTATTTGCGAATGAAATTTTAATGGTACGAGAAGGAAATCCATGAATCCACACGTTTTCAATAATAAATCAACCTGGCGCACCTGTTGAGCGATTAAAGAGACATTTTAAACCATCATTCATCAATAAATAATCTTAAGCATATTTAAATACGCAATATTTTTCTTGCAGTAACTTAATGAGAGACGAATTTAGTGGAAGCAACTTACTAAACTAAATTCTAATATTTCACGTTCTGAAAGCTTAGTTACACCCCCTACGATTTTCGTCTACATCATTTTGCAACCGGTTCATACATATTCAGTTCCATTATTCCCCGAACAAGAAATGACACTACAGATGGCACATATCCAAAACGCGATTGCCTTCAAACCAAATTCGAAGAGGGATGACGGAAATTCGTTCAAAATATCTACATCAACACACCCTATCGGAATGTCAAATCAAGTATCATTATTCTTCTAACCGGCACCACTGTGCATTGGTATTGCGATATTGATGGCAAAGTACTTCACAAAAAAAAAATAATAAATAAATAAAAATATGAAAATTATGCATGCAATGCCCTTTGAATCAACAAATATGCCCTGCCTAAAGCAATTTTCAGAGTGGATAAAATACAAATTGATTAAATCTAAAAACAAATATTCGTATAAAATTTAACCCGGCTGTTCTCCAACAAAACACGTAACAAATTTCCCTCCAACTTTTTAATGCTGGGTAAATAAAAATTTTAGTTTTTCGCATTTAAATTTCGGAAGTTTTTCTTAAAATAATTGACGCCTGTCACGTGGTTTATTGTTCAATGGCAAGGCTTAGGATTTGGAAGTTTGTCCTTCAATTTGGTATTACGTCGGTATTTATTTGCGGCGATACAGTGTATACATACATGCTTTGAGCCCTTTTACATTTTGTTGTTGATTTGGCGATTAAAGTTAAATTGAAATAACAAATTCAAAGAATGAATGTCTAGTCATCCACTACAAAAATCGCTAACAAATTATAATTAATGTTAACACCATTTCCTTCAGCCAGTTTCTGCCAACCCATTTGATGGCTTTAATTATTTTGGTTTTAATAAATAACCAGACCACTTGTCGAAAAGTAATTTAGCCAAAACGACTTCAATTGTAATTATTCCATATGAATCAATGTTCAGGATCGATCATCGGTTAAATCCGACAACGCTGTTATCGACCTCGATTGAGCAGCATCGGCCTCTTATTTAGCAGCGGTCTGATATTTTTTTTTTAATCTGATCAGGGGATTTTATTCTATTTCTAAACAAACTGCAAACATTCCCAACCAAATTCTTAACTACATAAACATTGACATATTTACATAACATACATACATACATACATACGTATGTATGTGTGTAAATAAAAGTGCGCTACATATCCACTTTCACAAAAATATCACATTTAGACTTAAAGAATATTTCTTTCACAAACAACAAAGAATTTCGGAACCAAACAATTCAAGCAGATATTCAATCCTTTTGCTACTTTTCATCTTCATTTCACTTTCTGTTATAATGCGTTTAGTGAAAATGTAAAAGAAATCCAATTTTCCTTTGGATTTTCTTCAATCAACATTTGGTCGAAATTTCGAGTTATTTATGAAATACTTAATCCACGAGAACGTACCAAAAGGGCATAATAAATTTAAAAAAAAGAAAGCTAACGCCTGACTTCAGCTTGTGCCTGTTACTATTTTGGTTGGAGTAACCAAAAACACATTGAAATTTTAATGGAAAATAACTGTCATGGGAGGATAAGTTAGCGACTGGATACTCGTAAGTTTAATCAAAAAAATTTCAAAAATCAAGATCGAATTAAAGCGGAAGAAAACGAAATATTTATCTATTTGATTGTTCAACTTCCTTCCGTTGTGCTTTAAATTGCATTAATTCTTTGAAATAATTCAAAGCCTGGCTGAAATGCGTTTATTTCTGTGTCTACTGCAAGTGAATAAAATTAAGTGACATTCCATTTTGTCGACAAGGTAGTCGACAGTGAACTATTTAAAAATACATTTGCCTCTGTAAATTTGAGTATTTGCAACTGCCTACGTCAAGATGGAATTGTAGATGATGTACTTTCGTGGATACAACAACAATAGCGTGTATGGAAATCGTAGCTGTTATTGTGTCTACATTGAACACACACACGTACAGACGTAGAGTGCAAGTATTTGCATTTTGTGCAAATGTCGTGTCTCGGGTTCTTCTTGTCATCTGCAATTGATATCTGCCGCTGTCAAGTGACATTTTATCCGATTCAAGTAGTCTACACTCGAACAATATTGGAAATGCAAATTTATGAAAAAGTCATTAACACACACACACACACACACGCGCGCGTACACATACTACAACACTCGCGTGCACTCACACGGTGTAGTCATGCAAACACTGATGCAAAGGACACAGGCTCGGCAGAAGGAACACAACAATTCAAGGTGTATTCCGCCTGTATGTTTAAATGTTTTCCTTAAATCGCATTTTAAATGCACTTGTTTTGAGCACCTCAGTCGCGAAGAAGCTTAAGTGGGGGAATAGAGTTTCATGGTTTCGTTAAAATTTAAAATGTTGTTTGGAACGTTCATCGCCTGTTCTTAATTAATTTTAATGAACACAACGTTTTCACTTGAAACGAGTTGCAGTTCCTTTAATATTTGTTCTTGTAGTGGAAGCTGTGCGTGAAATTTTAACTTCTTTAAGTTCTTTTTTATGACTCTGGTGTTCTAGTTATACACACACACACACACACACACACATTCACAAACAGTTTAGGTGTTGGTAACGACCATCACACATTTGAAAACATTTCATTACACATTTGTCTTGTGTCAGTTGTGTCACTATTTAAATCTATTTCAGTGTAGACTTGCCTTTTGAAAATGGCAAAATAAAAATATAATGACAATTAGTCATATTAACTCGCACTTTCAGCCCTACATGCAGTTATTGTGGTGCTAAATAAATGAACGTTTTTCAGTTTAAAAAATTTCAACTGGGAGAGCAACTGGAAGTTTTATTCAATGCCACCTCCATAGTGTCAGAAGAAATGGAGCAAGAAAATCGAAGCTTGACAATTCCGTATGTTTTCTTTCAGTGTGCGGTAAAATGAATTTATTTATTTCATCATACACTCTCTCAATCGTAGCAACCACAAATGAAAGAGCAGTGTGCTACTTGCAGTTCTAAAACGAATTGAACATTTTATTTTATCTAACGTTACCGCAATCGGTTCTTAAAGGATTTACTTTCCTGCAGCAAATCGATATAAAGTACAATTTTTGTTTAACTTTTTCTATCATCTTCATTTCATTTTCAACAATTGTTTTGTTAGCAAACAGAAATTCCAAAAAATTGGGTGTGGCAGCAGCAGCTGATGCGGTTAGAGAAATGGAAACATGACTGCAAGAATAAACTGAACAACCATAATAAGGCTTAACTCGTCTTTTAACACACATAAGCAAAAATAAAACGGAATGTGTTTTTTAGAATTGACTCAAGTGCAAAACTGCATACATACATTCACACAAACATGTTCTTCGTTTAAATATAAATAATTTCCATGCGAATAACTTTAATGTGCATGTGTGTGTGCTTGCATGTGTATAGATTCGAATGCGGTTGTATATAAAGTCCATTAAAATATTAAAAATTATCATTAAAACATACAAGTTTTCGAAAAAATATGATGTTCACACACACACACACACACACATTCGCTAGCACAATGGCACTGTGTGAGAGAGGGTGTGCGACCATCCGATAGACTTTTTAGCACAAACACTCAAATTCATTTAATTCCACACATACGGAGATATGCATGTGAGCATGAATACTTTCATATTAATATTCATGTGAACACTTAAGAGGACAACTAAGCGAAAAAAGGAAGTAATTCATTAGAGAAGTTTTAGTCTTTCCAACTGAGAATTAAGCATAAATCTCTCGAGCATTGTTAGAAAATTAAATTAAAACATAAAAAACACGCTAAAATACTTTCCGCAATAAAAAATTAACTTCTTTTCACTTCCACGAAACCAAAAGGCAAAATGAAAAAAAAAAAACCCACCCATACACACACACATAAAACCACAACGTGATTTAAGAACAACAACAAAAAAAAAAGCTACAAAACGGAAACCACTCATTTACTTAAGTCACCAACCAGCACAAATACAATCGCATCTAACAACTTACACAACGCAACAGGGAGCGGGTTGGTTTCCTTTTGTTAAACAAAAAAAAAAAATTGTTCATGTAAAAGCGAAAAATTGGACTAAATATTTACTTCGTTTAAAAGTTTGGTGGATTTGTCATAGAAAACTGTTTAATTTCTGTTGTTATTGTTGTTGTTGTTATTTGCTACAACGGAAGTTGTGACATGTTTTGTTGCATACTAAAGTTGATATGCATTTTATTCAAATTAGGCTGCCTCTAAAAGTCGCACTTTTAAAATGGAGAATATTTTTAATAACAAACATTTGTGCCTACACACACACACACACACACACACACACACACACACACACACATGTGTACTTTCATAGGCAGAAAACAACTACGGTTGTGGCATATTATTATGTTTTATTCAACAATATATGGTTGTGACAAACATATTATTGTGTCTATTGTATTTCCGATAGACATGTTCTTGTTTGCATTTAACCGTTATACTGGGACTACCATCCATAAACATTGTACAACGGTTGAGTTCAACAATATAATTTTGAATAAAATTTCATCTACAACAAAAGTTGTTTAACTCCACAAGAATAAAATAATTATCCTTATCATAATATAAATTATTAATAACCATAATAGTATCTTAAGGTTTTTCGCGCTTAATCAAATTATGATTAAGGAGCAATCACAAAATGTTTGTTTTCGAAAAAGATCGTACGCGAACTCCCTTGAAAGCTTTTTCCATAAGTTAAGCATTTGGTTTATAATAAATTAACTGATTGAGTTAAGCTAATACTACTGATATTTATGGTGTGCCACAGAGTATATAAAATGCTATTATATAATTAAAGAGTGCTTATGTGATATAACATTAGTATTATGTTAGATGTTAGACAAGAGTAAGGACCTTATACTTTTGTCTATGATAAAAACATATGTACGATATCTCTCTTTTCCTACATCAAGGTGTTGTAAACCACCCACAGATTCAAATATTTCTTGCAGTAAACATTTTTCACTGGAGTTTAGTATTTTAGAAATACAATTTTCCATCAGCGGCACTCTTCTTTTCCACATTTAAAAACTTTTCTTTGTTAAAGTATTCATTTTCTTTCTTGCAAAATGTCTTTCCCAGTTACTCAATGCATATTGCTTGGAACACCGATGCTAGATATATTTCCTCGTATCAAACCAAAACATTCCTCCTTCTATTACGGTTGCTATGAAGCTTGTATTAGGAGTACAATAGCAACAGCTTAAATATGACAGGAAACATGGGGCTGTCCTGCGCTGCAAACATTTTTTAGCAGCAAATTAAAATTTTTTTAAATATATATCCTAATTTAAAATATCAAAAAAACAGGTTATACTTTTATTTTTTGGTACCCTTTTACTTCGGCAAAAGCTCGTTTTTAATTTTCTGAATTGTCTTTTCTGCATCCCTGACACCTGCATTGCAGTACTATTCTTTAAAATTATAGAACTGAACCCCAGAGATGTAAACATCGGATGAAATATCAATGAATTCAACACGCAGTTGTCAAAGAACGCAAATGATCCACACCCCTGAATGGTACAATTGCTGGGAAGGTGGGTACTATTCCTGATATGTTTTGCTCTCAACATTTTTAAAAACTGGCGAAAAGTTTAGAATTTTCGTTTTGTCAGGGTTGCATTTTTACAAAAGTCATATAGTGTAGACAAACAGTGTAAAAAGAATATTTTACTTTAGATTTTTGATTTTTTTGACAGTTATTAGATTTCTCTCTGCAAAAATCCAACGAAAATCTAAACATTTGTTTAGTAGTGTGAAAGGGTCTTAAACACGTGTGTATCGATGTAGCGTATTGGCTAAACTGTGACCATCTGTGGTTTTGGTCATGTGTGACCCGGCCATTTGACTGGCTCAAGTAAACGTTTCAACCACGTGCACTTAACCAAATTGAGGTTAAGCAACGCTGCTTGCAGCCCATGAATTATAAAAGCATTTGCAACAAAACTAGAATTGTTTGTTGTGTAAAAATTCATAGAAAGTTTTTGTTATTCTCTTATTTTAGTCTGTAGTGCTCATTTTAAGTCATACGTTAGTTAGCATCGCCATCAGCCATATGAAAGATTAATGCAAAAATATATATAAAAGAGAATGAAACAAATGCATCCAGCAAACACATGATAGCATGCATATGCAGGTGCGTAGCCGCAAAAAATAAAAATTACACAAGGTTTTTCTAATGAAGTTATTTTTGAGTTTATTCGCACCAGATTCGTATTTTATTACAATGACTTTTCAAGATCGGAAGATACTTTTTTTTATCCGAATCTTTCCTAAACATTTTGGGGCATTACATTACACAATTGAGAGAAGCTACTGTAGAATAAATTATTTTACTATTCAAAATCTTCTAAATTGGCCTTAAAAAAAGAGAATAAAAATTTGTTGTAGTGTTTTTACCTTCAACACAATGTAGTATCAAAGAGAAATGTTCATAAAAAGACTAGCTGATGGGAAAGCAGTTGCATAAACGAATACTTATAATTCTTTAATTCGTTTTCTTTAAAATTCGCCCAAAAAATTTTGTATTTCTTTTTTCCTAATACTAAAGCCAATTAATAACAGATTTCAAGTAGTTTTCCTTAAAATTTGCCCGACTAATAGTTTTTTTTTTGCTCTTCTGTACAGGTTGCTGCGAATGTGTACCTTAAAAGACACCTCTGATCGAGCGAAATAACTTGATTTTATGATGTGATTTAAAAGATAAAGAGAGTCATTAGACTGCCAAATTTTCATTCATATTCGCTCTCTCAATGTCGAACAGTTTCATACAATTTTATCTCTCCACTAACCACCTGTTGCATTCTACAAAAGAATTTGGCAAATCGTTTGACTTGAGCGACAATATAAAACGGGCTTAAACTACAACTTTTAAAAATTAATTTCTTACACTAGGAGATTTATTTTGACTCTTAAAAGTCGAGTATATTTGCAATTGAATGTGCGAAGGGTTTTAAGTGATTTCGACTCCTCTTCAAGAACGCTTTTTATATTAAAATAACCCACATCGTTTCCTAATAACATTTAAAATTTACAACAACTTTGCAGCAGCTTAAAAGAATGCATTTATAAAAATGTTCCTAATCTTCTAATTTGCAAACAATTTCACTAGCCTGCAAGTGTTTACTACAAAATTAAATTTAAAAATGTAATTTATTTTAAAGATAGTCACACATAAAAATCACTTAATATTAATCTTTTTTTTCGCCACTAGAGGGCTTGAAAAAGAGATCATTTTAAGCAAAAATTAAAAACAATAATTGTCATAATTTTTTTGGTGTAAACTAGAGATGGTGAGTAAATCAAGTAAAGACAGTACATGAGAGCCTAAATATTAATACACATTATTGTAGGGTGCTGGTCCGAAGAAGTTGTGGAAACCAAGTACAAAAATATAAGAAATGCACGATTGTGTTCAGATATCAGAATCAAGGACTATAATATGTAAGTGGTTTGTAAGTGCAGTGTTGAATTTTAGAACGATTTTCTGTCATCCCTTGCCAAGTTTTTCGTTCTAAATGACACTGAAGATGGTACATAACCGAAACCGTTTTGTCTCCAAACCAAACTTGACAAGGGATGACGGAAATTTGTTTCAAAAATCTAAATCAAAAAGTTTTCCACTGCCCTTAAAAAAGTTAATTATAACATCGGACAGACGGACATCGTTAACTGAACTTCCCTACCTAAAAGAATCCAGAAAATATAAATACTTGTTGGGTCGAAAATTAATATTGTAGAAATTACAAATGGAATGGCAACCCTGTACATTCCCTTTTCATTTTTGAGAGGGTTATAAAAAGATACATGTAGCAAAAATACAAGAACGCTTTCACAATGTTATAACTTACATCAACATTAATTCCAGACACGGGAAACACAAGAGTAGGTGGTGACTCCTTTGGCACGTAACGATAGAATTCCTCTGTACCAAAATACCAACGCACTGAATACAAGGCCGCCTGAAAAAGAAGAAACACACAAACAAATACTACATAAGTTCTTCTGAGAGGGGATAAAAAGCAATGACGAGAAAATAATATAAGAAAAAATTAAGAAAAATGAAGATGAACAGCATCAGTTTTAGAAACAATTTCACTTGCAATTAATTTAATTAGGACTTTTTCATACGAAGGTGTGTAACAACGATATCTTTCACCAAAGACACGGAACCAACAGAAATTTCCTGCAAGAATATTCATGCATACCTGCCGCACAGTTATTACAAACATTGGACGAAGGGCGGAACGCCAGTAGTCACAGTCCTTGGACTGGGCTGTTGGCCAACTTTCTTTCCAAAATGATTTTATTTGTAGGTTTTTGCGTCTAATGCTTTTATGCAAGCAAAATATTTAATAAAGTTCATTAAAACAAAACAAAAAAAAAAGAAACATAAATTCTTGTTAGTGTCAGGACTGCTTGCTCCTTCTCTTTACTTCTCTGTTGTTACTTAATGTCTTGTTGTCGTTTACTTACCTGCTCCAGATCATACTGGCACGACAATGTTGCAGCGTTGCCCATAATAACGGCATCTGGCACGAAAATTTTCAAGTCCTTTAGACAATCCGCTGAGCATGTTGGATAGAGGGAAAAGAAAAGAGAAAAGAAAACAAAAACATTAACAGGACAGGAAAACTATTAGTAAATTATCAAAAATGAGTAAAGTGTAATTCATCACTTTGTTTTATATTAACGAACTTTCTCTTAAGTAGTTTTATTTTCCTCGGATAAAATTGTTTAAGACACAACTTGGTCATGTGCCGCGGATGAGGGATGTTTTTTGCTTGGAAGGCAAAGGTAAATTAAATTTCTGACTTGAATAAAATAACGAAAGTACTTCTTCATTACAAATTTATTACATTGACAATCGCTTCAGATGGATATTCCGCGTATTTCTTATAAATAATTTTATGTTTCCATTAGTTCTCTGATAGTAATATATTTTATACTGAGTTTAAAATCTTCTTAGCAGGGCAAAAATTGAAATAACAGTAGCGGATACTGCTCGAGCTTTTGGGAGGAGCATGTAAAAGGACACCAAAAATCCGTAACTTTTAAAGATTCCACAGTCGTAACATTTGTCGATAGTTCTCATTGCTTGCAGTGGCGATTACGTCATTTGTTAACTACTCGGTAACAATAGTAGCCGTCGTTAATTTTCTGTTTACTCAAATTAATATTAAGTGGCATCTCTGTCAGAGAAATGTCAAATAAGCGAAAAGCACAAAGAAGAATATTTTTGGTTTAGACGCAAGTGATTTATAAACCATTAACACTGGCCCTATTAAATCCCATGAATTTTATGTTGTCAAATTAGCAAATGACACAAACATAATTGTCGTCTAGTTTTCTTAAAAATCTTTTCGATAGCATCGACAACATCGTCAACTTCGTCGTTAAAATTGTTTAACGATACAATTATCGTTAAGATGAATACTGAATCGCACTACTGGTAGTCAAATTCTTAAATATTTTTTTTTGAGGAGTGGGACGAAGGTTTAAAAAAAATATTCCAACATCAAGTTGAGATTGAGATCTTTGCAAACAACGCCTCTCACGGGCTTATGGAACCCCAATAAGACCCTTTTACAACTTCCTACTCGTGAGTTTTGTTAGTGGGGATTTCTGTATAAGTCTGAGTTTTAAATAATTTCATTAAATTTGAATTCTTTGCACAACATTGCTGCTTCATTCAATTTCAACAAATAAAACTTGACAAAATGCGATTAAAGAAATTATTTGTACAAATAAGAAATAACTTCTCTTCAGTACCTTCAAAACTTCGACTTATATGCGTTGATATGTTGCAATAAGGGAGAGGGATTTGTTGCAGATTCTTGGAAAGAATTTCCGGCATGCGAAGTTGAGTTTCGGCTATGTGCCATCTCAGTGTCATTTTTCGTCCTGAGAGGTTTGTTTGTCTAATAACTATTTGGCATGCGGGCTTCTAACGTTTATCTGCCATCCTCAAACACTAATTCTGGCGCAATTGGAATATCAAATCGGTAGAGATTAAAGTTTTTCTATTTAGAATTATTTGTTGGTATTTTAAATTTATTTGTAGCTACTTTCGTTTAAGACCGATTAGTATTGAGATTTTTTTAGGATCTGGTCAAACTGACCATATAGAGAAGGAAATGCCTGCGTTTTCTTTTTGCTGCATAGTGAAATAAAGTGTCAAAGAAAGAAAATTACATTTCTCTCCACTTATCATTGTTGTTGCCCTCGGGATAGTTTTCCATAATAATTCTTTGTCATGGGTGGTTTATAAAATAGATGTCCGTACGTATGCAGGTGTGTGTGAACGTCTGCATGTTTTAATTTTTTTAGTTTTTTATTTTCAGATTAGAGTCTAAATTTGTTCGAGTTCCTTCGGCAGAGTGAACGTGTGTCGTTTTTATAAATTAATTTATGCCACCACTAACGAAGGCATTTCGATGCTTATTAACTCCGTTTAAGCTGGCACTCGAGTTGCATGGGGTGTTCATTAAAAAAGGGACCACCTTATTGTAATTAATGGGTCAAAGTGCATGTAGTTGGACATGATTGTAAACGACACATGTACGATTTCGTTGGACATAATTAAGAGCGAAAATGGTACAAATGGAAATAGTTAACGGTTGTAATGAATTAATTTCTGATCAATAGCTTCAAGTAGAAACGTTTTTTTTTTTCCTTTAATGTCGACATTATCAATTTATCTGACAAATTAATACAAAATTCATTGAATGTAGTGCTTGAAGGGTTATTTGCATGCATTTGCTTGCTTTTTATTAAGTGAGTGAGTGGCTGGTGTGCTCTCACTATGGTGCTCGTTTTGCTTTTAGTGAGGTGTCAGCCACAGCAATGAAATTGCGTAGAGCACTTTAAACGTTTTACGTTGATAAATAAAAATCATTTCAGATTATTATCTTATTATAATTAAACTTAAAACAAATAATATAATACAAAAAAATTGTATTGTCAGCAATAATAATTCAAAAGTTTTATTATCAGATTAAAAAAAAAATGGAAAAATTAAGAATAAAATATTAATCAGAAAATTTTGCAATAATTTACTTTTGACAATTTAGTTATGAAACATTCCTTATCTCTTTTAAATTCCAGTGCTTATGTTGTTATCATAGTTATATAAATATATTCAATACATTCGTATAAACATACATACACATATCTGTATACGAGGGCCATATTCAAATTCCGTGACATTTTTGTATGAAACCTGTATTTTACGGCAAAAAAAAGAGTTGCATTTCTTAACGCGGTCTCCTTTCAACTGGATACATTTTGTCAGTAGTTTTGCAAATTATTTTACTTCTGCTAAATAAGAGGCTTTGAAAATAAGCGTTTGTTTCACTGCTGGCCTCTCCATTCTGCTCTAATCTTCTACCGGCGAGCAATTTTCCAGGTTTGGAAACAGAAAATAGTTTAATTTTGAAGGAAATGCTGGATAGGGTAGCAGTTCATGGCCCACTTTATGGATTTTTTTCTATGATGAATACTCATGTAATCGCTAGTGCGTTGTCATGGTGAAAAAGCCTTCTTTCTACATCAAATGCGGTTGGTTTTGATTGCAATCAATGCCAAATTTGCCAAGCAGCTTTCTTAATCGGGGTTTTCTCTTCAGGGTAATCTATGTGAGTGATGCGGTGGGACTATTTCAAGAAACTTACTTCCATGACACTCTTAACCGACGTGCTCACCCTGACTTCGTACACATTCACTCGGAATCTGACGGATTCATGTTGACCTTGACCTTATAAAACGGCCCAAAAAGTCCTGGGATTGGGGTAAACACTGCCCTAAACTCGTCAAACGGTTATGGCCGAATGTGAAGAGTCGCGAAATCTATCGCACAGGTCGATTTTTCATGTCTAAATATTCCTGTTAAATGTGAATGTTTCCGCTAAATTGAAATACATACAGTCGCAACCACCTCAGGCACTTTCGTTTTCCGATCGTCTCATATTATTTCATGGATCTTATGGAGAATTTCTGGCGTGAGTTCGTTTTTTTTTTAAATTAAAATGGCTAGAACAGATCCCTATTGTACCAATCAAGTCCTTTATTGTTTTCGGTCACTGTTTTTGTTACGTAAAAAGAATGTTTTTTTTTTACTTCACTTTTCGCTGTTTAGTGTAAATTTACGAGAATTTCGGCTGCCACTGGCTATTGAATACAAACTAAATGACGCAGCATGCTGCCTAAATCTTGAGAGTAGTCTATGAACAGATGGTGGTTGATTTTTAATTGACAATGAGGGTCTTAGGTATTTAAGGTGTCCCTTTCTTGTTTTACAACAATGTGTTCTATTTGCAGGCACGATTAAAAAACCCTATCATTTTGGAAAAGAAGCTTTTATAATTTATCTAGTCGTCTTCACTTTCCACCTATCGACTGTCGCTCTCCCCTTACCCTCTCTTTCGGGTAACACAAAGATACCGGACTTGTGACCCACGTGAGCTTTTGCTACAAGCGACCGATGAACCTAATCGAGCTGCCAACTGAATAGAAATAAACATCTCACCACTCTGAAGTGATCGGTGATGCACTTACCACTTAAACTGATATCGGATATAATTATCCAAATGCCCACTAGCCAATTAAACCAATGATGATAGTGTTTTCTCCTTCCAATCATTGTGACGACGGCAATCGAATTTGTACCACAGGATTATGCTGTTGATAAAAACAAAAAAAGTAAAATGTTTATTTTAGTACACGAAATCAATTTTCGGCGGTTATATAAAAATCATTATTTCCTGTTGTTAAGTCAGATTTGCGCATGAGGATTTACGTGATTTGTGTATAATTAAGAGTTTTTTTCTTTGCTTTTGTTCTCTAAATGAGGTTTCTTCTATTCACGTTAACAACACTAACTAGTCCTCTGACTCGACTGTAATCAGGCATAGTTGAGCGGATTTCCAGTAATATTTACCCAGTGTCTTTATGATAGAAAGTAGAACTAAGTTCTCTTTCAATCTTAAAAATATCAAAAAGAGTTCGCGAACAAGATTTTGTTAAACCAGCGTCTTTATGAAGACTAACAAAATCTCACCAAAAATTATATTATTCTTGGCCAAGAATTGTTCCAAGAATTCTTTCATACATTTAGCCGTTTTAGGGATCTTAATACTTGATTTGACTAGGCCCTATTATAAGAGCAAGTGGAATCTTTTATAATTCAATTTGAATCTCCTTTGTTCTCTGTTTGTCCAGTAACATCCAAACATGTGCTAAAATAATTAATTCTTCCGTATTTTTAAGTAAAAAAATTAAATTAGCGGTTAGAAAAGTTAAATAAAACTCGACATAAAAGGTGTAACATATTTTACACTCCTAATTTTTTCAGAAAAGAAATTGATTAAAGTTGTGCACTTTGCTACTTAAGGTAGCAGGCAGACAGGCAACGTACAAATATTATTAAGCTCTTAAACATGGGTTTGTCCTACATGCATATGTATGTGTGTATGTTGCGTTGATACAATAAAGACTTGGATTAAGAGGGGGTGCTCTTATTTTTTGTCAAGTGCCTGTTTCACCCGTCCGAACATACTAATAAAGATTTTGTAGTTGGACAGCACATAAACAGCAAGTTTCTAGAAATGGGTTCCGGCAGAGGGGACCAGCAGAAATATACTTGTAGCGGTGTTTTGAAAGTTTACATCTGGCTTTTATTTTACAGGTGGTTAAGACTTTAAGTAATAGTGGATTTCTTTCGAAAGTTCCTGATAGCCAAAATGTTCTTCAGTAAAAGTTCACTTATTATCATTAAAAAGTCTCTTACTAAGTTTGAAATGATTTCATGCCCAAAAAGGTTTCACAAAGGACCTCCTTGCTGCACTTTTTTAAATTGTTCAAAGTAAATGAATAATTTGTCTGCCAGCTCTTGTGTTTGGAAAAGAACTGTAAATTTAAATTTGCAATAAAATGCTTCAAATGAAATATATTGTCGCCAATTGAATTTTCTTTGTTCAATTAGGCAACTAAATCGAAAGATATTCATCATGTTAAATAATCTAAAGAGAACACACAAGTACGCAAGTGGTGTGTGTATCATCTCTTCCACCCAATTGGCCATAACTTCAAGACATCCTAGACGGAGAGTACATGTCGCTGATACTTAACGTCCTCGTAAAACATAAAATGTCCGCGACCTCGTTTACGAATTATTATGAATATTCTTGTCAATAATATCATGTAAACATGACCAACTGGGTTTCCTTAAAATATTTTGATTTTCAACAGATATTTGCGGGTTTAAGTGCAATCAAACATTCCAAGAACAACTGAAGGCAGTCTTTTGTGGTTTAATGCAAGAAAATCGCTGACAATTAAATCATTTTGTGCATGCTCACACATGCTCGTGCATATAAGAAACATGGATGTATCCGTATATCCCAGCCAACATAAATTTGATTCTAAAGTGCCGGTGGTTGTTTAGTCAAGCTATTTTTCGAGAAAGCTAAATGAATCAAGTTTCAGTAACTTTGAAACGAAA
This sequence comes from Phania funesta, assembly GCA_963932375.1. Classification (NCBI taxonomy): domain Eukaryota; kingdom Metazoa; phylum Arthropoda; class Insecta; order Diptera; family Tachinidae; genus Phania; species Phania funesta. Next base: position 581,892 of record OZ010652.1, read on the forward strand.
AAAGAAATCATAAATGTTCATGAAATATTAAAAAAAATTAAAATGATAAGATAATAAAGTTTTATCGATTTGCCCATAGAAAAGTATATTTTACGTTGCATCTATGAATCTCTCTCTCTCCCTCTGAAATACACCTTGACGAATTAATACGAGTTTCGAAAACAGGCCACTTAATGGTAGTAGGCTTAGAGGGTCAGCACAGCTGCTCATTTTGGATGTAAATCCCTTTTCGTCGATTTACTTTATAACTCTCCAAAACAATCATGAGGACTTCTGTATGTCGATTTTCATAATTTTTCATAAATTTACACGGTACAAGATTTGATGTGAAATATGTTTATTGGGGACATCGTCTACATTTCCCTGCTTACATTTTCAGTTTCATTTCATTTCATTGGAATTTGTTCTCAAGTCAAAACTTAATTAAATTTTCACTTTTTGGCCCGATAAGGGAAAAGGATAAGAGCGGGGAGTTTAAATTCAAGACTCAAAGAGCTACAAATCTAAAAACAAGTATGTAATTGGAATTCAAAATGCCTGCGGTTTTCGAACTGTGTTTAAGTTTCAGCTTGCGCTTCGCTCTATTCATATGCGTACAACAAACACATTTGATCAATACCTTGTCTTATCACTTGTATTGTGTCTCGGAGCAATTGGGTGTGCAAGTCAAAGCCGCAGGAATTTCTTTTGGTTACATGTTACGACCACCTTCACTCGTACTGTAATTGCTGTGCAACCTGCAAAAAATCACGATATAAATTCGTCTTTATTTTGCTGCATACATCAGCACATTCCCATGAAAAAAAGATCGATTTAAATTAAGAAGTTGTAGAAATATTGATATAAAGCAATTTGATAGAATTCCACTCTTCATTCAGACGAAGCAAATTGTCTTGTAAAAATTATCTTGCATTGAAGTTGACAGACTAAAATTCCTCTTTGGTTTTCTTTCAAATTGTTTTTCTATAAAAGTTAGAAATTCGATGAAAGTCTGTACCCATCCATTATTTTTATTTCTCTATCTCAAATTCCTAGACACGGGAAGCGAAACGAAAATAATGTTTTTACTCATGTCACACGTTGCAGATTTTTTGATTGCTGCAAATCTGAGAATATACTAGGAGAGAGAGAGAGGTAAGAAGATCGAAAAGTGTTTCAGTCTTGCAGGTTCCCTCTTTCGCAATTTTAAACAAAAGTAAATTGCAGATAATTTTCACATGAAAACTTGCATCGTCTGAACGGGGCGTTTCCAATTTATAGTTTCTACTGCACGGAATTTCGAACAAAAGCAACTATTTTTTACCCAGCAGTCAAAAAATGAATAGAAACAAAAACCAACGACAATAGATTTTAAAAAATACTTAATAACGTTGAATAACGAAGAAATCAAACAATACGGAAACCTTTGAATCATTAGTGTGTGCTTCCTTTTGAAATGATTTTCCTTTTTGTGAGTTTTTTGACAAAAAAAAAAAAAGAAAAAAGTTCCCTTGCACACAGTCATAGAGTCAATCAATCTGTATTGTGTTACTTGGAAGCACAGTAAACCATCAGATTATTAGAGTAATTCGAAAACGAAGAATAAGCAAATACAAGAAAGAGAAAATCCTGGATTGATTTGAAATTATGCCTTAAGGAGTCACAAGCAAGTGGCATACAAAAGAACTGCAACCCCTCGAGACAACAAATTACAGCCAGTGTGGTTTTGATACTCCACAAACACTTAAGGAGACCAATATCAACACAAATGTGTGTGTTTGTGTGTGTGTGTTTGTGTGTGTGTGTGTTGTTATTCAACTTGTTACTTAAATTGTTCATGTATGTGTTTTTATTTTTATGAAAGGCGTGCCTTAGTGCGCCACTTTTATAGCTTTTATTACATCGACTCTATGTTAACTAAATATGCTGCAGCTCATGTAGAATTAATCGTAAGTAAGTAATTTTTAAACAGGAACTAAGTTGCCAAAAGTACAATTAACTTTGGCATCCGGTAAACCGTCACAGCTGGTATTAGCGAACTGCAAAAGAATGTTGAGCAAATATAAAAACTGATATCAAACAGTAATAAGGAAACTATTTCATATTGAGCCAAATTGCGCACTACAGATTCCATGTAAATCGCCTGCAGGAGTCGAGATGCAATTTAAAGTACCTTAAATAAGAAAAAGGAACTTTGTTCTTAAAAAAAACTCTCTAAAAAATTCAATATGACAGTTTTACTTGTTTTTTTTTCTATTTTTTCACTCCAAATGATTTGAAGCTTCTCACTGAATTTTTTATTTCATTTTTGGAACTTCCCTGCTTGTATGGTTTGATTTTTCATTCTACACTTTAATGGGTTCACTTGTGGATATACGTATGTATGTAAGCGTTTATTAGTTAGAGGATCCGGGAAAGCCCTTAACAACCAAAGCACAAGTTCTCATGCTTGCCTACTCGAACTTCTAGCATGAAACACGTTCTACACACACATACATGCATAAAACATTTTTATGCTGTAAATTATTTGTTATAAAATAAACATTTCAAAGGTTTTATTATAATTTTCTTCACCTCTATTGCGAAAACTCACTAACACTAAAGCATACACTTGTACATATGGATGTATGTCCTGATACCCTGCAAGCATATGGAAGTTAAAATGTTCAGCCGTTTACTAAAAAGTAACATTTTTGTCACTACTTAACGTAATTTGGCAAATCTTTCACGAATTCACCCTGAATTAACGAATGAGCCCATGATTGGAAAGTAAAAAAATGTAGGAAGCGACGCTTCCTAGTAAATGCTTCAAGGTAATTTATGAAAACCAAACACAATGAAAAAGTATTCCTCTTGGCCTTGTTAACTTATTATTTTATAAATGCAGTAACTGTGATTCACTGCTAAATTTGAAGGAAATTAAATCATGATGCTTGTTAGTAGTGTCGGAACTTATCCTTTCTAGTTGATCGATATGCGTAAAAGGTCAAGATTTTGTCGCTAGATCTGTCAAAGTCATATGTGTGATCGAAAAGTATGATAGTGTAGACGGAAAGTGAATCTGTGTGGCAGATTTCTTGACAGGTGAGTCCGATTTGCTACTGTTTCAAAAACCTTCAAAAAGTAATGTTTTATAAGCGATTAGAATTCCCTTTATTATTCGCATTTTTTCGTTTGATTGTGTTGGTTCGAAAAATTATTTTGTTAGGTTTTTAGTGTCTTTGATTATTAAATTGTTAAAAGAAGAAAGCAACTGCTAACCACTCTCTTTAAATCACCCGTTATCACATGAAGGATTCTATTATTGCACCTCAACAGGATCTAAAATTTATTATCCGTTATAATAAATCTCAAAGTTTCCGTCGAACCAAAGCGGTAAAAAATCACTACGTTTCGCTTTTAAACCACAGTAATTCGTGATCCAAAAAGGGAACTATTTACGCACTCTAGCAAGGACTAAAACGAATCGATAAATAGCCCGTTTTCTCCCTGATGAGTCTTTTCTTATAAGAAAGCGATATTATCTGCGACGATTTATAACATAATGACCATTTCGATGGAAAATGTTTTCAAAAATGATGTGACGGTAAATACTCGTATCTTGACTCTTTAGCAAAAATTAAACTAACAAAAAATTGAAGAATAAAGACAATATTCGCTTGTAAGACCGACGAATCTCTTTTTAAACATAAAGGATTTAAGGTGGGTAACGCATTTTCTTTTCATTATTGATTGTCTAGCGCAAACTTTTCTTTACAAAAGGAAACTGATGTATTTCAGAGATAAGATCTTTTTAGTACCCCAACATGTTTTAATCTTGTTTAGATTTTTTGTTAACGTTAAAATGTCCTTTACGTGCTCAGGTTGCGAATCATTTTGTTTTGTTCGTAGTCTTCATGTTTCATTTTGTAAGAATTTCAAAATTAGCTGGGAAATAATACAGGTCCTCACACACCTTTGCTGACCATTACTAATATTGTAGGAGGATATCGCAGCAGACTTCGTACTTTTTGGGTCCTCTGCTACTTTCCCGAATTAGGCCCATCAACAACCAGTCCGCAACTTAAAAGCCCGAGAGCTACTGATTCTGGTGGCGCTTACTAGCTGCTTCGCCAAACGTCAAAAATCCTTATCATACACTTTGGTGCCACGTACAAGCCACAGCGGTTTCACGCAATCACCACGAAAATTTACGTCTGCGGTGATGTGAGAAAAGAAGTTCAAGATAATTTCAAAGTTCTTGGTTTATGATTTGGGTCGGCTATTTTAATTCTAATGGGCACATGCGGCTCTAATTTGATTGAAAACTCATCCTAACAACGATAAAATAGGAAACAAATATTTTTGAAGCATTTCAAATAGAGGTGTGATCAGACCAGGCCAATAGTGTACGAAATAAGCGTAACCACCATATGAAAACTTTCTTTTATTTTAAACGAATATTGCTTCAGCTAGACAAATTTTTCATTAACCATAAGGAAAAGCAAACGAGCATTAATACTCGTAGATTGTTGAATTTTTATATGCGAAACATAAGGTTGAACTGTTTGTCCTATTAGACCATAACTTACCTTAGTTCATCAAATAATTTCATTACACTTATGTATGTTTTCCCCAACAAACACACACTCACACAACACACACACCTACATCTAAGATACGGAATAGAGGCTGGCGCAGATAATATTAATCAGTTTTATACAACTTCATTATGAAGTACGAACATATTTAGTTAAAATGAGGAGATTTGAATAACAAATGTTTGTGATTCAGACGTCTGCCTTATTTACGAACAAACCTGCACAGACGTTTTTGTTTATTTAAAATTCACAGAGATTTAAAATAAAGAGAAAGATAAGTTTGGTAAATATCTGCAAGAGGCAGAAGGGTTAATTTCAAGCAGAGAAAGAGATCATCTAAAATAAGCAGATATACAAAATGGCCCGCCTTGTGAATGCTCTGTACACAACTCTGCGGATGAATGTGTCCATGCACACAACGGCTTAAACATAAAGTTGTGTACATATGTATGTATGTATGTATGTATGTATGTATGTATGTGTGGAAACACATGAAAGCTTTCACGCCTAAACACATAAAAACTCAAGTGCATAGATGTGAGCTAATGATTCTTTCCTTAGTGATGGTCTCAAGAAATGTGTCCTTTTCTAAGCTTAAAATGTACTCTGTCCCAATTACGCCTTTAATAAGAATTTCTATTTTTGAAAATATTAAATATTTAACTCACAAATGTCAACATTTCACGTTCAATGAATTAAAAGCAATTCACAGATCACGAATATTTTGCTCTTCACCTAATTCAACACCCTGTGAATGAGCTGTTGGCTGCACCATTTGCACATTAGAAAGTTTTAAGCCATCCTCACACAAAACTTCTCAGGACGGCCACTTCATGTGCTTCTTTCATGCAGTCCATAAAACGCAGGTAAAAATGGTTGGATGCCTGTGAGATTGTTGAAATGGATTTTAAATAAAATTTACGTCTAAATTTGCCCCAGAGTAAATCGATTTAATTAAAATAATTTATGGAGTTCTCTCTGTGTGTGTGTTTGTGTGTGTGTGTGCATGTCCATTTTTAATAAACCGGTGTCACATTTCGAAATCTTCAATTCAAGGATGATTATTAATAACAGAACAATCGAAAACTTTGGAAACAAAACTCTGGCCAAAGTATTTTGTTCTCTGCTTAATTTTTTGTGTGTGAAATGAAGCGTGAAAATAGTTTTTCTTTTCTCAAAGTTAAACAATTGTTTTTTCTTTTCTTTTCTCATTTTGTAATACCACCAGCGTTAGGATCAGTTAAAACCTTCTATCCACTTTCACACAAATTTCTTTCATCTGGTTTTCATTTCTGAAAACTTTTTTCAATATCTTGACCAACAAAAAACGTTGAAAACGAATGGGCGAAGAAAATCGTAAGTTGCCAAACTGCAATATTTCATGAATGCATTCATACATTAAAGGATATAGCGTACGAATGGAAGGACAATAAATACGTGCAATAAATTCATTTTGTTCGGTTCTGACTGAGTAAGTGCGCTGGTAGATTTTTAAGAAATACTTAAACAAAACTTTAATAAATCATATCGCCACCAAAAACGCAAAAGGCGGGAGCAAAAACAAAAACCTGATTTTCATACACTTGATTGAATCGTATGATCCAACAAAATTCAGGTATTCATAATCTGAGAGATTGATTACTTGTTCTGTTCTGCCTATTCCGCTATGAGGAATTTTAATCGGCAAAGGGTTTTCGTATAATTTTATGTTGCTAACAAAATATCATGTAGGGAAGTGGCTAAATTGGTTACGGTAGCAGCTGTATCCAGGATAAACGTTCAAACCATTAAAGGGCATCGCATTATGCTTAACGATGTATTTCATTTCGTTCCATTCGATTATTCATTCGCCGCTCCGAATAATGGAAACATCGATAAAATAAAGAAAATTGCTTATCCGCCATCGCATTGATTCTGCTAAAGATATGATTTCTTTGGACCAAAATCGAGAATATGTTATTTATGACTTCGGCATATGAAAAGCATTTTAACGATTCGGGAAATTCTTCTAGTACAATGAGAAGTGCAGACAATTGATAAATCTTTAAAGGGAATACGAGTAAAATAAATACCACCCGATAATTGAGATGATTTTCTTTCATTTTATTTTTAAAAGGAAGAACTTCTTACTCTTTGCTTGTGTTGTGCTTCCACTGAGAAGTTTATAAAATAAAATGAAGGGCGGTTTATGTTTTATCTGACACATATTTATATGTAACTTAAAAATTTATTTTTATAAAAAAATTATTAATTGCTTTTTGCTTAATTGCCGGAATAAGTAAGTTTGCCTTAAGAACGTGACATTTAGTAAGAACTTTATTTCTTAAAGTTCATCCAAACCATTTGATTTGGAAAAAACTACAAAAACAAAATCCTTTATGGTTACACCGTATTTCTACTATTGGGAAAATTAATAATAATCTCAAAGCTATAATCTCACAACAATATCGATAATAAAAAAGTAAAAAAAAAGTGAAGACAATCACCAAACAATAATTGTCGATATTACACACGCTAAGAAGAAAGTAATCGCCTCAAATCCCTCAAAAATTCAAACAAAAAAAATTCTTTTTTTGGTTTAAAATTTTTCATAAAGTGGACAATAGGTCGTTATGAACAAATGCTCAATTATTAAAAAAGTGAAATGACCGACAATTAGTGGATAATCATTCGATTCCCCTCTTGGGCGATTACTCATTTACCCAGCCTCTTAAGTCTTATGCACCGGTTTCAATATTGACAAAGCCACTCTTAAAGCTGGCCTGCAGTTGCCCCCGCTTGCCGACTCTATTCACCTATTTGTGACTTACTTTTCTGCATGAAATTTGATAAATAATAGTATTACGGCTTCCCTTAAGTTTTTGCTGTCAACACGGTGTGCGAAAGGTCTTCCAATATACATTTGTCCTAATACACAATTTCAGAAGCACTTGGTGAAACGTCACTGCAATTGGAGCAGCAAGTGCAAAAGTGCCAAACGGACTGTGGAATGAAGGTGAATGATAAACACGTATTTTTCCATCACCTATTTCCAGGTTAATAAATAATGCTGGTGCATGATAAATTCCTTTGCTGTTGGCTAGATCTCTCCCCAACTTAAAAATAAATTTTATATTCATACGTTTTTCCAAATACTTACACATGTTCTTAATTAAAATGTCACCCTTTCCCACTTATTTAAGTTTAAAATTTTAACATGGTGCGCATATATTTGTTTTAGAACCTGTGATTTGCACTCATACGGTCATCCGCAGCAATATTTGATGAAATAAGCGTAACCACTATTTTTGCAAGTGTTTATGCAACACTACATGCCACATACATACATATGTATATGACAACTTACATGAAATAAAACTTATAACAATTGATGATAAGTGGAGACTTGTCTAACTTAATGAATATTTGCGTCACCAGCTGGTCAGGCACAAGGCTACGGCTTGCCGCAAGCGTGTGCTCTGTCAGCAGTTATTGTTTAGAACTTCTGGTGGTGGCAGCCGGCAACAGAATCCTGTTTTTGTTAGTAGTATGACTAAATATATCGAGCACTTTCGTATCAAAATCCCTAATCCACGGTGGCACAACAAGCGTCAAGGATGCGTAGTCAAAGGGGTGCTTGATCTTTAGTAAGCGAACTCTGGATACCAGTCAATTTTCAGTTTTAATACAGGATTAACCGTGCATATGGAGCTCTGTGGGGGTAGACTCGTGGGAATTATATAAATTCTCTGAATGAACCTCTGATTTAATTGGCCAAGGAAGCAATCTGGACGAAGTGGCCAAGAACGGTTCCGTGATAGTCAAGAATGCTGCGCGGGACCGTGAGATTCCGATAGCGATAATTAATTAAGTCCGTGGAGCGCTTAATCTCTGTAGAAACTCAGGTGTTTATTGTCCAGTGGAGGAATTCTGAACAAATGGACAAGAAATCCTCGCAAGGAGTGGTCGGGTTAGTCTCCTTAGGGAAAGGCTGAGATGGTAGCGCACATTGTGTGCGAGTGTCCAGCACTGACTAGCTTAAGGCCTGGGCTCACAAGCAGACTCTTCTCGACAGTTACCAGTCGACGGTTAAGAGTAAATGCTAAGGTTAGCACGAGACTCAGTGAAAGTAAATCAATTGATGGAAAGAAAGAGGTCGAAAAGGGACTTATACAGGGAGCGATCTGATTCGATATCCCCCCAAACATATAATGAATATTTGTCGAATCCAAAATATAGCATACATTGCTTAGTGGTTACTTTTATTTCATCAAATATTTGCCTTGTCTGGCCGTATCTTTGGCTTACGATTAAAACGATATGATAAATGTTAAAAACCAAAAAAATGATGTTTAAAACTTATTTGCTGCAGAACTTTTTATTATTTTAATACGAATGAAAGCACTCACATACGAGTATGGAAAGCAGTTTTTAGTAAAACATTTTTTAATATACAGACGAAAGCATATGAGAAATTCAGGTATCTGCTAACAATATGATGCAACCGCAAACCCAGACATAACCGAACACCAATCACATGTGAAATGTAAAAACAAATTCATGACCGTTTCGCAGCACAAACCCCAGTTGCACTTGTACATTTCACAAGTTACACACAGCAGAATATTATTTTTTCAAGAACTTGGAATAATTCACACTCGAATACATTTTTGTACAGTCGAGGATGAAATTCAAAACTAACAAATGAGAAAATGCAACCTTTAAACTGTTGTGCATCATGTGGTTAGAATTTAGAATTAAATTCATGTCTTGTCGCCGCAAGTTCCCCAAAATAACTCATTAATCTGTTATGACTGAGTAAAAGGGTTGCTTTACATGTGACTGAAAGTGTGTGTAAATATTTTTGCTAATTAATTATGCGAATACTTTGTCACCGAATACGGCGAATTGTGGTGTAAATCTTGTGGCCAAATGAATGAGTTTCCTCTAATAACGAGACTTGGTTCTTTTTTTATTCGAAAGGAAATTTTCTTCCACCACTCAAACATTCGCTGCGGCTTTGAACGGTAGCTTGGATCTGAGTGTCAAGATTGTCACTGCCCCTACCGCACAGACCCGGCTGAATGTGTCCGATGGATTTGATTTTCTTGACGGCTTCATGAGCCAAGGCTTAAAGATAATCCTGCAGAAAAAGTCAGTTAGAGAGTATAATTACTCTCCTTTCAACACTTAAACTCTGATGATTTCGGTTTTTATATACCTAACTAAGAGATGTACACTGTAAGAAAATATGTGTGTCGTTTCTAAGTTCACTATGATATCACACTACACTGCGGCATAAAGATATTTGCAACGAATTTTCATCATCCTGTGTCAAAGAGGCTTCCATCAATTATTGGGATGCTTCTACTACAGCTATGTTCGTAATCCACGCGGATACCCCAATTATAGAGCTAAATAAGTGAAATTTTGCTGAGGGATACTTTCGAATTGAGAAATTACAATGGAGCTATTAACTCGTGTTCAGCTTAAGTCGACTTTAGCACTTATTCCTTATTGCTACAGTATTATTAATTCGATAACAACACTTATATAAAGTCTATATGTAAAAAAATTATATCCTTGAATTATATCCTTGAATTATTTTCATTAGTGACGAAAAAAAGAACGTTTTTCAATCGGTTAAAGAGATAGAGAAATGTGAACATTTTCCTGGAACAATTGGAGTAAGAAATCTTGCTGGAATTTGGGGGAAACCCTCCCTGCAGATAAATTTATTTATATTTCAGCATTTTCACAGTTTGTTAAGTATTCGCCTGATACTCTCACACTTTCTTTCTACTTGAGGCTTGGAGAAATGCTGTCATCACCTGCTGTCACCACCTGCTTTTCAACCGTTCTTCAGAGGTATTCACTGCATTGCAACACTAATAACCACTTTATGACACTAAGACTTATAATGTGCCTTCGTGGATAGACCCATTTTTAAATACTGGAGCGAACATTTCTTGCTCGAAACAAAACTTTTAACAGAAGTAAAAGAGAAAATATTTAAGTATTTGAAAAAATATGACTGAATTTAACTGAAGATGAGCATGTACACAGATACAGCTGATTCTATTTCGATACTTCTGCTGTTTCTCCAGTCTGTTTTTACTAATATTTTTCTCAATTTGCTATTTTACATTGTCAGGGAATGATTTAGAGTTGAATAGAAAGAAGTGTAATTTATTTATTTGTCAATTTTATTTAATTAAAAGATTTAAACAAGAAACGTAAAAAGAGGACCCAAATCGAATGTTGATTTGGAAAAAGACGTAGAAAGCAACTAATTGAACACCATTAGAAAATCTTCGCACCTGGGAAAGCAGCTAACAAGTCAGAGAATTTATATTAATAAGCTGACAAATATGAAATAAAATATCGTTGACGTAACTGCAAACATAAAGTTACTCGCATAATACAAGGAAAATAAATATAAATCATTAGCAGTTTTTTATCATTCTCATTTCAGTCTCTGGAGGTTTCTTCATGTGTGAAAAAAGAAACTTAACTGCGAGGAAAAATAAAAATAAATAAATTTATTAGGAAATATTATGCAATGAGAGAATCATTAAGTGAAAGTGGTTGTACAAAAGTAAGAAGAAAACATTTATTTTCTTTTCATAAAGCCTTCGAGCATTCGAGCCTGGAAACAGAAATGTTTGAGCACAGATTAGAGGATGAAGTTTGTGATTTCTCCTTCCTTCCAGTCATATTCGAATGCGCAGCAAGGCCACACAGGCGTTTGTGGGGGGGAAGGGAAAATATTAATATGATGTCACCTGGGCGCTTATAATACGGAACAGAAGAACTACTCAAGTCCTTATAGACATTTATGTCACCATGATTTATTAACTTTATTAGTAGCACACACATGGCGAATGGCGGCAAAACGAATTCATTAACGAACGTTCTCTCTAGCAGAATCATTTGCTTTACGTTCTGAAACTCAGGTACGCGATAATCAGTGATTTTTGTCACATTGATAGTCAGGTCTAAGAGGATGTAAGTGGATGAACGGCGGCGGGGGTAACACGTGTGATTTCTTTTAAAAGAACCATTAACATTATTTGGTTTGTTTACATTTATATTTGCTGGCTTTTCAACTTTGACGTTTAATTTTTCTTTCGTTTCTCGTTAAACACTTTTTGCTGGCAGCGATTGTCGTTTGTCTGCCTTTGCAATTTTCGCAAAAGTTTGTTTCTTAATGATGAGTTGTTGCACAACTTTTTCGTTTTTCTGTGAAAGATTTTTCCTCCTTTTTCCAATTTGTTTGAAAGCTTATTTCCGGTTTCATGAATCTGTAAAGTTGATGCACGTGTATGTGTCTTGTTTATTTTCAAATCACCAGCTTCAAATGAGATTTCTTTTATTCATAAACTCATAAACTGTTTACCAATGTAGGCAAGAATACGGTTGATATTTGCATGATTTCGTTAAGTTTATTATCAGCTTCGTTAGAGTAAATTTTGTAAATCCCTAAAGTTTGCTGAGTAAAATATTCATACGTTTACTTTTTAATTTAAAAATTTGTTATTGGAAAAACATTATTTAAAAAAAAAGTTCATTTCATTTTCAAGGAAAACCGATTATAACACAATAGCAAATCTTTAACACAACAGCACTTGAAGCTTTAGAAACTTCAGTCGCCAAACTGTAAATGGGAAATATTCATTAAGAGTAACCGTTTGTCCCCCATCTTAAAAAAAAAAGTAAATCGAAAGCGGTTATGCTAAAACAACCCCCTCCCCCTCTTAAATAGTGTTAATCATAAGTAATTGGGAAAAATATATAGAATATATTTTAGTGTTAGTCATCAAGTATCATTAGTTACTTTTAATCATTTTACACTGCCATTCACTTGAGCATGTTCAAACCAAACTTATATAAACGACTTACGAAAACAAAAGCATTTCAATAAAAATAATTTTTAGTTATTTAGCAAGGAAACAAATCTGCTATAAGCTGCTTCAAGGGGAGGAAAGTTCACAGTGCCACCAACACCACATTGTACATTAAGGTGATGCCGATTTGAAAAAGGATAAGAAAATGGATTTTAAAATTTGCACTTTTTTACGTCTTTTTGTACTTAATGCCACAATATACCATATGCCACAATATGCCTGCTTAAGGAATTTGAGGAATTGTTTTCTATTAATACAAGTCCGGCGTTACCAGCAGTCGACATACTGACCCACATCAAGACTATATCACCTCCATAATTGCCTGTGGCCAGATTTAGTTCGCTTGTAGTGCAATACTCCCCTGCCCCTAGACTAAAACAAATCAAACCGATCGATATATACAGAGTTAGGTCTCGTTATAGAATAACAATTTGTTTTTCGAGGCTTTTGACGTCTTCAACGGCTCTAGGAAAACAAACAAACATGATCGTGCTGAGGTCACGGTGTCTGTCGGCTGCTGATTTCGTCAAACTCGAAGATATGTGAAACATGATTTTAAAACAAAATTTGTTTTTAAGTGATCGTACTTTCAATAGGTCTTTGATCATTTAACATACAGCAGTGCGCTCACTGATCTACACTATTCATCTTACACATCTGCAATTCCTTCTCAATGCCCCGCTCGTAATATAAATAACCATTTGTGCTATTTGTTAGAACTAAAACATAAACAAAGACCAATTATGTTAAAAAAATATTAGACTCTGATGATAGAGGGTTCTTAAATTTAACGGAAAACAAAGCAATAATAAATCCCCATCTAAACAAATATAATTTAAAATGTTTACAATAATCAAAAAGGCCATGAGAGTTCACTAGAGATCAAACTATCACTCATTACTGCAATTACTTAATTTTGTGCTTGGCCTTTCGAACATTCAAGAAACAAAGTGACAATGACCTTTTTCCATGGGTGCATTTAACCGTTTACGCAGTTTTTTCATGACTTCAGAAATCGAAAGCGGGATTTTTTAAATTTGGAAATAAATTTGCTTCTACCAGGACCAAAGTGATATTTTAACGTTTTACATAGAGGAATACATTTTTTTCGCTTCCTGAATTAAGGTACAGTCGCATTTTGGGCTCAAGTAGGAAGCGATTTCTGTCCCTAAGTTTATTTAGTACCAGATTTTTTCAGTTTCAAGCCTTTAAATTAAAAGCGAATTTGATGAAAATTTTTCTATTCGCAGCTGGTCAAATCTAAGAGTAACTTTCTTTCAGGACAGAATAGTCTCCACACAGCGCTTTCGACCAAGCCCTTTTTCATTATTTTTTCAACGTCCTACTCAAACATAAATATAATGTGAAAAAATTATATCGCAACATTTAACAAAAGAATATAAAAAAAATTCTCTTCCCATCTAAATTTGTATTATTTTCATATACAACAACAAAAACCAGAAATTTATATTTAGAAGAAGGGGAGGAGCGCTAATAAAAATCCACTTCAAGTTTTACCTTTAACTTGTAATTTCACTTGATCAGCGCGATGTTAAACTTCAGTTTACTTTTTGTAGAAATCGTTGCAGGAGAGCGGAGCTTTTTAAAATGAATTACTAAAAGTCATTGGTTTTGTTTTATAATTTTAAAGTCGCCCAACTTAAAAAATGGGTTCCATTGGTTATGCGTGTGTAGGCCACATTACAAGTATCTCTTAACACGCTTACGGGGAAGTAAGCGAGAAGAGAAGAATCTATTATTCACACAATAAAAGAACATATTGCAGCATTAAAAAGTTACATTTTTATTAGATTTGAATTGAATTTGCAATTTTATACTTTAGAGATGAGTAGTGCTTTAGCCCCCAAACATCAGCGCTTAAGTGAAGTGAAATATTTGTTTAAGTCAACAATTCTCTGGGGATTATTTCGAGGAGTCTGCTAATATGTGAGAAATATTAGTTTCACTTCAGACCATCTTGCCCTCACTCCCATAGGAGGGGAAACAACTAATGCAAATACGAATACAACTAAATATGCATAAGAATCCTTACAGAAATACTAAGACGCCTAAGATGAAATATAAAAGTAAAACAAATAAAATTTTCCAAGTTAAATAAATACTCGTAATGGGAACATTTGCTCACAAACGCAATTACATCTCTGCAGCTACCCGTCTATTAGGTTCATTTTGAAATTGAATATTTAAGGACTTTTATTTGCAAAGTCATCGTGCCACTTCCTCTTCCTGCTGCTGTGCTACTTCAGTTTTCTTCTCATTTCTCCTCAGAATGCCAATAAAAAGTTGCTTATCTCTGATGAGCCGAGTAAAGCTAATGTTATGGGTTCAAAGAAGTGGGGTTCACAATAACAAAGAAAATATAAAATAAATAAAAACAAACACACTCGCATTTACGTTTAAGTACTTCAACGTACGTACGTGTGTATGTCACATGTAAGTATGTCAGAGTGTTTGGGCGTACGAGTATGAATGAATTTGGTGGACAATTTAACAATATGCTAAATGCAATATTAAGCTATGCTGTCTCTCTCTCTCTCTCTCTCTCTCTCTGTATGCTAAATGTCTCTGAAGGCCCTCCATTAAGTGTGGTTGAGTTTATCGACAAATAAAGTAATGAAAGTGGCCAAATCACAATAAAGGCCCAAAAAGATAAAAAGAAATCTCTTGTTTTGGAATCGAGGATAAATTTAATACCCTCTCTTTCTTCATTCACATATATCTCCTTTCTCTTGGCCTCTTTTGTTTGACATTTATTTGGACAGTAAAAATGTTTATTGTCGTCCTTCTGTTTATGCGTTCGTAATTGTGTTTGCACTTAAGTGCTGTTGTCGCAGCAGTGAAAGACTTTCTTGGGCTTCAATATTGTCTTCGTTTTGGTTCTGTTAGAGGCGAATGTTTTTCCAAATTCTTTCTGCCCATCTTTAAAGAGGTGTGTATGCATGTGAGGTGTTATCATTGATTTGTATTGCTACAATGGCCTGAGTATAAACAACGTTAGTATTTAAATTTTTAGCGTTAAAGTGATTACATTGATTTTCTTCTCCTAAATTGCAAGTCAGCGGCGTGTTTGTGTTTTCCTTGTTTCAGGAGATAAAACTGAAGGGGTTTTTTTAAGTGTTGCATTTGACACAAAAGATATCTATTATAAAATGCGTCCAATACTCAATTAATGGAGGTTCCGCATGCCCATTTAAAGATTCATAGAAACTGAAATTAAAAATAAAAACTAAAACTTAAAAATGTTTGAATGGGTTCCAAAAAAGTGTATGATTCAAAATTATCGACAAATTCCAAAGTATTTCTGCGAGCGTTTTTATTTTGTGCATTTGTAAATTTAATTAAAGCTTTAACGCGAGTTTCTTGAAACAAAGGAGCCAGTTTGATACTTTCGTAAGATCTGTCGGCTCTTCAAATAAGAAAATATAATTTCTGAACCGTGAGTTACGTGTTCTTGTCTGGTATAATCATCATTACAATTGTTTCTTTCATATACCTTCAACATAAGATCAAAAACAATTCTTGCTTCGACTGAAAATTTTAAAATTTCGAGGTAAAACACTCTTGTTGCTCAAGTACGATATAATAAAAATCTAGGGAGTCAGCTGCAACGTAATTTTGACTTAATAACTTCACATATTTGGAGTTTGAGTTAGTTATTCGATTAAGCAGCCAATTGTACACCACTGTGCTTTCAAGCAGCAATAACCACGCTAAATGACTTTTTTTGCGGGATGCCCAACAATAAAGTAGCAACTACTTTCAAATCTCATGTAAATTTATTCAAAAACAAGTATAATAGAATTGTAAAGTAGGTTTCTTTAATAGCAAAGTATACAGGTATTTAAAACAGTTTCTTCTTCAGCAAGAAAATGCAGATTTTCACATTTGTAAGCAGGCGAATACGTGTATTTAGTAAATTGACGTGCCCCAATCAAGGTCAAAGTTCTCGATTAGAAATGAAATAAATAACTGCCGCGTTCAATATAAATTAAAATAAAATGAAAGTGTTGTGTCGGTAAGCTTTTTAATTAAATGATTCTTGCATATATTTCGCATAGTTCATAATCAAGTACCCATGGACTCACACACATACACACACACACGAAAACACTAAGAACAGAAGTTTGTGATATATTGTCTAAAACAAGTATTTGTTAAACCTTAAACCTTCATCAAAATAACAAAAACAATGTTGTTGACATCAACAACAACAACAACAAAACCTTCAACATAAACTAATTTTTCCTTTATGCTACACACATACATATACATATGTACATATGTATGTATGTACATGCAAAAACTTGTAAATAATATTTTAACATTTAGTTTCATACGGAAATTCACAGAAACCAATATAACAATTCTTCATGTGTGCTGTGTGTGAGAGTGTGTGTGTGTGTGTGCGTGAGAGTGAATTTAAATTTAAAATTGAAATTTATTTCATTTCATTTGAATATCCAATTATTAAACATTAAATATTTATTATTATCTTTATTAAATTGTGTAATATTTGTTTCAAATAACATATTTCTTCTGCTTATTCTGGAAAAAGATCATCACGTCTGCACAAATAAGTACCAGAATATCCACGGACCTTTGAAATGAAAAACGACTCACATTTTATTTGAAAAACTTGCAGTTAATTGTTTCATCAATTTCAGTTGCTGTCGCAGGAAGCTGTGTGGAGTTGTAAGCATAACTTATTCTATTTAAAGTACTTGTGTGTAATTGGAGTCCAAACGTGTGTACAAAACAGAATTCAGTTTTTGTGTGTAAATAAGTTAATTATGTGTGTGTGTGTTAGTGTGTGTGTGTGTGTGTGTGTGTGCTCACATCCCATATAGTTCGTAAATTAAATCTACTTTCGCATATGCAGCATTTTATGCAAATCGTCTGTCTCTATTATTAAATCCGTTCGTGTTTGTCATTGTTTTCACAGCATTTCGGAATATCAATCATAAAAAATCTAAATGTCAATTGATAAGAATAAAACTACAATACACAACATTGTTGCAAATTATTTTGTTGTTTTCCCCATTGTCAGCTCTCGGGCACGTTTTATTGAAGTGTGTTATTGCACCACATGGAATTTGGTTGAGATACAGTGTGCAACTGTTTATTATACAATGGAGCGAATCGAATCGAAACCCAGGATGTATTGGGTGAGTGGGAGGATATTTTAGATTGTTTTATTGCAACAACACAACCAATTACATCAACACGAATAGCAACAAACTACCAGTGAAGAAAAACAAATACACATTTGTGTCTACATGCCACACACACACACACACATGCACACACATACTCGTACATCGGTTCATACATCGTACGGTACTAGACCACGTTTATTTTATGCACGTAAACGTACATGGTACTTTGTTTATTTATTTATAGGGTCTTTGTGTGTTTTCCTAGAAAAAGAGAATGAAAGAGAATCAATGAGTAACTGCATGTGAGTTGTTTGCAGGCCTGGATAATTGACAATTTAAAATGTTACCATTTGTGAGAAAAATGAAATTGTATACGCAAGTGAGTGTTTTTGTATAAAGTCTTTATAGGAGGTTGGGAAAGGTTTGAAGTTTTATGGATGCAATTATATATGAGAATTAGAGTTTGGCTTATGCTGATGAAACTAATGAATTTTCATACCTTTGAATTTCCATAGAAAACATAGAAAATATTAAATTTAATCTAAAATTCAATTATGAATCTAACTAATTTTTACATCCCTGGTACTTAGTGCTTCAAAGGATAAAATAAAGAAATAAGCTCGGTTGGTTTTGTGCCTTTTCGACTTTGATTTATTGTTGTGGTGAATGTTTTTGTGGTTTTTAGGCGGCACAGGCAATATCTACATGTGCGAACAACGTTGTCAAATCGTCAAATATACAGTTACACACACACACACACACCTACATATGCACAGCTACATGAAACTTCTAACTTTGGAATTTTCTATTAGCAAACAAACTGACTGGCTGACTGACATTTTGATAAAAAAAAAAAAGAAAACAGCACATGAACATATGTAAATATTTACAGTTCGGGAACATTCGCGCACAAAACAAATGCTGACCTTTTGCTAGTAAATTAAAACTAAATAAACACGCACTCACGCAGCAATAGGTCGCAGCTATGAATCATAAAAAACAAACTGTTAATCAAATACAACAGCAGCATTTAATTTCAAAAATTTGTACAGAAAACATTAGAAAAATCTACTGTCTTCGCAAGTGGATAAGGACGTCAATAGTGAATTGTGAGTAATTCATTCCTATGCGCGTTTCAGTTTCAGCAAAGGTGCTAAAAATTTAATTTTTCAGAAGGAATTTCTTTGTTACTTAGTAACTCAGTAAATCCTTTCAAGTATCCATCACTATGGGCACAAAGAAAAAGTATGGTTGTGGTTGGTCACGGCTTTATTTTTATTACAACATATTGTTGTGGCAAACATATCGCGTGGTTTTTTTACAGGTGTAGAACTCTAAGTTGGCAATTCCGATTGATATGAGCGCCATTTTGTCAGCTGTTATTTGTTCTGCGTTAAGTTTGGTTTGCCGTTTCCTCATGAATAGATTGACACCTGAACAACGACTGAAAATATTGCGGAATGTTTACAAGAAACTCAACTTGAACTTCACAAGCGATCAAGGTCACTTTTGTTTGAATGGTTACTTCTAAAACAAAATTCAGTTTAATGTAGAATTTTGGAGCGAATTTCCGTCATCCCTTGTCAAGTTTGGTTTGGAGACAAACCGGTTTCGGCTATGTGCCGTCTTCAGTGTCATTTTTCGTTCAGTTTAAACTTTATTTGAAAACATTTCGAACATGACTTTAATTGCGATAAAGAAGTTTTTGTTTACATTTAATCAATATAATGAACAATAAAATTTCTACTTGAATTTCATAAGTGTTCTTAACACACATAAAATGTGTAAATTTCTTCTGGTGTTTCATTACGGTATGAGGGTGCTGTGGCTTAAGTGCGTAGCGCTTTGACTATTAAGAATTCGGTGGCTTTAATTGCCTTTGTGTGTAACTCAGTCTCTGCCAATCAGTAACGTAAATTTTTGGTTTTCCTATCGTTTTAAGAGGACTATGATATTATTACCTACAACAATAATATGATTATAATTCAATCATAATTTCAGAATTTTTGAGAAGAAAGCCATGTCAACAATTAAATTAAAAATAATTAAAAATGAATAGAAATAATTTTCTTTTGGCAGGTTAGAATAGAATTTTGTGGGTAATTTTGACTGAATTTATTTTCTCTAACCGCGTGAGTTGGCACATATTCGATTCCAACAAATTCACCGGTGAACACAAAGCTACTTTCGCTATGTGTTTCTTTACACCTCTACTCGACTTCGTTACAATTAAAACAACTTTTCATTTAAACTTACCTTAAGTATGTGAATGAGTGAAGAACAGTTGGTGTTTTGTTTAAAACGTTAGCATTAATTTAGGAATCTGCAAGAGATTTAAAAAAGAAATTAAAAATACAATGGCAAGAGAACAGAAATTAATTGTCCATCAACGAGATTTATTAATTTATTTATTATTCATTTTGAATTTTTTAACATAAATTAGGAGAGCGAAAACAAATCGATTCACATTAGAAACAAGTAACTGTATGAAATATTAAACAATGTAAACGATGTTTATATTTGGCCCTCGCGTTGTACTTGAGCAATTGGAAGGAGGAAATTTTAATGTAAGAACATTAATTAACATTCCGATCCATTGAATTGAGCTCCAAGCTCCCCTCACTCAAAAAAGAGTAATTTGTGTCATGCACAGTCATGTTATTATGTTTAGCATTATCAGTATTGTGTAAAAAGTTTACGTTTTAAGCTGCATACATTCCATTCCGGTCGGTTAGACACACTTTTTTGTTTAATCAAATTCTTAAAATCATTAAATTGTTTAACTACGAACATTTCCGGAAAACGAACACTTGCATATCCTACACCAGGCTTAACCAGTAGCCTGTGCTTTGAAGTTGCCAGTTCAACTATTTTTAAGACCTATTCCATTTTTTTTTACAAATTTGAAAAATTTTTTGAAAGCAAAATGCAAACCGGAAAAAAATTCGAGTTTCAAATTGCACAAAACTTTATAATTAAATTAATTGGACAGAAACTTTACGCAAAATGTATCCTTTTGGGGTTAAAAATTCCTTTAAAGAAATTAAATTAAACATTATTCATCATGTTTAAAATGAATTATATTCAATGACGAAAGCTTTCGACACACAGCGGGACCAGCATGAAGTCGAAAGATGAATTTTGCATAGAAGAAATCGAGGCAAGACTGAAATGCTTAATTCTTAGCTGTGCACTCGATGCCTTGGCAACACTGATTGTGATAGTAAGGGAAAACCGGAAAGTTTTCTCCATGTGAAATCAATGAAGTTAAAGAAGCCAGGTAACAAATGAAGACTGCAGAGTAAATCTTTTAAGAAACGCGATTCCGTGCAACTTCCACATTTACTTAATAGTTTTGAGCACTAACGAAGTGTGTGTTAAGACGCATAAGCGCAACATACGTTGTTGTTGCTGATTATTTTTGAAATTAAATAATTTATTTCATATTAAATGTTACAGTACACATTTTACTACGGAGCATAGCGACGAATCCTATCTCTTGTTGAATGAGACAGATCATAATTGTTGGCGTAATCCCGCACCTTTGACCCCCAGACTGGATAGCAGACTAATAACTAGCCTACCGAGGCACCTTAAAGAAATTTAAAACTTTTCAGGTTACAAGAAATATGAGCATTAGCTATTCACATTTTTTAAATAGGCTTAGGTTGATCCAATAGCATAAGCTTATTCTAATGGAAACTTGTTCTAATAGGAACTTGTTCTAATGCGAACCGATCTTGACATAACTCCAATCCAAAATGTTTTATTAAGGAATATATTTTATCTCAGGGAAAATTGTCTGAATAGCTAAAATTATTTAAAACTTCGGACGAAGATTTTCATATTTTTTGCGGCTTTTATTATTTCAAACGGCTGAATGTGCTATAATTTTGATCATCCCAGTACTTTAAGTCAAATTCAGCTGTTATGATGGCGGCAATGTCTGTGCGGCAGCACCCACGTAATTTACTTCGTGTTAAGAGTACCAACAAAAACGTCTGCAGCAAAAACACCGACAGGTAGCAATATAAAATATAATAAACTAAAACCAATTATTAGGTTTTTAATCACCTGGCAAACAGCAATTACGAAGCAAATTTACTAATGGCAACTCATACAAATAAAAATGGCAATTTATTACCAACAGCAACAAAAAGGACAACAGGAACGGAGAATAAGAAATGCCGAAAAAAGCTCAACATCAACGTTTGTGTGAAGACGGAAACATTATGGGAGTTTTTCTTTAAACTTTTTGTTCGAAACTTAACGAACGAACAAAAGAACGTCTTGGCCAGAAGAAACGCTTTTATTCAAGTGTTTGTTTATTTGAGATTCTGTTTTTCCTGTCCACATTGGCGCACACAGGTGAATAATTTGTATCCAAATATATGTTTTGTTGTACCATAGTTACGTGTGTGCGTGCTAATGCCAGTGTAATGAAGCGTGCAAATGTAGAAATAACAAATTATTTATCATGATTCATTTGCTTGCCACAAAAAGCCCCCATAACCAAACTGTTGCAACTTTTATCACATTCACCTGTTCAAATGAATGCGTTGTGGGTTTTCCAGCACTACCTATCTTGTTTATGGCCGATAATTATATCACGTGATTTAAATTTCTTTCATTTGCCACTTAATTCCCACGTTTCGCCTTAAAATTGCTTTGTTGCGAACAACTTATGCATGTAAAGCGGCTAATTAAAATTAATTGTTAAAATTATTGCAACAATTTGACTATTAAAGATAACAAATTGCCAAGTATTAGAAGCCAAAAAGGAGTGCGCGAAGAAAGTAAAACCGAATCAAGATGATTTCTGGAGCAAAATATAAAACGCAGAGAGCTGCTCCGAACAGCTAACGGCCGGCCAAACCAAGCCGCCAATTCAATTTCGTAACCTCCGCCGCCGATATTATTAAGGCTCAAAATAAGCCGTCGATTGGTGTATTATGTAATTTCAATACACTTACGTTCTTTCGCGAACACGCTTACACTTTTCAAAATGGACCATGAACTTGCTTTCAATTCTTCTTTTAATTTGTGCTCCATTTTGATGATCAAGTTAAACAGCTGATCAGAATTATTGTAAATTCAAATTCGTGTTTGATTTTACAAATATTCTACCGCAATGAAATGATGAATACGACTAACAAAACTAAGGATGTGCTGCCATTGATAGAGCTACACCGATCCCATGAAGATCTATGGCATCTGAGTCTTTAGTCATATTTACGAAATGATTCAAAAAAAGCCCCATGAAGCAATTTCTGGTGACATAAAAATGTCTGAAGAAGACGTGAAGAAAGAAATAAAGTATATGAAGTCATTTATATCTTGTATCAATCTAAGTGAGGTTAGCGTTGAGAGTTCTTACCTTTGTTGACGGCAAATCTTGAAGGTGTAGCTGCGGTGTGTTATATGACAATTCAAAGGAACACACAGTAAAACGATTTCTTTTCATTCCTGACATAACATTATTGAGGTTGTTTTTCAATTCTAGAAGTATTGTATTGTATTTTTTTTGCGTTTAAATAAAATAATATTGACGGATGTAGCCGATTTTCTGTACGAGCTGATCCATCATCAGCTACAGAGGGCTACAGCCCCCTCCAAATATTCCCTACTTCGACACCGCCGCCGCTTACATCTGTCGGCGCGGAACAGGATTAATTTAATTTTACTCTCGGTATCAGCGGTGGCGCTGTCATGTCACAACTCTCTTGACAAATTGACAGAGCTTGTGGTATTGTCGAGTCAGGCCAGAATATTATTCGCCCTGACAAGAGAGGCCAGAATAAGAAGTGCTCTCTTACCACCGGGCCAGAATTTTATTCGCCCCGAAGAGAGAATCGGCTCATGTGCACTCGCTACGAATAGTGGCGATATCTTCTGTAAGCATCGGTTGGTATGAGAAGCTGACAAGAGTACCTGCGAAAGTGTCAATGGCCACCGAAGACCCATCGTATTTCATGTCGCACTGTACTTAGTAATTTAAGTTTATGAATAAAGATTATAACGTTATTGAAAACATTAAAACAAGCTGTCTCGGTTCACTCTTGGAAACAAACAAATATTTTCTTGTAACGAACCCTGGGACCCGCGAGCTCTACTCCACGAGACTGTGAAAACACGTTGTTACAAAATATATGTATTTAATAATGATTAGTCTACTTCAGTGCTTCTCTTTAAAAATCGATATCATAAGAATTTGTACCATCCATTGAATGCACGAGTGTGTAGATTAGTCAAACAATGGTCTGTGTTCAGGGAACGTGTAAGAAGAGGGCTTGCCTTGAGTTAAAAAATAATATCAGGAAAAGTGAAAATTGTTAGATCTAGGCCGTATTATAACAACCACGTGCAGAGCAAGAATATTATATTGCGAGCGGTTTGATAAGAGACTGCTATGTCTATGAACTCGCTTTAGTTTGCTAAGCATTTCATTATGGAATACATGCATCAAAATATGGGTTCCGATCATGGAAATTAATCTTAAAGTACTTGCCATCCCCTCCTCCCCGCAGAAATTACAATAACTTGATTGGTTATCAATCTTTTTAAAAATAAATACAAATTTTTCCTTTTACCTTTTCCTGTTCATCTTTAGTTTTCCAACAGACACTTTAACTGACTCGAAGAAACCTAAATATCGAGCTTTTACAACATTATCATAGAAATGTTAATATGTGTAACACTGATACAGTTTATGAAGTCTAAGAAAATCTTCTTGTGCAACAAAGAAATATGCGAGTACAGCCAACTTAAGTTATTCAAAAATGTATTTATCAGTTGTATCACGTTTCTAGAATTTCACGGGCAAATTACTAATGTGAATGCTGAAGCCATAAAAAATGTTCATAGCCTCACTCACCTACATATTTACACTCTCTGGAAGATAACTTAAACGTGACTGACTGAACGTGTAAGGTAATAAAATAAGTGACTACACACACGTGTACAAATATAAGAAATTTACTTCCTTGTGTAATGCTTACAAGACTTTGGGAAAGGGAAACAGTTGCAAAGGAAAGGTATGAAATTTCACTGCCTTATTTGAGAAATGAAAAAATAAAAAACAGCCTAATAAGAAGGCAGGGGATTCTAAGGGCACAAGCAAGCTGCGTTATAAAAAATGTAAATCACGATACTTCAGAAAACTTTTTATCCTTTCTTATCTGAGTTGTCTTCATAACCATAAGCACTCTTCAATGTATGTATGTATATATGTGTGTGTTTGTGTAAATACTCCGGCAACAGACGGATGTAACTGCCGTCTATGGCCTCAAATGTAACAAATTTTTAGATAAACATGTATATCCCCCAAACAGGGGAACCTGGAAGTGGTCGGTAATAAATGATTCCGTCTAAGGTCCAAAGTTAGCTTATCTTGCCAGTCATAAATCGATCTTCAAAAGGCTTTCGTAGTTACATAAAACTGGCTGTAATTGTTGTTGTTCCATGACTAGAGTACCCCAGGCGACTCATGCCGATTTCCCTTTGGCTGTAGCTGCGCGATAGTCTTAATCGGGACTTGATTATCGTTAAAACCGCCCGTTTCTTTTGGGATTTCGAAGTATGGAGTTACCTTACAAAGAGTTTAACGTGTTCATAACCACTGATTTCTGCTAAAATACTTTTAAATATTGCGATGAGTTTTTTTTTGATCGGAAATTGTTCTTGGATTTTGAGAAGGCAGTTTGAAAAGTAAAAAAGAAATAAAAAAATAATGCTGGCCGGCTATGAGCGGTGTTGCGTTTAAATGCCAACTTTTATAGAAATGGCTTTCACATCCTGTACATGTGTGTTTGTTGATACTCGCACTGTTGCCATCTTTGAATGTGTGTGTGTGTGTGTGAGTATGTGTGTGTGTTTATTATGGCATATGAATGTTTTTTTATTTGTGCCTTAGTATAAAACTTAATTAAGTCTGATTGCTTAGATTGCTTATGTTAAACAGAAAAACATCTTTCTACTTTTTGCGGTTTATAAAAATAAAATGAGAAAAAAACGTGAATAAAGAACAAATCTCGAAAAGATAACTGACTGAATATTTTGAAGTAAACAAAAACATGACATGAGTCTGAGGCACAAAAAGCAAAAACGAAAAACATTTAAAATTACCACTTGTCTTTGATCGTAAATCATGATTTTAAGCTAAAGGCGACATGACTCCTGTCAAGTCAAATAGCTTTGCTAGCAAAAATTCCACTTGTAGGGATATTCTCTGAAGGCAAAACAACAGACTAGTAGTGTGTGTGTGTGTGTGTGTGTGCGAATAGTAATTGTGGCATCGGCAAGTGGGCAAAATTACAACCAACACAGCTCAGAATGAATGATTCAATTTAGTACTCGTAGCTGTAACAACAGCGCAGCAACAACCCCATTGTGTTCTTTTCTACTTTTCCCCTTTTATTTTGTTTTTTTTTTCTTTTTTTTTCCTTTTTTGACAAACGATATAAAGATATTAGTCACTATTCATAGTTTGCGAGCACTATTAATACCAACAAACAGCCAGCTAACAACCACCATCGTTTTGAAAGTTCACAGAGACAAATGAAAAATATTTGCTTCAAGAATTAAAGCGAAAAAACAAAATGCGATTTCAAATAAAAAAGGACAACAATGCAAGAGAAGGCATCAACAAAAAACAAAAAAAATAAAATCAAAACCATGACAAAAACTTGATAAAGAACCAACCAGATAAAAATTTGCCAATTTGACAAAAATTTAGGTCAACCGTGCTTTCGCATCAAGTTCAAGTCATTGAAACACCATTTTGGTTATGTGTAGTTACACATTTGTTGTTGCAAGTTATACAACGCCAACTAGCGCTCCCTTAAAATACGCGCAAAAAATTGAAGAAATCTTGTGTTTTGATTTGATATGATTTGATTTATTAAGAATAAAATAAACGACTGAAATAATGAAAAACTGATCCATTAAGAGAGAAGCCGGTGATGAGTTTTTGAAAAATGAATTAATCGTTCGAGTATTTGAATGGCAGACCTTTTTAAAGAATCTTTAATCATTTTCTCGTACTTAAATTTAAATCAAATAAGTCGCATTGTGTTAGTTAATCTCACATAAAGTCGAGGGAATTTCGCCTTTACGATTTGAGATGCTTCAGGTTTAAAAATCTTTTCAATTTAACAAAAAAAAACAAAAAATTTGTTTAAAAGCGCAAGATAAATTGGAAGGAGGAGGGCAAATACGCGGGAAAATTAACCGAATAAGGCGAAACACAGCGTTTTTACTTTTATTCATTTGTTGAAAAGGCGAGACGGCAAAAGCTTCTTCGGGCCATATGAAGCTTTCTATGACTGCGAAATAAATAGAAACCGGAAAAAATCGCAACGTTCAAATTCTAAACTGTATTTAAAAGAAACCCCAGTTAGAACTTTGGAAAATTTTCAGAGCGAACAAACAAAATCATGCGAATTACATGCGAAGTGAGACATTTATTAAAGGAGCGAAAATAAACAGCTGATCTTTTGAGGTTAACATGTCGATTGCGCTTCGCTCTGACTCATATGCACACTTGCTTAAAGTCCCTACGCACTATTATTAGACTGAGTAAAACAACTTGCCAATAATTCAAATAAAATTAAAAAGTATTATAGTTTATAATCAATTGAAATTTCACAGTCGGATGTCGCTGACCATTGTTGAGAGTTTTTATTTTATCGGACTGCATTTTTAAGATAGCAAAAATCCAACAAAAACCCAACCACTTGAATTATAGTGTGAAAGGGATTTTCACTTTTTGGAGGAAAATAATAAAAAAGGTGCAAAAATGAACAAATTTAAGGAACAAACATTTCTGCACAAAAGAGCACAAGAAAAACAAGTGTCGAAAATTCGCAGTCACCTCTTCGATCAACCAAAAAGTGATATTAGAGTTTACAAATCGTCTATCAGTCAAGCATATTTTTACAGTCAACGTAGGAGACATTTGAAGTTGGTTGGTAGGACACAATCAAGCAAAAGAGAAAATTAAAACTTTTACACTGCCCGATTTCCCTCCAATTTTTAACATTACAAAACTGTTTTAAGATTTTATGCATTTCTTGCGTTTACCCTCGTCTTATTGGTTTCTGAATAGGAACATTTTATGCCTCCCTTTATTCCGGTGGTTAACCTCTTTTATTGAAATTGCAAGTAGCAGCAGTTCCGCGTAATTTTTTTTATTGTCGCCAATAGCACTAGGACTGCACTTTTAGTTCAATTTATAACCAAATATTAGGGAACTAATGTACGAAGTGAAATGCAAAAACATATTTTTAGCAAATTTCATTCATTTACCACAAGGAAATGGCGACTATTCATTTCTTCTGCTTCGCGCACAAAAGTACAAAAGAACATGTTTTTTTTTTTGTTGTCTTGTTAAAATCGTAGGTCTTAGTTTTGGTTCGTTAGACGGCAAAAGCGAGCTTGCACGCCAAAAGAAAGCAATGAAAGGATGGGGGAGGAGTGGAAAGGATAAAAGAAATTCATATTATTGTTAAATAAATGTTATTTTTGTTGTTTCCGTCGTCAGTCTGCTGCTATGTCTCAGCATCAAATCACATCATATCGGATGGATCTCTCATATCACGAACCAACAACGACAACAAATTCGAAAACAATATGTTTTTCCATGTAAAAAGTTTTACTCTTTTCCCAGATCTTTTATTTTTCCGCCAGTAAAAGCATTTGAAGATAAAAATAATGGAAACAGAAATGAAAGCTAATTTCAATAAAAGTTTATTTCCAGCGCAAATTTTATTTTTCTGTTCAATGTCTTGGCTGCCATATGAATCTATTTAATAATAAAAAAAAAGGAATGTCTTTGTGTTGCTTCGTACTCTTGTGGTTGTGGTTGTACGTATTTCTGCTGTTTTTTCCATCAGCTCCCATTGATTCGGTTCGTTTTCATATTTTCTGTTTGTTTTGTGGATTTACAGCGCTTTTGTTTGCTTTGCGGGGGAAGTGGAAAAACTTTTATGCTAATTGAATAAATGTATTTACTAATTTAGTTAAACAACACAATTTATTGAAAATTGTATAAACAAATTGTTGGAGTAACGAACCAACCATTAAATATTTAATTTACATTCGTGTAAAGTTCGGTTTCTGTTGTTGCATTTTTTCCAGGAAATTTGAATTTTTTAAAAGTTTAAAATTATTCCATTAATATTCCTGTTGGCTGGGGTTGATTGCATGCTGAGGCTGTAATCTATGGCCTCTTAAAGTTGCAACCTTCGCGGCAAATTATGACTGCAGTAGACGCTAATGATCGTTTAAAAGCTAATGCATCTGCATAACTGCAACAGACGTATGTACATCAGAGGGTATGTTGGCTTGTTCAGCTACCATCACCAGCAGTTAAGATACCGAGAGAGAGGCTGTTGCAAATGATTACTTAAAGCATTTTTATCCACTTGCACACCGCAGTGTATACATACATACACACACATACACTACTATATATAAAAACATGAACCTTAACCGCACTCTATTATGGTGTTGCTGAACGTAACTCCCCCTCTCTTCGTTCCAACTAACTCCCGGGTTTAAATGTCAGAAACAATTTCACCTTTTATGCTAAAGTTTACATCGATTTTCTTTTAGTTTTCCCTTGAATGAATCCTTCGACAAAAGAAAAAAAACAAACGAAAAGAGTAAAAAAAATCGAATATAAAGAAGCAACGGCAGGCATCCCAGTAACTCAGTGATGCTGCTGCTTTCTCACACTCCGTATGCTAAGCGAGCAAACAGGCGAAAAGCAATTAAAATGACGGACGGACTGTACATTTTTAGAGTATTCTGCTCTAAAGCCACCAGCTGTTGCCTTGAATTTAGTTTAATAATAAAAACAGAATAGAAACTTTTCTCAACTAAGCTTCCGTCGAGGTGTTACCGCAAGGACTTTGCCTTTCTTCTTTCGAGTACATTTTCTTTTTTCTCCTAAATAGATGTTTAGTTTTAAACACTAATAACTCTGTGAGAATAACAGACATACACAGATACAGATGCAAATAACATCTACGCACACACACATGTGTATATAGCAGATAGAATAGAAGGAACATCTTAATGTTTTATTCTATAAAAATAGTAATTTTGCTAAACGAGTGAGTATGCGATAATTGCTCACTGATGCTTTACTCACCGCAAGCGATGTTCTTGTACTTTTGTTTCACTTTTTTTTTTAATATCTCTCTGTTTTATGTCTATGCGAGTATAAACAGTCTGGCAGGCAGTCATTTAGTCGAAGTCTTAAATTTGTGTTGTCGCTTTTTCTTAAACGCTCAAGTGTTTTTGCAATATGTAGTCACTTCATGGTTTTACATGTGTACTCGTATGTATGTGTGTAGATGTGCAGACACTCTATCTAATGCCATTCACACAACAGCAGATGCTAGCGGCAATTAAAAATACTTATACGCCACCACCTATTCACGTCACCATTTCACAGCACTAATTTGAACGGCAGTACCAGCAGCACCAGTAGCATCAGCTTGAGAAGAGACAAGAGCTCCACGACTACCGCAAATATCCGCTTCACTTTACACATCTTCATTACTTCAAGTTAGTTCTACAGCAGCTAAAAGGTGTAAGTGGTTCTACAGTCAACCTCTTGGTTTTCCACATTTCCGTTCATGCCATCCGTGAATGTCTGCATATCTTGAGGATGTGTGTGACTGTGTGCTCGTAAAATAGTGAAGATATTTTGACTCAATTTTCTAAGAAAATGTGAACATTTTTCTTGAAATTTAACTTTAGGTTTAATCGATGCTTTGGTTGCATGAATTTAAAAATTGAAAAAGATTTTTCGTTGCTGCATCATTAGCAGCAGATGGTTTGCTAATTTTAACGCTTAATGTGAGTGTGTCGATCCTTAATTAGTTTTGCTTAATTTAAGGTTTTACAATACATTCCAACTTAAATTACCGAGATTATTGACGATGTCTGTAGTAGGCTGTGAACCCTCAACCTACAGATTGACATAGAAGAATTGTATCGTTTGCCATGTCCATACATACTTACATATCTGAGGTGTGTACTTGGCTTTACTTTTCATTTCTTTTCTTTTGTTTTCCCTACCTTTTTACTCGTTTACTTATTGTGTTTTTGGTTCTATAATTTCTGTGTCATCGTAGGCGTTCTCAGTAACATTTCAATTTATTTGCCCATAAAGGGTGCAAATGATGAAGTTATTTTTGTAATAAAGCTGGCTTTATTTCAAATATAATTTTACAGTGATTGAAAACTTTTAAATTCGGTTGCTTGTGAACCGTGGATCGTGGCGGAGCTGAAGCATTTCTATCTAGTAGTTCAATAAGAAGTCTAAGAGTGGATTTGAATGTATACAAAATGTTCAATTATGTACATGCGGATTGCATTCCTTCGTAGTTAAGATTTTAAATCTGGTTTGATTCTGGGGTTAAGATTTTCCACACTAATATAGAAGGATATCAAGGACACTGCTGTTTAATGTTGTAGGCGTTTTGTAGTCAGCGATGTCATGAAGAAAGCTTTTTTGTTTACCGTATCAGAGAATCTTATTTATTTGTACTCCGGCAGCTGGATATTGTGTTCTCCTCTATCATGGTATCCTTGTAATTTTGGCTGATAAAACTTTAAAGCCTGAAGGAGGTGTTGTCATACTTTTCACAACTTGAGACAAGTCGGCATCACATTGGGCAGGTAATATTTATGTAGGCCTCTACCGACTTTTCTGCCAAATTTCGGCTGAAAACTTGGCATGCAGTTGTTACCAGACTTGAAATATCCAACAAAATAAATAGACTATTGCACTTCGCACACACTGGTTTAGGCCGCTGCATACAAACAGACACGTTTTATAAATGAAAAGGAGAGATTAAAACTTCACAAAATTTTCCTCGAAACCAAATAAAGTTTTTTGCATTTAATAATTCCAGCGGGGTGTTATTTTCTACTCCAGCAGTGTCTGGCGTACGATCACACACACACATTGCCCCAACTCTTACTTCTTATTAAACAATGTTGTCGTTCTTTGCATTTCCCGCTCAATGCTTTAACATTCCGTGGAGTATATTTGTCATGTCGAAATGAAGGTTGAAACTTTATTGTGAGTTTGTATTCATTCGGTTGGCCGCCAGTGTAAGATTTTTTTTGTTTTGCACTTTCAAATCTTTCTTTAAACATTCTCAAAGTATTATTTATTGCGTTTTCTTTGTTTCGTTTCATTCATTTAATTCTAGACGAGCGAGCATACTTGGAGCTACGTTAGACTTAAGTTGGACAAGCAATCGACAACGCACGTGTATGTGTGTGTGTACATTATTTATTTAGTCTCGCCTTAACTCGCTTTGTGAGTATGTGTGTGAGTTTTACATGTTTGCAAAGCAATTAAAATTGTTTGACACTCATGCCAACGAATAATAAATTAATAAATTCAAAACTAAAATAAAGTAAAAGGAAAAAACTAATCGTGTTGGTCTGTTGAATTTCTGCCGCATCGATTGTGATGCGAGTTCGATTGAGTGACGGATTGTGGCTGTAACCAACCACTTTGATATTTAAAATTTAAATAATTCTAAATTTTAAATAAAAATAATTATTTATTCGATGAGTAGAATTGAAGAGGCTGCGTACCGCCTACAGTACAACCAATTAATAAAATTTCATTTATTTCTCCGACAATATTATCGTTTAGCCGTCTCTACGGCAGAGATTGAATTTGAAGTGAAAGTAGTTGGTATCATTTTCATCTTCGTAAATTTATCTCCTGCTTCTAAAAATAGACAATGCGAATAATGGTGTAATTAAATTTAATTTGACGTTAAAATGTGACAAGTATTATTAAGCAGATATCAGTTATTGGAACCGTCAGGAGCGCTGACAGATTGCCTGAGTTCTATTCAATTTAACCACACTCTGTGTAGAAGTGACTGTTTTTTTATTTGCCTTTCTGGTGCCGTTGTTATCTAAAGTATTCTGTTTAAAGTATAATTTTTTTAACACATTTCGTTGCTTTTCCATCTTTTTTGTGTATCCGCTTTATTTTTTATGATCATGTGTGTTATTTTCTGACTAACTATGCAATTTTCCCATTTATATGCATGATAAATTTTATGAAAAATACACTGTTTTATGGGGTGACTAGATAGAAATGATAGGGGAATAAATTTTAATAAAACAATTGCGATGTGAGATTTTATATTGAGTTGGGCTTTATTTTAAAGCGACACTTGTGCTATTATGTATGGAATAGCACATCGATTAAATTACCATCTTGGCTACGCTGGTAGTGCTTGAGATGACTTATTTGCCAAACTCCGAATCAGTTAATCGGCGCTTAAAACCATATCTTATGGGCCTATTCGATACTGGCCACTACGGCGGCTTTATAGCAATCTCATTGAAATATCCATCAGTTTGGTAGCTCAAGGTCTAAAAATATGAACTTACTCTCAAACTTTAACACAGTAGACGAATCGCCTGCACGCTGAAGCCATGATGGCGACCGATCGCCTGGCGAAATTCACATGAAGTCTTCACAACACCGCTAGAATTCCGATATTTTTTAAGAATATTTACAAACTCAGCAGTCGTGAAACGATGTGTGATGAAATGGCAAAAGTTTGGCAACATCGGTAGTGTCGCCAACTTCCGAAATAGAGGTTTTGGAAAAAGTATCATAAACATCTGGTCACCCTGTATATCAACTTGCTGGTTGCTTTTACACATTTCGGATGGGAGCAAGAGAGTGTTTGTGACATGGACTAAAATAAATATTATTGTGCATAGAAATTTGATTAAACAAATACCAAAATACTCTCTTCTCTCTTCTAACCAACTATAATGGGGAATTTGACCAAAAACAAAATCAACAACAGAATTGTTAAATGAGTTTAAATTTTGTGAGAATAAAACCAAATATTTTGTCAGGAATTTTACCATGGAATTAAATGATATGCACAAATTTTCCATATTCCCACACATTGCGATATTGATAAATAAAAATGATGAAAGCCGTATCATGTGGATGGGAAACGCTTTGTGAGGAGAGAGGATGGGTAAGGAGATATTTTCCTAACACTTCATTTAATTGAACACGAAAGCGTATGATTGACAATCAGTTTAAATGTCGAAAAAAATATTTAAACAAATTTGAAATAACTGGAAATTCATCACTGCTCATCAGAATATTGATTCGAAATGTTTTCGATTAAAATATAAACAGTAACAGACATAATTCGGTGTCCAGTCGTAACGTTAAAATTAAATCAAATCAGAAATAATTTGTAAATTTGTACAAGCAAACAATTGTATATTGCAAAACCTGGAGGCCACAGAAAGTGTGAAAAAGGTTATCGGGAAAGTTTTTTCGCAAACTGTGAGAATATTTTTTTTCAGTGTATATTTTTCATTGTATCGTTTTTTTTTCTAAATTCCGTTCAAAGTAGTCATTGATATTTAAAAAAAAAGTAAATTATCCCAATTTAAAAGGAAATTATTTAATTTAAGAAACAATTCGTAACGAGGCCTCTGCACTTAAAGTTGTTCACTTAGGGTTTCTTCCCATATATAAAAGAGGCGAACAGATTGGCTTTTATTCCCATTCAAAAGCAGCTGTCGAAATCACAATAACTCTGACAGTCCAAATGATTGAGAATAACTGCAGGGACGTTGATGATTTTTAACTTATTTTTAGGTAAAATTTTCATTTCTTTTTATTTTAGATATTTTTTACCTTTTGGGATAATTTTTCAAAGTTGTTTTCGGTGGCTTTTCGTATGGGGATTTTGCATCCAGCCGACTTTAGATCCAAGAAAAATATGTTTCCCTTTTGCTTAAATAGAGCGCCTTCTGTCAAATTCTACAAGAATAGTACCCATCATAGTTGCCCGTTTATCCTCTTCAAGGCTAAATTTAGTCTCCTTTTTACACTTTTATGACTGTTTCAACTCGATGACATTTTCTAGCATTTTACAATTTTCGAAAAAGCCTAAATTCTTTTGGGTTAAGATTTGGATTCAAATATTAAGTCTGACGGTTTATTTAAATATAAATTTTTTACAACAAAAAATACACAAACTCTTGTAAATCATGTCTGGCTGATTGTTCTACGTATATTCAGGGCCACTTACGCCATATACGGAAATAAATAGAACTTTAATAACTTGCCATGGAAGTGTTGAGAATGAAGCAGCACTAATATTAACACATAAACAATGTGTTAACTCAGGGATCCTGTTAAATGCAGCCTGAAGAAGTCTTCCTGGTGAGAAATTGGTACTAAGATGTCAACTTGCATATGCAGGTTTTCCGCAATTCCAATTGAAATTTATATAACATTCGTTGGAGGCTTTAGACCTTGAAAAGCGGAGTTTCTAAGAAACCCTGATAAATTAGTTGCACCATCACTTGGTCAAGGGCGCCTGCAGCATATTTGCCACAACATGTTTATTGCTTCATACTCAGATGCATTTTATACAAACTTCGAATACATGTTTATTCCGTATAAAGTCAGTACCCAAGGAACAGACTGCAAATTTCAACCTGCCATTTAGAAATCAAATAACAATCATCCGCCCCATTGTTTTTCAAATCGACACGGTGGCATTCGAAACTCTTTCCTGATAAAACTTTTAAAACATTTTGCCATTCATTGTGATTAAATATTTCAGATTTTTCGTTTTTTTAATTTAATCATAATAAATTTTTTTGTAAAACACCATTGAAGCAACCATCATGTGGTCGCACCTTCGAGACACTGAAGCATCATCTATTTTCATTAAATACGACACAGAATAATGACTGTTACTAAACACTAAAAAATTATCTTTTGAATTAAAACTTTTTGTTAAACTGAAATACGAAATACTATCTGTCACACACACACACGCACGTATAATCAAGAAAACTTTTTCCAGCTGCATTAGAAAGAACGAAATTCAAAGTGAAGTAAATAAAATAAAACAACTAGAGTCCCATTGACTCGTTATAGAGAAAATGTAAAATAACAAAATTAAGCTAAAGAACAAAGTTACACAGATGGTGACGAAGAACGATGTTGGTGTTTGATATTGTTGCTGGTGCTGCTAACACTGCTGGTGCAACAATGATTTTTGTTGATGTTGCTGTACAATTGCAGATATAAATTCGATAATGCAAGACGAATGAAATAAAATCGAAAATTTCATGTTCATCGTCAGTACGGAGCTTATGAAATGTAAAACATTATCGACTAAACAGCTACAATTTAACGCTGAAGTGTTGCGGCTGGGGGTGGGTGGGATTTGTGCAACGTCATGCACATATACGATAAAAACAAACGTGAAGGTTTCCAAGAAAGAATTCGTAATAGCAAAGGCTTTGTTTGAGCAGGTTTACAAAGGCCCTGTAGTAAAATTAATTAAACATTCGAATATTTTAAGCTAGTTTTTCCCTAAATTGAAATAATTTTGACTCAAATGTCTACTGAAATCAGTACGAACAGTGGGGTCGATCGCACAAATGAGAAATTTAATGTGGTGATTTGATAGCAAAGTCATGTGAATTGAGACTTTTACTTGCAATGAAAATATACAAACAAACAACAATATACAAAAACTATTTTTGCAATTACAAAAAACTGATACGGTAGCAATTTTTGTGAACTTTGCGATCCAAGATAAACTCGTACACGGAAAATTATGCAAATATTGATATTTTTGAAATGGAACGTGGCAACGAGATGTCCAGTGACCTCCACGGCTTTTTAATAAATGTTTTGTAACGAAAATGCCATGAATTCAGAGCCGTATGGGAGGTGCCACGATCAGTGTTTCAATATCGGCTGTTTGTAGTTCGAGTTCACTGAAACAAAGCGTGCATTTTTGTCAACGTATAATGTTGGAGTTTAAAAAAGCCCACATTATCGAACAATGATTGGCGTATCTGTCATTGGCGTATTCTATCATTAATAACACAAGTGAATACTTATTTTGCGGCATAGAGTTTCTTAGGTAAATTACCTTTAGGTTTCACTAACGTGACCGTATGGACACTGAAATTATCTCTAAAGAAACTTGCAGTTGTCCTATTATTGTCAGCATACGGCAAACTTTTATCAAATTCTGAATCGACTTTAACAAAATATGGCTCGTTTCGTTTGAAACTTTATGTCTACAGGAAAAATGTAAGATTTTTGAGATTTCATATTTGTTTCCCCGATATTTCTCGAGGAAAACTTAAGGGCAATTTTGATGCGGATCTTCGAATTGTTTATACAGCCAAATAGAACAAACCGTTACCATGTTACACTAATATGTATCGCGCGACCTCCTCCACCTCAAAAGTACTAGTTTGTGGAAATTGAAACTCAATCCCACATGTAACCAAATAACTTTACGGCAAAAACTAGTGCTTCACTATCACCATCGCTCTCTTTGTAAGAGAATATCGAGTTGGCATTGTAGACGAACATGAAGATGTCGCACTTTGGTGCATTTCTTTTTAACTCTTTATTTCAGCACTTTGTTGGCATTTGAAATCACACTGAAGGCTTACTCTCGATTTTTCGTATTCCTCTCGTAACTCATCATGAAATGTATAAGTTTGTGCTCATTGCCTTACAGTAATGCCTTGTGGGATGCTCGTAAGCATTGTTTAAAAATGTACCTACAAATGGAAGAAATTTCTCATTTCCTGCTACAGGGTGTTACATTTATTAAGGCAAAATATACCTTGGGGTCGCTTCCAAAATCGGTTTTATTTTTTGCTGGGTAAAAAACAAACCCCACTTTTGAAAAGATTTTACATTTTTCAAAAATTCATTTCGCTGTGGTGATTTTGATGATTTACCACGACTTGGCGAATGGGGATAATAGATTTATTTGGAGAAGGAAGACAGACGCATTTATAAAAACATTTCAATAATTATTACGGAGAACATATCGGCCCTTTTGCGCGAACTAAAGCGAACTAAAGCCATTTACTGATCACCTTATAAAATGTAAATATTAAGGGTGCCTCGATAGTCGATTTAGTAGTGTGCTAGTCTATCAGTCTGTGGGTCGTGGCTTCAATTGCCACCAAATATTCGGAACTGTTTCACTACAACGAGTGAGAGTCTATGTTACTATGCACGGTAGTTTAAGTTAGAATATAATTTATAATTAATTATATTCCAACATTTAATAAATAAATAAATAAAATTAATATTAAATTAAGTTCAGTTTTAAGATATCGAAATATTTTCAATCACTATAAAACAACTTCTTGATTTAAAAATTGAATTGTATCATATGTGACAGTACTATTTATCTTGTATTAAAAAAAACTTCTCCTGTAAAATTGCGTTTTTGTGACACATGATAATTTTGAGCAAAACGCCCGATGGTCGATCGATATATATTTGCGAAAAACGAAAAATACTTTAAGGGTTATCAAAAATAGGTTTCAAAATTAAATTCAAATGTCGTTCTTAAACTATAAGAGATTGTTGTTAGTCCATAATCTTCCTGTTGACTTAACAAAAAGGCCATCGAAATCAGTCCTACTTGTAAAAGGCCATCGAACCACTAAAATAGGTTACCTCGTATTTTAACAACGTGACCAGAAATTAAGCTTTTGGAAACTTTAAGGCCTCCGCTACTATTCTTTTGGATATCATTTTGCAATCGGATCCATATTATTGCCATTGGCTCCATTAAAGCACGTGCTGACGTTAAGTTTTATTTTTTTATTTTTGTCACAAACTTTTTATTTTATTTATTTTGTATTCTTTTTGACTGAGATCAACACTTTGCTTTAAATTCAATACAGAGTCTCATGCTTCTAATCGTATTTAACATAGAACAAAAAACGCAAATGCATTGAATTTTTTACTCTTTGAACATTTTATTTTTCTGCGCTTAAAACTTTGGGCGAAACTAAAATGTTCAAGTCACGCAGACTACGTATGTATGCACTTATACAAATGTGCTACGGGTGTTAGATATTTTTATATTTGCTACAGCAACGGGGTGCTATAAATGCATTCTATTCTTTTATTTATTTTGTTTCGTCTTTTGAAAATGTGAAATTTTCAAGTTTTTTTCTCCTGTTTTACTCTGACATTTAATTCAATATAATATAAATTCTGTTTGTGCTATTTACTCAGTGAAAGAAGAAAAATAGAGCAAGAAAAGGCTAATTGCACGATTTTTCTCTGTTTTCTGTTTGCTCAAAACAAAAAAAGAAACATACAAAAGGATTCAAACAACATGTGGAGAACCCCCAAAAAAATGTCTTCATTGCAAATGAAATTTAAAGGGCACATTTTTTTTAGTTGCACTTTCTACATTTTGTACCCTGCATAAATGATTTTGTCTTTCCGTTTGCCATTTCTCCAAATAAATAAATAAATATTCTAGATTCTCTAAAAGAACACAGGTTCAATTCAAGGATCACTCACTTTGAATAATCTAACAGTGGCTTTAACGAATATTCGCTATGCAATTCGCGATATGTGCAACAAACGATTTATTCGTTCTTCATGTGGGAGCATTTATTAGCCGATTATTTACGTGTATTGTAGGGGTTTATCGTTTCGATAATTCTGTTCGTATTTTGAAATAAAAAAAATTCTAATTTCATCTAAGAAGTTTTTTTTAATTTTAAAACTACTACCATAAAAATTATATTGAAATTTATTAATTAAAGACCTTCACTCGTTGTAATGAAAAACATCCAGAGTCTTTGTGTGGAATCGAACCCACGACCATCAGACAATGACAGACTAGCACCCCACTAACTAGAGGGGCACCCGCCAGAACTTTAATTTTATTTCAAAAATTTACATTTTAAAAGAAAAGCTTGAATAAAATCACTCATTCATTCATTTAGAAATCACCAAAGACTCTGAAACTCATCAAAATCTTCCAAAAAGTCGAATGCTCGTCAAACACTCGTCCACTCCGATTAAATCGAAATAAAAAATTCAAAATCGTCAGCAATCGACAACATCGTACAACGTTGGTTTCTCATACTAGGGTGAAGGGAGCGTAAGATTCGGCATAGCTGTAGATATTTGTCTCTAGCTGATCTGGGAAAACTCTTGCTCGGCTTTTCGCTTTTTCTTGCAATAATTTAAATGTCGAAATTTGTAAATTTCTATTTTGCCAAGAACAAGAGCAGGAGTGATTTTTTTCTCGGAATTATTTACTACTTTTTGCACTTTGTACACTTGTGATCGCTATTATTACTGCTACATCAAGTCGTTAGCATAATTTTCTCTGCTAAACATTTCTACCAATTGCATCTGGGAGATTCATGTAGTTTTTTTTTCATTTCTCTGCACTCGGTTTCTGCTATTGTTTGCTACAAATTTGACCTAAAAATGGTTATCTTTACTTCGTTGTTATTGTTTTTGTTTCTGTATTTGTGGCATCAGAGTGAAGGCTGTAGTGCGGTAGTGCGGTGATATTAAAAAAATAATAACAACAACACGATGATGTCGTAAGTTTATATCTACAAC
This sequence comes from Phania funesta, assembly GCA_963932375.1. Classification (NCBI taxonomy): domain Eukaryota; kingdom Metazoa; phylum Arthropoda; class Insecta; order Diptera; family Tachinidae; genus Phania; species Phania funesta. The sequence continues at coordinate 621,991 of OZ010652.1, forward strand.
TCCTCTGTTTGTGTGTGTGTGTTGCTGTTGTGCTCGTATTGTAAGTGTCCGTCGCTCTAGAATTCTCGTAACTGTGATAAATTATCAAGTTGTAACTTCAGTGGCATACAAATTTATGTTTATCTTCTTGTTCTCAGCACCCCTTTTTGTAAATCTAAATGGAATTATTCGATGCTGCGTTATGCGAGCAGAACGCCGCAGTTTATTTTCTATTCGTGCTCGTTTTTTTTATTTTGCTCTATTTGTATTCATTTTCTTTATTTTATTTTATTCTATGTTTTATTTTTTCTACATCATATTTGTGTAGTTAGCCTTGGCCAATTGCAAAATTAAAAATTCGTGTCGAGTTCCTATTGTGTTCTCGATTTTCAAAGCTACAGTATTTGCGGCCAATGCAGAGAGTGCGTGTAGAATCCGCAATTATGCATCAGGAAACACAAAAGCGAAATGGAAAAGGCAACAAACACAAAATACACACATACATACATACGTACAATTCTACTTTCTTCATGCAATCACAATCGTTCGTACTGGCACAAAATAAAAATTGTAGCACTTGAAAAGATAATTCTAAAAATTTTCAGTGCATAAATGCCAAAATGTCGTCGCCTTAATTAATCAATGAACTCGTAATTAACGCAAATCAAACATTTCGTTATTTTTTTCATTTTGGCTTTTTACGATTAATCGATTAATCGTGAACCGTGAACATATTGCTGGTACTGCAACCGCAAATACCAAAAATAGGTGAAATAACGACTCGAGTATCTCAGCAACTTGAAATCAAGTAGATTTTAAGAGTGTTGCTTGGTTCCAACAGAATATCAGAGTCTGTAAAACGCTTGCCACACAATTTTCATTCACGACTTACTTGCTTAGTTCACAAAGTCAGACACTTTAATTCTAAAATGGTCATCGTTGTGCTGCTTATGACATTTACATTTTCAGTATAAAAGATTTCACGAAGTTTATTTACAGCCATGATAATGTCACATAATTATCTTATGAAAATATTCTCTCGGAAATAATGCGATCAAGTAATTCAGATTATTTGCTAATTTGATAATGAATGAAATATAAAGCAGAGGAATAGATCAATACAGCGCAATAAATGAAATGGAGATTAAAGAATTTGAGAAATGAATTCTATTTTTTATTTGATTTCCCGACAGGGTGATTTAATGTAAATTTTTGGAACGAATTTCTGTCGTCCCTTTTCAAGTTTGAGATGACGGAAATTCGTTACAAAAATCTACAATTCTATTTTCCAATCTTGGTTTTATAATTCTCCTTCCGAAAGATAACTACCTGTTCTGATTCTCTTTTTTTTCACCTCAAATAAATAACTGAAATAAAAAAAAACGTATAAGAACCATGTAAGGATTTAATTCAAAAGGAAAACTCCCTCAAATAATTTTCTTTAGCATTTTGTTGTGTTGTTGGCGTTTGTTGTTGTTGCAAAATACAACCAGGGCACACTGCCACATTTGGCCAATCAATGTAGCAATAAAAAAAGATGTAACCGATACGTTAGTTTGTATTCTACAACATTCCCTGCAACCGGAAGCAATTGATAATTTAGTAGTTCTTGGGATATGGTTCCTTGTGATAGTCCTTGTTTCAGTGTAAAATAATATATCAACTTTAAAATTTTGTAACTTTTGTTCTAAAAAAGTCTTTGCTAATTTCATTACTGTAATTAAATTTCAAATTTGGAAGTGGGCGTGGTCTATAATGTATTATGCCGACTTTTTTTGACAGAGTCTCTTTTCAATGAAGTAGCTGTAACCTGATTTTCGAAATCAGATTTTTTTTTCTTGAGCCCAGTATTACTAGAAGTCGACTAAGCCTTCGAAGTAAGCATCCCTTTTAGAAGGAATTTTTTTCGTTTGCAATTAAAGTTTAAAGCAAATATCTCTAAGATTGGATTTTTGTCCTGATAGATTGGCTAAATGTGACACTGTGCAGTGAGTAAAAAAATGTAAAAAATTGGCATTAAACATCAATAAGCACTAACATCCACAAACATTAATTTTAACACCCCACAATTCTAACATGCCACATGTGCCTTATGTGTTTTTATTTTTCATTCTTAAAATTTTCAAAAATCACATCAATTTTTATTTTCTAAAAGAGAATGCAAACAGATTTATTAAAACAAGAATTCTTATAAAGTTTTCATTTCTCTTCAAAATTTTAATCTTCAAAATCCGCCAGAGGAATCTTTATTGTCATTCTTCAAATAATTCTTCCATTCACAAACTATACGAGGTTTTATAAAATATGCGAATGAACAAAATTTCGTCAATATGAAAAATGAAACTAATTCCAATTTTCCGCGGGGGAAATCAAGTCGAGCAACATTTTTCGTACTCAGACAATTTTGTAGCAAAAAATTCTTTTAAATAAATGCGTTGGAATTTAATTTTGAGCTTAAGACAATAATGCAATAAATTGTGCGTTTCCATATGCACAGTTGCAAAATCGTTATTTTTATTAGGAACAGAATTTTATGCAACATGTTTTGCGGATGCGGACATGCAATGTAACGATTTATTTCAAAAGAAAACACTATTCGACAAGTTGTGTCAATTACTGGCATATGGGCCAGCAACAACAAGTGTTTTATTTGGTTACAACAAGAAGGTACTTAAATATACAATTCTGCATAATAAATCAAAGTCTAAGATTCCTACACTCACACACACACACACACACACACACACACAATCCTAATATATTTTTTGTATCGAGACATGTAAATAAATAAATTTTAATCGCCCAAGGAATTGTTGACTCCCAAGGAATCTTGAACTGTGACAACATTTGCCCTTTTCATTTTAGTTGTTTTTCTTCTTTTCCAATCCAAAACAAATATCAGGAATCACTTACATGAATATAAAAGTGTGTATGTGTGTGTGTGTGCCTATGAATAAGGGAGTTCTATTTTACGTTAGCAGGCTGATTTCGTCCTTTTGTCATCAATCTTATTTAATGGGTGTTTTCTGTTGCTTTTTCACAAATAAGCTCCCATTCATTGCTACTGCCACACATTGGTAGCATTAACATTTTCACATAGACACACACTCACACACACACACACAAATACATATATAAATACAAACATTTATTTATAATCAATTAAATTGTTACTTGTTACTGCTGCTGATGTTAAATTCCTATTATATCTTTCACCAAGGTTGTTGTACTAATGTGAACCACCATGGAGTATCAATGTTCTGAATCTTTATATAGAAAAGAGTGGGTTTACCGATTTACGTATGTCTGAAGGTGAAATCACAATTAAGAACACCCCGGATAAATTTTAAAAAATTAACAAATTTGTTCTAGAAATTCCAAAGATCCCGACAAAAGCCATCTTGAGCTCTTTAGTTCATTTTATAAAATGAGCAAAAGATGTTCGGCAGATACCGAAATAGGTCGGTATTATTTGCAGTGCTGGCCATGTTTTCATTTGGTGGTTTTTTGTCGAATTTCAACTCGGTACTAGAATATATTTTTTGTTTTATTTTTTATTTTCCAAACTCTTGCTAATGAAAAAATTAAAGAACTATTCATATTCGCTGCACTTATGATTGCGATGGAGTTGTACCGTTTTTTGGCAGAGGCTGTATTTGATAAGCATTTGGTGTCAGCATAAAAAATGCATTAAAACTTCACTTGTTTATAACAAAAAATTAACAAAATGTATTCAATTACTTGTTGGAGAGGACAAAACGAATTTAGATTGAAATTAACAGAACCGGCAACGCTGATCACACACACTTGCGTGTTCTTTACAGTCCTGTTTATGCTGAATGTTTCATTTTTTGACTACTTTGACTGCTACGTCAATGTTATTCTACGACTACAAGAATGCAACAGTGTTATTGTAGTCATAAAAATGAAACTCCAACCACAGCAGCAGCTATAAAACAAAGCAGTAGAAAACTATTTTTCGTTTTAACTACTTCTTCGTTTTATTATTTATCGCTGCTGCTCCATTTTAGTTATAAAATTTTTGGATGCAGCAGTAGTTTCAAAAAAGGCAATGCTAGAAAACGCGACGGATACTCTTGCCGCCGCTACTGGCGTTTATTTGGAGTCGTAATTTTAGCAGAAGTTATGAAATTTGAAGTTAACGAAGTTTTTTTTTTAAACACGGTTTGCAATACGGTCAAATTAAATGTTCAATGAATGTCTCTGATACTACTGTGACTAGTGATGGCAAGACTAATCGAATAAGTATTAATAATCGATAAGTTTATTGCGAGGATTAATCAACAGTTTTCAAAATAATCGATACAAATACGTAACCAATGGAGGTCTATAATATGCCGCTAAACATTTTTCTCTGCTATAAAGCGAACTTGTTTGGTGGCAAATAAATTTAAAATAACCATCCTGAGCCAGTATGATCGCCCCGTTTAGGAAAAGGGAATACTAATTTTTACTGCAAAGAAAAGAATTTCCAAGATCCATTAGTGCTCTCACTAATTATGAGAGAAAATGCTCGTTCAGCCGACAGTATTGAAAGTGGGAACGGAACGTCTTTTGCTCACAAGTGATCGGGAAAGTGGAATGCGCTATTAATCTTCCAGCTATAAATATACCGCTTGAAGCTCTCGATTCAAAGTGAAATGTGTTTAATGGATGGGATGAAATATTTTGTGTTACCCTAACGTGTACGCCCTTGTACAAAAATATTGTTTTCTGATTCTCTACCACCAGATCTTATTTTTTCCAAGTGGAGGCGCATCTGCTGCGCAACAAAAAAGAATACGTTCGTTGGCTGGCAAAAAGTTTTATTTTGAAATTCTGTTTTAAACAACTCGGAAACAAAAAAAGAATTCGATTTAATTCATTTAGGTTTTTTGCAATGCTGTAAATAATCGTTGATAATTATTAAAGATGGCTAAATTAAATCATTAATCGATTAATTTTTTCGAATAATAGCAACTAGTAATTTCTCAGTTCGATTAATTATGTGATTAATTAATCGATTAACATTTTTTGAATTGTTGAACTGTTGAACTGTTTAGCCATCCCATCGAGAATATCGAAATGTAACCATTTCCTAACTGCCTAAATCTCACTCGACACTACACTTTGTTCTAAAACTAATCGGAAATAAAACTCAATTTCACAACCACGACAAAATACCAAAAGCAAGCGTCTTCTAGGACCCCAAAGAAGTCTTTGCAGTTTGTTTTCTATAAATTTTCGCCCCTTTTTCTTTATTAACCCCTGAAAGAAAAAAACGTTGCATATCAAGAGTTAAACAGAAAAGTATCTAACAATTTTCTAATTTACCTTTTTACTCTAAAAATTTGTAATTAAAAACTTTTTATAATCTGGGATAAAATGCATGCAGGGGTTATTTCCTTTACGTGCTAAAATCTACAATTTTGTTAAATTACGTTTAAGGCCAAAATTTCCTTCAAGCTTTTCGTTCAGACTTTCTTTTTTCATTTGCAAAACTATTTTCTTATTGACCTTGTTAGAGGAATTTCAAAAAGTTATTTTTGTTCATGTGACAAGTATTTGGTTACGACTTTTTCGTTATAACTTACGTGCACTTGCACATTTCATGCTTCCAATAGTGCTGCACTTCCATCCAAACTTGTTGTAGTTGCTCACGAACTATTTGATATTCATGGTAGCAAAATGTTGGCTGGAGTGCGCACAGATACGCAAAAACTAACACACATACTCGACCTGATACATAAATTTGTTCGTACTTGCTCGAATATCTGATGATTTTATACGAAAAATTTGTGATCATACTCTGCGGCATTGTTATCAAGAAGTTCTTTTTTCTGCATGTCATTCTTGCAGCAGAGTGCATGCATCGTTAGTTACATTTTATAATCATCACACCTTTTGGGAAAAGTGACAAATTTGATTAGAAAGAAAATAAAAAATAATAAAATTATTTGCATAAAAAAGAACCCCCGTTACAGCAACGATCCGAGAGAAATTCCTGGTTGAAGATTTACAACAAAAAAAGATGATATTTAATGCAGCAAAATACTTTGTCCAGAGCAAAAGTTTTAAAGTTTAGTCACTGATAAAGGTTCAAATAAATAGTTTGTGATAATTTCAAAAGTTAAATTCTTGCAGCAAATAAAATCATTAATGAATTTAATTGCATAATTTATGTCTTGTGTGAAATTTAAAGTATGAAAGTCATTTGATTCCTTATTCACAAATAAATAAATTGATATTTATCACCCATTTACGTCAGTAATTACGTTTTTTTTTCTTTCGTAGTCTTACTAAACTAAACGATTGATACTAAACTCTGTGCGGGACTTAAAAAATACTTTATTTAATGTCCTTTCCTTTAATCCCTGTACATCAGCAGTGACAATATTCTAACGCTACTTACTTGTCTATTGAGTGTGTCTTTCTTTATTTGTATTTCCACACACACGCACACACACTCACACACACTCACACAAATACATACAATATAAACTTACCCTGCTGCCAAAATGACGACTAGATATGAACGGATGACGGTAGATACGAAATCGTCAAAAATTAACACAGAAAATCTAAATAAAAAATGATCGACTGCGCTGCTTAATAAGTGACGCTCTCACCCGCTGGTTCTCTTTATGAGAATAATAATATAACTCGATGTTTAGATGGGTTGTTAAAAAACTGACTACAATGCTGTACGAAATTACGAGTGCAAGGAAGGCTGTATACATTTCCAATCTTCTTGCCTTTCTCCACATAGCCGTAGCTACAACATGATTCTTTGTTACCCATTCAATAATTTCTTTTTATGTGAATAGTGCTCGGGACATCACAGACGGAATTAAGTGCTTGTGGGTGTTTCGAAGTTAATGAAAACTGGGTTTTCCTTGGAGTATGCATGAATCGTGAAGGGAATTGTAAGGATTACAACTAATAATTTTATCAGAAACTAAAAGACCTTAAAAAATTATGCAGGAACACAATAATACTTTATTTATATCCCTATAATAGTGCGCTAGACGCACAACTGAACTTATAAGAGAAGACATTTCCATTCGCTCAGTCTCCACCAACTCTGAGTGTACCTGAAGAGGAAATCACATTAAATAGGAAAACAAAGACAAACTGGCCACAATAAGATTTGGTTTCATTAAAATAATTATTGAAATTCCTTAAAATTATTTCAATTCAACATTTTTTCACCTTGTTTTTTTGTTCTGTTTCATCGTATAAATTTTTCGATAACAATAACAGCCTGATTAAATATTTGTTATATTTTATTTTATAAATCCCCTTTTTATGACACCTTACAAATTCCCCTTAAGCCGCTTCTTAAAAATTTCCAACGGTGAGCAGTGCATCCAACTACTATAAAGGAGACTAATAATGGAACTTTAACTTACGACCTAGAAATAAATAACGTAACTAGAATTCAGTAGATTTCTAAACACATCGCAGGTCGTTGTTTTGGCTACAGGGTAATTGAAAGGATGAATGTACGTAGAAATATTCCGGCATGAAAATATGTAATACGTATGTTGTATTTGTATGTGTGTCGATACAAAGAACTACATTCATATCGCCAGCTGAAATGTAAAGCCAACAAGAATTGCTATCACTTTTTAGCAGATTAAAGCAGCATGGCCACACATGAAACTGTCTCATGAAGTCTATGTTTGTATTGGTAATATTTTCTTTTGCGTAGCCCAGTCACACAGTCAACTAACTTCAATTTAAAGAACGTATAGTTTGTAGGTCGCAAAATATTTCTATATTTTCCAAATGATTCTTTCCTGGTTAAATATTTTGAGTTTAGGAAAGTTTGAAACAGGAACTGAAAATACAAATTATTTGTGAATTTTCACAGCAAAAATTGTGGCGCAAAAATATCAGAGAACCATGTCAAGCACACAATTTTTATCGTTTTGAACTAGATTTTTATATAAAATAAAAATCAGATCAGATTTGAAGTCATTATTATCTGAGAAATATGACCGAAATAGATTGCTATTGCATTGGCGTGCGTGATTAAAATAAAAACGAACAATGGCAGTCGTCAACCGTCTTGGATGAAAGAGTGGTTTAAAAAGAGGTACGAATTGACACATGAAAATCCAGCCAAGTAGCTACGTTTGAGTTCTCCACATGATTTTTTGCAAGTAGTGTCGATTTGAAAACAAAACCTAAAAATCAAATTTCCGGAACTTACTTGCTGACACATTAAACTTGCTTCAAAGTTCTGCAGTGCGTGGAGAGAAAATCAAAAGTCATACTCACATCAACCAATAGGCATTTTATGAGGCACTTTTATGTGTAGCCATGCCGTTTAAGTATTTTATACCAAACCCGTGTTCGAGTGCAGCTGACGACATGTGGATACAAACACAAGAAAAAAGTAAAAATAAACAGAAGCATGTACGGACACATTAGTCTTAATAAAATGTTGGCACATGATGTAATGCAAGTGTATTTTATTCATTGGCATTTGTTGTTGGTCAAGCGTAATTTGACACTGATGTTGTTAAGCTTTTCATATCAGTAGATTGTTTGCTTGAATATGCGAACAAATACGAATGCTGGTGAGCCTTAGAACGTCAGGAAGGTTTTTCTCGAACATCATCCATAATTCCTACGTGCACCCAGTGACAGCTATTGGTCCAACAAATGACAAAAAGTATTACATGTTGTCAACATTATGCACGATAACATATTCGGACGAAATCGCCTACGAACTGAATAATATCCACCCATGTATTTTCACACTCGTGTAACAAAAAAAAAGAACAATAATCTTGCTAACTGGTTTTCATAATATTTGAAGTTGTAAGTTCGTTGCAGCTGGGAAACGTATTTCGAAAAGAGAGCCAGTTATATTCTCGGCTAATTCAAAAATCACACGTATTCTTATTATCATTAATTTTGCTGCTACGAATTGCTGTACTATGTTCTCATATTACTAAAAAAAAATCTCATCAAAGGACTGAAATTTCCATTAGCAAACAAAATTAATATTCATTCATTTTTAGATTTACAATAAAAAATATTTCTTGTGCTATAGCAGCGCACACGAAAATATTTGAACTAATATCACCAGTATTTATTTTTATTTTGCTTTGCGCTGCAGAAAATATTGTTTTGAGTTGTGAATTCATAATAGCAAAACTAATCTGATCGCGTGATAATTTCTGCTATCTACGAACTGGTAAGCTCCAAACATAAAAAATACATGTAGACAATTCTTCTGCTACTGGGTGCAGCACAAAACAAAATAAGAATGAATACTGGAGATATTAGTAGGTCAATTTCCGTATCCACAAACAACATAAATTTAATGTCCTGTGAATGTTCGTGTCTGCTAATAAAAATTGCAAATATGAGTTGAAATTTTAGTATTGAAACGAAAATGAAGAGCTAATACTTTTAGTAGCTGAATGATGAAAAATGAGAAAGTTTAATTTTCATTGCATAGTCGTATCTACATAATACAGACGACGTTGCCAGTGCTGCATATTTAAACACTGATATTAAAGCAAAAAAAAAAAAATTGAGACATATTTTTGCATTTACCATCTCTGGTACGAAATAGAATAATTTAACTGGACAATTTTCATTCATGTAATGTCTTCTTAGAAGATGGGTGTGTGCGTGTGAAATTGTGTGAATAGAATGGCACAATTATTTAATTCGGATAGTGATGTCAGCCGTCACATAAATAAAACGTGTAACTCTTTGGCATTACGAACGTCAAACTTTGTCACATGCCAAAAACAAAAGGCTGACTGCAATGTTTACAGTGGCACGAGTTGCATTCCTAACCACAATAGTTTAACGATACAAAAAGTTTAAAAGCAAAGCGAAACAAGTCGTCCAATTCTACCATAAATATATGATCACGATCGAACACAGCAACAAACAGTGTTTAGGACTTAAAAGCCAGATTTCAAATGTTCAATACATTTTATCGATAACGATACAAAACACAAAAGGGGTCGCAATCTGTCAACAGTGAAAACCCAATATCATGAGCTGAAGAGCAACAAATTTAATCAAATGGGATTTTACTTGACTGCAACCACCGACAAAACAAGAAGCGGCCTGTGCGTTAGACATAATATTTTCTTAAAATATCAATCGAATATTGAGAAGGTAAAACTGGTCTATTCACCAACATGTAACAACAATTCATATCATGTCGAATCAATTACAATCAGCAATGATGAAATACCTGACTCCAGACGAAGTGAAATAAAACAAACTGCGTGTGATAAAACAATTTTTGTATTTGTAAAAATTAACTTTTTATTTCACTGTTTGTTACGATTATTTCAAGCAGTGAGTTTATTAAAGGAAACATGTCAAGGACTAAACCATTAGCAAAAGTCAAATGAGAGCGAAGGTACAATTGTATTAATCTCGAACAGAAAAGGAACACAAACAAACGAAGTAAAAGCCAGCAAGAGCTGGAGCAGAGGAACGTTATAAAACGTAAAATTCCTTTAATCCAGGTAATAAATCAAAACTGATGTTTTCGAAAAACGTTATGAGAAGATTAATAAAATGTTTGTATGTGTGTGTGTGTGTGTGTATGTGTGTGTGTGCGTACAACTATGAAAAGTAGCGAGTCTTGAAATAGCTTTCAAATTGACAATGACAAACTGAAGTGGAAAAGCTTGTTATTGAAAACTTGAAACCGATAACTCATGCTTAAATACAACCAATTACTTTGCATTGATGTTAAATCAAAAGACACCACTTTTGTGGAGTGCTGTGTGCGTGTGTGTGTGCATGTGTTAAGATTGAACAACTTTGGCTGCGGGTATTCAAAATCAGCCACCTGTGATATGAAATGTTTTCTTTGTTTCCATTATTTTATTCCTAAAAGGCCTCTACGGAAAAGAAACATTCAGAGATTGATCGAGTGCAATGAAATCTGTTCATTAAATTGAAATGCGTTTAACGGGAGTGATTCGAAATTGTAGTAGAATCAAGCAATTTGAAGCATAGAAGACTTACAACATAAAAAGCTACTTAAAGAAAAGGCTGAGAGGGTGAATGGTAGGTAATCAGTCATTGTAAATATTCACATAAATCACCGTTCGCTTGCGTATTGACAACATTTTCATACTTCTCTTTGCGAAAACAAGCTGATAAATAAGTTGATGAGAAAGTTATGCAATAATTGAAAATGTTGACGCATTCAACGATAACGATCATTATTAAACATGTTTATATGTTGCTTTTACATCATGTACATCTGCATATCACGGGCAGCTATTTAGCCTGATAGATGGTTGTTTAGTTCGTTAAAGGTTTGTAAGAGAGTCAGTCATTTATTAAATTTCGTTTGCCGTACAGCAAACTATACACGACTCTTGTGTTCACAATGACATAGTTGTACATCAGCACAAATGCAACGCAAACGTGTGTAAATGCAAAAAAAGTTGAATCTAGGAAATCCCATTGGTCTTTTAGTTTTATGTCACAAAAACTTTATTTCAATTTGCGTTGTTTTGACCTTCTAACCAGTGTCGAATAAGGAACAGCCATCCAGTTGGCTAAAAGAAGTTTATCGCATTCAGTTCTACCATGACTCTGGTTCTGGTTCCCTCGACATAATCAGTTTGTTTACTTTTGGTTGTATTTCAGAGTTTTTTTTTTTTCTTACAAATTATAACAAACGAATGTCATCACTTTGCTTTAGTTTTAGTCAATCCGTAAATGTGTGTTCGTCCGACTATTTGCAATTTTTTTCACCCGGCTTAATGTTAACGTTAAGTTAAACTCTCATTTGAATTTAATTCTATTCTATTCTGTAGGAATCTGTTCGTTCTACTTTAGATATTTCATATTGTTATTTAACATTTATTCGTACGTTTATTTGCTCGTTCATTTTATTCATTCCAACAGTCTGTCTGTCTGTCAACTGGCCTGTCAGTCAGTCATTCAGCCAGTCACTCACTGTTTTTGTTTCACTCAGAGTTGTGTGTTTCCCTTCTAAATACAACAATATTTCGTGTTGTTGTTATTATTATTTTTATTTAAGTTGTTGTTTTTTTTGCTGCTGCTGCTGCTGTTTTTGTTGTTTTGTATTATTTTTAATGCGAAGGCTTACAGAAATTGTTGGGTTTTTATGCGCTGTTGCACAGGAAAAAACTTAAACACAACGTTTTGACACTAATTTGATTTTTGTCGCAAAGAGTTTTTTTTTCCTGTTTATCGTTTTTTTTTGCTATTTAAAAACCATTGCGAAAATTATTTGTAAATGTTAGTCAAACTTGAGAACTAAAAACAACCTCAAACACGGACACACACACACACACACACACACACACAAACATACATACTTACTTTTATACTTATGAGAGGGAGTCTACTACGGTTAGATGCAAACGACAAGTTCTAACAAGAACAGAAAACAGAAAAAATGCTCCACTGTAGTTCATACTTACAACTCCACTCCTTGTACTTTCCTCTCTGCTCTTCCTACTACTCATTCATATTCTTTCAGGTTCTACGTCTTCATAAAGGATTTTATTCAACGAAAATGTGTTAAGGTTTTTCATCTCTTCTATTTAAACGTTTTTCTTACTTTCTTTTTCGCAAAATATGCACTTGTATTTTATGTTACTGGGTACGAAGGTACAAAAATAAATTGAAATATTATACCTTCTTTTTATGTTGTTTCTAACTATAATGATTCCAATTTAAAGAGCAGTGAGGGACAAGGGATGAGCTAGAATGCTCGGCACATAGTACACCCGAAAAATAATGCAGGTAAATGGAATCTGTTAATGTTCGCACACATTGTTGTGGCAATTTGTGTGAACAAACTAAATATTTTTGTTGGATAAAAGAACACATTTGATCTAGTTCGGGACACTTATGTAAATTGTTGTTGTTTTTCGTTGGCGAACATTCGAATAAAATTCGAGCTGTTATGTTGCTTTAATTCTTGTCACTTATGAAGTCAAAAGGAAACAGAATATAATTTTAAATTGAATTAAAAAACGTATAACAAGACACCAGTCTGCAAAATAATTAAAAAAGTTACCTCGGAAAATCGGGTTTCCATAAAAATTTTTTGTTAACCGGTTAATTTGCAACTTATCCTTAGCAGTTGTACTTTAAAAAATTTTTCGATTATATTTTATTTATTATATTTAAATCAATATATTATTTGAATATTTTGCTTTTTTTCTTTTTTTGATTGGTTGAATTTAACTAAACATTTTTTTGGGTGTAAGAGGAAAGTAAGAGTTTATATTTATTTATTTTCATGCTCAGGCAAACTTTCAATGTTTCAAACTAGAAATAATAATTAATGAGTCTTGTTCTATATGTTGTAGTTGTAGTGTTGTAGTTTATTTTGCACGAAAAGAATCCTTTTGACTTGTGAGGAGTGTTTTTATGTGCCCATGTGTGCACACTACGTTTCTATATAGGTTTGATAAATTAAAGGTTAAAATAGGGCTTAAAATTGATCAGCTGTGCAGAGATTAACATGCAAAAAAACTAAGGAAGACTGCCTCAATCATTGTGCAACAGACACTTCATAAATATAAACAAAATTCGTGAAAGTATTTTTGAGAATTCTAGAAAATCGTTTGGGCACTAAGGCGATGACTTTGGAAACGGGATATAATCTCTGATAGTTGTTCTCTTGCTTAAGTTGCCACTCCACTATCCCATGTACAGTAAGAGATTTCGTTGAAGGAATTTTGAGAGAACACAAAGTGTTCGAGAACTTATTTTCATTTTAAAATACAATATTTTTCTATGTCGAATTTCCAATACTATAATTATATAATTTTTTAGCCTTCAGACAACTTGGACACATCAGACATAATATGAATTATATGTTAAACCGAGATCTTGTATTAATCACGGGATTGGGTCGTGTGAACAGGGTCAATTTGAATACTCGCAGAAATCAATGGTTTGTGCGTACTTACACAGCCACAACAGACTACGTTGTTTCATCTGTAATTATGGGTGGTACAGATATTAAGAAATCAGAAGCTGTTCATGTTCTTGGCAGGAGAATGTTTGTTGAACTTAACAAAGTCTTCAAGACTTTGATTGTTAGTGGACCGCCCAACTCACTACAAGGAGAACTCGTATTATTCGGATAAATTCTCTGCAAAATCTTTCCTTTCACTATTTTCCCTGATTCCAGTACAACATGCAGAGTTTTTTCTTTCTTATTTAAAAGAATAGAAAACGAACTTAAGACTGAATAAATTAAATGCTTAATAATTTTATTTTAGATGTCAAAAAAATTTGTTTGTACAATTGCTGCAAGCTGAATAAAATAAATTAGGAAACGTTTCAAAATTGCTATTCCTTCATTTCGATTTATATCAATCCCTCTGAAATTCGTCATCTGTAATTTGTATGCTTCGTCTCACTTTGTATGTACTGCGGTATTTTTTTGTTTTTAATGTTTTAATAAATTGCTAATAGCTCCAATAGCTCTGCTGAATAACTAAAACTTAGTACTAAGTTTTACAAAGTGTTGAGATGTTCATGTACTCCGAAAATTTACAACGAAAGATTGAAAATTGAGCGCACAAATTTGATAGACAAAAAAATTTCAGCAAATTCTTGTTAGCTTATAGGCCTGTCCTTTTATTCTTTTGCAGCGAAGGAGTGTTTTGAAAAATTACTCTCAGAAAACACTTTTCTACTAAAAAGTACGAGAACAGACAACTTGTTAAAACTAGCGATAGCTGATTGCTTAGCGAGTGCATTTTTCAGCATTCAAATCTTTTACACCCATTTTTAATAAAAAATTTTAAAAATTTAGAACTTCATTCAATATTATACGCCAGTCAAGGTCGTTATAATCCAATCCATCTTCCATCTTCCATCTTGATTGCTCCACAAGCACACACATATTTCGGCTAAGACCTTAGTACACATACACGTGCACACATGGTTAAAAATAAATTAATCTAAAGTATTAAATATACATGACGAATTTCTCCTTTTGTTCAATTATTTTGTTTTTATTGTTTTTTTTTGTGCTGTAGAGTTACCAAAGTCCTATGTGCACATGTATGTGTACGCATGTATGTGTGCATGTGTGTGTGTGTGTGTGTGTGTGTGTGTGTACGTGTGTACATACAATTTATAGAATGCAAACAGATATTTCTTTTTTTTTTTAATTTGAAAAACTCCGATATTGAAAAATGTAAAAATTTGATTACAGTTGTTTATCTTTGATGTTTGGTTTAGTTTAAATTTTCGATTTTACACAAATTTATCAAAAATATTAATTTCAAAAGTTTTCCCTTCTTGTTTGTTTTTAGTTTTTAATTAAGTATGTGTGTGTATTTTCTCCTACTGCATTTTACTAGCAAAAACTTCTCCAGTAGAAACTTGAAAGCACTTCATTGGACTGTCACTTCTTACCAGAAGCGTACTAAACGAGAGCAATTCTATTGTTAGCCAGAACTTATTCTATTTTAGAACTTGTATTGATTTACACCGATTGTGAAGGTGCAGTTTATTATTCTCTCTGGGAAATTTTAGTCCTTTCCGTTAGACAATTCTTTGACACACGCTTTCTCACCTGAACAAAACTTATGTGCTGTTTCTCGTAACTAATTTTATTTTTCTGCAAACATTTTAATAAATTTTCATACTCTTTTATGTTGTATTGAATGTTATCGAAGGCCTAGTAACTATTTTATTTAGTTTTAGTGTTCGAAAACTGTATGCAAACTCTGAGAAACAACAGTAAACAGCAGAAGTGTACCATCAACACAGTAATAGAAGTGTAAGATTTAGATGAATTGCAATGTTGAAAACGGTGCATTATACTGTTGCACCAGGTGTTTGGATTTATTTGCGGAGAATTTTTCAAAATATAGACGAAGCTTAACTTCCAAAAGCACAATTAAAATGTCACACAAGAGCGTTATCGTATTGCTGAAGTTCAAAATACTTATGTGACACAAAATGGGTCTGCATGCACAAACAAACGGGACGAAAACAGGTGAATATACATATTGCGTACAGTGTAGCCATTTGATTAAAAACTTTTCATTAAAATTTCATTTTGAAAAAACTTTTTATTAAAAAAAAGCATTTGTAAAAAAATATTGGCACTGACTTACACTGACGTATGTTTGTGTGTCAGAAAAAGTACATACGTATGTTAGGGAAATCGTCAAACTGCCCAAACTCCTTTATAACGATAAGGAAGCAAGCAAGTTTCTTTCCTCTCCATAGCGGCACCTTATTATTTATTTCTTGCTTTCACAACCGGGAAAGTTGATCAAACTGTGCCTTGCGGAGAGACATTTTCTTTGACTTGTGCAAAAAAGCGTAACTGATTACAAATATTGCTGGATTAAAGCTTTGGACATGTTGCTTCAAAAAGTGACAGAAACAGAATCAGTAAATTATAAAAATTAATTATAAAAAAAATATAACGATCTGACTCTTAAACATAACAAAAAAATCTGCAAAAGCTGATTGTATATGTCAAGCTAAGGAAATCTAGACAATTAGTCGGGCATGTTCTAAAAAAAAAACGCTGCGTTTTGAAATCGTCAAATTTTAGGAAAAAATGGAACCAAAAAACTGATTTTACAACTTTTCACTTGGTGCTCATGCTGTGAATGTTTACGATATTTTATCAGAATTTAACTTCCAGTACACTACATCGTCCCTGTAATAGAGCATTGTTTTTCCCTCTAAAATTTTACAATTTCAATACTAAGTGTTTTTCTCAACACTCCCAGTGTAACTCAGTGCGGACTGGAAGAAAGAAGCCAAATTAGCTTTTAAAAAAGCCAAGACGTAGGTAATCCTTCAAAAAAGTACTTGGGAAAAATCCAAAAAGTTCAGACACAAGTCGTTTAAGCTTTTCTCAAAATTTGGGTAGAGGTTTCCTGATGAACTTGGCCTAAACAACCAGCAGCGAAATGCGCATAGAGACTAGCTTATCCACCCGCAACAATAAATTGCATTATTTTGTAATAAAAATTAGTTGGGAGCAAAATAATCAGTTTAAAAATTATTCTCCACCAAAAAGGAATAAAAACTCCCAAAAAACTCGACTTTAAACTTTATTTTATTTTGACATTAAGATGAAAACTATTTTTGGGATGAAATTTCACTTAAAATATTTATTTTATTTCGGGTAATTTATATTTCTGTAGACTTGCGGCAATTTTTCATAACGAAAAATGGTTCCAAATTTTAGGGAAATATTTTATATCCGCTTTGAGGTCATTTTTCACTAATTTAGGATGTGATTAAATTTCAAGATAAAAACTGGCTCCAAATGTAGGGGTCATTCCTCATTTTCTATTCACTGGAGCCACATTTGGCAGAGCCGTTTAATTGAGAACAAAGGTTTTCCATTAACTTCAACCTCGAGCCGGAGCAAAATAGTTTTAGTTGTTTATAAGGATTTGTACAGCAAGAATACACTCGAAAAATTATCAGCTCGGCTATTGAGTGCAGAGTGACCACTAAACTTCATACATGTGCGTCTGTAGCATTTTTTTGAAACTATTTTCATTTAACCAACTTACTTCACTGCTAGATGCATGATTTTATTAATAAAGTAGCATTTCAGAAGTCAAAGTGTAAAATGTTCAAAATAAAATAAATTTATTGTCAAAAGCGAACAAGTCTGAAAGGGAGCCAAGAAGCTCCAACATAAACTTTGTGGCTAAAGCCCGAAAAGTATGGCCACATTACCTACAACCAATTCCTCTCTGTTATTTTTTTGTTTATTAATTATGCTGCACAAATGTACAACAAGTATGTTTCTAATTCAATTATTAAAATTTTTTAAGGCGTGATTTTGGGCTTCTTGGTCGCACTACAGCGTTCTTTTCAATCATAAAATCTGCGATTATATTATATTATTGCGTGTGGCAAAAGTTGTGCATAAAATTAAACAAAAAGGGGCAAATATTTTGTGCCCCTGTAATTACAAAAGCAAAGTTAATCGTGGTCACACATTTTATTTGATTGGAGAAGAAAAGTACCTTCTTCTCTAATTTCTTGCGTCTGTCGCAAATTGTTATTTGATGCTCTTTTTATTTTAGAATTCGTATATGTGTATGATACACAGCGACATGCAGACAAACTTTAATAAATCGGAATAAATCAAATTGAAAAAATATATTTCCACTTTTCCGTCCCTGCACTATTTTTGGGCGTTTGTTTTCTCGACTACGCATTCCCAACCGCCCACATTGTTTTTGTTACAAATGAAAAGTTATTTTTTTTATTTTGCATTTTAAGTGCTTTTGTACAACCCTTTATCTAAAAGGAAAACAACAACAACAACAATAACAACAACAACGAAACAAAAGCACTTGATATGGTATCTTGTTTATGAATTGAAAGTTGTTCCAGATACATGTAACCTCATCTGCAGATTTATATGATGTCGATGTATGCGTGTCGAAAATTTGTTGTTTGCTTAAGTTGTTCAATTCTCTGGAAAGTTTTGTTCAAAAGCTAAAGTGGAAAATGTTGTTCACAAATGAACAAAAATATATTTTAATTTTTTACCATTCGTCAGTTGAAGGGAAAATACGACAAAAAAAATGCAGTCAATATTTGAAGATTTGTTTTTATATTTTGCTGCTAATTTCTTTGTGACAATTTTAAATAAAAAAAAATCAGCACTTCGTCTGAACTCTTCGATGGGAGCAACTCTTTTGAAATTGTTTTTTTATTTTTCAGCTTAGGGCTACTAGAATGGTTCGTTTCTTTTGCTCCCATTTAAACTTGATCTCTACGTATTTTGATATTATTTGGACATTATCACCATGTGTGCATTAGTTATGAAGAGCCGTGGTGTTTTTAACATTAAAACTAAAAATTAAATATTCCATCATAGAGGCAAGAAGTGTTTGAAACGCGATCTTTTACAAATTTGAATTCCATCCAATGGCAAGGGAGTAAGAAAAGAAGGGAAAATTTCTCTTTCAGTCGCACAACGGCAACGCTGGATGCAATAACGTTTTCATCTGCTTGAGTAAATCATGCGTAAACATGTTTGTTTTGAAATGGTAGTGAACTGTTATATCATTAGCATTGAACAATGAGACAATTTTCAGACCCAAAGCTTCATCGTGCAAAAGTATTAGTGTAAGACTCTTAATTTGACCGGCTTGATAAGAGCAGCTGGTGTCAGCCGATTCAAATTAACCGTGTTCCAGAGGTTGTACGAATGTTGCAAAAATGGCAGAAACTCTTGTGTTTATTTTATTGACATATGCCGTCACTTGGGATAGAAATCTTTATTAAGGAAGTCGATGCCAAAGCTTAATTACCGATCGATATTACTCATAACTGGAGTAGAAAAAAACAAGTAAAAACTTTTAAGAATCCAATTATTATCATCGGGGTTAATTAGCCTGAAATATTCTATGAGGAAGAACATTAATATAAGAAACACATACATACATATAGTATAACTTCTTCTTATTTTAATTTTTAATTAAATACAGATTTTTATTAATGCTCTTCTGTAGGTGTTGGTTACTCATCATTTAATGTGCAGCACTCCTAGATAACCTCTTTCTACTAGAAGTCTTTAACAAATTAGCTGCAGAAAATATTCTTTCAATATTCGCACAACTTTGCGGAAGAAGGAGCAATTTTCTGAGAATCTGGCGAAGTAAAGGAAACATTTATGCGTTATCACGTTTTTCAATTTTAGAAATATGAGACCAGAAATACGCAACAATTCATTTCGGGTAACAATGCTTTAGCATTATTTTTAAAAAACGAACGTGGTCGAATTTTCTCGGGAAGGAGAAGAGTTGAGAAAGGTACTGAGAAGAGGTAAATCTACCACTAAATTAGTAGAGTTGGCATCACTGTATATAACTCAACTTAAATTGACTTTCAGAAGAAGAATAGCTTCTTTCACACGCAATAACTGGCCAAACAGCCACTACCCTCACGGATGACTAATACAGGGGAATTTATTAATTGCAATAAGTTTGGATTTATTTTACAAATAAAAAATTATGTTGTTTTTTTTTTCTTTTTTCATTTTTGTTTCAAATTATATCTTGTGAAGCGGAAAAGAATGCAGTGCTACTCGCCCGCCGCTCGGTACAAAAATCTCTTTATGTTCGTCAATGTCTAATCGCTAATGCGAAGCATGTCTCTGAGTGGAATATTTACCTTTGTTGCAGCAATCAAAAATTACTTAATCGATTGTTGTTGTAAGCTCTCGAATTTTGGATTAATTTTTATTATTCTTGTATAAGTGATGATTGGAAATGCACTGCACGTTTATATTTTTTGATAGAAAATTTTGATTTTTTATTTTCTGTTTTATGTTTCCGCTTGATATTCTCACGTTTTGCTTCCCGTTTTCTTCCTTTTTGATTGTTCTTATCACAAAAATGACTACTGTATCACTAAGTTCATTTTGATTTTGCTAACACGCAATTACACATACATACACGATCTATGTACATGTGAATGTTTGAGGTTTTCCAATTAAATCTGCTCAAAGCACACATGTATGACATTCCATATGTGTGTGGCATTAAGTACGTTTTGCCACTTTAAGTAACTGGCTGATGACGATGGTGGTCATTGCGGGGTTGGTAAAGAACGCGAAACCAACACCTGTCATCACTGAAACATTAACGAAAA
The DNA here is from genome assembly GCA_963932375.1 of Phania funesta. NCBI lineage: Eukaryota > Metazoa > Arthropoda > Insecta > Diptera > Tachinidae > Phania > Phania funesta. The sequence continues at coordinate 642,631 of OZ010652.1, forward strand.
GTTTTTCGTGACACTTTTTATATCTAATGCATGCGTTGTATACATGTGTGTACGAAAATTACCAAAGATGTGTTTGGGTGTGTGAGTGTGTGTATGTGTGTATGTGCGTAGTGCATAACTGTGCCAAAGCAATAATAATTAAAGTTATTTCTTTTTTCTTTGGTATTTTCTTTTCATTGTAAAAACTTTCAACACGCACACCTTAACGCACGTTTGTTTGTGAAAATATTTTTAAGCGCAACACAGAGAGCCAGAAGGAAGGCAGCACATTGCTTTTGCTGCATACATATGACCATATTCAAGCATAACAAATGATTTTTCAAGGCATATTTTTGAATAATTATTTTCATTTGCCCTTTTTTGATTCTAAATTTACAATTCAGTTTTTTTGTTTTTAACTAACATCATGCTCGATTACTGGCTAATTATTCGGTTATCCTTTGTAGCGGGTTTGTGTGTAAAAAAAAAGCCGTGAGTTTAAAAATGAATGCGAACCGCACGTTGTGGAAACACTTTTTAAACTGACATCTGGCAAACAACGAACTCAACGTGTTTCAGTTTCATTCGCCTCAGCAAATAATTCTATTTTGTTTCTGAGAACATTAAAAGGGAGTCAAAGGAAGCTCACGTATTTAAAACAAGAAAACCGACACGTAACGATGATACCGATTCTAATTCGATTCATTTACAAGTTGTACTCCTGAATAACGCACGAATTCAAGTCCACTGTTTCCTCTATACTCTGGAAACGTTTATTTTCCTTTCGATTATAATGAATTCTTTTCTGTCATTCCTTTTCTCTTGCAACATTCATCAAATAACGTAAACAAATGTTTGAAAAGATGGGACGCACTGAATAGAATAAATAAGGATTCTTATTCACTGTAACGATTTGGGTGCAGGCGTTTGTGCGGTCTGTGCTTTACCATATCGTTTCCATAAATTCTCTTACTAAATACAATTCTCTTTGTTTATTTGGTTTTTCGCTAGCGTATTTTCTGAGCTTGTGTTACTTGTGTTTCCTTATTTATTTTGTTTCTGTCAGCTGCAACATATCTCTCGCTCATTGGAGTTCTCGTTTTCATAAAGAACTCTTTTGGAGATTGAAACATTCTGAACACAATTATTAAATTTAATGTCTGCCTTGCTGCTACTCAATACAACATACATTCATGTTCTCTTTGTTGTATTGGTGGGCACGTTTGTGTTTGAGAGAGGAAAAATAAAATGATGGACTAATACAAGTTGATTATACATGACCTATAAATTATACCATCGTTAGTCCTGAATGACGTTGCAATTTCGACGAGTGAGTAAAACAAAGGATTAATTTAAGAAAGTAGTTAAAGGAAGTTAACGCTTTAGTCGGCGTAAGTCTAAAAGATAAATTCCAAATGTAAAGTGTTAATTTGCTGATTAAATTGTTTGTGTATCTGTGGCTAAGGGAGAGTCCCAATTCAAAGAAATCTTAACAGTCAATTTATTTAAGCAAGACTCTTTTGGCCGTTAAACCTTTCTACTGCTATGACATGCGAGTATGTTCATATTTGTGACTGCCAGAGAAGGGAATGTGGTAGTAACTCTCTTTAAACTTAAAAATATTTAGTCATTAACTCTGCATTCTGGTAGTAAACTCTTGAATTCTTCAGTTCTTAGACGATGAATAGCAAAACTGTATTAAACTATTCGATTGCTTCCTATTTCTCTTACTCGCCCCTTTTGAGATTTAAAAAATTCAAGTAATTTAAAAAATACATTTTGTTAGTTTCATTTGTGTCTGTTAGTCGTGTTTTGCTAAATCTGCGTTGGCGACATGAGTATTTATGTTAGAAAATCGATTGCAAATGCTTTGGCGGAGGCTTCTGATCGTTTCCCTGTGAATATAGGAAACATGACGTGTTTCAAACGTGTGTGAATTATAATTACCGAAAGTCACTTCCTTAGAGTCTACTCATCTCTACTGGGCGCAGTTCTTCACTGCAATATTTGTTTAATTCAGCTGGTATAGAATTTGTAAAACCTAATAAAGGGAAACGAGTTTAATTTTTTTTTAAGTGTCTGAAAAGGTGAGTAAAGAAATAATTGCAACAAAAATATTTTCGCCATCATTAGAGTAGCTAATTGAGCAAATTTCATTTGTTGCAAAACTCATGGACCAAATGGAAGATGCTCACAAGCAAAGCTAAACTATTTTATGAAATAATTTTTTGGTTCGTAACTTTACTTTAAAAAATTAAAACACAAACAAATAAAAATAAATTTAAATACATATCGCACCCCAAAATCAAAGCAATCGAAACTCAAAATTGATCAAAGTCGGCTCTTTCATAGACCAGTTGACAGAACGAATCCCTAACGAGCGCAAAAATTGGTTTTCCATTACTGCCTTCTTTATTCCTGTTTTCATGTTACTTGCGCCGCTTCAACTAAATAACGACTATTAGTTTGAGCCGTAAAAGTGCGCTTGGGAACTAAACCTTGTTACTTCGAGCATTTTAAAAATCAATCGCCTTTCTAAAAACAGTTTTATCCCTCCCTGAGCAGTTTGGATTTTTTGAGTTGTGACTGTTTTAGATTCAGGGTGCGATATGTACTCGTAATTGTAATTAAAATGCTTTGGCGGCCTTTGTTTCTGACCTCTTTATCAGCCTGTCATATTTTTGTCTGTTGGCCCACAAATGTTGAGAAGCTTTAGTTGCTTCGACAGTGTTTAAATTTACGCATCAGTGTGTGCGACAATCACTTCCATTGTTGACAGCAAAAACAACTATAGCAGACACTTGAGTTTACGGTCATCAAATTTCTTCTTTTACTTAATGTTATCGTAAGTGTGTCCTTTTGTCACATACAGATGAGAGCTTATAAAAGTGAAATTACTTTTGTGGCACGTGACGCAGTTAACACCTCCTTCAGAGAACGAAGTACAAAAAAGAAATCGTTAGAAAACATGTGAAACCGTTGCAAACTCCGTCATGCCTGGGTAAATGAATGCGTATGACAGCAAACCTCGAATCAACATCGATAGACAGACTGTTACCACGTTAGTGTAGCAGCCGTTGTTTCTCTTCCTGTTGTGTGTGTGTGTGTGTGTGTGTGTGTGTATCGCACTACACATACACAAGTACATATATGTATAAGTATAGCAAATGAAAATAAACTTTCTCCTCATAAATTTCAAAGATTAATGTTTTGTAAATCTTGATGTTCATACTGAATAAACATAAACTCTTTTGGCATTTTATTCTACAATAGCGTTTGAATAAGACACACTCAGACTGACTGACAAGTGAGGTTTTTTATCACAATCGCGACATGTCTATCTATATCTTGAACACATTAACCGCATGCATGCAGCGCCATGAAAAATATAAAAAAAAATAAATAGAATTTAATCAAAGTAAAAGGTACCACCTTCCTTACACTCGTATATCAATCCATGCTCTGGCACGTTAAATATGCGAGTTTAAATTTTTGGAGGCCTACTTTAAGCAAACACGACCCACTGAATAAAGTCTGTGTCTGTATATATGTGTGTGTGTGTGAGTGTGTGTTAGTATGTTGCGAGTTTATCATTCCATGTTTGTTATCGTTTCACTTACAAAATAGTCATCTGCATGTTTATAACAATGACAACAAACTATTATTTTTATTTATCGTCATTTGCTTTGTGGCGCCATTGAAATGATTGCCATAATTCACTGTATGCTGTGTACACACTTACACACACACACACACACACACATACACTCACATGCATATACATATGCTTACCAATTAATATATGTAAATAAGTGAGAGTATGTGTTGAGGTTGAAAAAGAGGTTGAAAAACATTAAACCTCGTCGTTCTCGTTTCGCAGGAATCTGTCATTTTATGTGTGTGTGTGTCGGTTGATAGTCAATTTTTCAACTGTTTAACGAGCGGAAGTTAGCGATTTGCACTGATTTCGACAAGACGTCATTATTTCAGATTTTACAATGACAAAAAGCATAAATTGTTTTTGCATGTCAATGGGTTTGGTAGAACTCAAGTCTCTGTCTATCATCTCTATTAGGGTTTGGACAGCAGGAATTCCCAGGAAAAACGGGGAACGGATTTTACGCAAATATATCCTATTTTATTGTAACATATTTTTTACTTTCCAACAAGACTTATGCTGGTGGACTTTCTTAATATCGTAGTATTTCATTGTAATTTTTGATTTGAAATTTGAAAAATAATGATTATTTGCGGTCGCTGAAAACAACAGAGAACCTCTCAGGTTTCGAAATCACTGATATAAATTCTGGAATTACGACTTATTGCGTAAGGGAATTTTATCGAGTTCAATAGCTGCATTACTATTTTGCAGGACATCTGAAAAAAGAAAATGATTCCCGAATTATTTGTCCTGAGAATGTCGACATTCCACGAACTACGACCTTTTGTTTTCTCTTTCTCGAAATTCTCAAACCCTAATCATCACACAATATTGCCATTTGAGCATATCACTCTCATAAGTAGTTGTTAAGGCGATAATAAAACAAACAACCAAAAAACAAAAACGCAAATTCATTAACCATAAAGTTGTATTAATTTTTTTTTAAAGTTTACAAACTGAAAATATTCCCATTGAGCCAGTCACGAGCTACATAAATTTAATGCGGTTAATAAGGAGGGTTACAGACAACAGCATATTCGCACACAATCAAGTAGAAGTACGAGATATGTTCTGTAAGATTGTAATTGGCACAATTTGTTGGGGGTTGTGTTGGTTGGTTGCTGTAAAAAGGCGAGATGGTTTTTGTTCATTGTTTGGTCGGCTAAACAGAAGAAATAGATTTGTTGTTTTTCTGTCGATTACGTGCGCGAATTCAGTTGTAAGGACTGAATATAACAGTAGAAAGCAATAAAAATTTTTATATTTTTCACTAAAACTTAGAATCGTTTTACTTTAAAGTCACTTACCAACCCAGAACAGATTTACACACACACGCACACGCACACCTACCACCAAAATACATTTTTAATAAAATAGATTCCTCTACTTACAACAAGGAGAAAAGTTTGTTCTGGTTAAGCTGTTCGTCCTTTTTATAGCAGACTGTAAAAACACTCGTAGTAATTAAATACTTTGTTTTTAAGGCACTCAGTTTAATTCTTTTTTATCTTTTAAATTGAACATTTTATTACTTATCAGTTGTTTACATTTTTTTTTAAATTAGAAATTGTCACTGTAAGTGTTTTTAGTACTAAATGTTCTACAATAACCTGATTATAAGGAAATTAATTACTGAACTGATAGAAAAGCATTCAAATCAGGTCGAAAACAGAACCGTCCATCGCTTTGTTGCGTTTAAGTCGTGCTGTAATTAAAGATAATATTCCTTTACATATTCGATTTATTAATAATATTTTATGGTTGCAAACAATATCTTATTTTTGTATCGGTACAAGACTTCATTGTGATTAGAATTTGAACTTGTTTATCGTAACTTAAGTAATGTTTATGCTATGTGACCCCTAGCCATATATTGTTGTAGAGAACATAATTTGGTTGCCGTCATAATGCCACAACTATGTTTTCCATCTGCTTTAATTTCTTTTCAAATGTCTATTTTCTGTCTTGAAAATTACGTTTTTATATTGTAAAAGATACAAATATACTACAGGGTGCCCAAAGTATTGTACGATATTAAAATCCAGTTCTAGAATAAACACAGCAGCAAGTGGTTTTTTTGTTTTGGAATAAAAATCAACAATTTCGTGACTAATTATTTATTTCAATACGGAGTTTTGAAAATGTGCTAAATAATAAATCACGTACTACATTCATTACAAATGATCGGGGGAATGTGTTGCTGTAAGTGACTAAAGTTTACGGTTAAGACGTCAAAATTAAGACATTCGGGCCTGATAAAACCGGCAGTAGCTGGCAAATTACTACCGAAGTTGAGTAGAGTACTCGTATGTAGTAACTGTGTGTTTAGTTCTCATTACGTCATGAGGTTAATAAAGAACACTGCCTTCAAATTTAGCGCTGTTTGCATGAAGAAGTGTATCACGATTTGCTGCTTGACTTTTCGCCATAAACACCATAAAAACGATTGATTTCCAAACAAGTTTCAGGGATTAAAAGAATGCTGGCATAAATCTTTCACATCTATTACAGACTATTTTGAGAGTAATAACATTGATGTAGACGTAGTAATTAAATTCGTTCGAAAAAAAAACAAAATATTTTACACACACCTCGCGCATGGCATTAAGTGGATAAAACATGATGACTTCAGAGTCAATGATATGGAAATTATTGCTAATGAACTTGTTAACTTAATGACAAAATATTAACGAACCCAATGACATTGAAAGAACTAATTAAATTGATTTTATAATTAAAGCGCTAATGATTCTTTTTATTATTGGAACTTTTGTTTAAAAAGAAGAGCAACCTTTGGAATATTTTGTAAATATATTTTATTAAATATTGCTTGGAACATCTTTAACGATCCCCACAAAAATCGTAAAATAAAAAGAAACAAGTCCATCCATTTTGCAAGTGTTAATTAATACCAACTTCTTGCTCTGACCACAATTACCAAAATACACACATGTGTGTGAGTGAGTGTATGCAAAATACTCGTGTGTGCCGTGCCACAGACATACAAATGTACACAATACAAGGACATTGTACTAACCAAAAGTTAATTTATGTGAAATCACACATTTACATAAAATATTTTATTAATCTTCCTAATTTTACAATCTGTTCGAGGAACAAAACACAACAAAATGAAAGTACTCGATGCGAACATGTACGAACATGCTTGTGGGCTTTCAATACACTCATGTATTTTTAATAATTTTATCAGAATATTTGCAGTACAAGGTTACTCGTAAAAAGGGGTTTGTATTCTTAATTTACAAAAACTGGAAATAATTCAAAACTGACACTGTAGATGGGATAATTATGTTCGTATGCAAAAAATTAAATACTAAAGAGCTTTCTCTATGACACGGAAGCTTTTCCAATATTCCGATTGGTAAAATTTTGAATTATTGATCACGATCATGTAGGAGTTCTTTTGCTCATTACGGAATTAATCTTTTATAATAAAATAAAATGTGATGTACGAAGGTAAGAAATAAGTATTAAAGATTGATTAGACACATCATGTTCAGCTGTAAGACAAGGTTGCCAGTTTGCTGTAATTTTAATTACAATAAATTTTCAAGTAAAAAAATAATTAGGAGAAACACCACTGTAAGGTCACATTAAATCGTGATATTTTTTAGATATTTACACTTCAAAAGCAAGCAAAGCATGTTGCAATTAAATAAGTTTTATTTCTGATTGAATTGTAGTCCCCCGATGGAATGGCAAAAATTTTGTGTGAATAATTTTTCACATCTTCCTTAAAATGGTGAATAATAAGTCGTTGGTCTTGGGGGAGAAAATTAGGGTTAATATTCATAACAATTACATTTAAAGTAGACTACAATTTCTTATTAATATTGGACTGTATCGATCATGACTATCATCTGAACATCACGTCTAAGTTTTTCTTTAAATACGGGATAAATATTAATTATTGCCTAACGATTTCAGATGAGAATATTTTCTTTCTTTTCTAATTATTGGGAGCGTGATTTTTCAAAAGTGGGGTTATGCTTTATTTTATTTTAATTTATTATTTTTTTTTTGTTTGCATCAACAGTGTGAACGTATGAGTAATATTAGATTTATTACTCATACGTACTCATGCTTAGTTGACTTTAATTACTTCGTTGAAAAAATATTATAATTCTAAAAGCTCTTAAAAAAAGCGTCGCCTTTTAAAGTTTCCTTTTCTTCCATTATTATTATAAATAAGTTAAAGTGAATAATTGTTACCGCGTACTATGTTACTAATATTTTCTTAATTCTTTTAGCGAAATACTCTGTCACTTATCGCACAAGCACTCTTTCTGGCAACTTTTTGGTTGTATTAATAATTACTCCTTCATTATATTTCGAATCATAACTAATGTGTCTGTCTCCCCAAAGCTGTTGGTTTTTGATACCAATCCATTATTCTATCTTTACTGTTGTCAATTCTTTATATTGATCATATCTATTGCCTTCTATGCAGAATTGAGCAAAACATAAAACATAAATACTTTTCAATTCAATTATAACTTTTTTATTTATTTAATTTTAATTCAGTGAAGCATGTTTGATAGACTTACTTAACAATCCAGAAGTCGTATGGCTAAAGAACAATCCAGAAAAGTACACACCTTCTTAAACTTGATACAAAATAACGTTTGACTTCCTTTCAAAAGTTGAAGGGAAGTGAAGGCTCTAATCGTTTTATATCTTCTTTTCTGTATACGTGAGTATTAAAAAAATAATCAACAAAATGAAAATGTGATAATCCAAACTTGGTACTGATTTACACTTTAAAAATTTTTTCGTTCCTGTATTTCCAAATGGTGCTCATCACATATGTTTTTTAATAATTCTCTTGTTGTTTTTTTCAACTTTTAGCGACAACAATAAAGAGTTGTCAATTTAAGCCGATTGAAAGCAATGAACACTCGTTTCGAAATAAATTGAAAGTCCGTGGAAATAAGATTGTCAAATCGGTCTGATTGATATTTAAGGATTACTATCTCTTGCTAGCCAACCCACAGTGCATTATATGCAATTTGTACTCTTACGTCCCTTCAACGTTGTTCACATTTATTGTTTTTGTTGTTGGTTTTGTATAAAGTTACAACTCACAAGTAACTGATAAAACCGCAAACTACAAACAAACGAGTTTTGCAACATTCAGAATTATTGACACCTGAACTACACAATGCGACAGAATACGAGATCGAGATACAAACGGAATATGTTTTGCATTTATATTCACCTTTTACGAATTCAATTAGAGTTTTCGGTTATACTGATGAACTTATGGATTTTATTTTTGGTCTTAATCTTTGTGTTTGGGTGAAAGTGATTGTATTTGTTACTTTAAATTGCATTTGTATCTGCCACTGAACGCAGTTGAACCCTTTCGTTGCCCTGCATCTTCTTCAGCAGTTCAATGTAAAAGTGTTTAATCAAGCCGAACTATGTTTTTGTGTCGGAGGTTTGTAAGAAATATGCCTCCATTTCAATAGAATTTTTAATTCCACGCCAAATAACTTGTTGGTGGCCAGATACTAATCAAAGCAAGTTCAATAAATTCGAGCAAAGTAAAGCTAAATTCGGCCTGGTTGGTCTGTAACGAATAAAACAAATGACAGTCAGACGGAGCAGGGTATGAGATATAGGGCGGCTGTCCATAGTAGTTTCACATTAATTGATTGATATTTCAGAAACTGCGCAATATTATTGAGAACTCTGTTTATTGTTTGAAATTCTCTCAGACAAGAAACTTGGTTGTCAGTAATTTTTTAAATATTGTTACGCTTATTACTACAGCAAACGTTAAGTTGTAGGGATCGTTTAAGGGGAAATATTAAAATATACACTCCTTTATGATTTTATCAGAACACAACATTATTCGCCAATTAAGACTCTATTTACAACTGTACTAAGTACTAATTTACACTGTAAACTTAACACTTTTGTACGCACACATATTCACTCTATGAAATCTCAAACTATAAATCTTCTACGGCCGCTTCTAGAATTATTCCGAACATACGCGAAATTGCGCATCATTTATTTCACTTTCTGGCTTAGTTGTCTTGTATATGTGTTTGTGTATGGGTGTGTGTCTTTTGTTTACCTTTTCTTTTTGTAGAAGTTGTTGTTGTCTCTACGTTGAATCGCGGTTCGGGGAATTTCCGTTACACAATTTGTTTTTGCTTTATGTTTAATAAAATATAATATTGCGTATTTGTACAATAAGTCATTTCACACATCTTTGATTATTACTTCGGAACAATATTAAAAGTTTTCTTAATTTCTGCGTGATACGAAAAGTACTTTCTGTATGATTTCGCCAAAATAGGTATTTCCTGAAACGTTTAATGTTTGTCTCTACTAGTGAAGTTTTAAAAATATCTTTGCGACTCAAAAATTAAAAATATGTTTTTTTATATCTGATTAATTTGCAAAATAACTTAAATTATATCGTACTTCTTCATAAGGTTTAATATTAAGAAAGGCATCTTGTACGAACAATTTAATGTGCTACTGTTAACCGTGTAGTAAACTAACAACAGTATATAAAAACAATTATCAAAATAAAAATCTGCTAGAAAACAAAAATATTTAATTACATGTGAAGAGAATATCAACAGCCGCAAATAATACGAACAGCAAATTTAGATCGATGCAGATATTTTTTTTTGGCCAAGAAACAAATCCATATAAAGATACCCTGCTGATCAAATTGACCTCAGATTTTTTGAATGAAAGCATTGCGATTTTGAGAACGCAACTGGAAAGTGCTCTCGTAGTCTTGATGATTACAGCTTTGACATTTTGTATCCTTCTAATAAAATGCAATAAATAATTTTATTTTTTTTTAAGAAAAACTCATCGTCTCAGAGTTGCGCTGTGCTAAACTTTGTAACTAAATCACTAAACTATTACTTGTTTCTTTTTTAAATGACTTATAAAAAAAAAAAAAAAACTAATTCAAAAAAGAGGGAAGAACAGAAAGGAAATAAAGGTTTTTTCAAAAGTGCAGTTGCAACAAAAAAAAGTTGAGAACAACGCGGAAACAGTTAAGGCAGCAGAACTTTCAAATGCCACTTTAATGAAAATTTTTAACACAAATAAAGGGGACACATACATTTACATAAGTACATCCCTATAAACAAACACACACACACACACGCGAACTGATAAAGATTCACAACTCTAAGCTCTTCGCCATGGCAAAGCCAACTTTTATTCATACACAAATATGTATCATATTCACGCACATACACATGCACACACACACACACACACACACACACACACGTGCATTTGCCTACAGATACGTTCGTAGATGATGACATTTCTTGTTTTGCATTTGTGCAAAAGTTGAGATGTTTCATGGTGAGAGAGCAAGTTTGTGTTCAGAAGTGAACATCCGCCTAACTCTAGTACCCCGCACAGTGGTCGTAGTTGCTTCGTTTTTTTTTTCACAACTCATTCTGTTATTTATGTTTCTGTTTTATTTTTATTCCTTAAAAAAGCAAAATAAAAAATAAAAAATTAGAAGAAAAGCAACAAAATAAAATGTACAAATGGTATTATTTTCAGAGTACAAGCTGCACACATATACCTACACATACTTAAACACTTACTTACACACAACATCATACATAGGTTGTTTTCTTTTCCTTCATGAAACTTGGAATTTATGACAGGATTTCATAGAATGAAAAACGCATAAAGTTAGTGCTGCATAAATACCTGAAACTCTTATTCATATTTTTAAAATAATCACATACACACACACAATATACGTACCTAAGCGTATATGTATGTATGTATTTATTCACAGTAGATGGGCTCCGCAAACACAAGTTTTTTCGGCGACGAAATTTTAAAATTGTGTCTGTAGTTTTATTGTTGTAGCGAGGACATCGTTGTAACAAATATTTATTTAGATTTGCTTGCACAGAACTACATGTGTTATGGTTCGTATTAGTGGCCATCTTTCAAGGATAACAAAGCCAAATATTTCATTCCTGAAATATGTGAAAAATTCTAGACGAGATGGTAACAGCGAAACATGTTCTTTTTAAATCTTACAAACGTGACCTCCCTAATACTCTTACAATCAGGTTTATTAAAACATAAAAAATATTTGTAGCTTTTATATGTTTACATGTGTGTATATGTGAAGGTAAATGCGTGTGATGGTGTGTGTGTACATGTAATACACACAAACTACATGAGATGATGACTATGAGGCTGAAGACGATGGCGGTGATGTTAATAATGATGGCTTCTTTAAACGCCACTGCAACTTGCCTGAGGTTAAATTTATTTCCGAGAGCTCCATCTTCCCAGCAAGCTTCTATTAGTCTTTAAGAAAGAAGGAAATACACAATTAAGAGATAAACAGTAGCAAGGAAAAATGTCAACATTTTTTGTTAAAGTTGATGGAAATATTTTCTAAAATTCAAGTATTAGTTTATTTTTCCACGTGCGGAAAAATGAAACAAAGTTTCTGTGCTAATGAAACCAAACTTAAGTCCTACGGACTCAACATATTTTGAAGTGTGCTGACTGCGAAACCTCATATTATTTGGCAAATCGATATCATTCTTAAAGAACAGAACTGGGTAGAATTAACCCTAAAATAAGTCCTACATCCGTTAAAGTTCGACGTGTCGATTCAGTCATTCCAAGACGCAGACATATAATGTCCAAATTATTTCAATAAAAAGAGCCACCTTAATATTTGAAGGTGGCATATCTTACTATTCAATAAGACGCAACTGAAAATTTGTTAAAATTATTGGAAAGAGTGAATTTTTTATCTACACACACATACACATACGCACACACATATGCAGTGGCATTAAAACAATAACAGTTTTAGCAGTTGTTCAACAACAAAAAACGTAACCTAGACAAGACACGTAGTGCAAGACGCTGCTTGACAAGACATGAATTACCGCAAAAGATGCAAAAGCGTTATGGCGACAAAAAAGTTTATTTTCTGGGTTTTTTTATTTTTCGCCATCCATTTCTCGTTCACTTTGTTTTAGTTTTAAACATTTTTTATTGACCACCATAATAAAATGTTTACAAAGAGAAACTTTGGCATAACAAAAACAAAACGTTCCTACTTCTCTTCACCGTTTCTTTTGTACACCTCAAGAAACTTCCTGTTTGAAGCAGAGTGCGCATAAATTGAAACGTAAAAAATAATGTTGTTTTGCGTATGGCGAGGTTTATAAAACCAGAAAGTAGATTTAAAAACAAACCAGTTTAAAATTAGATATGTATGGGGCGGTTGCGGTTTATTGACATAGAGCTCCAAGTTCCAAAGATCCCAAATCAAAAATCCGCACAGTCTTGATGACCAATTAACGTAACAACCGCGAGACATAACCACACCTACAAATAGCTCCTGCAGCCGTTTTGTTCCACGCAGCGCATTCCTTCCACTAACCACAATCATTTCGTGGATGCATTGCCAAATGTTAAACCCTGTCTAGTTCGGTGTCATCTAAAAATGTCCCTCGTTGTTAAAAACTCTTTTTGGCACGCCAAGAAATCCATTGCCTCTGGTTCTTGTACGCATTTTTAGGAACAATGGCGATGCTCTCGGCCGGTCTGGAAAGGCAGCCTCCCATGTATAAATGTAACGCGCGAATGATTTACTATATCGAATATTCATTCGATAATAATAAGTTTTGTTTTTTATTATCGAGTATTTTGCTATGAACAACTTCGACAAAACAACATGGCCGGCCTAGACTGTCAATATCAAACTGTCCTTAATGAATTGAAATCTTTTAAAGTTAAATAGGGACAATAACTAGTTTATGGCAAATAAAGAAACGCTTAAATGTGTTCGAATATAAATTGTATTTTAGCCACAACAATATGTTGTTGTAGGCAACATAATATGGTTGCCATGACCTTGCCACAACCATGTTTTTTCTTTGTTTCCGGACGTCTAATGTTTTCCGATATATAAAGTTGGTCTTATGTCAGATCACTGCTTTACTACGTCAATTGTTTAATATTCTGTAAGTAAGAAATAGTTCAAACTTCAAGTTGCCTGAATAAACTTTTTTAAAGAATTTGAAATTATTTAGTGGGCTTTTGCTTCTGTTAGAGAGGCTGTTAGAATGATGCGGCAAACTTTAACGTGAGTGATATCCGTATGCTGTGATGTGAGCGGGCCTTGCGCAACTTCTTACAAAACGTCATCCTCACAAGGTATTGAGGGACCTCCCTGAGTTACTATTTGCTTCAGTTGCAAGTCGTGCCACTGAGAGAAACCGGTGGCGGCAAAATAATAACATTCACTGCATAAATACGTATATTACAAGAACGCTGCTAAGAACCAGAGATAAATCAATCTAATAATTGCTAAATTTTAGAGCAGTGATTTGTTAAACAATTTTTCCTTCACTGAAATCTCACTGACATTAATTAAACACATCAATGCTTTTCGGAGGTTGTTACTATTCACCTGTTGCCTTCGTAGCGACTGCTACGGCGTTCTAAGGAATCTTCCATTAAATACACAATCCTCCGTTAACATTATAGTTAACGGTCATTAGGACCCGCCGTTATTCATTTGCATGACCATCAATAAACTAGCACCAACTAAATCGTTGCGATGTACAATAAACAAAAATAGAGAATATTATTTCAATGTTAATTTCTACATGCCCTCATTAAAATCACCATCAGCCTCGCATTTATCATCGTCGTTATCTTGCTATGTTATCCACCACCCACCCTCCCGTTTTTAGATTTTTATGAAAGTAATTGTTGTGAACACGTCGCGCTCTCTCTGTATTTGAGAACACAATACAAAACTCCCCTTGAAAAATTGATGAGGAAATCTAAAGAAGACAAAAAATAATAATAGCAACATAAACAACAACGAAATGAATTAAAAATAAATTATTGCTAAACAACACTAGAAAATACAGATTAAGTTAAAATTCAAACAGTTATTTGCGAGACTTCGGCGTCAGCTTTTTGATATACACGTTAACTTTAAAACAACCCACTGGCCACGATATCACACGCCGGTAACAGTCAATACTCCATCACCATCATTTTTAAAGAAGTATGATCCAATCACGCCTCCAACCCAAAGTCCACACAATGCTGTCATCGCTTGTTGTGTCGCAATCACATACGGATTGCTTTAATGTCAATTACGACAATTTGAACAATTAAAATGTCTTGAGATAATTTTTCCCAAAAATCTTGCATTATTTGCGAAATATTAAAGAACAATAAAAATTCCTTGTTCTTCCAGGGAGTCCCATATTTTCTAAACCTAAAGAGTCAGCAGTAAAACCATCCGCCGGCTGCATAATTTGCATGAATTTCGTGGTACCGTTCATAAATATATTCGTGATGAAGTGGCAAAATGAACAAATGAAACGACACTAATTAGAGTGACTTAAACTGACACCTAACATTCGTTTCAACTAAAATAATAATTTTATTTTTACATTTAAAGAGAAATTGATGCTCTTACGCTTTCGGCAAATCAATAAAAATTAATGCTTCCATAACAATTATAATTGTGATTATTTGATTTCTTCTGGTTCAATAATCCGCATCTCCATAAAATTCCTCATCATCATGGCCATCGTATTAACTTGGACTCATAAAAAAAAACTATCGAAGAGTTTTATTCGCATTTTTTTTTTAATTTTGCCATAACTTTTCATAAAAATTAATCTGCAGCAACTTGTGCTGCAACAGCACATAAAAATAGTCCATCTCATTCAACTTATACGATTGCAACACCAGATATATTGGATTTGAAACCAAACGCTGAATAAGAGTGTCCCGCAGGAATTTTATTTCGGTAGAGAGACTTTGGAAAAATCTCGACATAAGTACGCAAGTTAAAAAGTTGTAACTTATTAACGCGATAGATTTTCTTTACTCACAACTGTGTTGTGTAACGAGCCGTTGCAAATTCACAAACATAAACACACCTGATTTGCAAATCAACACACAAACATTAGAAATAGGTAGCCATAACATACAAGCACATGCTCACTATAAGGCTTGAGCTTCTTCTACTGTCAACATAACTCTTTCTTTTTTTTACACTGAGCCACTGCTATTTTATATTTCTGAACATTTTTTTCCAATTTCGTCAGCGGTTGTTATCACTTTATGGTGGTGTTACTGCGCCGCGTTAACTCCAATGGCAACACAAGTGTTCGCTTTTCTTAATTTATTTGTACATTCACGCAGACAGATGCTGCCGTGTTGTGTGGTTGATACAAAGTGAGCTGGACCAAATTACTTCTTTCCTATGACATTTGGTCCCTTACTGACGGGAAAAACATACAACAAGACTGACAGAGTTAGAAAAATGTAAGCCTGCCATACAGACTAAATTCTATTTTAGCGGTGGCGTATGATTAATCTGAACGCTCGTACATTTTGTCAAGTATCCGCCAGGCACTCGCACACATTCTTACTACCATCGGTTTGCAGAGTGCCTTCAAACATCAAACACAACCTGTGTTTCAAGCGCACTTCATATGCATTCACAGTACTACAACAATAATAACTTCTTTACTACACCGTGCGTCTCGCGGTTCAAACAGTATCGTTGAAAGTTGTTTGCTTTCAATACTTCTGCTGGTGTCTGGCGGGTTGTATCCTCGAGTATGTAAGTGTGTTAAATGTTTATGACAAATAGTATTGGACGCAGACTAGCTTACACGCCCATGCTCGAACTAAGAATTAGTAAAAACATCTTATTAATCAGAAAGGACAATTATAAAAATGTCTTCATCGTATGTGCCTCAGCTCCTACTATCTCCTCAATACATATAACGAAGTTTTTCTGAAGATTCAACATGTAAAGCCTTCGCTGTAGTTACGATACTTGTTCGTAGCTACTTCACTACAGTAAAGTATTTGAAAAATACTCAACAAATTGAATGTGCGCTCACACACCGTTTTGTAGGCCTCTAATTTCCACATATCAACTAGTGAAGAAAGCAAACAATAATTGAAAGATATTTAGTTTTGCATTCTGCAGATCTTTGAATCCATTAATATTGACGAATGGCCACGGGGCCATCAATAAACATACCTGTCTCGTGTATGTCTGAAAGAATCAATTACACACGAAAACCACAAATTTACTCGTGATTTCGCCGATAGCCTAAACATTTTTATTCGCACCCATTTCGCTATAAGATTTCTTCAAATACGAAGAAACCTTTTTGTCGATGTGCGATACAAAGAAAGAAATAATTTTCGGTATTAAAAAGTGAAAATCCAAGAAATAATTTAATGCTGTTTATTTGTTTAGCGTCTGTTTCTTTAAATATTCAAAAAGTCCTAACGCGGTTTTCATGTACGTACTTACGTAAGAACAACAACAACAACAACAACAACTCGCTCATGTGCAGTCAGCTGCTATGAATGCATATGTGTGCAAATGTTAGTTTTATTTCCTTTAACGCTTGAATACTTTTATTTTTCTGCTTCGATTGTGATTCAATATGCTTTTCGGTGTCTATAATGACAGCATAAACATCTGTTTGGTCTTAGTTTGT
Organism: Phania funesta; assembly: GCA_963932375.1. Classification (NCBI taxonomy): domain Eukaryota; kingdom Metazoa; phylum Arthropoda; class Insecta; order Diptera; family Tachinidae; genus Phania; species Phania funesta. Next base: position 659,833 of record OZ010652.1, read on the forward strand.
ATCTTGCTTTTGCATCCTCTTTCCTTTGTTTGTTTGCTTTGTATGTCTGCCTGCACGTGTTCGTTTATTCCTATGAACTCTTCTGGCGCTGAATTTGTATCGCCGAATTATACAAAGTGACTGGGTCTATTTCGGATGATTTGGTCGACTTCCTGCATTTTACATTAAAACGTTGAGTTGAGGAATGCGAAAGTAGTGAAAACCTGATTTACAACGTGCACAAGCATGACAGCAAAGCTCTGTTTGCAAAACGAACATAAATGATTCCTTTTTCTAGTCCTGTCTTTTATGTGTGATGATGTGTCATTTCCTTTCAACTTGCACAGAATACAAAAATGAATTTTATTCAACGTTTGTGCCAGGAATTCTCGTAAATAAATGAAAGTTATCGCAAACTAAAATAATGTACTTGGGCCCCATTTTTAATGTTATTAAAAAAAAAGTTTAATAAATAAACTGATTTGTACACAGAGAAAACGAATACATTGTGACAGTCGAGTTTTGTCCATTTCGTGATTGGAACTATCACTTCGTTCGTTTACTCTTTTCAATAATATTCGATTATATTGACGGAATCTCATTACTCTCCGTCTGCATTTCTCTCGTCAATGTCTGCCATCAAATATCATTATCATTTTGAAAGTTAACTATTTTCAATAAAAAGAAATAAAAAATGACACAAGTAGCATGGCCATGAGGCCCATTGACAAATACTTAATTTGCAAAAAAAAGCACAAACTCATGTGAAATAAACACTTGTATATAAAATATGAAACTATTTTATAACTTACTAAATTTTGATCAAATTGCTGCTTTGGAATTCAACACCAAGAGTAAATTGTGACGCTTTGGATATGCTAGTCCAGCCCATATGCATAAATCCCTTTATAAATATTTCGCGGCGTCTCTTCGACCGATATTCTCTTACATTCGTTCCAAAAACATTATAGCAGAACTCATGTGTCCTCAGCTGGATCAGATCGCTCTGCACGACATGTGGTTTTATCAGGACGGCACTAGCTGGACACCGCTTTATAGCAGCAATGATTTCCATAGTGCATTCTCATTGCGATACCTTGAATTATTAAATAATGAAACCGTCTTTCAATCAATCTTTTTTCTGTGTGTATTAAAGCTCAATTATCTCGATTGATGTCTATTACAAACTTTAGCGAATGGAATCAGTTGTGTTCGCAGATGGTGGAGATTTGAAAATTTTGCAAATAAAATAAAAATGTGTTACCATAAAATTTAATGCCAATAAAATCAACACGATAGTCACGATATCAGTGGAAGCATTTGCAGATTTGAATTATGTATTTCGTAGTGAAGCTTTCAATGAATAAATTAAATCATGTTTCATTGTGTTTGAACTTTTGTAATCCTTAACTAAATAAGGTTTAGCTTTTGTTTCCTTCAGGTGCTGTTTGCTGCTCAGTATTGGTTTTCACTCGAATAACTGCCATTGAACACACACACACACACACACACACACACACACACACGCACACACGCACACACGCACACACATGCTTCAAAATAGTAAAGCCAAATGTACTGGTTTTTTATTCAACGTGCAACGTGCTCTCCGCTGTGGTCGTAAAAAATTGTTATTTTCATATTTTTAATGATTTTTTATTTTCATTTATATTTATCACACAAAAGCCGTAGGGCATACTGTTGCAATTTTATTCATAAAGGAACTTTTTTTGTGCGAGTTCTGTGCAAACTCATCTGCATATGTGCATGCACACACACACACACACACACACACTCACACACTCACACATATGTGTAAGAACATATAACAAGTTAATTACAAATATTTTGGAGCGTAATACTTGTTCACAATAACAAGAATACTTGCAAACTCCTCGGAAACAGTAATGCTAATATGGCGCTTTTACGGCTGCATTTAACATATTTTCATTATTCTAACTTCCCACCCATCACATCAAATCTTGACTTTTTAAAATCGTGATATCAAATGTGACGAGAAGAATTCGAAGAACGAAAGAACTTGAAGAACGAGCAGTTGGTAGTTGTGCGTACAGTCACCTCACCTCAATAAATTGGCAACACTGCATATGAAATTATTTAAAAACAATAAGTATGAATGTGAGCAAGAGATATCGAAGGGGAGAGGAGAAATTCATGTATAAAAGGGATTTGTAAAACTTTTTCGATTAAAGTTCATAATTGCACTTTAAAATTTTTCATTTACACACAAACACTTGTTCGTACGTATGAACTTGCATGCGTGTGCATGAAAGCAGTTACACAAGCACATATGCATATGCATATGCATGTGGGTACGGTGCGGTGCGGTGCCACTAAAACAACACAAGCACACGCACACACATACATATGTCTATCTACATCATGGGAACATACAAAAGGCTTTGAAGGGGAATATTTCCGAACGCGATGTTGTTTCTACACATACACACATACATACATACATACATACATGTAAGCTCGTGTACGCTTATGCCACCAAAGTGATTAAAGTGCAAATGAAAGCTTTATTAAGGAATAAAGTAAAACACAAATGTCAATAGATGTTTAATTTTTGTTTTCATTCATTCACAGTGCAACGCATTCACTTGAGTTTTAATTAACCATCATTGAGAAAGTTGCACACAAGCATACGTGTACACCAATACATGTAGACATGAGCACATGCACACATGAACACATATTATGTGTTATTACGTTTTATTAGCTGCTGTTTAAATTAATCTGTTCTACACAAATTAAAACGAAATATTCATTCCGTTGAACCAATCAACTTGATATAAATTTTTGTTACAGAATGAAAGGAGCGACTACATTTTTAGTCTAATCAAACATTTGTTAGAAACAAATACAGCTTATAATGAAGTCTAAATTTATTACTCACATTCTTTTCATCTAAAATAGATTAATATCGGCAATTCATCGATCGTTGATAGATCGATTATTTCTAAAATAATCAAAATAAATACATACGCAATAAGGTCCTATAATACGAGTATGTCGCTAAAATTTATTAGAAACATTAAAAAAATTGATTGTGTTGGCAGCGGTCGGCCATATGGCAGTTTAATCAACCCAGAATCCCAAAAACTAACATACCTCAATGATGTGCAAGAATGATAAGGTTCCAATATGTTCGAAATGCGTAGTGTGGTCGGCGGCACTTCGTAACACTGCGTTGTCAGGCGTGTGTTGTGTCAACAAAAATATACAGGGCGGAGGACGGCGGGCAAAAATTTAAAATAAATTAATCTACACTTTTACTTTTCGAATTTTCAACAGAAAATTTAGCCAATAAGATTCCAAAAATCTGTAAGGGATTGGATACTTTCAAAAATTTTTCTCCTGTGCATCTGTGATTATGAGAAAGGCCAGTATTGGAAGCATCAACACAAGCATTTGGCCCGCAAGCAAAAAAGAAATAAGAATTCCTGGAGACAAACTTAATTTTTTTCCTAAAACTCCAGTTCTCGAATTAAAAAAAAAATTTTATTCACGCATGGGATGAAATGTTTCATTTCTGATTGGAACTTATTTTTCCAGAGCAGACGGAAACACTACGGAGAAATGTAACATATCGACAAAGCCTTTAAAAAACCTTTTAAACTCTGGATGAAACAAAGAATTATAAAAAACTTAACATTTTATCATGTTAGTTATGCTAATTATTAAATCTCCAAATAAACTTGGTGTCTGCAGTAAAATGACGTATTGTTGAGCACGTGGTCATGAAGGTCATGCTGGAAACGAATGGGATGGTTAGTGAACAGAGAACCAAAACGTGTCTTCGTAGGGCCGGAACCTTTCATTGTAATAAGTAGTAGCTGTGCTATTGAGATCACTGCTTCATCGGTTCAGTGGGAATTTCCTCGGCACTGGAGAGCTACAGATGGAGTTACGCGATCAATGGTGTTCATTACGCTGTTTCGGGGAATGATCCTAAAGGATTCTGATGTTAGATGAGAATGAGCTCAGGATAATTAGGGGATGGTTTACACGATACCACCAGTTTATGATAGGGAACATCAGGGACATGTTGATTCTCCGACCTGACTAATGAGACATCCGAGCATGTGCTCTTATAATGTCCAGCGCCCCAATTCCCGTCCTTATTGCCTCCCAAAGATAGATTATAATTTGAAGCCGGAATCTGTTCCAGTGAAAGATAAAGATTCCCAAAAGTCCCTAGGGTATTGGTACCTAAGACCTCGATAGTAATAATATCAATACGTTGTTTCCTAATAAAAAAAAAATCCGTATTGGAATGGAACAAAGCTGCTTATACCCATGTAGAAGGGATACAATTTGTCATCAATAAAACATAGTGGACAAAAACGTGCGTACATACGTTGTTATTCCTGAATACCACTGAGATCCCTTTAAAGAAATAGCAGAACAGTTTAATTCTCCAAACAACATTTGTAACTTTTTTCTCATTAATGATGGTCATCAACCAAATTCTGTTCTTTTCCAACACACACACGCATACACACACATGCAAATAAACTGATAATCTTTTGAAGTTAAAAAGAAAAATTGTATTTACTTTATTTCGTAGTATTTTATCTACAAACGAGAATATAACCGGCTGATATATGATTCTTAAATGGGCAGAGATACATGAAGAGATTTCAATAAACATTTCCACTTTTCGTGTTAGGAGAAGGATTTGCAGATTGTTGAGAAAATGCTTCGAAGGCGAAGAGCAAAGCACAAAATAAATGCAGACTAATAAGCCGAAGAATGGAAACAAAGGTACAGAGCAGCAAACCTAAATGGGATTGAAAACTATTTGTGTTTAAATAAATTTTCATTTTCTTGGTAATAATATTATGACTGGCATCCTTGCGAGTATGAAGTTTAAATAGTATGATTTTATTACTTCTTAATATGGCATTTTTTGTCTGCCAAAATAAGTGAAATAGAAAAGGAAAATCCCGGTCGAAGTGCATGAGATTTCCTAAGTGTCTGTGATTGTGTATGTATCGTTGTCTTTTTTGTTTTGCTTTTCATTGCTCCTGTTGGTTGCGAATAAAAGTCATGTAAGCACTTTAAACAAATTAGATAGAACCAACTTGATTTATGGTAGCAATGTTTTCTATGATTGTATGCAGGCACCGTGCCAGCAAAAAAAAAACATCTATCAATTTTTAAATCGATCCAGTTCGATTAGAAAATACCCTGCAGGAGCAGAAATGCAGCAGTGAGCGGAGCCATATTTTTTACCAATGTTGTTCTTTTAAAGCATTTACATAATTATTTATTTTTATAATTTTTAAACAAGAAAAGACTTCGTTCGCATGGCAAACAAAAAAAATATTAAAATTAAAGCACAATTTTCAATTTCACGGCAACCCTCTTGTACATGAAAATCGGGTAAAGTAAAAATTCTTTACGAAATGCCAAAAATATCAAACATGTTTTCAAAGGATTATAAAAAGTGAAAAGATATTTTCCAGGTCTACAAAGTCTGTTACTTGAATTGTGTAGAATTGCATTGAAATAATGAGAAGTTCTCCTTAACGTGTAAGTTTGCAAAAGTGTCCCAGCGACCTGAAATGGCACACAAACATTTTGTTTAAAATAATCCATTTAGCCCGACAAGGATACGTTTCTTATTTACAGTAAAAATAGCGATACGGTATTAATATAAATCAAACTTTAGCTTATTACTTTAATCATTGTAACGCAAAGTTTTAAAGCATTTTTTTACATTTTGTCCCTCCTCGTAGCATTAAAGAAATTGAAATAAAAACAACAAGGACAACCTGTTCACCCTATAAAAATTTATTAAAAATACAACCAAACCTGTTTTTGTGCGCTACTTCCGCAAAAAAAATTTAAATTATCAAAAAATGTAAATAATCAAAATTTTGAAATTAAAAAGACAATAAGTTTCCCTACGTTGATATCGAAATTATGTATTTAACAGAAGGAAACTTTTCCCACTACCGAAAGGCTACACATCGTCATCTGCAATGCAAAATAACATATCATCAAGAAATTCGAAATTGACTTTTAAATCTATTACAATTCGCTACAGCATATCGATACATGTGTTTAAGAAATTTTAATCTCTTACTATAAGAAATTAAAAAGCTAGAATGAAAATTTAACACAACGTATCATCAAGGGCATGATTTCCCTAAAGAAAATGAGTATTTGAATAAAATTGAACCTTCAAAAGCTAAGAATTTCCAGGAAGGAATGGCGACATCTGCAGGACCTGCAATCTTTGCCTTCAACGCACTGCTATTACTTTTATGTTGGCATAACTTTTGAGTAAATAATAAATAGTTATTTTTTGAATTATTTTTGGCCATCTAGTATTCTTTTTTAATTATATAAAATTAGTTTAGTATACTAGGGCCGCTTTTATATAGCATCTATATAGCGGATATGCCCACAAGCTCAAATACATATGCGTCAACGTTTGCAGACGACACTCTATTTGTCAGTGTTATCCAAGACTCGAAAATTGCATCCGAACAATTTCAGTCTCATATTAATGAGCTAAACGACTGGATAAAAAAGTGGAGAATAATATCACTGTTCCAGCGAAAATCCACGTAAAATATTTGGATTTACACCTAGATCGACGCATAACTTGGTCCTGCCATATTGAGGCAGAAATAACGGCCATAAAGCTTCGAACAAATTAACTACACTGGTTAATAGGTCTTAACTCAACCCTGGCTTTGGAATACAAACTGATTTTATATAAATCTTTATAAAGACAATATGGTCTATATGGCATTCAGCTGTGGGGTAGTGCTTGTTCATCAAATATCCGGAAGCTACGAAGAAGGCAGTCGAGGATTTTAAGACTTATCGCATGCACCCCTGGTATGTAAGAAACGAAAATATCCGTAAGGATCTAGAACTTTTTTATTGCAATTTGACGGGTACTAGAGACTTAAAAAAGACTGACACTTTGAGCCTGACGAGACGGCTATTTCACCTTTTAACGAGTAGTTACTTGTCATTAAAAACTACGAAAAACATAAATGTAAAACAACCTGAAACAGTTTTTATTTGAAATAACAAATATATTTTTATCACAGTTTTCTTATAGAATTCGAAAGCTCCTTACTTTGCTCAACGGAACCGCAATTCAAAATTACGTAAGACACATAGCGCTAAGTGCACTGCAAAGTAAAAGATCGTGTTAAAAACAAATTCATAAAATTATTAACAGTGGATAAACTAATATCTAGTTGGGCGCAAACTTATCACATAATAATCATTTTGTTTAAATTCCCAATAGATTCTTTTATCTTGAAAATATTAGTTCTAGCCTCAAGGACTCCAAAGTTTTTACGTACGATTTTTTAGTACGGTTCCTATTAACCGCCTAAGAAGGGTGGAGGGGTTTGAGTCTATTTACCATGATCTTCAAAATAATTATAAAACATTTGAATGTGGTCGATGATGACTGCTCTCATATTGGTCTTTTATGACCTTTTTATGCATTTTTATTATAAAATCAGTTGTGAAGCTGTCCTTTCATAAGAATGCCCCAAAGGGCGCAGTAATGGAGTGGACAGCTCAAGTACAATTAGAAAATAACAAAATAAAGCGTCACAAAAACGAGAAGCGCATACAAGCCCCCAGCAAAACTTAAGAGGAGAACCGGATGTTCCTGTAATGCTCGATAATAAACTATAAATGGAAACCTCTGCTTGCTCTATTCAATTACTGGCCTCAATATCGAAGAGATTCTTTGTAAAAAGCAACCAGTTTTTATTATTTTTTTTGTTTTTTGTTTTCATTTTTATCTGGATTATTTTAATTGTCTCTACAAGAGCAAGAACATTTTTCTTCACAAAGTATCAAGCATTTTGGTTATAAAAAATAATACAAGACCGAATTAAATGCACATAAATGAGTGTAGCCATATACGTATATGCCCTTCAATGCAAACACATTAGAACTGAAGAGCATTTATTGCAAAAGTCCTTTAGTTGTGTTCTCGTAGTTGTCTGCCAAGTCAATCAATAACAAGACGCATGAGAAACAGTTTTAGTTTGCTTTTGCTGTCGTTTGTCTGCTTGAGCATGGAGTATCATAAACTGTGACAACCTGCCGTTCACAGATAAAGGACATTTGAAATTGGATATGAATGGTGAAAGAAATATTATAAGATGCTTATCAAACCAAAGGAAGTAAGAAAATAGACAAGAGACCAAAACCACAAAAAGCCATCTACCCAAAAACATGAAGAAAAATACATTTCAGGCTCTGTTCGGCGCCAAATTCTATTGTTATGTTTCTGCTAGATCCTGCTTTTATTTTACTCTACATTTATCCTTTTAACATCGTTACAATGTTTTAAATGCAGTTACCAGTCAGTGTCTTTCTTTAACAAGTTTCCCATTGAAGTTGACTGAACTGTATGAAAAACAAAAAGCCACCTGGAAAAATTACACAGATATCAAGTCGAACATGTTTGAATTTTAAACTTAATAAAAATAAGAAAATTATCATCGGAGCCTTTTAGGAGACTGGCAGCTTATAATTTTTCATTTGAAAATAAATTGCTACATGCCCGTTGCTACTGTCAGAATGAATTACTTCAACAATTAAAGTCAAAAATATTTCTAATTTCTGAATTAAATTTTCTCTGTTCCTGTTGCTTCAGTCGTAACTACAAGAGTTGTTGTTCACACCTGGAAGAGCGGGAAAAATTAAAAATCTCACCAAATTAATGGAACTTCAATTAAGGCAAAATTTAACGAAATCCGATATTTTTGTAAAACAATTTTATTTTGATTATGTTCGATATTTCGCTACGCCTTTGTCAAGCATCATCGGGAAATAAATTAACATATATTATAAATTTGGAGATGATTTTAAAATAATTACGCCATATGCCGGTCACCAAACGTAGCCATTCGTTTTTAAATAACTTTAAACAATATCCGCTTTCAAAATAAAACAAAAGGGATCAAAAAAATCCTTTCCAAACTTCGACTCTTCATTGCGTGATTATTAGAAAACGTGCACAATGGCGAATGACCGGCAAAGTTTAACAGATGTTATAATAATCGATGTGTGTAGGAAAAGCAAACAAAGTTAATTAAAGTGGTAACGAAAAAAAAAACTCCCGGCATTAGATAAGTAACAAATGAATCGAATTGAAGCCATTAAAACTTCCAAAAACTGAAAAAAGAATGGAAAAACGATCAGAAACTTGGCAAAAGCAATCAAATTAACAGTTTATCAAAAACTCTGTAAAAATATTTCTCCACCAAAGTTGAGCAAAGTATTTAAGTTGATGATGGGTGGCGATAGTGGCAGAATCCTGCGTAAAGAAATACTTACACACATGTAGTTCGTATGTAAGTAAACCGTAATAACTCGAAATTTACGATTTCTAAACAAAGTCCTTCAAAACACTTCGCTGTAATTTTATTACGATGAATGGCAAAATTTCATAGCGTCTTAATATTATTTTGTTTAGGTTGTTTTGTCTCGATGGCGATTTTAAATGCAGGAGTTATTGTCGTATTTTTTTAATATTTTATACTTTTAAAACAATTTATCTTTTATACGCAGTCTTATCATTTCGCCATCATTTGTAACAGATGCAAAAATATCTGCTTGCAAAAATTGTGAAATTGTTACATACAAACTCTGGGCACATGCACACATACATTTACATATATTTACATACACGGGTTAATGGCTCTACGTGCGTGTATGGATGCTTAAGATCTTTTAGTTTTTTTTTGTTTGTTTTTTTTTTGTACTGTAAACGTGGCTGCTGTTGCTACAATGGCGGCATGAATGTGTGTATGTTTAGTTCGTATGTGTTGCAACATTTAATGGCGAGTTAGGTAATCTAACTCCTAATGGCTGTGTGCCACTTTTTGACCCAGAAACCATAAAACAATGCCAACGTCAAATGCTTTCATCTGTTTCTAAATGTTTTCTTTTTTTAATAAAAAAATTTTACACAACAGAAATAAAAATAAAGAAATACACTTCTCCATAGTTTACTTATATGTATGTATACATGTATGTATGTATGCTTGAATTAATGTATCTGGGTATGTGTAATTATCATTCTGTCTTTAGGTACCAGTGCAGTGTCTTTATATTATAAACAGCTGATTTGTACCATAAATATCTCCGTGTCTGTGTGTGTGTGTGAGTGTGTGTAATCGAGATCATTTAGTCTAAATAGGTAAAAGTCATAAGTGACAACCCCAATTATAATCAGAGTTACAGCAATTATGGGAAGAATGCTTCTCCAGCAATGAAAGAAAACATAAGCAAAGAAATGAGACAGAACAATTATTTTGAATGCAAAAATTAAATAAAACTTCAATGTGTCTTCCCTTCTGCAAGCGATAGAAGAGTCAATACGTGTTACCCTTAATACATACATACTCGTACATATCTTTTCAAGTCACCTTTAAAATTGTGACCATCTGAAAGTCAAGTCAACGTTTGGGAATGTAGTAAATTAAAGCCCACACTACGAGTTGCGAATTTCAGAACATAACTCCTCTAATATCTCCTTTATACAACAGGCTCTAATAGCGAAATTGCCAAACCTCACTGTACTGCCTTTAACAAACAGAAACTTCTTCAACAGTTTACGAAAAGGGCCCCCCTAACAATGGAACGTTTAAACACAGTCATCGCTTTTTTTTGTCGAAAAAGCCATTTAAGTTCTCTGTTTAAAATCAAAACGTGGTATGAGTGATTCTAAGAGTTTTGCCAAAATAATAATGGTTTAATCAAATAACAACTTGAAAATTATGTACCTTTTTCTGAACAAGTTTGCCATTTTTTTTTAAAGAAGTTGGTTTAAATGAAAATCATTGAAGCGTCACTTTACAACAACTCTTAAGTATGAGAGAGCACTTGAAAACATTGCCGACTAGAGCATGCAAGCAAACGTAGAGTCTAACCTTTGGAAACATACATACTGGCATACACATACAGCTGCAAGCAAACACATATACACAGACAAAAACCAACAAGTATGTGCACGATGGCAACACACAATAGGAAAATTAGTAATGCCTCGTTGAATTTCCACGACTCCCAATAGAAAGGGACTGACTGTGAAGACGCAAAGTAAAAGCAAAAGTAAACCGACACACACACACACACACAGATTCCTACACATACACGTTTGAAAATAGCAATGAAATCAACAATAAATAACCCGAAAAAGTAAAAACTCAATAAATTAAATTAACAATATCTGTATCCGAGTTATTGAACACACAATCAGGCCTAAAACTGCAGTAGATCCCCAATTGTGAAGTCACACGCAAAACAAACACGATTGCAGAAATACAACTTGCGGTTTCTTTCCTCTCTCTTCTTTCCTTTTTCCTCTTATTTCTTTCTTCCGTCTTATTTTTTCCTTTCTTTTTTCCTCTTTCTACTTTAAATTTTCTTCATTTTCCTTCTTTCCTCTTGTTTCCTTCTTTCTTCTTTCTTTGTGCCCGTGACACCTTGAATACACATAATTTATTTCGCTGATGCGGTTAGCGATAACGCCAGGTTGCCACTACAATGACATAAAGTTAGATTGTTTACTTATGTTTGCCACTGTATGAACAAAGGATGTTTGTTGCCCTTATAACAGTGAGTGCGTGTGTGATTAGTAATGTGCGTTCAAAGGTACGTATGTCGATCTAGGAGTGTTTATAAGAAAACACTTAACATAAGGTCCCTTGTTTCCCACTTGTGTTAGAAAGTTCCAAATATGTTGCCGAACACAGATGACCTGACAATTAATTTGTTTTGTTTTTTTCCAGCTGATCAAGCATTAACATCAATTGACCTATTTTGTACCTACCGCATTCCCATTCTCCCTCTCTCTTTCACACATGCAACAAATACAAGTTTGCACAAAGCAAAAAACACAAAGAAAAATGGGGGAAAAATCAAGAGAACTTTTTAAACAATAATTATGGAATTTAAATTCAAAATTAATTTGAAGCAGATTCATTAAATTTGAAAACTCATTTCTTGTAAAATCTTTGCCGAACTTTTGGCGTCATGTGTTGTTTGACACATGTAATCGATCTAACGCATATCAGCACAAATTTCACGGGACAATCAATTGTGGTTTTTCAATAGCAATTAAAAGAAAATATGGATGAGTAAATGGTATTGCATTCCCACAAACAATTGAAAGTATACTCTGGTCGCTTACTTTATGGGTCCCTTTTCGACCCCCTTCCTTACACGAATTAATTTCAGACAACCGATTTGTAATTCACGATTACCATACTTTCATTCAGTCTCATGCTCTAATATTAATCTTTACTGTTGACGGTAGTGATTTCAAACTGCCCGTGGCTCTAAGCCTTATGCCGTCCAGTGCTGGGCATTCACACGCAGTGTTCGCTACTGTCTCAGACCACGCCTCAGAAGTACGTTTAGAGATGGCCCCGTCAAACCCCCTGCGAGACATTCTTGACCATCTCTTCCACATGTCCCTTGGCCAATTAAGGCCGGAGTTCATTCAAAGAATTCATATAATTCCCATTACCAAGTAATGTAAGTCTGTAGAGAAGCTGGAAATCTACTGGTAAGCAAAGTTCGTATACTAGACCACTAAGCACCCTCTTGCCCACACAACTCTGGCGAATGCTGTTCCACCGTGGATTAGGGATTTTCATGAGAACTTCTCTCTGCTCAACTTATTAAGTTACATTTTTTGCAGAGACAGGAATCTGTTATCGGCCACCATCAGAAGGAGGTATAAGTCAGAATTTCTGACAGTGCAGTCAGCTAAGGCAAGCCACACCTTTGTGCTTGCGAGCTGACGACCGAAATGTAGCTCTATCTGTTCATTGCAAAATATGCATTTAAAGCTCCGATAATTGCAACTGCTGGTCCTTCATTTAGCCCATTTTAATTTTCTAATGTTAATGGAAAAAGCTATAAATAAAAATAAAACAGGAACATCGATAGCAACACGAATGACAAAATGTGATGGATCAAGAAGAAATAGTATTTGTGTATTGAATTATTTACAGACTATTTAAGTTTATTTAATATTTTGTAAGTAAACATCCGCCGCAATCCAATTTCAACATGAATGTTCTTCAGCTTAAGAAACTCCATTTGCATGAGCTGGAATTTTCTCTTCCCAGAAGCCTTAGGGGGAAACTTTGGTCATCAAAACAGCAAGTTATTTCCGTCTTCGTTTATTTTAAATCTCTCCCATTCCTGCATAGCAAAGCAACAATATTAAGAAGGGCTAATGCTTAATAGAAACACACATACAGACTCGTACATATTTATTTCTCTTCGTTTTTAGTATGCGGCACATAAAATTTCAAACATTTTATTAAAGCTCACAATATGTCATTGTCAAGTAAAACGCCCTTTCTATTTTATATTTATATTTTATATATAAACGAATATATCTACATGTATATGTGTGTGTGTCTGTGTGTGTGCGGAGGGTATTTGTGTGTCTATTAATATAAATTTAGGGAAAATATTACAAGACTAAGGAGTAGTTTAGGATATTGAAAATAAATGTTTTCTTTATGTAAACCAGATGCTTTCAGGCATAAACACAAATGGCTTGACATTTGTTTTTTGTTTGTTTTTTTTTTTTTTAATAAAAAGTATGTAATACATTCTCAAATGGCCATACGAAATTATGTATGTGTGTATGTATTGACTTTTATAAAACATACATATGCTACCGTGCAAATACACACACATACGAATACATTTCTGTACGAGTACTTTTCCTAGGCTCGCATTAGTCGTATTTCCCCTAATTAGTTGTAGTTGTTCAAATGTTCCTTGCAATTTCACATAAAAAGTATTAATAACAAAAATGCGACGCATACGTATGATTATCCACGAGTGGAGGAAGATTTGTCCATGAAATTGCCAACAACCTTTAAAAAAAACTAGAAAAATTAGTCGACACACTCACCTCTCATACGGGGGCTATTGAGTAGAACAACTAACCCAATACTTATGCAAAACCATACTAATGAGACATCATCGACGAATATGTCGTCTATGACCAACTGGGATAATTTACAAATACATACGCACACACATAAAGCCACGAATGCTAAAATATTGTCAAACATTTTGTTAAATGGCCAAATTTAATATGCTCGAATTATCTTTATATACTAATAGATGTGGGTGGAGTGGGGGGGGGGGCTTAACGATGTTCATACAAATTGTACCAACAACAATTTAACTAAGACTTCATTTACGTTTCATGCCCTTAATTTCATAACAAATTTCATTATCTAAATGTAGAGTCTTAGGAGCGGAAAGAAAACGAAATTCCTCGTAGGAAAAACAAATCATTCAGATCGACTTCATTCGACTTTTAAACACTTTAAGTAAAGTTTTCTCTAACATTGCGGGAATTCAAATATATTTAAATAAATATAGAGAATCCTAAGCTTTTCGGGCAAATTAATTAACTTTCAACCATTCGTAATGCAGGTTATTCAACTAAATAAAACATTGGGCCGTAGGGTACTGAGCTTAATTGCAATTTTACCATAAAAACCATAAAACTCTGATTCAACAACAGCTGTTTGGCGATCGGGAGTTTGATGCATTCTGCCAGTTTCGAAATACCAGATTTAGCCAAGAAAAGACTTTAGCTGACATTGTGTGTTTCAAAACCATTTTCATTGATTGCCATAAAATGGGTCACTACGATTGTCGTTCGCCAAACCAGATAACAAATTGTTTGATGAAAAATGTCCGTCGCAAGATGTTAGAAACCACAACAAGGCAATGGTACCTAATCGCGGGACTCAAGTAAGCACTGGCTTCGGAAAAGACCCATTAAACAAGCTTTTAAGATTGGAGCACAGGTGTGAGCTGGTTCATTGCTTGCAATCAAAACTACATGTAAATGTAATAAATTAGAAGTTAGTACAACAACAGTTCAAATAGCAAACATGTTCTATGCCCTAATAATAAATACTTAAAGCAAATGTTTTCTACAAACTTTCTAATTTCTTATGATCAAAGTTTTACTGCACCGAATTGTACTCGAAACTTTATGTGCGATTAAATGTATTGAATCACGTAAAACTAACTAATTTTGCTATTTCGCAAACAAAACCCCATTACTCATACATACATACATACATACATACATCCATACATAAGACAATATGGGAGCAAATAAAAATGAAAAGGAAACAACAAGAACAACACACAACAACAGCAATACGTTTCACTTGTTTGTTGTACTCGTATGTTTTTATGAAGTGCAGTTTGATATTGGTTTTGTTGTGTTACTCGTATTGCTCTGTTGATATATTGCACGAAAATGTTACAATGTCTGATTTATATTTATTAACACACACCAAACGAGCACACATGTCCACGTACACAACCAGCAAACAAACAGTCGCACAAACGCTTTCACTTGGGTAATCAAACTTTTTCACACACACACCAGCGCATGAACGTACGAATGAAGTTGCCAATCGAATGAAACTACACGTGAGTGGTAGTTAGATGATGCAACATGTGGCAACACTGCTGATTGGATGCTCATATTTGTTGGCTGAAACATTGAATGCGGATTCTATTTATTATTTTTTACAAATAAATTCATTTTTTTTTTGTTTACTGCACCCTTCTGTGCGAACTGAAACTACGTATGAACGTTCGTGGGTATTAAACAATAACACGTCTTTTTCATTTATTACAGTTGAACGAAAATTTAACAAATAACAACTAAAAGTCAAACCCGTATAAATCCAATACAAAATTACAACAAACCAACACCAACAAAGATAGCAAGCGGCAAAAAACGTAAATATCAAATATTCGTCCGTAAAAGTAGTGAAGTGCGTTTGAATGCTGCTTAAAGCGTTATTTATTGAAACTCTGCAAGCACATTTACACATTAGGGGGGCTGCATATGAAGAGTTACAGGGCAAAGTACGTATGTACGTATCTAAAATCGTATACGTGTGTTTTACATTTTCTCGATGGGTAAAGGAAACGTGTGAACACGAACTCAATAAGATTCTGATCTGACGCACTTGTTTAATATAACGAGCCTTGGCCATTCAAATAACGTGGCCGACGATCAACAAATTTTATGGGAAAAAGTTTTTATTCTTTTTTTTTTGCCCAATTTGTTCAGAAATGTTAATGAAAATTTAAATGCCTTCCACTACTGAGTTATAGCTGAGATTCACGTTATTTCTCTGTATAATGATTTTTTATCGTCTACATTTCTAATTTATCTTTCTACATTCTCTGTTACGGCAAAGAATTTATTGAAACGAATATGGGCAACGCATCTTATTTCTTTGACAGCATCATTACCATTATCTGACTCATTGTCAGTATCACTGCATGGAGGAAGTGCCATTTCGGAAGTCCATAATTAAATAAAAACACTGGACGAAACGTATATTACTCAGTCACACTAAACAATTACTTCAAGATGCTAAGCGAAATGGGCATCGCTCACGCGATTTGTGACAACCATTCACTATCACGATTTATCGTGAGTAATTTATCCTACAAGCACACAATCGTAGGTGAACGGTGAATCTAAAAAATGTCGTTTCGTGAGCGTGCAAAAGAAGACTTTTTGTGTGTTGCATATGTAAATATAGAGATCGTCATTTATAATTAATTCATTTCTTTATTTCGCTAATTCTTCGGCGATTTTCAAATTTGTTTTCATGTCAGTTACGTTATTTTTGCCGTCACACAAAAAAGTCATATGTCGTTTAAAATTGAGTTTTAAAATTGAAGGGCTTGAGTATTTTCGATATTATACCAGACGACATGTTGGATTTTGTATCAAAAAGTCCATTTCGAAAAATATGTCAGTTACGTTATTTTCATGGTTAGGGCGCGATATATGAAGAATGTGTTTTTTTAATTAAAAGAATATGATTGCAAACAAATTGAGCAAATATACAAATATACAATATATAAACTGAGCATCAACAATACGAATTCCAACTACATATGTTTGTATGTATGTAATTAGTCAATAAATTGTCCGAGTAATAAGAAAATATTGAAAAAATTGATTCGAATTTAGGAAATTGTTTCAAGAGTAAAAGGAGTTTGTTTTTTGAGTTTGTAGAGAAGAATTTTATCAAGTAAAAAAAGTTATGGCCCTAGTTTGCATACGAATGTGTCTGCATCAATTTTATTTTGTATTCCTTTGTACATTTGCTGTCCACAGAAGACTTTTGTATATTTTATACATGTCCACACATACATATGTACGCAAAACATGTGTGTGCACCATTGTTATATTAAAGACTTTTAAATCGCTGCTGTTTTTCATTTTTCCTGTGTATAAGGATTTTATTAGACGACTTAAAATAAATACAAGGCAAAGTCGCAAAAAGGAAAGCAATTCAGGTCAATTTGACAAACTTTTGAAATTTTGAAACGAAAAAAAAAACAAAAACAAATATGAATAACAGTGAAGTGAAAGTGCAGTCGAGTATAATTATTTCGTTCCTAAATCACATTTTTGTACTTAATAAAATAACTATTTGGAAGAGCAAGAAGAGCACAATTGTGGCTTAATTTTCACAGACAATTATCCTTAGATTTCGTATGCGTTCGTGTATGTGTGTGTGTGTAGTGTTTATTTTGGGAGAGTATTCTTTGACAATTTCTATTTTATTTATTTGCAAGTAGAAAAACTTAATTTAATTGTCGTAAACAGGTTTTAGTATGTGGCATTGCTTCTACCAACTCGGCTTTTTATGTGCTGCATTTGTAATTGTGAATGTATGTGTTCACAGCTTTATACGCAAACATAGTCAAAATTACTGCAATATTAAGGCTACATAAATGACACAATTTTTAGGTATTGAAAATGTTAGATATTTAATATAACCAGAAGCCAATCCTGAGATCAGTATAAAAAGATTTTTCCGTCTCTAAAATTATTAGCGATTAACATCTCTCCATAAAAAATAGAAAAACTTTTGAAAAACTAAAAAATGGTTTGTTTTCTTATTAGAAAAAAAAATTAAATATAAAATATAAAGTCTTATCGGCCTGAGGTTTATGAATTTATTTGAAGATGTCTGTCAATTTGTTAATATTCTATAAAAAGACCACACCATGGCTGTCTACTATGTCAACAAACAAAATTATATCCTGCTGTGATCACATGTCGCGCCGTAAGAAATAAACGCAAGTTCCTCTTTCCTATTTTTCGGTGCCTAATTTAAAATAATTTCCAAAATAACAATTTCTTTCAATTACGCAGCAACAGCGTAAATCTTAAAAAAACAGTTAGAGCTTTTTCACTGTTGTTATTGTTGTCACGTCAATTCCTTGTCGCTTCTCTCTTAGGCGAATATTAACGAAAAGTTTATATTAAGATGCCGTAAACAGCGACTAAAAAACCACCACTTTCTTAACATTAATTTATGTAATGCTCAAGAGATCGAACGAACGCCTATCGATAGGCAGCACAAGACATGGAATGAACGCCTATCGATAGGCAGCACATAATATCTTTTATTATCTTCATCATATTTCAATTCTATAGATTCACAAGTCTAAAATGATGAAGTTGAAAAATAAAAAATTTTATTAATTCAGGAAGTGGTATTTAAAAAAAGTTTGTTAATAAATTGACTTAATTACCTTAAAGAGTTTAGTTTGTTTTCGATAAATGTTTTTCAAGTAACCGATAACAGTCGAGAAATTATTCTAATCGTATTGAAAAAATTATGTTTCCTTGGTAGCAAATCGTGTTTTCACAAATTGGGATAATTTCAAAAGGTTCTACTTCCAGTTCAGTTCTCCGTTTACAAACTAGAAAAACACAGCCAAACACATGAGTTGGACAACATAAGAAGTGGTAAATTCACGGAACAGAAGTGAAAATATCTCAGCGAAATTAATTTTAAATTCATGTATTTAAATTACACATACACACACACAAATGAAATGAATGTATTGACTTTCGAGTGAAATGTAAAACGAACGTATCAATTTGAATATTGAAAAATACAAATCGCTTCAAAAGAATATTTCAATTTTATTAATGATGATTTCTGTATGTGAATTTTGAATGTTATTAAAAGAAACTCTTTGAAATGTATTACACTCCCTTTTGACGTTTGTAGTTGTGTGTGTTTTTTGTTTACTTGCAGACAATATTTTCCATTGAAAATGCTTTTTGTGAGGCTACTCAATCACGTCAATAACATACGATAGCCAGCCTCGAGCGAGCCACAAAAAAAAATAATAATAAAAAACAGATGAAACCAAACTTGTAGATATTCGTTTTTTTTTCAAATTCGGTGGGATTAGTAGTCATGCACCCCAATGCACTAACTGACTAACTGACTGACGTATTTTACATTCGAACGGTGTCTTTACTTTTTACTTCAACCAATATTTGCATTTCTGCATTCGTATAAGGGGCAGTGGATAAGTTTTAGTTGAGATGGATTATGACATCAGCACTGAAAGCTACGCATATGATGGGCAACACAATTTTCGAATTCGATTGTGACAAAAACATGAGTTAGTTACAGCTTTACCGAAAACTTACTTAATTGCATTCAAAGGTAGAAAATCAAAAGAAACAAATTAAACTGGCAAAAGGCGAAAGTGTAGATAATAAACTTACACTATTTCACACGCATAAACATGTGTACAAACCTACACTGAAGCCAAAATAACTATTTCGAAGGTGGTTAGAAACATATCGAATCTTCAATTTTAAATTTCGATTGCCACAGACACGTAACTAGTTCGTTCGCATACAGTCATGTACTAGTTGCAACTATTTGAGAACATGTGTGTTCACCAGTTTGGTGTTTATAACTCCATTCTACGTTCTCTCTTTTTTAATTGCTTGACACTCTATACTGTCACAGTTTTTGAGCATTTACACGTTTTTTGACAGATATAAGGACTGATGGTGAATCAAGACCCCAAGCAAAAAGTAAATATGGGGAAAGAGTGTCCTTATTTTTGTTGATATTATCTTAATAGCAACCCCGTCAAACTTTGATTATTCTTTCAAAAGCGGAACAAGAAAAGGGGAGCGTGATTTATAATACAGCACAGCCGATCATTCTTCCTTTTACTTATTTTTCTCCATTTTCAACTAATAAAAATCTGCACAACTACTCATCAACTCGCCATTTATGAGTTAAATTTTCTTAAAGTTATTATTGGTATTTTTCTAACCCATCTGAAGGACACCTTATCATCTTTTTAATAGTGAAGCTACTTGCAAATGTATTGATAAAATTATACATTTTCCACATTTTATACAGTTCCTCTTAGTTTTCCCAAAAGAATTTGGATGGAAGCCGCATGTACTGCCTTCTTAAGAAAGCAGACGCGGTTCTTTTAAGTTATCGACGTTAAAAAGTCAAAGAACAATGTTAATGTAGAATTTTGGAACGAATTTCCGTCATCCCTTGTCAAGTTTGGTTTCTCGAAAAATGACACTGAAGATGGCACATAGCCGAAACCGTTTTGTCTCCAAACCAAACTTGACAAGGGATGACGGAAATTCGTTCCAAAATTCTACATCAAAACACCCTGTCGGAATATCAAGTCAAGAATCAACAATGTTAATTATATCGTTGAGTTTAACACTTTGTGATTTCAATTCTGAGTACGTGCTGAGTTGTGTCAGTAGTTTTTTTTTTTGTGTAACGTATGTTGTTGCTATACTTCGAATGTAAACCTCAGTGTTGCAAATAAAATAGATAATTAAATAAATTAAGGAATTAATTGCAACGGCCTTTTAAGTCTCTCTTTGTAAGCGTTCCTTCAGCAAATTAAAATTAAAAGTTAAAATGCCGATGTGTGATTTATGAAGGCCCAGTTTTATTTTTTGCTATTGCTAACTTTTGCTGGGCAGTTACTCGTGATCATTTGAGCAGCTGCGCTTTAAAGTATAAAATTTTCATGTAAGGAAAAGAAAACCCTTAAAGCTCAGCTAAAATTGCAATTTTAATTAAAGCAGAAAAACGATAATCGAGAATACAAATAAAAATTGGAGTTATCAGTTTTCGAAAAAAGGAAACAAAAAAACAGTTAATTGAGTTAATTAAAATTAATTATTTGAGTTAATTATAACATGCAGTTTACAACAAATTAAATAAATTTATTTAAAACATATCAAATGGTAAAATATTCCCAGGTAGTGTAAAGAAGAAAATGAGTTTTTTTAACTTCTACAAAAACTACGACAATAAGTTCAACTGGAAAGGGGCGCTGAATGTAACGACAGCAGAGGCCTTAAAACTAATTTTAATTTTCTTAAAATTGATGTCAACTCAAAATGCCCAAAGGACCAATTACATTTAGTTTAATGTTTTCCCTACTTCGCCCTTCTTAATCACAAAATAATGCGCAACTACGCAAAAAATAAGTTAAATTAAAAATATCATAAATTTTAATGAAAAATAAAAAAATAAAATAAAAATTTTGTTCCTTCTCTAGGAGAGGGAAAAAATCCACAAAAGGTGAATAAAAGTTATTTACAACAAATTCCATTAACGGCATTTAACACAGCCATTACAATGTTGCAAATATAAAATAATTTACGCACAAACACCTCAGCTCTCCAAGGAGGTATTTCGCGCAAAAACAGAAAGTCCTTGTTAAAACATTTAGGTCTAAGCAGCAATAACAACTACAAAAATCGGGAATGGAAAAGAAAAATTTACAAAACAAATTTACTTTGCCAACTGTGTACAACAACTTTTTATTTTATTTCACTTTTTTATGCGAGTGTTCTTATTCGTTTACTTAAATTGTACCACTAAATTGCAAGCAGTAACTTTTAAAGGTCCTTGGAGATATTTATAACGAATTCACACTTACACACATGCACCTCTACATTCATGTACATAAACGAACGCACGCACACACGCCTGTTTACTGTTTCAGTCTTCTGTTTGCAACTGTTTCATAAACTGTACAAAACACTGCTGTTTCAAATATTTGTTGTCTGAACATTTGCGTTTGCACTGGAACAACAACAACGACGGAAAAAGAGGAATAATTAGGGATGTTTTCGTGTAATTGTTCAGAAATAAAAAGACTGACTGACGACGGTCTTACAAAAATTTTACACAGTTTCACCGTATTATCGGAGTAGCCAACATGAGGAAAAAAGCACGAAATATGCAAATTAATGGCAGCAAGATAAAATATTTAACACTTGAAATGAAAAATTGGTCAGAACAATTGTTTTCCTACATTTTTATAATTTATTAAAACTTTGATTTCCTTATAAAAGTCATAAGAAATTTTGTTTGATTCAATTGCTTCAAAGACTAGGGAAACTAAAAGTTATAAAAATAACCGGTAAACGAATAATCGAAACGAAATCTTTACGTTAATATACGCGGACGTTACTTGGTGTTTTCGAGTGTTAAAAAGCATCACACACTTTCTTTATAATAGAGTGAATTGTTTTGTCAACCATTTCATTTTTATTTTTATTTATACATTTCAAATTATTATTTAAGGGCAAGCAAAGAAAAAACATTGCTTAGGTGACCATAATCCAAAAGCAACGTGTTATGAATAAAAATATGGCCCTCTTAGAACGAGAGGAGAGCAAAATGTTTAAGCTACTGACATGCAAACACAGGAGACAAAAGTCATCGAATGCTTAATAGTCAACGCGCTCAAGAGTTGAACCACAGCAAGCTCAACCTCCGATAAAACGCCAAGAGAATTTTACATACAGTGTCTATCAAGTCTCCTTTGTGGTAATAATATTTGTATAGTTAAAATACTTTGTTTGTGGTTAGAATGTTTAGTAAATATTGTGTTGTTGAACTTAACCACGTTGCCATTTTTATGGATATTCCTACTCATTTTATTATAAAAATTCTGTGGATGTCTGATTTTCTAAAAAGTTTGTTAGAGGTTTCCTGATGAGCTGGCCTAAGCAACCAGCAAAATGCGCATAGAAGCCAGCTTATCTACCTTCAACTAATTAATTGATTTTGTACTTATTCTCATTTAGCATTGAAATATCCCACAAACTGAGGCTAGTTTGTATTGAAAATATTGCTTACGTAAAATTGCACTATAGGTCAGTATACAAAAAAAAAGCTGTAGACAAAAACAAAAATATCAAAATTAGGCCAAGTTCCTTTTCAAAAAATTCCGGCTTTTAAAAGTAGTGAGATGAAAGTGAGGACCAAGTTCAATACCTCCTTTTTTCGAGGCAACTTGCTAGTTTGGTAAAATTATTCCCCTAAATCTATTCTACATTAGAAACTTAGAAAAGTTAGCTACAAACGGATGAAGCGAATAAAATTATATGAAAAATAAAGAAATGTTTTTTTTTTCGAAAAAATTGTTATGGGAATGGCCTTTTCCTACTTCCTACATTTTCGAATGTGGGTCACAAAATTATGACCAAACTACAAAGAACGTTTTTAGTTCCAACGATTTACGCAGGTTTTTGCCGCTGAATAGAAGTAGCAACTTGTGTTTTCGGCAAAGTTTATAATCAGATGACCAGTTTTAATTAAAAATAATAATAATGATATGAATCATAAAGGTGAACCCTTTCTTTATATCTGCACACAAATGTTACGTTATTTGAAAAGAGTTACAAAACAATCCATCAGAGGAACACCTTATCATCATAATGAATGCAGCCAGATGTATTTACGGTTTTTCGCACTATGGATTACATTTTACCTTTGGAGAATTTATTCTTTTCGTTGTGAGTTCTTATTCCTCAAGGATGTCTAATGTACACAAGCTCAATAAAGAAAGTCTGTTAAGGAAGGTAAACTAAACAGTCACAAAGTTAGTTTCTGATATCTTCTCCCTAAGCGAATTCAATTATAGCTGGCATCATAATACGCCAAAACAAAAAGATTTACTTTGATATTCCAAAGAAAATGGTGGAAAGAAATTAAATAAACTTCCCTAGGTTTCTTCAAATTATTATTAAAAACTTCGTTGACTTATTGAGAGTTTTTAAAAGTTCTTTTGTTGGAGAAAATAATTAATTGATAAATTTACATTTCCTACTTTCCATTTTTTGTTTGGTTATGTTTTTGTGAAAGGTCCTTAAACTGCTTCAAATATTTTATATACAAAATACTTCTAGCTTTCAACAACAATATCTTTAATGTTTACGGATGAGCTGACATAAGCAACCAGCGATATTCGCATGGAGTTTGCGATATCACAACATGAATTAATTACAATTAATGGTTTAGTACATGCCAAGAATTGTTTCACTAAAACGATTTTTATTAGCAATATTATGAAGTAGGTATTGACATCTCCTTATTCTCTTTTCGCATGCACATTCCTGTTTGTACATGCCAACAGGCACAAGTACTTCTGCAAGTATGTACTTGTATGTAGTAGCAATAATTATTGTGTAAACTATTCATGATGTTTTTAATAAAAACTCTTAAGTATATTTTAATTATATTTAAATCATAAATAAAACACTCAAATATTTACATTTGACAAAAAATAAAAAAGTAAAAAACATAAAAAAGAGCAAAATGTTAAATAAACACAAATCTACTACTTGTGTGTGAGTGTGTGTGTACACAGACAGAAGGGTTGGTGTAAATAGAGCTAGATACTCAACAACCAGAGACACACACACAGGCAAATACATCTACAATTTATCAAGTTCGTCCCGAGTATATTTAGATACACTTTAGAATTAACAAACTTAAATATGAAAAGTAGAGATTACACTTGTAACAGGTAATTGAAATGTAAATAAAGAGATAGAAAAGAACATGAACAAAAGTAAGAGAAAAGCATTAAATTGTAAAAAAAAGACAATTATGAATGCTGAAATGAAAACAACTTTTAACGCTCACACTCGTAGACAAGTAGTACTTGTACTTCCACATCCTGACAGACCAGTATACAGATAGTGACACCGACGCATACACATACAAACAAACATCCGCCCATTTTTTTACCATGTCAGTTATGGAATAAGTCACATTTCACCAGCGCACAGTAAAAGGCATTTTTTTATTTCATTAAGCTAAAATACTTCACTTTCCTCCATTGACAATGAGAAATAATTCATTCGGGGACTGGTAAAATGTTCTAAATGTTGGCAATTTCGAACACAGAAGTCAACGTATGCTCGTTCTGGTCGTTAATATGCTTAATAATTTTTGTATTTATTTATTTTTTATTTTATTGTTCTTGTTCTTGTTTGTTTCTGTTACAAATAGTGGTCATTGTGTAAAAGACAAATTGCTTGTTTTAGTAGCTGCAAATAGCAGCAGCATTTGAACAATAAACATCAAAAAGATGCCAACGATTTATATGCCACCACAAGTAACATAATTTTTAAATGAAATGAAGAAAAATTCCCAACAACTACTACAAGCTCATGCATGCGAAGCGTGTGTACACATACACACACATGGTTACACATGTAACATTAATAAAGCACAGTGTCGGACGCATTTATAGCACTGCATTGTTTCATGCTCGTCTTTCAAATTAGCAACCAAACATGCAATCAAGCCTTTAAATACAGTGAGAGACAAGGAATTTATTATAACAATAGACCGACTTCATTACCGTCAAACAGTTTTTCGATTCCACGTACTTTAGTACCTAATCGTTTTTAGTTACTAATTGAATTCGATTACAACTACGAACCATTAAAAAATATTTTTATGGTGAATTAAATGCGAAATTCCTAAATCTTTTCAATTTACTTTCTCAATATCACACACTAATGTCTTGATTACACGTAAAACGTATAGTGGCGATGCATTAAGAACGAGAGTAGGCTAGGTGTGAATACAAGCGAGTAGGTATTCGGTACGTATGTTCAGAGAGTAGGCTTTATTACAGTGACTAACTGAAAAGAGTAGCGGAAAATAACATTTTAACCCAGCATGTGTCGCTCATAATTATAATAAAACCCACAACCTATTGGAGGGTGGCTGCCGAGTGGCTGTTCATATGTGATGAGCAAGTCGTACTCGGCAAGTAGTACTCGGCTCTAAGTCTAATGTGGTTTTTATAACAACTGATTGATCATAGCAACCGTATCCCTTCCATTCGTTATTTAAAAATTATAATTGCCATCGCCAATCTATTTGGATAAAGGATTAAAACCAGATTCAATTAAAAAATTCCATGATTTTTCTAATTAACAAAATAATAATTAATATAGTTTTAATTTAAATAGTATCAGTTAAAAAATTTATTAAATTAATTAAAAGTTTTATTGAAAATGTTGGTGAGTTTGAATTAAAAAAAAGTAAATCACGCAATTTTTTCGCATTTCAAAATGTTAGCAAAATTTTAGATTTTCTATTAATTATTTTTGTAATCGTCTTACGTATTTGCAATTAACGAAATGAAATGATTTTTCACATTAACAACATTTCATAAACATACGAGCTTCTATGCACTTGTATATTTATTTCACAAATTCCGAGTGTGTTTATTTTTTTTTTTTTTTTTGATGCACACTCTGATCAAAAATAATATTTATGTATTCAATGCAAGAAAATAAATCAATTAAACAATTTGTTGCTTCAATTAAAACTTTAATTCAATCATTTAGAAAATCTAATTAACCCCTTAATTAAAAAAAAATTCCGTTGATAACTTTTTCTGTGCACAGTGAAAATTATTATTCAAATACATTTGAAAATTGTATAATTTTTGGTAATCGGGATAAGATTTTCGTGTTCGGTTGTGAAATAATTCCAATCGAAATTGATACATGAATGATATTTTCTTGCGTTTATCATTCACTCAATGCACCTATCTCAGCGCAAAGTCGTTTAAGGCATTTTGTTTAGTAATAATTTTTATTTATTTTTATAAAATTTTTTCGTTAACATTGAATTTGTGCTAAGTTGCTCAACGCTTCTTTTGACAACGATAATGTATTTCAGTTTGTACTGCGTGCAAAACATATTTTTTATAAGCTGAGTCAGCTCTGGTACTGAACAATGTCCTCCATTTCTGTTTATAATTATTTTTATGTCTAATTTTCATATAATTTATGACACATAGGCGGTCTGCTCTAATAAATAAATTTGTTGGTTACATTTTTATACAACGTTGTTAAGGATTCTTTGTCGCTGCGCCCGAAATACTAAGTTCACACACAAACCCCGATGGGTAGAGTAGGTAGCCAGCAGATTGAGTGAGTGAGTTTATAAAAAGCCATTTAGTAAATTTAACTTTACTTCTTCTGTCTAACTTTGCAATTTACAAATGTCCGCCCATCCACCCGTGCAACTGCCCATTTTTGTTTCTTTATAGTGGCACTTTCACTCCTTAGTTGTTTTGATGCAGAACACAGAATAGAAACAACCGATCTATTTGTGTTCTGTTCGGTTTATGCAGAAACTTTTATTTTTTCTTAATGTACTTTAAAAGACTTTGAATTTGAAAGTAAATATTATAAGCGCCAACAGACTCCGAGGATTGCATTCAAACACTTCCATGCCTGTAGCCGTGTTGTTAATGTGTGTGTGAGGGTGTATGTGTGTGTGTGTGTCAAGTAGTGGTAGGGGAAGAGGGTTGCTGGGTTTTTCGATTTTTGTCTAAAAGGAAACATTAAAAGTTTTGTGTTTTACTTACGTTTAGCAACTTTCATCCATCCACAGCAAATAAACTGAAGAAAAGCCTTGATTTTGTACGAAACAGTGGATTGAAGTTTCGCTAGAAAACAGCTACCTCAGCTCCTGCTTCTCGTGTACAGTAAAAGTAAAGTGCGCACTTTACGAAAGGTGTCTGTAAAAATGTAGGCTGATATAGAGAGGGAAGAGGGGGTGTTGCGATGTTGTCATATTCAACCGACAACTAACAAATTTTAGTACAAATGATTGAATCTGTTGAAGGGCATGTTGCAACACGGGATCACAACAGCTGTTGTCAGCTGCATTTCTTTGTGGGTACTTTAAAGTTTTACTCAGTGTGGCCATCTTGTGTCAATATTTATTTTATGCTGCACGAAAACTTCGACCAAACGAAATGCAATAACTTTTGAATTTAAAATATTTTTCTTTTTAAGTAACCCAAGTTTAACACAATCAATTTTAGCACAGTGGGAAATATATCTACTAGATGTTTGAAAAATTTGCAAAGTTAAGTTGGTTTTAATTTTAAGATAAAGAAGGAAAAAATACGATAAAAAAATTCATTCGCTTTCATTGACAGCTAAAAGCTGGCTTAAGCAGAAATGGAAAAGGGGACGATAAAAATACAACAACAAAATTTGCGGCGGTATAAACTTCGTTCTAATATGTAAAATATTAGAAGATTCTCGAATTCAATTTTCATCATTAGTTTACAGTGACAACTAGCAAAGGAGAAAGGGCCTACGAATGCTGCTGAAGTGCTTAGCGGCACATAAAATACATTCCTTTCTGCTTACTGTGCAGTAAGTTACCTCCTTCAGTATTCTAAAAGTTATCGTGTTAGTAAAACTGTTCTTGATTTGATATTCCGATAGGGTGTTTTGTTTTGTCCAGTTTGGCTTAATGACAAGCGGGATTCGGCTATGTGCCACCTTTAGTATCATTTTTCGTTTTGAGAAGTTTGCATCAATTCGTTATTGTTTGTCAGGTATCTGTTTGTCATGTGAGCTAGCAGCAGGTGAATCTCGTTTATCACAAAGGCATCTGCAAAGTGTGAACAGGTAGCGGGTAAACCTTGCACGTTGGGTGTTTTTGTAAAGATTCAGAATTGTGTTTGCGGATGACAGCTACATGTTATAAGCCCTTTTCTTCTTTTATCACGTAGCCATCTAGAATTGGAACCTGATAAAAGGCCAAATGTTTCTGTGTGGATTGATTGACAGAAGATTGTGATTGTGTTTTTATTTTTTTTTGTTGCTTTGTGCATCTTGTTCGTTATTTTTGTTGTGTGTTTTGTAGATTCATATTAGAGGTTCGAACATAACGTCTGAATTGGAGTTTATTTGTTAATTTCTGATGCGTCCATCAGATGTTTTATGTTTGCATACTTCCATGTTTTCTAGGATGTTTCGCCGTCGTCCTTTGCGCTGTATTTATTGCAACTTTTTTCTAATGTGCGCTGTATTACATTTGTTGTTGAACATGTGGTTGGTGATGTTATATTCTGATGTCCAACCGGTATTACGCATCTTCTAGTTACAGTCTCTTCCCGAAATCTTGTTTTTATTTTTCGTCCTGTCGTCTTAATGGATAATAAATAAAATTATTGATTCAATTATGCAAGTATTATTCGGAAACTGCAAAGAATTTATTAATTGAATTGAAAGCAAATCAAGTTAAGAACACCACAGATTTTCACATGATTTGTTATTCACCTTACATCCTTTGTAGTGGGTAAGCCGGCTATATAACGAGCTTCGCCCACACCCCCCTTTGCTATAGTCTTACTTAGTTATGCCATTTCTTTAAACGCAAAATTTTAACATTATTGAAGATCTCTGGCCATTGATGACAATTTAATATTAAACGCTTTCGCTCGATATTTTCAATTGAACGAGTAACTCAGATCTCCAATATTTCAACTTGTTTCCATGAGAGTGTAAACACTGATATTCACTCTAATGCTCGTTCACTCATTCATCGTTGATTGTATTTCTCATTTTTGTTTTTGTTGCTGCTTTTTAGTTCGCTCGTATCTTTGTTTTACTTCCTTTAGTTCGGTAGCATTTATTGCTTCCTGTATGATGGCGGTTGGCAATGTTTGTTCCACTATCTGTACTCCAAGGTACGTCACATATTCTCATCCACACCAGTGAATTTATATTTGAAAATATGTTTTATATTCCAGCGTTTGTGCATGAGTATATGTGTGTCTGTGTGACTGTGTATGTATGTATGTGTGTGTGTGTGTGTGTATGAGTACAGAGATATAGAGATAGAAAATAAAAACCGAACAATACAACATAAAAAATGTACAATAAATATTGTTTATCTCCAAACGCCAAAGACTTGTTTTCATTAACTTTAAGTGGTTTTTGCAAGTAATCAAATGAACGATATATCAAAACCATTTGTTTGACTAACGAAACAACAACAACAACAACAACAACAACAACCACAAGAGCAGCCGTAGCAGCTGCAGCGAGCAAATAAACAACAACTTAAAAAGAGATACGAGAACAACTTTTGAAGAAATTAATTTACATTGTATTTTAAAGTTTGCTTCTCAAATTTCTGTGAAAATAAAATTGTGTTGCCGTCTTGTGAAGAAGATGCGCTTAAACACATACACCCACACACACACACACATATGAACGTACATAGTTAATGTAAAAACTACTTTATATCTTCTAATAATATTTAACAATAAAAACAAAGTCGAAACTATTACAGAAGGCAGAGAAAATGGAGCAGACTATGAAGAAGACCCTGCTCGAATACAGGAACAAATATTTACTACAATTGAAATGAAGGTCATCAAGTGGGGCAGTATTTTTCGCATGTTTGCCTTATCTAAGGCCGCATACGTGGGAACAATAACGACCTTTGGCTTAATAGTACAGCACATTTTTCTTCATATCCCCCGAAATTAAAAAGATAAAATATCTGCAATTCAACTCTTACGCACAATGTGCATCCAAACAACATTAACTTTCGAAATGTTCTTTGGAATTTTTACAACGTTGGCATTTTTGTTCCAAAAACTTAAAACTTATTCAAGTTGAAATGTTGCAATTAAGAATTTTTGCATTCAACTGTTTGTGGAAAATAATTACATCTAGTTACATGTCTGCTAAATAAACAAATCTGCAAAGAATTTGTGTTAAAAAAATAAAATTTAAAAAACAGTTTGCCAACAACAACTCAGACAACATTTAATTTTACAACGAAAATAGAGGGGAATAGTTTTAGTAAATGTTTTTCATTAAGCAAGAATCAACTCGTGCAAGTAGTGTTTTGCTTAAAGAAAAGATAAACGAAAAATTGTCAAAGCTTCGTAATCGAATATCGCACGCACTCCGCACAAATGCAAATATACCAAACTTCTCTTTTAAATATGGATCAAACGTACATAAATATTGAGAAGCCCACTTTACATTAATTATAAGAGTTGAGTGATTTTACAAGAGTAATTAAGTCGAATAATTGTGAATTGAGATGCTTCGGTGGTTCAGCTGACGCCGAACCAAGGAAGTATTTCGTAAGAAATACTTAATAGAGAAATGGACAGGGAGGGACATCTAGATCATACACAATACGCATACGCAATTTGTTAGTGAGAATTTTTATTTTCTTTATTACCGAGTAAGAACAGAACTTTAAAACTTATGATATTCAAAATCAGAGATGGAAATATCTTAATTCTACTACGAATTGGAATATACCCATAAATATATTTGATTCTTGATTTGAATTTCTGACAGTGTGATTTGATGTAGATATTTGGCCCGAATTTTCGTCATCGCTTGTCAAGTTTAGTTTCGAAACATTCCGATTTCGGCTATGTGGCATCTTCAGTGTAATTTTTCGATCTGCAACTCAATAGGGATGACGAATATTCGTTTTAATATAAACTCAACATTAAATCGTGCTCGAAAGAACGCATTACAAAAATATATCGGAATTAATAGTGAAATTTCTAATTCTTCGTAGCGAACGAAATCGTCACTACAAGGAGCTTATAAAAGCGAAGCTAATTAGCAAAGAGTTTGATGAAAAATTACATTTATTTTGTTTTTGGTTTGTTCCAGTAGAGCCTATCGCCGATTTAAGTTTTTATTAATTTTATTTTTGTTACTTTAAATGATAGAAATTTGCCTCCTTTGTACAGTTTGTCAAGTGAATTATAAAATAAAATCCTTTTACTCCTTAAGTGTGTGTGTGTGTTATTGTTTTTCCCTTTTTTAAAGTTGAAAAGATGCATATGGTACCTTAAGTGCTCTTTTGTACAACCAGGTATACAGTACATGTTCAAAATAATAAGAACTCAGCCGGCGTAATTTTTTTAAATTTTAACGTTGATAACAATTCGTAACCGGTTACTTTTCCAACACTATTATTTCCGTAATTTCTGTTTGTTTGTTAGTTTTTTTTTTTTTTTTGTTGACTCAAATATGACCTGCTAGTGTGAGTTGAACACACAAACAAACACACACAGCACAGATTGCTTGAGGTTATTTAACAATACATTTCCAAGTGGAGGAGGAAGAATGAAAAACGTCACATAAAAGTCGTAAAAAACAATTCAAAATTGTACTTTTTATATTGATTTTCTTAATATGCACACCCTGATACATACATACACTTATCATTCGATGACTGAGTCTGTGTCAACTAAAAATGTTTCGAAAATCTACCTGTCATCTAAGTTACGGTCTCGTTTTAACAGTCTAGGTCGATCTATGTAAGTTGTGTTTTTTATTTGGTACCCGATGGGCGATATGGAGGGGGAGCTTGACTTATTTCCAAACGATGCTTTAGTCGTTTAATTTTACACCGGCAGGTAGCAATGACCTATGCACAATATAATATAGCATTGCAATTTTACGTCAGCTTTTTAGACTTTTTAATGCTAAAGTTGTTTAAAATGTCATCAAATGGTGCTTGATATTAATTTAATGTTAATATTGAAATAAATTTTAAAAACTTTAACAAAAGCACGACAACATCCGAATTCGATCAATATAATTTACCGTAATTAAAAGAGAATAAATATGGGCTTTTGCCCCGCATTTAATATCACTAGAAGAGGCGGAACTGACACGTGCGATGGAGTGAAACAGGTTGTCACTTTAACACGCGCCTGTGATGAGAGTGGAAAATTTATATCTTTTAGACACTGTGTCACAGGTCACTGAATAGACGCAAGAATGTGATCCAGTATCGGTTACTACAGCACTGGTTTCATTTGTATTTGGGTATTTGCATTTATTAAGTGATTATTTTTTTATACTGGAACCATTTTCACAAGTCACGAGACAAGTGGATGTACATTTACTGGAAATATGTTACTTCGAAACATATGAAGCACATTCCAATTTACATTGGATAAACGAAAAAAATTAAAATTATTTTCAAAATTAAATTTATTAGAATAAGAACAGCCAAATCAACTACAGACTAAAATTAGTACCAACATATTTATACTTAGATATAAAGTACCCTTTTCAGACAACGACGAAGTTCTTCTACGCACATAAATATGCCCCGCCCCCTCTTGATTGCTCTTCTTCTGAAAGAGACAGCGTGTTCAGCCCAATGTTGTCTGGCAGCATTTATCATTATTACTTGAAAAGTTTTAACTTAAAAGTAGCTGAACAAAAAATTTAACAGCTAAAAAAATCCTCTTTTCCTTTCTTTAAACAACGAAATGAAATCTTTTGGTTGCAAAAATTACGGTCAGAGAAAACACGAAAATCAATACGTAATCTCGACACCGACGTTTTTGTTTTGTTCTTTCTCTGGTTCTTGTTCTTGAGCAAATAAAAGGCTCATCACAAAATTCTATAGTCATTATTAAGCCTAATCGCTGTCGCGCCCTTAACGAACTCCTAACTAAACTAATAATCGGTGGTTCTCTTTCCCTTTACTTTCTAAAAACGTAAACAACCACAAAAGCATCTTTGCTGCCGCACGTCGAAGGTTAAAAAAAAATTATTTTATAAGCAAAAGCTGGTGATTAATTTCATCTGAGTTTCAGTTAGCCAGAGTGATGTGTTGCACGTTTTACAATAATTTATCATGATTAAAGAACACACAATTACAGCGACTCAACAGGTAAATATGGTGAAGATTTAACCATTAAGCCATCAGGATCAAAAACAAACATATTTACACTTTGCTTTTGTATTTCATACACCCTCCCCCTACTTCTGCCTGGCTGTGTATGTGTGTAACTCAATGAGGAATAGTTACTTAAGAGCGGCGAATATGAGGGCGTCAGTGCCTCTTCTAACTACTTGTCTTCTTTCTATCAAAATAGTTTTTGTTTTTAATTATATTTCAAGTACGCCACCACATGATAATTAATTATTGTTTAGGTAAATATATGGCCTAAACGAATATACTTACATATGTATGTATGTATGTATGTATGCATGTGAAGTTTCATCGTTTATGATGACTGACATTATCTTCGTTGCAAAAATTAATTAGTTACTCAGGGTAAATATTCACACAATCTTCTGCAACTCATTCGTAACAGCAGAGAAATTCCGTTTAAACAAAACATCCATTCATGAAAAATTCCATTCAAATTTTAGCAACAAAGTACCCTCTTTAAAAAGGGTCTACATATGTATGTATGTATGTATGTATGTATCATCCTATAGATTATTCATACAGCCATGTTTGTGTATGAAATGTGTATAAAATGTATTACATCCCCAAAGATATTCAGTTGGGGTTTGTTTGTTTGCTTTTATTTCATCGTGATATCATTTTATATGCAGAAAACAGTTTGTAATTAGAAATCTTTACCTTCCGGCAATCACCATGCATCTCATACATACATACACACATACATGCATACATACGTATGTGTAACTACTTGAATGCTTAGATACAAATGTAAAGCAGGCTACATCTCCCTGTGTAAGCTAAGTTGAAACACATACATATGTATGTATGTTTGTATGTGTTAAATGCAGTTATGAACAAACATATGCCAACAAATGATTGCATTAGTATGTGTTCTGTACGAAAATTCTCTATTAAAAATCTCTTTAACATCACTCCTTCCCTACGTCGCCTCGCTTATGCAAACAATCATTGAAATACACACACACACACACACACACATATTTAAGGATCGTGCATGTGTCGCAGAATAAAATAAATTTCAAACTTTACTGAAACGCTCCTACTGCAAACTAGACGCTTTTTTCGAATATTTCCTTTGCGAATTTGATTTAAGAAATTCTCAAAAGAAACTACGTTTTCAACACATGACTGCTGATATTAACAAAAGTAAAATAATATTAAAGTCTCAAAGTAGTTATACAAAGGTTTATAAGGATTGCAGGATTTTGAGGGATGAACATTTATTAATTGGCCTCCGTTTTGCATTGTTTCGTTAAAAATTAATATAAATTAATTTAATTTATATTTTTCTACTTTCTTGTGAAAGAAAAGCTTTAATATTTATCAAATGTGAAATTGTGTTTATTTTCAGGACTGTATCCCAACACCTCTGGTTTCATGTAGGCGCATTACTTCAAGCTAGTGAAGTCGTTGTTTTGAATTACTTCTTACACGAAAAAAATTAATTATTTCAGTTTACTTGGAGGCATAAGATGTGCCATCCATTGCTGATATTTCAATAACATGATTATTTCAAATTTTGGTAGATAAGCACTCAGTGTGGGTAGGGACACTAGGGAACAAACAAGTCTTACAAAAACTAAAATCAAAATGGTACCAATTGTTTGCTTCGGCCTAACGCGTTCTTTCCAGAGCATTTCCCATAACTTTTCTAAGCATTTCTTACGCCCCTCTGCTTCTTTGATAAACTGTTGCACGATTCTTGGCGTATTGGCATTTAGGTGGCATCAAGAAAGCAGGCGAACGGGCATCAAGCGAACGCGGTGGCCAGTTAAATCATGCAATAATTTTTGATCGCTAGAAAGTTGGACGAACTGACTGAGCTATGAAATCACAACTCCGGATTGTTCTCTATCTGTGACAAAATGTTCAACTACTGGTCGGCACTGATTGCCATTCAAATTAACAGCAACTTATTCGTCGTTTCTGCATAAATATAGTCCCAATTATGCTTTTTGAAGTTACTCCACGCCATTGAGTGCACTGATGTGGATGCATTTGATGTCAAATGTTCTGGAAATTTTGTATACACCCTTGAAAGCCTCACCGCTCATTATGAGTTTGCGAATAAACTCGTTGTCTTCGAGGCACAGTTTTCGAAAACGGCGACTATATTACGATCGTATTTGTGTATCTAAAATTCCTTGCAAAGACCGCCTAGACATCACCAGCGCTGAAATCGTTGCCTGGTAGATATTTCGGGATAAAAATTCGAGGTCATAAAGCACGTAGAAAAGATCTTGGTGCCTTAATATTCTTTTCCTTTTCGAAATTAATTTTGAACAAAACGCAAACAAAGATACACAACTAAAAGTTTATTCACTAATTAAATTCTAATGTTACTTATACGCCCCCCTACATTTGCACAGTAACAATTTTTAGTTTAAGTTTATTACCGAGCCGGTGTGTATTATTCGGTGTAACAAATCCAAATAATATTAAATATATTCCATTATAACATGCTTATGAAAAGATTGAGGGAGAGGCGGTGAGAGAGAGAGAGAGAGAGAGGGAAAAAGATAGAGTTGCTTTTTACTCCGTTTTTAGGGGTATAAAATTAATATCAAGATATATTAGGGCAATTTGTTTGTGTTAGAGTAAAACCTAAGTGCTAAGAATTAATGAGGAATTAATATAATTCCATATTAAATAAATTCTACACCGAACCAGGGGTTATTTTTAATATAAATAAGAATTGAATTAATTTGTTTGCAAATCGTTTGCATTTTTAAAAATATATAATTTTCAAACTAAATATATGCAGTGCTAAAATTAATGCCCCCTTTTTATATAAAACTTTACTTCTTTCTATAAATAAAATAAAATTTCATTTAAATTTATTTTTCCTTAAACTTCAATTAATTGAGTTACTTTCTATAGAAAGGAATAAAGAAGAGAAGGCAAGTATTACTTTGGAAGTAGGACAGAAAAGTTTTAATTAATAATTGCAAGAGTTGTAGGTGCATTACTTGGACCTGTTATGAATAATTTTAATTCACATTGTTAGAAAACTCATGTTATTGATTGACAGCAGAGCTGAGACACAAGCTCCAGGTGGCTATAGCAATTCTCAATGGATAATGCGCTAACTGCTTAACCTACAGCCTTTAAATGAAAATAATCCTAATATCACTACGCATATGTATACTCTCCCTTGAAATGATAACTTTAACACCTCTGACGGTTTTAATTGTAAGAGAACGAGAGAGGTTTAATTGGGTTTCAGGGTTCGCTTGTAAACCCAGCAGCAAAATTTGTGAGAGAGAAAAAACTTTGTTTTGTTGTTGGATGTTTTGCGATTCTTTTCGAAAGAAGGTTTTTTGAACCTCAAAGAATAAGATTATTGTATAGGAGAATTTTAATTGTTTTTAGACATTAGAATAAAACTTTCGGATGCCTATTTCGGTTTTATATGCAGGGTGTCTGGTAGCAGTTTTATATTTTCAAACTTAAATCAAAAACATAATAATTGACACAAAGTTTTACTAAGCATAAGCATTGAACGATAGAATGGAAATGCGTATTTTATTTTTTAAAGAGTATCTCATCCAGATGTCTTCCTTCGAGTTGAATTCATTGTTCAAAATGGAGCCTTGTGTTCTGCGCCACACGCTACAGTAAACTTTCAATTGAGTTGATTTCTCGACGAATATTTTCCTTTAAAGCCACAAAAGATTAGGGATTGGCATTATGAACCTTCCCTTTGAGGTAGCCTAATAAAAAAGGGAGTTAGATCGGGGACCTCAGCGGCCATGGGATGTCCCCAAACAGACTGATCAGTTTTTGGGAGAAATTTTCCCGAAGCAAATTCATCGAAAGTCAGGCTGTGTGTGCAGTCGCCCCATCCTGATGAAACCACGTGTGTGAAGAGTACGATGGATGAGATCGCAGGTTTGGCAAAAATAATTCCGTAATCATGTGAGAATTTTCGAAAAACAAATGGTCAATTATCTCATGAGTGGATAAGGCACGCCAAACAGCTAACATGGGACAATGCAATTGGTTTTGATGTTTCAATCGATGGTTGCGGGTTCGTGGAGACCAGTAATGTTTTAGTGAAAATGAGCCTCGTCGCTCCAACATAGTTTCACAAAAAGTTTTTCGTAAATCAATGTCACTTTCTTTCAGTTCTTGAACGGTTTGAATTTTAAAAGGATGGAACTTCAAATCATTTTTTAAAATTTCATCAATAATCGCTCATGGAAATCCCAGTGAGGCTGCTCTTTTCCGTATTGAAATTTGCGGATTTTCACGTAAACTGCTTTTAACCTGTTCAATGTTTTCGGGAGTCCTTGAAGATCAATTGGACCCTGGCCGTGGGACATTCATAGCCGAAGCAGCGACATCGTGACTGACAAATCCTCACAATCGGTTATTCCAACGACACCACCCGCTCTCCGCACTGTTTTAAATAATCATATTTAAAAATATAAATTTGCCACCAGACACCCTGTATAAACCTACAGCGATTGTTTCTTTTCAATTTATTAAAACCTTGTGATGTTGAAACATATAAACTACTTTGGAATTAATTCCAAATTTAATTCCTCATTGGATTAGCTTCAGCACCTTCAAGTTCTATTAATCTCGAAGTTTTCACCGTGAACGAGTATTCTCGCATGGATCTGCTATCCACAGTATTTCATAGTTTGACTAAAAATTCTTCACTAGCAAATTCAGTAGCAGTCAGTACACGATGAACCAAATAACAAAATAAAAAACTTTAAAAAAATGATTTCAAAGTTATTTAATATGGATACAGAAATGTACGAAAATGCACAAATTAAATAGTCTTAAAGCTTGTGCAAATGCAATGCTACGAAAAAAAAAGCAGGCTGAATGGTTATTTTATGCAATAAAATCTATTTGAAATGTTTTTGGTCTCTGGCAGAACCACAGAGACCCCAAAATGCATAAATAGTTATTTGTATGAGTAATATTTATTTTAATAAATTTCTAGTTGAATTATCTTTTAAATAAAACACATTCTCAATGCCAGCCACAGCTAGAAGGTGACTTATGGCCATTTGCAATTGCATTTCTATTTTGGTATGAAGCTATGTTGGCCTGCACTAATGATGTGTACAAAGCTCCGTTTCCTATTTGCTACCTTTGTATATGAAAACACGAACTAATACCCTCTCATTTGTATATGTGTACGTGTGCGTGTGTGTGTGTGTGTGTGTGTGTGTGTGTGTGTGTGTGTGTGTGTGTACTTCTCTTGCACAGTTAGCAATTGCCAAACCTTAGTAGACTACACTTAAACTAAATGCCACAAGTCAAAGTGCTCTTGATGCCTGCTTCTGTTCTTGCAAGCACTTCTTTAAGGTTGACTACCGGGAGAAGAAATCAAGAAAAGCCAAAAAGTAACACTTATTCTAGTATCTTGCAGCTTTTTTTTTTTTTGTGTGCCTTCATTCTCTGCTACTCACACCACCTCTAGGCAGTTCTTGAAAGAAAATCTTCAGCATTTAAAATAATTTCATTTCTTTCTGCCCTACAATGTTCCCTGTGCTTTTGTGCAATTTTTTGCTTCTGCTGTTTCTTACATCTTGTATTTTTGTGCAATATCCTTTTTGTATGTTTGTATGTCTCACCAACAACAATGCAACGTCGACGAAGGAATATAATCCGAAAGAAATCTTGTAATGGTTCTTGTGGCATTTGTTACACCGTTGTTGCATATCTTCCATATGCCACATAAGAGATTGTTTTGGTTCCTTTTTATTCCTTTTTTCTTTTTTGCGTCACTTCAGATCTTTTTCCATCTCTAATATTTATTATAAGTATTTCAAGGGTTTGTGTGCTGTGGTCTTCCTCTGCTTTGGAACATTACTCTTCCTTTGAAAAGGCGTAAATTTCCTTAATAGTCTGAAAATTGAGCAATTTTATAGCCTCATGAATAAAATATGTGAGTGTTCGCATACTCACATCCACACATTCGCATCTTTCCATTTTCAATTACTGTTAAATGCAACGAAAATAATATTAAACTGTTGTCTACTCGCATATCACAAATACCAGGGGGTTGGGTGAGTAGTCTCAGTGCTCTCTGAGTTCAATAAATATTTTTCATGAACGTATTTTGAAACATATTTGAAATTAGAAAATTCCGAAGTGGAAGTCGAAGTTATTTAAACTTTAACATGATGTATAGTTTCTTTCAACGTGCTTGACTGTTAATGAAGAAGTCCTATATTAAACTTAATTTTTTGTTTATGCTTTTTTTTTCATGTGAACACTTGATAGAAATTATTCTAAATTTTACAAACTAATTCAAAGCATAAACACTTATTTAGCTCGACACTGCAAACAGCATAAAACAAACACTTAAAAGTCTCCTGCCACACAAAACTAAAATTAACATTTGCAACATTTGCAAGTAAAATGTAGAAACAGAAAAACTAAACAAAATATTATAAGAAACACTTCAGCTGAAAAATACACACTTTACTTTTGTTTTTGTGTTTGTTTTTTTTTGCAGATTGAGAATGAAGTAGCAGCAGTTGGTTGGTTCCTACAATGATTCCTAAGTTATTTACATTACAAATGTTTTACCTACACAACTGCTACACACTGTGTGTATGTGTGTGTGTGTGTCTTAACACACACACACATACACTCCCATTTGTAGCCATAAGTAGGCGAAAAATACTAGATATAACAAAAAAAAAACAATAACAACAATAACAAAATGCAAACGGGGACAAAAGCAAAAAAAAAACAAACCGTGAAGAAGTGTCATGGTGTGGCAACAAAAAGAAACCAGAAATTGAATTAAATCATGCTCTACATATGCCACAGAGATAGCAGTGTTACTAAACTCTTCTACGTATGATGCTTTACACCAGCGTTTATGATATTTGTGGTGCTGTTAAGCAGCAGTGTTGCCAGGACCCGGTGAAAAAAAGCCTAAATTGGCTTTTAGAAACATGTGATGGAGTTGAGAAAAAAGTTTCCTCTAAAATAATTGCAAAAATTCCAGTTTTTTTCTGTTTTAATAAAAAAACAAAAACAAAATTTGTAATGAAATTCTGCGAAAATAACTAAATTACAAAGGTGCTTCAAGTTAACAGAGTTAAAATACAACCCCATTTTTTACGACTGGAAGTTCATATTTTTTTTTATAAAAATGCGTTTTATAGTACAAAACACACAAAGCAAAATATGGATCAACGATTTCATGTGAAACGAATCACTTTTTTGTGACTTTGTTCAGTTTGGTGTCAAAAGAAAAACTTACATATTTTTTTTCCTTTTAAATGCGAAATTCCCATAACTATGATTAAAGTTTTGATTTTCTTTTTCCACATTCCACAATTAACAAGGACTTTATTTGTTAAAACTCTCTTAAAAACTATTGAATTAATACGAATAAAAATTGTTTTAAAGTTACAAATCAAAACGTATAAACCAAAAAAAAAATTTTTTTTAAATTCGTTGACATTTTTAAAAAGGGATCAAAATTTGTGTTTCAAAAAATAAAGTGAATGCGATAAATAAAGACCTCACTACCATCCACAATTTTGTAAATTTCTTTTTTTTTTTAATTAATTCATTTCGAATAAAATGCACCTGACAAGTTTTTAAATCAGATAAAAATATTATAAAGGAAAATAAACGTCTAAAGGGCTGAGGTGTTAGATTAAGTAGGACTGGAGACCGCCTCAGTGGTCAGTTAAGTCTTGATTTGTCATAAATAACATTCCATTTTAACAAACCTAGCTCGCAGCAAGATCAATATGTTTATAAATATTGTAGGATTTCATAAAGTTAAACAAAAGAGGAAATTGCCGGAGGAGAAGTGAACATGGCACTTTTGAGTCATTTTGATGAATACAAAAAAAATGTTACAAAAAACCAAAATATAAATTTTGGGACTAAAAGGTATAAACGAAGAAGCCTAAATTTAGGCTCAAACAGGCTAAACTGGCAACGCTGCTGTTGACACTTATTACGCAAAAACACACACTCACGTCCTCATGTTCGCTGACAACCACGAAGTTGAAGAGAACGGCATGAAAAGAAGTAAAGTTAAGACAAAAAAAAAAAGAAGATCGCGCTGGGAATGCATCTAAATAGTGGAGCAGGTCGGCACATAAATCTCCTATAGCCGTTACGATTATTTTTCCATAGCTTGAATATTTTTAGACGCGCAATATAAAAAGACATCCGATCTAGTTGGCACTCCAAAAGACTTTCTATTTCAAGTTGTGTTCATTTGTTAACGACAAATTTGGAGGCCGTTAATAGGAATGAAAATTTTCATTAGGCAAGCGAAGAAAAAACATGGTTGATGTAACCATAATCTAAGATTGTAAACAAATCATATTATTATTAACATTCACATTACGGATTGGCTGCGGCTGAGATGAGACTAAAGCAATAGAATGATTAATTGTCAACGCCATAACCACATCAGTCACATCGCCCCCATACTTTCATTAAAAACACCAAAAGAATTTTACATGTTACATCTACTAAGAATATTTTTTATAGTTATTATATTATTTTTGTATACTTGAAATACCTTGTTTGTGGTTAGAATCATAAATGTTTTATTGATCAACTCAACCATGTTGCAGGTTTTATGGCTGTAAATCATTTAATGCTTAAATCTTATCAACAACTTGATTATCGCAACTAGAGATATGTTTAAAATGTTTTCAAATAAACAATTTTTCTTTTCCACAACAATATATTGTTGTAGAGAACAAAATATGGTTGACGGGACCATGCCACAATCACGTTTTTTCTTTGCGTATAGAAAATGATTTTCAATTGTTCCGTTTTACAAACGTTGGCATCCTTCCTACATTTATGATCTTTAGTACATTGTGCATTTCTTTACACGCTCTGTTTATTTATTGTTTGCTGGACAGTAGACCCTCACTTCGTTTCATAGGACACTTTACATTAAGATTAATTTTAATTTTTATGGCCGGTCTAAAATAGATTGATTTTACGAGCTTCCCGAAAAATCCCCTTCACTCGTCTATAAAATTTAGTCAAAAACACGAGTCGTTAGCAAAAGCAATATGCAGATGCAACACCGGAATGCGAACGCTGTAAGAAAACGAAACAGCGAAACACTTGTCACATTTCGTTAGATAGACTTTACATCCTCCACAATACAAGTACACATGCAGTTCTTGGCGGTTGGAGTAGTTGTTTCTTCGCGAGTTCAGATTTGAGTGTGCCTTGAGAATGTTGAAAATTTTTACATAAAATCATAAAAAAGAACCCACCGACTAACTGACTGACTAAATAAAACTACATAAATGTAAGATTGCACTCCATGTAGACTGTGTTTTATAAATATTTAAATGCATATATTTAAATACATTTGTAAATATGTATTCAGATGCACGTGTGTGTGTGTGTGTGTGTTGAACACACTTGGAAGAAGTCTAAAATGTAACGTTCAAGAAACGTACATAAGTGAAGGAATGCTTGGCATACCGTGAAAATACTAACTCACATCTTTCTGCACATAAATAGCCAAGTATTTCGACATATAAACATCTACAGGAAATGTTGAGATTTATTAGGGACAAAAGCTGACACTTGACTCCTATTTAAATATTTTTTTTTAATTAAATGCCAAATCCAAATTTATTACGTTGCCATTTGGAGTTATAGAGATCCAAAAATAAATTATTAGACGTCATGTCTCTCCACTCTTCCCTTCACTTTCGTAAATATTTTTATTTATGGAAACACCATGTAGAGAAAAACAACACCGTTCACAGGTTCGTACATAATTTGAAGTCATGCGAGTATGAAGTCATGCATTTCCATGGATGTAAAAACATAAGTAATGCTACGTCAACTCAACACACGCACTTGACATGTTCCAGTTCGTCAACTTTAAACATACGAACTTTCAATTAGAATTAATTTGATGACGTTTTTCATAAATTAGATATTAAGTTTTAAAATGGAGTTTGAGCTCAAGCAAAATTGCAACCAATTATTATTTATTAGGCCAAATAATTAAAATAATTAAAGTGACTTTAAGCTAAAATGCCACACATTAGCTTTTAGTGGTTGAGGTCTATGGCCGATAAAAATAATAAATTCACAGATAGACAAAGCCTACATATGGCAACTCCAAAGATAAATTTACTCTGCTGTATAGATGGGAAATATAAAACACAATAGTCCACGAAATAAATGCATTGCAAAGGCAAGAACATGATTTTCCAAGGATAATAATCAGAATTTTCAAGCCACGACAGTCTTCAACAAATGTAGGGGGATAGCGATAAGACAATCTTTCCTCGCAATAGAAATGCTAAAACCTATATAAAATCGGACACATGCTACATGGGCTCCACTAGCTTGGGCATCTATCTATCTCAGGGCGAATTACATACTCAATACAAATATTTGGTTTATGACAATCTGGAATATTCCAATAAACTCCATATTAGAGGTGGGATAATGTTGTATAGACATTCTTAGTAACACGAATTCGATACGCTAAAGTCCTTAATTTTTGGAGGTTGGAAAAATGGCATGAAGCAAAAAAAACTGAGGGTAAATGGCTCCTTATCCTAAGGGGTAAGATGAAAGTCCGACCTCAATTATTTTTTCATCCCCAACTTAATTAAATTTAAAAGATTCGCCACAACTATTTCGACATATGTATTAATTAATTGTTGTATGTAACAAAAATAGATATGTACATTCGACTTAGTACCCTCCCTCTTCAGTGTCATTTTTCGAAAAAAATCAAAAAGACACCGCGCTTGTTGTAGTGTTCAATTTTAATAAAAAAAAATTTTTTAGATAATCTTGGAGGTATCAAGCAGAAAAACAAAATCGCCATCATTTGATTTCTGTATTATATAACTTCTGATTAGTAGCCCCCCGAAGTAAAAATGTAATCAATTTCATACTTTTTTATAAATGCTCTGCTATTTAAGTAGAAAAGATATTGAAATGATTTAACCCATATTTTTAAGGGCAGTAGTAATCAGCATTTAATTGTGCAAAACTGAACAGCCACTTCAAAATTATCCAGTTTTAGTCGTCTTATCGATTTTCAATTGGACCCTCTATGAGCCGTGTACAT
The DNA here is from genome assembly GCA_963932375.1 of Phania funesta. Classification (NCBI taxonomy): domain Eukaryota; kingdom Metazoa; phylum Arthropoda; class Insecta; order Diptera; family Tachinidae; genus Phania; species Phania funesta. The sequence continues at coordinate 704,692 of OZ010652.1, forward strand.
AAAGCAATGCTTTTCTTGAGAGTGAAGGGCGAAAACTTCCGGTACCATGACATAACTTTCAGTGCCCAGAGCTTCGAAAGCTCCTGGTGGGGATTAAAATAAAAATCTGATATTTTCAATATGTAAAGTTTTTATAAAAATATGGGTCAAAGAAAGGGGCTGTGGGGGAAAATGTGAAACCTGTCATTTTTTTGGTTATGTCCACTTAGTGATGATCTGTTATTATCACTTTTTTACGAAATATGATTCTTTATGTGCTGTTCTAAGAACAATTTTAAAATAATTTAGAATTTTGGTAAATTATAAAAAAAGAAATGTTATAATTTAGTTGAATCGAATTTCGTTGAAATACTTATATGTGGCAGTGATAAAAATTCAGTACTATTGTACTATTTAAAGAACTTTTTGATTTTCGAAATATGTCTTGGCTGAAATTATCTACTTTATACAATTAAAACTCAACACGTATTGCATGCAGACATAATAAACACAAAGACGTGCAACATGCTCATTAACGTTCCACAAGAGTTGTGCCAAAAAATCAAAGTCTTTTGATTTTTCCTACAACCAAGAAACGATTTAATACATCGAGCCTATAAAGCAACGTCTATGGCCTCGATAAAAACTGCATAATAATTCATTAACAAAGTGAAAATGATATCACGACTTCCCATTCAAATAAAACTCATATCAAAAGGGTTCGAAAAATATTAAGACTATTACAAGAGTTAAATTTCTCTCACAAAATTATTGACAAAACTTTCGCAGCCCATTGATTGTCCCGTATGCTTCTGTACATTTTTAACACTGCCCTGAACTGCGACACTCGTATGTGAAATTTAAAATATTTGTTTAAGCCTGTCTTCGCATATGAAAATAATATAAATTCCATTCAGCCATAAATTTCTACAAGATAAATGTGAAAGCGAAGAGCAATTCGAAATAAATTGTTCTTCTTAAATGTCCTTACTCGAGCAATCAATTGATTTTGCTGTTTTTTTGTCTTTCGAATTGTTGCTTTTAATTCAATAGAATCGATGTTTTAAGGACTTGACAACTAAATGTCTTGATTGCATCTTTATTGGCAAATAATATATTTGTGTTACTTTCGGCGATAAATTGCTAAAAGCAATATTTACTACAATGATGACGATAATTTCTCAACAATGAAAATTGCTGCAAAAAGCTGTAATGTGAAACATATTTTTTTGTCACTTTGTACTCGTATTTGATTGTATTTGTAGAGTATTGAATGGAAGCACTTGGAAAATGCAATTATAAACACATCAAAAACATTTACGCGATGCAATTCATTCACTCATTCATTCATTTATTCAGCCGTTCATTTGTTCTTTTGTACACACACACACACACTTACACCTACACATACAACCAATAAAGTGTTATCCATAAGTAACAACAATAACAACATCATCATTATTATTGAAAGCTTTCACGCCATCATCATCGTCAGCATCATCATCACATTCATAGTTGTCGTCCTTAAACGTCACATCTGGGTTCAACTCTTTTGCCATCTTTTATTTAGTTATTTTTTGTTGCCGTTATTGTTGTTGTTGTTGCTGCTGTTGTTTTTGTTATCGTTATTAAGTGCAATCACAGACAACATGCAGGAACTTACAATCAGTGAGTAGCAAGTAAGTAAGTAGTACGTACTACATTGTAGTAAAAGAGAGTTGGATTGTTGTTGATAGAAAAGAGATCTACTTGAAATTCCATACCCGCCATAACAACACAACAATAAGGATTGTTTTCATATTTTTAACTTTATACATTTTTACATGGATATGTGTAGATGTGCATGCACGTGCACGTTTAAATATGTTGTTGTGCATGTGCCTGCTTGTCTAAATGTTTTGTTTGTGTTGTACATGCATTAATAAGAATGTTATTGTCATTTATCTTTTACTTTCAAACAGTATTTAAAGGAATTAAATTCAAAGAAAAACATCTTTTCTCCTCTGGCTCCCTACTGAACATTTGAAAGTGTGAGTGCGTCGTCGCACCCCAAAATGAAAGAAAATTAACTTGTGGCAGTAAATATAACTCTACTTAAGATAAATATTTTTTATTATTTTTCGTAAACTTCTCTTCTTGGAATTAAATATTTATTTCTTGTTGAGATCGTGCTTATTTTTAGTTTGTAATGATTCCTTTATTTTATAATTCACTACATGAACTTAAATTGGGAACATTTTGCATTCAAAGCAGCTTTAGTAAATATTGGATTTTTGCTAGTGAAAAAATTTACTTAATTCATCCAATAACACCGCATACATGCTAAAACATTATTTAGACTGTGGCAATAACATGAATAGAATATAAGCATAGCTACGCTCACACATACACACACACATATGTGTATGTTGTACCCTGTAGCTAAAATAATAACTGCTAACGGCTTAGCACAGGCTCTTATGTAGCTGGTAATTATACGACTGTAGCAAAAGTGATAGATTGGTACCAGTTAAAACTGAATACAAATGAGCGAAACGGAAATTACTGGCATGCGTTGTTTAATAGGACTCACTCTTCGTCTCCAGATCTCTTTTTATGAGAATGGAAGCGGTCTCAAGTTCGTATAACTGAACGTACTTTTTGGGAGTTATCCTTTGTTCACATGAGAGAAATCAAGTACAAAACAAACTGAGAAAATTTATTTAAAAAGTTCTCATTTTCTTTTAAATTTTAAAATATTAGAGACTTTATTTCTTGAAAAAGTGCAAACGCAAAATATCGTAGCTCTTGATGAAATCCAACAATAAAATACATAAAATTGCTGTTAAAATTTATAAAAAAGCTACGTAATATCGCATTTGAATCAAACACTAAATACCGCTGCGCAGAAGAAAGAAAAATCCGCACAAAAACATAAATGTGAAAATAAGATCAACTTCCTAATCAAAAAATTTCGGGCGTTGAAAGTACTTAGATCAAAAGGAAAAAATGTTGTCCCATACAAATAAGGGGAAACCCTAGTCCCCCTAGATAAAAAGAGCCCTTTTTATGATTTTTTTTCTTTACTAATTCCCCCTGAGCTACCTGTATTCCAAATTTCAGCACCCTACCGATAGTGGAATTGCTCCATAATATTGATGAATAAGTCAGTGAGTCGGTAAAAAGATACTAAAATATGCGCTTTTATACCTTCATATCTCTAAAAGATGTTAAAGCTTTCAAACTTGACCTATGAAGTTACCTTATGTTTCAAGTTGTATTATTTTATGATTAAAGGAAGCAAAGTTATGAGGTGGTTAAAACAGCGCGATTGGTTTCGTATAATATACACACTATGTGCATTCGGCCTGAACTTGGCCTGACTCACTCTCGTACGCTTTAATATATTTTTCTTATTGACGCTTCACTTTTTCCAACAAAGAAAAAGCTTCTCCGAGTGCCTTTAGTACATCCAGTAAATATTAAAATCCTTGATCAAGCAAGTGGATTGAAGAACTACAATGAAGGACTAATAGATACATTTTGCAGAACCCAATTTTCGCTGCATTCGACGTGGTCAACGGATTATTCCCAATGCAAATCCAGCAAAAAAAAATTGTTAATTCATTTTCCGCAAACGGACAGATGCGCAGCCACAAACAAGTTATTTTAGCTGCCGGGTAGGCACACACACTCGCAACTATATGCTGAATGTGTGTGCAAGTGTGTATGAGACTGGATGACATAGGTGCGAATATATGTATGTGGGCAACACATGCTGATACTTTTAGGAAAACGAACAAATCAACATCAATATTTCAAACCATGAACACATATTTGTATTTGTTAGAAATTTTAATATGAATCTAGTCACGCCATATTTGACTTGTTGTGGAAAATTCAAAAAATACCAACTGCCAACATATTCACCACCATCATCATGTTTGAGATGACAATGCGTCTCTACGTATGTGCATGTGTATAAATCACATCATTCGCTATGTGAGGCAAATATTTTTATTCACACAAACACAAACGCACACACACACACACACACAAGTACGAACAAGATTCCCGCAGAGAATAATATTTGCATTTTCACTTAACTACGTTTTTTGTGCCTTCTTCAATCATTCTATTACACATGTCATCGCTGGTTCTGTTCTGCTTATTTTTTTATTTTCTTTTTATCTATAAACCGAAATCACTTTGCATCAAATAAATGATTGCGCCGAACAATAACTAGTGTGCGGATCTGAAATACATTTCACAAATTAAAAAATATTTCTACCCCGGAATTTCATAAAGGAAACCTGTTTAGTCCAATATTTAATGGGCCACTACGCTGGAATGTGAGAGAGTAACATCCCTTTACGTCCTTATTGTTCTTAAGTTTACGGTGGCATAGGGAAGCAAAAGGTTTCTAGCCAGCAGCCATATGTGACAAGGCGAAAAAAAACAATGTCAACAAAACATTTTATTTGAAATCAATCAATTACTTTCTTGAACGCCACAGGCAGGGATACAAATATTACACACATATGTTACAAGGTCAGTAAGTAAAAATACAACTCCAAAGTACAGCAAGGATGCTTTACTCGAACGAAGGAATGACTCAGAGGCAAGAGTATAGAGTTTTCTAAGGCAGAAGCCCGCCACAGACACTGCTGTCTCTAAAACACAATTCAAATCAAGAAATTTAATAATTAATTAAAATGAAAATAATAAAATGTCCGGATTAACCAAGGGCTCGTTACAGCCAACTAATTATGGTTTCATAATAAAAACAGGTCTTATCACAAATCGTTTTCTATAAAAGCAAACTGCTTGTAAAGCTAATTATAACAGAACAACAATTTCTGCCTCAAGAGAATTTCAAAAAGTATTGCCGCACACATTTGAGAAAATGAAGTTATAAAATTAAAAATAAGAAGCAAAAGTGATCCGTGAAGTGCACTTAATGTTGAAAGCAAGCAAGGAAGCGGCATCTAAGAGGGCACATCTCAACACCACCCTGCAACCCAAACAAGGCAGTGAACACTAAAAAAATATATTTAATGTTTTTGTAGTTTAAGTTTCTTTACACGCATTTTTATTTTGTATTTTTTTAGGAATAAAAAACGGGTGTCTGTTATTCTTAATAGAGTAAACAGCTACGCTAAACTGGCGCATAATTTGCAAGAAAAATTCTAGGCGTAAGGGCTCGTATAATTCCTCATAAATATTAAAACTATTAATCAATTCTGCTGTTTAAATAAATGAATCAACAACGACCTTGGTAGATTCAGCAACAAGAAATAAACGCAGCATGAAATATTGAGAAAGTGAACATTCATTAAACATCATCTCCGCCATGGCATGTGTAAAATATTTTACGATAAAAGGTGATTTAGAATTCTGGCATACAAACATACAATCGCGTCGAAACAATCCATACAAACACATATGTGCGTTTGTGTATAACCGAGAGTTTAGTTTAAGTGAACTAGACTGTACACTCACATGCACACACACACACACACAAATGTTTTAAATTTTTTTGGGAACTAATAAAAGGGGTATGTGCGTAACATGCTAAATTATTTCACACGACATCCTGTTCCCGGTGGAACAACTGCTCTGTATTCCTTCGACGAGACGGATGGAGCACTTAACCTCTACTCTGAACAAGGGAGTAAATGACGGACAGACGAAAAACATACATATGTGCGTCATTCGCAACAAATCATGGCACTAGCTACCTAAATGAACCTCAAAGCGATGCAGGTGCAGTCTGTAGGCAGCGTGATCACTCAGAAATTACTTTGTGTATTACCCCAAATCTCTGTGTCCGCTCTTGTCAGTTTGTGCCAAACTCTGTTACATAATGAGCAGAGACAGAAGAAAGAGATCGAACTAGCAAATGTATTAAATACTTTGGATCCAACGCAGAACAGAGATTAGAGCTTATGGAAAGCCTTACAGCATATGAAATGTCCTGTTGCCTACGAATCACTATTGAGACTTGGAAATCGTGGCTGTGCCAAAAACTCGAGTAAAAAGGTTCACGCCTTCTGGAGACGACCTTTGCACAAAACAGCCTACCCGTTATCAGTAATACCGTCAATGATCCTATAAATTTTCAGTTACCTGCACTCAAATTGGCAATTAAAAAGATTGATCTGAAAAAATCGTCAGGACCTGATCGTATTATTGGATCCATGGTAAGGAATTTACCTACTTCCGCTCCCCGATTTATACTGTTTTAATTTAATGCCAAACTGCGAATTGGTTTCTTCCCTTCCTCTTGGAAAATATCTGAGATTGTTATGATGTCAAAACCAGGAAAAGATGCAAGTCTAATTAGGTCCAATTAGATTACATAAAATTTTATCGAAGCTTATTATTGTTACTCCTTATCTTACTGAGGGGCGCATTATCTCGGAATATCAGTTTGGATTTCGTGCGAAGCATGGTACTGTCGAGCAAGTTCAGAGAATTGTTACACTTATTACTTCGACCTTTTTTCGGTTTTATTCGCAGGTTTGATCAAGTTTGACGCGATGGACTACACATCAAAATCTCACGTCTGCTTAGTGAAAATACTCGCAAATTCCTCAAACGCTACCTGACAGAATTTCCTCAATTCGAAGAGTGTCGTCGGGTGCCGCTCAAGGTAGTATATTAGACCCGCTACTATACATAGCCGATATGCCGTGACTCAATTCTGGACCTGGAGTATAAAGTTCTCCTTTACGAATCCATTATAAGACCTATATGGACATATAGCATCGTGCTATGGGGTACTGCTTGCGCATCGAATATACAGCAGTTACAAAGAAGGCAGTCTAAATTACTCCAACTAATCGCTGCATGTTAGATAAGAAATAAAAATATTCACAAGGATTTGAATATAGAAGAACAAATTAAAAGTTACTCATGCAAGTACTTAAGCAAATTATCATTTCATCACAACTCCTATGCCCGGCATTGGCTGCAGTTTGGTGGACATCATAGACAGAAAAATCGATACCCTTAGGCCTTGCGGGACGGCCCTTTTAACCCATTATAAAATTTAGTTACAACATTGGCCGTAATTAATAACTATAAGATTAAATAACAATTATATTTAAGCAAATCTTCGGACAGCCACCACAAAGTCCGTTGTGTTTGCCCGATTTTCGTAATTTTCGATTTATTATAATAATCGCAGATATGACGAATGCTCTCTAACCCGCTATGGTTCTATAAGAATAGCGCAACATACTCTTACTTGCGTCAGCATTTATACTGAGTATTTGTTTGTTGCCTTATGACTTATACTTGACAGAATCAGCTCATATAGGAACTGAATCAAATAGATATTTACAGCCTTCGATATTTATCATGTTCCCGGAAATAGGTGTAATCGACCTTCGTGTTTTTTTTTAAGCTAGTGTCAATAATCAAACTTGGGTGCTTCACTGAGCCTTTTAAATTGATTTCAAAATTGCTGGTCACTTTATTTATTTATGCCCTAAGTCATCGGGTACCTATGTACGTTTTGTGGTCTACTAGCGCTGGATCCATGGAATTGAGCCCTGATTTTTCCAATCGGATTGGTCACGGTGATATCTTTAATAATAATAATATAATTTCCAGTGCCATATCGTCCGCAAACCCTGAATCCAGCTAGAAGATTTATCTGACAAATACCAGTGCACATTACGCTTTCGGGGATTACGACCGGCTTCAGTATTATATATTTCAGCATTAAGAAGCCACCCAGTTTGTAAAGTGGACTCGTATTATGGCTAATAGATACTGGGGTATGCATAGATGAAAGAACTATTGTTGATCTTAATTTTCTGAATCTAGATTGGTGTTCTGATGGTCAATACAAGCACATCCTCAAATGTGCATATGTTTCCATATATGTGCAACATTTACTACATGTCAATCCTAATATCCTGAATGTTCTCTTCCTTTCCTTCTTTCCGTCTCTCACTCTCTTCGGTTATTAGTTCTGTAAACGTAATGCGAGAACAAGGCATTTTTGTTAGCCAGTCATATACGGGTTCCGACATTCCCATATCTACAACATCATCATCCATATCATTTCAGCCATAACGGCAACAGCAAAGTGAATCTAAGCAAGGTTTCGTTAACTTTTTTCATTTGTTTTCCTACTCGTTCGCATTTCCAAGTGATCCGCGTACACGCACACAGCTTTAAACATGTTTATCGTACGAGTGGCAAAACAAGTTCATGTTGTTACTCTGTTTACCCGACAGGCATTTTTAAGTTAAATTATTTCGCTTTGAAAAGATTGCTTGAGCAGGATTGCTTGAACATGGTGGTGCTAAGAGCTAAATTATAATTAAATTGCTACGAGATTTACAAATTATATTTTGGAAAAGCATTGCTAATTCTATTTCTGTGAAACAGAAGCAAATAAATTTATATTTCTCAAGGTTTCGTAATCCAACATAAATATTACTAAATGAGTGAATAGTACCAAGATGCGGAATTTTAGTTTGTTGAATTGTTGTAAGAGTAAAAATATTTATTTTGAAGTGCAAATAATACTGACTTCGAGTCTTTATTCTCAATCACTGCTGCAAGATGTTAAGAGTTGTGTGGAATCTACATGTGTATTTAAATTTATTATTTTAAAATTTAGTTTCGCTCATGTGTGTATGTAAGTGATTGAGTTTAAGCATAAAATGGATGATAACCGTATTCAGGCTAACAACGTCGGTGGTTTGTTCTTAGACAACCTTTCAACCTTTAACTTCGTCGCAAAGTTTTGCCCATTTCAAGTTCAATGAAAGGACATCATGTAGTTGTATAATAAGTGTTATTAACAGACTTTATTTGCTCCTACATTCACTTCTAGGCGTTAGAAGTAAAGTTTCATTAGTTGTTCAATAATCCTCTCAATTGCACAAAAAATCAACACTGTTAAGTTTGCTGTTCGTCGTGTTACTCAACACTAAGATCCTGGAAGAAGAAATCAACATGGCTCTTTTCCATTGCCATTTGTTGAACCGGATACTTGTCCTCCACAACGAGGACATAGAAACAAATATGCGGAATAATTGCTAAATTAAAAGAAAACTATCGACGACATATTTTTTTTTTTCAAATTAATCGTTTCGTTTTAAATCTAAATAAGAAATTTAACAATTGATGGCATTAAGAAATTTCCGTTTAACTCAATAATATGCAGGCCTTGAAGCCGACCAAATTCGTTTGGTAACAAATTCAGTTATGACTCTAGTGTGTTTTCCATTTGCATAAACGAGAGGAGAAAGAAAGTAACCCAGAGTAATTTTTCATGTCATCCACCTTAAAGGCGTTAACGTACGTCGTTCAAACACCGCCTACCTGCAACAGAATACAGTTGCAAACATGAAACACCCATCTACTCGTACTTGTGTATTCACTAACAGTTGGTAAGTGTTTGTGCTTTATTTCATACAAAGGAATACAAATACGTTTGATGCAAAAGAAATAAAGCAGGACTGACAAAAAGTTGTCTCTCATTCTACGAGGTGTGCTTGAGTTTTCTGTGTCCACGCCAGTACACGTCTTCAGCTACAGTAGCAGCTGCCTTCTTTTTATTTTCAGCAGTCAAGAACATGCACACTTCAATTCACACAAAATATGCAAAGTGCTTCCAGGGCTGGAAAAGGCGCTGGTTAATATTCGTTAACAAAAATGGCCATTACTTTTTAACACACCTCGTAATTACAAATTTAAGCACAACGTTTGGGATTGTAGTGCAAGGTTTTATTTTAAAAAATAACATTTAATCGAAAGGTTCTTTTGCAGGAGAGCAGCAGCAAAATGGCTAAGCTGTGAAATGTCTATTTCACAATTATCGTTGCCTACCAAATTCTAAGATTCTAAGGTCGGTGGCCTATTTATATAATAGACTGATATATTTTTCACAGCGGATATATGCTATTCGTACAAATGGTGGACAAGTCAGCAAAGGAAATTTTTTCAACAGCTGTTTACCTTCACAGAGGCTGCTGCGTGCGCGTATTAATATAAATTTGAAATCAAAAATTGGTTCACAAAACATGTTGCCATCATGGCTTCCGAACTATTTCTTTTTCATTTTAATATCATTTTCGAGGTGGTGCCTGAGGCAAAAATGTATATAAATTTAGCTTATTTGCCCTCATAAAAGTACAGAAGGTCTTGGTGTCTACGCAGCACTATTTGCATAATTATTTCTCGAAATAGACAACTTTAAAATTCCCAGGAATTTCTTCTTTATTTATTACTCACTTAAAAGGATAAAACACAACAAACACAATTGAAATGAAATGAATTTTTATACTAATTACACAAACATACACAAAGGCTTCAGAATGTGCCATGTTGGCTTTTAGATAATTGTTTGAATGTTCATTTTTTAACATTCTTTATTTCATTTTAATATTTATTATTTAAATAACTTTAGTTTATGATACAAAGGATACAAACGAAACTCTACACATACAACTGCACCTGTGCATGTGAATGTATGAGTCAGTTACTTTGAATGTATTCAGAGTTGACTTTAAAATGATTCTTTCGAAAATTCAAAGAATGTAAACAAAGCAATTTTAAAACAAATATTCATTTGAATTAACAAGCAAATAAACACACTCACATATTACCGCACACAAATACATATGTTCACCTCAATATGCCCCTACTCATGCTTGGACACGTAGTGCAGGGCAGGTTAAGGAAACACAATTGTAAACACACCCACTAATACTTATGAACGAGTATGTGTATGCGTTATTTATTTACTTGTATGTACGAGTATATAAATAATGTTCATTCAAATTCCAATTTAGATTTATTTAAAAATGCGCCTGCAAGTCAATAATGTCGAGATGATTTTTAATCGGGCACGAATGATTAAAATCAAAATTTAAAAAAAAAATCAGCCAATAAAAAAAGAACTAAAATACAACAGTAAACACTCAATTAGCCGTACCTGTTATTGAGATCAAAAAAATTGTTGTACAAAAAATGCATAAAAAACATGACAGCTTGTTATTTCATTAAATTTTAATTTACGTCATGTTGGAAGCAATGAATGTGTGTAAAGTTGCTAATTAAATCAAATGATTAAAAAGAACAATTGTTTCCAGCATGTTGTTTTCTTAATTCCACGTTGCTTTATTGTTTTCTCCTGGCTGTTTTACCTGGCTGCTTGGCCACTTGTTATCGAGCTCAATAAATACAAATTGTAAATTTATGCAAAAAATAAAAACGCATAATAAATTAACTTCTGTTCAATGTTGCGGTTGACCATATGAATTTGTAACATTAATACGAAATTAAAACAATTTGACGTTATTCGCATTTTCACTCCCACAGACCGCCACACAAACACAAAAGACTACCACCTCATGCCTGTGACGAGCACAGTAAAGAACAATTCGATTTAAAACGCACAACAAACTCTTAATAAAAGTTAATCCGCTGCATTTGTAATGAATGTTTTTTAATCAACTTTTGTATTGTATTAAATAGCCCTACACACATACATATGCACACGATTGGGAATTGTGCGAAGGAATTAACCGGGAACAGACCAACTGATTTCGCTGGGCAAACAGGAAACTTTTCTTTCCTGCTAAAAGCCGAATGAGAATTTTATTCAAGAAAAAAATGTTTTTTTTTTCTTCTTGGAATTAAATTTAATTGCTAAAATATTTTAAGGGAAATTTTCTATTTTTGATTTTGTTTTGTGGCTGAAATATTCGTTAATTATAAATTGTGATAGTTATATCAAAGTATTTTTGTTTGCCACAATTAAGGCATATGGCCGAGCATTTCAACTGAAAGTAGCCGGACCGCCCGACCTTTAGAAGGACTTTGTTATGCTTAAGGTGCAAATTTTTATAAATTTTACTTCCTTTAAAGCCAACTCAACATACCCAGTAATTAACGAAAGCGAATGAAAAATATGGCACAAGAAAGGACATCAAAAAAGAAATCAGCCCCATAATAACACACTGCTAACTTTTAAGAGTGAAACTTTTGTCGGTTTCAAAAAAAAAAGATCTGAACAAAAAATATATAGACAACAGTTATTTTTCCACTTAAGTCATGGATTTCGAAAATACCGTTATATACAACTGTGATTTCTTGAATTCTGAACTTATGTCGATTTTCTGAGAAAGTAAAATATCTGTAGCCATGCTGGTGTAGGAATGATCCTTGGTAACGCACACGGATTAATTCATATTTTCATGAGTGTTTTAAGTTTTTTAATTGCTGACCTGTAGGAAATTCGCATTCTGATTCTGATTCGTATCCCCGCTTTGGCCATTACAATTGTGGTAACTTACGTAATATCTATCGTAAGGATTTTTGTTTAATTGTTGTATCAGTTTTCTTAATTGTAAAATTAAATTATTTTTATTGAAATTTGAGGACATTGTCTACAATATAAAAGTTCTCGTAGTGCTATAGCAAAACGAGTAAAGAAGGCGTGTAACCAAAGTCCAGCAGAAACTTAAATGACAACTCGCACTACGGTAGCAGCCTACACAACACGCTGAGAGATCATTCTCATGTAAGAACTTATTTGATATTGGATTCTGATTTCACTAACTGAATATTTATCAAGAGTTTTGGAAAAACTTATTCTCACCACACACCCCTAGGTACCAGTACGTTCAATAATTCTTCTCAGATCAATCAACCGACTCTCAACTTTTTCAACATTAAAAGTCTTCTTCAGCAAACGAGATTTACAAAATATATTAATTTTTTTTCTAACTTAAATTTGAAATGGTTGGCAGTGGTAATTTTCATTCAGTAATATTTCTGTGTTTTTCGTAAAGTTCTAACATTTTGCAGCAAGCTGAAAGAAACTCTCATTCAGTTTAACGAAGACCTGAATTCATGTAAAATATTTTTAGTCTTTCCTAAATTATTGATAATAATTTCCTGCTACATGCAGATCTTAATTGCTGTCGATAATTAATTGTACATGTTGATACACAATTACATGTAATTGAACTTGACTATTGTAATGAAAATTTCAAATACAATTCTACGAAATTATCTATAATTGAGATTCCATATCACAATTAAACATTATTGTAAAGTAATTGAAAGTCGTTAGATCTGGCAACCTGCGAAAGGTACACAGACATCATCGCACCATCCAACAAATTATGCAAATTTTCATCAGAAAATAAATTAAATAGAAATAAAAGTTTCCTTTTTTATTAGTTCAATGAAATTTACGAATGCATTTCAAATAGTTAATTTTTACATTTGATTCAATTAAAACAGTTGACTTACTTGAATTTAAATTTGGTTCTTATTCAATTTTATTTCGTTTTCTTTAGTTAACGAAAACCTGAAAGGGGAAACCCACATAAATGACAGTTATATTTTAAACCCCTTTCTGCAGATTTGCTGCTAATAACCTGAGTGTCTTATTCCAGCCTGCTTTTAAAAATACTCATAATTGTTAATTAAATATTTTTTCTTATTACTACAAAAAAAACCTCCTGAACAAAAAAAAGGAAAACGGAAAATTATCCTTAAAAGCGGATTATCATTGTAAACTCAACGATTATCTGCAAAATTCGTGAAATAGACTTAAAATGATTTTATTAAGGCTTGTGTGTTGTTACACATTTTTCTCCACTCTTCCTCACCGCCTTCTTTGGTAACGTCACACGATATTATCTAAATGATAGGAAAAGGGTCATAACATCCAGCTTAGGGGCCTAAATAAATATAATTCGAAAAAGGTCGGGATAAAATGAAATAACGACAGATAATAGGAAAACAAAACGGAAATCGTTCTTCAAATTCAAAAATAAAAAAAAAACAATACCCAAGAGAAAAGTCATAAATAAAGTTCAATCGTTACACAGTGTGCGACGCATATGAACAACTACAAGCAACCAAACCAGCGTAGCACAAATTCATTTTGCCATTTTAAATAAACTTAACTTCAATCTAAACGAAACATAATTTAAAGCTCATGAACCATAATGAGATAAAATATTCTTCGTCTAAAGAAAAAGCGAACTGAAGAAGACAAATATGTATAAGAACAAAATCAATTCATTATTATTATACGCTCATTGAGTTTAATAATGCCAATCATGAAAAGAAACATTCCTTGTCTTACATACCCAGCAGATAAAATATCGAAAATAATATGAGGCCAGTTTACGTTTACGATAGGTATATGTCATGGGATCCCAACTGGTGCATTTATATACAGTTTCGTACCAGTTGCAATACTAGTCATTTGGTACAAGTACGCTAACTCATTTGTTGTTTCATGCTACTCGTATTCTTTCCATAAAGTTTTTGAGAACAATTTCAATTTAAAAATTACTCGTTTCCTGTTATATTTTACATTAAAAATGTAAAAACGCAATATGTTCACTGTGAAGACAATGTGCGAGGTTACGGGAAAGTTTTTGCTTTGGTACCAAACAAGTAAGCAGTACAATATTCCCTTCTTCTGCACTGCTTACTTGTTTGGTGTGTTCAGTGTTCTTGTTCCTTTTGGAATAAACCAGTTTATAATTATTAAGCAACGATCTTATTTGTTTCTATTATTGACTAGTCGGAATCTGTCTCTTCTGCATTAGTCTTGTTACAACCAATTATATGAATGCTCTAAACCGTCGTACCGTCTTAGCTGCAGGGTGTAATTAAGCACTCACACACATTCACAACGACTTTTTCATTTGATTAAAGGGGCTTCCAAAAGTAAGTTACACTTCGTAATAAATCAAACACGATGTTAAGAATTACTCCAAAAGAAATTTAAATTGAAAATGTTTAATTTAAACCACTGGTTCAGATAAAACTTTGTATGAAGAACCTTTCACAATATTCTACAAGTGTTGAGTTTAGGCAGAGAGAAATCTAATTAAATTTTTTTTTTGACTGTCATAAAAATCCTAAGTATTCTCATTACATGGTGTGTTTACACTGTCGTACTGAAATTAAAACTACGTGTTTGTTTATTTTGAGCAAATAGCAAAGAACGGCTTCTTTCTTTACTTTCGACGGTGATGGCTGAGGAGATATCTCTTGAAGCGCGCTTCCGGCGGCGATCCAGTCTTGACTTGTTTATTTGTTCAACTTTCTTTCTTTCACACCATAATACCTTCGTTTTACTCGATCTAGTAGTGTCAAAGGCGCCTTAAGGGTATTTTCATCATTACCATTTTTCCTTAGACTTCTATTGCAGGCGCATAATAAATTAATCCAAATATCAGAGGCTTAACTTTTTCTTAGGACTTTATTGTTTGTGGTTGAATAATCAAACACACAATATATAACCACAACCACAAAAATAAAGTGAAATAAAATGAAATAAAGATACTTAGAGGCAACATTCAATTTAATTCATTGGAATTTTAAAACGAAGGAATCAATAAGATACGTGAAAGATTATTTGAATTTCGCTTCATTTCGTTCTTAATAATCATCATCATTCAAAGCACGTAACAGTTTATTCTTCTCTATTATCGATATTTTTTATTCTGTATTTTCCCCCTGATACTTCGCTTCTACAAAAACAAAGAGGCATCCTTTAAAAGCCTTAAAGCCTCAAACACTTTGCCCTTAGTAAATGATGATTCCTGCATTTGCCAGTTTGTTTTTTAATATTTAAACAAAAATCCATAAATATATTATTTTTTGTTTAAATCAGATTTATAAAACATTTAACAATGCCGGACTTACTTTGCTTCTGCTTGTTAAGGTGGCCGCAGATTTAACACAATTTTAATTATCAAGCGCCTTGCGAGAGCGAAAATGCTTTAAAACTGTAATTGCCTA
Source organism: Phania funesta (assembly GCA_963932375.1). NCBI lineage: Eukaryota > Metazoa > Arthropoda > Insecta > Diptera > Tachinidae > Phania > Phania funesta. The sequence goes on from OZ010652.1 coordinate 720,457, forward strand.
CTGCATATTAAGGAGCAGACATAAATTTATAGGGCACGAGTAGCATGGAGCTTTTTAATCGCACTTAAAACGTGTTGCTTGACATTAACAAATTATTAGAGGGCCCATTCTGCAGTGTGGATGTATTCTATGTGATCTCCTAAGCAGACCAATGAAAAAGGTCATTCCGTTTGTAACTTCGACAATTTTGCTTTCCGACCCAGCAAATTATATACATTCTGGATCCTTATAGGTAGGGAAGTTCAATTAACGATGTCCCCTTGTTGGTCTGTTCGATTTCTAAATCAAAGCTCTCACGGCACTTGCTAACCTCGTATCTTGAAACTCGGGCCATTTGAATATAGATTCTAAGATTCTGGATTTTTTTTCTTTTTTTTTTTTTGGTATTTTCACTCTTACGGGGAAAAGCTTACACAAGCCAAATAAAGTTGCCTATTCTGAATCCGTATCAAATTCGCTATTAAGAAATAATTAACCCACGCAGCAACTCGCAGTTAAAAAACCAACAATTTATTTACTGCTGTTCGCAGCAGCACTATGCAAAATAGAAAGAAATACTTGCGACATTAAATGAAACATTTTTGTGTAGGGCTACAGCACCAAAAAAATATTTGAATTGTTGTCTAATTGTTCGTGCCTGCTTTTGTTTTGGTATTAACACGAACATTTAGAACAAATTTTTCTTGTAGCAAAATTTTGAAAAGTAAAAAAATTTTATATTTATAGCATAGTCGTAGTTGCTATTGCTGCATATTCAAACCCTGCATACATGTCTTTTGCATTTTATTTAAAGGGAGAAAGTGTAGACACACAACGTAATGAGAATATTTTACTTTACCTCTGCAAAACTCCAACGAAAATCTAAACACTTCTAAAATAGTGTGAAAGGGCAGGGGTGCTTGATGCGTTTTCAAAATGATTGTTAAAATAAAAAAAGGAAATAAATTTATGCTGCTTGTGTACTTTATTGTTAGCATTACTCTTGTAGGTGCTGGAGGAGTCACAAAATTGTCAAAGTTTTTGTTCGCAAAAGCGTTTATTTTTATTCGGCTTGGTAGGAAGAAATACATAAATTTCCCTGCCCCTGGATACGCGCTTGATCGTAGGGAACTGCCAAAAGAATTCAGAAGTCAGTTTTGGTGTTTGTTTTGAAAATTCCCAACTTATCTTTATTAAATAAACTTTTGTCATTTTGCATAATAAACAATCTCTCATACCCATCCCGCTGTTCATTTCTCTGTGGGCTTTTTTACTTTCATGCTTTCTGGCAAAATGTGTATTTGTTTCTTTACCGCGTAACGATGTCTTATTACCAATGCGGCAGAGTGCCGAAATAAGTCGACTGTTTTGTGAGCAGTGCCATACGGTATCGCATGCACAATGTGAACAGACTGGGTTTTCGGCGGCACTCTTGTTTACAGTAACAATGCTTTCATGAATCCGGCATTAGGTGGCCTTTCTCGATCGAAAATTACGCAAAGCTTGCGAGCGGTCTCAACGTAATGGGGTTTCACAATGATAATGCTTTTATCTTTTATGTAGCGCTAAATTCACCAATCCGTGAAAGCTGTTAAATTTCAAAGTTGCCACTGGCGCAATGGAAATCCTATAAAATTTAAAAAATGCATTTTTATTGGGTCACCCTATATACCCACCAATCATACAGGCATTAAATTTAAAGTTTTGGATAATTTAATTACAATAAAATTGAGCATTATTTCTACTCGTCATTATTTTATTTAAACTTTTTATTTTTATTCTTTTGTTTTGTTTTGCTGCTCCCAGCTACGAAAATAGTTAACAGCATTATTGTATGTTGTTGACATTTATTACACACACTCGTATTCAATAATGATAATAATTGTTCTTTTCCATGTCATATTGCAGCGTGTAATAATGAGTTGTATGACATGCACAAACATGCATACACACATAACCTCACTATTATTCACTCTAAAGAACTAAAGTTAAGAATACAAATAATGAAAGTAATTTTATATGTTTTTGTTATAAAACAATAACAACAAGCTTAAATGTGATAAGTCCTTTAACAAATACATTTAAATACACACACTCACATGCAGATGCAATAATCTTCCACAAAAAGCCAACAGACACAATTAGATTTTTCTTTTTTTTTTTTTTTTGAAACAATCACCCACAAGCAAGTCTTTCCTTGATTTTTTTTTTTAAGTAAAACAAAAAGGAATAAAACATGAACATTATGACTTCGATGGCGCCATAAGAATTGCATCCACATTTCACTGTTGTTGTAGTGGTAAACTATTTGATGTATACCGAAATTGTTTGTATGTCGGTATCTGTGTATGTGTCTGTACATAATAAATAACGCACTCACGTCTGTACTTTACACCTTCTCCTGATTTGTCGACTAAACAGTCGTTTAATGATATGAATGGCAATTTTTAAATCGCGGAATTTCAGCGCTGTACACCTGCGGCCATTGCAAAAGTACTGGGTTCTTTGATTTTTGCGGTTATGCCAACTTCTGTTGCGTATGCGTGATCAGCTGTTCCTCACGCTTTGCAACTGCTCAACATCTGAGCATAAATTGAATTTCTGAAAGAGCTGTCAAATGTTGAAAGCGGTAATAATCTTTATTTAAGAAAATCTTGAAAATGAGAATTTTCTTTTAAATTACAATAAAAATATATATAAATTGTATTTTAAACAAATTTTCTCGCCCATTGCACCAAAAAATTATTTAATTTTTGCATTAAAAAACTTTTGGTGCACGACTAAGCTGTCAACTTTGATTATGCTGCAGTGATGCACTTACCCTAACAAGCCTTTTTCTGTTGGTTGCGGCGATGTGTAGAAGAATTAAAGGGCATGATCAAGATTAGATTGCAAGACTTGCTACTATCGTGCCTTCGAGGGACGTGGGCACATCACAGCTCTCTGGCAAGCCCATAATTCATCGTGTGGTGGTTATTGTAAATGACTCGCGGATATCCAGCAATTAAGGCCACATCCACATGATTGTGTTTTTTGAAATGTCAGCACATATCTGATCTCCACATTAACGGAATTTCAGAGCAGGAAACATTTCGTGCATGATTGTAGCAAATAATATAAAATCAAATAGACAGGCATTTGACCCCGATTGATACTTTTCTGAATATAAGAGGATTTTATGGGAAAGTGTACTCAATGATAATTATGAAATAATTCCTAAAAAGGACAAAAAAATCACCAAAAAATTGCGGATTATTTTCATATGAAATATTATCCAACTCTGCTGGGTATTTGTCAAATTTCGAAAATATTCAAATTTGTTCAAGTATTCAACTCTGTATGATTTGAATGAATTAAAGTTATCTGGGGCTTTTGGAAAGTTGTTTCAACCGATTCCGATGCCATAAACTCGCCACTTATATGCCAATATTATCTGGCAGCTATAAATTCTATATCAGTTCAGCTTCTACACTTACTTCAAATAGCATCTAGGGGCATAAAAAGAAGTTGGTCTTCATCTTCTGTGGAAGTTAATGTGGTATTTCTCTTGATCCACTACATCGCACTTTCTTATTCACACTTAATGGCCATCGTGATCTGGGTTCGAGCATTCATTGCGTCCACTCTAAACAGGTCACGCAAGATTTCTTAAACTTTTATCGTGTTATTCCCTTTTTAAGACAAACTTAAAATGTCCTAAATAAGGACACTTTTTTCAGTCACGTTGGGGGCTTAAAAAACTTACGAAAATTGCGACAATCCGCATTCATATTTTAATAAAACTGCTTAAAACGGACTTAGTCGGATCAGAATTGCTTGTGTTCAGCATTTTAAAACTATCTCTTTTACCTCAAAATAGACATCGTTAGGATCAGGCGAGGGTTCAGGCAACTATATATCAAGGGACACCATTCTGTATTGCAACATCGTTTGACATGTTAATGACTGGCTTCACCTATCACCTGTTGCCATTACATAACGCTTAATTGCGAATTTTAGCTGCGCCCATGACCACTCATTCAACCTTAATTTCTAAAATGTTTATCATAAAAAATACGCACTTTGCAAGATCTGAATATTTAAAGCGTTATTATCTCTATAGTTAACGTTTGTTAGCGTTCGCTAACGTTCTCGTCTGTCTAATACAACACAGCAGCTTAAAACTTCAATGGGTTTATTTGACTTCTGAATTGCAGCACATCATCTTCCATCAGTTTCTAACAGTTTACTTAACTTTTCATTTATATAAGAATATGTTAATGCGGAAAAAGTTTTTACGCATCATTCATACGTATGTGTACTAAAAAAACACACGCGTAATGACACGCAACTTCAAGCTGAACGTATGAAAATCAAATAGCAAACAAACTTACGAATAAATCCCTACCACCGTTGCTCAACTTTTAACTTTTTCAATAAAATATTCTCACATACTCCCATGCAAAAATGTCTTCCATGAATATAAACACGCTGACACCCACACTCGCTCACACCCACCCAGACACACTCTCGCACATTTACATTATCTCAGTGCAAAGAGTAAAGGGCTATGAAAACGCTTTAGTATCATATAGCAAATTTAAGCAGATGAAAATGTTAATATGTTGCAACATATTTATGTCAAAAGTCATAAAGTCACGTAAACATACAGCGACAAAAATCTCATAAATTAATGTTAAATACCCATAAAACCGGGCGATAAAAAATCTTTGACAAATAAATTAGATTGATATTAAAGTTTATGACTAAATAAATGAAAAAATACTCACACACACAGCCACACACACACCCACACCCACGCAACTGCTAATGGATGCAAGTTTACTTTGTAAAATCGTAAAACGAAATTCACACACTGTGTTATTTGTTTCTTTCCTTAACGTCAAAATCCATCACACAATCAAATTTAATAATAAACATTTAACTTTATATACCTCCAAACCGAAGTTGGTAGATAAATATTGTCTCTGAGTACAAAGTACACGGTGGCACCACGGTTGAATGCAAAAAAAAAACATTTTATAAATTCAAATTTTCAATATATTTTCTGATTGGGGGGTAAAAAGTATGAGTGTGTGTGTGTACAAACAAACAAGTTGTACCCAAATGTGTTTCGTGGAATAATCGAACGAACAAACTACATATTTTCCCTTCAACTATTTTCATTTGCTGTCATCTTGATCTTTTAAAAGGCTTCATTTTTTATTTTCTTTAATTTCCACAAGAATTACACATGTAAAGTTAAATGTTATACTCCAATAAAGAACACACACAGTCACACACATACCCTTTAATGTATTTTTACTCAGTTTGTGTGTGTGTATGTATTTATGTAAACAAACAACCGCAAAATACAATCATTGTGTGGTCACTGCTTGAGAGACCAAGAAGATGTCATCGTTTATCTGAGAACGGTTCAAAACATCTACAACTTGGAGTCAACCGACCTACCAACATGTGTGTGTGTGTGTGCATAATACGAAGGACGTCCGTCCATCGTCCATTTGTTTTTTATATTTATGTGGGATTGAAAACTTCTAACATGAGTGGGTATGTTGGTTGTAGCCACTTGTGTGTCTTAATTGATGTGACAAGTGTCTGGTAGATGACCTCCTGGAACAAGAGAATGCTTATATGTAACAATTGGCGATGTATCTGGCAAAAGAGAAAATAATATAAAAGAGAAGTCCGGAAAAAGAAAGTTTTTAATGACAACGACGACAATAACAAAAGTATTATATGACTTGTTTTAAAAAGCGATTTTTTTACTTTTTAGTTTGATTCTAGAGGTTTTTTAAATTACGTCACTTGTCAATTGAGCGCGACACCGACACAGTACAAGTTTATGCAACATCACTCAAGATACTCGACACCATTAAAGGACTACACAACAAGACTTCACTAGCACTGATATAAAGGAGAGTTATTATTGACGGGCGGTTACGAAATGTAGGTTGCCGATAGGATTTTGATAAATTCCCACATTATGGTAAAATGTCCTTTTTTAATTTTCAGATTAATTAAAATTGGTGATAAAATTTATAAATTTTATGTTTTTTAAATATTTTGGAGAATTGTTTCCGTTTTTCGATTTTGTGGTGAATTTTGGAATTTGTATTGAATTACCTGGGGACCGCGCGATGATAACTTCTATATGGGGACTTTATAGCAAATTGGAAGAGGCTTCAGAATGTACTCCCTTTATCGGCTAAGTGGGCCAAGTTTCAAGATCGTAGGTAGTATATTGTCGTCAGAAAGGACATACAAACAGATGGACATAGTTAATTGAACTTCCCTGCCTATAAGGATCCAAAATATATATACTTTATTGGGCCGAAAATAAATATTGTAGAAATTACAAACGGAATGACAAACCTATAGATGATGAAATTGAAGGTTAATAAATATATGAAATTTTGAACAAAAATACGTTTTTAACAATTAATTTCTTTGATAGTCGTTTTCATTTTTCCAAATTCACAAACACAAGTATTCGCGAACAAACAGAATTTCAGTTGTCAAATTCTAATTGAGTCAGCTAACTTGCATAGGTGTGAACACCAAAATTGAATTGCCTCAATTAAAGTACATGTCTGAACGTAATGTGATATCAAGAGCCATCTGTTCAAGCGAAATGTACAAAGACGAGTTGGGAATTTTACAACTTGTGCTGCCCAAATATTGTAGGTATAACATTTTTCGTGCGCTTAGCTATTTTTGCAAGAGTTAAATAAAAAACATGTGCGGAGTTTTCCATTAATTTGTGTATAAAACTGCAATATTTCTGTTGAGAGAGGCGCTACTCTCTATGTGCATTTCATTGGTTACTTAAGCCAGCTCTTTGGAAACATTTGCCCAAATTTCTAGAAAAACAAGAATGTTTATGCTTGAAATTCTTCAAGGGGGATGCTTAAAATAGCTCAAACAAACACATGAACGCTTTAAAAAACTGCAAGAGATAAGATTTTGTTTAAATATCAAAAAGATCCCATGAATTCTTTTATTTTAATTTTAATATTTTTGGTTTATTAAAGATTTCTTAAACAAGTAGCACTGCCCCTAAAATATGCCATGATTTTTAGTTTGTCGATTGCTACTCGACACAAAAATATGTTTTTTAATAATTAAGCAAATACTTCATTCAGGCTCAAGTCCTTTTTGATCCTTCGAATTAAGAAAGAAAAGTTTTTTTAATTGATACGATAAGTTTTCGAATACTGAAAAAGTTAAAATATTAGATACCAGCAAAATGGATAGTTAATCTACTGTAAAGATCACCTATTTAACCGACCTAATTATGAAAATTGAATTTGAGGAATCTTTTCATATTTTTCGATTACTTCTCTCCTGGCTTAGAACAGCGTTTTGTCGTTTAATGTTCTCCACAATCGTTTTGATAACAACAAAAGCGAATATCGTTTTAAAAATTTTAGATTTTCTCGTTAAAATCTTTAACAATTCGAATAGTGATTCACATTAAAGAGGTGCATTTTGCCTGTGTTCTTGCAATTAGGAAGATTTATTGTATCAACTGCGGCTGAAGAAAATCTGTAAATTTTATTTTTAGTTTACTTGATTATTAAAGTGAGTTTCTTTTAATATAATTTTATTTCAAACTGCACGATTTGTAAGTTCAACAAGACACAAGGGGCTTACAGCAGGGTTTTAAGACTAAACAATTTAACTTTAAACGAACAAAATGAATTGAAATGCATTTAAAAGGAATTTGGTGGCAAAAAAAACAAATCTCAATTTCGTTTTTAAAACAAGTAAATTTTTTCCTTTTTTCCCAAATGTTCCAGCGCACACACTTGTACCGGGCGAAAAGAAATACAAAACAAAAAGAAGCTGCGCTGAATTTATAGGAGCTAAGGTTTGCGATTTGAACGGAAATGACTTTATGGAAGATTAATTAAAGGAAATTGCAGCCACACTTTCTGTGCTCAAATTGAATTGAAATTCATGCGTTCACTAAATGCATGAAATAGATACCGGCGAAACAAGAACAAATATAAAAGATCCACTTGGTGTGTTCGTTCGCTTTTGCAGCCAAACAACAGCCAACAACAACAACACTCGTATATTAAAAGTTGTGTTATTTGTGCATGAAGGACTGCTAAGACTATCATTTGAAGCCACTGTGTTGCAAAAGTAATTTTTCCTCACTACCCAAAATTATCCGTTGGAATGCGAACAAGTTTGCTAAGCCACGGTTAGTGACGCGACGTCTGGGAGTCCAAAAGTTGCTAAAGACTTTTGTCCTTGTTGCTCTGTGCATTCACATAATGTATGTCTAATGACAACTGAAGAAGAGAAAGACGATGAAGTTTTTTGAAAAAATAAAAAATGTTTTTAAATTGTTGGAAATCTACACGATACGATAGCAGAATCCTCACAAATTAAAGTTAATAAAATGGCGTAGAAAGGAACAGGGCAAAGTGAAAATTTATTTACTTCGGCAGCAGCTTTATTAAACTTAAAAGTCCTCTTCTCATATAATTTTCATTTGCTTTTCTTTTTTTTGCTTTGTTTCTTTTTTTACGATGCTGAAGAAGAATTTGCAACAAATTAATATAAAAAAAAAATTGTATGTGTGAGTCGATGTGACATTTGCTTAGACTCACAATTGCACAATTTCCATAAAATGTTATATAATTGCGCGCGCGAGTGTGTGTGTGTTAGTGTGTGAGTATGTGTGCACAAGCACTAGCATATGTGTGCTATCATTATGCAATTAGTCTCATTAAATAAATTGCAAAATTACACACACGTTAAGCTAATGGGAATATCAACCCTTTATAGACCAATCATAATAACCATGATGATAGTAATGATGATTGCTTGCAGTGCATTCTCGTGCAACGATCATATTGGTACGACCCCTACAGCACGGAAGTCGCAAGTGAGCATGTTTGTGACTAAAAAATAACACATTAAACGTGATGAACGCGACTTACGCACATGTGAACTGAATCAGTTAACGAAACCAAAAATACACGCGACATTACACGCATTCAACATTTATGCAAACGTATTGTGGCATTTAAAAAGCCACATCAAACATACATACATGCCACACACATGCATTTCGTATGAACATTATGTGTTAACGATTTAAATGCATGTTGTTGTTTTTGATTGTTGTTTTATTTTTTCCGAGTTTTTCACTCATGTGACAAAAAATAAGTGAATAATTTCGTAACATGTTAATTTTTCAGACATTCTCATTTTCTTGCCTTTAGTTGGGAATGTGTATGTGTGCGTGTGTGTGTGTGTGGGTCTGAATGAAGGAATAATTCAAGAATGAAGACTTTAGTTTCTTTAGAATATTAAAGACGTTTAAATTCCTCAGCATTTGCAATCTATTTAAATTTTCCGATACCTTATTATATATGCCCCTGTGTGTGTGAGTGTCATTGTCTCTCTCGCTCTCTCTCATAGCGCCATAATAGTTTTTTTTTTGACAATAAATAAGTAGTTACGTATGTGCCGTTCAATGTGTATAAATATGCGTTATTACCTCATTATGTTTATTATTTATATGTCAAGTACAATATGTACCTCTGTGTGTGTGTGTGTGTGTGTATGATTACCGTGTGTGCGGCAATTATGTTTATATTTATATTAAAGTTTTAATTTTCCTATTAATATAATTGTTAATATTGACAGTATAATCAGTGTTTAATTAATATTGGTACATAATCCTATTAAACTGATTTTATGAAGGGATTTAAATTATGTAAATGACAACGTAAATGATAATCGGTTGGTTTTGTTTTTAATCTCCTCTTTTTTCTTTGTATTTTTTCGCTTCATTTTTTTTCAAGTTTTTTTTCAATATTAATTCTACAACGGCTAAAGCAAATACGAATTTGGAAATAAATTTGTTGAATTAAATAAATTGTAAGTCATGGTAGAGTTAATTCAACTTTTGAAATTGTTCACGCTGTGTAAATTCGTTTGTGAAACAGATATTTTTGTCTTTAGTTGGTAGTCATAGTCCGATCTCATGTTAAAAGTTAAAGCTATTTTTATTACTTTGTAACGTACTTCCTCGCCCCATCCATCGAATTCTGCGTAAGACGTGATCTCTTATGATTTCTTGCTGTTCTTGACGCTTTCTCGCGGGAGCTTCTTGTTCTTTGTGATCCTACAAACCTTCCGTTAATAAGCACTAAGTTGGCCAGTGGAATACCGAAGGATTTAAAGGTTCTGTATATCATGCAACTCGCAATCTTTGATGACGAATGCGATTTTATTCACTTCCTTCAATCTTGTAATCTTAAGCAACTGTTAATCTGAATAATCGTAATCTAATCAATCACTTCACCTGTTAAATGAGAGTAGTGCACACATTATGATTACTAACCATTACTCAATATTACTCAACAACTATAAGTGCTGGTCGATGAGTAATTTGTAGGACATGTGCATTAAAATACTGTTTGCAGCAAATCATCATAAGATGGTTTTTGTTTCATTATTGTTATTTGTGAAATTTACAGACAACTAAACTCGAAACAAAATTTCAATATGATTAAGCTCTTCCACTAGCGAAAGGTGCAAATTATCACCCGCATTCTAACGAGAGTTTACTACAGCGTACCTTAACCGAAACCTACATTCTGCAGTGGGTTGCTTATTTTTCTTATCACTGCTTCCCTTATGTGACACTTTATGTATTTCTGAAATATTGTTTGAAGTTTGCAGGTGCATTTGAGCAAAAACGAAGTATAATTTAGTTATTGGAAAATTGTCAGCAACAAAGCGAAAACACTAGATAAACTTGCCTCTACAATATTAATTCTGCGAATAACATATTTTTATACTTGCGAAATAAAAAAACCATGTGCTTCTCTCTCAAATACATTTTTTTTTATGCAGGCCTAATCCTGGAAATAGTGAGAAGTACAGAGAGAATATCATTTCGGTGTTTAATTAAAAAGAATAATGTTTAAGCCTTTAAACTTTTTATTTTGTTTTTGGAAATATAATAATTAAATATGACACATATACGACTACACACGTCCACATACGACATGAGAAGCCATAAGAAATTAGTTGATATTATCAAGAATAGAGGACAATTTTTTGAGCACTCAGTTGTTTTAGGAATTATATGAAAGCTGAATGTGTGTGTGCGTGTAATGCAATTGTACATTTTCATATTGTCATAGCTGTATAAATTTTTGTGTGGATTTATTCATACGAGCACAAGGATACATGGGTAGGGAGGTAGGGATAAGTAAATTGAAAAAGGAATAGCAAGCGGGTAGACTGACTAGCAACAGCAGACTAATACTTGCTCGAAGCCAAATAACCGACAAAGCCATAAATCACTGTTGTGCTTTGAGTGGGCAACGAAACGGTCTGCATGTGTTTGGGTGTATTGTGTGTGTGTGTGGGTGTCGTGTCGTGTCGTTTGCAGCTAAATGCTAAATGTATCACTGATAGAAACACAAAATACTATGGCAAACATGTCACATAAATATACAAAAACAATTTTAAAACTCCTTAAAAAACTCCTAACTAACAACAATTGAACAAAATTTCATAGAGCACCTCCATACATTAACATTCCCCATTTACATACATGTGCACATACTTCTCGTCCTACACACATACGAGTGTAAACATTAAACTTTGCTTGAAAATATTAAACTTTAATTCTCTCGCACACAAAACTTGTCAACTCTCTAATTTCATCATCCCTGCCATATTAAATACAGAATTTTCTTTTGAGCTTGAAAAATTTAAATTTCGAATTTATCTTTTTTTTTTTTTTTGGTTGCAGAACGGAGCACAAAGCAAAATTATATAAAAATAGTATTCATAAATAATTGCCAAATGCTAAGTGCTTTTGTGGATGCACACAGACCCTGCACCAACGGTCGTACTCAGGCAGGCACAGAGTATTTGCATGTTGTTGGCGAGTTGGTGAAAGTACTAGATAAATATTTACAGAGAAACAAATGTATAAAATGTAAAAAGTTTCCCAAATAGAAGGAAGTAGTCATAAGTCCCCAAATTAGGCGCATCCGACTGACCGCTATACCAAAGAGCAATAACAACAACAACAACAACATCGACAACTGTGCAATATCAACAAGAGGAGCGGATGTCACTATTCAGACGATTTGTTGCTTTTTATTTAAAAGTTCCTCATTTCAATAAATTTTTGTTCGCATAAGTGTGAATGGGTGTGTGTGTGTGTGTGGATACGGTTAACCGGCTTTAACGAATTGTCCCTTGTTATTTATTTTTCAAGGAAAGCTGCGACTGAAGCACAATAACACATATGTAGGTACGTACACACACACATATAAGAGACAATTTCGCATTACCGTTCAGACAAGAAGGTTGTGTTTTTACATGTTGCTTAAGGAACACTCACCGAAAGGCCTGAGGAACAGTAAGATTTTTGTCTTGCGGAGAATTATTGTACCAAACCCGAATGTATTCTGTCTGTAAATCGACTCTGCCTAATTATTTTGGTTGTTGTTGCTTGCTTGACTGATTTTTTGTGTTCGTGCAAAAGAATGATCACCTGGAAAGCCAAAAATATGCAACTGCATATGCTGAACTTTTAGTACATATTTTATTATTTTTAAAAAATATTTCTTTTTATAGACTTTTCTTGTTTTTTTTACTAATTTTTCCGGTTGAAGGAATATCTTTATGGATTTGAGGGCCTTTCATTTTCTTATTTGGTTACTGAAAGACATTTCACCCAAATTTATAGCCCATTGTTCATTTTTAAGATACGAAAATCTTACGAGTTTCGCTATTTTTAAGTTATTTTAAGCTTTATAAGCTTTTTAGAAGGATATTACTTTTATGTTGTCATTTAATAATTTGTGCGATATACGTGTGTTTTTATACCGTTTAAGCTATTTAACAAAAACTGTAGGGTCTTTTCACTGATATAAATTTTTTTATTATGTCATAAAAAATGGTTTTTGCTAAAAATTACCAAAACAAGAACGCTGTTCAGAGACTGGATGAATATCTTTCTTTTTTTTACCGATTATATTTTACAATTAAATTCTACAATTAGCAAAACAAGAGTGAAAAAGAACCCACCGTCGAAAATGCCGAAGGTAAAGCAACAGGAGCTGAAGTCTTTTGTAGTGGTTGCAGTAATATCCGTAAAATTTAATAACTCTTCGAATCAGTACTGCCGGATTTCTGGTGCAACCAGAAATTTAGGGATTTTTCGTTGTTAAAAAGAAAGAAAAAAATTATTTTGCGATGTCCGATTTTTTTTTTTTTGTAATTTCCTTAAAAATTTGTTTTTTTTGTTTTTTTGCTTTTTAATATTCCATAAATAAAAAAAACAGCTGCCTTGAATAAAATATGTTCAATCCCTGCAATCCTGAAATATGTAACAATTCTTACACAATACAACCACGCGTACCCTGGTATGTGAAAAAAAAACAGTTGATTTTTCTTATTTTTAGATAGAAGTGTTCAAAATTTGTCAATTCACAACTGCAAAAAACACACAGTGTTCGTTTTAAGGCAGCTTTGCTGTTAATATTTTGTATGAATAGATAGATTTTATACTTGTTAAAACAAGCTAAAAGTTTTGGTAACATACACTCTATAACCTCTTACATGAAACACGTTGTGTTGTATTGACTCATTCATGCTCGTACATATGGGTTCAGTCAAACAGACACCCATAGATTTGTGCATGAGTGTTACATAATGCAAAAAGTATGTTTAGAATTTTGCCTACATGCATTGAAGTATCGGCCTACTTCCGGCATTAAGCCAAACAACCACACGTTCATTTATTGCCTGCATTCATCTATGCCTGTGTGTGTGTATTGGAGGGAGTGTGTGTGCATGTGAATAAGCCAAAATTTAGTTTCAACTGCATAACCAAAAAAAAAAACAAAAAAGAATTATGGCCTCTGTATATGTGTGTATGTGTGCATGTGAATACTCAGACACACACACATAGACCGCCGTCCTTAAACATACACACTCATATACGTTCGTGGTAGTTTATGCCATTCAAAATGCATTATCCTTAGAGCACGCGACTCCAACACGTTCCATATGTTTGATGTAGCCAGACAAAATATGTACTAATGTATGGCATGTGCCGCCTGCTTATCTTTAGTCTCCCTTTCTCTCTCTCTCTCCATCTCCTTCCTTTGCCATGACGTCCCTTAGCGGATGTGGTCATTTTAGAACAATACCCTCAAAAAGCAGTAAAAGAGCCTGTTGATATTGGTTCATTATTTCCATGTGACTGGTTAGTCAAGGCTGGTTTGTAGTTTATAGTTTATAGTTGTTTAAATTGTGTATTCCTTCACTGCTTGTTGCTGAGTAGGTTAATGATGATGTAGAACGAACATAAAATTTGCTTCGTACACTGAAAAAAAAAAGAAGTAAAACAGCGACAATCAGCAGAGCTGAATATTTATAAGAATCAGGAAGAGCTTTACCGACATTTAAATCGTACGAGTAGTTTCAAAAACATTCTTAGTGCCACTTATTCCACAAATTATATTTTGTCTCCTTGTTCAACAGACACGCTTAAACATCTTTTGCAAGTGTACAAATCGGTATAACAAATGAGGTTAATTAGGAAATATGGTTTACTTTGGAAGAAAGAGAGTAGTCGTAGTTCAGTTTGATGTTTGTAATTTATATTATTAAGATCTATAATCTGTAAATATTCGTACATATCAATTATGCACTACAACTTTCTTCACTAACATCCACGTTTAACTCTGAATAAGAAACAGTATCTCTAGTGTTTAATTTAATTGCAAAAGCTTCATTTTAGACGGGATAAAACTTAAAGTAATTTATTATTTAAAAGAATAATTTCATTGCGAATCCAACTGAAAGAAAACGATTTTCAAACCAAATTGTTGTCGCACAAAGACAATTTAGTAAATGAATGAATTTTTGGGTTTAATTTAATTCTGTAAAACGCAAGAATGCTGCTGCATATTGTGCCCCATTTACATGAACATGCTTAAACATGATTCCTAAGGCAGATGTACGTACGTACTTGTTGATTTAAAGTAAAAAAAAAAACCTTCTCTAGCTTTCATTAACATCCGCCATTAATTGTAGACACAAGATGCGAACGTATTATATTATTCTTAATGATTTTGTGGTTCGAAAACACTTTGGTTAAACACAAGTCAGTAATTTCTCTTGAGAAGTCATTGACACTGAAGTAAAGTCATTCATTAACAAACGTACGATATGATGGCATCGTTATTGTAAGTTGGTATGTGTGTTATTCGAGTGAATGTAATTAAACTGTGCAAAAACCACAGATCAATTATACACAACCTCACATATCATTCTCACCTCCATTGGAAGTTTATGTCTCAATGCTTCATGACTGACAAACAGACAAACTGACAAACTCGCATGGAAATCTCGAGATAAGCAAGAGTTCCGTTTCAACTCGGCTGTTTTTTCCAAGGCAATATCGATCAAATCTCTTCGATTGCAAAAATATTATAAAGCGAGTAAATAAAAGAAATGAATGGAAACTAATTTTTGACTTATTACGAAGTTTAACAAATAAATGCAGCACTTTTTTCTTGAGGAAATTTCGAAAAAAATCAAGTTTTCGCAAAAGAAATAGTAAAGACATAAAATAAAATGACATCGCCTGATGACATTTACTACTTTATTTATACAAGTAACTAGATACTCGTAAGTGTATAAATTTCTTTGGCTGCTGTGATTAATGTCACATAAATACCTGATGCCATGTGTGTCAGCCGTACAAGGAAGAATGTAAGCCAAGCAGCCAACATATACGAGTATGAATGGAGGGAGCATCGTGCACAAAAGAAAAGTCATTCTCACCTTCTAGCTGCATGTTGCAACAACTGCGAATGTTGAATAAATAAGATCAAGCATTATAAATAAGAAACACAAAAGAACAGCAAAAGAAAAGATTATCAAGTCTTTTACAAGATTTATGTGATAAAAGTTGAATTTATAACTTTGAAATGAAAATGCGAATGTGTGTGTGTGTGATTTAAATTAAGATTATTTTTTACAGTTGCCGAGTGCGGATGTGTGTGTGTGCGTGTTAGTGAGTGCAGATAAAATAAAATATCATAATGCAATTATATGTTCAAATGGATTTAAATAATATCATATAAATATTAATGGGATCCACACTATACTATTACACACACACACACACACACACACACCACAACAGACTCCCCAGGTGCAGGCATCATCTTCACTTACTACTTAGACTTGATTAATACCAGCTCGAACATTAAATATATAGAAATGCAAATAATTAAATAAGCATATGCATATAAATGACTGCAATTTATATTTTTGATTTATCTTCATATCGACGAACAACAGTTGCTTTGTCTGAGAACAAACACATGTGAACATTTCCATAAATTATTTACATGCACTTCACACTTATTTCATGGACCCATAATCAGTTTAATTAGTTTGTGTTGCATCAAAATGCAGACAGATGTCCAATTGACCGCATCTCTGCCCCCACTTCTAGTGTAAGAAATATGTCTCTCGAATACTTCAATGTGGATTTCTATGCAAGCAAATACTATTTTGTGTCAATGGCAAGAAAAGCCCTGAAGTTATTCTCTCGAATTGAATAACACTTAATAGGTTTATAGTTTACGGTTTATTGACTTATTTTATTTTATCTGGAAAATAATACAACATCATACTAAAACGTTGCCTGCCTACTAACTTCACACGCATGTATTAAGAAACAGACCTCTTGCAGTACAACCAATCTAACGATAACCATCCCTGCACCATGATGCGTATGAGCAACGTTCAATTTCAAATCAAATTAAAAGAAGAGACATCCTTTCGCTCAACGTCGCTATTAAGGTTTCTTTTTTCTATCTAAATAGTTGAACAAGTTTTGTTTTGTTTTTTTCACAGCATAAATTAAAATGTCATTAATCATTCAGATTTTGCGGTACTCGTGTGTTTGTGTCTCCTTTGATTTCAAACACATCTAAATTTATGAACTTCCGCAAATACTTATTTTGATTAAGCTTGTCTGGCAGTTTTAATTACCCCTGTTGAAAACTGATTTATTATGAGATTAATTACAGGAGATGATTTTAAAACTGGAAAAAAAGAAGAAGGAAAAAATATAGGAAAGAGAAAAGAGAGAAGCTCTTACATTTATGTGATTTTCATTATCCGCAGGACAGAATTAAGTTTAAAAAAAAATAGCAAATTTTCATGTTTTTCCTCTTTTGAGGTACAAATGGACATGTCCTGCTTTTATAAAAAAAAATTTCCCTAATTTTTGCTGCATTACGAAATAAATATTTCATATAATATAAATTAATCATGTCACGTAAGTTGTATAATGACCGCAGACATGATTTAATTAGTTTTGATTAGAGTAAATATAAGACAGCAACAGATGAGTATTAAGATACGGAGGAAAGAACCAACCTATAATCAAAGAATAGCTGCAATGAATTTTAAGCATTTAATACAAAAAGTGTCGTGACTACAAGAATTTAAATCAAAATCGTATAAAACAATTGAGTTGTAAGAAAAAAATGAAGACTCAGAAAAAAAACGGGCCATGATTTTTTTTTGAATGATAACGATAATTTTTTTTAACATGCAACGCACACTATCACACCCTTGACAGTAATAAAAATTAAATTCATTTTACATACACACACCACACATACACACACACACACACACATACGAGCTTACTACACTTCTACGTGTACACGAGTGTGGCTTGGCTCCACAAACATGACATTCAGTGAAAATGAATAAAAAAAAAACAACTTGCGAACAACAACAACAACAACACAAGAACATCATTGAAGACAGAATCGAGTAGAGAAAAAATAAAGAAAATTTATGCGTTAAGCAGTTAATTTGTTTAACACACAAAATAACTAAGTAAAGATACGTGACGTAATAAGGCAAACATTTCTTTGATTGCTTTTTATCGTTGTTTTTATATTTTTGCTGAATCTTAACGTCTGCTGGTCGTGTGTGTCACACTTTAGTTATTGCATTCCATCAAATGTGACTTGTCCAACTCTCCGATTTGATTTTTATTATGACCCAATGCCGTAATTGAAAACGTTTCTCAATTGATTGTGCATGACAAAATGAAACAACGTTTATTTTAATTTTAGCGATTCTGATTCTTCAGTATTAATGCAAGCTAAATATGGATTAAGTTTTAATCGATAGAATATATTTTCCCAAATTGATTTCTTTAAGAAGC
This sequence comes from Phania funesta, assembly GCA_963932375.1. Classification (NCBI taxonomy): domain Eukaryota; kingdom Metazoa; phylum Arthropoda; class Insecta; order Diptera; family Tachinidae; genus Phania; species Phania funesta. The sequence continues at coordinate 738,704 of OZ010652.1, forward strand.
TTGTTTTATGACATCCACAAATAATTTACTTTTTTTGGCAGGGAATTGCACGGGTGCCTATTTTTGTGACTCTTTTTATACTCGTCCTTAAAGCTGTCGTTATGGAATCGCTATGTGATGATGAGCGAAGTAAGTAGCAAAGAATGATAACTCAGCAGTCGTTCACACTGCCAACGTATTGTTTTGACAATAACAATGACGCAACTTGAAAATTAAACTTACTGTCCCTGTAAACAAAGGAAAAAGGGAACAAGGGAAAAAGCCTTATTTGGACCATTGCTGCCGAAGTATTGACTGATGGCGGTACCTTATTGAAAGGATTAACATGTTGCTGCACTTGCCGTAATAGACTAAAATTATTTGAATATCATACGAGCAACTTAAACTATCGCAAGTGTTGTTACTTTTGAATTCATTATTCACAAGTCTTTAATTTTAGCCCCAGTCATCTAAGTATTACACGTGTAAGGATATGGAAGCTGCTCAAAATATTGATCGAACTGATTGCAATACATATGTATTGACACTGCTCTTTGCTTTTATATAGTAGTAATATGCACACAACAAAAGTTGCTGAGCATATTATGATCGGAATAAACTCTCAGCAAGAGAACGACGAGCAAAATCAACATCGCACGCAGCTCTTTGTACTGTTCAAGTTGAAGGAGCCCTAAGGCAAATCAACGATCAATTAATAATTGTAATTGTATGCAAATCGAGTCTCTTGAAATCTCGCAGACTAAGCTGGCTAACAGTTGTGCCCATCTTTGATAAATTAATTTGACTGGTGCAATCAAATCAAATGATGACTAAAATATGTTTTCCAAATATTATTATTATTGTTTATTTGATTTATAAGTAAAAAATACGCAGCATTAGCAATTAACTTTTTAATTAAAACAGTAAATTTTTGTTATTAAAATATTTGAAATTTTCAATTAAATTTTTAATTGATTCAATTAATTTTTCAATTAAAGTTTGAGCGAATTTTCAATTATTTTTTAATTGATATTAAAAAACATTCAATTTTGTTAATTAAACTATTTGATTGATTCTACAAACTTCAAATTATTTTTTTATCAAATCCAGATTTTTTTAATAGAATCCAGTTTTAAAAATTTCCTGTGAACGTGTATGATTTGGATAAGAATTCGTTAAATGCTGCTACACAAGAGCAATTAATTCGTGGCCATCATAATGAATCCCTTTTCTCTGTATTGCTTCCGGCCACATGTTTTCGGTTCGTTCTTCTCTTAAATTAGCGGAGCTAAAGCTTACTTTGCCTCCAGTCAGCAGCTGTGGCAGTAATGTGATCTGTCGATTTTCGAATTTGCAGAATTTTGAAATGTTGCCGAAATCCAGACATTAGAAAAAAACCTCATATTAATACAGTCTCCCTTGTGTGGCATGGAGGCGAACCAATTTTAATTTTGTTTAGCTTGAGTGCCTATTTAGTTGTTTCTGTGTGTAGGCTTATTTTAGCGGCATATGTAAGTGTAGGTGTGTGAGAGGAGGGTAGTGTAGATGTATGAAGTGCATACTCATTTATATACTGCATACATGTGTGTGAACTTACGTAGCTGCAGCACATTATTTTCTCATTTTATAAATTGCAACGCAAAAGTTTTGTTTCTTTTTATGCATTAAACAATTATGAAAATGATTCTCGACGTAAACTGCGGCTTATTTGGAAACATTAGGAAAAGTATGTTTCATTGCGATAGTTGTGCCTTGTTGGCCTAATTATCCCCCCAGTTGCATGAGGTTGCTGTTTGTTTTGTTTCCACATTTAGTCTAGCTGCGTTTCTAGGTTTCAGTTTATTTGGTTTTTTGTGTTTTTTTTTTTTGTTTTTTGCTTTTGTTGCAGTTTTGCTCACTTCCAAACAAAATCAGTGACCGAGATTTTTGCACCCAAGTTCAATTTAGTTAAATGGAAATGTTAGTACAACGTGCTGCAAGCATATGTGAAATTAAACAACAACAAAAAGTGAAAGGAAACGGGGCACCTCTTCTCCATTTTGTTCGTCACATACAATAAACATTTGAAATTAGGTTTCACATGGAAGCGATGGTTAAATTTGACTTTAAAGTTTCTTTTTTTTTCTTTAATTATTTCGCTACAGCACAAATACACATGCACATTCTAATCATATTGATTTATTTTAGGAATTTAAGGGAACACATCTCAAAGAAATACTGTTGTAGTTTAAGTGTATGTGTGTGTGTGTGTGTGTGTGTGTGTGTGCGCGTGTGTGCGTAAGTGGCGAAAGCAATTATTTTTATACATTAAATTCTGATTGTTATTTTGCTCAAATCAAGATTTAGTTTGCTTCTGCGGTTTGTTTTATTACTATTACGAGTACTTCAGCCGTTTTTTCCCAATAGTTTATGTCCAGATTTGTTTTGCCTTTAACGCTTAAGGCAGAAATTAATGAGAACTTGAATATACTGAATTCCATTTGCAAAAAAGGAAAATGATGTCTAGTTAAAATTATAACTTTATTATTTCTATGTTGGTTATCGTTGTTCTCTTCCCCCTACAGTGTTGCGATTATTGTAATAGAAATGCAAATAAGCATAAAAAATGAGTCGTATATTTGGAACTTAAACAAGGGTCATAAACTTTGCAAATCACCAGTATGGTTTACCAAAAATAAAAACATAAATACTCCATCTTTTCACATTTTTTATTTCAACCATAAATTTGGTTGAAGATTTTTTACTACAATAGAAATGAAAAAATAAAAAATAAAAATTGTACGACTGAATAACACACCTTTTATGCATAACGCTGATGTGTGTATGTATATGGTTTCCTACAGTTGTGAGCAAAAGAATACTCTAGTAGCAGCAGTTTCGTCCAAACAATCGATAGCACTATCGATACTATCCATAGTTCTGTTCTCGACTAAAAGTATAAATTCAAATTTGGGTTTCTATCTGGCAACGACGGCGGAGGTGCGGCTTGAGCCAAATGTTTAGTTATCTGTTGACTAAAGACGGATGACGCTGGCATTGTATGTAAGCGAAAGTAAAGTAAAATTCATCGATATTGAAAAAATAAAACTTTGTTTTTTTTAAATCCGGCGAATATTTTTGAAATGGGATTGTGCAGTGAATAATATGATTTTCTAAATTTTGAACATATTAACAATTAAAAAAAAAATCGATAGCTTCCCAATCGATATAACAGCTCCATCGGAACGATTTAACTTTATAATGTTGCTCAAATTAAAGATTTAGTCGAATAACTTGTTCCGCAAAAAAGATAAAATTCCAAAAATGAGAATAATATTGAGCTACTGATAATGAAAACTAATTTCTCATCGTGAATATGCGTTAAATAAATAAACTTGTATTATTATCAGCTGTGGTGAAGAAAAATTTTATAAATTATTTTCACACAACAACGTTTGCAACCCTTTTTTTGGCTTCTCGTCATATTGCATATTTGACAACCGATATTTTGATTCCATGTTGTTTTGTGGTTCATTATCAGCATATTTTTCCATCACCTAACTCTTGTGTATCACATATTCACACCCATCACATTGATGTGCGATTTTTTTTATTTTGGGCCACCTAAAAAAACAAAAAGTTACAATGTGCCTCTGCTTGCAGCTTAGTGTATTTTCCTGGTCAAGCTTCATTAATGTCATCCGTGTTTTGTGTGCGTATATTGCCAGTGCAAAAGGTGGAGGACGAGCAATCCAATAGGTAATCGAAATCACTCTCGTCCCCTGCATGTATCAGAAGCGAGATAAAAAAGAAAATAATTATATTTTTAGATATCGAAAGCAAGTTGAGCAACGAAGACTTCACCAACCATTTTTGGCCTGAATCACCGTAACATTGCTCTTGGTAAAGACATAAATAAGTATTTGTAAATGTAGATTTTTGGAACGAATTTCCGTCGTCCCTTGTCCAGTTTGCTTTGGAGACAAACCGCTTTCGGCTATGTTATTTAAATTATATGCTAAACATAAATAAGAAAACAGTTCTTAATTAAAATACTTAAAAATTGTAAAGCAACAACTGGCACCCTGCACAAATGTACTCGTCGGCGTAAGAAATAGACGATTTTGGCCGACGCTCTGATTGTGCGAATTTTCGGATATGTTCACAAATGTATTTAATTTTCGACACCGAATATTCATAACGAAAAATTCGTCGTTTGCACCAGTTGTGTTCATATCGTTAATTTGGAAATGGCTGTTGGTTGTCGTACTGTGAGTGAACGTAACGAGTAAACGATAATTCCATGTTACTCATACTTCCTGTTGCTCTGTCTGTGTTTCAAGTGAAAAATCTCCTATCAAGATACAAAATATGAGAGGAGGAATATATTTTTGATTTTCAAGTCAGAAGCTCCCACTGAATAGTTCTTGCTTAAAAAATCCAACAAAAAAAAGGCTAATTTTCAGCACACAACTGTCACACTGTCACACAAGCATTCTGAAGTACGTGTAAGTACGGAGAGTACAATTTAGCATTTTTACAATTCCTGGCAACCTTTTGTTTTTTAGTTTTGCTTTTTTATGAAGAGAGAAATAGAAATTTTATATGTGTTTTGCTCATATTCATTTTTTCTTTGTGTCTTTCCACTTTTAGTCTTTGAGATTATGACGGTATGTCAGATTTTTTTATGTACGAACGTGTGCATGTGAGTATGCCTGTGTGTAAGTGATTCTACTCACATGATTTGCGTATGTCTGTATGTGTGTGTGTGTGTGTGTGTAGTTTTGCTCTTTAAATAATATAGAAGATTTTGTTGCTATCGTCAGCGATGCTCCTATTGTTGTTGTTGTCTATTTCGCTCCTGTTGTTGTTGTAGTCAGTGTTGCTCATGTTGTTGCTGTTACTTTGGCTGTTTATAATTCAACCTTTGCTAGCAGAACCATCATGTTTGTAACCTTATAACCACTGTAACCACTAACAACAAATACCAACAGCAATAGCAACAGCACAACAACAACAACAATGATTATATCTGTAAGAGTGAGTGGATGTGTGTGTGTGTGTGTGTGTGTGTATGTGTGTTGTAAAAATGTTCTTTTAACTTTATAATAAAAATGCAAAGCAGCATAAAACAAGAACATAAAATAAAATGCAAACTGGCAAATGATATAAAATCAAACATATGAAGGAAAAATGGAATATTTTCCATCCTGCTGTTGTATTTGCATTCCATTTGCTATTTATTTCATGTATTCTAAATTGCTAGACATAAGTTCGTTGTTGGTGTGAGTTTATCAGTATGAGTTTAAGTGCGATTATGTTTGTTGTGTTTAACATGCTTTTAATACAAGTTTATTGCTTCATCCACAAATACATATTTTCCATGTGTTTGTAGCCATATGTGTGTGTCAGTTTTTATCTGTATTTGTACGTTAACTAATATTTAATGTAGATGTTACCACAATGCATTAACGTTCTTACTATGGATCGCTTTTCAGGATTGCCGTTCCAAGATTTCTGGGGAAATTTAAATTCTTCTTCATTACCGACTACCCGGAAATTTCTTTTACTTAAGCCCGACATTTCAGTTAAACACATTCAATTAAAATATAAAATTCATCTCAACTAGTCAAAGAGTACAAAATAAGTTATCTCTATGCCTGCAGTATAGCGCAGAAAATAATTTGATCAGAACTTAAAATATCAATTATTTATTTAGAACAACAACAAAATAACTTAGAGAACTTGTCTCAGAGCGACATTGGCCCAAGACAATTTAAATATTGGTTTGTTTAGTGGTGAAGCAAGTTTTGGGTTAATGCATTTGTAGCGATCATACTCAGAAGCTACTGCCAAGGCAAATTTACATTCAGCAAAAGTCACTGTTTTGTGTGCCTTGTGGACCAAAAAGATTAATCAGAAAGTTACCGTCAAAAGTGATCGGTACAGAGATAAGAATCCTGATTTTTCCTTGTCACAATTTGAAGGCATTATTCGCATTGTCGCAGACATCTAATTGCAGCATTTACATTTTCGTCCTTTGAGTTGCAGGGTAGAGTTTTTTTACCTACAACGTAAAGAGATGATTGGATTAGAAATCCTACATTTTACAGGGTTTTCAGAAGCGAAGGGAAAAATAGTACTAACACGTGCACACTTACCTACTCACACATGCATTCTAAATGTGACTCTGACAAGCTGGATGCATGTTAAGATATGAATTTGTGGCAAATGTAATTAAATTCCTATCAGTTTATAAAAATCCCACAACCGCATTCCTTTTACGTATTCCCCGATTCCCTTTCCCCCCGTCTTGTTCATCCATTAACGTTTGCACGAAACAACTTCAATGAGTTTGAATTTAAATTTCTAATTATTCCGCATGCAACCTCTGCTTCCGATAACTAATCCTACACATTACTGGAGGGGTTCATTTCGTTTTTGTCAGACTCAACATACGAACTTTCCCTTCATTCTCATTCTTCACTTGGCTACTTATTTAAAAGCTACTCACTCATTCGTGTGTCATTCAAATTTTTAATTTCTTCTTTAAAAGAAATGCGTGCCAAATGGAATGTTCTTGTTGCAGTGAAATGTTTGCAACAATTTCTCGACATTTTAATAAAGTAACAGGTGAAGAAGTGTGTTTGTGTGATCGGTAATGCCGTTATTTGTTATTTTGCGCAATCTGGAAAATATAAACATTTTATTATTCATAGCAAACATTCCCTAATATTTTTAGCTTGTCACGCTGCAAAATGTATGAGTGAGTATCGTTAAAGATCACTCCCCTGCCGTCGTTATAGGTGTAAGAATTTGTAGATTTTTGGAACGAATTTCCGTCATCCCTTGTCAAGTTTGGTTTGGAGACAAACCGGTTTCGGCTATGTGCCATCTTCAGTGTCATTTTTCGGTTAGAACGAAAAATTTACATATAAATTTTTTTATTTATGTCAGTAATCGCGAGCGAAATATCTCGAAAATGATATTTTCTTCCGACAAAATCGCGCAGAAGAGTCAAAAAGACTTGAATATGATCAATAATTTCATAAAATACTGTTTGGGTACAGGGTAACAATTTTGGCAACTTGGAAGCATTCGCAACTAGGTCCATAGCGGTACACAGCAGTACTTGATATATAAGTCGAACAAAACAGAATAAAAGTTCTGTTCAATTTTTGCAATTTTGAGGTAACAATTTTATTTATAATTTGCTTGACACACAAAAAACCTCGTGGTTGTTTGCTGGGCACTTGAAACATTTCGTATCTGTTTTTGAAAGCGAAAACAAAAACAACTCAAGCTCGTTAACATTATTCGCTCAAGTGTTGCAGTTCATAGTGCTGCACATTATTTGACAGGTTCCCGTTCAAACACGAAAATATCAAAAAGTTTTTATTCAATAAACAAACAATTCATTCGAACAAACATGAACATATTTTTTATAAAATTGAATTAAAAATCACTCTTATATTCATTCCATTTTAACAATCTGTTTGTATTAATATTTAGTTTGAGTTGTTGAACAAAAAAAAACACAATGAACAAATTCGACATAAAACACAATTATGGCTCAACCTAACCCCAGAACAACAGAACAAAACGGCAAGAAAAATATAAAAATTACAAATCCTATTGATAATTGGAAATTGATTTATAAAAAAAAAACTTAATTGCATTTTAATAAACAAAAAATATTATCGGACACAATATTTGTGCTGCACAAAAGTAGTGGAGATAAGACGGCTTAAAGTTTTGTATCGCAACGCATTCGTAGTTGCAGCTTTTAGTTAAAAAAGAAAGATACGAATACAATGGGGAAAGAAATGAAGAAAGAAGGAAGTAATTGTTAATAAAATTATTCAAACGAAAATAAAGTTTTCTTTATGAAGCATTTTTAACATTTCCAAATATTCTGCAAATAATACAGGACAATCACAAATTGAAGAATCTTGTAAAACTTGATTGTATTCAAACAAACTCAGGCCAACATACACACACACACACACACACACACACACACACACACGCACACATGCGACTAGTCTGTGGGAAAGTTTAAGGAAAACTTTAGCAAATAGTTTCGTTACCAAGAAGAAAAGTACTCGTACATAGTGGAATTAAAAGTAGAAATAGAGAGAGACACATACCGAGATGTGAAAAGAAAATCTATAAATTTTCCAAAGAAATACTTTGAGAAAAACAAAAACCCAAATGAATGAATGAAAAAAGAAAACTTTGTCCACTTAATCGTACAAGTTGTCACCAACGTTGTTTTCTCTTTATTTTTAATTTGGGAAAATTCACTTCTTATTGTTCGCAACTGTTAAACTGTTGATGATGGAACTCAAGTTCTATTCTACGAGTAACTATTGTTGCCTGATGCTGTGCTGTGCTGTGCTGTACTGTGCGAGTACTGAGGTATTGCATAGTGATGATGGTTGTGGAGAGGTTTGCGGTGGGAAGGAGTGAAGAGAATTCCTTCAACAAATCATAATCAGCTTAACTTTTTCCAATTTAAGAAACCTTTAAAGTCCTCAGACCTTAAAGAGCCTTAAAATGTAGAGACAGATAGAAATCTTAGCATCGCATTGCTTTTACATCAAAAATATAATTGGTATTTGTAAACGTAGCAGCACTGACAAAAAGATTGTTTTAATTTCTAAAACTAAACAAAAAAAATTAATACTTTCCATCAGCAAAAAAATAAAGTAAAAAATATTTAAGGGTGAACTTTGTCTCTAAGCCTTGTGCATGTGTGTGTGACTGTATATGTAGTTGTATGGAGCTCGGAAATGATCTATCAGTGTATTAGCAAAAGCATGACATATATTATATTGAAGCTTATATGTAGATTACTATGTGGCTATACCCAGCAGCAAAAATAATTAGTTAGTGTCAGTGTTTAAAATGCTAACTGCGAAATAGCAACAGCAAAGAAAAAATAACGCCCGATGCTATAAATTGTACAAGTTAAAATAACAAAGATTTCGCTTTTACTCTGCCGTTGAAAATAAATACAGACAAATTATAGCAATAGCAAAAATCACAAAACATTTGCTGATACAAAGCAGCGCTTTTTTATATACATTTGGAAGGAATTGCTGTCATTTCCAGTCAAGTTTATGTTGGTGAGAACCCGGATTCGGCTGTGTGCCACCTTGCGTGACATTTTCTTTTCTGAGTAGCTTATGTGATTTGTTTATGCTATTGGTAAATATGTTTATCTTATTGAAAATTCGACAACAACGAAAACAGCACCAGCTCAAATATGACAGCAACAACATTGTGAAATGGTACAGCACCCGTACCCTGAACCAATAGGGAATTTGTAAATGCTCAACCCTTACAAGTATTGAATGAACAAATATCACGAGCAAAAAAAGTGACAGCAAACATTTGATATTGCTGAGCAGTTCTTTTTTCAACGGCACAAAAATAGCAAAATCGATATTTTAAGTTTTTTGCTTTTGCTGCTGCTGATTAGAAATATTTGTTTATATTTTTTAATTTTCTTCTACCACGCAGTGTTTGCTTCCTTATTTGAAATATTGCTTTTGCTGTCGTAGCCAGTGCCCCCCTTTTGGAGTTATAAAGCTAAGAAAAGACAAAGAAATTAAAAAAAAAAATTGGCTTAAAATGAAGAAACTTAATTGTCAGGCTTAAGTTAAGTTTGGACTCTCTCTGTTGAGGAAGAAAACAATAAATTTAATCATTTCCTTAATGATATGAAAATACGAATATGCCACATTTGTTACAGTCTTGCTACGACGGTCCTAATATGCAACACGTTATCATTTTACCTGCAGGGTATCTACGTCAGTTTGAATGTGTGTATGTGTCTGTTGATGTTGCATTGTTGTTGCAATTATTGTTGGTTTTATTTAAAAAGTGTGTACTGTTTTGGCGTATTGTGGGCTAAACGTCATTTCGTTATCAAATGATTACAACAATTGTGGCAAGTTGTTTTTACAAAGCGACAAAATGTTGTTCGAAACATTTGTGGTCATTTTTAAATGATGCACAAATAGAAATGCTAACAACAGATGACATTTAGTTGAAATAATGAAAATATTTCTGAGAAATAAAAAAGAAATTTAAGTTACAACTTCGAGTGCTGGATAATTTGTAGTCATTTGTAAATTCGTTTCCCTTTTAGAACTTGCAACAAGGCAAGCAATAAAACAACTCAAGTTTAATGAAAGAGAATTTTGTCCTTTTTTTTAAATTGACAACTAAAAATTATACAATTCAATTTATTAATGAACAACTTTTAATTTTGGGCTTAATTTAGTTCTTTGCTCTTTCGATTAAGAAAGAACATTTTTGCGATCATTGATTTGATTTTTATATTAATCGAATAATTTTTTAGAATCTCGAACAATTGAAAATTATGTCCAAAAAGTTTAAATTTACTTCCTTTTCATTTCCTGTATGTTTGGGGTTGACCAAGAATAGTTATGTGACTACGTCAAAGGCCGGATGCATAAGAGTTGATAATTTGCCAAACAAATTTCATTGGCCATCGTTACAACACACGTGGCCACGCGCAACGTAAGTGTACATTAGTCGAAAAAAATCACAAATTAGAATTAGAAACATTTTCCGTAGCGTACGCAAACTAAAATTGTAGATCTTAAGTATTATTAAAAATGTCAACATGACAAGAAAAACATATCCTTAGAAGCAGCTTTTCTATTTTAACAAATCTTCAAAAGTGCGCTTTTCAAGAAAGTTATAAAAGAAATAGAATTTCAAACAAAGTCTATTCAGTACCGGCAGCAGTTTAAAATTTGTTTGCCCTCAGAGACGCAAAAAATGTTTTTTTATCGATAACTTTCGATTTTGATACATTTAAAAACTTCGTTTTCACTATCGATCGGTGTTACTAGAAAACATTTAGTCTTAAGAATTCTAAGCCAGGGGGAAGATTAAAGCTTTTAATATCGATCGAAATTCTCAATTAAAATCCAATAGAAATTTCGATCGATACCTAACGGCTTAATTTAGGCCCAGATCCTTAAATTTTGTTTTATGTTCCTGGAGTGGTTTTTTTTTTCTTTGTAAAGGAGTGTAACTAAACTTTTGAAAAATATTAAAGGTTACACGTAACAAGTCTCTACGATGGAATTTGAATTCAGCTGGATACAAACATGGTTTGTTCAAAAGAAAAGGTGAATTTAAAATTTGTTTTTTTTTTTTTTTGTTATGTTGGTGCACATGTGTTAGTCATATGTCGGCATTATCAGACAACTTGGATAAGTAGTTTGTTGTTGGCAACTGAAAAGGTTAGTGACGTTTGCGTGTGTTCTTCGATTTTGGATTTTGAACAAAATGGTTCAAAGAATATAATTTTTTGGCCACAAACAACATGCCTCAACCACCTTATTCACCAGATTTGGCTCCCTGCGACTTTTTCCTATTCCCAGAACTGAAGAAACCAATGAACGGAAAGCGGTTTGCCACAATTGATGATATTAAAGTCAAAATCGAAGAACGAGCTGATGGACATACCGCAAAGCGCATTTCAGAAGTGCTTCGAGAATTGCAAGAAGCGCTAGCATATGTGCAGTGTATCTGAGGGGGATTACTTTGAACGGGACAAAATGGATATTGATGGATCAATATATACTTTTAAAAAACATTCAAACTTCAATACTTACACATATGTATGTATGTATGTATGTATGTATGTATGTATGTATGTATGTATGTATGTATGTATGTATGTATGTTACATGGAGACTGCTTGTTATTTATGTGAAGGATCTTATATTTAAAAAAAAAAACTGATTTGTTCACATTAAATTACTTAAGGAGAATAAAGCTTCGGAATTTAATTTAATTGAATTCAAAGCAAACCTACACAAATGCGAGTATTTTATTTGATTTAAAATAACTTATGAAATTTATTTAATGTATCAATTTGCTGTTTAACTTTTGATGCATTAAATTCCGATTTTCTTAAAGGCTTTTGTAAGTTCATGACATCTAGAATCAAAATTAAATTATATAGTTTCTTTGGGCAAACTTTTACACGAACACTCGCTGACACCAATGCAATTCATATGTTGCACTTGCATACATACACACATACATGCACACAAGGAAATGTATTTAATTTTAATGTAATAATAAGTAGCTCATTTGCAGTAATCAACAAGTTAAAAATTAAATAAACGACATAAATAATCTTCTCTATAGCATTATCTTCTTACAAACAATGATACAGACAGACAGACTAACACACAGACGAACTGATAGACAAATACATACATGCATAAGAAGAGTAACTAAAGTACTGTAAAGCACACACGCAGCGCCAAATTAAACCCACATACTCGTAGTTAAGAAGCAACAAAAATGTTGTCTCTAATTCAGTTGTCATGATCAGACTACATGGAGTGTAGCGAGAGGCGCAAATGAGCTTACACACCAACACACGTGCATGTGTGTGTGTGTGTGTACTTAAGTACAGTTACTGCCAGACAGTTAGAACCAACGAACCGACTAATTAAAGGACTCCTGCAGTGCCAACTCATGGTGAGCTGTAATAAATAAGCAAACAGAGCGACAGACACTTTCATTTGCTTTATTGCTGTTTTTGCCTCTAATCAAAAATTATAACGAAGAAAGAACATACAAGAACTTTATTAACAATTGCAAACTCAAAAACAATGACCAAAAAAATACGACATACTAATTTTACAACACAATCAAATGAGAACCAAACTGCAGCGAACAAACAAACGAACAAACAAACATGCAACGAAAAGGACTTCAAATGAAAATGTGTTGAAATTTATTGCTCAGCTTGAGATTTGTTCATATTCGTAGTTGACATTTATGAACATAAATTTAATTAATTTTGCTTTTACTCTCTGCTCCCATAGTTTTGTTTGTATGTGCAGAGGTGTATTTGTTGCTGCTTTCACTTCTAAAATTTTTTAACTCTTTTTACGTTTATTTCGAAAGTTGTAATTTAATGAAAAATAAATCAAATCTTGTCTTGTACGAGAAATAAAATATTGAACTTGAATTGCTACATGAGACGAAGGTATCTACCCACAACGGAAATAATGTTGGATATCAAAGAATCGTTAATCATTTGAAAGTATGTGATTTATGAATTAAGTTGAAATAGCGATTATGTGTTCACTTCCTTTTCAGTCTCTCGCTCTCCCTCTCTCTCTCTCTCTCTCTCCGCTTGTCATTCTAATATCTCGCATCAAGTGTTAAGTGGTCAGATGACAACTGAATCCACACACAAATGACATTAATAATAGATAATTATTAAGACAAATATCTGCACGATTAAATTACTGCAAATAAAAATAAATAAATATTGAAAAATATTCACCATCTATACTGACAGTGATTTTAAGAATTCAAGATATTATGGCAGGATATAAAAAGGATTTTTAAAAATATGAAAACACTCTTACGCATACAAATGAATTTGAGATTATTTCATGACTTTGACTTTTTGATGTGTTGTCCTGTAAATAAATATCAATTTCCCCACTTTCTTTTCACAAATACACACACGCACACACACACACACACACACAAGAATAATTGTGAATTCAAGTTTAAGTTTTCGCAGTATCATTAAAGAGCTGAAGAGAATCCCCAGCATCTTTAGAAATACTAAAGGGATTCAATTTTTTCATTATCAAGTCAAATATTTTCACTCGATACGGGGATCGAGACTTGAAACGAATTTTAAAATATACTTCTAAAGGGGTTGCGAATAAGGATGACTCGATATTGAAATCGAATAAAAATAGTTGCGTGTGAGTTAGTCATCACTTGCTTTCTTCCATTTCAATATCGATTACCTCATATGAGCGTTTCCTTTATTTTTTTTTATGTGAAATTGTTTAATAATTTCATTTGTTGTTGTTGTTGCATGATATCACGTATTGAATATGTTATCGCAGCGGCTTTGCTCGTTGTGGTTAAGAAGAAAAAAAGAGATTATTTGTTTTTAGCTTCATCATTCATCAAATCCAGAATTATAATTGAATTTAAATTTAGTGAAGAATAAATTATCAATAGATCAAAATTTAAAAACTATGAACCATTTAGAAGGATTATTTTCCCGACATTTGTCGATGAATGTGCTAAAATTATATTTTGAACGAACTTGTAGATGGAAAAATTTATTCAGAACCAGCCGTGAAGGAAGGTCAAAAATCTCCAAAATGCAGATAAATCTTGCAACAGTGTTGCACGCAACTCCACAACTCAACAAGAACGGAGTCTAGGGCGAGCAAATTGCATGAGTTGGTGGCCAAGAGGTAAACATACATTCCTTTCAAGATTATTTTATAAATTTTGGATATTTTAGTAAAATTAAACTTTATCGATTCCGATTTTATGTGAAAAATAAGCGATTCAAATCTTTAAAAAAAAATTATTATTTTAGGAATTTTAAACTCTGTGCAACAGCTGAATTTCCCTTTCAATGCGTACGATTCATATACTCATCACATTGTTTTCAGGTCAACAAAATGCATAGATATATTGAAAAATAGTTAGCAACTCGAAAGTCCCAAATAGTAAAATATATTCAAGAAAATGGAAACAGGCAAAATTCAAAGTTTTAGTCAAATGGAAGTCCTTATTTATACCTCCGAAGAAAGCTCAAATGAGAAAGAAAACAATGAGAATGTGCCCCACACCAGCAGTATCATTAGCCAGTGCGACCTCGAAACTACCCCGTCTAAGTCATCTTAAGGAAGGCGATCTTACAGATCATGCTAAGGTTAACATGAGGGGAAGGAACGCAATGAATTTGGTCTCAAAGGGCGCATCTTTAATAGGTTCGGAACCCCTGTGTAGGGTGAAGAATTGCCTCACAAATAACTAAATCTGAGCAGAAATTATATTAAACTCTACACTGAACTATTAACAGGTCACTGCAGACTTAACTATCACATGAATTAAATAGCTGTGGTAGAAAGTAATTCCTGCAGACTCGGTCAAGGAATGGGAACAGAAAACATCAGATTGCGATTGCTATGCGGTGAGAAGACGCAGACCTTACTACCTAGGCAGTAGGACACTAATTCCAGACAACTGAAATAATTAAAATAAATCACACAATTATTACGAAATTTATCGGCACGAGCCTGCACAATAGATCCATCAGGTCGCCTTGTTATTATAAAGTGTAAGTAATAAGAATAATAAAGTGAGTGGATTCGGATCCCAAAAATGAAAATTCTCAACATCCTTTTATAATAAGAAAATCTATAGTTATGCATTGTGGTGCACATTGGCTCCTAAATAGATATGTCAATAATAAAAACTGCCACAGCCGGGGTACTGAAAGTGTACATGCTAGTAAAAAGGATTCAGAAGTATGCAACCATCAGTAGTCACTGTTTGGGGTGCTTTTTGGGCTGATGAAGTCAACGGAGCGCACTTCTTCGAAAGCTATACCATTACCGCAATTGCGGTGAACGGTGAACGTTATCGTGGCATGGTAGCCAACATTTTATGCCCTGAATTAAATGAGATGTACTTGAACAGTATTTCGTTTCAACTGCAAGGTGCCACTTGCCACTCGGCGCATAAATACCATAAAACGATATCATTTCGATAGAGTATGGTATTTTGTATTTATCAAAGAAACACAGCGGCCCTATTCACTTATCACCCTAAATTTAGTTTTCAAGCATCACAAAATTTTGGAACTGTGTTCACACTTGACAATTTTTCACACAGGGGCAGGTATATTTTTTTATGTGGAACACGGCAGATTTTGAAATTAATTTCATAGGAATATTTATTGACAAATTTACCACAAAGAATTATTTGAAAATTTTTGTTTAAAATTATTCCCGTCTGACCGAAAATTTAGATTCAAAACTTTTTAATATTTCCGTTTACACCAACTTCTTAGCTTTGTTAATTATTCTATTCAACTTAAAAATCAAACAATTTCATACCCACATGACTTCTTCTCATATTGAGCTCGACCACTGGTTTTTATTGCTGTGTTTTTTTATATTTCCCTTTTTTTATTAATTTTTTTTCATGCAGAATCAAATTCTTTATTTATACATGGAAACTATTTGCATATACAACAACAACAACAACAAGTATGGCCCAAAAAAAGGGGAAAGCGCACAACAACAAGTTTTAATATTTTTACCATGCAGGTCTACAAATGCACTTACACACACAAAATATGCAAACTCAAGTGTAAAAATACCAGAATATTACCCTGTGATGATGCGTTTCATATCTACCAACACACACACACACAGACACACTTTTAAACTGATTAAATGTGTCGTGTGAGCATGTTTGTGTGTTTGTATAGTAAAAAAGAAGGGATTCCAAGTTTGCTGTTGGTTTATTTAGAATTTCTCGAGAACAATAGCCCAACACATGCACAACTGTCAGGGGCAAATACATATTTATGTGACACTTGGCAAATTCAAAACGAAGAGCAACATCAACAATACAAATGTAAAAGAAAAAACAACAACAATAACAAATATTAAAATGAATTTTATTTACGTTTATTTACTTTGATTCTTTAAAAGTTTTTATTTTTGAAAATTAAATTAAACAATAAATCATACATATGCACTCGTATATGTGTGTGTGTGTGTGATAATTAAATAATTATTTCATAAATCTTTTTAAATATTTTCAGAAATTAAAAACAAATTATATGTTTTGCGATACAGTCAACGCAAACCAACAGCCATGCAACGGTCGACACATGCACAAGGGTGTTCTACTTGCGGATGTGTTAGTGTTTTTGTCAAAACCAGCATTTGCTTACAATCTAAATAAATTAACACTTGTGCTCAAAACTAGCAGTACCTTGCAAAAACACATATGAGAATGGACTACGTGGTCCATTTTAACAAAAATAAAGGTACTCTAATATGAGCATATGTCAGGCCTTCCTTGACCATCTCATTTGCATAAAAATATTTCTTGTTACGCTTCAATAATTCCGGCATTAGCGAACAAAATTAACTGCTTTTAATTGCTCCAATCTAATATGGATACAGCGTAGTTGGAGTTTCTACATGACTGGGTTAAATGGTGAATAGTAAATCCCTTAAGCAGCGTGTATGGACTTCATTCGATTCTTGCGGACTATGAAAATCGTTCTCTATGAAGAGAACAAAAATTATATGAGTTCTCAAAGCCAGTGACTATTCATGAAATAATTCTCTGTTCACAAGTGTAAACACGGACAGTCGGGTAAACTAATTAGGCAATATTTATGACTAAGAAATAATAACAATAACATTAAATAAAATTATTTTAATTACTCTGATATAATGTGCACAACAACAAAATTATGAAAATGCAATAAAATGGAAAACATTTTGGTAATTAGGCGAGTAAATTGTTCGTACTAAATATCGATAATTGACATGAATGACATGCATGAAGCAGAGCCAACCAAAAGCGGATAAAACGAAGAACACAAAAAGCTAAAACTACAACAGCCAAACAAACTAATCTCTAACAAATTTCATATTTGCATAAAAATGACTCCAACAATCGCAAATTATTTATTTATCGATTTATGAAACTTCATCTACTATCCCAGCAACACATTTTGGCGTTCGAATTAGTAAATTATAAAACCATTTGCTTCGATGGCTGTAGTGCTGACACAATTGCTCCCAGTATCCGTGATATGGAACCGTACAGTAATCCTGAATTAAAGATAGGGTGGCTTGACAGCAAGTGTTTAGAAATAAGTTGTAGGCTTCAATGATCACTGGGTTACCGCAAAAAACCCCAAGTGTTTTTTTACACATTCACTAAAAAATACAAAATAATATCTACGTAATTTATTAATAATTATGTGGGATGTGTTAATTAAAAAAAAATACAAAAAATAAAATATCTTCAATAATAAATGTTGTAACTAAATAATTTATATAGAGGACATTTAAATAAATTATATGTACAAAATTGAGGTTATGATTGAATTTGAAAAGAACATCATGCAAACAAGTCAAAGTTTCTCTAAACTTTGGCACAACACTTAACTAAAATCCTAAATCGAAAACGCCTATAAAACCCATTAAAAAACCTCAGCTAAACTGGAGTTTTTTCAACTCTATTTCTTTAGGATCTCAGCGAAGGGAAGTGCTTTTCCAACGAAAACAATTTGCATGGAATTTGGCAAAAGCCAAACTATAGCAAATTCCCTCTCGCCTTTGGAATCATTTATTTCTAATGGACTCTTGGTATTCATTTGTAAAATCTATATGTTGATTCCAGAATTTATTATTCTCCACAAAGGTATGAGTGTCCTAGGAAAATCTATCCGAATAATTAATTTAAAATTTAAACAACATATTGTTCAATATTTTATTGGCAAAACACTATTTTTGTTCAAAACTTGTAGGCGACATGAAGACAAGCCTTAGACGTTGCGACCGTTGCTACAACTTGAGAAGATTGTACACAAGATTACAACTAGTTGCACAACTCGGTCATCACGTTAATGAGCATGTCGCATAACCTCATTCTACTTTGTGCCCATTTCGGTAGTGGCGACACAGCTGTGATGGGAAATCAAGATTTTAAAATGGTACTAAACAACCAACCTACAATTGACAACAAACGATTCGAGAACTTCGCCTTAGCTTGTCGATTTCAAGGAAATAAATGATAATAATATTGTTACGTTCATTACCACAATAAACGTTAAGTTGTAGGGTTCGTTTAATTATTAAAATACACACTCCTTTATGATTTTATCAGTACACAACTTTATTCGGCAATTAAGACTCTATTTACAACTGTACTAAGTACTAATTTACACTGCACACTTAACACTTTTGTACGCACAGATATTCACTCTATGAAATCTCAAACTATAAATCTTCTACGGCCGCTTCTGGAAATGTTCCGAACATACGCGAAATTGCGCATCATTTATTCCATTTGCTGGCTTAGTAGTCTTATATATGTGTTTGTGTATGTGTGTGTCTTTTGTTTACTTTTTCTTTCTGTGGAAGTTGTTTTTTGTTTCTACATTGAATCGCGGTTCGGGGAATTTCCGCTACGCAATTTGTTTTTGCTTTATGTTTATAATACTGCGTATTTGTACAATAGGTCGTTTCACACATCTTTGATTATTACTTCGTAACAATATTTTATTTAATTTTATATGCAACAAATTTCCAGGCATCATCTATTAAATTTTTGTGTAAAAAATTATATTTTTCCGAATTTTTTTTAACTAGTTTCACAACTTTCCTTTCGCAACACTCTGAACTTCATTAAGGATGTCTATACAAGTTGGTATAAGCAATGATACATTTATTTATTATCTTTGAATTTTATTTTAGTCATGTCTCTTTTTTATTATTATTTTTGTGACTTCACCTTATTCTTATTATACGAATATTATCTTGTACTCGAGTATGTGTGAGTTTATCAAGTCACTCAATAAGTTTGTCAAACTTTTAAATATATCACGTGCTAAGGAAGCAATTTTACTTTTTCCATTCTTACCTTACAGTATCGTCTATATTCGCACTCTGACATATACAGGCGCGAAACCAAGTGGAGGATCAATTGGATATACCCCGGCCCCTGTCCCTGTTCCTTCCCCTTAAATTCTGGAATAAAGCTTTTTATTCCAGAAAAAAAACTTTCACAAATTCTTTGTTTGATTAACAATTTTACCATAAAAAAATTAAACTGGATCCGCACCTGGATATAAAGGACACGTAGAAACCTATCAAGTTGTTGTTGTTTTCCCTTTCAGCAGACAGACAAGTATCCATATATCTTTTATTGTAAAAACTCGTACATTCAAAGCCTTTTTAAAGTTTGGCGAGAAACTTTTTATTTTTGCTTCCTTCAGTTTTAGCAACGTAATTTTGAAAGTAAGACGTGACATTTGGGTAAATAAACATAAGAAAAATGCATTATGAAATTTAATGAGATATTTGATATTGAAAGCAATCCAAACGTAAGAGCAGAAGCAATTACACAGAAACGGAAAAAGGTGCCCAAACACTACGTCACTACAATGCAGCATTGGAAATCTATCTGCCCCAAGGCATCAGAAAGATGCTAAAATCACCTTTTCCCATATTTTACACTTTGATAAAAATCATATTGAAATCATTTCCAAGGACCTTAAAAATTTCTTGAAATGAAAAGTCCACAGTGAAAAGCCTAATTCAGAATTCATCAAACAAATTAACACCAGCACAAACTGGCAGACGAACACTCAACTTGAAAAAATTAATTCTTATTGTTCGTGTGATATTAAAAAATAATGTTATATAAATTAATAAATTTTAAGCTCCCAGGACAGTCACAGAATTTCATTGCGATCGAAAATGTTTTCAATGTCGTAGATTGCTCTTCTGGAAAAAAAATCAAACAATTTCTTCGGAATTAAGCCTAGTTTTATTTTTCTTAGTCAGTTTTTATTATTTAAACATGGGAAAAGTATTCAAAACCACTAATTGCAGAGTTCGAGAGTGCTTGGAACTCAAGAGAAATTCAAAAAAATCATGAAAATATACAGATGTAAATAATATTATTTGTGTCTCGGCGTTTTATTGCAGCACGCCAGAATTCCCAGAAATCACAAGTTTTAAAATCCTTTTTGAGGAGAATTGATTTATGGCACACTTTGCTTTTCGTTTCGTAATTTTTATGAAAAATATTAAATGTTAAAACTCCTTCGGCAGGAAGGCCAGCAAGGTGCTCGGATATAATAGGGCTACTTTATGCTGGATCACAGCGTTAGTGACAGGACATGGAAACTTCAAGTAACATCTGGCTAAGATGAAAGTCGTAGAAGATGATACTTGCAGACTATGCCTGGAAGAGGCTGAGGCGGTAGCGCACATTGTGTGTGAATGTCCAGCACTGGCTAGCATGAGGCTTAAGACCACGGGCAGACACTTGTTAGATGTGAATGCCATGGGGGAACTAAGCCTTAGACAAATGCTAGTAATTACAAAAGACTCCGTGATGAGGAAGAGTGTCGACAGTTACCAGTCGACAGACTGAAATCACTTTAGTCAAGAGTAAAGGCTAGTCAAAGCACGGGACTTAAATGAGAGTAAGGTGGCTGTGATTACGGATCGGTTCCCTGAAATCAATTTGAGGAGCGAAATGGGGCTCGAAAAGGGACCCATAAAGTAAGTGGTCTGCTTCGATATCCCCCCATACATTACTAAAAAAATAAAAAGTTAAAACTCCACCTGGTCAACTTGTATTATTTTATGTCATATGATTATTCTTAAAATGGCCCTTTAAACTTAAAATCAAATTGCTGAAAATTCTGCTACAGCGAATTCCGGGGACATATAATTTCTTTCAATCTGATTTCCATAACTTTAAAGAATTTTTCTTCAGTTCAACAAATAAGGTCTGATTTCTTATTATTTATTAAAAAAAAAACATCTAGTTTTTTGTTCTGATTGCGATATAAATGAAATCCTATAACTACAATACAAGGCAATAAAATTCTCTCTTCTTGTTACCATATTAAGATTTTAACTTTTTAAGCAATTGTGAATATTCCTGCAAAATTTCGATATTTTAAGTTTTTCGCAAAATCATATATGCGAGTAGAGAGACTGAGATTCGGAAACCCTGCTTTATTCTTGCTTCAAAATTGTGAAAACTTTTTAAAGGCTGATACAAATCTCATAAAAAAATTACTTTGTACGTGGAAAGAAAGAATATGGTCGAGGTAACCATATTATGTTTAAATTATATTACTGTAAACAAATCATATTATTATTGCAGAAAATAATAATATGGTCCTGTTACAACGTTAGAAAAGCAAGACATTGCTACGATCACAGGCGTCTAAAGCCATCGAAGGATCGTAGAAATATTTTTAGTAAAAAATTTATAGTGCAAATCAACCATGTTGCAATTTTTATGGAAATCACTTAATGATTAAATGTAAACAATAACTTGTTCATTGCAGCTCAAGTAATGTTTAATAGGTTTTTAGACAGCCATTATATTTATGCCAAAGCAATAAGTTGTTGTGGAGAACATAACATTGTTGACGTGATCATGCCACGACCATGTTTATACGACGTGTGAGACATCAATCAATCAGCCTCTCGCATTCTTCTTTACTTATGTTATCTTTACTAACCCGAATAAAACTTCTAATCTTCTAAAATATTTAATTATGAATTAACATACAGTGATTATGTTTATACCAAATATTCATTAAAAATTTTATGGAAATTTCGGGTCAAATGTCAACAAATTCTTAGTCAACTACACTGAGAAAAACTTAACTAATTACGCACATAATTGCGTGTTAAATTTGGGCTTAAACTCACAATCTTAAGCGTTTAATGTTGTATTCAAGGTAACGTGGTTTAAAGTGCATAAATATTTATTAAAATTCTAATTGTATTCGAATAAATAATAAAGTAAAAGTTGTCGGTTAGAGAAACTTAAGTATGTGGCTGGTAAGTAACTAAGTACTTGCTTATACAAATACAGTGGCATAAATAAATTAGTACACACATGTACTAGATTAACTTTGAACAGTGCTAATATAAGATTTCAACAAGGAAGCCAACTGAATATATTGCGAAGTACACAAATACAAACAAATTGCAATAGTGAAGCGTTCACAACACACGCACACCGGCTCACTAGAGCACAGCAACAGTTTACAGTCATTCGAACAACATGCGTTGGCTAAAGTGTTAAGCCTCCTTCATGACGCAGCGTAACAATAAAAATATTAAAATCTAAAATCACTGAGTCTCGTTGAGGGAGCAAATAAGCGAACGAAAGGATAAATACATGCGGGAGGAATAAAATTCTAAAGTTGTTAAAGAACTAACTTTGTGCGCATTTCGCAAGGCTACAGTGTGGGGCAAAACTAACCTAGAAAGCTGCTCGTCACAATTGTTTTTACTTTTCATATCAACATGTGGAAGTGAAAATTCAAATAATTTAAACAATTTTAAAATACTCACACTCATTTTGTTCACACGCATTTAGTTTTTCTATTTTTGAATGCAAAGTTTTTGTCTTATATTTGTAGGAAATTTACTAAATTTGCGATAATATGTTGTAATTTGCGATAGATATTTGCCTTTGGTGGCTTTGCTGTTCTGAAATGAAGTTTTGGAAATGTATGTTTTTGTAATATTTCGTCCTTGCATCAACAAATACAAAAAAAAGATCCAAGAACCTGCGTCACATAAACGAGGAAGCGACTTAAATAAGGCATTTTGCTATTTTTTTTCGGATAGCCAAGCTATTACAAAATCCTTCTCTCATTCAAGACTTATATCCGTTCTAATTTTGTAGATATTTGAGACACTTCACAAACTGGCCACTGGTACTAAGGTTTCCTTGTACTGAATCTCTGCACACTGTAACCATGAAGACAGGAGGATGAAACAGCGACACCGTCTTTGTGAATAATAGGAGATGTGTTTTTAACGCTGAGCTTTTCCGTTTCGATGATATGAGGGGGTCTTCTCCAACCTCAATAAAAAAAAATAAACAAAACAGCAGTTCAAACCTTACAGCCAATGGCTTACAATGACAACGAGTCTTAAGATTATTATTTTTTTAAGTTAAATGTCAAAGCCTGTTCTCTTACTTTCCAGCAGAGATTTCCAGTGAGAGAAGAAAGTAAATTAAACCTTTACTTACAAAAACTTACAATTAAACTGAACACTTTATTTTACATTGGAATATTATTCGAAAAAAGATGGCCCCTTGTACGATGCTGCTGTATCCAAGTTTAAGAAAAATTTTAATTTATTATTTTTGTTTTGATAAAAATATTAAAAGATATTATAATTTTACTTTAATAAATATTCATACAAAGTTTTGGGGTGACAATTTGTAATAAATCTTGGCAATTTTTAGTATCGAACACACCTAATATCACACATGGAAATGAATACATATTGAAATGTCAGAGAAAAATTTCTGAAAATGAAAAAACACAAATTTTAATTACCTAAATTTAGTGCTTAAAAACATAAATACATTTGTATTTAAATAAAAGGAAGAGAAGTCTTCTCAAAAAACAGGCAATAAATCAAGTAAGAAAAATAAATATTAATTCACCAGTAGTTCTGCTAGCCTTTATGCGCATTTATGAGTGCGACTTCTTCTACTCGTTTGTATATAAAATGTACAGAAAAATTTTATTTATGTATTTTTTTATTGCCAAATTCTCTTGCAAGAAAATATTCCAAATTTTGCTCCACAAATGTAATTTAACCGCTTTAAGTAACTTGGAATCCAGTCCAGACTCTATTATTTATTTTAATTTATTAAATTTTTGCCGTCAAGGAAATACAGGAATTAATACAGGAATTTAATTCATAACTTACATATTGCACGGGCGCGATCCTCTTTCGAAAGGATAAAGTTTAACGGAACAAAAAAGGAAGTAACCAATTCAACTACGCATCCTGTTTGTTACAACAATTAAAATTATTCATTGCGTTTGTTTTCAATTTCAAATTAACTTTTCTTTCAAAGTTGGGATTAATTTTGACACTTAAACGAAATAATGTTGAACCGGGGAGATAAAAATGTGATTTCAGAATAAGTTTTGGAACAACAACCAAAAAGAAATATTTGTAAATCAGATAATTTTTCTTGTTTTTCAAATTTTCTTTTCTGGTTTTCGGAAATGTTCTAGTCTGGTTGCTGAAATCGGCTGCCTTTATTAACGCTTTTTGATATTTATTGCTCACAACTGTATTCCAATGTTTTTCACTCCCATCGCAACCTCTTCTTCCGGCCTAGTCCCAGCATAATGCTGATGCCGTCATATGCCACCAAGAGAATTCATTATTTTTTTTTTTTATTCTTGTGTTATTTTTGCATAAAAACTTTTTAATAGTGAGTTGTAGACAAGTCTTACACACACACACACACACACACACATCCATGCGTGCCCCGCATACGTTTGTACATGTGTTTATGGATTTGTGTGTGCGTGCAGTTGTAAAGGAATGCTTGAGTGACGCGTAGACTCACTCTTATTCGATTATAATTATTATTTAATGTTGTCTTGGCTTTTGCTTCAAATAAACCTAATCAAAAGCCACTTTCCTTAATAAAAATTCGTACTACTCGCATTCTAGAATGGGTCTGCTAGCTTTATGCAAATTATGTTGAAACATAAAAAATATATGAAAAGTTCAAAACTCAATACAAAAACAACTTAAAAGTTGCTAAAAAGATTTTAAGAGCTAAAAGTTTATTTCTTAATTTTGAAATGCATATTTTATGTTGTTTCTTGCTTAAAGCGAATATGGGGCAAGGAAAAGGAAAAATCTTAAAGAGACAATCCCGAAGGAGAAAAGCAACGTTAAAAATATATTTCCAAAATAAAAAAATTCAAACAAAAGAAATTTAATCAAATCAAAAGAAGCGAATTTCTTCATTTTAAAGCTTTTCGCTTCAGTCAAAGTTTGTTAAACATTTACGGATTCTCATAAAAAATTGCTCATAAACTTAAAATTCTTTGGCTTTTTTATCTTCCAGCAGCAGCCACTGTACACTTAAATACTGACTGGAAAATATTTCACACAATCATTAATAAAAGTTGCTTTGAAATAATTAAGTAACTGAAGAGAATGCACTTTAACGAGTGGGAATGACTTCATAAAATAATTTCATGCAGACAAATTCTTGAAATAATAACTAGGAACATCGACGATGCCATTCGACTGGTTATAGGAAGATCGGCGATGCCATTCGATAGGTTATTCGGTTAGTTTTTTTTTTTTTTTTGGTTACAGCGGTTGAGTTGTTTGAAGTAGCGATTTTTAAAATGTCGAATAACGCGGTTTCTTTGTTTTGAAAGCCCCCGAGTTTGGATGTTTTATTTGAATATAAATGCACTCTTTAAGTGGCAACACTGATCATGGTTGTTTCGATTACAAAACAAAAATTCTCTACACAATTAAAAAACTCGCTATCATTGTGAAAAGCGATTACGCTTTGGCAAATTTGTGATCGAAAAAGTGCAACTACTGTGTCAACACACCGAATAGTGGTCAACAAAAGCTAAGATTCTGGGTCGATTATAACATAGATAGCAAGTCTCCTTTATGTCGTCGTATCGATCGGTCTCTTGAAACATTGTTGCTGTAAACGAGAGTGTTGCGGAAAACCGGAAAATATGAAATCAGCAGTGACTGTGAACAGCATTCATCTGAATGGCAAGGATCTGTATGATATGTGGTTTCCGCAGATGCCACCTGCCCCATTGCGCCTGAAACAGTCGAGTTATTGCAGCAACTCTTCTCCCAGTTTAAAGGATTTTCCTATTTTTTAGTAAGACAATTAATACTTAACTATCCACACGCCAGTGCTGATACTTTTTATTTACTGGAACCCCGTAACTCTTTAAATTCTTACGTTAAGATCGGCGCTTAAAAATGGACTTCATGTCAATAGTACGCCAAAGTAAGAGACAAAACTTTGGACTGCTAACTTACAGTTTTTTTTATTTTCTTTTTAATCTCTTCCAGGTTGTGATTAAAGATTTATATGAGTTAAGTACAGACCGTTGTAAAGTAAACGCCATTGAACTAGTGGTGAATTTCTTAGTACGGCAAAATTTCAGTTAAAGCTTCAACGCCGATTTCCTTTTGGTTGCGCAAATCGAAGTCGTACTGTATTTGCATTAACCAGGGCTATTAAGAAACATATGTAACTAATTTCCTGATTAGTTCATTTACCTAATTTGTAGTCTTAAAAGTGTTAGAAACAACTTTCAAACATTTTAAAATAATTCTTTCTGTCTCTGCTGTATCCTCACCTTGGCTGCAAAGTGCGGTTTCGCTACCTTTCATTAACAGCTCTTTAGCGCAAGTAGCAAAGTAAAAAAGTTTTGATTTTTTATACTTTTGGTTAATTTTTTTTTTCTTACCTTCATTCCACATCTTTTTTTCACAGAGAAACTTTAATGACAAAAGCTCATTAAGTGGTGTATGTTTAAACTTTTTAATTGAATTAGGTTTGTATGTAAGCGCAACGGACACGACAAAAAGTTAAACACTTCTACATGTTTTCCCCCCCTCAACAAGTTTGTTGTTTTTTCGTCTATGTTTTGGATTTGCTTCTACGTTTTTAAAAAATGGCAACAAAACTTGACAATAATTTATAGGGAGACAATGAAATGGAAACAGAGTCAATTAAACAAATAAAGGAAAGATATAAAAAAGTTTTCTAAACAACAAAAATAACACAACAACACACTGATGGCTAAATAAATAGTGACAGCCAAAATGTTGAACTACCGTTTTAAGTCTTTTAGACAGAGTGACCCTGTACTTATTGCCTGTGGTGTCGTGTGCATATTAATCCAACATCTAAAGTTAAATAAATTCGTCACAGAATTAATACTTTTTTCGGTTCAGTTTGGTTCTTTTTCGTTTTTTTGCTGCGCTTTGCCAAATTCATTTATTCACCAACAAACACCACAACGAGTATTCACTCGCACCATAAGCACCAGCTTTTATTAGTTGTGCGAGTATTTACCAACAGCAAACTTATCTCATATGCGCATATAGAACAAGAATTTAATAATGCATGAATTTGTACCGCCACAGTTTGATGGTTTTAAATTTATAAAAAAAAAACACACACAAAAAACTTTAAGCGATTATTTTTTGTAATAAAAAAATGATAAAAGTATCAACAGTTTATTTCAGGATATGAATTAAATATCTGTATGTATGTAATTTTCTTTTTTCAACACAATAATGGAATGGTGTTGAACCGTGTATTCAGTATGATTTCTGTGCGTGTTTTTATTTGTTCCGGAGCGGAAGCAAGAAGAAAAAAATTATTTTTAAAAAGTGAAATAAAACGCCTCACGTTCGTTTAAACAACAATTCATAGAAATTTGTCAGCAATTGAATTTACGCCAAATTATATTGGCCAACTACAAGTGATGCCAAATAGTCACTCAACCGTGACAACGAAGTTTTTACTTCACCCCAAATGTATCAGAACGTTTTCCAAGCAATAAATACTAAAAGAGAAACATACAAGTTTGTTCGTGTATGCATGTGTATGCATGTATGTGTGTGTGAGTGTGTGTGTGTGTGTGTCTATATTAAAAATTATTTTATAACAATAAAAACGGTTACTTTGTTGGTTCGTGTTCATTTTCTTCAATCAGCCTTGTTATGCCCACACACTGGCGCTTTTGTGTGTGTGTGTGTGCGTGTGTGTGAATGTGTGATATAATAAATATATACTGGCATATTTGGAAACGGAATGCTTGAGACTTGATGTATTTTGTGAGGATATCAATATATTTATTTGTGAATTTTTATTTTCGCCAGAGCATAATATGCCTTTTTTAACAACAGCATTCGTAATGCACACATACTCGTATGTGTGCACTACTCACACATACGTACAGTACATATGCATATATGTACGAGTATAGGGGAGAACTTCGCCCAACAAACGTACATTTGGCATTTTGCCGAAATGCAATCAGCAATAACTGAGTCCTGTTTAACTAAACCAATTGAAGTGGCAAATGCGTGTGTCCGTTTACAAATGTACGAGTTTAAGCAAAACAGATTTAAATTTACTTTTACAGTCTTGAGCTTTTCTGGGATTTCTTTTTTAAATTCCTTATTATTTTCATTCATTTCATGTTTAATATTTATAAAGATTTCTTCTTTATCTCCAATGAAGTTTTTAATTTTCATTGAGTTTTAGTTTTTTGTCCTGAATACCAGAGCCCACCCACGGCTTCTCCTATTTTTTTGCCTTTGTTACTTGAAGTATATGGTGCGCTGCTGCCTAAGAGTTTCACTCATTCATCATTGCTTCAAATTATGTATAATCTCAAGGAGAATGGTAATAAGAACGAACTAAGTAAGTAAGTAAGAGCAAGTAGCTTGTTCGACCAGAGCTGCAAGTACTTCTTCAGTGGCTGCATACATGCCTGAACGAATAGGGTGTGGGTTTGTGCTTGGGCAAATGTGGAAGTAGCAAAGATGTAGCCAGCTAGCAAGAATTAGAATTGTGATGTTTGTTAGTACGTGCCAACCAAGATTTTCAAGTAATTTTCATATAAATTTATTTGTTTTTTTTTAAGAAATTCGTTTTTTAATTTTATTTTTTAATAATAAAAATCATAAATTTTGCAAAGGCGGAAATAAAGGAGCGTGGGCTACACTTGAATTGCCAGGCAGTTGCACTACGGTTTTCTTCTTGACTTCAATTCTCACAAATGCATGAAAGTAGCGCAGGGCCACAAGCTTTTGATTGTTTTACCAGAAGCTTTCTATTGAGTATATTAAATATCTTTAAAGGTGGATTCTATTAAAGTTTGATAGATTAGTTCGAAGAGACCGAATTATGTATGTTTCCAACATGTCTGGCTAAAATTGCGAGTGTTACATTTCAGAGGTTCGAGAGCAGAACCCAGAACTTACACAGAAGGTAAACAAAATATTGGACTGTGGCGAAACCTTCTATATACAAATATTTACGCTACACACAACTTACGTACGTTTTTATTCGCTAAAATAATCTTATATGGATTTGTTGATAAGCCAATAAACCCAATGTGATGACGGAATAGAACGATAATGACGAATGTAATGATGTAAAAATCAGAACAGAGTAGATGAGGGCAATCTTGTTATTTTTGGAACAAATATTGCTTCTGGAACAATTTTTTCTTCCGTATCAATCGGTTTTGAATACTGTTTTTCCGCCTGCGGAGGAAAAATATGGTTGCGGTAACCATAATCTAAAAGTGTTGTGAACTAAATCATCTAGTTGTAATCAAATCACATTAGTGTAGTTTATAACAGGGCCCTTCTTAAACTTACTGCCTATTATTTTACCTCGTAACTGGCTTGTGCTATGTTAAGGTTCCATTTTCCTATGAGAATTAAACTGTCACACATATACCTTATCAGATCTGACAACTGTGTTTGGTTTGCAATTTTATCATGAATGGCCATCGTTTGCGCCGCACTCTCGCTCGATGGGCCGATAACAAACTGTTTTATCGCAATATCTTGTTCAGTAAGGAGGCCCATTTTTGCTCTACGGCCATATTAATAAGCAAAATTGACGCATTGCCTTGTTTGGTAGGCTCGTAACGTGTATCACAAAGATACCATCTGATTAGAAATTATAAATCTCTTTTCTTATTATTTCACACTACCTGCTGCTAATAAAATACATACTACTTAAGAACATTTTATAATTCTCATTTAGTTAGTAGTTTTGCCTTAATCAGTATTTTAAGTTTCATTCCAACCGGTGCGGTTCACACCCAACAAGAATTGTAATCCGTGTAATTCGTAGAGCCCACTAATTTCTGATAAGCGATTAGCTGAACGACTTTAGAACAACACCTCGAATTAATTTTAGCACAGCAACTTCGGCTGATAGTTTTGGCACAGCGATTTCGGCTGACTGTTTTCGCATAGCAGCTTCGACAGAACCCATGTAGCTGTCGAAGACTCCCGAATTTTAAAGTAATTAAAACATAAAAATAAAGATACGAATATGATGGCCGCAGAGTCTTACTTAAGGTTTGTGGATCCTTAAGTCGACCCCGGCACTACTAAGCTACCTTAACCTACGCTACTCGCTTTATATGCCGGTGGAATCATTGGTCTTTCCTTCTTTAAAAATGATGCCTACAAGAACGGTGCCGTCAACGGCAAGCGGTATAGAGTCATGATTATTAATTTACTATAGGACCTTAACTACTGGATAGAATGTCGGCTGAAACTATGTTTTTACAAATGAAACAACGCCACATGGCATACTCAGCGCCAAACAATCAACTTATTAAAAAAATATTTCAGGAACTCATTTGGTTTATTGGCTCTGGGGTTACGTGGATTCATTCATTCATGCAGCCCGAAATGTTTGAAAAAGTGCTCGAAAATTAAACTCCCAGCATGCGCCGCGACGCCTACAGACCAAAATCATACTTAAACATAACGGGAAAGATCGATTTGGTTCTCAGTATCCAATTGTATACCTCGGCTGCAATTTCTTCAGAAACTTTCCATGGGTGACCTAAACAACCTTCTTCCTTATTGCGGAATTGGCATTGAATTTTAAAAAATTCTAAGGTTTAAAATATTAAACTAACGAAGCTAGAAAAACTGTGTGTCAATTAAGTTCTCTTTATTTAACCCGAGGAAGTGATACGTCCTAATTTCGCACATGTCAAAAGATTTTCATATTTTTTCTTTTTCAATTTAAATTTTTTTAATTCGTTTATTATTTTTTATAAAAATTAGAATTTAATGTATAAAATTGGTTCGATTGCAACCACTGTATCCTAAGAACTTTTTCTAATTTTAAACTTCATGAAAATAACACAAATTTAAATTTTGTTGCAGTTCTTTCTGCAAATAAAAAAACACTACAAAGTTTCACTTCACATTTCACTTAAGTTGCTCCTCCAAAGGACTTTAACTAAAATGTTGCATTAGATAAAATTGCGTTTTACCCCAAAGTGCTTAAAACACAGGCTTTGAGTACAAAAAAGTATGTTTGTGTAAAACCAACGACAACAACAACAACAACACATGGATGGTGAAAGTTCTCAACACTTAATACGCTGACCACAAAATTTCATTCAAAACGAAACAAAAACAAAAACTTCAGCAAACATACTTTTAAATGTCCTTGCGTAACTACGATTACAGAAAGGATTTTATCTTTGTTTTAATTTAGAATTCTCTAATAAAACATCAAGACTTTTATGAATGTATTTGAATGAGTGAGAAGAAGCAGTTGCTTTTATGACAGACAGTGGAAATTCCTAAAATACAATAAATTTAGTTGAGTTAATTTAATTTTAATTTCTTACGTATTTATATCGTGCAATTTCAGTTCAATAAACCAACAAATAGTCATTTCTGATTATTTTTTGATATGAGTTGTTAGTTAAGCTATGCCTGCCACCTTATCGATGCAAAAAAAAATATTGAAGCCAACAATTTTATGAGTGTAAGTAAGCGAGACGAACCCACAAGCACGGATAATAAAAACTAACACTCATCCAATGATTTAATATTTAACATCAATTTCAATGTCAAATAAAGTACTGCAGGAATAAATTAGTTACTGCATTAGA
Organism: Phania funesta; assembly: GCA_963932375.1. NCBI lineage: Eukaryota > Metazoa > Arthropoda > Insecta > Diptera > Tachinidae > Phania > Phania funesta. The sequence continues at coordinate 770,805 of OZ010652.1, forward strand.
AACGTCATAGAATGAATATAATACTCTTCTGCGAATGCCATTGAAAATTAATCAAAATCGTATTAAATTTTCTAGTGTTTGTTGTCGTTGTTCTACTGAAAATGATGTACGTAAATTATTTGATATTTCATGTCTACAAAAAAGAAATTCTCTCGCATTTATTTGTTCGTTTGTTCAAATTTCCCAGTATTCGTGAATAAAACAATATTTCTTGGATGCTGGAATGTAAGTGACACCGTTAAATGCGAGTAGCTAAAGCTTGTTTATTCCTTTTCTCCTTAAGTGTTTATGTTTTTTATAGCCATTTCGCGCCTTAGTTCTCTTAGAACTGAAGAAAGGAAAACACTTATTCCTTAATTGTGAGAACGCATTTATTTAGGTTTGTGTGTATGTGTGTGCATATATACAATTGTGGTCATAAAAAGCGTTCAAAAATATTTTCAGAAGAACGTCTTGGCCTAATGATGATTTATTAAATTTAATTCGAAACACTGAAGCTATAGTTATTAATTCGAGTGTACATGAAAGGAAATTATACCATGGAGAATATTTCACGAAATCATTTTTTAAGCTCGAAAGTAACAATATTGTCGTTTAGTTGTGTGCGTGTGTATGAAGTGAACTTATGCTGAGACTCAAGCACAAACACTACGACAAGCCCTACACATGAATTAAATTTAGACATTATTATTTTTTTTTTTTTTTGAAGTATAAAAACACCAGCGTCAAAAAGGTCTTTACACATAAACAAACTCTCCCTCTAAACATTTGGAAGTTTGCTGCTCAGAGACGTCACGTCTAAGCCTCTTCTGAATGATAGCCAGAAGAAAGTTCACCATTAACAAAAAAAAAAACACATAACTATCGCTTATTGCTGTTCTTATTTTTGCAACTTTGGGTCGCTACTGGATGGTTAAATTTATGTATCATTCAAATATCATATATAAGTCGCAAGTTGTTTCTTTCCAGGCGTGACTTATTGGCAGACCTAGTTACATACAGGACGAGCTCGATTCCAGCAACCATCTTTTGCATTAACACCAGATAATTTTTTTACATCACACGCTTTTCAAGGGCAAGTTTAACTATGCTATTGTATGCCTGAATTTATTTGTTCAGAAACGTGGTTCTTACAAGGACTTGAGGTACCAAACCCATCTTAAGAACGAGATTTTCAGAACTTTTGACCAGTAATTTACAACTTTTCGATTCCTTTCGATTGCGAAAATCGAGGTCATACTGTAATAAGCCACGGTTTTCAAATTTCAAAATTAAAATAAAAACAACGACTGGTAATTATTTGTTGGCTAATTTCAATTACTTGTAATGGAATTTTTTAATTACAATTACTTGTGATGTGTAATTTAAATATTGCGAACTACAAAAACAAGCACAACTACAAATAATTTCAGTTTAGATATTCCCATTCCCCACTCGCTTCTTGTTACTCCCTTAATGGATAATTGGCCCTTGTTAACACGCTTCGCATTCGCTTTCGAAGAAATAACAAAACATGAAATTGAATTTATAAACAAACAACATAAAAAAAGTTATGATTGCATTGACAAAGTTATTGTGAGTTCATCGTTTTTTTTTGTTGTCTTCTTCTGATTGTTAATTTACATGTGTATTTTTATTATTTATTTTTTAAATTCAATTACGCTTGCAGATCACAACAGAATCCCAAGCATTCCAGTTCCTGTTACATACTCGTGTATTCATTTTCTGTTAACCAAAAACAAAAAGTATTAAATATTTGATGACGGTAGCGAAGACTAAAAAAAAGGTTTAAGGGAAGCTTCCAAAATATTGTCACATATTTATGAAAGCGGCGAAATTGAAATTTTTTACTAAATTACAGCTTTTCGAGAGAATTCAATACTGGATTATGATTGGCGGATTCAATTGGTAGGCAAATAAATTGGATGCAATTTGTTCCAATATTTAAAGAAAAAGTGAAATTTAAAAATTTATATTCACCAGATCTCTTTTGTTCATTTCAATAAAATCGGAGGTTGATTGGAATACAGGTATCGGAGGTCGAACAAGAAGTTCAATAAAGAGGGACAGGTATGTGCGAAGAAAAGGCACGGTTGAGCTAACCATAATCTAAGAGCAACATATTACGATTGAATTACATGGTTATAGATAATTTATAATAATATGATCCCCTAAGATGGAATGCTTAATAGTCACCACGCTTACAACTGCAGCCGCAGCAACGCCATACATTGACTAAACGTCACAAGAAATTTTACGTATTATGTCTATGAAGAACATTTTATGGTTAGAATTATTATATTATTTTTGTACAGTAAGAATACTTTATAATTTTAGTAAATGCTTTTATATAACTATTATATGTTTTCTACAATATTTTGTATAATATGGTTGTCGTGATCATGCCACAAAAATTTTTTCTTTGTCCGCACTTGATTTTATTTAAAGTAACAGCAATGTTAGCAAACAGCAGAGATATATAGTCATCAATGAAGATTTATTAGCGGTGCTATTTAAGTCTTTGGGAGTAACGGTAACAGCAGACCATAGACTACAAAGGAAGACCACAAAGCGTGCAATACAGAACAACATAGAGCAACGACATCGAGCAATTGAGAGTTTTAGGTTATCCCAACCCCTAGACCGGTATCGTTTTAGGCATGGCGAACTTGAAGTAGCTGGAGTAGCAAAGCATCATTATAAACGCAGTAAAAAATCTGACTCTTCTGTTGTATTCAAGACGTGGCTAAAACTTGATAAGGAAATTTATAAATAAGTAAAGAGCCGCACTGATAGAAAATTGGTGCTGCCAAACCCAAAGTAGACAGTGCAGCGTGCCGGTTTACAAACACTTTAGTTGGGGTATTTACTTTTACTATCTCAAGTGAGATATAAATTAAGTCCGAAAAAAGTTGTTACGGCACTGGCTCATGATCGACAGTTCACCCAGACTCAGAAGGGTACAAGAGTAAATTTCAAGATTAAAAGGTAAAAGTGGTTAGGACGCCTGCAAATATCACCTACAGTGTGTCACGGAAAAATAAATAAATTGTTATTATTATTTTTTATTAAAAGCGAAATTAAAAAAGAACCCAATACAATAAATAAAGTATACGCGCTGGACAGGCTGGGTATTGATTGTTTAGATAAATGTTCGAAAATATTTTTCATTGGGCGTTTTCAAGGAATTTCAGCATTTTTTCTATAATTCCGATAGTGTCTTTTTAGCCACGCCCACAGGTAAATAAGGCGCTACATCTTGCAGTCTCATCTAAGTGCCGTCTCTGCCAGGTAGATACAAGTGCTGCTTGACTATATCGCCCGAGATTAATTTTAATGTTTGTAGGGCTCAAGTGATATGTGAGTGTGTGTGTGTTTGCATCTCTAAAATCTAGAGCTACATAAATTTTTGTTAAAATATGTTTCTTATGTTATTTCCTTCTTAAGGATTTTTGTTTTCTTTGCCTGGGAAGTGATTTTTATAATGTAGGTTACTGCCAGGCATGGATAAGGCTGTAGGTAGTTCATTCTTTAATATAAAATAAGCCTCATGAAATTTGACACCTGCAATTTAAAGCAAATGCATCCCTATTGATTATCCACAAAATTGTTCAAACATAGCGAAAGGCATTGATGGTTCCCTTTGAACAACTACAAAACCATGTGTTATTCGGTATTAAATATCGCAGTTCAAGCATTTTCTAACTCTATACCATCCACAAATAGTCAATTATATTCCGGTTGATTTCCAACGTAGCTAATTGGTTTTGAAATATGTGGCTCTGTGTGTTTTCTTTGTCTTTAATAAAAGAGAACTGACATCATTTAAAAAATGGAAAACGAGCAACTCAATTTCGTTGTTAAGTTCAAATTTTCTAATATTTCGAAAAATTTGCAAATTTTATTCAAAAAATGTTATTTTATATAATTTTGGTTGTTAGAATTATATTCTCCTTTCACACACGGATTACGTATTGCACAGTGGTAATTTGGATTTAAATTGTTTTTCTTCTATATTTAACATAAACGAAATTAAATTCGAATTAAGAAAAAAAAATCAAACTAAAAATCCCGTTTTAGCTATAGAGTATTTAATTTGTACAGACGGTGCCACGCCTTCTGCTAGTTTTCCAAATGACCACGAACATTGATCATAAAATTACTTACTTTTGAGGCCACTCATTATTGCAGGTTCTCGAGATAAACGACAATGACTAATTCTTTGGTGCTACGCCTCTTTATGCGCATTTTTAGCTGGACTGTGCAGACTTTTAAAATAATTTATACAAAGCTTGAAAACTTTCCTAAGATGTGTATTTGACTTTTGTATGTATTTGAGGCGGGCGTGGCTCTTGGTCTTACGTAAAAAATTATATGAAAGATTTTTGTAGGAAATTTTGTCGTCTTTAACTTTTGTATAAAGCAGTGTTTGCTAAAAGTTATCGTTTTAGACGTATAAGCAAGAAACTTACAAAAATGTCACCTTAAGACAAGTCTTCAAAACTCCGCGAATTGTATACCTCGACCGGTCTCTTCACGTCCTATTTGCCTGGCCTATATTGCTCATTACAGATAGTAACACCTTTTCCAAAAGCATATCAAATACATACAAATATACATAGAGAAATGCTCCTAGTACAACTTAATACTTGCAGATTTATGGATTCCGTTACATACCATATGCGAATGAAAATTACAAGATTTCTTATCAAAGAGTCGAGTATGAGTTAGTGACAAAACTAATCGCCTTTCTATTTATCTAAAAACTAAAATATTTCTTTTTTATTTTTGAATTAGTTTTCTGTTTTAAAAGTTCATGATGTGCAGCTTCCATCCCTGGCTACTACCACACTCAGAGTGCTCCTTCACATACGCATTATACTTACAAGTTTGTTTATCTCTTATCATTTCGGCTTTTCAGTATAATAATTCGTGTAAGGTTTGATTGTGCAAATAGGTTAAATGCAAAGAATTCAACAAGAATAGAAATGGAATACTTTTCATTTCTTTCTGCATTCTGTCTCTTTTCCCAGGGACTCTGAAAGCAGACGACATCGCTATGATGAGCATTTGTAGCTGCATCTGCAGCTACAGCATTAAATATGGCCACAAAATAATTGCACATTGTAATGTGGTTGGCATTTGCTATCTGTTTATTTTTTCAACACCTCCTTTAATATATTCAAGTGTGCGACAGAACATTTGTATCGTTGTTTATGTGTGTGTGTGTGAAATTAAAATGTTTTGTTATTGTGTCTTGAATAAATAGATTTTAATCCACTTATGAAGGCTCTTTGACTCACAGTAAGAATGAAACTGAAAATGACTGTAAGAAGCATTTAATTGACTTCAAAATTATACACAATAGAAAAAAAAAGCTGAAGGAATGCAGTCTGCAATAAAATATTTTTCTAAATTGATTAAAAAGTCTCACACATTTGGTTGGTTTGAAGACTTGACCACCTCAAAACTGGTTGAAATTTTAGTTTCGCCATTTATGTATGAAATTTTAGACGATTATAATTGAAACTACCATCGGTCTGCCTTCCTTCCGAATGGTCTTCTATTGCTTCTACTGTTCGACTGAATTAGCTACAACCCTGCAGACACATGGAAGAGAAGATTTCGATTAATTCACTGTAAAGTAACGTTTTCGTCACTACTTAATGTAAAGTGGCAAGTGTAACAAAAACAAATATGTCCATTTAATTCGAATCGACTTCTAAGTATCTTTTAGAATAATTTATAAAACGTCAAAAAATTGATTTGGATGTCAACAATTCTAGGGAAAATAGCATAAGAGACGATGGTTCCTTATCATGGCAAGAAATTAATGCACGAAAACAAATCCTTTATTTTGATTTTTGCTCCTCTTGGCTTCGTTTACTCATTATTTTACCAAAACCATAACTGAGCATTCACAATTTAAAATATATGAAAATGACATTAAAAGATTATATTTATTAGTCGTATCGGGATTTTTGTTCGAAAATATAAATGTAATTTAAAAAAAGTGAAAGAATGCAGAGATTATCATGATTCACTGTCAGATTTAGCCGTTAGATCTTTAAAAATCGTATATGTAAATTAAAGGAAAATATATGTGACAGATTGTTTGACAAGTGAGTCTCCGGTTTGTTAATATGTTTTATAAATCTTCATAGAATAATGTTTTCCATACGAGCAGAGGTTCCTTTAGTGTTGCCGTTTATTCTAGTGTGAACGTGACATCAAAAAGAATGTTATTGGTTTTTTTATCGGGACACAATACCGTCAGATTTTTTCTGTTTGAATAAAACAAGTAGGTGGGTAAGTAAATCACTTCATTTGAAAATTTTTAAATTTTTACGTGAGTGAGCCTTTCTCGTATGTGAAGATTTTCTACAAACTAATGTATCGTTTTAGTTCCAATTTCGATAGAAATTGCATGCATGGAACACAAGTTAAAAAAAAAACTCCGGTTGGTCGTCTGCACAACAGGGCATAAAAGGAATATATGTATAAGTACGGGTGTGTTTTTCTTATACAATTGTACTGAATTTATTCATGATTAAATATTCAAATACTGTTAAGGTTTCTTGGCAATTCTCAAAATCTTCGAAGGTTTTTAGTCCTTTTTATTAAAAAACTATATGTGATTGCAATTAGTATTTCGAAGGGTAAATACTTTATAATGACAAGGATTACTCTGTTTCTCATGGCATCCCTCTATCTCCCTCTGTATGCTCGCATGTTTAATAACTGAGTCATTTTTATATATAAAAGTCTATGGGTTTGTGAACTTTGCTATTTTTCTTGAAGTAGTTGACATGTTACGTAATACAGTTCCCACCAGATAATGACGAACGATTTTTTTTTTTACTAAATTGCTTAAGAGAAGTGCGTAACATATCATGCCGAGAAGTGTAAATGTGTAAATAGAATTGATATTGGACTTAGTCATATTGCCCCGTTTGCCATGGGCCATATATATCGCCTGCGTTTAAACTCTCATCCCCTCACTCACTTACTCACTCAGTCACCCACTGTAGTGTTGTGTTTATGCTGACTCGTCTGTACTCAGATCCAACAAGGTTTAGCCAAAAGTAAATGGATAATAAATTGAAAATAGAATAACAGGTGCATAGAGGAGATGGAATTGTTTTGCAGACGAGTACGTACTTATTTGTATCTCAGGAATATCAGCTCACTTTGCGGTTTTATAAATTTCTCTTTGAATTGCTGTAATGATAGAGATAATACCCATCAATGATGTCATCATGCTCTCGCTTCACACGAACACAAAGCTAAACATGCTGATGGAATGAGTAAAGGGCAAGAATAGAAACTATTGAATTCATAGTTGTTTTTCTTCTTCACTGTTGGTGTTTGCTTGTGTGCGTGTGTGTACGTGTGTGTTTATAATCTTACTTTTTTTTAGTTCGTGCTAATGTCTGTCGTGTTATAAATGAAAATTGAAGTTACAAAATTATTGTCAATCGAAATGAAATAAAATGAAATTCAAAATGATACTCGTACCACGCAATTAGCATGCAATTTTGTTGTTTTCATTATTTGATTGTAGTTAAGGGTTTATGTTTGTGTTTGTGTTGCCGATATTATTGTTGTTAGTTCTTTCGTTTCTTCTTCGATACCGTTACATCCCATTCGTTTTTCATCAGTTTATAACATGTCAGAGGAGTGTCATAGAGATATTGAGATGTCTAAGTGCTGATGCCTGATAATCAGTTTGCTGACAATGAAATTTTTGCAATTGATATTATTTTACATATATACATTCACACACACACACTCATAACAAACAGAGAACGTAGAATAACGTTTATTTTATATGTATGTATGTATTTATCTCCATATGTAGGAGCAAGTATGAATACACGTACATTGTTGTGTATGCGTGTGTTTGTTATTCTTTTTGATTATTTGACTTTTATTTCACAAAAGCCCTCTGGCAATGTCTTGTCAATTAACACACAAAACACATCTTGTATATCAGATGCAATCTATGCGTGTGTGTATAATTGGTTTAATAAACAAGAAAAAATCATCAAAAATCCATAAGAAATGCAGACAAACAAAACGAGCAATGCCATCCAAACACAATTAATATAAATGAAAAAGTAAAGTCCCCACATGGAGGGCGTTCAAGGTACGCAAATCAATATCTTTAGCACGTGTTAAAGCAGGGAATATTTACAAAATTATTTCCCCAAAACAAATAACGCAGCAGAAATTAAAGTAATTTATTTTCATTTAGTGAGTATTAACTATTGAATACAGACGTACGTCTAATAGTACACAACTTAATTTTAAATTCTTTATGAATCTTTATTAGAATCATTATTGTTACCGATTGGATAAGTCCACATGAACTTCCTGGTTGAACTTCAAGAACGCGACCTAAAGGTCAATTGGTAGAAGAGTACCTTTCACCTGGAAAGAGAACCAATGACCTTTTTGGATCGAGTGTTCCTGTTGCTTTTATTTGAACATAGATTTCAACCGGTACAAATATTTACGGAATCAATGCTTGCAAACGCTCTTCACCATTTATTGAATAAGTTAATTTGATGATAATCTTGATATTGTCAAATCAAGAACTGATGGTTCAGGCATAGCATTCAAAGTTGAACCAATTATGAAACGAACTGGGATAATTGGGTTAATGCCTGTAGGATCATAAAATAAGGCGGCATAACGGTTTTGAAATAATCTCCCTTTGGTCTGGGCTAGAAGTGTTGATACCTCCTCAAACGTTGAAGGGCGACACCGGTTTTCTAAGGCCTCCTTACGCCTGTTAAAGAGTACATGCTTGACACGCCCTTTAATACAGATTATACAGGGCAATGTTTTTCGGCATTATTAATGGTAAAATAAAAACACTACTTTTTGTGGGCGTAAGTATATTTCGAGTATTTTTTATTTCATTGTATGGGGGATATCGAAGCAGACCACTTACTTTTTGGATCCCTTTTCGAACCCCCTTTGCTCCTGTAATTGATTTCGGGCAACCGATTGGTAATTACGATTACCTTACTTTCAATTGAGTCTCGTGTTAATCCTAGCATTTATTCTTGACTATAGTGATTTTAGACTGTCGACTGGTAAAAAAAAGGGCAGACAATTTTACATTTTTTTTACAAACGAAAACGCTATTAGTTTCTAGTTAAACCTTGAAGTTGAAAGAAGTACCATTTCTTTTATTGAAAGCGTTACAATATCCTGATAGAATTAGATATAAACATCGCAAACTTCGACAGCCTGGTAAGAGGAAGAAGTAAGCTACGAGGGAGAGAGAGAAGTTCACTCAGTGAAGTTTTATTCATTAATATAAAAGTATTCACAATTCGTTGGACTTATGAAAGAAAAAAAAAAGATAAAACAGTGAACATCAGTGTTATTAGCAGAGTAAATTAAATTTTAAATCTGCCACAACACTCTGATCCTCAGCAAATGCAGTTTTGCAAAAGTATTTCTTGAATGCGCTGCTTCTCGTAACATTTTCTAAATTTAAGCTGTCTGCCTTTGACCTTTAAATTTGACAAAAAATAATAAAATACGACTTTATTTAAATAATTTCCTTTTGAAACAGATTTTAAAGTGAATTGTAACCCATGTTTAGGCGCAGTTGCATTTGAAAATGTTGTTGCTTTTGTTTTGCACACTTTATTTGAATTTCAATAGACGAATACAGTCGTGTATGGAGATTCATTCGATTGAACTTTTTAATACTTTATGGACTTGTCTTGTTTTCTATAAATAAATTGTTAATAAATTCCTAAATAAACAACCACTTTGAGACTCCCATACATATTTTCAGAGCCATTCTGCACATCACTCACTGTATGTGATATTTTGTGATTGGCTTTGGGTTTTTGTGTGTAACTTTCGTTCACCGAAAATGTTTACTTCCCTTTTATTGATTTTGCTTGAAAGTTTAAACAAATTCAAACTAAATGAAACCCTTTTCTATTCACTTTATAAACTCATTCGGAACTTAATGAATTCTTTTTATAGTTGAATAAAAAAAAAAAGACGAACATTATTTAAATTCCGGAAAACTACTTTGCCCGCCTCTTCAGTCATCATCACTCTGCAAAAGAAAAACATCAAAATCATCAACACAACAACAACAACAATTGCAACAATAGCAAAAATAACAATAACATTCCATCAGTTTATTTCAAGTATGGGAGAAATGTTGAATGATGTACGAGCGAGTATGTTTGTTGAACTTGTTGGTTCATTCCATTCATTTGTTGGGTCGTCTGTCGGTTGTTTGGTTGTTTGATTGTTTGGTTGTTTGGTTGTTTGGCTGGTTAGTTGCTATTAAAATTGAGCTCTTAACTATAATACTATTACCACATTGATTATTCAAACACAACTTTGGCATCAGTTTTAAAAAAAGAGAAAACATGGAACTCGAGATACCAGCGTTGCCAGTTTAGCTTTTTGATTTTTTTTTAATGATTTTCTTTGGTTTCAAATATTTTTCAAAAGACATAAGTTGACATTCCGTTTGTTCATGAAGTATTTTGGAAATCGATTTATCATTGAGTTTGTCACGCCAGAAAGAGTCGAAGCTGTAGGCATTTCAACTGATGCGGATGGGCGATGTTCAGGTGCAAGTCGAACAAGTCCTTGCGAGATTTTTTCAATGTGGAAACAAGGATTCATCGCAACACACTCTACACCAAAGAACAGTCAAAACAGTAGGTGAATGTACGACAAAGGTGGGTCTGCCAAATAACAAGCTTATGGGCACAGTTTTTTGAGATGCACATCAATGACCTCACATAGCGAAGGAAAGAAGGAAAGCTGTTCCATCAAGACAATGCATGGGTGCACGCGTGTGTAGTCACTATGACCCCACCGAGCACATTCTCCAGGTTTAGCCTCTTCCCTGTTTCTAAATTTGAAAAAATGGATGGGAGGTAAGAGATTTGCGCCAAGCAAAGATCTCATCATTGTATCAAACGCTTATATTGAGGGCCTCGAAAAATCGTATAATTCAGACTAAAAGCGTAAACTATAAAGAAGGCGTACTAAATATATCGAGCTTAAAGGAGATAATATTGAGAAATATTTATTCAATAACCAAAAAAGAAAATTTACTTTTAATTTCTAGAAATGAACGCAGAAAAAGATAAATTATTTTATGATCTTTTTTTCAAAACAACATTACGTAAAACAACACAAAACAAAATTGTCTGCAAATTCGACTGTCATTTTGATTTTTGATTTCGCAAGTAATATTTCTCGAAAACGAATACATAAACTAATAATATATTCAGGCCAGCGCCTTAATTGCACTATTAGGAAATCAATTAAGGCCCTAAATAAGCTCAATTTACCATAAAGTAACTCAGTTAATAAATAGAGCAATTAGTACTTAATTGCACCTTTAATTGAGTCGAATTCCCAATGCAAGTCTTCTGAAGTTTTTTTATTCAAGAGAAGAAACTCTGTTTAATGATAAAATCAAGGCACATTCAACAAGGAGACTGCATCACTGCATTTTCTCCTTTATCTACAGAAATTAAAACAAAAATAAAAAGCAACTCTAGGTGCAATTGAAGGTTAGTAATTTTCATGTATGCAATTTTAAACGAAAAAACGTTTTAAATAATTAATTTCTTTAAAGTGGAATTTCTCTCCATTTAACAAAGCCACAGGCACAAGTTTTCACACACAAAATAAACATATTTTCGGCTGTCAAATGCTAATTGAGTAAGTGAAAATGCGTATGTGTGAACACCAAAGTCTTTAGCTCGGAGTAAAATGTAATTGTCTCAACTAAGCTGTAGTGTAAAATTATTCTGCGCTTAGCTTCTTTTTTCCAGCATCTGGCAACACTGCGAAATCCATATGCTACTTAAAAATACAAATATAAAACCTAAAAATGACTCAGAAATATTTAGTTGTTCACATAATGAAAACATTTCTGTACATATCTCTTTGGTAGGGTGTATATGCTGATGTGTTGTTGTGTTGTTGTGTTGTTGTTGCCCGATGTCTATGGGTTGTGTACATTTTTATTTTGTCGGCAGACGTAGTCCGTGTATCTGTTTGCAAAAATGTATTTTAAGCAGGACCGGACAGGGGCAAATACACTCACTTGAATATCTTTATACAATTGATTGTATGTATGTGTTGCATGTTTGTTAGGCTGGGCATCTATCAGTTTGGTTATTTGTATATTTCCATTGTGAGGTTTTTGGGTTTCAAAATTAATCTTAGCACAATTTGCTTATAAACCACATAAAAGCAATCTTTTGTTCTGAGAAATTCTTGAAACATAAAATCAAATAATAATGTTGTTTTCAAGCAAATTAAAAAAACAAACCCTAGATTTCACACACTCTCAGATACAACAAATTAAATTACATTATTATGTGTGCGTGTGTGTGTGTGTGTGTGTGTGTGTGAGTATATTTTCTAAAAGTAAGTGTGCCTGGCTGTGCTTTACAATAATGGATAAATTTTCTTTAATTATTAAATTAAATTAGTCAACTTTAAAAAGTACCTCTACAAAAATTAAACGGAACAAATGGATGACTCTGCCTTTTCATCTTGCAACACTTTAAAGTGTCTTCTTAAAAAAAAAGCAAGTTAACTTTCCAATTTTTAAATTTTTAATTTCATTTATTTCGCACAAAATAGCGTTTTACAAACGATTTAATCATAAGTGCGAACATACTTTCATATAAAATAAATTTGTAAGAACTGGTAAATACTTTTAAGTGGAAATTAAATTTTAGATTTTGTTTTACCCCCAAAATTCTTTACTTTTTTCGAAGCCATTCATTATCCAATTTGATAATCTGCTTTATTGGGTTAAAGTAATATGTTAATTTTGATGCCAGCAAATAAAATATGTACGTTACTTTCAAAACGGAGGGTTGCTAGTGCGTGCGCGTGTTCTGAATGGCTTTAATTGTCATGTTACAACAACTGACGCTTCGCATACTAATTTTCGCATCACATGAAACACATAAAACTGTTAAAAGAAAATTGTACACGTACATACTCGTACTTCGACTGTGCGCTTAACAAATATGTAGAAATGTAACATACATATAAAAGTTCTGATTTGTTCGCGCATAAAAAAGGCGATCAGGGTTTCAAAAATGCTGGATTAAAATTGCTATTACAACAGCAATAGCAACAGTTCAAATACAACAGAAAACACTATGCTGTTTTTTATTGCAGTCATTTTTTAGCCGCATGCTAAAAGCATATTAAAAAATTATTTCTAAATAGCAGCAGCAAAGGCGAAATATTTGCTATATTGCTTTTGTGGTTTTTGTGCAGTTGAAAACTTTTTCTTGCTTCTGCTATTTGTTCCATTTGAAAGCATATAAGGGATAAACTTAATCAAATCCTACTCAAATACTTAGAAAAGAAATCTAAAGCATAAACAAAGGTTAAAATGGAATTTCCAGTTAAATAATATGCAACGTGCAATGCACGGTTGCTGTACTATTTCATAATGCTATCAATATGAGATTTTTTTCGTTTACTTTAATTTTATTTATTAAAGTATTATTCTTAAATTATTACCAACGTAATAACTAATTTACTGTATTCAAATCTTAATAAAGTATCTTCTATTGGAAAGCCGTCTGGCCAGGCTCAAATGGGCCACTAGTTTATTTACGTATTTGGACGCGTATGTTTTTACTTCTTCCTGGATAGTGAGAACTTCTAGATCTCTGTGGATATTTTCGTTTCTTATATACCAAGGAGCTCAAACGAGAAGTTGTAAAATTCTAGACTGTCTTCTTTGTAGCTTTTGGATGTTCCATGCACAAGCAGTATCCCACAGCTGAATGCCATATGACCATATTGGCTTTATAACAGTTTTGTATAAGAGGACTAAGGACAAAGCCAAGGTTCAGTGAGGTCTTATTAACCAGTTTAGTTGAATGGTTCAAAGTTTTATAGCCGCAATTTTTGCCAATATGATGGCAGACGTATATTTTCTGGTGATATTTTCGTTGCTGTCGTATTTGATTTTATTAGTACAAGCATCATAAATATGTTATATGTTAGCGAGAAAGACGTGCTATTTTGCGACAGCAAATATTTTTGATATTTGCTACTACTATGCTAGACTGTTTGTTTACAATACCCAGTAACAGGAAAAATCATAGTTAATAAGGCTTGTAGAATTTATAGCATAACACAAAATATTTTCTGTGCTATCGCAATTTCACAGCTAGCATTTTTAAACACTGTTGGCGATACATATTTAAAAAAAAGCCGGTAATGTCGGTTTATCATAATATTTAAATTTTCCCAACATTTTTTTTGTTGAATTTTAGCTTAAATAAGTTTTACGAGCTTAAAAAGCAAAAGCGGACACCAGGTCTAATAGCAAGAAAGCGCAACCAATTCAAATAAGTTGTTGTGCCGTTTGAAATAATAATAAAATTTTAAGGGCTTTCACAAATTGTTAGTTTTTATAGGCGCATCCTCTACCACTATAATATTGAATTCAAAGCAGCTTCCACAAATATTATATTTGGAAAATTTAGTCGCTCACAAATACACACACACGCACAGCCACACATAACACTAAACTGTTTAAATAACGAAAGATTGCGAAACGAATTCTTAATACCTAAACGTTCGACTTAAAAAATTCAAAGGAAAAACGAAGAGGCGTCAAGCAGTCTTTTCGTTTATTTAAAATGATGACATATTAAAATAGTGCGCCAGGGCAATTTCAGGCCTATGCACAGTGTGTATATTACACGAAACCTTTCGCGTTGTTTTATTTATTTTTTTTAACTTTGTAATACGGGAGAGACTGAGTTATGGGAGAAATGTTGCCAAGCTAGCAAGTTGCTTAGAAATGTGATGGGTTTGTACGTAGCAAGAATTTGATCCTCATTTTAATCTCAGTTCTATTAACGGCCAACATTTTTGGATAGTAACTTGGCCTTATTTTCACATTTAAGTTCTCGAGCTGATCTGATATAGTGCCCCAGAAAAACGCAAACATTTTTATTTATTTATTTTTGGAAGAGCGCGCTACGAGTATTAATTGCAAGAGAAGCATTTTTAAATTCTAAGATAAATATTCAATTACTTTTTTTTTCAAATATTTTGAATGCCGTGTGAACCTCTCAAATTGTTATTGCAATTTTTCTTAGGTGTCCCATGTATTTGTGAATTCACTAGATTAAAGCTTTTATTAATGCGTCTCAAGTTAATGGATGCATAAAAAGGACACAAGCTAATTCAGTGGTCAATGTCAAATTTTTATCCTCCTACGCTGCTTTATAGGGACAAGATTTAAATAGTTTTTAGCATGTCGACAATCACTTGGATGCCGATCAATTATTTTTGATTTAAAGCTCCCATTAACAGACACGTTGTTACTTCCGTTGTATATTAAAGTGTATTTAATTTTCAGTGTATAAAAGTCTAAAATAATTTCAAATCTTATTCGAAGGCAGCATTTAGGAGCAAGTTTTTTGTAACGAATACCTCCTGTCTTCATATATCTGCAAGCAATTTTATTGACCGCAACTGTAGGTTTTTCCCGCTCTTCATCTTCAGGACAATATGACTCTTAAAAGATTTTCGACCGAACAAGCCAGTTTTCAAAAACCGATCTTTAAAATAAGAAGTCTAATTTTAAAGCAAACACTGTTACTCATGAAAACCTCCCAAATTATTTTATTTTGATATTAAGTGAACCAGCTCCAGGTTAAGTTAGCAGAAGGTGTTCTTACTGTCGAAATTAGGCTTCTAGTTTATCGACCATTCAGTAGAGGGATAACTTGTAAAGTGATTTCATTGGACGTGTTTTCGCCATATTGATTAAGCTTTTGCAATGAGTTATGCCAGTAATGTCTTGAACATAGTAGCAATCATTTTGACCATATTAACGTTACACAAACATAACATTCTGTAAACATATTTAATCTTTTGCAAAAATAAAAACTTGACATAAACTTTTTAATTTCGACTAACATTTTCTTTTAAACAAACTTGATAACAAAGTGAAAACTTCCAAAAGTTAAATTGCCTTAAAATTAAGTATGAAAATTCAATTGCCGAAATATGGGGAGGATTATAGTTTATGAGTTCCTCTTATCCGTGGGTTACATGTAAGAATTTCAGCAAATGTTTTTTGGTCTATTGTGTTACAAATGCACGCAAAAAAACGTGATTCAGGTAACCATAATCGTAGAGCAACGTATTATGATTGTAAACAGACCATATTATTTTTGTAGATAATATTAATGTGTTTGGTTCTCTTAGAACAGTAGAAAGGCAAAACATTAATGTTACTGTTTAGAAGCGGCTGAAGTAGGAACACAGGCGACTAAAGCCAGCAAATGCCTAACACCTCCAAGCACTAACCACTTCAGCCAGAGAAACCAGATACGTTGATTAAACACCAAAACAATTTTGCATATTATGTCTATTAGGAACATATTATGGTTAGAGTTATTATATTATTTTTGTATGGTTACCATACTCTATTTGTGGTCGGAATTTAAAAAAAAAACATTATGGATGGAAATCACTTAATGATTAAAGGTGAACAATAAAACCATAAGTTTTTTTGGCAATAGTAGAATGGAATTGTCTGTCTCGCTACACACGTCATCAGAATTCTTTGTTATTTCTACTAAGTTAGTGCCTGTCGTAGACACCATATATTTAACTCTCCTTATGATGAACATTTAATTCGAGCAGCTTCTCATAATTTCCATGCTTTCGTTCATTTTTCCGTCAGTGGCGAATAACTTAACTTTAAAAAAATAGAAATAATTAGTTGCATGGTTTAAGTTTGCTGTGGCCCTCGTATAGTTATTGCATTTGTTTCTTCAAAGTACACAAAGGTTAGAAGTTGGTTGGAAAAACTTTTATATTATAAGAAAATATTTGTACTTTGTGTTCTTTTTATGCGGAAGCATGTATCCCGAAAACATTATTCACTAATATTTAGTTTGGGTCGTTGCTGGAATAAAAAGCAGCGAGAAAACTGAACTGAAACACAAACTACAACTCAAACTTAAACTTCCTGTAAAGAATTTCATGAGAAAATAAAAATCAATTAAAATAAAACTGAACAATATTGCAACCTTGCGAAATTTTTCCACTAAAAATTGTGTCGTTTTTTTTCTTAAGCTTTAAGTACGCAAAACTTGTACTTACACATAATGTGAGTTACTTAGTCTGCATAAAGTTTAGACATGGAACGCAAAAAATGATTTGGCGAAAAAAACAGAAAACGGAAAGAGAGGCAAAAATAAATAATAGTCGGGTATAATTAAAATTTGGCAAAGTTTTTGTTCGTTCACAGTGGTTTTTCTTTTTAAATTTACTCGCTTATTATTAGCGGAAATTCTACATAAATTATTTTTTTAGTTTTTTCTTTCTGGTTCTTGCATCCACACACACACACACACACACACACACACCAACATTATAAAAGCCTCTAAGCCGAACAGACCAAAAACGACTGTAAAAACTCAATGCTGTATTTATGTGTGTGCACAAGGATATGTAGGGACTTGTGTGCGTGTGTGTTTGTGCACTTTAATCACTTGTTCGTTTTTATGAAGAGAAATCCTTTGCTGTGATATAAAACTAAAATACCAATCAATACATGCGTGCGTTCAAACGTGAGTATACAAATTTAAATTTTAATTTAAATATATTTGCTTCTGTATTAAAAGTTAAAAGAAGTAAAAATATTTATTTTCAATTATTTGCAAAAACATCATCACATACATGCGATCATGCATGTGTTGCATGCACATACATTTTAGACATTTATGTCAATGTGTTTGCGTGTGCATCAATAAACATACAATATTTCCTATTACGAGTGGCATCGCTTTAAACTCGTACAGCACAGTATACGTTTTTAGATTTCCTAAAGTATTTGTTTTTAAATTGGTTTATTCGAAATTATATACCACAAACAGATGTGTTTATTTGCACTCCAACACAGTCATTCACTCATTCATTTCTTCCCTGCTTCGCTTACTTACTTGCTACATATTGATATTCAAATACATATGCAAATCAACTCACATACATTCACGCTCATGGACATGTAAAGTAAACGTCTGATATTTATAGCAGCAAAAGTGTTGAATAAGTATGTTTTCAATATCAAAATATTTACTTAAGCAAATTGCATAGAAATCACTTTTAAATACAATCACATAAACATACACACGAACACGCACACGCACACACATACACAGCATCAAACAATCTAATACCGACATACTACAGTCTTACGCATAACTTACCTGCCCTTTCGTTACTTTACGTTCTTTGGAGAAAGTAAATTATTCAGCACCATCCGTGCGGGGATTGATTTCACAGCAGCATTGCCACTTAATTCCACAATCTCTATAATGCGTAGCAAATTGTTGGCCCATGGACAAAAATCGATTCAATTCGTTTCAATTCAATTCAATTTGGTCGCCCTGGTACATGTATTTCTTCTTTTTTTTTTTGTTTTGGTCGTAAAGCATCAAAAATCTACACATTTTTGGAAAAAAAAAGTTACACAATCGTGTTTAACGTTAACTTTGTGTGTCTTCCATGGCGAGTGCGTGAAAATCGCAATGCGGGAACGTATAATGTCATATCAGTGTTGAAAAAATAAAAATTCATTCATTCTAAAGAGTTAAATAGAAATCTCATTATTACAACCCACCCTCTCACTCGTAAAAAATAATTGGTTCATAGGATTACAATTTAACGAGGTTCTACTGTATTATAGTTTGTTCACACTTAAGAAGGCTTCAGCCGAAAAGTTCAATTGTATGAAAGAATATGCTACAAGCACTTACACCACCCTGCCTTTACGAGTCAGTTGTTAGCTCTGACTATGAACAGCAATTCTTTTTGCGCACATGGATGTGTACGGTATCGCGCGCTCTTGTCGACTTACACGGCTGATACAGAAATTATTTTTTACATTGTGTTTCTGATGCCATTTAATGTTCACAATAATAAATGTAAACAAATTTTTATTAATGACGGGTTCTTTTATTATCATTTTATATGAAACATTTAATTTACTTTTTCACTCTTAGCTACTTCTTTAAAATTTTTAGAGTTAAATTTAGAAAATAACAGTTTTCAATTTTCAAAAGCATAAACCACATCTCTTGGAAATGGCACTTTTAAAACGACCGTATATTTTTTTGCGATACTGTAAAATAGTCGCTTGTGCTCGCTCACACTTGAAATAAAATACCCTAAAACCAAATATGCTCGTTTATATGTACGAGTACTTGTGGGTATAAAAAAGATTACAGAAATAAAAAGGGAAAATCTTCAGCACATTTTCTACTGTTAATATACGAGTATTTACTTTTTGATGTCGAGAGCTTGGGAAAGATAATCAAGATGAAGGATAGTGAGGATGGGAAAGGGAAGTGACGAAGAGCTGAAGAAATAGATAGAAGAGCATTTTAATTACTATTTATCGAACGAAGTTCGAATTAAATATTGCTTGCAACATCTTTGTGTATTATTTAACTAAATGGCTTTGATTGATATAAAATGTAGATGTTTTTAAAAGCTTTATTAATATTTTTTTGCATTTAATAGACAACGTTGCTCCACACTCATCGTTACACATGCCCAAAGAGACAGTGGAATTGCTTGAGACTATTTCAATAAATTAGAGTAATATTTCATTTTTTCTAATCCCCATATTTGAGAGTCAAATAAAAATAAAACTGTCGTTGTTTTAATTAAAAATTTGTTTTCCTTTCAAAAATGTTTATTTTCCATTTTGTACCTGAGGGATTTTTAACATAAAAACATCAAACTTTTATTAGCTTGTTCTAACTAAAGAATGATTTTTCTCGATTGTAAAATAATCCTTTATTTCTAAACACTTTTCAAAATTTGTATTGTCTTCTTCTATGAATTTAAAATTGTTTAAAATTATCTGTTTTTTGTTTTTTTATTCAAGTTTAAGTTTTGTTAATAAATATGTAACGTAGATACTCGTATCCTTTTGATGTTTTTAAACACAAATAAAAATTCATAATTTCTTAAAGTTGGCTTCGTAACGAATCTAATAAAAAATATACGTACATATCTGTTTTAAAATTCCATACATACACATACATACACGCAAATACACACACACACCCCCAAACAAACACACATAAATAGTTGCTTGACAATAAATTCAGCAATTTTACAATTCATTAAACTTGATTAAGAAAATTTTGCCAATAAACTTTTTTCCACTACAAATGCAAAGAAAGACCTTTTAGCTTGCAGACGTTTTTCTCGAGTTTAAATAGCAAACAACAAATAAAATGCGAGTATTTTAGCAAAAAAAAAAAAAATGAAAAAGAAACTTTCCGAGTCGTGAAGATAAAATTGGTATTGAACTTTATTTGGGAAAGTATTAACAGCCAAGAATAACACCAACATTTATGAATTTTGTATGAAAAGAAAAATAACAATAAAACATTCAAGTTAATTTTTAGTTATTTATCTCTGTATGTGTGCGGAATACAAAGTGGTAAAAAAAACTCATTGATTTTAATTTTGTTTCTCTTGCTTCTTGGCCTTTCCTTTGCAAAGAAATCTGCAGTATATGCATGTATGTAGGTGTGCATATGTGCTTGCTTGTATGTATGTGTGGATATGTGTGTGTGTGTGTCGTATAACAAACGACATTGATTGAGTCACATCCTGGTTCTCGATGTTTTTTGTTATCATTTTCCCTTCGTTACTCCAGAGATTGTCACATTGTTAGACTCCTGGAGTTTGCAAAATAAATATATTCAATAAGAATTATTTTTTTTTTCATTTGTTCACCACATTTTTCATTCCATTTTCTTTAAATTCAGGGTTTCCCATCAGCAAAACAGATGTTTTTTTGTCCTTGCGAGTCTAATTTGCCTGCATTACTATTAAAATTCCCCAAAATGCAAGAACGAAATAAACCTGTCCGCAGTCATTCAAAATTCATGTTTTATTTCCATTCAAGCAAATTTTTTATAGCGCAATTTAAAGACAAGTTCATTTTCATAATATAGATGATATCCTGAAACAACAATAGGCATTTGATTTATAAAAAAAAATAACATATAAAGTGAATAAAGTAGTATGTTTCAGACTCACACGAAGAAAAGAACATAGTTGTGGCATTGCCCTCACAACAATATTGTGTTCTCTATAAAAATATATTGTTGTGACAACCATACATTCGTTATTTGAAAACATTTTCAGCATTACTTTAGTTATCTTAAACAACTTATTTTGTACACTTAATCATTGAGTGATGGATTCTTAATTTGTTATTCCGACAGGGTGTCTTCATGTAGATTTTTGAAACGAATTTCCGTCATCAAGTTTGGTTTGATTTGATTTCCATTCATAAAAATTGCAACAAAGTTGAGTTGTAAGATTTGTTTGGTGTTTAGTCAAAATGCTATCAGGGTGCTGTGCTTTAAGTAGTTAGCACATTTACTATTTAGCATTCGCAAGCGATCGTATCTCGGCCGCCGCCAATAAGTAACATAAGTTTTTACCTTTTCCATCGTTCCAAGAGGATCATATTATTATTATCTGCAATAAAAATATCGTTGCGTTTAACCTCTTTTGAACATCCTGAATTTATCGCAGTTTTTGCTAGTTACAGAGTTTCCTTTAAATTATACTTTATTCAACACTTAACTAAAACACACCGGCTACTTCTCTATCACAATGTTCCCAGCTTAAGGTTTCACTCAGTTCGAATTCCTAGCTTGACTACCCTCGTCTTTTTTGTCACCTAATTTTCTTGAAATTTTCAGAAGACTCTAGAAACCAGTAGATACTTCTTTAGTATTCACATTAACATCATCTTCGTTGTGGTTGGGTTTTACGTTGTTATTGTTTCTCAAAGTATTTAATTCCTGAAAATCGCGTGTACGTTTTGATGTTATATTGGTGTTGTTGTTCGGTGTATATTAAAATTTCCGGTCATTTGTATGTTGTTGCTTAAACACTGCGCTTTACTCACAGTGTTTGCCATTCAATTTTTATAGGCAAGAATACATGCTTGGCCTTATCTTTGTAACAATATGATTTGTTTGCAACTACATGATTGAATAATAATAATTAGATTGTGGTTACCTCAACGACGTTTTTTCATTGCCTCTTTGAACTACTGCAATCCTGCATTGTTCTTCAATTGTACAAACGTATTTCGAATGATTTCTATTTCAAAGTTTTTTCTTAAATAAACTTTTGTGCAAATAAAGTAATTAATGTGAGAGAGTAAGATGAAATAAATTCTCATTATCACTGTCCTTCTTCAAATAATTTCATTTCTACCTTTAAGCAATAAATTTTACTTTTATCATGACAGAGTAACGTTTTTTTCTGTTTGTTCTTGTCGCTACCGTAAACAACAAACTAGTAAGTGAGAGTTAAATTTAAAAGCCAATAAATGTTAATTAAATTTCGAACAATTTGTAAATCAAACAAAGAAATTAAAACAACAGAACAAGAGATCAATAATCGTATTCTATTCGAATTAAATGGTGAAACTCAATTTTCTTTAATGCCCCGTGCAACCGTGACAAAAATAATAATTTCTATTCATTTAACTTGCTACGATGAAGTAAATAAACTGATGTAAAATCAAATGGGGCAGTAAATGTATTTATTTTTGTACAGGTATATTCTGCTATGAAGTTTTTACTCTACAGGAATTACATTTTCATAATGAAGCTTTTTCAAATGTTTGCTCTCGAACACGTTAGTCAATTAATTCAAATATGTACTCATGTACTCGTATCTGCATGGAGTTCATAAAATTATTTTTTAAATTAGTTTTTCATTATTGAAATAAGGAAAACGATCATGTAAATTATTCATTGAGCAACAGCAGGTATGTGACATTAGGGCGGGCATTACCACACGGAATTTGCAAATAATTGGTACATCTTAAGTTAATAAAGAGAAACAAGCAAGAATATTCTTTAAACTTTACTAAAATGTTAAAAAAAATATGGGAATATTAAGCATTTAGCCCAAAGCCGATTTGAACGATTAAGATCAAATAAATTAATAATATTTTGTGCAAAAGGACTCAGTATTGAAGACGAAACAAATGACCCCATTGATTATTCTTCCGGTTATATTTTCATGGCATAGCATGATCAACTTACCACTAATTAAAATAACATAATCTGCTACCTGCCTCAAACTACAAATTTGATTTTAAAATAATAAATGCTGATAGATTAAAACCCACTCACCAATTTGGTAGAATTTTCTTACTTTCGCTCTTCTATTTCATCCGTTTTTTAATCTGAAGCAACGAGTACAGAACAAAAGGTCCTTCACGCACATTAAACTTTCAGTGAAATGCAACTCAGATAAATATTTTGTAAATGAAAGTGGAATTATTATAGAGTTGCTGCCGTCAAGAAATAAAAATATATATATGTTATATATAATATCAGAATATATTGTTGTGGCAACCATATAATGGTCATTTGAAAATATTCTAAATATTTCTTTAGTTGCCTGAAACAAAGTATTGTGGACATTTAATCGCTAAATAATTCCATTCATAAAAATTGCAACATGGTTGAATTGAACAATGCAATTTTTACTTAATTTCTTATCACAAACAAAGTATTTTAACTATACAAAAATAAAATAATTATTCTAATCCAAAAATGTTCTTAACAGAAAAAATATGTAAAATTATTTTGGTACTTAACTAAGCGTTCGATGGCTTTAGTCATCTATATTTGTAGCTCAGCCGCTGCCAATCAGTAACATCAACTTTTGGTTTTTCTATCGCTGTAAGAGTATCATATTATTATTATCTACAATAATAATTTGATACTAATTTTATGTACAATATTAATTTGATTTACGACAATAATATGATTTGATTAAAAGCATATAGTTCAACCATTAGTCTACCATGCTGCTCTTAGTTTATGGTTATCTCAACCAAGTTTTTCTTTTTGTAAAAAAACTATTTCTTGAAACAGGCAACCGTGAATTGTCTCTCAATCATACTTTAAATTCACTCGTACAACGACTTAAGTTCGTTCATATTTTTATTGCTGTAATTTTGTGAAGTTTTAAAACTTCAGTTGTATTCGTATACGATATTTCTCAAGCATAATTAATTACTTGTTGCTGCGAACATAAAATAGTTGTTGCGATCATGTCCCAAAAGAGTTTTGATAAGCTTGATAAGTAACAGTGGTGAACCCGGTGTTTACTATTTTATTTTTAAGGCGTAAATTCGATTTGCTTTTCGTCTATGTTGGTCAGCTTATTTGATTTTATTAATTATTAAAAATATTTGATTAGAACAGTAGGATTCAATTAAATTCTATTCCCAGGCTCAAATATAAAATGTTTAATTTCAAACCAAACAATGACTGTGTAAATTTTGTCTATTCCTTTTTCTAACAAAAAAAAAGTTGAGGAAACACTAGAAACTTTTTCATTTATATCTCTTAAACTGTTTTATGACTAGTAAAGCACTATATAAAACAAAATCGATTTACGGCCGCAATATTATCTTTGTGAAACTATCTTTATCAACCTTTGCATGCTGGTGCCGGGTGGCAGGGATGCAGGTTGCGGAGCGGGAACGAGAACAAGAACTGCAAATGTAAAAAAAAGGAAAATCTTTTGGAAACTGATTTATCGTTGTTATATCACCTTAGTATGTGTTTGCAATACTTCAACACTTTATTACTCACTGCTCGTTCAACAAACCATCCAACCAACTGCAACTGTAGCATTTCAACTGTTCATTGCTACATTTGTTGATAGTACTTGGATAGTTGGATGTTCTTGCAACTCCAAACCCAACAATATCATCGCCAATAACATAAAGAAGACGAAGAGCACACATTCACAATCACACACACACAGCTATTCGAACAAAAACTTTTCACATTTACGTGAATTCATTTCGATTACAGAGAACAACTGTGAACAAAACCAAATGAAAAAGAGCACTTTTCGATTTATTTCCATTTTCTAAATAGATAAAATATAAAATAAAGTTAAATTAAGATGCACTAAATTTGTGCCATGACAACAATTTGAGCAGAGGTAGCCCCGACCCAATGAAATTCAACATTAAGCGTTGAAGCCATGTCCACTCAGAGTATAATACTCGAGAGGGCGATTTACCAAAAATAACTTTATAGCACAAAATTTGTTTTCAAAATCTCTGTATACTTCTTGTAGATCTCAACCAATCAATCAATAAATCAGATAATCAGCCAGGTCAGAAAAGTTAAAGTTCCTAGAACACAATCATAGTCTACAAATAAAACTCCCAGACCTTAAACTTCAGAACACCAGTAATTAACAACTCAGAATAGAGAACTCAAATGTTTGATGGGTTCAATAATTCGTTAGTAGTAACAGTGCATGTGTGTTGGCAGAACAGACTTAGGAGTTTGTGATGGTTTTGAATAAATGTTGCAACAAATGAACAACAAATTTTACAAACAAATATTTTGTACATTGTATTTGAAGTGGTAAAAGTATGTAAAAATATTGCCAAAGTTTTCTAGAATTATTTTAAGTCCCATGAATAATGGCAATTTAGACAACACTGTCATTCTCCTCAACCTCCCAGTGTAATCAATTTCAATTCTTGCAAAAAACGTGTCTTACGGTCTTTTACACAACAAATGAAATGATATGGAACTCATTCAATGGGGGCTACTACACGGCAGAGACAACATATGAAATGGAACAAAGTTTATCAGTAGTCCTGTTTTCCAAACATATGAACATTGTGAACGGCTACTTAAACACAGATGACTCAGAGCTTTTGCAAATAAATATGCGTCATAATACATTTTTCCAATAAAAAATTAATTTTTGATTTTATTAAAAACATTTTTAATGTCGTATTTCATTTAATAATTGCGCGCATGTTTTACATGGCCTCAATGCACTCACTCACTACTACTTGTGCATTTGAATACAAACGAATAAAAATATAATTTAAAATAAAAGCACTCATTGCAGCAAAGTATTTAGTAGATACAAATCCGAGTGTATGTAAATAAAAATGTCGTGAAATATACTGAAATTGACATCTCAATTTAATACAAATACGACAAATATAAATGTGAAATACATGCAAGCCCGCACACATGCATACATACGTGCGTACATACATCCGTACATGTGTATGTTAATGTTAAAAAAAGAGAAGAAAAACAGTTACAAAAAATAATAAAATTACACATGCAAATTAAATGCAGACCAGCATGAAGTATGCACGAGCGATCGAACGAGATGAACGAACATACGAACCACGGAGCGAATGATTGATTAAATGAATGTTAATTTTGCGTAATTTTTTCAAGGGAAAAGAGGCGACAGTGTCGCTTGATTCATAATCACTTTAATACAATATTCAAACACTTCATGGAGAAAACGAAAAAGACTTGATTCCTAGACCCCGGCGCTGAGGCAGTTAAAGTTGTAAATTCGTTAGAATTATTTCGTGTTTGCAAACAACACAATTTTATATTTAGGCAGTTTAAAAATGATCTGCCTCCGCAGTGCAGTGGCTTTTAAAAGATATGCAAGTTCAAACCCATGCAGCCCAAAAGAGTTGAGGATCGCAAAAGTCTAAAAATTTTCCAAATTAAACCAAAGTATTTCTTGGATTAAATTCGTTTGATATTATTCCGCTTTTATTCTATTTTCCCCTCATTAACTTTCACTGGGCGAAGTAGTGAAAAAACGAAATAAAGGTATTAAAGCGAAAAAACTTAATTGAACAGTTTTATTTTTGCAGTACGAGTTTAAATGTGTTAAATGGAACTAACACGATTCGCAGCACAAATTAACGCAGCCGTTTGTATTTTTACCCTGTTAAATTGTTACACAAACACACACACACACATTCCTTCCATTTTGTATTTCTCATACATTTTTTTTTTTCTTAATCCATCGTGTCTATCATCTGGCAGCTGTCAAACAAACATTTTTTTACTGTTTTTCTGATTTAGATATTTTCTTTACAAAACAAGCTCCATGAACAGTTCATCACTTGAGTTCTCCCTCCGTAACCTGGTTTCATATTTAAATGTCAGTGACAAGTAACAAAATCATTTATTGAACAATTCAATGTCAGTTTGTGGTTTCATGTGCGAATGAGTGATTGTGTGGAGTTTGTTTCAATAAATATTTTTATATTAAAAACAAAAATGTTCTGCTTTTATATTCCAGTGTATGTGTGTGTGTGGTTGTGTGTGTGTGTGTGTGGGTGTGTGTGTGTGCATTTGTATATTAAGCGAATAAGAGTGTGCGTTTTTTTTTTTTAATATACTTTACTTTTATTTTTATTAATACATTAAATGTGTCAATTTTATTTCACTCCATGGGGCATGTCATAAAAAATTAAAATAAATATATAAAATATTGTTATTATTTTATTTGTGGTTGTCAAGCATTCGAAACAACTCAGTGAACATATTTTCCAAAATTCGACCCGATTTCGCAGAGATATCCCGCAATTCTAGCGGATTTCGTATCTGAAGATAAACGAAACATTTCAATTCAGCCTAACGATTCTGATGGAAATTCCGGGTGAATGTTCGATATGTCTGAACGGTGTCGGAAATATTTATTTACAATTTTTTCAGAAAATTTAAAAATGCCTGCACAGTCCAAAGATAAATTTAGATAACTACTCAGTTTAGTGTTGGCAAACAAATGATCTTTGGGTAAATCCACGTCTCCATATTTGTATGATTGTGTGTGTGTGTGTGTGTGTGTGTGTGTGTGTGTAATTAATGCGGTTAAACAAAAGAATTAAATATTGACACATAATGAACATGCACATTCATAATTATACATGCATATGTATGCAAATATGTATGTATGTACGTATGTATGCGGGAGTCTCATTCATTTATTCAATCACATTAAGTGGATATATGTAAATATCTTCCCAAATACATTATTTTGAAATATTAAAGTTGGAAACTTAAAAGGGCTTAATTTAATTTCCCCATGTACATCAAAAATGCTTTTATAAAATTAAATGAAAAAAAGGTATTTTTCAATAAATTTAAACAATTTTACTTTATTTTATTTCTCTGGCATTTTATTAAGATTTTTAGTTCAATAGTTTTTTTTTTGCACTGGGACAATTAATTATCAATTAACTAAAGTATATATAATATAATGTATTTCCTGATGTTGCCACACAAAGGCGCAGCGAAATATCGAATATAGTAAATGAAATTATTTTATAAAAGAATTTCTTTAAAGGCCCGGTGCTTAAAAAGGATTGAGCTAAAATTAAACAGACTTGTTTTTAAAAAATATTTTTGAATTTCATACCGTTCACAAAACATTTTTGCATTAAAAATTTCTGTTATAAGGTCCTTTATCCTGTCACTTTAGTTGCAACTATATAAGGTGAAATTTTATGTTGTACTTTTTTTAATAAACTGTAATGAAATTAAAGATTCTGAACACTAAACTGTATGGAAAGAGCATGTGTTTAAATAAAGTTATAAAAATAAATCAAACAATACACACAAATAAATAACATGGCTCGAACATAGTCACGACAGCCATATTATGTTCTTGGCAACAATATATTTTTGTAGCAAGTTATTGTTCACACTGCATCATGAAATAATTTCCATTCATGAAAATAGCGACATGGTTGAGTTGAACAATATAATTTTTACCCGAATTCTAACCATGAACAATGTATTTTAACAACACAAAAATAATATAGTAACTCTGATTATAAAATTCTCTTTATAGATATCATACGTGGAACACTTTTGGTATTTGGTCAAAGTATGAGGGTGCTGTGGCTTAATTGGTTAAGCATTCAATGTCTTAAGTCGCCTGTGTTCGTACCTCAGCCGATCTAAGAGGGCCAAGTTATTATTATATACAATAATAATTGCCTACAGTCATATAATTCAACCATAATATATTGCTCAGGTGACACAGAACTTGTCACGTGGCCGATTCTTTGGAGATAGGCACCAGTTCCACTTCATGATGTTGTCATAGGGGGGGAAAACTGATATCTTAATTAACTAAGTTATACAAGTCGGGTTTCAGCTGTCACGGAACGTTACTTTTTGTGCTAGAGCCAATTTTACAAGTGCGTCTAGACTAATTGACCTTGGGTATAGGAACAGCCTCAATTTTATTATTTTCTTATTCCAGTTTAATTCGGTAAATATAAGCCCCATGAACTTCGGTGGCTTAATACTGCTTGGGAAGAGTTTTAGCAGAACATTGGTTTAAAACTGAATCCTTCATCGCATTTTAGAAATTCGATTATAAAAATTAATTTCTACCGTACTGAAACAACACTACTTCTGTTTCATGGAACATATTGTTCAAAAATGTCAACGTTTAGTAAATATGAACGTAACGAAGTCACTGTAGTTTTTAAATCCTTTCTGTATTTTGAGTTCTTCAGCTGAAGGAACTAGGAAAAATAGTTTCAACTAGTCGAAGAAAAAGCGACAAAAGCAAGTGCTGTTATGATCGATACACTCTAGATTCTCTTAAATCTCTTTAAGGTGATTCCGTCCGTATGAAACCATCATATCCACCATAGCTTCCATTATTGTCTGCTTTGGAAATCCATTTAGCTAGTAAGAAATTTTCCTAACTAATAGTAACAACTTGGCTACCCACATCCCAAGAAAAATTCTATAATGCTGTATATGTGTTTCTGAAGAGAAGAAAATATATATCGACAAAAGCCCAAGTTATCGAGTCCTGAAGAATCATTGTAAGCGGCATGTGATTTCCTATTCCAATAGGTACTTTTCCCCAGCAAAGGCCTTAGGCGTTTTAGATTTGAACCGTTTCAGGTAGAAAGTGTGATAAAGTATCATTTGGTCGGGATTAATCGACGACTATACTACGTTCAAGTTGTGGTTTGAGTTTTATGAAATCATTTCACGTTTTATTCACCAACAACAACAGCAACAACAACAACAACAGCATAAACCAAGTCAAACAGCACAAAAGTGAAGAAAAGATCTTTTGTGTTCTGCTTTGTTTTGTTTTACTTTACTTTTATTTCAATTTTAGTTGCATATCCATCCTGTCATTGTTCTCCAACTCTATTTGACGTTCAAGTTTATTGTTTCAAATGCTGGGATTATAGTTTTAGTTTGTTCGCTTAATTTGCTGCATTTTTTCTGCTACTTTAATTGTTGCTTCTCTCTGCAATTGTTGTTAGTTGCTCAATGTTGTCATTATTTGCTTTATCAATTTCATTTGTATCTGTTTGTCTTCGCTCGCTTTACACTGATTGTTATTGTGATGTTATTTATTTCTAATTGTTACACAATAATTACGAATGAGATGCCTAACAGAGAAACCAACATGACAGCTGTTTAAAAGAGTCAATTAATACGAAACTCCTTGAACATTATTTGCCAAAAATATGAAAAATAGCAGGCAATAAGAAAGACTACGGAAATGCAAGAAATAAATTATTTAGTCGAAGTGAGAAGACAATCAGTTTATCTATTTATTAAAAAAAATTACAGTTGCATTTGATTAACAAATCTTATTCTAAGTTAAAGTACAGACCAAAACAACGTGGAATCTCATACGTACCAGAATCCTTTGGTAGGAACCGAAACCATATTGCCCAGGCTACTAACTAGACTCAAAGCACACCATTTTATGGAAGTAATAAATTTTATAGCACTGGCAGTTCGCTTTAAACGCGTAAATAGCAAATCAATGACATGATTTTATTTTCAAAGTTGTTCTTTGTCTCTCTCGCTAGAAGTTGCGGTAGATGTTAATGAGACGTTTGAATTGCACTAAATTTGAGAATCGTTTATAAAAAGCATTTATACCCAAAGAAAAATCCATAACCACAGAGCAACATATTATGATTGAATTATATGTTTGCTAACTACTTAAGCCACAGCACCCTCATACTTTCAACACACACCCAAAAAATTATGCGTACTTTGTATTTTATTGGTTAGAGTTACTATATTAGTTTGGTATTGTTAAAATACTTTGTATGTGCTTAGTTTGTATGTAGTAAAAATTATATTGTTCAATTCAACCATGTTGCCATTTTTATGGATGGAAATTATTTAGAGATTAAATGTGAACAATAACTTGTTTATCGCAACTAAAGAAATTAATTTAAAAAATGTTCCCAAATAACTGTTATACGTTTCCCACAGAAATACATTGTTGTAGAGAACATAATATGGTTGTCGTGAAGATTCCATAACATGTTTTTTCATGCATGTACACACGAGTACATGCAAATATGAGACGTACAGTTTTTCTACGAGTATCTGACACTGACTTTCCAACAGTAAAGATATTAAATTTTAGAGTTTGATCCTTCAAACTTCTCTTTCACGCTTAAGTGACTAATATTAACCAAAATTATATTCTATGTGTGTGTCATATTGATTTAATTATTTTCATGTTAATTGCACTTTAAATATTTAAATTTGTTAGAGGAAAAATTATTTAAGTATTTTTCGATAAAAATTCTAAATTATTTTAAAAATTCTGACGTTGCAACGCGTTGGCTTATCACAGGCTGTCGTTTATTTATTTAACTTTCATCAAACCTTTTATTATCAATAAATATGTACGTGCGTCTATTCCAATAAAATTTTAAATAGAATTATTTAGGTTACGTCGAATTAAATGTGCTCTTCAATGTTCGCGTAATGGCCTTGTCTTAACACAGAACAAATTCTTAGAAGACGCCTTCAATATAAAAATGAGTCTCACAATCTTAGATCATACCACTTTATATCGCAACAGATTGCACGAAACTACTTTTTCAATCTCCTTCTTTACAGTATAGTGGAAAAATATTCATACACCTACAATCTCATGTGAATCCCACAAAACTGCTGATGAAGAAGAAGCCTAATTTGTAATCCTCCCCACAAATCAGATTACTTTCCTCTAAGATTACCTCATATGTACTCGTATGCATGTATGAATACATTCGTTTTATTCAAAATAAAAATGTGAAAATACTCCTGCAGTTAGAATGATTTTATCGTAATATAATATTAATTTCCAGTTCAGAAACAATTACTTTGGCAACCGGAAATGGCTTTCACATGTAAATGGGGCCAATTAAATTCCGAGCGAGAAAGAAATATTAGGGATGATCAAACTGTAGACTTTTGTTAATATTTTCGTTTGCAACAAACCTTGAACACAACTAATATTCAGTTTGACCAAAATGTAGCGCATAATAGAATTAATGCAATAAAACCAGTTAATACGCACACGTGCAAACGCGTTAGTGTACGTGAATGTATGTGTTTGCCTCTGAATCTTCATTTAATTCAACGCATTTCAACACGTTCTCATTTTCGCTAACTAAACAAAAGGGTCATTGAAATTATTTTACTTTTTGAAAACAACTTCAACATGCAAACAAAAATTTAACAGCCGGTTGTTTTTTTTTCTTTTTTGGAAAATTGTTGAATAAATTAGTTTCACGACATGCAGGCAGGCAATAACTATGAACGAGTGGCAATGACAACGCCAACAACAGTTGCTTGTTCCGTTATACATGCTCGTGTAGTCTGTGCGCAATAAAAATTTACTCTTGGGGCTACAAATATTGAACTTCAAAATATTTATTTAACAAAATACACAAAATCACATGGAGTTTATTTCGCGGTCAAGTGTGAAAATGTTCACAAAGCAAACATATGAAAGTTTCAAAAGCCTTTAAAACAGGTGCCATTTAAAAATAATGAAAATCGGCAGGAGTATAAAATTTAAATTATTCTGCACTCAAATGCGTTAATAATTTAACAATTTTATCAATATGAGTTTGAAGTCACTTAATGCATTTTAAATGTTTGCAAAATATTTATTTAAAATTTTCAAACTTAAACACAAAGTTATCAAATTAATTGCATTCCATTCAAAAACATTTACAAAAAATTATACCAACGTTTTGATTTATAATTATAACGATTCAAATTTCAATCGAGATTTTGGAATGCTTCGTCCCACATTAACAACTAAAATAAAATATATTTGATCAAATTGCTATGTGTGGACTTTTCATTAAAGAACTTTAGTTGAAATTTTTAAATTTCAAATCAGGGTAGCAAAAATACTATTAATTTGATTAACTGAACTTTTTGTTTGAACAGTTTGTTCTGTTAATCGATTGCCTTTAAGATTATATTTATTTCAATATTTTTTAGAGCAATAGATGACAAAAATAAAAGAAAATATTATGTGAATTGTTTTGTCAGCCCATTTTTACGAAACAATTTCAACGTGTTCGAAAATAAAATATTTTATCAAAAGAAAAAATACTTACTTCTCTGCACCTATGTATCTAACGTAAAAATGTCAACACTTCAAAGAACCTGGAGTAATAAATCAATATAAGACGAGTATTGAAAAATTACTTTCATGAAGAAAAATCCTAGCGAATTTTTCTTATGTCGACTTAAGTTCTTTTGTCAAAATGTCACATATGTATATGTCTTATATTTTTCTTACCCATACACACATGTGACCCTTCGATTTTATTGTCCTAGAATATGTTACGGAAAATGCAATAGAAAAATTAAAAAAGGGAAATTGAAGTAATTCAGTTATTATTTTGATTAATTCAGGATTAATCGATTATTTGAAAATATTCGAAACAAATTCATAAACAACAATATGCACCTAACAAATTTTCCGGTGGCAAATAATTAAAAAGCACCGTTTAGGAACATGGAACAATAATTTTTACTGACATCAACTATATTAGACTCCAGGTTAAAATAAAAACGATCTCCAAGATCCATTAGCGCTATCAGTGTTTATGATGTAGGAAGTAAAATGCTCATTCCGACGACAGATTTTGAAGTGGAAGCGACAAGTCTATTGACGTTGAATTCGTTTTATGACCTCAGCACAAGCCTTTGGCTCACAAACGAAAAAGCAAGGACTCTTCAAGATGATCTAAGTATCATTCTCAACGCTCCAGTTCTCGAATTGAAACGAAATGTGGTGAACGGATAGAAATTTACACACTTCTATGAAAATACTGATTTTTGATTGGATTTTCCTTCTACCATCAGAGCATTTTTCTTTTTTCCAAAGCAGATACACCCGCTAATTAAAAAGTGAATGAATTGACTACAAGGCGCCATTCTTAAGTCAAATTTCTAAATTCTATTTTTAACTAATCAATTTCGAAAACCTCCTTAACTCAGAACCAAAAAACTTATTTATGTTTTTTGCAATACTGTAAATAGTTTGTATGTGAGTATTGATCCTTTTCAACTTTAGCTAATTTAATCGATTAGTCGATTACTTTTCTTCGATTAATTATAATTAATAATTTCTCGCTTGGATTAATCGTATGATTAATTAATCGATTAAATTTTAATTTGCCATCACTAGGCATCAGAGAATTATCTTAATATTTTTTATTATGGTAAAAGGGCCTATGACAATTATGTGTGAAACAATATATCGGCCAAATGCTCACCACGGCTTCGGTGGCATACCTTTATCCAATGATCAATATTTTCATTCACTCTGAAATATAATTGAGGTTCAATGTTGTTAGTGTTCCAAATTATCTCATCCTTTAGCTCTTGAATTGATCTTGGCTTATTGACGTGCGTCTTTTCTTGTATCTATCGCTAAAAAAAAAAGAAGTCCAACGGAGTTAAATCACATGATCGTAACGCCCTATTAACATCGCCACGACGGCCATTGAATTTCTCGCGCCCAAGAGCTATTTTTAGTTGGTTGTGTGGCATTCTGTTAGAATCACATATCGTCCAGGTGCATATGCTCAATTTCTGGCCATAAGAAGTCCGTTATCATCTCGCGATAGCGACTCACAATTAACATCGTGCATTATAGTTGGATCACACAATATGCAATTAAAACCACGCAGTTCTGTCTGTTTCCCACCAACCACAAGCCCCGAAATAATAGACTACTAACTGCCCTAAAAATAAATTCGAAAAAATTGTTTCGAAAGTAAAAATAACACAATCATAGACACTTATATATTCCGAGTATTGCTGAAAGATGATCTGAGGCAGTATGAGCTCAAAGATACACAGATACAACGCTACAATTCAAACAAACAATGAAGAAAAAAACTATCAACGTCAAGAACAAAAACAGCAGCAACAAGTATTTTGTATCTTATCATTGTTATAAATGGCAACGAAATTCGTTTCTAATTTCTCTTTGTGTGGGCGATTAAAGAGCGATTAAAGGCTCCTGTATTGTGCGTCAATTTGTACAAACGAAGCAGAAAATACGACTGCACAACAAGTGTAAAGATGTCACAAGTTCTAAAGCGTGTTACAAGTAGTTGTCTATGTTATTCTTGATTAGTTTCTTCACTCTTTTGTTTAATAACTCATTCTTTTATTCATCCAACACTAGCGAGTACTAATCAGCACATTAACACTGTGATGCCAGCGAATTAAAAGTACTCATTCGTATATATGCACGTACATCAGAGTGTCTTAATAAGAAATTATTTGTAAGGAAATATGAGGGCCTCCAAAATATGCAGCCATATAATTGGGCTGAATATTAGGGACTTTTATCCTGACCGAGTAATTGAATGACAATAGAACTCCCACAGCACAAGGACAAGTTATACCTAATTTCAGTTTAGACAACTTTTAGTAAATTTATATAAAGAAGTCAAGACTTAAACCATTTTATAAGAAGAATTTTTGGGAAAATATCATTTCTAGCTAATTGTATCCCAACTCATTATACTACAGAAACGGATTTTATTTCTTGCGGGGGGATAAGCTAAACAGTTGAGTAAAGCAGGTCTAAGCAACCAGCGAAACTCGCATAGAGACTCTTTTATCCACCCTCAATAAAAAAATTTTGGATGAAATTAGCTAGAAATGATTTCTGAAATTAAAACGTTTTAAACAATTACTTTTTAAGTTCTAGATCTTTAAAATTAAAGTCAATACGGAATATAACATATTTATTTTTAATACATAAAATTATATTATATAATTTAGAACATTTTCCTTGTTGGTTTTACGAATAAGTTTTGTTTAAATATGTACATACACACACATACTCGTACATGCACATACATGAATGCAAAATTATGTTATTTAATTTTGAACGTTTTGAAACTTTTCTCTTTTTTAATATTTTTTCATATTTTATTGATTAGTCATTGAAAATTTTGTAATATAATTAATTTCCTAATGATGATGCACACAAACGTAGCGAAATGTCGATTATAAAAAATGAATTTTTTTTAAAAACAAATTTATTTAAGATCTAGAGCTTAAAAATTAATTAATTAAAATTGTAATAAAAATTTATAATAAAACGTTAAACTTAAAATAAGATTTAAAGTATTTAAATGTTTTAATAAGAAATTAAATTTTTCCTCTTCATCGCTCTAAAGCGCCTTTCACACTATTTAATCGAGTAACACGACTTGTCATAACTTCAATTAAAAAGAGAAAGTTTTATAATTTAAACGCAGTATGTAACTCGAGTGTTAAATAACACGGATGGAAATTTGCCAGTCGTATGGTTGTCAATATTTAAAAAAGAATTTTCTAAACGCTGAGACTGCAATTTGTCATGGGTGCATTTTTACAGAACCAAACGAAAAACATACAATAAAACAAGTCGTCAGGTTCGTTGCCAACAGCGTGCTCCCGGTGATATTTTTTTCCTGCTGGAACCGTTACAAAAACGGGTTATCGGTCATCAGCATATTTTGTTCATTCTAGTTCTAAAAATGTTGCTACTTTTTACAAAAAATCATCTGTCAAATACTTGTGCCGCTAAAAGTTCTCAAGAGCTACCGCCGCCGCTCAGCGATGACCGTCTAAACATCGCTTCAGGTTCTTTCTTTACTTGAAGTAAACAAACTCCTCTTTTTTAGACACATAATGTAATGAGAATATTTTACATTTAGATTTAGTCTAACGATTATCATTACATTTCTCTCTTCAAATATCCAATAAAGAGCTAAACATTCTTGGTTTGATGTCGAAATGACAGGGCAAATTGATATTCATATTTTCCGCCAAGCCTTATTTAGAGATAAACCGCTTTCATCTTTGTGCCATCTTTAGTGTAAATTTTCATTATCAATGTAGAATAGTGTAAAAGGGGCTTAAGTACTTTTCACGGTTCTCCACAGATAGAAAAACAATATACCGAAATTATTTAGTAATTGAAATTAATAAAGAATTTGATTTAATTTTCGTAAGTTTATTCTAGTTTCTTGTTATCGTGACCAGCGTTGCCATATATGTTGAATAAGTAATTTTTGAAAAATTTGTTAGAGTTTTATATATTAGTTCTTTTTGTTAAGCTGAGTTTTGAAACACTATTTGCAATTCAGAGACAAGCAGAATTGTGTGTCACTATAAAATTCCTCAACTTTCGAGAAATATTCCAATTTTTATACCTTTGACTTTTTTCTTGCGTAAAAATTAAGTTCACTTCACTTTAATTAACTTTTATTCCTTTTATTGTCGTATTCTTTATTATCACATGTTTTGCTTTGGCCAACTACCAGTTAGCAAATGAAAGCAATTGTATATTTTTTTGTCTTTCTGGTTAATTCTATTTTGGTATCAAGCCGGGTGCAATGAAGTAAATATGAGAGTGCGATTTTTTAAATATAAAGGGTAATTCAGATCTATGACAGCAATTATTTGTGATATGCTAATATGTATGAACTTGGTGGTTTCAACTCAGCACATGAAATATTGACTGTTTTGCGAACGAAGATTCCACGACGCATTATCTTACGAAACAACGTTGTTAATTGGCCACCGACATCCTACAATTTTAGAACATTGGGCTTTTTTCTCTGCGGTCACATGAGAATAAGCCTGAGACGTTTCCCGAGGAGAAGAATGTAATCATACTCGTTATAAATTATATACAGCCTGAACGTTCAGCCTTAGTTGCCAGAGGAGAGGCAAAAAAATATTGTAAAATAAAAAAATTTATAATTTCGAAAAATGTTGATGTATTTTATTTATAAAAGCAAATCTTCGGTCTTATTGTAACACCCTTTATGATTGATGATTGTTTCAGGACGCATTACCTTAATAGAAAGTAAAATTAAAAAAAATAGGAAACTGTGTAGCGGCACATGCTTTCAGATAAAGCAGCTATTCATAAAACACACTGAGAAATACAAGCAAGATCTCTCCTCCCATACCGCAGTTAAGCGAGCCGTACTTAAAGCTCCACTTAATTAAAAAGATTATCACAGGTACACGTAGGTTAATGTCTTTAAATGCTTTTACAAAATAAAAAATATTAAACTGTTTCAATGGCACTAAAATATTTTCGGCAAAATGCATATTGTTATTTTAGTTATATGGCAACACTGACCTCGTGCAAGTTATAAATCTGACTTTGGTATTATCATTATTTAATGTAGGGGTGATACTTATTATTATTTAATGGGTCTCTTTTCGGCCTCCTTTTCTCGAATTGATTTCAAGCAACCAATTTGTAATTTACGGCTACCTTACTTTCACTGCTTCTCGTGCTAACACCAGCCTTTACTCTTGATTTCAGATTTTCGGCTGGGTACTGTCGGCCTTCCTCCTCACTACGGAGTCTCTTGTTATTGCTAGCATTCGGTTAAGACTTTGGTCCCGTATGGCATTCGCATTTAGCAAGTGTATGCACGGAACTCTGAGCCTCGTGCCAGCCCGTGCTGGACATTCAAACATCTCTTCGGGACCCTGCTTTTGGCTAATTAAAACAGCAGTTCCTCCTGGGCATTCATGTAATACCCATGAGTAATGGTGAAAAAGATGTATACCCACACAGAGCTCCATATGCTCGAGTAAGTCTATTTTTAAACTAGAGATCGACTTGTATCCAGAGTTCCTATACTAGATACCTAGCACCCTCTTGGCCGCGCATCCATGGCGTATGCTGTTCCTCCGTGGATTAGGGATTTTTATTAGAGAGTCTTTACTTCTCTCCGCTCACTTCTTTAGACAGACACACAAAAGGAACAGGATCCTGTTACCGGCCGCCATACCGTTGTGCCTGCCATCTGTCGGCTTAACTCCGGTATTAACAAAATGCTTACTTATTTGCTGGAAGGACATTAAAACATCTATTTCACTATAACTTCTTTAACAGCATTGAAAAACTATTCTTGTGATGGAATAGTAAATTCCTGAAAGGGTTTTATTTAATTCAAAAGGTTTTTATTAATATTTTCGCCCTCTTATTTATTTATACACGAAATATTCCTGAGAAGTTTTGCCTGCATTAACTAACATTAATGTAGTTTGCCACAAATCTTTTTTAAATTTCCAACGAAATGGCAGTAATTGAAATTCCCATTAAATATGATTACAGAACTTTCATTGGTTAAAAGTCCATCTAACTTAGACTCATTGCTCAAACCTTTGTCTACTTCCAATGTGGTTTCATTAACCCTTAAGTAACTTTTAATTTAAACGGCTTAGGAAAATGTTGGAAAAGAAAAAACATATTTAATTAAATACACAAAACTCACTTGTAATAAAACAAGTCAAGTCTGTTAACAAAAAAAAACAAGAAAGAACAAGGAAAAATAACCAGTAAACGAAAACAAAACAACATCGTCATAAAATTACAAAAATAATAAAATAAAGTATGTTTTGTTATTACTCCCACAAAGGGGTATATGTACTTAGCTTTCCTGCTTCTGTCATTCTATAAATACCTCATCTCTCCTTCCATTGAAACTTGTCTCAACTGGCAAGAAGTCTATACGTTTCTCGCATTGTCTGGTTTTGTTCCCATTTAAGCCACATTCATTTTTACTACCATTTATGCAACGTGAAACGAAAACAAATTTATAATAATAAGTAATGACAACAGATACAAGAACAAAAACAGCAGCAGGAGCAGCAAGAGCAGCATGAGCAGCAGCCTGCCACAACAACAAAAGCGGAAAGTCAAACCAACTTACTCGTAGCTGTACCACAATACTACTCGTACTACCACAACTACAAGCAGCAACAGGATTTAATACTTTTGTAACAGAAAACAACGACGACGACAACAACAACAACAGCAACAACAACTATTACAATAACACCAGCAAAGGAAAATGAAATTATAATAATGCAAAGGAGGTTAACAGTAAAAGCCACTTTTGAGTCGAGCCGTATCGTGTCGAATTGAGTTGAGTTGAGTTGCGTTGCGTAGCGTTGCATTGCATTGAATAACAACAATAATCATTTTGTAGAATGTTCAGAAATACAAAAATCAAGTAAATAAATAAATAAAAATGAAACAATAATTATCAGCTCAGCATCAGCATCAGCATCGTCATCATCAGCTTCACCACTATCCTCGTCATCAACAGCTGCAACAATGCAAGGGCCAAAGGCATTTTATGGTCTCTGTTTGCTCTACAAGGAATGGGTGTTGACAACAACAATAACTTTAATTGTTTAAATTATAATTATTTACCACCATTCGAGTCAAGTGGACTCAGCTCAACACCACTCGCCTGTACACAAATACAAATTCCTACAATTACAAAAAAAAAGCACAATGAACAACAACAGCAACAACAAATACTACTGAACTCTGCTAAAGAATTATGATAATTAAATAAAAGGTCTTTTTCGTTGTCGCTCTTCTTGTCACTACTTTGTTACGTTTTATTATCCCAGTATTTAAATTTTATGAAAGTTAGGCGAAAAAAAATTTAAAAAAAAGCTAAGAAAATAAATCAAATCAAGGTGAATTTATGGAATTTACGTAGTTCTCATAAGTCAAGCCAAACTGTTGCACTGGTCAGGTGAGCCATGTCTAAAACATTAAAGATAATTTCAATACTTCGTCTCTTGCTCTACGAGTATATTAAGTTCGATAGAGATATTTTTAAACAAAAGTAGTCACAAAACAGGGCTGTGTCCGTAAAATGTTTAATTCATTTTTCAAAGGAAAGCTTACTTTGAGCGAATGCATTTCTAAAGCTGGATAACGAAGGACTACAAATGTTTGCTACCAATATGAATTCAACGCAATGACGATAATTATTATTCATTTTTCATATGAATTAAATTGTTATTAAAATATTGTTCTTACATGTTTCAACATTTCATTATTGTACATTAATCAATATATCATTATCAAGAACAACAAAATCCTTATATTATCAATGACATATTGTTTATGTGGTACCCCTTCACGTAAAAAAGATACGCTTCGTAAAATTCTGATTCTTAATTCAATAACAATTACCTAAGCACACATATCAAAAATTGTTCCTAGTAACGACAATCAAACGACATTAATATGATGAAAAAGTTTCATTAAGTTAAACAAATTTTTATCGAAAAACACGTGACAATCAGTTACATTTTTGCTCTTTCTTTTTTCTATAAAGCAACTTTTTATAAAACTCACATACAAGTGTTACTTGTTAACTTCTACTTTCCTCCCGCAGACATGTCCTGATGATGCTACCACCACTTTGATGTATTCTCATCCGAAACTTGTCAGGCAACTGAAACTGATACCTTTGAGGTTTGACCAGTAACTAACCAACTTGTAACACAGAAACGAGTAGCCACCGTGACTACAAGTCTCAGACTAGTTGCTGATGGGTAATTGCTGTGCGTAATCAATATGGTGGTGTAATGTATCGAAAGTCTTTACGGCAGAAGATTGGGTAACTCGAAACTTTTTAGCTAAAGGTCCATGCATGGTCCAGAAAACCATGAGGCTAAAACTGTATCACATGTAGGCACCTAGTGGTCAAATAAACAAACCGAGATGCAGTCGCCGATGTTAATCTTGTACACTTTATTCCCTCAAGTATGCGTAATATTGAATACATGTTGTTAATAAGAAACACATCCTTATACATACATGCACGCACACATCCTTGTTTTACAAGATTTTATTTTTTCTTGTGCTCATTTTTATTATCGTCTTTGTATGTCGCTTTATGTGCCATTGTATTGTTTTGACATTATTATTTTGACAACATAACAATATACAATATCGCGGGCGTAAACTTAATATAATATCACATCGATTTGTTATACATATTATAGCACACACGATAACCATACACTTGTACATAAATACACATAAAGGACGAGAACGATGGAATTAGGGAAAAAATAACAGCATCAAAATCAAGGAAAAATAACCTCCTATCGATCATAAACTAAACTACTGAGTGGATAAGAATTAATACGGGGGGGGAGCACATTCCTTGACATCATAATGCACTTACATACATACACACACACACACGCACATATAAACTCCTTATTAAGAGTGTATATGAATATGCATTGCATGTGTATAGCAGACTGAAGCATTAGATTACAACAGTTACGATGCTGTACGTCGACCGCTAGTAAATAAATAAGTACAAGAACAACAAAAGCTGCTTTCATCTCTCATACTGGTTGCTTGCTAACGTACCCATATAATCTTGTCCCCATGGCGCCATTTGTCTAAACAACTCAAGACAACGGGAAAAGTGAAAACATGAAGGTTCATGATTTTACTCGTTTATATTTATTGCACTTTAAGTCTGTCTACGTCTGCGGATGGTTGGCTGTCATGGTGTTTGCTGACTCTGTGCAAGTGTGTGTTAACGGACGACAGCAATATT
This sequence comes from Phania funesta, assembly GCA_963932375.1. Taxonomy (NCBI): domain Eukaryota; kingdom Metazoa; phylum Arthropoda; class Insecta; order Diptera; family Tachinidae; genus Phania; species Phania funesta. The sequence goes on from OZ010652.1 coordinate 813,490, forward strand.
GTGCTGTACGCTGTCTCTGGTTTATCATCAATCTTGTTTATATTATAATGATTGGACAATTGAATTATGAATGAAGGAGCATTTTTTATTCTCTTTCTCACCCCGCCCCAATAGATTGCTTTTGTTTATTTTTATTGGTGAAAATTTAATTTTATGCAAATAAAAATCGTTTTAGCATCACAATTTCATTTCTTGAGATGATTTAACGATTATAAAGATACATACATGATTAATAATAAAAAGGATGTCAAGAAAATTCTCTGAAAATACTTCTATTACATGCATATATGTCCAATTTTAATTGCATACAACTGAATTAATTTTAATTCAATTAAAATTCCACAATTTGTTGAGCCTGTCATTATATAAGACCTTGATGTTAAACGATACTACGATTTTTGGACGTTGTTGCAAAATTCATCCATAAAATAGTAAAAAACTTCGCTGCTTGAATGGATCCTTGTCAAAAGATTTTTTTTTTTTTTTGATAATGACAAAAAATGAGGCAACGTCTAATTTAAGCTGCACATTGATACACGGCAAAGAAGAAACCATCTACTGATGTCTAACAAAATTTATTTCTTAAATTCGCCTGATACTCGTTTGATTATTTTTGTTTCTTAATGGTAAATAAATTTTCAAAATAACAACTAAAGTCCGTTGTGCTCTTTTGTTATAATTTTTTCCTTTTGAAGACAGACAGACCAATAATCATACATGTGTGAACGAGTATTTATGTATTCTATGTAATCATTTCTTATAATGTACAGTTGGTTACGATTCTTTTATGCTTTAATAGTCTGAATAAGAAATAAAATTTATTATAAAAATAAGATCTGTGTGATTTGGAGTACGAGTAGCAGTATTGAAATTACGATATAGACTATGACTCAGTCGGAATACGAAATGACTTTGGTAATATTCAAATTGTTAATGGATTTTTAAGCGAAAAGAAGCTCCAATATAAATAATTTTGCCGATTATTGTTTTTATTAATAAAAATGTTGCATTTCATAAACCCACAACAAAAGAGCACCACTGTATTTTATAACTCCGTTTTATATTCAAGGACACTGCTACGTTTTGAATGACATAAAAATCGCTACAAAGATGACAGGTTTCATCATGGTTAATAAAGTGCATCATGCATGCCTCCACAGGTACTGACAAGCACGCAAGCAAGTTGAAGTTAAAAATGAAATCGGGACTTTTTTAAAAATTAAATATTATTACTTGAAAAGATAAACAAAGGCAAACAATTAGACCTGCACAACCTGTCGTTCGTAATGATGCAGAGATACTACTAACTGATTGGCAATCAACTTACCGTAACTTCATTTAAATTCCAAAACGTTTCCATAATGAAAACACACTCCGAAAGGAAACGAAATGGAATAAAAGAGACATCGTCAGACGGAGAGAAAGAATTGCAAATATGTTCAGACGTGTATGAAAATGAAAATAGAAACTATTAAATTTTATGCTCACCGAAAAAAGAGCTGCACATGTACGTCTTCATATACACATGTACGTACGTACACACATACATATACATATGTGTATTTGTAATTGTAGTTGTTGCCATAAGTTATTTAATTATGAGGTTAAATTAAATTGAAAGTTTAGTTAGGTTACTTAGAATAAAAGAACGTAGTGTGCCATCAAACATCTAGTAAAATGTACAAAAGTATAAATAATTGTGATACTTACACCCATGCATACACACATACACACGCAAATAGAATACATATGCATGAGTGTGTTAATATGTATATATGTTTCACATGTGTTAAAAGAGAAAGATTACGTTGAATATTTCTTGTGCCTTCATTAAATATATTAACGAAATCATATCAAATTAAAATATTTCATTTAGCAGATACAAGTATATCATACGTCTCAATTACGAGTACTTTTTATTTGTGCAACTAAAGTACATGGCTTACATACATAAGTGTGTTTAGCGGCTTCGGCTGACTGTTTAAATAAGTTAAGTTAGCTTAAGTATAGGAATAAGACAGGGTTAAGAAAATTGTTAATTATAAAATAACCGTCGATACCCTAAGAGTTCCCGAGTAGCCTTATACTATATTTCTCTACGTTACGAAGGAAGCCAGTTTGCCAACTAAAACAAAACCACACTACAAATAGGCCGCCGTTGTAACAAAATCTATTGCCCCTACTTTGAGTTGGGCCAAGGTATTGAACGAACTAGTTCAATTAAACTATTCACACAACTGAACTATGTGAACCGCTCATCGCGCTGAGCGTATGCAGAACCACTGAACGAACTAATTTCGCAAAGTGGGTTGAACTAAAACAAAAAACGCTCACTGCAAGGAGCTGATAAACCGAATTATAATTCACCTAATCTCTTTCTGAAATTATTCAGCTCGATAAATTTCACAGATGTACTTTAGGAGTTTTACAAAGCATGACCCGCCTCGACTGCAATGATACTTAAAACACTTATTAAGGCAAAACTATTTACCAAATGAGAATTATAATCCCTACTTATGGCTGTATATTAATAATTTTAAGACAAGTATACTTTATACTTGTGTAAAGAAATGTTAAAATAAAGAATTTATAATTTAGAAACACAATGTATTTACCTGATACACGTTCCATAGTAATATTAAAATGTTTTCAAAAAATCATTATATATTTGCTACAACAATATATTGTTGTAGAGAATATATTATGGTTCTTTGCGTGTATACAATTATACTCGTATGTATACCTATATTTTCCCTTCGATTTCTTTCAAATATTAAAATGAATTAAGATAATGGACAAGCAAAAGCAGTGGGAGACAACACTCCCATGCATCGTGTTATAAAAATAGAAAATGCAGGAGTATCCAGTAAAATGGACAAATTCAAAGCAAAATTAATTATTAAAATGCAAGTTAAAGATTCAGTTTGAACACATTTCTAACCATTTCGAAATTTGAATAGCTGTCATGGTTTTCATGTCGCATTCTCCTGCGATTAGGCTGACAGTCCAGCCAGCTTCAAAAGCATTAACAGGTTATATAAATTTCTCATCAGCGCATAAACTTGAATGTTTTCGGAGATTATTGGCTAAAAGTCATAACAATAATGTGAACAGAAACTTAAGTAGACAAAATACATAATTAGCATTTTATCTCCACTTCACGCTGCAAATTACAATAGGTGTGTTCAGTAATTAAAAATTATTACAACTTGTTACAAATTATAACTAGCAAATGTTCGTGTACTACAACATTTTGCAACGGGAGTATGAAAGAAATCTGAGAGAGAAAAGATATTTCATCAAATTCGTGCCAGTAAAGTTGTTGCAGTATTTAAACGACCACCGGCAAAGAAGTTTAAAGCAATTGATTTCAGCGCTACAACATCTGTGTCTGATATAAAGCAAATAAAAGATACAGTTAGTCACAAAACTAACTTCTGTACAACATACAAGGAAATTTGTAAAAAAAAACATACGATGAAAAGTTATACTCTTTGAAAAATAGAAACTTATTACGCTCTATTTATTTTAACGAGTGTGTGAAATGTTAAGCTTGTCACTAATTTGTTAAATAAAATTAAACGCAATGTAAAGTATATCATATGATTCCAAGCGTATTGGCATTGAATGCATTAAATTGATGAAATATTTTGTGAGTTTCTTCTCTTCGTTGGATTTCTGCAGAAGGAAATCCGACTGTCAAAAAAGTCAAATGCACTATCTTTATTCTCAATCCATTGTTTGTTTACACTCTCGCATTTATATAAAAAAGCAACCCTGATTATATAAAATTAGAATGCATTCAGAAAAATATTGATATTTTTCATTTGATTTCAATTTTCGACTAGTCGTTTTACTCAATCTAATATTGTGAAAGAGGCATAACTGACATAAAGTCAGACACCGTGAATGACATTTGACCTTTTATTTTTATATTTAAGAATTCATTTAATTTGCGTTATGTCATACGTCGCCCATTTAATTCAAAAGTTTCAAATTTTATTAAAATATTAAATTTTTAAAATTTTCCATAAGTTGTTTTTGGATTTTAGAAATAAAAACGGTTTTACTCTGCACACGACCATTAATATTATTCATTGTTTTTTGTTGCAGATAAATGCTTAAAAGGGGGTTCGATCATGATTCCATTATTTTAGAATTAGTGCAAAATATATTTTTGTGAGCAACTGTAGCTTGGAAATTCATGCAGGTAAAGTGTTTTTTAATCACGTTATTCTATTTTTGAGTAGGTATTTGAACAAGTCATTTTGTAAATTTTTACTTTCTCGTTGCAAGTTTCTGCTGGAAAAGTAAATGAACACATCTAATGCAGGAACTATATTAACCTTGTGATATCCAGGATAAAGCACACACCACTCTCAAAGCGATAAAAAAACCACACGCTAAAATCAAGAAAGGTAACAAACCAAAAAAACAAAAAACAATAATGATGGTAGGAAAAAGAGAGGGGAGGGTGTTGAAGCAAAAACACATCAGAACCAGTAGCAACAACATCTGTATCATACATGCATGTGTATGCGCTTGTATGTTTGTAGCTCACAAACTACGATCAAATAGTTATCTGCAGGTGTGTTAGTGTCTGTGGTAGCGAATGCTTTATATGAATGCTAAACAACAGGACTAAATGACGGCGGAGGGACAATGCGCACAACACTAATAAAGTCATAACAATTTGAACAAGTTGGTCAACACTAGACCTTCTGCATACAAACATTCTAAATACTTGACAGTCAACTACTACATTTTTGTCAGCACATTCATCTGCACTTGCAAGCTCGCCCACCAAATCACTAATAAAACGTCCCTCTGACTGACTAACACACTGACCGTATAAAGCAACAAACTACTGACGAAGAACAAAAAGTTGAACTTATACGAGTCTGTAAAAAATGTTACACGACCACTAATGTTTGTGTGTGTATGTGTGTGTGTGTGAGAGAGTGTGTGGCTGCTTGGTATGTAGTTGTATATACATAGGTAAACTGCCCTTTTTATGTTCTCCATTCGCCAAACTGGAAATGCCTTTTGCCTGCAAAAACTTAATGAAACCTCACCGCGCTTCATTCAGTATTCAGATGCAATAAAAACATATATTTAACCACGGTTTATTTTGCTTCAATTAAAATGTAAAAAATAGAAGTCCTTCACAACCATAGTTAAAGGATGATTTGCAAAACCAAAATAAACCTGAAAAAGAACTCGAGATATTTTCAACTTTTTCCTCCTGTTGTTAAGCGGCTGAAAGCAATATGGCCATGCTTAATATTTCATGCTTTATGAACCAGAGTGAACGGTTTAAACAACTTTACCAGTGTAAAAATAATACAAGAACAAAACAGCAACAAAAAATCTGCTGACTCCAAACTAACGCAGCAAGCGCCCACTGAAAATGTAAAACATTGCCAGAATGTTCATTAAAAACAATAAAACAACAGAGCAACTATAAAAAAAACAACAACAACAACAAACACACAAGCGAAAACAGTGGAAAAACTGCAACTGTAAATATTCTCCAAATACACAGGCTCTTGCATTATTTGCAACGAGCCTCACCTGGGCACAAGTAAACAAGTACTTGTTGTACACATGAAATCACACAAGTATCGCGAACATTATGGTGCACATTCCACATGCAAACGAGTACAATCAAAAATGCTTAGAAACTTTTATCACACACAAAAGCAGCAGCAACGGCAACCCCTACAAACAACATACAAACATCCACTATGACATCGAACCCCCAACTATACAGATATAATAGTTCGTCAAAAGACTGCTGTGAGTTGATAGTACAAGTGTTGTAACACACACACACACACATGGCTCTTCACCTAACTGTGGTCTGGACGCTATTCTACCTCCTCTTGTTGTTTCTTTCACAACCAACCACAATTTTTGAATAACGAAAAAAAAACCGGCGAACAATTGCATATTAATGCATGCGAAAAATTTCCGACTGACTATTCACGTTGGATATTATTTAAGTGACGGTTAAGCAACCAGTTGGGTTACTTGCTGGCATTGAAAATATGCATGAGTAAATTTCATCCGCACACACAAAAACAATGGAAAAACATGGGCAAACCGAAGCGAAACAAACGAAGTGTCGACCATAATCTTTTTGTTCAAAAGACACTAACAAAAACAGGTAAATGTTTCGGCTTAAATAAGAATTTTAAAATTCTTCACTCACAGCGATGCATTTGGGTGGGTGGGTCGCGCAACAAGGACGTCCTTGATTCTTAGCTTTCGTTAAAAGTGCTAAAAGCTTCTTATGAGACTAATACGTCTATTATGACCCTAATAATGGCAAACCATTAATTTGTAATTATTGTTGATAATCAGAATGATGTTCAGGCATGTGGCTTCTTGAAGTAAATATCGCTTGGTAGTTAATATACCTCAATAATCCATCTTCTTCTCTCTGACAAAACAACTGATGATTTGTTTCGTGTTTTGACAACAGCCGAATTAACTTCCCTTCGCGACAACATTTTCCTACCATCATGAAAAATGCCAGAAAAAAATATTTAAAAAAAATCGGAAGAAAATTATTGAAATATTTTGATTTGATATTCCGACAGGGTGTTTTGATGTAGAATTTTGGAACGAATGTCCCTTGTCAAGTTTGTTTTGGAGACAAACCGGTTTCGGCCATGTGCCATCTTCAGTGTCATTTTTCGTTCTGAGAAGTTTGCATCAATTCGTTAGTGTTTTATTGTGTGTCAGGTATCTATTTGTCATGTGAGCTCGTAGGCATCTGTAAGGTGTGAACAGGTAGCAGGTAAAGCTCGTAAGCCGGGTGTTTTGTACGGATAGGTAGATGTAAGTGATGACTGTTTTATTGCTTTGTATTGCATCAGAATTTGTATTTTCGGATGCCAGGTAGATGTTATAGGTAATGTCTTATGTTTATATATTTCCATGTTTTCTAGGATGTTTGGTATATTTTGAATTAGCTCAACCAAGTTATTGAACACCTACGAAATGAATTTGTTTAAACACGTTAAACAATAACTGCAAGAGGCACGAGTAAACGACAAGTAGGTTTTAGTAATATTTTTTATGTAAGATCAGCCAATACCACGTCCAACCTATTCGAAATGAAGACTGGAATACTACAAAGTAGTAAATTTTACACTTGACCAAAAAGGATATCGGGGGTTTGTAAAGTGGTGATGAGCATTGCGCACGACATCGTGGAGATTCAGTAGCAATGAAGTGTTAATTTCGAACGAATTTCCTTCATCCCTTGTCACGTTTGATTTGGCTATGTGTCACCTTAAGTTTAATTTTTCGTTCGTGCCCGTGAACGCCGAAACGACAAGTCTATAGTTAGCTTTCAGTGTTTGTATTGTCGGGAATATGATTCTAGCAATGCACCAAATGAGAATGGCATTAGAAAATGAATTCGAATGTTTGAAAATAACGAACCAATTGTGCAAGCTCAATCACATTTTGCCAGCAACCTTTTACAGGTAAATGTCAAAAAATCGTCTTTGCAGTTAATTTCTGAAGAAATACTGGCATCGAAAAGCCTACAAAAACCAGTTGGTTCCAGAAATAATCGACTAAGATCACTTACTTTGAACACATTCTGTTAAGCGAAGAATCCAACTTCCATTTGAACAGACAGAGCCGCGGGCTTGCATTCGCTGTAAATAGTAAACGTTACTGCGAATTGATAACACTTGACTGTCCTTTTGCGATCTTTAAAATCTTTATCATGTGTTTAGTCCAACGAGCGCTTCTCAGCAATATAATCTGTCGGGGCGTTTGTAAGTTAGCACACAACATTGGGTTTTACGGCCACTTAAATCGTGCCTGTTCGTACGAACCCATTCAGCGAATATCGGAAGATATCATTCATATTGTGCCCGATGGTTCCAAGATGCCAAAGGCTTGGTCTGTTACTGAATGAACACGAATGACAAATGCTGCCGCTACTAATGTTGGAAGTTTGACCAAGAAAGCAAATTGCAAAAATAGGAAATAGTGTAGGGGACAGTACGTAGCCTTTGAATTACAAATAGTAAGTCAACTATCTTCAAAAAATCATATGTTACCAGGCTAATATTTTAGCGCTAAGCTCACAGAATTAACTAATGCTTCACAAAACTGTCCAATACAGACGTGGGAAGCCGCAAGTAACTCAAATGTTGAAACACTGCAGCGCTTGAAAAAGGTGTTACGTAAATATGTTGACACGCTTAGTACTTGTAGTGATATGCTAGCGATTACTCTATTAGACTATGTAAAAATGTGTAAAATATTTTGTGGAACTAAAATCTCTTCACTTACACACATTCATTGAAAGTGACTATAACGTGTTCCCGTCCTTAGGCTCCGTTACATTTCAGCGCCAAATATGCAGCCAATTATTACTGGCTGTTACTGTTGCTTCTGCTGCTGACACATGTTGTTGAAGATGCCGAAGCTGTCATTATTTGAAACGCAATTTGTGGTTAGTTTTTCAATTTCAATTTATTAAAAGTTTTATGCCATGTAAAATAAACACATGTATTTTCTTAACTAAAGCGTGCTGTCAAGCTAGGAAAATATTAATTTTGAGGTTAACGCAGTAAAACCGCAAAACATATAAATGAACGATTATTTAACGACAATAAAGGCACTCCCTTGACGTTTAATCAATCCAGCATTAGGAGCTGCAAGCAGTACTACACAAAATAACGACCGCACAAAAATGTTATCTAAAACATTTAAAGCAACGCAGCCTTTCACCGAAAAAAAACTATTTATTGTTTTTTAAATTTCAATCCCCTTTAGTCGAAAAAACTCGATCGATTTATTCGATTCATCACAACTTTATTTCGATAAGTTGTCTTGTTCACTGCCCCCCCCCCCCCCCCCCCCCCCGCTCGTGCGATTTAATATCTCTTGATAACTTTCTATGCGGCTGTGTTAAGTAATTGGTCTGTGCCGACAAAGCAGCAACTCTGGAAGCATTGGAAGCCAATATGCAAGTCACCTTTGACGCCATTCGGCCAGATTTATTCGAAAAAGTAGCTAACAATCGGACTGATGCGGGCATATGGCGGAAATCATATTTAAAAAATAAATTCCATGAAATTATTATAAAAAATTTTATTCCAACAATATATCTACCTTGTATTATCATTTTAAGTTCTCATGCAGCTAAAAAAAAACACCCTACATATGCCTCATGAGCTAAAGGCAAATACAAGGTAGTACCCCATAAAAGTAGTTCATATTTATTTTGTTTTTTCTTTGAACACAGGTCGTGACGGTGTGTGGCTGTCCGATTGGCTAATAAAATGTTTTATGCTTTCAGTGTTGCATTTTTCTTTCTCATCTGTATTTTGTATTTCATCCAAATATCTATTCGATATTTTGTAACATAGTGAATCGCAGGCCTTATCAATGTCGTTTTTTGTTTTTCGTGTAATTTATAAAAATTTGTGCAATTTTACTATTGGGATGGTACAGTTTGAAATTGGTCCGATTTCCGCAGAGGTGTGCACATACCTGCTTGTGCTCCAGACCCATGTGCACTATGCAAAACTATTTACGCATATGTGCAATGCAGAATTCTTGTCCGAAGGGTGCCGTCCATTAATTAAATCGTGAGTAGTATTGTGCCGTTTAGAACACTTGCACTTTTATAATGCAGAGTAAGTGATTGGAATTGTTGTGGGCTCTCCATTACGATTCAGGTTTCAGGAAACTTTCAAGGGCTACAAAGAACTCTGCACTTCCAGCAAAGTTCCTCAAAATTGTTCAGTCAATACCTCTGAGAAGAGTTGTATGTGTTAAAGTGCGTGCTATACCCTGCAGACGTTATTGTCTACACAACCTATTCGAAGCAAAACTTGTTATTAAAAACATTCCTAAATACTTCCAACAAACACTTGTATGTGTTTAAATACACTTACATCTTTACAGTTGTAACGATATTAAATGTGAATTTATATATTCCGTTTCAGGCATAACAGTCACAGCTTAACCAAGAGTTTTAGATAAAAAAGAAATGTTGATATAAATTATTTTCTAGTTATTCTCCTGTTCGAATTCCAAATTCAAATAGCTACTATAGTATTTGTAGTGCATATTCATTTTGACGATATCAAGAACTTACTGGATGTGTAAATATGTAAGTGCGAATGAAATGTATTCACAAGATTACACCACCTGTGATGGCCTCAGGTAGGTGGTCTTTGGTCAGGCAATATGTCATTAAACGACAATTGTAATGTACATGGCTACACTAGAGAGCAAAACAAGCCAACTTTTATCAGCAAGTAATAATTTTGGGTAAAACGATTAAACTACTAAACGAGAACTATGATGATTTTGATAAAGTTATTACACAAAATCGGTATTTCATGCACATAGACCCCAAGAGATAGATCAACTCCCACAAAACTTAAAAAATATTTCTGGTTAATTTAAGCTTTTTTCTCTTTGCCGACATACATATGGAATGCAAGCGAGCGCTATGTAACTTAAGGCCTGATATCCCAAAGCCCTTCGGCCAATTTGCGTAACTTAAATCCTGCTTAAAGGGCTCAAGTAGTCTTTCGAAGTAGTACACTACATAGAGGAAGCTTTGAGAAGAAACAATATGCACTCTTGGTCAGCATTACCACTGAGGGCGCGTTCAATAACGTGGATCAGTCATATGCTAAGGAATAGGTGGATTAGCAGCGGTTCCTACGAAATAAATATTAGAACGCGGAACTACTTAGGGGGCATTCTGTCACCCCGATTGCGGTAACCACAATGCACAGTCTACTAAGGGCCCTAACTGACGAAGGATTTCAACCCGTCTGCTATTCAGACGATGTTTGAAAATTTCTGGCGGAAAAAAAGAATCCAAATCGGTTGTGCAAAAGGGCTAAAGACGCCCTAAATATAACAGAGCACAATCAAGCAGGTTGAATCTGAACCCGAATAAGATAGAGATATGTCTATTTACCAGGAAGACGAAGGTCGCGTTCTTCAAGGAATCACGCTTCCCCGATAAGACAATTAACTTACGCGACAAGGTTAAACATTTAGCAGTAATTTTGCACCGGAAACTGAGATGGAAGGACCACATAGAGAAGAGGATAAGAAAAGCCTACATATATTGATTAATATGCGGGATTACGGCAATTGGGACCTACGCTTCGGAATCTTTCATTTTCATTTGATTTCAAGTGGAATAATGTAGACGATCAATATAATAAAAATATTTTATTTCTTCGTTCTATTATAGAAGAGGGGAGCGACAAAAAACAATTAGTGTCAAAACTGATAATTATCAAAAACAATCCATCATTTATATTGTTTGATATTTTTGTTAGTGACTGTACAAACACTTGAAAACCCTTCGCATCTGTTGTTCAGTTCTGTGTATTTGACACATTAATTATGTGGCTTTAATAATATATATTGTTGATTAATTCAAAAGGTGACTCACAAAACAAACATTTACATGAAATGTTACATGTTACCTGCTTTCATACACAGAAGAGAGTGTCTTTTATAGAACATAATGTAAATACGTGCATATGCTTGTGTACTTGTGTGCTGGCGTACGTAAATTAGGCGGAAACGGAAACTCGAAACACTCAAGTTAAAGTGCCACTGGCCGGATATAAATTTCACGATAATGTGTCGCAAACGACAAGATACTCGTATTTTATGCGGCAAATATGAATATTCGGTACAAAGAACTCAAGCATGTACATAGAAATGTTATTTTGAACGTAGTACTTCCATCCATTTGTGCACACATACATACATATTTATTTGCATAGAGAAAACAATGTTATTCATAAACCTAACGAAATTACTTATACGACATGACTCGAAGTGAATGAAAATTGTTAATATTTCTTTATAATCCTTCAACTATTTATCATGTACAACTTATAACACTTTCAACGGATTTATGATTAATTTCTACTAAATTCCTATTACTCACAGGAAAAGCGAACATGTGTTTCTAACCCTAAATTAAATTTGAAAGAAAACTTCTTCAATTGGGTTCAACCTTGGAGAGTTCGATACTACTTTTATAGTACGATTTCTCTTCCTCGTCAAAATAGGCCTTAGTTTCGGCGATTACTTCATCATTGGACTTAATCCACTTCTCAGATAAAGTTTATCAAGCCATTGTTTGATTTGCACTGTATGTTATTTGATCAGAAAGCAATGCCTAATCAAAACTCGAATTCAGTTGCTTCACACAAAATGCTTTAACTCAAGAATCAATAGTCGGATTGCTGTCAAATTTATACACGTATCTTTTGAAGGTTAGTACTAAATAAAAATCATATGAAGAAAATTCTAGTAAAGCCATCTATGACTTATCCTATAGACTTTTTGAATGGACTGTTATCTTCTTCCAATTTTGTAAGCAATTCCTAGAGCAATAAAAAAATTATTGGAAGAATTATCGAAGGAAGGAATCCAGGAGAGATGGGCGGGGATGACAACCGAGTTATGGACGGGCCAATCAGATAGGGATGGACAATGAAGCATAGCAAGACGCGGAGGGGTTAATTTATTATTGACCAATGGAGGAATTCTGAAGAGATGAACAAGGGGTGCACGGGTTAGACTGCTGACACTTTTGAGGAAGAGGCTGAGACTCTACCGCGGAGTACGTATGAATATTCAGCACTGACAAGCGTAAAAAGGCAAATAAAGAAGTCCGACAGTTAACAGTCGACAGTTTGAAATCACTACAGTCAACAGTAGAGGCTAATATATTAACACTAGACTCAATGAAAGTAAGGTAGTCGTAAAATACAAATTGGTTGCCTGAAATCAATGAATCGGGCGAATTGGTTAATTCTTGGAGTCTTGGGGTCTTGGGGTCTTGGGGCATAATGAAAAATCTAGTCTTGAAAAGCGCGCGCAGTATACCAAGAGTACATAACGCCCTAGCACCTCAAATTATAACACTGCTGCCCCCTTGTTTGGCAGACTTTATAATAGTCTTGCGATCAAGTGTGGTGTGTGTGGTTTTCTCTAAATTCGGATCGACCATCATTTCCTAAGATCGTTACTCATGCATACGTAGATATGTATGAGAAAACTTTTAAGGCAAATCTTATCATTCTCTCCTGAAACTACATCTATTTCAGTGTGTTGCGCCACGTTTGATGTATTCATTTTCAAAACCTGGTTAACTTCTTAATTCGTGAGGCCAACCTTTATTCTCGAAACTGTTTTAAGATTGCTTATTTCCGGTAAATTTGATGTTTTTACAGTTCCAAGCGATCGTGTGCGACTCAGTTTACTGTGGTGACAAGTTTCCTATGAGATTTATTAACCTTTAGGAGATTTTGAAGGGAAATATTTAAAATTTTCACACATAAAAAGATCAAAAACAATTCCTATGAAGAAAATCATGTCCTTTCTTTGTTCCTCATGCGTATACGCATCGTAAAAAGTTACCACAATTCTTCTTAGAACTTATTGTATTTTTTCCTTAAATAATTTCTTTACTTATTTATTAATTACTTTAGCAATAATGTAAATTTATTTTAACATAATTTTCGCTGCTAATTCTCTAAAACTTCGACAACTTCTTCACAAATACAAGTTTTATCAAGTTTTTGAACAATTATTATCAATATATTTATTAGAAAGCATTTAGCGACTACTGCAATCGCAAAAAATAACGATTTGCAAACGTGTACAGTGTCTTACATAAGTTTCCGTGATTTTACGAACTTTAATAGTAAGAACGATGTTGTGTTGTCTAAAAATGCTTCCCAACAAAATTAAAATTTTAATTTCTATACAACTTCAAATTATTTCTAAAAGAAAGTATCGCTATAAAGAACTTTCTTTACGGCCAATCGTTATCCTGCTTGAACACATTTTTTTAGTAGCTAAAATGTGTTTTTGCTAATTTAGTTCAATTTCACAAATGATTAAGTTTTTGATAAGGTAATGGGGCAACCAATTTACTTGCAAGACTCAAAGAAATGGTAGAAGTTGCTTTGCATGAAAGGGACCTGTCAGATTAACATGACGTTTTCATAGGTGGCGAAAATTAATATCTTTTAGAAACTGTTGAACAGGTCATTGAATCGACCTAAAGAATCTTGTCCAGTTTTGGTTACGATTTGAAATTATATCAGTTACTGGTCTATGTAATAACTTTTATATTAAATTGCATGTGTGTGTAAATACATATTAAAAGTTACATTTTCACAAGTCACGGGAACAGCGCATCTATACCAATTGACATAAATTTCCCGCAGGGAAATACATATATAGCAACAGTTATATTGAACAATGCTACCAACACATTACACAGTAAATTGCACATATGTATTTTGATTGTGCAATAAAAAGCAAAGACTTTTACAGCCTGTCTCACGATGTGATACAGGAATTCTTGAAAGGAAAAAAACCCATTTGCGTCCATATAAAAGCCCTCTTTATGCTTTTCCTAATTTACTTACTCCATATACGATGGATACTCGTATTTAGGTAAATAATTTAAATAAAACAGTTCAATTAACGTTCGACATCGTGGGACAGTCTGTTCATTTTTGTGAATATATTATTTCGAAATATATTATTTCGATTTAAACATTTTGGTGCGATTTGCCAAAATGCAACCAGTTAATGGAAGTGAAAATGTAATATACGAGTGCATATGTATGCGTAAAGAATAAATGAAAATAGAAAACCCGTTCCATTAGTAAACACCTTCCGGTGTGTAAGTTGACTTACACAGTTTCTTGTAAAATTCGAAATCTTTAGTAAGACACTGTACCTCTGTATGTACGAGTACATATCGCCGCTCATTTACTCAAACAACAAATGAGCGAATTGTATTATTCGCAAAACTACCAACCGAAACAAATTGAAGAAAATGAACAAGAGTACTTAAGTTTTTAATTCAAATAGTTTGATCAAGAACATCCCCCGTCGCAGCATTTAAGATTCTGGATACCGGCAATAGGAATTACTCTCAATCAATTCGTGTGGTATCCATTCTTCATATAAAGGCAAGCGATTCTTAAGGGTTTCAACTTCTCGCAGTATACGTACCACATTGCCACCAATTAGTTTCTTAATAGCCGCATTTCCCCAAACGCGATCGCGCGCTAACTCGGCCAATAGAAAAGCGTATCCCTTTGGGGCACCACTCAAACCGATATGATCAACACCAGCTACCTTTCGCACATAATTAATAGCATTGATGGCCTCGCGAACACTAATCAAACGCTCGCCGCAACGCTGAAGACTCAGCATGATGACTCCGCCATTGTCGGGAAGTAAACTGAAAATTCAGAGCCGTTAACAATTGAGTAAAGTGGAATATAAATAAATATACTCGTATATAACAAACCTTAGAACCGAATTGGGAATGGCAGCTACATTTGTACTATTACAGAAGGACGAAGGCGCCGAGTTAATCAACAGCACAGGTGCTTTCGCTGTTCGAAGTGCCGCAATCATTGCAGTGTTAGAAAGATGAGAGATTTCAATCAGCATTCCAATGCGATTCATTTCGAATAACATGCTCTAAAATTAAAGATCTTCCATAAACTTCTACTAGAAAGTGTGAAATGAGAATTTAAATTAAGTTCGTGTTTCTGTGCCTAACAAGGATTATTATACGTACGTACGAGTATTTGGTAATTAATGTTATATTTTTTTGGGAATGGTGCAATGCGTTTCAGGAATAAAGCATGAACCATTTGCAACATATGCTTTTGCTCCAAGTGAAATTATATTAAATTACAGTTTTGTGGAAAATTGCTAAGTTCTCTAACTTATGATAGAGACGTTTTTCGCCGTTTAGAAACTTTCAAAATAAAATTAATAAAATATTTGTTTTAATATGTACAAACAAACGATCATGTCTTGTCTGCTAACGTCAAGGTGGGTGGTGTTTGGAAAAACGACTGTCTTAAAAATTACTTTGAAGGCTTTAAAGCAACACAATGAAAAGTGTTACTGCGAAAGCGATGCGACACACACGCCTTCCTTACACTATAACGATTATTTGTAAGCGGACTTACGGCTTACAACATCCAAAAAATATTATCTCAGACAACTAACAACCTCAGTGATGTTCATAACATATGTTTTTTTTTTTTTTTTTGTTTTAAATAATTAATCGAATTTCTAAAGTGTTTTTACCTTTCCGAAATCATTAATGGAATTAGTTGCATTTCCTTCAACAAAATAATCCAAGTTTTTTGTAGATGCTGCCCATGGACTTGTACACTCCAAACTGGTAATTGAAACAAAACGAGCTCCCAGTAAATACATAGAACGAAGAACTGCTAAACTAGTCCCCAATGCATGTCCACCTCCAAGCCCCATTAACACAGCTACTTCACCTCGAATGTGTGTTTGTTCCATTTCATCGGCTGATTCAACAATGTGCATCGAATCGGTAACAGCTGCTATACGCTTAGCCTTATCAATTCCCTCCAATGCCAACTGTACAGCATCCAAATATTGAGCTCCACATGGAACTGCAATAGGCCATAAAACGGCACCCACATATTTTTTACGCATTTCACTCATGGTATTGCTGTAATTCTGTTCTCGTGTTGGCGTCCAAGAGCCCTCAATAAGGGGCGCTTCGCTTAGTAGACGTCTGATAAAAGCTAAGCGTGCTTCCAATAGGGAAGATTGTCTGAGTTGTAAAGCAAGTGGAATGCCTCCCGCCATGGCAATGCATGCCAACATGACCGCCAATACAATAACAATTCGTTTGCTTCTGGATTTCTTGATTTCCGATTCTGTTGGTGAATCCATGCCACCCGATGTACCACAGGGATCTTTTATATATGGCGATATACCACCATTTTGCATCTTTTCGCTGCCAATTTTTGTCATTTCCGGCGGCAGTTCAACAATGTCAGCAATTTCCGTAAAAACAAAACACTGTTGCTTGCAATGCGGCTGATGCTGGTGTTGGTGGTGAGGATGCATTGAATGCACCTCAATAAAACCATGATTTGGCACTGTGTTCATTATATCTATAAATATTTGCTTTTAGTGGCGGATGCAAGTAATTTTGCTACGTAATTCTACTCTCACTTTTAGAGAAAGTTAAACCTTAAAATAAGTGTAGAGTTGTTGGGGGAAAACTTTATTGATTGGTGTAAGTAATCTTTTCCTATTGTAAACTGTCCTTTGACAGTTCTTCCCTACACGACACGCTTCTGCGCAGTTCTATGAAATCTTATAATCTTATAACCAAGGATAGGAAAGAACAGTTATTTTCAAAAGTTTAGGGGGAAAAATAAATTCATGGATAAAAACAAGATTTTTAAGAAATGCAAACCCATTTAAACTTGGTAGAGGTTTGACGTATTAAACTTAGGGAACCTTTAGGTATTTATTTATTTGTTGTTAGTCAATCGCCTTCATCGCCGATAAAACATTTATTGTTCGATGAATAGGTCCGATCCTGTAGTTTTCTTTTTTTTTTGTCAAGTTCGGTGAAATGAGGGTAAGCAAAAATTACTCTCAATAAGACAATAAAAAAATGCTCAAAAGTGCGGGAAGACAAAAAAACAAAATGAAGTATTGGTTACCCTCTTGCAATTGTTTAGTATACCTGGGTTCAATACGAAATAAGCAACACATATTTAATATCCTTATATATTGGCTCTTTTAGATGTTTCTTGACCTATGCAATGTGTGGGTGCTATCGTGTGCCATACAGTTTATACGCTGACTCGCCATGAAATATAAGAAAGCCCATATTTATTGGCGACTTTGGATGAACTCAATTTTCTCTCATACGGCTTTCATCTATGGAATGGCTTATGACATGACACTTCCTGGTTTCCATGGAATTTTGGAATACAATTTTTTTTCCGCCCTTTGGAATAAAATTAGTTTTTCTGTATGGAGAACATGTTGTTTAGTTTGAGCATAATTTTTTGTGTGTTATCGACACTACTTTGTGGTTATCGATATGTGCGGAATTTGCCCGTATATATATTTTTATTTTGGCAGTGCTGTACTTTGTTTGTGTGATGACAGAGCACCACTGTGCGAACTACTATTCGGACAAAGTTGTTTGAATATTTTTTAAAATTTTTTGAAACAAGGTTTTACTGTTTTTCTCTTAGACAACGTCTTGACTATCCACAAATATGTTCGCACATTCAGAAATCCGCTCCAAAATAACGAGAGAAAATGTGTTCGTGGTCTTCTGTTTGAAGAATATGTGCAGATATTCCTGTTCAATTTAGCCATAATTTTTTGTCTCTCATCGAGATTCTATGGATGCTATTTTTTAGTTTATGTACGGCTGATTACAGACAAGCACACACACACACACACATATACTTTTTATTTTGCCTGTATATATTATTTGTGTCAGAGTTGTGCGAACATTTGTTCAGACAACTCTGTTTGAACATGAAGGGACCATGAACAGCATAGTTGTATACACTTAAAAAGTACTAAAGTTAACAACATGGAATATTTTGTTGTTAAAAAAAACCGCTAGATTTGCCACTATCAACAACAATTCTTAAAAATCGCCAGATTTTAGGGGAAAATATTTAAATTACCATCACTGCAATAATTAACTAATAAATTTGTAAACAAACTTAATAGCACGTGTAAAATAATACAATTTTTGATTGTAAAATATAAAGAATGGTTGAAATAGATGGGTACAGAGGTATGTAAATAGAGAAATAAGTTGGCAGAATGTCGCTTAAAAATATGCCTTTGCAGTTGTTCCCCTAAAAATGTCTCCAAATGATGAGAACTGTCATAGTATTTACATTAAAGAGCACTTTATACGCTTAATGGATCCGAATAAACCCAAAGGACGAACACTATTTTTGTTAAATGTACCTCCTTATGTAACAGAAAAGGCTCTGGAGCTATTTTTTAAAGGAATTGGAGCAGTGATATCTGTCACGTTTGCAGAAAAACCCGGAAGAGATGAAGCCGATAATTGGTCAAGGAGTGTGACCCAATTTAGTAATAAAGAAGTGCCTTTTAAATTTAAAGTTGCTTACATAGTATTTAAGACAACCAGTAGTGTGGAGAGAGCATTAAAAATAGTAAGTATAGATTTATATAATGAAACCACTGGACAAGCAACGATTAAAAGTGGGGTGGAATTATGGCACTCACAATACCAAGACAAATTTTTGGATATTACCAAGACACAGAAGTATATAGAGGAGTACATGGCAGCTTACGATGAAAGAGAATCCGCAGCAGCTCTTAAAAACACTGAAGCGGATGCTGATGGTTGGGTGACGGTTGGAAAACAGGGAAGAAATTCTGGCTTTGAACAAAAAGATGCAGTTATTAGCAAAATAGAGCGAAAAATAGAACAGGGTAAAAAGAAGAAAGAGTTGACTAATTTCTATACTTTCCAAATACGAGAGTCCAAGATGAAAAATATTATTGAATTGAAAAAGAAATTTGAAAATGATAAAAGAAAAATCGAGTCCCTAAAACAAATACGAAGATTTAGGCCTTTTTAAATAAATTTCAACTTAAAATTATATACCTACCAAATTATGGATTTTTCTTGATCTTTATTAATTCATGAACATATTTTTAGTTTGTTAGTTTTGGTTGTTGTAAAAAATACTTTATTTCCTGATGATGCTAGCGAAATATCGAGAAGAATATGAGTTTTATATAAAAGAGGCCTTCAAGATTGAAGAATTTAATAAATTAAAAAAATATACTTACAAATACATTAAAAGTTTTATTGTGTTTTCAAATCTTATTTCTTAAAAATACGATTTCTAAGATGTTTTACAGACTTTTATTAGCTGAAACCACAATTTTCATTAAGTTATGGGGCGGTAAAGATTCGAGAGCACACAATAATTGAGGCACATTACCATACACGCAGTTGCTACTTAAACCCACTTGAACGGCTTGGGCATAACGTTCTAAACATTTCTGGTAATCGACATTTTCCAATGGCTCAATTTTATCAGCCGACAAGCGAGTAGCATGATTTTTTAATGGCACGGCTATCATAGCTAAATGTTGAGCACTAATAGCAGTAGGCGCCGCATTATTTACTATTCCTAAAAGAGTGTGAAGCAACGACAAATGCAAATTACTATAGGTGTTGCGACTTGAAACAATCGGTGACAGAACCGACCACCTTATCAAACCAGCGAGCGGTGTGACTACTGGCATAGCGATGGCTCCAACAGGCAACGCTAAAGGCTGTTGTGAAGCTAAGCATAGAGAAGGATTTTCAGTAATCCATTCGCAAAACACATCTAGAAGAATATCGGGAGGTGGCGTCAAACCACCTCTCTGTTCATTTAAATATAAATCAGCTACAGCTGTCATTAAATTTGCGGCAAAATGTGGAGCGACTAATGGTAGTTGTCTCAATTGCTCTGAAGTTTTTCGAGAAAATATTATAAAATCACTAACCAAACTTTGGGCTACTTCCAAAGAAGGAGGAGTTGTACAACCAACTTGTTGCATCCAAGTTCCGGCCGAAGATAGCAATGGCGCTACTGATCCTGATACAGCTGTGCTTATAAGTTTACACAATACCTTAGTACGTTGTGGTGTCAAATTTGTACCAAAAAGTGAAAGAAAAACAGCATTTCTAGTTGAATCTGGGCCAGGCTGAGAAAAATATTCTATCAGCACTAATATCAGTTGAAATTCTTGTATTTTATTCATATGCATGTTTCCGTATGATTGCGGTGATTGCCCTCTCCGTATGTCTATGTCCTTACTACGCTCCAAGAACACAAATTCTGATATCAGCTGCATTATGAAGTTTTGCTTACCACGAGTAATGATAATATTCTCTATAAAAATTAAATTGAAATTGAGTAGTTATAATTGCATTCTACTTCAACGACACATATGAAAAGACTGCATATTGCGTACGCGCTCACCTATGCGAAGCAAAGCTTCTTTCACGCAGGCCGGAAATTCCAGCTTTCTTAAGGAATGCTTTGTATCTGCTTGATTCATTTTTGCATCTGTTTTGAATCGCGTTTCATTTATTTTAAACCATATGTACACAGCCGCCTCCGCACACCATTTTTAATTTTAAATATATCGTTAGTTTAGCTTTTATTATTTATTTGTAACCTATTACGCTATTACTAAAAAGCACACAATATAATTAAAAAGTTTATTGCCTTTTTCATATATCTTTTGTGATATGTTCAATATGAAGGCGCATAAAACTTGTAAACACATCAGTACAGCTGAGAATCAAATGATGTCAAATTATATTTCCGTACTGTCAAACTACATATAAAACAAGTTAAATATTAATTAAACAACACTACCTCTTCACTAGCCAAACAATTGTTTGAACATAGAGAGAGCGTCGCAGAATAACGAGAAGAAAAATGTTTGTAATCTTCTGTGTGAAGAATACATGTAGATCATCCTGTTCAGTTTTGTCATCGAGATTGTTAGCTTCTTCTCAGCATAGTTTATGCACAGGATTTTATTGTCCTGCGCAAACATACATACATGTGTATGTTTTCTTTTGTCTGTGCTTCACTTTTTTCGTGTCATGACAGAGCAGTGTTTTGCGAACAACTATCCGGACAACGTTGTTTGAACACGAATATACCATCAGCAGCAATGGTCTTCAGGGCAAAACAGTTTTGTTTATTCCGTTAAAATTGTTTGAACATAAACAGACCATAACCAGCAAAGGTTTTAACGAGCCATATGTACGTTGGCCGGACAGATCTATAGCCAATAAACTTACCCTGCCATTTCCTTTTATTATTGTTTTAATTTTTTATCAGAGACAAAAAAATATGCTTAACCTGAACAGAAAGATATACACGTATTCTACGAACAGAAGACCACAAACACATTTTCTTCTGTTATTTAGCAGACGCTCCGTTAATGTACGCACAAGTTTTTGGCTAGTCAAGACTTATATGAAGAGTATGTTCAACATAATTAGAAAATAAGGAATAGGATAATATATGTTTGGCGGCTTTTTCTGTGCCGATTCTTATTGTAAAAACGTAACTGGTGGCGGCTACAGAAATATGTACACACGTGTTCCGGCGGCTAGACTATACCCGGCTATTAGCCGTTCCATTCAGCTTATAACATATCTCATAAAATTAATATCTCTGCATCATCTCATGTGTGCCTTGTATCTGTGCTCTAAAT
This sequence comes from Phania funesta, assembly GCA_963932375.1. NCBI lineage: Eukaryota > Metazoa > Arthropoda > Insecta > Diptera > Tachinidae > Phania > Phania funesta. The sequence goes on from OZ010652.1 coordinate 835,648, forward strand.
TTAATAACAAACAATTTAAATAGTAATAAAATTAAATCTGCAATGAGTAAAATTGTTGAAAAAGCTACAGATTTTTCAGGACTGCACTTAATTTTTAAGGTATGTACATATATATTATTGCTTCTTTTTTATGTTTCATTTTAAACATGTTCTTTTTATTACTTAACATGAACGAATAATTCATGTATCAGGAGGCACTACAAAAGGCGTTTGAAAAGGATGATGTAAAAATTCTGAAAAATTCGTATGACAGCTTTTTGAGCAACACCGACCATGATAAAAAGCCACCAATGGACCAGGCGTTCAGAGAACTCTTGCTATTTAAAATGAGCAATGACGTTTATTCAATTGGAAAGTTAGTTAGACTTTCTGTTGCTGCAGTAAGGGCAGAAATTGTTTCTGTTACTATACCAGTGGTATTATTGGGAGACATTTTTGAAACTGTTACTTTGGACAAGTGTGAACAAATTTTTAATTATGTTGAAGATATGGTAGAGGTGTGGAAGGAGGAAATATTTTTCTCTTCTTGTAAAAACAACATATTGCGAATGTGCAATGATCTCTTGAGAAGACTTAGTCGGGCTCAAAATACAGTTTTTTGTGGACGAATTTTGTTGTTTCTTTCAAAGTTTTTTCCATTTTCTGAAAGATCTGGTTTAAATATTGTTTCGGAATTCAACTTGGAAAATGTCACAGATTATGGCATCGATGGAAAAGACTTGGATGATACATTGGAGGACATTGAAGATATTCCCATAAAAATCGATTATAATTTATATTGTAAATTTTGGTCTCTACAAGATTTCTTTCGCAATCCTAATCAATGTTATAGCAAAGCTTCTTGGAAAATGTTTCAGATAGTATGAGTACTTTTTCTTTTTACATTTTATTTTGTTTAATCCATATATTTTCTCTCTTTTCTCCAGCATGCTGCAACTGTATTAGAATCCTTTGCTAGTTTTAAACTTGAAGACAATCGGTCTGGTTCCTCGCAAGAGGTCAATGGCGATGATTTTAGTGAAGAAATGGACTTGGAAGATGAATATAGTAACGATCTTAAGACTGAAATAAACCAATCCGTGCAAAAAGTCGACAATTTCTTTGCCAAATTCTTAACTAACCCTAAACTTTTGGCATTGCAGCTTTCTGATACAAATTTTCGACGCGCCGTTCTAGTACAATTCCTTATTTTATTTCAGTATCTGCAACTAACTGTTAAATTTAAGTCGTAAGCAATACTTTAAACAAAAAAAAAAAAACTTAATATAACAATAAATTTCAGTGAATCAAATATGTTGACACCAGCGCAAACTGAATTTATAAAAGAAACGGAAATCAAAGTTTATCAACTGTTAGAAGAAACACCTCAGAATGGTAAACGTTTTGCTCGTACAGTCAAACATATGCTGACTCGTGAAGAAATGTGGAACAATTGGAAGAATGAAGGATGTAAGGAATTTAAAAAACCGGAAGATTCTTCGGCAGGTGAGAACCCTCCACCTGCGAAAAAGGATCGTAAGACCTTGGGTGATTGTTTAAAAGAGGCAAATAGGCAATCTAAATTTTTCTTGGGCAAGTAAGTAAAAAGCCAGTCTATTCTAAAAAAAAAAAAAAATATTTTATTCAAACACGTTTAGTAAAAAGATAGTTGCTTTATATAGAAATCGTTATTAGATTATTATTTAATCCTTTAAATTGAAGTCGCCAGCATCATTATTTTTAGTAAACAATATATTCTTAATAATATTCGTTTAATGTTTAGGGTTTTTAGTTCTCCGGTTTTAACAAGACTATAAAAAACAATATAAACTGTGGCATTATTTTATCATTTGTTAATTGATTAAAAGAACTGATTGATAAGTAATATTAAATTAGTTAAAATCAATGAATGGTATTTAGAGAAATCTTGTGGTATTATATATTCATTATTTATGCATGAAGAATAGTTAACCAGTTGTTTATTACCATTCAGATTTATTATTTTTTGCCAGTAAAAAAAATTTTCATTTGCTATATCCTAAAAGTTTACAATATACTGGAAAATTTCCTTTTGCAACAATTTATATAGCGACGTCCTAACGCGTTTATGGAATTATTCTCCAGATAACTTACAAGCATGTAAAAGTGAGGAACGAAACTTTTTACCTCAGGTCGAAACGTATTTAGAAAGTTCTCGCGATAAAAATGACACATCTTTCGAATGGCGTGCATTACGATTGCTAGCACGCCAATCGCCTCACTTTTTCACATTCATTAATTCACCGTCATATAAAATATCCGACTATTTGGAAGCTGTGCGTAAACGCTTGACTAAAGAACGTTTAGATGCCGCCAAACAAGCCGCTGCTAATTCGAATGGCCCCAACACAGAGAATACCCCAACATCATCTGAGTCACATGAACAGGAAACCGTTGCTTTGCAGGAGCAAGAAACTGATCAGGATGGAAATGAAGTAGGTGTTTTAGGAGAAGAAGAAACTAATGATTTAGATAGAGCAGAAGAAGACAACAGCCATTCCAAACTAGTAAAGGCATCAAAAGAACAAATAGAGGAACTTGCACCGTTAATAGGTGATGATTGGAAAAAATTGGGGAAAAAATTGGGTTATACTGCCGATGAACTCCTGTATTTTGAAACAGAGCACAGTGATCGTGACGGTGGCTGTGTAGCAATGCTTATCAATTGGTTTGCTGATGATGATGATGCCAGCTTAGACAATTTAGCATACACCATGGAGGGCCAGGAAATCCACACTGCTGCTAAAGCTGTAAAAGCTTTAATTGAACGTTTATCTGGTAAGGTTTCCACCATCCGGGATGGTGGGGATGATGTGGATATTAAAATCTATAACAACCAAATAATATAACATAATTTTTTAGTTCATTTATTCGGAACAAAAATTTAAACTCGATTTACAAAAATTGCTTATCACATATGTAGGAGTAAAATACCCATTCTTTTTTACCTACATTTATTAATTATTAGTAAAAAACGCAACAACAAATTAAATGTTATTAATATAGAGATGTTAAATATTTTTTACATTTAAAAACTAACTATCGTTGGAATTTAAACGACAAAGTGTTCTTTCAACGTTTTTTAATGGGATTCTTTTTGTTATGCTGCATATTGGCGCATTTGGGAATATGACGCTCGGCAGCTGATTGATTGAAGCGTCTACTGCAGTGAGGACATTGTATATAATCGGGGTTTTCAGAAGGCGGAGGGGGTGGTAAATCACTTAGTTTGCCTCCTTTGGCTAAGTAAGCCTGCACTTTTTTCGCCTCTCGTATGGCTGCCAAAAATTCTTCATGCTTTTTTCGCCAATTGCTCTTCTTTTCACCAGAGTTTTTGGCTGCTTGGGTCGGATTGATTGCAACTGACACGCTCTTGGACGTAGTGGAGTTGAAACTTTTACCTTTTTTTAAATATTTTTCAGCTTCTGTACCTTTAACGCGATGTTTCGAAGTGTCAAATATCTTGCGTTTCTTGCTCATCATCGTTTTACAAACTTCTTCGTGTTTAATTAAACGTTCCTTATTAAAGTGGCGTTGACAAAATTGACAAGAAGCCATGCCAGGTGGAGGAGTGATTATTCTGGGCGGCGGTTTTGCTGACTGTAAAATTGTTATAATAGAATTAAGAGTTTGAATATGATATAGAATCAAATTTAATGCAACTTACCAAAATGAATGTTGCTGGCTTAGAGTTGCTAGTTTTGTTACCGGCAGCCTAAAATCAAAATAGGAAATGGTTGTAAAAATCCAAAAAATATTATAATAAAAAATATATTCGGCACAAGATATTTGTTCTATTGATTATTTTCTATACCCTTTAATTAACGATGCCTGTCTATTCAATCTTGAAATCAACTTTGCGACGGAACTAGGCAACCTAGGAAACTGAACAAAAATTCCAATATTATGGCAAAATGTTAAATTCACCACAAATTCGAAAATTCAATGTAAAATCGAAAAACTGGAACAAAAACTTAATTGCTAAAAAATTAATATCTAATTTTACTAAATTGTGTAATTTCACCAAAAAGTCGAAAATTCACAAAAATTAGTATTTTACAAAATTTTAACAAAATATATGTTAAACAAATTTATCAAACATACAAAAAATCCACTTTCATCACAAATGAGGAAGGAATTCAATAAAAAAAATTCAAAAATTAACCAACAAATTTAAATATCTTAAAAATTATAAATTTATATGTTTATGATTTAATGAAGCAAAGTTATGAGGGGGTAAATACGGCGGGAATGGTGTAATACACACACTGTGTCTATAGGCCTGAACTTGGCCTAGCGCACTACGCCTTAGTAAATAAATAAAAATGGAGATGGAAGGAGAAATTAACTTTGTTTTGGTTCGCTTAATTATATGGATGTTTTTCTACAGGGGTGGCAAGAAAGCCTTTTACAAATTGTATCATTAAGTGAAGTAGTGGGAGGGCGTTGTTATTCTAATGAAATTGATTTTATTTTTACCTTAACGCTTCTAGTTGCTGATAGCGTAGCTACTTTAGATAGCGGAGATTTTATAGAGCTGGCAGTAGTTTTGGATAGTGTTGACATTCTACTGCTACTATTCGGAGTTCTGCTTCTTGTACTCCCTGTAGTTTGCGTCGTTGCAGGAGATTTTTTTGTAATCACAGGGTTCAGTTTGATGCCATTTGATTTGGGAATAGTCATTTTATTGCTTTTAATCAAATCACCTATAATATTACTTTCTTCATTTCCATTGCTTTCGAAGTCAAGATTGTTTGTTACATAGGAGCCCGTAACATGTGTGTTATTTAAACTCAGCAATGAGAACTCGTTTGGAAATGTTTCATTGTCTATATCGTCAATCTCATCAAAATTGTTTCGGAATAAGTTAATATTTCCATTAGATATTGAATAATTATTACGATTACTGATTGTATTTTGCATTGATAAAGTATTTGTAAATCCTGGTCGCTTTGCAACGTTTGCTCCACCCACTAAACGTTTATTAGCGCCTTGCTGTTCTGTTGTAGTCCTTGTTGTCACAATCGTTGATCCGGTGGATGTAATAATTGGCCGCAGTGGGTGAGATCGGTCTATACCAATACCACGGCGGCGATCATCAAACATTTGCCGGACCTAAAGAAAAAATTAAAATTCATATTATGCAAACTTTCAAGAAAATAAATTTTATATTATTAATACACACGTACCTTTCCATTGCCATTGGTACTTTTCGATGCCTGGGATACATCTCCGCCTGTCAGTATCAACTTCTTTTGTTCACGTTCTACCATTTGTTTTTTCTGGAATTTCATCTTTAAAATTGAATGAAGTATTTGATTTAAATATTTAAAAAAAAATTCGGCTATGTTATTTATGTTTATATTTATGCACATATGTTCTTAATTATACATGTGTATGTACATATGTAAGTATATGACAGTTGATTTGTGGCTTACTTACAAAAAAAAATATCGAAAAATATATGAACTTACATCCAAAGATGAGGTAAACTTGTTTGGAGGCAAATTACTCAATGCCTCTACAAGACGTCTGCCAGCCCAGGATTCATTCAATTTTAGAGGTAAACAATTGTCTGTATACAACAAATCGTTAGTTTTTTCTTCACCTGTTTGAGAATTTTCATACATTTTGTGCACGAATTTGCGCTCTCAACTAATTTTAATTAAACTAAACACTATTTTGATTAAAACAGAAGGAACATTTTACTATCTTCCAAGGTGGACACAACGACAAAAAACCAAAGTGAAGCAAAGCCATAAAGGAAATCCATACATCGACACACCTATCGTGCTGCGTATGAGTAATGTTAAGTACTGTTTTCTTTTAGATTTTTATCAAACTAACATTGTAGCCAGCGTTACCGTTGTGCGAATAAAGTATTCCTTTTCGCCTATTTTTACTCCCTTGCCACTTTTTGACAGCATTTTTTGTAACACTTCTTCTTGTACGTTTTTTATGCAATAACCTTTCGCTTACAACTTTGGCCATTATATTGCATATGTATGTATGTATGTACAAATGTCAAAAATTAATAAAGAAACGTAGATATTTTAAATATGATAAAAACTGTTGGTGAAACATTGCACTGACCGGGATGTATATCTTTCATTATACAAAAAATTGTTATCCCTCTCAAGGTGACATTTTTTAGTTTTTTGCTAATAAGAAGCTATAACTTTTAGCAAAATTTATTTTAGAAAAATTCCATTTGAACCATTTGAGCCTTTTTTACTGATAACTTAAAAAATTTTCTTTTGCTAAAATATCCGTATTTTATATGATCATATCGTATAAATATCCGTTAATTTTGTATCTTGCTATTGAATTAATAAAATCATTATTTGTATATAAAAGGCGCACGGGTGGAAATAGATAGACTTCTCCGAGTTAATAGATATAATTCGAAAATCAAGACAAACCTTTTGTGCAATAACTCTTTTACAACAGCTCTGAAATTGAAATTTGTATTTATTTATTAATAAATTAATAACGGAAAAGTCTACTAAAATCCTAATAAAAATACTGTTGAGGACAATTATGATAACGAATGGGCTATGTTTCCAGATATTTGTACGCGGTACTTTTAACGATGTTGTGGTCAGTACAACCGTCAATGGCAGTGCGCAAGCCACTGTCGCTCACGCACGATTTAAGTGCCCCTTGTTCGAAAAAGTCTTTAATAATTGGCTTAACTGCCCGCAATGAGAATGTCTTGTAAACATGGTCAACTGGGCGGGCACATATAATACACATCCCTACCTATGAATTTATTTGTTTTGATGTTAATTCTTCGATGCATGTGTGTAAATTTAAACAATATTGAAATTTTTTATTCAGTGTGACTTAGACATCTAGTTGACTTACCTGCATTTGAGTAAGTCGTGAGTTGGCTGTTACACCTTGTGACGCCATTGCCAAGTATGTATGTAAATTATTATTGACGACAATGCTTGAGCTTTTCTGTCGCTTTTCGCTGCTGAAATTGGTCGGTGTATTTAGCAGATGAATGACTAATTGTGCGACAGTAGGTAGCGGTAGTTGTGCACAATTTTTCGTTAAGAAAGAGTATAAACTCTCGTTTCTTTCTGTTATTTGTTCAAATACGTTGTCTGGGTATTAGTCTTAGCGCCTACATACATACATATTAAAATAGACGACTTACGTGAGACCGACCGGCCAAAATCGAACCTCGTTCTTTTGCTATCAGCCTGTTGAGTTGCTTTTCAACAATAGTTATTTGTTATATTTTTCTAATGATGACTCACTTTATGTTTGTTTTTACCCATATGTTGTGGTGTTTGTATCAGCTTTGTAAACTTCTTCCGCCTTAGTTGAATCTTGTTGGATTAAATCTAAAGCACTAAAGAAAGTACGTTACATTTTTTTTTAAATAATTTAAAAACTCTGCGTAGGACGCTTTATATGATCTTGAATTTATCTAGTCAATGACATTAAAACAACGCAATGTGTATCTGCATGTAACATTGATATTTATGCAATAATGATAGATTTTCTATCATTCTTGATATTTAAGTATGTTAGAGCTTATTAACAAAAACCGTTCATACATCCATACTTACAAACATACATACACATGCACATCCATACATGCATACATATGTTAAGGCGTTAGAGAACGGGAAGGAAAATATAAAAGACTATTTTGAAATGTGCACATAGGTATAATTCAATGTAATTACGCGACAATTAATGCTTGCGTGTGGGTCGAATGCGCTTAGTCAGCGTCGTAAACAGTTTTATTATTAACCGATAATCAAAATACGACATTGATCTTACCAAAAAAGGCCAAGTGGAAACAATAGCAGCTTTTGCGGTAAAGCGATTATTAACACAGTCTGATTGTTTATTGGTTTCTTATTTAATTATTTTTGCTTATTTTTTAAACCGCACAAATATAAACTAAGAAAACACAGCGAATTTTTGACATTAATTGAATGAAGCGGTAATTTAAAAAAAAAACTTATAAATTAGTTGACACAAAAATATTTAGACGTTTAAAGGAAAACGAAAAACAATTTAAATATTTATGTTGCATACGAAAGTAGGTAAAATTATTGGATTTTATTAAACAGAATAAATTTAACTCCACACATGTACTTATGTATGTGTGTCGTTACATATTTGAGACAAAAGGCAGAAAAAAGAAAACAGAAGGTACTTGTTGAAGGTACTTGTTTGTATATAGAATTCCGCGCAGTGTGATTCATTGGCATTTCTTGCGGAATGTCAAAACACGTCCAACTACAAATACTAACACGGTGTAAAGCCAACGAACTATGTACATACATGGTCATCGTGATCATTCTCTAATCGAATGAAATGAAGAAAATTTCAAGTGGAGCTACGCCTATGAATACTTTAATGGGGTGTGTTGTTCAATTAAAGTATAAATATGCACACACATAAATACATACATACATATGAACGTACATACATACTTACATACTAATTTTCAACCAACAAAAACACTTGACTACTAAAATTTTTAAACTCAGATGATACTGTTTTACTTCGACGTTGTAAGAAAGTACTAGACGTATTCAGATACTATTTATCATGCGTCTTTATCCCGCTTAAGCTTTTAGGGATAGTGTAATAAAAATGTATATTTTTAATCGTTATCGTGGGATATGCTGCCGGTGTGCCGTGCCTGTAATTATGTAGTGCATATGTAGTTAAGTAAATCAATTTACGTACATACACGTATGAATATTAACAATATATTCATGCATATATTTCTTATGAACCGCTAGACGATAAAAAACTAAACATTTGTAAATATTGAGTGCATATATATATCCTTTACTTCGTGACACTTTGCAAATGTTGTGTTTGACCAACATACCGTCGAGTACAGCTGACCATTTAAATGGAGGTTTCTATGGGTATTTTCAAATTATTTATTTAGCACGCAAAGAAGGTAGGAATGATTCTTTTTGTTGCCGTTTACTTAGAAGTTTACACAAAGACTAACTGTGGAGCTAAAAAGCATTCCAACAAAGTCTCCAGCCACAAATTTTTATACATAAGTGCATACATATGTATGTATAAACATGCCCATACCAACGTGTTCGAATGAATATTTCTTGAATTAAAAACCAGTGTTGCCAGTTTAGCATTTTTTTTTTTTACTTAATTTAAGTTGATTAAATCTTTCTACTAAAAGAAATTTACGATAAGTATTCAAATCTTATTTCTAAAATATTATTTACTAGTTATTACCAATGTAGAAACTAATTTTTTGTATTCAAATCTTGGCGAATACGATAATACGTAAAATCCTAAAGTATCTACTTGGTAAGCCTTCTCTTCTCCATGACGAGCATTTCTTTATCTGCTGTTGACTAGTACGATTTTATTTTAACTGATGGCCTTGTTGGCGTTGCGGCTGTGGCTGCAGCCGTCACGACGTCTGTAAAATATTCTACAGTCTTTTCGATGTTAACTTTTTAGCATAATTTTTGGGCTAGAAATTTACGTTTTGGATTTTTCGTCTTTTTTTTAATTTTTAAAATAATCTCAAAAGATCTAAATTGTACTTTCTTCAGATATTACAATACATTGTTTTACCAACGTATGTATGTATATAACAAATATGTTCAGTATGTATATCAATCAAAACCAAACTGATCACTGATGGCTATTCCCACCCTATTTAATCTTTCGGATAACCATTTTTAATAACGTTTAAGTATTTGTAGCAATTATTTTTATTCAAAATGACATTTAAAAAATTTTTTGAGATAATCTTCAAGGGTATTGAACCACGGGATTAATTAATGTTATAGTTTGTAATTTAAATCACCTTTTTAATTTAATAATTAACAAATTATTATAATCTGTATTAAAATTAGTTTAACCTCATTTTTTTAATTTTTCTAGTAATTTAACTTTTTCTTAAATTCTGTAAAGCCAATTTGTCTTCCTTTTTCAGGTCCTGGCAACACTGTTAAATATTACTGGAGACAAAACTCAGAACTTAAAATGTATCTTATTTCGTCTTTCAGTTAGCTTTGCCGCTGTCTAGTGTTTAGTCTCTTATAAATTGTTGAGAGAAACTCACCACACATGTATTTCCACTGTTTCGTTGGTTTTTATATAAATAATTAAACTTAACGTTAGTTTGTGTGCGAGAAAAAAACCCAAAACTCAATATTTGTATCTTTTTTTTATTTACAACTGAATAATGACTGACTAACGAAATAACGAGTTCACAATCGTTTTAGGGTTTATTAATAACACACTCGTGCATTTGAAAACCCTACCACTTCTCTAAATTATTTTTATTCAATAATGTATTGAGGTTTCTAAGAGTAATATTTATATAAATGGTAACCTAGAATTTAATAACAAAGTTAGGGTGTTGTAAAACTTCGTTCTCACCCACCCAAGGCAAAAAGCAAGAAGATGAAAAATTGAGAAAATATTCATTCCCGTACTCTACGAGTATTTATTTGCCTTTAGTGTTGGGTTAAATAGATGAAGTTTACAGTTAGACACAAAATTAGTAGAAAAGACACGAAGAGATCTTTTTCAAAACAAGAAATTTTGGGAGGTGGTTGTGGTTTTTTCGTTAATATTGATTAACATTTACTAGAGACTTTCACTCACTCATTCATGATTTACGCTGCCGAAAAAAAATAATTATATAGGGAACATTTTTTTCCTCGAAATATTTTCCTTTCCCAGTGTTCACTAAAGTGCAGAGCGACAATATGATCAGCAATTTGCAAAACAACAAAAATAACTTTTGAGCTGTAACTTTATTGTCTTCTACCTACCCCAAACACTTCGTTCTTAAACATCCAGAACATATAAGAGTGTTTCGCAGAACTTGAATGAGTAAGTGTGCACGAATAGATACTCGGTTTAGAGGGGGGGTCATTAATAATATTCAAGTGGAAACAGAAAATTAACATGGTTGGGATTTTGGGCGACTGGAAAATTATAATTGCTGCTTGTCCGTAGGGCTTAGGTGAGGGTTGAGAGCACAAGTCCCGCAAAGTCTCTAAACAGCGAGCTAACCGTGAACAATCACTTAAGTACCCTCACGACACGTAACAATAGGGTTCGGTTTTTTAATTTTATTCGTTGCTTTCACTTGTTTTACAATTTTCATTCAGCAAAAAATTCATAATATTTTTGCGTTATCTGAAAAATACAAATTTTAAGTTGCGTCGCCTTTGAAGTGGGTCTGCGATATTGGCTTTTAAGTGAAATGTCTATAACGTTTCTATGAAAGTTTAAAATTTCCGCGCCCCTCTAGCCTTTATTATTATTCTTTTCAAATGAATTTACCGTTCTTAGGGAATCAGCTCAACCCAGAAAAAATGTTATCAATTAAGCTACTGAATTAATTCCTTAGTGACGAGATGGTGGAATTGAAATGCTGTAAAATTTAATTTTACGTTAGAAAGTTATATCTTTTAGGAATATGAAAGTGTTTTTCTAACTTTTTTTTAATATTTTAATTTTATTTTGATGCGGGCATGCTTTTGCAAAGTTTGCAATCGTTACGTGCAAAGTTTATAAAAAATATCACTGGATTTCTTTAAAAAGTTGCCACTTTTAACTAGTTGTTCCTTGGAGGAATTCATGCACATAAACATTTAGTTGTCTCAACGATTAATCATGTTTAATCTTTACAATTTGATCATATTGCAAATTTGTCTATTAAATTCTTTCGACTTAAATAAAACACATCAATTAACTAAACTATAACATTTATTAAAAAATACTCTCTAAAAAATCAATTACAAATTTACCAATATTATTTCCACTTAAAATAATCTACTCTTAACTCTAAACATACATGAGATTTTTCCATCAGTTTCATATTTGTTTTTTATTTATTTTTTTTTTTTTTTTGTTTGTTTTAATTTTATAAATTTGTTACTTCTTTATATTTTGGATTTAAAATGTGTATAAAACTGGTGGCAATGGAATATAGAATTTTTTTTTTTTTTAATTTGGAACTCAATCGAAAATGAAACCACGGCGAAACGGCTACAAAGAAGTCAACAAGAAAAATAATACGTAAAATAAGGCTGCGTACTGCGTGTTTGTTTTCTGACACTTAATTAATTCATTTTCATTGAGTTCAATGACTGATTTAATGTCGATTCGTTTTGCTATAATTTCAATAATTTTTACTATTTGCATTTGTTTTAAGTACATACTACAATAATTTGTTAAAATTATTTTCTCTTTTTTCTTATTTCGCTTTAGTGTTTGAATATATTTTTGGTGTAGAGTGTAATTTTAAAGGGTACTTTTGTTTTTTGTTTTTTTTTTGTTTTGGCTTTGGCTTTTTCTTATTTTTACTCTGAGATATTGTGGTGGTTGTGTGGTGTACATGAACATGTACATGCACCTACTTATACGAGTACAAGTTACAAAAACGAATATACAAAATACATACATACATTTGGAACAGTGACATCAACGACGCGCAAAAATACATTGACGATGACGGCAAACAACAAATTGCAACAACGACAATGATGACAACTAACTTACTAAGTTACCAACAATACATATGGATGTAAGTATGTGTGCATGTAAGTATGTATGCATTTCTTCACTTGTTCATAAAGAATTTGCGTGCATGTAGGTTTACTATTGAATTTTTTTCTTTTCGTAATTTGGTTACCGCAAATTGTGGTTTGTTAAGAGACAAATTTAATCAAGTTAAATGGGATACAAATTTAATTTTTATCTTCGTGCTGCCATTTTATTGTTTATTAGTAACAAGAATGTATTTGAGGAATTCAAATACATTCTTACACTTGTTGTTCGATGCATCAAGAATTCAAAAAAAAAGAACGTGTCCCTTAATTTTCAGTTTAAGGCGTAGCATACATACATACATACATACATATGAGTGTTTAAAATAAAATGTTAAGAGTCCAAGACCCGGCTCGAGGACTCTTTAAACTTTTTTCTTCTTATAACAACCTGTATCCATATGTAGTTATACATACATACTTACATACATATGGATGTAAGTAAGACTTCCAACGATTAACATCCAGAATGTTGTCCTTCGCCCTAAATCGAATTAGTCTTTAAAGGGTGTCTATTGTTTGCTCTATTTCAACGCAGTAAATTGGTCTACTATTTCTACAGGTTTTTTTTTCGTTTAAAAATTCTTTTTGAATAACAAATTGCAAATACATACATACATATGCAATTTTACATCTATCTATCTAGGATTTATGGTTGGGCTTTATAAAAGTTGCTTGTAAACATGAATGCATTAGAAATACGGATGCGCAAACACTTTTCTATAAAGTTAAGGTTGTAATAATTAAAAAAGAAAGTAATATAAGACAATATAAAACCTTAAATCTACAAACAATGCGTAAGCTGTGCAACATTTATATTCAATATGTTAACGTTTTGGGGGATGTCTTTGAATTTCTACAATAGCAACCATTAAAAAATGAATCTCTTGAAGCATTAACCATGTTTATACTACAACGCGATTTTTGTACTTTATTCGCTGCTTGAATTAATAAGGTGAGTTATCATGTTTCCATTGCACACTCTTAATTCTTAATTTTGACCGATGTGCCACTTGTTCTTGTTTTTGAGGAAAGTTATTCAAAAAATATTAAAATTTAAATAATTGTTAACATTAATCAGGCCCGGATGCGGGAGGCAAACTTATAAACGAGAAACAGTTGTTTCACATCAAGAGGTTTATACCGGATATTTTAGGTAAACAGTGAAATTGTGACAGTAAAATCATGTTAAAAAAATTATTTTAGGTTTAAAGAACACAAAAGTTTAGAAACAGTTTTAGGCTGTTGAAGCATAAATAAGAAAACGTATTCATAAACAGTTTTTAAGAAATATATATTTTTCAGTTTCTATAATGGCAACACACACTATCACATTTTTATAGTAACTTATGTTTTTTGAAAAAAATGAATATAAATTGTTGTGTTAAGTGAAATTAACAAAAATAATAACCAAGAATTTGCACAACTTGTGTTTGTAAAAAATACAATAAACACTGTATTCGTATAACGTGCCTTTTATATTCGTTTTGATTGTATATTTATACATCACTAAAATATTTTTTATGGAAACCCAATAAAAAATTAAAATGATTATATTCAAAATATTAACAGGGTCTTTCTTACTGGATCTTTTTGTCAAACAAATAGCACATTGACAAAGTTCGCTTCAGCATATTCATTTTTATTAAGATCTTCATTTGCCTCTCTTTAAAAGATTAAAGTAATAAAAGTGTAAAAGTGGCCGGCCGGCCGGCCGGTCGGTCATACGTTGGCGACTCAAAACTGATTTAACTAAAATTGGGACGACCATTGATACTTTGTGTTTAATTTGTATAAATATTTCGCAGTTAGTTGTATTTTCATTTAATGAACACATTTAATAAAGGCAGGCTTTTTAATTGTTGTTGTTTTTTCGTATTTAATTAATAATTCTTAGGCGCGGTTTGTAATTGATACGAGTATTTGTGAACATTTTTGCAATATAAAATGTTTCCTGTTTTCTATATCATTATGATCCATATTATCTTCTGAGTGTTAATCCATTCAATAAAGTTGGTCCCTACGCCCAAAATGGATCTCGTTTAGTTTTATTTATTTAAAAAAAACAAGACTTTAAAATACGAGTAATTAAAACTTTTGCTGTCATTCAATTATATAAAACAGTGATTGTCGGAGTACGAGTGTACGTGTTGCGCATCCTTTCGGTTCATGTTTTCCTACATATTTGCACTGAACTTATTTAAGTGTTTTTTTTGTGTGGGTTTCTTATTATTATTATTATTTTTATTGTATAATTAATTATGCATTTAATATGCAGGTATATCAATTCTTTTCAGTGTAATTTTTATTAATTCTTTAGCTTATTTGTGTTTCTTTTTTATGCTGAAAACATATAAAATTTGTTTATTAAGTCTATTTTGTCTACATTTATTTGTTTGTTTCTTTTCACACTCATACAATTTTACTCATGATTTTTATTTCTACATTATAATGCCACTTAATTTTGGTTTATTTTTTTTCTTCGATTAAGCCAACATTTAATGCTCTATTAACAGACATTTATTTTATATTTCATCTAAAATTCTTGTGTTTTTTTTCTGTTTTTGTTTTTATTTTTATTTTTATTTAACGTCTTGACGACAATTGCTTAAGTCTTTTTTAGTCTACACAAACTGTTGTTATATACAATGCTTTTTTGTTTTATTTGTTTTCAAGTTTATCTTGTACAAATAAATATAATATATATTTGTTTTAATTCTATAACGTTAAAAACAAGTTGAATCATCTATGATCCTTAATCCGTTTCAAGAAACATTATGTACGTCCATTTCCACAAAAACTTTTAATATAAATATTTTTATATTTCTCTCATGCACAAATATTGAGTTTTCCGTTTAGTTCACGAGTGAACTATTCAGGAGATTTGCTTGATGTGCCACTTATTAAGCTTGTTTTATGTTTTATTGAAACCTGCAAGCTGTGAAATATTGTGGAAAGCAATTCATGTCAATTTTAATAGTTCAATTTCCATGTTTCAAATAGTCACTGGCTAAATTTTAGAAAAAAATATTTTTTTTTATAAACAAAATTCTCACCGGAAAATCAACTGTCAAGTGTTTGGAAGAATTCGGTTTTGAAACCTTAGAGATCATTAATGGAATATATATCTGCCCATTTTTAAACAAACTTCTTACGCCGGACATATTGTATGCCTACATATGTGCGTTATCTGATCTGATTCTATTTTAAGAAAATTAAAACTGTGAACCTTTTGCATATTAACTTTGTTCAAATGCCAGTTTGAGCCCCGGCGTTTCTTTTTTAAATTAATTTTCGAGAATATAATTTCTGGGTATTCGTATTTTTAAAGCTTTCTACAGAAAGATATAAAACAAATTTATTTGATTTTTATTCTAGACACATGCTTTGTAAAGCTGTGATTTGTAGAAAATGTAATTACACCTAAATCTCTTTTTACACCATAAATTCGTGCTAAAAAATGCATGGAAACAAGTAATTACCTAATCGGGAATGTGGTAGATTGTTTCTAGACCTAAAAAAAAACAAATGAAAAGGACAATAAATAATATTAAAAAAATTCTTGTTAGATTTCAGTCATGAACTTATTTCCTGGAGGGCGCTATTATAAAAAAAAACAATTATTAATTTCTAATATCTGAAGTTTTTTAATATAAAAAATAGTCACTTTCTGACCATAAACGCAACCGTTTGCGATAAGACAGCAATATCGCCAATATCATCAAATTGTTTGGAGTTTTAATTTTTGATTTGGCGACATGGCGATTCTATAGCGATTTATAAAATAATTGGTGACTTTGTAAGCTGTTTATGAAAGAAGTTTAATAAGCGAAAATCTTTTATCTTGATTGTCCTAGAATAGCAAAATAAAAAAAATTATAGAATATTGAAAATTGTGTTAAAACAATACAATTCGTGTAAAAAGAGATTTTTTTAGGTTTAATTGAATTTGGGAATTGTGTCGTAAATTTATGCTTTCAAATCAAACTTTAAAGAAAAAATCAATGAACTATTCAAGTGGTGTGAAAAGAAAAATGTTGTTATGCAATACAATCGGTAACCTTAGGGTTAAAAAAATTTATTAACACAAAATTCCAGCGGCATTTGTTCAGCTATTGTAGAATCAGTTTACATACAATTCGACTTTAATCCCCAGTAGGTGGCGTTTTTTTGTTTGTTTCCGCCAGAAGATATAAAATCTGTCATTGATTGAACATAAGAGCGCGAGTTCCATTCGCAAAAAGCGTAACACTTTTGTAACTTTTCAGAAGCACTTTTCGAGTTCCGCCAGGAGAACTAGTCTGTCTCTCACTTTAAACAACAACATTTTTCATAGTTTTATTAATAAAATTGAACGCCCCTAATTTCGAGATTGATAAGTTGCCCTGTAAATCGATGGACTACTTAGTTTCGTTTTCAGGGCAGAATTTCTTATTACGCGACAAGTGCTTGTGCTTTAACGAAGGGAACTAACTAACTGCTTGTGGGTGGTGCTCCATGAAGTAATGCCAGAGTTGTGTTTTCAGTTAGTACTTCAATGTTATGCAAATCTAGTAGCACAACGTTTATTTTATGCATTTGGGTTATCTTTGGGGTACTCCCTGACTCTTGTGCATGGACTAATCGCACTTAAACTAACACACTCACATATACACACATCACACAAGCGCACATGCATTCATACATATAAACATTTCGTTTGCTAAAATATTTTGTTTTTTTTTTAATTTCGTACAAATGTGTTTTTTTTTTTTCATTATTATTATTACTCTCCTATTTGTTAATTTGTTTTATTCGAATGTTCGTTCTTCTATAACAAAGGATCAAAAAATACCGACATTTTTGACTTTTTGTGGTTTATTTTTATATTTATAATTGTGTATATTTTAAAAACATTCTCGTCTTTCCTAAAGAATGGTTTTGTGTATGTTTTTATAAACAAATTGCCATAAAATAATTAATATTACTTTGATTATTGTTTAACATCTATTTCTCCATTTTGTTAAACGTTTGAGCAATATGAATTTTTATGCTGTTGTAGTATGTGTGTGTCTTAGTTCAGGATTCTACCATTTAATTATTAAGTTTGTAAAGTTGTTTGTTTTATTAGTGGCTGCTGCTGTACTTGATGGTGTTGAAAGGACTTTCTTGATTTTTGTGAAAATATTTTTCGTTTAAATATTTTATTTTAAATTAAATACCCGTATGTAATTTTCATTAGTGTTTTATGCTTTGAGTTTTCCGTTAAAATGGAAATCTTAATGAACATTGATGATTTTAATTCGTATCTATTCAATTCGATTTAATTTAATTAAATTTAATCCGAACAAACAACTACTACAACTATTGTCTGCAGTTCTTACATTTATTTTATACGTTTACAAAGTCAAATCTAAATTTGTTTTTTTTATTTTAATTTTTTGTGTATTTTGTTATCAAGCAGAGTTGGCTTGAAAAGGCTGGCAAAAGACGTTTTAAGAACGCTTCTCTATTTAGGGTGGGGTTGGTTTTTGGTGTTTAAAATTTAGGTAACCTGACTTAAAATATGAAATCGCCGCAATCCATAGCATAATCAAAGTCTTCACCTCCCAGATCTTCAACAGTAGACGAATGAAAATCGAATCCTCCAATATCGGTATGATATACGGCTCCAGTACAAGGGGTGTCAATTAAATTTGTGCAGTGAGTGGTTGGCAGTGCGTGCAAAGTGAATGTATCCTCACATTGAGACCAAGTCAAACCTGTAAAACAACAAGACAACTGTAAGTTATCAATTGTTTGGTGTAAGTGGCATTAAAATGGGATCACCTCCACTCCATACTCCATTAGGCAGCGTGGCCCAACCCCAGCCATGACCCCAGGGCAAAGCACAAGCCAATGAAGCTTTAGAATCTGGGTTTTTACTTAAAATGGCAACTGCAGCATCACTCTTCACCAAAGGATTCTGATTGTAAAAAGCTCCTTGAGTTGCCAAAGTTGAATACGATTTACTACTGGATTTTACCAATGATTTTCTTTGTTTAACTTCTGTTGTGGTTGCAGCTAAAGACAATATTAAAACATGAATTATTCCTTATGCGTTTTATGTACGTTTCAGTTTAAAAAAGTGTAATAAGCAATTCTTCTAACTTGGTGTCCACCATTAGCTGAAGGTAAGATCAGATGGAGCAAATATTTGGCAATATAAGCGTAACCACTATTATTACCGAGTGTTAAGTCAATCTAACATATTATTTATGGGGCAAAATAAAGTAAATATTTAGATTAATAATATATTTGTATGTTTCCTATTATATTAAGTTAAAAAATGTATATACCAAACGTCTTCTATTTCATAATTATAATATGAAAACATATGACTGCTATTTTAAAAACTCCTTCTAATTTAGTGTGCTATTTCAAAAAAAAACTACATAACATATTATTAAAATTTCAGGACGAAAACGAAAAGAACTCCGAAATTTTAACACCAAAAATAAACTTACCGACAACAAGTAATACTACAACAGCAAAAATTACGACAGAACTATAAACTTATAATAAAAGGTTTTAATATTTTGGGACTCGTTTTATTTGAAAACCAGGAACAGTATTTTAAAACTACTCTTAAATATTAAAACATTATGACTATATGTCATGGTAGCAAACCTTGTGAATTCGACAACAGTTTCTAGTGGTTACGTTTATTTTGCCAAATATACGCCTCATGTGACCTTACAACAATTTACATAAAAAAACAATTTTATCCACTAAATGCTATTTCGGCAACATTACTGTTGAAATTTTGATTTGTAGCGAACATTCCTTTAAAAATTATATTTGACATAAAAAGTAATTGCCTAAAAGTGGACATTGCTTAAACTCGTGCTTTCTTCAACACAGCCCTGCCCAAGTACGTTTTGCTTTCTGCGATATATTTTTGTTTAACTTGCGACCCGTCCAACAGATCATACTGGAGTCGGCATAACAATTGTGAAAATGAATGGAAATAATAATCTGCATAATTATGATATTCGCGTGACTGATGAGGAAAGCTGACGGTGAAAGCCTTGAGAACTTGTGGCCTTTTTTTGGTAAATTGCTACTGAACTGCGAGTAAAATGTAGTGACTAAAATATTTTCAAATTAGAATTTATTGAACAAGCAGTTCATGGTCTTAGACTATTGCGTGTCATATAGTGATACACTATATTGATATAGAGTGGTTTCGAAACTGATATTGTTGGGTGATCAGTAAGAACGATAGGAATAGGAATTTAAAGTAAACAACAACGGTGTGATATATCAATTTGCTTCTGGCTTTATTTTGAAGCCAAATTTATGCTATTACGTAAGGAACATTGCATCATTCACACTGTGTTACCGGCCTTAATTGATAAAAATAATATAATAATATATATTTAAAATTTTTGAGAATGCCCGTTTTCTGCGCTGAATTATTTATGTCGTTTAACGTGAAGGCATGTTATTTTCGTGGAACCTATGCCCAGTGTTAAACAACATCTACCTGTATGCAAACTTCAGTGTATTTGCAGTGTAAAATGCCATGATTCTAGTGGACATTTTTCGATCAGTTACGAGTAAATAATCGCGTGCTAGAAAGTTATACTTACGTCTTATGCGCACCAATGGTCTGCGTAAAACATTCATTAAATGAGGCTTGTCCACAACTAGTTCTATTTGTGGGGGAGGCGGTAACTGAAAGTATAAAGCGAGTAAATCAATTGTGAAGACGGAGGGAAAAAATCAACAATATATTTTTTAATCTCTATTCTCATCGACATAATTCGTTCCATAGTGGAAACAAATTGTACATACTTACTGTTTTTGTAATCGCATCGATCCATGCACTAAAAAATAAAATTTTAAAATAAATTTTATTAAGAGAAAGATAACAAATCATAAATTTTATTCTCTTTTTAACTAAAAGTATGTGTTCTAAATAGGTAGCTGTAGTAGACAGATAGCGAGTATAAATTTTGAACTAAATCCACCAGATATCTCGTTTATACCCCCTGCTTGCAAATATTATACAGTGAATCACAAAACTTTTGGTACTCCCTTATTACGTCTTAAAAACTTACTGCCAGGCTCACGATGTCGAACGTAGACGTTCGCTTGACTTCTAATGAAAAAAAACTGATTAGTGGGAATATGGCTCTTTTTATGAATTAATTTATTTATTTAGGATGTAAATAAATAAATAAATTCATAATATACTTCGTTAAAGGGACGCAAACCAGATTTTTTTCTATTAGAAATCAAGCGAACATTAACGTTCGACATCATTTTAATTTAGGATAATTAAATAAAATAAAAAAAACTTCATTTATTACTCTGTTATATATAATAAAAAGAAGTCAAATATAATGGGCCAAAGTATGGAAAAACTATGCAATATAAGTATGATAAAACTTAAAAAAAAATGCAGTCTAAAAAGTCATGATAACAACAAATGTAAAAATTGTTTTACTAGCTTCATACTTTGTGGGATCTCCATTTAAGTTTATTGTTGGTGGTAGCCAATCTGGCATAGTGTGGACAAGCCTTCTGGTCAAATCAAATAAAAATTCTCTCCCATTCTCGAACAAGAGCTGCCTTTCGCTCAGACTTGTTTCTAATGTAATATTTTCTATCTATTTTTTCAGATATTCCCACAGGTGCTGGATAGGGTTGTGATCAGAACTTTGGGGAGGGGTTTGAAGGATATGAAATGTATTGTAGATGATTCACATTTTAACAATACCGGCAGTATGTGTTGGATCATTGTTCTGCTGCAAGTAAAATCGGTCAACCACTCTTACTTTTACTGCACTTTGGTATAATTTATTCGATTGAATGACATGCACCCCCATACCACAACGCTTCGACCTCCATGTTTCACCGTCTTGCAAGTATTCGTTGAGCTGAGTTCATCTCCTGCTTTTCTCCATACACGTTGCCTTCCGTCAGAGCCAAATATATTTTATATTTTGGCTCATCTGAGATAATTACCCTGTCCCAAAGTCAAATTCTTTATGAGCGTATGTTTTTGCAAATTCAATTTCTTACGTTTACAAGGGTTGCTCGAAAAAACGAGCTACTCTTGATCAATAACAAGCACTTTATAGTCCATCTAACCGTTTCTGTGGAATTTTTTTTATTAAATGAGCTTTGCAGGGCCAATTCAATATTTGTTGCCCTTTCAAAACGATTTTTCTTGATAATCGAAACATCAGCCCGCTTTTCTTTTATCGATCGTTTTTCAAGGCGACCACTTTCGGGCTTATTCTTTACTCTTTTTTCGTTTTCGAAGAGGTTTATAACAATTGATTTTGATCTTTAATTATTTCTGAAATTTTACTATAAAGCCTAATTTGTTTGTGGCAATTTAATATTATTTCACGTTGTTCAATAGAAAATTCTCTTCTAGACATGTTTGCGATAAAAAAAATGTCTGTTGTAACCACCTGAATTAACTTTTAAACTAAATAACACGCTGCAGAAAAATGTATTACGATAAAAGTGTAAAATAACGTTTCATTACAAGACGAACAACAGATATATGTCTTGCAGAGATGGAAATACTCGTATTGGTAAATTGAGTTATTGAACATAGTTTGATATTTGAAGCATAAAATCTAATAAGTAGGATATAAAGAAATATCTTGTTAACATTACTGAAATGATACGATATTTAATCTAAGATTAGGTGGACATGCTGGGTACTAAGCGTTTTGATATTCACTGTATATATTCACATATATAATAAATTGCATGCAGAAATAAGTAGGCTTACTTTTTAGTGGACAGATGGAAAAACATAATTATCTGATAGCACTCTAATAACTGATATATTATCAGTTTACTAGTTTTATTAGTTAGTTACTTGCAAATAAAGAATTATCTATTATTTCTGCCAAGTGGACTGGCGAGTGCCATTTATCAAGATTTAAAGAAACGATGTGGGAAGAATGCAGCCCCTTTTATAATTTTTTTTTTAACTTCATTTACTATGAGTTTCTTATTTTTCATATGTATGCTAAATGTAAAGTTTGATATTAAAATTACCTAACTTCTTCTTCCGATTTCGCCAACATCCAGTAGACCTTTGAGCGCTTCCTGCGTGATCCCAGTGCTATTAATTGTGAGACACTGCACCCGTCGGGTAGTGGTGGACGCCTCGGAATTTGCCCAGTCCAATGTGCTATAGCCAACATTTCGGGTGCTTCTTTAACAAGAATTTTTCCAGCCGGCGAAGATCGTCCTGGTTCGGTAAACCAAGCCATGGTTGAATCATCATACAATACGACCCATTCTTCAGACCATCTGTTCCAAAGGATTTGTTCTAAAAAAAAAGGGAAACCGGGTACAGGTTTATAAAAAAACAGAGCTGTATTCGGCTGTGTACATATACATATGTATATACCCTGGAATACTACATATTTTTTCTCCGAATTTACTAGTTTTAAATCATAAAAAATTGCTAAAATGGCAACACTGATACTCTTAACTAATGTACATATTATAATTCTTGTCTTGCTGTAGAACAATGGAAATGTACTACTTCGAAAATCTGAATTAATTTGTTTCGGAAAGAATTTGTTTTTAATTGTTCGATATGCAGCAACTTTGCATTATCACAATTTAAAAAATGAATAAAATTGTGTTAAAATAAAGCAAAAGTAAAGATAAAACATATCTTTTTTCGATTATCACATACAAAAATCAAAGATCTTCTTAATGGAACGCCTGGTCAATAGAATATTTATCGAACAAATTTGAAATCCATTTCAAATTTAAATTTATTAAAAATAGCTGATTACTCACTTTTATATCGCAACAAATATCCTCCTTTAATTTGTTTGCCAAAATTGCCTGCAATTAAAAATATATAAAATTATTATAGAATCATTTTAGTTTAAGAACAAACTATTTCAAAGAAAATATTTCTGAAATCTAAAAGAAATTGTAAAATTATTAATAAAGAGAATTCTAGGAATCTCATCTGGTATTTAAAAATTCCCTTCCTGGCTTTCAACACAATTCGTTTATAATAAAATGCACCCAAAACTCTTTTTTAGTTATTCAATGATTTTGTTAAGAAATTTATCAAGAAATTTTTAAAAATTTTAATATATTTCTAATTATATTTAGTAGTAGTCAATTAAGATATAACACACATGTTCGTCTTCAAATGTAATTGTTATTCGATATTTTAAGTTCGACTCCTTATCCATTCGCCAAAATTTTAAGCAACAATCAACAATATTCTTAATAGCTTCAAGCTTCATTAGCAAAGTTTGGGTTTTTATAATTATAGGTAGCAATATTCCACACAATGTAGCATTCTAGCATTTTATTATAAACATAAGTACGTAAGTATGTATATGTTCATAAACGTGCGATGTAAAAATGAAATGTTTAAATTTTTATTGTGAAATTAGGGTGAACTCCTTCTTCTGAAAACCTGGTCAGTGTATTTTTTGCACGATGAACATTTTACAATCTGCGGGAGATGTGCTTTCATATGCCATATAGCTTATACCGTGAGACTGTCTAGTTTCTTCGGAATAAAGAAACCCAAAATGTTTTGGGCTTTATTTTTAAAATCGATTTTCTGAAAAAATGAGTTTAAATTTGTTTTTAATTTTAGATTGTATACATTCAGTTGTGATGTAATTTAACGCTTGGTACTAAGCAAATCTCATGCAAGTCCATTAAATTCTATTTTCTCTGAATCTTTGCTGGCAGTATTGCCAGTGAAAAAGTGCTATAATACCTTTCTTTTCATATCCGTCGTTGCTATCTGGACGGGTGTGTTTTAGAGCCATCCTAAGCCACATGCTTGTGTGTTTGTATGTGTGTGTATATATACATGTACATATATATATAGCATACATATTTCATAAAATATATAATAATGCAATTTGAAACAACTACTAAAATGGTTGAACAATAAACTTATTCAAGGTTGCTTTTAGAGATGATGAAGAAGGATATAGAAAAATTGAACTGTTTGTAATGGCTGTACGAGTAACAAAAAAGATACCAAAGAAATTAAAATCAATTTGAAAATAAAAAAAAATGCAAGTAATTCTTCTTGAATAAGCGAATGAAGGATTTGTACAATAAAAAACGGATTCTCAACAAATCCTAGTATAATTTTGACATTGTTAGCGCAGCTTTTCTTTATTGGTAAAAAAAAAATCTGTTCGGTAGAAGCAAAACACTTTACCGGACGTAGGGGCAATTCTTTTGAAAAATCATTTTATCTCTCTATTGTCTGATATTGGAAAATGTTTAAACGTTTAAAGGGTGCAGTCAGATAAGTCGAATATTTGAACGAAAAAGCGTAACAACATTACATGTCATATGAATGTACATACGTATGTGTACCAACAATTAAGTATTAAGAATGATGGAAATACAAGATTAGGCCGTGCGGCGCACAAATTATAAATTTTCTGCGTATGTAGCACAAATGACGTCACGGCAACTGTGTTCCTATTGGCTAATAATTTCAAAGTGATTTTAATTGCAACTCTCATATAGTACATACATTTGTACATTGTTTCGCACAAAGCTATGGTTTTGTTAAGTGTGTATGAATGACTCTGAGTACTGCTAAAACGATAGCAATACTCATCATACTCAAAACAACTTGAGTAGAGAGAGTGCGGGTATTTACGTACAACCAATGGGTATGGGTATACACATTGGTAAAATTGCGCAGTTCAAAGGAGTTTAAGTAAAAAGTTTATTCAGTATTTGGAATATCCATTCACACAAGTATGGAATACTTTTGAATATATGTACATCTGAGTACATACAAAACTATTATGCTAAAATAGCGGCCCTCACACATTTTCGCAAGGATGGTAAATGGAATTTAAACGTTCTCGACTTTAATTTTCCAAAAAAATATTTATGTGTACAGAGCCGCATGCAATATATTTTAATTATTTTTATAAGAAATAACTATTGGCTGTACTTTAGCAAAGGGGCGAAAATTTTTGTTTTCTGAAAAACTTGTTTTAAATTTTTTCTAGGTATGTAATGAACAATCGCAAAACCAACTTTGAAACTCAGCAATGAAAAGACGTGTTTACAAAACTTCGACACCCAAGCCTTTTTATAGTTCTAATCTATTTTGCCCCAAAACTTGTATATAAAAAAGAATCCAGTAGATACTTTTTTTGGTATAATTATTTTCTTTGCTTATGGGTTCTGCTTTGTTGCTTATGGTGGTGATTGTTTTGCGTTGTTGTTGGCTCACACAGTATTGATGTTATATCGATGTTGTTGCTTCTGTTTATATTCAATTTCCTGGTAACTTTTATGAGCTTATGAGCACAGCGCTGGGACTTTTCGTACCCATGAAATTCTTACACCTCAGAATATTTTTGTACACTCATCTTTGTAACAATATATTGACGATTAGGAATTTAAACGTAATTGTAGAATTGACGAAGACTTCACGGAATAAAATGTATATGATTTTTTCCTAAGTCAGCTCACGCATTTGTGACAAAGTCTCAAGAAGTGGGACACTCTAATGAACCAACCAATGTGTGTATGTATATGTACATGAGCTTGTTTGCAAGTATGTTATGTAAACCATTTACCGTCCTGCAACCTTCAAAAAGAAAAATTGCATTTGAGTGTGGTATGCTGCAGACAGATTAAAAGTGTCGCTGGATGTTGCATTTAATACTGTTTTTAAGAGCTTTTTCTGAAGGACTTTCACATACATATTTACATGTATGAGCATGTATGTGTTTGTATAAAGATACCCAAATGTATGTAAGGTACGAATGCATTTTAATTTCAAATTGTTTCTAACATGATACATACATAAATATCTTCCCCATCCTGCCACGGGTAGCATTGTGGCTGTTTCACAGGACGAGGGGAATAGTGTGCGGACGTGTTTTAGCGTGGTTAGAGTCCCGCACTCCTGGCAACTTCAGCGCCAGAGTGTTACGATGCATTCACCTCGTAAATAAAAATAAATAAAAAAACATACATACATAAAACTTTAGCAGGAGTTGCTTAAGATACTGCACTATATCTACGCTGGCATCAGGCGTATTTGCGGATACCATTCAGATGAACATATTAGCAAAAGAAATATGTATATGACAAAATATACGAAACTTCAGAGGCCTTAAAAAGGACCATAAGTACACTAAAGAGAGAGATAGAGAGGTCAAAGTCGTTGGTATAACTTGCCAAAGGAATGGGGCACCTACACGATTATCCCGAAAGTCCTAACAAGGAAGTAATCTATAGCGCCACACAATATCCAACAGGATGGGGAGGATACAGGAGTTACTTATAATGTTTCAGACGCAATATGCCCCGATGTGGATTAAACCATGACCCCAGAAAACACAGTATGCATAATGCTCAGGTCAAAGGAGAACTGGAATAATTACAATAAAAAGCTACATAAAGACGGTTTCATAGACCCGTATAGAGGAAGAGAGCCGAAGAGCCCAGATAACGGCAGCATCCTGAAGATGTACATGTAGCAGTTAGAGACTGACCCACGAAAATTTACAAAATGTCGTCATTATTCGAGAAGGATTTTGCCACCCAAAGGTTTTTATCTGAAATGGTTTGTCTCCAAACTAAACTTGACAGGGGGTGACGGAAAATCGATAGGTTATTTGCACTGGAGAATTTTACTTATAGTTTGAACCGATTTATACTAACTGCTCCTCTCAAATATTCTAAGCCTGGTAACCACAAAATTTAAAATCAATATAAAATAACAACAGATCCATTCAAAACGTTCACGATTATGATGAAGGAATTTCAGTTTTTGAAACCATCGATTCCTTTAAAGAAAAAAGGAAACAAATTGTTTGAAATTTCAACCATGAAGAGTTTTGGAAAGAAGAAAAAATAATCTCGATAATATGGATAAATATAAAAAGTTAATATTGACTACCCCATAATTCACAATTTCGAAGCATTCCATTACATCAATCTGTAAAGGCACATTTTGAATTCGATTTAAAAGTAGGCGTTAATTTCAGAAATACTACGACTTCGGGCAAACTTTTGGACTGGAGCAACATAAAGTTGCACTCGGCTTCTTCAAATTGATTCCAGTTTTCGAGATATACCGTTATGTCAAACTGGAAGTAATTGCACGACAAATATTAACATAACTGGAGAATGGTTCGTCCTATTCATTGTTGTGTTATTTTATAGTTAATTAGTTTACTTCACAGACAATGAATTATTTTATTTTTCATAACAAAAGTTTTTTTATAAAAGCAATAAAATTGAGTTTTCGACTCATCCACCACTATAAATGTCTAGCTACGCCAATGGACAAAGCACAAAAACGATTAAGCTAAAACCAGCACTCTTTTAAACGGCCCACCCCGCGGTGTGTATTATTTCTATTGAGTTACTTAAGTTCAGAACTTTTGGTAAATATTGAAATGGATTTCGTCAACTATTACGTACATAGTTTCGAATTTAATTATAATACATGTACGTATATATTTAAGCTGAATAAATTTGTATGTTTTTATATATTTTTAATATTTATTTTAAACCTACGAAATTAAGTTTCCATTAACGAAACACAAAGATTTAAAATGTTTTATTAACATAATCGTGTGAATTTTAATGCCTATGAATTCCTTTCTTAATGAAACTGCAGCAAGTCCATGTTTGTATAGGGGTGTTTTTTAACTATTTGGTTTTTCAGTGTATTTCAGTGTATTTCAGTGTATTCTCCTGGATAAATACACAAATATGCCTCCCAATCTTACCGAAAACCTAGACCATTCAAGGTAAAGAAGACGAAAAACTGTGTTAGATGCTAGAGGTGGTTACCCTATTACTGATTTTAGGACTGTATTTTAAAGGAAAAGTGTACAAGTTTTTTTTTTGCCTCTTGATTGCATTTGGTTTTAGCTTATAATCATAAAGGGCAAACAAAATACTTCCACTTGAAAAGAGGAGTGGTTGCTGAACAAATTGTTTCTTTGTTGACTGTGATGTATGTATGTAAGTTTACATTTTTCAACTTTATTATCTTATTTCATAGCAAAGAACAGTAAGTGCAAGTTAGCGAAGCGTGTAATTACATTTTTAAAATATTTTTTATCAATATGCTAAAACGTAAAAATAAGCAAAACATGTTCAGTTGTGAACCGGCTTTCTTCTTCTTCTTCACTTTGTTTAATAGCTATTGATGAGCTTTAACATTTAATGCCCCATATTCGACGTTAGCAAATACTACTTATTGTTTTCAAATAGAACAACATTTTAATCAATTTTCATCCTTTTATTGTAAGGCATCTACTTTTGTCATCTTTGTCCTCCATCATTACCATAATCAATCATCACACAGTCCTCGTTATCAATATCAGCCAAAGAAAATGTATAACAAACCGAACATAGCAACAAAGTAGAACGATTGGAAACTGATGGAGTGAGCACCTCTTTTATACAGGCATACATACAATACACAAGTTTACTTGACAAAGAGAAAAAATATATCACACACACATACACAGTCATGCATACACACCCTTTACAACACAAACGAATATTTAAACTTTTGCTCGCATATCAGAGACCCCAACTGAAGAGAGAAGAATAAGAGAAAATATTTCCATTCTTTTGCTTTCGATGTTGTTTTTTTTCCACAATGTGTCGTGTGTGTGAGTGTGTGTGAATTTCATTCAGAAAAATTTCAGTGCCCGCCATTTATAATGTTTCTTATACTTGAACATTTAATAAGTTTAAAATGTGAGTATGTGTGCATAGGCTTCAGCTACACAGCTTAATAGGACGACAAGGATACCTTTTTTATTCATTGTGTGTATTTTTACATACATACATACTACACATGTTTATTATATATGTATGTGTGTATTAAAATTTAAAAACGTATTTTTTTATACGTAAATATATTGAAAGAAAATATATACTTAAGTGTTCAGGTCTTTTGGAAAAAGCTTAATTGCCCGTATTCTAATGATGGCACTTCAAAAGTCATAAACTTTATACATTTGTGTATTTACAATAATACGAAGAAACATTACTTGTGTAACCAAATCGAAAAAATGTTAGGAGAAGCAATCATTATCATTTGTTTGTATTCCAAGGGGCGGGTAAAAATGGGAAATTTCTCCCTCCAAACCCATAAAAATTAACTTTTTCCCGTACATGAAGATTAGAAACATTTAAGAATTCTTAATACTTCCACGCAAAAAGTTCGGCTAGATCCGCGGTAAGGGCACTTCAACCGACAGGTATGTGTTTGTTATACATTTGTATTGGATACACATACCTGCAAATGTAACGTTTGTTTTTTTTTCAAATCCAAAACGATTTTATATGTATGAACATCTAAGTTTCACTACGCTAATCGTATGGTATAATGCGAAAGCTGATGAACATTTATTCAGTTTAATGAAAAATATTTTTTTATAATTTTGTAAATTTTAAGTTGAAATTTGATGTCTATTTGCGATGCAGTTTAAGCTTATGAATGTTTGTAAGACTTGATTTAAATTTATGAAATTTTTCATGTAATTAGTGGCATGAAATTCTTATTCGTTGACAAGACGTGTAGAAAGGCGCTTGCCTTTCTACAGCTCTTGACTGCAAACATGAGGAATTTCATATATGTGGTCATAAAGGTGGTCTAGGGTATCGTAGAGCCATTAGTTTGTGGTTATTTCAATACTTTGGCAATGTCGATTATGTGTGTTCAACAATAGGCTATTGATTTCGATTTCACACTAAGCAAATATTAAAGGATATTTTTACAGTGGGTAGATATGAATATATGTATTAAGTGTCAATGTTGAATTAATACACTATTGTTGCACAAGGGCGATATGTTTGTATTTGCGAAATTTGTGCTTAGGGGCAAAACTTGCTTCCTTCACTTTTAATGTCAGATTAGTACTTACCCGTTGTTTGTTGTGGTTGTGGGTGTAAATTCACAGAATTTTGTGGCTTCACTTTGGAACACATGGAAAACATAGCGACGGCCTTTGTTATTTTCCCTTGTTTTGCTTCCTTTTTATTTACTTTTTATGATCTTTAATATTTTATTGTTTACAATTATTATGATCGGAAAAGAAACAAAATTAAAAGGATTGTTAACTTTTTTTGCGAAAAGTATGTCACAACTAGACGATTACAGACTGACACATATGAGCGTATGTAAATACCCAGCAGTTAAAGGAGTAAAAAAGGTCCGCTAGAAAAAAGTATTCATCAGACACATATGTACATATGTTTGTATATTTTAACGCGGGGTGCTTGCTATGATCCTTGAAACAGGTCTTTTGTAGAAGCTTTTAGAAGACTTTAGAAGAGGAATGGAGGAGGGAGTAGTGACCATGTACTGGATCTTTAATTGTATTTTTATTCAGAGATAATTGAAAAAAATTTATTCTGTTCGTTTGCTTTTCACTTTTTACTCCTTTAATTAGAATGAAAATACACTTTTGGAATATCATAAAACAACATAATTCATGAAATTCAATGTTGAAAACTCATTTCGTTTAATTTTTTTTAACAACATTATTGTTGTTGGTTCTTAGAAACTGTCTGCGAAGAACGTGTGTCCTTCTGTAAAATAAAAGAAACAAGTGTCGACTTGTGTGTGGTTGTGTGTGTGTGTGTACGTTTTCTTATACATGAATGGTTGCGATTGTGGGATGGATGGCGACTAGGATGGTGAATAGGGTTATTGATAAAGTGATTAGTCTACTGAGGGTTGGTCTGTTTCTTTGGTCGGTGTTCTACGAAACGTTTTCTGATGTGGTAAAAGAAAATCTCCTTATTAAAGTTGTCCTGTTTTTTTACTGTCTTCACTTATTCGTAGTCCCTTACATATGTATGAGTATGTAAAAAGCTGGATGGAAATTTTATGTTATGTTGTGTACACAAGTCGATTGATATGTTTGTATGTGCATGTGCTTTAGTATCTAATTTTCATGACTGCCTTTCTCAGACCAAACAATTTGTCTGCTCTTGTATGTGTGTATGAATGGACGTATGTACGTGTTTGCTTTCTTGTACATGTGTATTTATGTTTTTATTATAAGCTATTCTTATTGTTTTATTTCCACTTTACATTTTTAAGGATATTTTATCAATTTACAATATTATTATTTATTTTTTCTCTGCAATTTTTTCGCACACCTCAATTTAAGTTAACGGCCGAGATTCAACTGATGGATACTGTAAAAACTTTGGTTTGACAAACCTCGCAGGAGATGCTTAGTACTCCTACCCGCAGTTGCTGAGATGTTAAATTAAACGTTGGCAGAATCAGCAAAAAGCTTTAATCGAGGAAGTATTCCTTATTAGGCTTGGTTGACATTTTCACGATAACATTTTAAATATTCACTCTTTCTTGTTTTTAATACCAGTTGTAAAAGATTTTTCCGGAAATATGTGTAATTGAATCAATCAATCAATCACATGTCGGCCAGTACAAATATTGATACAGTTGGTGAGAGCGATGTTTAAGGCGTAAAAACATAAATTCGGCGCCATCGTAAAAACCTGGAAGCTCGAGAAACTCTCTACAATGTATTCTCCCGAAGGATTTATATCGTCGTCGGTGATGAATCTTGCAATGCAAATAAATATGATCCATTGATTAAAAGGGTGTCTGAACAACTTGCTGGGCTTATTTATAATTTCTTCTTGGTGCTTTGTAGTCTGGGAGGTCAGAATTGGGTTTTGCATTAAATGTGTTGTAAATTATGATTCTTCTCTTGTTAATTGAGTCCATTATTGAACTTTCAGTTATTTTTATTCAACTTTAGGATATCATAAAGTGAAGTGAATAATAAATTTGATTCTTTTAATGAAGCTACCACAGAGTTAAAGGTGATGAAATGAAAAATGAGCCTTTTAACATGCATGTCGTTTAAACCCTTTTCTCTGGTCAAAGGTTTATAATAACAAGCTCACGACCTCCCTCCCACTCACGCTTTGAAGAATGTGTCAACTATATTCAGCTGTTTTTATTTACTTATATATCCACGTGAAATCATGGGAATCCCCTTATATTACATATGATTTTGTTCAAGAGTTTGCATAACTCACAACATCAGACAAATGTATTTTGACGTCCTTCAATTCAATGAATTTTATCTGCATATGCATGTATATTTGTTGTCTATGGCTAGGTCACTTCCACAGCTTGCTCAGCTTTAGCGGCAACGACCCGAAAACACATGTTGGTATAATAACAACAAAAATATACACACATACATGCATGCGTATTACATACACTTGTAAGCGAAGCAGAAAGAGAGCGAAACTGTTTCGAGCCTCCAGCTAAATTGAAACTAAAAAATATATGAGAGACAAAGGACAAAAGAATAGTTTTAACAAACAAGCAAATTTGTAGTTCTTCAAACACACACACACACATAATAAGTGTGCGTGTGTGTGTGTGTACTTTGCGATCATAATCAATGACAAAACACAAAAGCGTTGGAATCCTCAACTAAATACATGTGTACTATAAACAATATTCCCTTTCGAAAAATTGCAGAGATACTGATACTGACTTGCGTTGTTATCATTTTTGCACACAAAAATGGTTCATGCGACTTTTCTGAGTATTCGGAGAGCTTTTCTGCCACCATTTCATAGTAAGTTTTCTTGTTACAGCTTCTCTGTTTTTGCAGAAATATGTAAGAGAATGTTGTTTGTTTTCTTGAATATGACATTGACCGCAATCCATACATAGAATCGCCTTGTTTCCCTGAGTGTGGGCGTACGTTTGCCCCAGTAGGATTTGTCTTTGTAGTTCTATGTATCGGTTGTACATACATTTAACTTGTATGCGAAAGTAGGTTATGCAGCCACACTTTTATAAACATCTTGCAGATGCTGCTCAACACACTTCCATGCAAATGAACATATGTAGCTTTCTTATACTAATCTATGTAGGTATGCACACATACGTATGTACATACACAATATGCAGATTGTAGCCTTTAGTACGACAAAAAAAATCAGAAGAAGCAAAACTTCAAGTGTTTTTCATACCAAATATTTTTACTTTTGGGTTAAAAATGGCCTAAACTGCGTTACGTTGCTTTTGATCGTGATAATAGGGGTCGTTTTGTTACAAGTTGTGTTGGTAAAAATTGAAATGGACTTCTTTTATTAATTATAAACAATAAAAAATATAATTTTTAAATGGAAAATAAGACGTTTTTAAAAGGTTAAACCTTTAACGCGTTTAACTTGGAGGTCACAGACATGGAAATGATGCCTTAGAAAAGCAACGCTGCACCATACACTTCCTAGGACGAAAGATATTTTAATGACGATTCTATAATGCCCATTAAAATTGTTACCATGCCCCTATATACAGCCTATTTAGTTTTTTTGTTGCCATTTTGACTTCCGATCACATCATAAAGGATACTATTGTTGATGGGTTGAAAACGGCTCCCATTTCGTCCTTGGTATTCATATAGTGTGTCGTCTGGAAACATATGAAATTCGTACAAAACTGTATTGGCGTTACAAAATGTTTATAAAAAGATTTGTAATTTGTCTGTAAATTTTAGGACGGTAAATAATTAACGCCAGAGGAAAGGCAGAAATTTAATTTTAGAATAATAAAAATAATATCATTTTGTTTCAGGATTCATTGAAAACTATCCGTTCGTTTACCCCAAATCTTGTGCAATTGTGCACTTAATTTTACTGAAATGCATTCGCTTATACATAACTTTGTAAAAGAGAGAACTAATTGAGAGAGTAAAGTGACATTTCTTCGACTGAGTGTTTGCTAATTTTTACTGGACAATTTCGACCTGTAAATCCAGTAAAAAGAAAAACTAATTCAAAAAATAAAGAAACAAATTTAAGCAAACAAAAAGTGAGCGTCGGCAGAATAACGAAAAGAAATTTATTCGTGGTCTTCTGTTCCTGCTGAGTTTCAGCATAATTTATGTACGGGGGGTGGTGTTAACAGTCGAGCGCATACATATTTTGTATATTGTCTGTGTGTATTTTGTTTGTGTGATGGCAGAATATCGTTGTGTGAACAACTGTTCGGACAACG
Organism: Phania funesta; assembly: GCA_963932375.1. Lineage (NCBI taxonomy): Eukaryota > Metazoa > Arthropoda > Insecta > Diptera > Tachinidae > Phania > Phania funesta. The sequence goes on from OZ010652.1 coordinate 870,331, forward strand.
TTATTTGAACACGAATATACCATCAACAGATATGCGAACAGCAATCTGTACGTTGGCAGAACAGATCTATTGCTACTCAAGACGGTATGGCATGTTAAAAAACAACTAAAAATGTACACTCAAAATGAGAATGAATAAACCACACATACATATCGCTCATTTGCGCAAACAACGTCATAACTCAAAAATTGTGTCAAATTTAGATTTTTATTATTATAATTTTTTCGAAAATTGTTTGTAATCTCCCGATTGTTTGGGCAATTGCGGTTTTTAATGTTGATTTGAACTGACCGCAATGCGTCGTTAGAATTTCCCATGGATCTTGAACGCGTATTCGAGAATGTCTTGAAGGCATGGCCAATTGAGTTAAAATAGACACTACTCAATAGAAAGACACAGATAATGCTGATGGTGTGCATAGCGACACAGATAATGCATGCATTCCATTCAGCTAGTGTCTATCTAATAACTCACTTTTTTTAATATTCTAAAAATTATCGTATTAATTAAAATAAACTTTTATTCCTTAACCAACTTAAGCCTGAATAAAATCTCTTCATTTATAGAAACCAAAACAATTTTTTTAGTTTGTGCGTATAAACCTTTAGTTTCAATCGTTTGGGGGAGATGAAAAATATCCCATTTTCCTTTCCCATCAATGTGCGCCTGGAACCTAAATCTTCAACATGCTCTTCTACTTCTGCTAGCAGATCTTCCAAATATAACTTTAAATAAATTTAATCGTTTGAGGTTAAAATATTAATTGTTTTAAAGCTAAATTAATTAATTGTTAAAAAGACACTAAACGCTACACTATTCATTTGTCAACGAATTACGTTGAAAGCTTTACTTGTTCCATTTAAAAGTAAAACAAGAAATTTTTCATTTTTATTTACAAAATAATTTTCTTCCTTACTTTTTAGGACGATTCATTTGAAAATATTTTTTTATAATAAAATAAAAATATTTGTGTCTTTAAACTTATAAGACAATTATTAAACAAATAAAGGTAAATTCTTAAATATATGTATGTATGTACGTACATATGCTTTCACACTTAAAAATTTGCAGGGGCCTTATTGATATTCGTTTGCAAAAGATTTTCAGCTTTACTCATCAGTCTTTTAGGTTTTGTGTTTGTATTAAAATTAATAGAAAAAAATTGCAAAGTGCAATGAAGAAAAGAACACGTAGATCCTCATTATTCTGTAATATTTATAATTTTTCAAAACATTATTACTGAATTGAAGGCATATATGTAGGTCTTTTGAATACAGTGCAAAGATGAATAAGTTCTTGTCTATTTCTTGGAAGTGCAGATGGAATATAATTTATTTTGCTACAGTCCAGATTTTGTACGTTATTGATCAACTGAAATTGAGTATTTGAAAATGTTTCCAAAATTCTCTTCATACACCTTCGCAGCTCCAAACTGTTATGCAAATTAGTGACCGTTTCTTTGATGTGTGGTAGTAACTTTCAGAAAATTAAAGCATTAAATACTTTTATTATTAAACCAAATGCAAGCATTAGTTGTAGCTATGTCAAGCATTAAAAAAAGCTTTTAAGTGATGTAGTGATCATCATTCAAAGAGTTCTGCCCGCAAGTGTAGTGACTTATTTGCTATTTGGTTTATCAGTGCAAAAAAAAAATGATTCGTGACATGTGGCAATGCCAATAATGCCCAGTAAGGTTCGTCATTTCACCATGAATAGACTAACAAACGAGGCGGTAGCATAATTGGATCGTAATTCTTTAAGAACGATGAAAATCGCAACGTTACAGTCAATGGAGCAATGGTGCGGTGATTACCGGATTTAACATTTCAGTTACCAATGGTGAGACACCGGTCAAAATGCTGGAAAAACAATGTCTAAATCGGAGCTGACGGATGGACCACCTACGGCGTAGCCGCTGGCTATAAGTGTAAAGTTACCAATATAAGTTGCCTAGAAATGGAATGGTATGGTACATATGATGAACTTGGTGCTCATTTTGATCTCAGTAGTTTTTACGACTTACATTTTTGAATAGGAACTTGCCCTTATTTTCACAGTTATGTTTTTGTGCGGATTTCTCTCTCACTTCAAACCAGTTTTCAAATTTTAAAAACAAATATTCAAATACTTATGTGACTTTTTATATTAATGTCTTAGATACTGCTTTTATTTTTTTTAAACAATTATTAATAGCATTTGAGCAACATTAGTGTATTAATTCAAAACTTAGCATTTTTTGGTAGAAGCAAAAAACTTTGATGTTATATAGTATTATTGAAGGTATATGAAATCGAAAATCAAAATTTGTTTAAGGAATAATTTATGAGTTATTTTCGAGCTCGAGGTCCGCTCTTTATTAAGTAATTATCTAATAAGTGCACCAATATTTCGATATTCTTTAAAAATTATCATTTGCTTAGAAAGAGTGATCAAAACTTCATCAAGTTTTTATAGTCGACAGATATGAATACTAATGACGACTATTCCTAAAGAGTGGAAATAAAAAATTAATACCCTATTGTTGCACAACTGAGAAACTTTTAAACAATTTTGAAATTTAGTAAATAATCATGCTCATAATATACATACGTACTTTAGATGGATATGGGAGTACAAAAAAATAATGTATAGTGATGAATAAATAAGTAATATTTGTTGACAATAATAACAGAAATTTGTATTCAGGTTGCACTATCTGAAATGTGTACATATATCAATGAACAATATAACATATTTTTTAAAGTACTCGAAGTCATAATAATATTATACAATTATATTAATACAGCTTTAACAAAATTATACGTAATTATAAAACTGTGTCCGCCTTCCTAAAAGTATGTTTACAATGTACTAATACAGTAAAATAATACCGTGTTACATTGTGTATTTTTCTAATACGTTGTTTCTCTGCGCATCGATGACAACATTGATGCATTTTAAGGGTTGCATTTACGAATAGGTTGCCATGTATTACTACAAAGCAACATGCGTTTATGAAATCAGTATATGTATGCACATACATACACATGTTTCTTTTTACTAAATCACCAAGCATATGTAAAATGGCTGTTTTTTAACGTTGAAAATAAATATTTAAACTTACTATAGGTTTTGCTTAAATATTTTAATCGTTTTTAAAAATTAAGAAAAGAAATATAAAAAATATAGGTTTTGAATTTAAAACGATGAAAAGTGAATAGAGATGAAATTTATAAGGAACAAAATTAATTTCTTAAGACTATCTGAACTAATTATATTTAATTTTCTAATGCGGTACGAATAAGGCTATCCCTTCTTTTTGTTCTGTTTTCAACAAGGCGTTGCATTAGAGTAATACGTTTTTTCGGAGTGGCAGGTGGCGAAGACTGATCTAAGATTTGTTTACCGTTCGGTGTAACGTCCTTTTCTTCTAGAATCGGTTGCGTTAGACTTTGTAGTAAGCATATAGTGTAATTAGGCGGAGAACTAAATTCTTGTTCAGGAGGCTTTGGGAAAATGTTATTCTCTACTCGATTGATATTATTTTGTTGTGATGCGTCAAACTTTTTGAGTATAGAATTAAGAGGACTGTGTGTGAGTGCCAATAGTGGTTTCATTTTAAACGACGGATTCGACTTTTTGGCAAATTTTTCCAAAAAGGAATCATCAAAGAAGGTAGATTTCAAACCAGCTGCTTCCAGTTCAGATGTTTCAATAATGGGTACTGTGTGAGAGTCACTACGCGAAGAAGATATAAGACGTGGACGCATTTGTGGCCGTTGAGTTGGTAATTCTGGTAAAGTTGAAGGAGCCGCCAATCCTTCATGAATTACATTGCGAGAAACGTTTGCTGCAGTTCCCTTAACACAACTTTTATCTGTAGGCATTAAAGGTTCTGTCCTCAATCTGTATGGTGATATTTTTATGGGAGGCTGCGCAAACTCGACATTTTGATCTTCACAGACCGAGTTACGGCGCTTTAATGCTAAACGTGATGGCAGTTTTTGATCTTTTTTCATGGTTATGAGATCATATACAAAGTCTTTGTTGACCGTTTTGACACGATTTCGTATGGGTCTCTTTTTACCTTCAACTTGTTCTAAAGACTTTTTAAATTTTCTGCGAACTACTTTGGATGCAATGGAACCCGTTTTAAGCGGTTGCATAGTATCTTTCTTCAACTGTAATACTACGTTTTTGCTTTTTTTCTTCTCACATGTTTTTATTGTAGTTTCGGCTGATAAAGTCTGTGATTCTTTAGCTAACTGCTGCTCTTCTATTTCATGCTGTTCGGATACTATAGCGTCATCATTTAGTACGACAATATCACCATCAACATCGTCCTTTGAATGCTTTAATTCGTGAACGGTTACATACTCAACAGCCATAGATTCGCGTTCGCCGGTCATTTTATGAACAAATGTAAGATGGTTAACAATATCATAACGTCGGAAGGCGCGATAATCGCATAAACTACAACCAAAACGTCTTGATCTGTAGTGAAACATTGAGATGTGACGTCTAAGATTGCTTAATACATTAAACTGTTTATTACAGATCTTACAACGACAAGTCAATTGTTTCGAAGCCGAGACCACACGAAAACATTTATTTTTTTCCTTTTTGGCAGCATTGCGCCCACTGACCATACCAATTTCATTTATTATCTGCTCATTACTTTGATCGTCGCATAAATCGTAACCTTTACTTTCCACATCTTTAATTTTTTCTTGTTCCGCTGCACTTTTTTCTTTCAGTTCCACCATCATTTCTACTTTTTCTAAACAAACTGTGTGCAAACCACTGCCGAATGTTTGGTTTTCCAAATTTTCAAATAATTTGTTTATATTTGAACTATTGGTGGCTGAGTTAAGTTCCTCTTGGGGTTCTTGCTTAATATTTAGTTTAACAACTGACTTTTCTCCATTAATGATTTGATCACTTTCATTATGTTCTAATAAATAGTTAGAAAGTTGATTTGAATTTTTGGCTTTATTATTTTGTTCATTTGGTACGCTTATTTTCTTTAATAATTCTGCATTGTTAAATGACGTTTTTCGAACCAAACAGTTCGCAAGATGAGTGGCCAAAGCAGCCCTTCTTTCGAAATTCTTCAAACAGTACGTGCACGATGTAATGGATCTTCCATTTTCTTGACTAAAGCTATCTAAATCTTTGGTATTGGTCATCTGGAGCTTTTTCAATTCCCGCCCCAGTCCTTTCACTTCCACGTCTCCTATTTGAATACGTTTCTTAAGAATTGTGTCTCGCATCTTACGTATCCTGCGAAGTGGTTTTCTGTAAATACAAGAATTTTCTAATCATTATTTTATTCCAAGACTACAATAACACAAAATATTTTTTTAATTAATAAATAAAAATATTATGTCGCTAGGGGCCCGGTAGTGTAGTTATTAGGATGATAGTCTTTTAGTCTAAGGGTGTGGGTTCGGTTCCCACCAAATAATCTGGTGTTTCATTGCAAGGAAGGAGTCTTCGTTACTATGTTTTGTACTTTAGGTTAGAATATAATTTGTATCGGTTCAATAAACTTCAATATGGCGGTCAGAAAACTCAAAATTTTGATTTGTTTTACGTACAAGTTTACATTTCAAAAGGAGGTACAGAAGGGTTTGCAGGCAAAGTATTTGCGGTAAGTCTGTTATGTATTATTGCCTTAGTTGAACTAAAATCTTTTTCGATGCAAAATCGTCAGCTATAGCTGTCAGGTAGCGATTATAGGATATTGTTTCTAATTCGCATTTTGTACGTGATAGCAGTGGTATGAGCTGGAGTTGCAAAGGTGCATATAGAATTTACGGATGATTCACTGTTTGAATTTGTACTCTACCTACTTATAATTAAAAAATATTATATAAATTTTATATCCTTTTGGTGCAAATTGCTTAAAAGTGGCATCTTCCCTCCGCTTATAAAAATTTAAACAGCAAACCTTTTTTTGCAAGAATATTAAAAAGTACTGGGTGTTGCAAATGCTATAGGATTTTCACTAGGCTAATAGCAGCTCATAAATGAAACATTTGTTCTGTTTTAAAAAAGTTAGAAATGTAGTATTTTTAACATTTCTTCAGACTGAAACTTAATGAAAATCGTATATACATATGTATATATACAGATCTATATTTGCATACATACATATGTATGTGCATATATTTTAACCTGGGGGCAAATTACGGCATTCGATAACGATCGAAATTTAAATAAAACAATAGAAATTGAACGGAATATAATATAAATTTCGATCGATATCGAATGCCGTAATTTGCACCCTGATTAAATATTTTTGAAATAAGATACGTATACATGTGTTCTTACTTGTGTTCATTGGCAAGATGACGTAAAACGGCAGATGGTTGCAAAAATGTCATGGAACATGTCGGACACTGAAAAACATACGTTGTCGATGTGTGATTTTTTTGAACATGCAATTTTAATGTCTTTTCTGTTTGAAATGTCATTTTACATATTTGACAATAAATTCCTGGCAAGAACTGAGTAGCCTTGCAATTATTTTCGACTAATCCCTCGCCGTCATTTACTTTTGATGAAGTGAAAGAAACTAACGCCGGATCATTGATTGCTTTTCCGTCTGGCCCTAACAACATTTTTTGATTTGTTAAAAGATTATGAACTTCATCCAACTCGGTTTTTATACTGTCGGTGTAATTTTTCGTTTTCAAAGTCTGAAATACAGCGTGTTTAGTTGTCGAGACGTGCTCCAATTCTAGTACAGGATCTGGGGCTTTTGGTTCCGGCGAGTACGCATTCATTTTGCATTCCACTAGTAGAGGTTTATTATGACTGCAGTGCGATGAAACTTCTACGCGCTTCAGTCGTTCAATAACTTTACTTAAATCACGATGTAAAGGTTTGGTATTTGGAATAGGCGAAGAGCCTGTACTGCGACTTTTAACTACCAAAGGTTCAGACCTTATAACATTTTGTATACGCACGTTTGAGCTGCAATCCTATGGTGTAATGAAACAGTTTACAACAAATATCCGGTAATTATATCAACTCAGAATATGAAAACAGACAACATTAAAATTAGAAATTTATAATGTGCTGCATATTACATACCGAAAAGGAATGGAAATTATCTGCTGTTGCACGTTTGCAATATTTGCGTTTGTGACTGATAAAGTTTGCAAAACTGCGAAACATATTGAGGCAAATATTGCACTCATAGATGAGAGAGCATTCTTGCATGAGCAATCGTCTTACCTGGAAAATAATCATTTAGACACTTTAAATTTGTAGTATAAAAATATGTTATATTACATTCATGTATAGTAAATGCTTATATTTGTATGCACATGTGTGAGTATATCCTACATATATTTTACATGATTTTAATTATTTAATTCTGCCATGTATGCATGCATATAAATATGTACATATATGTACATACGATTACTGATTACCTCATCTGTACCATTCTCATAGGCTGTTTTCGCCTCCTTGAATCCTGAGAATGAAGTTCGCATCGGCGGCCTCAGTAAACTTTCATCCTCATTAGGAGCATCGGAACTGGACGTGCAACATTCCCGTTTTTTTAGATTCTCATAAGGAAAACTACATTTTATATCAACCATTGTGTATCTTGTATATATCACGTACGCCTACTAATATTAGTTGGCTGCTTTTAATAGTTACGCAAAGATTGGTGTCAATAAGCACTACTTTAATATTAGGAATTCTCCTACATGGCTAATAAATTATTAATGTATATGCTTTATTTCCGTTTATTGAAATAAAACTATTATAGATGCACCTACATACATATAGTATGCATAAGAACAAAAATTTAAAAATATACTTTTAATCCAACCGTTTACGTTATATGCATATTTAAAAAAATTAAATAACTTTTAGTAAAGTAGGTATATTTCTTTTAAAATATTTTTAAACTTTATTCAATTAATAATTATTTAACAATTATTCAAATTAACACTTGCAGGCAGGTTTTAATCTCTAGTAACATTCTTTTCCTCTTCTTGATGTAAAGAGCTTCCGATGAAGAGTTACCAACGATTTGACAAAATTGACGATTTCCTTCTCGTAAATAGCTGTGAAGATGTTTTCCTTGAAACAGTCGATTTTTTAAATCACTAATTTATAGATTATAACGACATTTAACACTATTCCTTGACAACGCCACTAATTTGTTCGCACACGGAGAGAGCATCGGCAGAATAACTAAGAGAAATTTGTTCGTGGCCTTCTGTGTGGAGAATACGTGTTGCCGTTTCTACCCAGTTTGAGCATTATTTTTTGTTTGCCGTCGAGAGTGCTTCAATGTTCTCAGCTGTTTATGTATTGGTGTTTACAGACAAGCTCACACACACATGCTTTTTATATTGCGAGTGTGTAGTTTGCTTGTGTAATGGCGGAATAGCTCGATCTCTATATTTTTTCTACTTCCCACGTTGGAAGAGAATATTTGTAGGTGTGGGAGCAAATGAAAACTTCAACCACGTTCATCTCGACAACGCAAATTTAGAGTTATGACGTTTTTTGAGTTAACGAGCGATATGTGCAACAAACGGGTTTTCAACACAAATCGCATATTCCTTTTAATTTGGTCTGGTAGCCCTATTGAATAAACTGGATATAATGTAAACAAATAATTTGACAGTTAGGACATATGTTTTAATAGTAATCAGATGTGTTTATGGCTATACCTTTTATACTATACTTTGTTTATCTACAACTAGTGGCGCATTCAATATAGTTATCGACTTTGTGTTGTTATTACAAGCCGTCGATATGGCATCGTGACTAACCACATATCTGTTCAGCTATTGTACAATTTGCAGTTCGCACAGGAATTTGTGACAAATTTTTCTATACATATTATTTTGTTCGAATTTGATAATTGTTAATAAAATAATTCATTTCCTGATGATACTACACGAAAATAAAAGTATTTAAAGCATAAACATTTTTATTTAAGGTCTTAAAGCTCGAATAAATAATTGATAAAGAAAAAAATGTTGGCATCATTGTTTTGCCGTCAGTAACTAGGACGAAAATGTCTCCGCAGCCTTCTATTTGGAGAATACGTGTAAATATGGTTTTTTCAAAAGTAAAAAATCGAATAACACACAAACCTTTTCAGTTGTCAACAACAAACTACTAATCCGAATTGGCTGATAATGCCTTATATGACTAACGCAGATGTACCAACATAACAAAAAATTTCGATAATCGAATGTACACAGCCGCGAAAATTCACCTTTTCTTTTGAACAAACCCCGTATGTCAGAAATATTGGTTCCAATTAGACATTAGAGGCTTTATTTTAAAAGCCAAATAAACTATGTATTTTTTTAATAAAGCATTTACTTAAGAATTGTGGAAAAATATTGGAAAACAGCAAAGTTGTTAATATTCAAATTTTAGTTATGTTCACCAACAATTAAAAATTAATTACATGGCCATGAATATGTTCTGCCATTACACAAACACACAGGCAAAATAAAAAAATTTGAACATTTATGCGCACAACTGTAAAAACCATAGTCTATGGTAAAAACGATGGCAAATAAAAAAATTATGTTCAAACTGAACAGGAACATCTACACATATTCTCCACACAGTAGACCACAAACAAATTTCTTGCTAGTCAAGATGGTTTTTGAAATGTCAGTTAAAAGGATCATTTTGCGATACCGTTATATATTTTGTTGTTTACATATATTGCTTTAATAAGTTGTTGTGTTCTTTTTATTACATTACATAAAGTTTTTAAACAAGGAGTCATTTTTTTTATTATTAAATCCCGCTAAGCCCGCTAAATTATCCACTGTGGTTTGGTAATAAAACTCCTTTACGTAAAGGTAAATATTATTAATTACTGGGTTTGTGTTACTGTACACTGCAGTCAATAGTCGCTTAAGAGCACAAGCTGCTGTTCTTTCGTTTTTACTTGTAAGGCCATAAATCGAATTTAACATCAATAGAAATGTATCGCTTTCGCTTCCATTACTGTCGTTTCAACGAGTGCTTCCAATCATTTCGCTTACGTCTCTTAGAATTGAGTTCTTCTGCAATTTGATGTAGAATTAATATTGCTAACCTATAACTATGAGCATTCCTTAAAAATTCAATTTGAAGAAAACAAATTTTATTAGTTTATTTAAAAAATTCTTTCTTTATTGGCTTTAAAGCGTGACATTCATCTTTATATTAAATATTGCATGTGGATGGCCTGCCTACAGTGGTACAATTTTGTTTGCTCTGTTTATTTAATACATGGTTGAATAGTAGTACAAGTAGTATGTTTGTTTTTCAATTCTTTTTTTTCTTTATTACTTTTGATAGAAAAATAAATATTTGTTTTTATATAAATTAATGTACAATAATTGTACGCTTTGATCTTTACAAGTTTTAATTTCGAGAAGAAAACACATTTTATATTTATTTAGCTTAAATTACTTTTGTAGTGTCCAATTTTAAAGACATCTAGTATTTTTCATCTGTTGTGTTATAAGAATATTGCGAAAAAATAATAAAAAAAAATTATTTGAATTTCTAAAATCAGTTTCATTAGAACAGCTAGAAGGGCGATAAACAAACATAATTCAAATCTCTTCTGTCCATTGTTCCTTTAATTTGCAGTCACTTTCAAAATTATGTATTTACTAAAACTCTGATTTATTAGAATCTGATACATAGCGCACCATTAGAAGGTGAAAAATTTATTTACCATAATACAATGATTTAAATATAAAACAGATTTGTAAATAAAAAATCACTTTTTGTTGGATTTAAATAATTATTTTATATTTTCGTTTTTTTTTTGTATTTCTGAGTTTCATTCAATTGCAATAATTTGTTTTAGTAATAAATTTAAATAAAGTTTGTTATGTGTATAGTTATCTAATATGTATATATGAATATAAATTTGTTTTTACAGTGTACTCTTAATTAAGGTAATGAGTTTAACTTTAGTAAGGCACTAGTTACACGTTAATCTAGCTATTTATCTAATTATTTTTGTATACATGTGTTTTTGTAAATACAATTTTATTTGTTGAAATAGATTTTTTTGTTTTAAATTTTTGGAGTTTTCCTTTTAACGTGTAACTACTGACTACGGTTTTATTTTATTGTTGTTAATTGTTTCTTTTAGCTATTTGTAATTTAAAGCTTCTTATTTAGCAAAGTTCATGACTTTTATTGTTTGTAGGTATGGTGATTTTATAAGCATTACATATATCTTTAATTTTACATACATACATACTTTAACTAATGCCGCTGATACTACTGCTACTACTACTCATTGGATATACACACACATACACATGTATGTACTTACACAAAAGAATTTATGATTTTTTAATACTTAGACCATTTATATTTTAAATAAATTGTATTTAATCACGTTAATAGGGCATCCAATTCAAATATATGCAACTTCAAAGATTTACTTTAGTTAATTCTCTACATCCCAAAGGCTTTTTGTTTTTGTTGGTTAGTAAAATACAAGAAATTAAATAAGTTAAATACCCATTAAGAAAGTGATTAGCAGGTACATACAACAATGTTGTCTAAGGCCCTTATGGCAATGGGGAATCGAATACAAAAGGTTCACAAAACATTCATTTGAAAAGTCAAAAAGATAAAACGTGCAACAAAATATTACCATCCATACAAAATTCGTATCTCTTATAGAACTTTATTATTTTTAGGAGACTTAATATCTTGTTACACACGTTATAGAAACCCCCATACGAAGTTTATAAGCGTAAGCAATTTGTTTTAAATTTTAATGCCGCAAAATTTCTGCATATTTTAACAAATGTAATAATTACTAATATTTTTATTTTGGATGCTTTATTCACTTTTTTCGATATTACGAAGTGCCCTGTTCGCAATTAAAAATTATTTACAGCAAAACTTCGATTCGGCGCCAGGAAAGTAACGGTTCAGCGAAGAGACGGGTAACAGAAATACCATTAGAAAACTGTATGGCAAGTAAATTTTTTTAAATTTCTTTTGATATTTTTCAAAAACTCACATCGAAAGTTTAAAAGAAAGTGTTTTTTTTAGTAAAGGCGGTTAACAGAAACTTACTGAAAACCGAGTGCCAGTTAATCGAAGTTTTACTGTATTTTTAAGTTATCATTGTTAAATTAAAAAAAAGAAATCATTAATTTCTTTTATACATATTTTTTATGGTACTCGTATTGGTGGGCGTGGAATGTTCAATGTATTCTAAATTCTACACTCTATACTTATGCATGTATTACACACTTAGTGTACTTTAAATGATTTTGGTCTAGCATAAAATTCAAATATAATTGAATAATTAAAATTAATAACAGAGTCTAAATTATACACACACACACTTTCATCTCTGTTCTCTGTTCGATTATTAATTCTTAATTTGTTGAGTATTATATTGAGTCTTAATCTAACTATTTAGTTTTTATTTTATATTAATTATTGAATTAAAAGTAAAGTGAATTACAATTACGAATTATTCTAAGCTTTTGTTTAAATGTAACTTAAACAAAAATGCCTTTAGAGGTTGTTTGATTTATTCATTGAAATTATAGTTTGTTATTTTATTTATCGAAAGGGCAATAATCATTCATTCAAACCTTTCCTCTGCGAATACCAGAAGTGTTGTTTGGATTCATTAAATTTTTATTCTGTATCGTAGGTCTTACTTTGGATCATTTTTAATAACCTTAATTTTTGCTATTTTGAATGGAGTTCTGTACAAATTGCTTTTTATATGCCTAACCTATAAAATTAAACATATACGATTTAGTTGCATCATCATTATCATCATCAATAACATCATCATCGTTATCAACATAAGAATTAAATAAATATTAAAAGCTATTTAATGAGATTTGTAAGAAAGTGGTAAAGCGGTAAAAGGTGAAAGGTGTAGAATCTGTGTGAAAGGGTTAATAACCGAACAAACAGTCAAGAGAAATATGTATTGCATTCAAATTCAAATATCTATTTGTTTCGGGGGGAAAAAAACTTCTTAATTATAACAGTGTGTATGAATTACCAACGCATTCTTCGAAATGTAATGACGGACAATAACATTTAATTTTTCTACAACAATAAGTATTATTAATATTTTTTTTTTGCAACGAAGTCTAACGAAATAATTATGGAAATGATACTTAGGAGTACATTCAATTGTGATTGTATTAAGGTTTAGCTTGTATGAATCACAAAATAATATATTTAATATGAAACAATATTTTACAAATGAGTTTTTCTATAAAAGAGACAATGTTTACTTTATTTACTTTTACTAATTATTCTTTTGTTGTTTAAATTTATCGGCAGTTTTTTAAGTAAATATTTATTTGTTAGTGTGTACATATTTGTTGTACTTTTCACATAGTAATTTATTTTGAAAAAATTCGAATTCCATTGCAACGATAAATGGGAAAATACTACGATATTCAAACTTGGATGATAAAAACTGCTAATTATACGTTTCTTAGAAGTATCTAAATGCGCCGATCATTTGGAATACGAAATTTTAGGCCCGAATGAATTTAAATAAAAAATAATTTTTTTACAATTGGAAAAATATAAATACATTTGAATCGTTCTACCTACATCTTGACTATATACATACATATGTAAAACATATTTATGTATATGTATACCAGTTACTTAAAATGTAAATCATTTAAATAAGAACTAAAACCCTTGCAACAAATAAGTGGAATGCAAATGTTCGGTTTATGAATAATTTTAAATGGACAAAAAACTTTTAGCTACGCAAAGTACATACTACAAATTAATACAAAGAAAAAAAATTAAGTAAATCTGTTAAATTTGGTTTTAAATTACATACATTGAATGGATTAGTTTTATATAGTTAAGTAGTATTTATTTATGCATAATGCTTGATGAAGGCTAGAGTGGCTTAATATATTTGAAGTTCATACAAACAAGAACTTATGGTTAAAAGAAAAAAATGTAGTGTGTTGTGAGATTTAAATTTGTATTGTTCTTGCAATTTTGGTTTTACTAATATTGGTTTCTCTTTTTACACAATTGGTTCGTTTTTTATTTTCTTTTTGGTTTGAATTAGTTTTTGGTTTAGAAAAATTTGGCTATTGCTAATATGAAGAGATTTGCAAACAATATGCAGAAGTTAGTGTTAAACTGATAACTACCTCCGCTCACAACGATATCCTTCTCCTCCAGCATGGGGTAATCAATTACATGTATTATACCATTGGTACATTCCACATCCGGGCGATAGACATTAATCTTTTTATAATTCCAAATGATAACATAGCCTGCAAAAATAAACATAATATTAGCAATGCTAACTAATACACACACTTCTTGTGTTTGTAGCCTAGAGTCTAAAGGGTCGGTTATGTATAGCAACCGAACTTCAGTTGAGTTGCCTACTGGCCACCAAAGATGTTTGATTTCAAGTTTGGTTGCTATTCATAATCGACTTGTAAAATACTGAATCTAAAAAAAAGTATCTTGAGGTAACTATAAATACTACAGTCAAAGGTGGTTTACATGTGTGTATGTCAAGTTGTGAAAGATGAATGTGTATATACGTTAATAAATACTTTTTAATTAAAATAATTTTATAAATTTTGGCTGATTCTTTTAATAAATATATACACATTATTTACTTTTATTTCAAGTCTAGTTTTCGTTTTTTGGTTAAGAAAAGAATTGGAAATTTCTGATTGACATTTTTAACCTTATCTGAATATGCTGCTATGTATGTACATATGTACTCGTATGAACTATATAAACAAGTTCTAAATTTACAGCAATACGTGGAAATAAAAAAGGGTACACAATATGTAATGAAACTTTTAAGAAATGAATTCTATAAATGGATGCTTTTTTACATTACGTTACGCCAAAAAATTACATGTTAACTCACCAGTCCATTCATGAGAAGCGAATTCATCATGAAGATCTTGGTTTAACATTTTATAAAGAAAGAAAGAGATTGATTACATATTAAAAATTCGTAATAAACTGATAACAAAAAATAAAGGTCACTCACAATTATTTAAGGCATTTAAAAATAAAAATGTTAAAAAAGTAATTTTTAAAATACTTACGTCCAGCTTCTTCCTCTACTCTAATTTTTAATGAATCCCTAAAGGTGGGCAAAACTACTGAATCGCCTTCTTTGGTCATGGAAACTAAATCTTTCATGGTATAGGCCCGATCAGCAATTACTAAATGACGCTCTAAAATTGAGCGGGACTAGAGAATAAAAAAAAAAAAATAATTAACTAAATATTACTAACATGACAATATTAATGTATATTACTTACATGATATGCAAAGTTCTTCATAAATAATTTCTTATGAACCGAAGGCAAGTCCAATCCGGTTTTTTGCCACCCTTTATCGCGGGTCACAAAGTACGTATAACGTCTATGCGTATTATTCAGTTGTTCATTAAATGTTGAAAATTGGCCCATTTTGTATGAATCACTATTTTATTAACCAATAAACAAACAAATTATTAAATAAATAAAAAAGCTTTAAGGAATTTTGCCAGTCATTTTTTACCTTAACATGGGGTCACTCTCTAATTTTCCTAAAACTGTAGTATAAGGAACTCCAAGGACTTTGTCTATAATGTGCACATACCCATTTGTACTGGCCACATCGGCTTCTATTATAGTGGCGTTTACTCCACCACCTTCGACAGTAATGATTTCATCTGACCCTTCACCATTAATGTTGAAATAAAGGAATGTGCGATTGTTTACAGTGGGCACTTGTGCAATCTTTGAAAAGAAAAGGAAAACACAAATTAAAACAAAAAATGTGGTACGAAAAATGTCTTTGAACTTACTAAATTTTGATTTTTTTCCTTAATTTTCTGCACATTGAGGCGGTCTTTAATTATATGCATATTTAAAATTTCCCTCATTTTTGGCCCGTCTCTGTAACGTTTGAAGAAGATTTCGAATTTTATGTTTTTTTTTCTCTTTAATTTCTACAATACAAACCTAATGATGTTGTCAAGGGCAGATCTATTCCAGGCTTCGTTACTGGGTGCTAGTATTGTTACATCTCCGAAATTGCTAATGTCATCAAGTACCTGGCCACCAATATCCATAATAACTTCCAGGAACTTCCTTAAAGCGCCATTTTCATTTTCCTGCGATTCGTAAGAGAAGAAATATTTAAAATTTATTAACAATTACTTACATATAAAATCCCATTTCTTTTCATTCTCGTGCAATGTTTATGAACATATGAATTTATAATTTTGGTACGCAATACATTTTTACAAAAGCTTATCAGAGAAAACAATTTATGATGATACATTGTTTTTACAAAATTTTAAAATAATGAATTATGTAAAATATTTATGATTCTAAAAATTTATCAGTTAATAGAGATACGCAGATGTACTTGTGATTGTTTTTGCAGCTCAATAAATAATAATCATTATTTTTGAACTGGTATTTAAAAATTGTAGTCCATATCATAATTTTTTATTCGATTATTCGTCATACGTATCGTGGTGAAACAAGTGGTTTAATTGACACACTTGTTTCACCACGATACTTTTTGTACTTCTTCCCTATTTTACATTGTGTTAAGATGGATACTAATGTCATTGAAAGTTGTATCGTGATGTCTCACGTGAAAGCAGAATAATTCAATATTTGTGAAACTCTGAAAATTACAAAATTATTATGTTTTAGCGAAAATTTAAAGACTTTTTATCTAAATGTCAGTGTATACGACCGAACACGATCGACATCTTCTGGGGTTATTTATAATGCCAATTAAAATCTCGCAAAGTTAAAGACACCGCCAGAATGGAACGCATTTTTTGTGCCCAACAAACACACTTTCTCAACATTCTACTAAGTTAGCGCTCATTGCAAAATCAACACATGTATGTGTATAATCCAATAATTAAGCCAATGAAATCTAAGAAATCATATTAAATTTTTCGTGATTTTTTTTTGCTTAACAATTTGGTTTTCTACGACTGTTTTGTGATTTCTAGATTTTTGGTGAACTTAAAATTTTGCTAGCCATTTTTTACGATTGTACGAAGAAATTTCGATTTTTTTTTTTAAATTTGCAATTTTTTGTTAATGGCATTTATTTATTGCATTAACATTTTAAATAACACGCTATTAAACTAAATAACTTAATGTTAAAGATATAATATAACCTTTATTTGAATCTTTTATGATAAAACCGATAATCGTCGAAATTTTAACAAAATCGATGTTAAACAACTATATAAAAAATCATATTTCGCTACAAATGGTGACTTTACAAAAAAAATTTCGAAAATCACCAAAAAAATAAATATTTACCAAAATTTTTAAAAATCATAAAAATTTTAATTTTACAAAAAATCTCAATTAATTTGAATAAAAAACAAAGATTGAAATTTAAATTTAAAATAAAACTCGAAACTTCACAAAAAAACTCCGAAAATTCGAAATTTTTTCAAAATTTTAAATTCGCCACAAATTCAAAAATTTACTATAAAATTGAATAACCGGAATAAACAAAATTAATTGTTAAAAAAATCAATATTTAATAAAAAACGGAAATTTTTCCAATAAAATTAAGAAAAAACAAATTCAGCAAATATTCAAATTTCCCCACACAATTAATTATTTTCAGCAAACTTTTGCAAAAAGCCGAAAAATCACTATTTTACGAAATTTTAACAAAATCTATGTTAAACAAATATATAAAAAATCAAATTTCACCACAAAGGGGAATTTTGGAAAAAAAAAATTAAAAATTCACCAAAAGCTTAACCGCAAGTCTAAATTAATCTGAAAAATAAAAAAAAAACTAATTTTACCATAATTTGGAAATTCACTAAAATTCGAAAATTCACCACAAAATCAAACTATAGCTAAAAAATTACATAATATTCTAAAAAAAAATCTAAATTGCAAGAAAACTTCGAAGATTCAACACAAAATTGAAAAACTTTAATAAAACAAAATAATTGCAACAATACCAGAAAAAAACATAATTTTAAATTTTCAAAACTAAATTTTAAATTAACCAAAAATTGACAAAAAATCTATATTTTATGAAAAATGTCGCAATTTTAACAAAACCGATTTTACACAAAAACCAGTAACCAAAAACAAACATCACCATATTTTGAAATTTAACGAAAGGCTGAAATATTTAATTAAATATTAAAAATTTTCCTTAAACCTCAATTTCGCTATTATCTACAATTCACCAAAAAATCTAAAATTTATAAGCATTCTGAGAAAAGAAAAATAAACCGATCGAAAATGCTTATATTAAGACGAAGGAAGAGTTTATATGTAAAATAATATGACTAAAACCGGAGGCCAGAATTAAATATATCAAACAATAAGACTCGGCACAGCCGAATATAGCTCTTTAACTTGTTCATGTTGTTTTTTTAAAGACTCCGATATTTAAAAATGGAAAATTTTTATTTTTTGTTTTAGTTATATTTCCGATTTTATCAAAAAATTATCGTTCTTGTTTGTTTAATGTTTTCAATTATATGGTTTCTTCAGTAAAGACTTGTAAATGCATTTGTCCAGTAAAAACTTGTACTGTAAAATATCCAGTCATTGAACTCTAACCTTAGTCTTTCATTTTGCACTCTCATTTACTAGTCCAGTAAAAATTTGTAAAATCTATTGAGTAAACGAACGGACTGAATATATTTAACGGCGCTCGCAAGCAAAACGTTGTGTGTGTGTGTGTGTGCAAATATTTCCAGTTAGAAAACAAATTTTTTCATATTTGGCATATTTTCACTTAAAAACGTCATATTTTTAAGCTTGACTAACCAAACAAATGTTACTCAAATTACTTTCACTTGGCTTTTGTCCAGTCCAATTAGACTTTCGCAAGACTTAAATTAATGACATGAATATTCTCATTTTAATAATAATGGCTGGGCTTCGTTTACGAGAAAGTAATATTTCTAAACAGTTTTTTGCCGTCACTGAAAACTAAGCGTACAATAAAAAGAACTTTGACGAAATTTGGGGCGGCCGCTATTTTGACAAATCGTTATTCACTTACTTGATATACATACGTACATACTCGTATGTATGTATCTATGTATGTAGGTATGTAATTGGATAGAATGAAGTTAAATAATGACGGTATTCAGTGTTTGGTGCAAATGGTCTTGCAAAAGTGCAAATGCAAAATATCGTAGCTCTTTCATGAAATCCAACAACAAAATACACAACGTTTCTGTTGACTTGCATAAAAAAGCGACAATATTTTGCATTTGCATTGAATTTCGCAAATGAAGCAACTAAGGAAATAACAAGCTCTTTTTTCTAAACTAAATGCAAGTGGGTAAGTGTAATAAATTATATTAAAATATATTGATAGATAAATACTTACTATTGCCTATTGTGTATTTATTTTGGGGGTATCAAATTTGAAAGTATGTTGAATGTTGCAGTTTTGTTGTCGCGCCATTTAAGAAAAATAAACGTATTTAAATTCTTAGTTATTGTGTCAACTAAATAGGTATTCAATAAGAATTTTAAAATTTATGCACTTTATATGATTTGATTAGGCTGATATTCTAAGATTTTAATGTATTGAGTAAATAATGAGGTTGCGGAATATGAAACATTGAGGTATAATCGTGCAGTTACACACATATGTAGGAGAAGATGCTAATTGATATTTGTTTCATAATGTTTTTTACCTCAATCTGAACATCAATTTGTTTTAAATATTTTATATCCAATAAATTTTTAAATAATTTTTAAGTCTAAAAAAGCCAAACAGTTCTAAACAAAATTTATAATATAAATTATTAATATGTTGGGTAAATGGCAACATACATGATTTGTTTCTACACTACATATACATAATTTGTTTAAGCAACTATTTACTAATCTAATGCGTGGCTCAGTTGCCTATAATATGCGACTCAAAAAAGTCACCGGCGTTCAGAGATGGAAAATGTAAGTTTGCAAATATTGTAACAGCCCTGGGCCATGATGATAGGAGGAAGATACATATCCGTGAGAGACTGGTTTTGAGTTAGCTAATCGAGGGGGTCCTTATGAGGGGGGCAAGTAACAATATGGTTCAGTGCTTCAATATAAAATCGAAGTTGTTTATTTGTTTTTAAATGGCAGTAAACACATTTGTAAATGGTAGTGTAAATACGATTGTAGACGTAAAAGCGGAAAATTTTACACTTTCATAACTCGGTGGGCGTTGTTTTCTAATAAATTTATTCATAAACTCAAATTTGTAACCATCTTTAACAAATGGAAACCCGGTTTCTATCTAGAACGCAAACTCGGCTGTTTTTTAATTTTTGACCTTTACTTTTTATGGTTAAAAACCGTGTTTGAAAAACTAAACTACAAACTGCAGTAGCAACGAAAAAATACAAAATATTCGACCTAAAAATGTACAGGACTCGGAGCCGTTAACTTACTATTACTACTGCTTGCTACCTTCACATTAGCGACACTCACCTATACATTTTTCCCCGTTTACAAGGGAAGGGTTATTCTGAATAAACAGCACTAATCACACACACGTACTCGTTCTTTAAAATCTAGTTATCTAGTTTGTGCCGAATGTTTTTTTTTTTTTTGTGATTACTTCGACTGATACTTCAATGTTATTCTACGACTACTTCCATGTTGGAATAAAACTGCAATGACTACAGCAGCAGTTATAAAACAAAAACTTCTAACAGAGCAGTAAAAAAGTATTTAGTTTTCATTTTAGTTCATTTAGTTCTTCATTTTATAAATGTAACATTTTTCAATGCAGCATTAGTTTCAAAAAAGGCGCAATGCTGCGAAAACTCTTTATTTTAGAATACTTTAAAAGTACTTTAAGTGTGATGACAGTTATAGCCAGTCTCTTGACATTATTAAAGTGCTAAGACCCGGTAATAGTTCTGTTTCATTACGAAATTTTTTGGGTACTTTTCATAAGTGTAATAATATACATTTGTATCGTTGTTACCGACAATAACATTTTTGGTTATTAAAGATCATATTACACACAGCAAAAAAACAAAATCATCCACACTTTTTGAGTTGTAGAATGGCAGGTACCATCATAGTAACATAAGTAACAATTGCTCAGTTAAAATGTTCTTACTTCTACTGTAAAATATCTAAACAGTGAACCCTCGATATGCTGTACATAGCTTGAGTTTTGTTTAACAATGGTCTTGGCAATGAACAAGGGAAAATTAACAAAAAATAAATAAAAATTCTTCTTTTAATCTTAAAATGTACCGCTCTCTTCTTAAAAGTCCTCTATTTGTGTCAATTTTCATAGCGCGGTGAAGTGTACCAACTTTCGAAAAATTCAAAACAACATCTCCAGTAAAAACTACTGAAATGCAAAACATCTGTGACATTCGAAAACCATAACTTTCGAATAACATATAACAGATTCTGAATACAGAACAGCACTGAGTGATTCATTTAGTCTACCTTGAAGTACAACTACTACATCCTACTACCCGCGGTCTTTTCTTTTTCTAAGCTTGATCCGCTTTTTAAAAATTAAAACTGGCATCGCTAATTACAGAGCAAATGAAAAACATAAGCAAAAAAATATGTTTGACAATAAAACATGTTAGTTAAAGTAGCAGAAAATATGTGGAAATAAAAAAAAACTTGCAAATGCTTTTAAGCTTTTTTATATAAATTTATTAATCATGATAATTACGGTTTAGTATATCTTAGGTGGCAATATGTGTGTATGAATGTGTAACTAGGGCATGTATTTTATTAATAGAGTAACGCAATATTTACCTTAAAAGACTAAAAAATTAGTCAAAAAATTGTAGTTAGAAATGACAAATCCAGTAGCGTCATTTAAATTATTAACACACACAATTTAAGCAAAAAAAAAAAACATATTTATATATATAAATCATTATACTGAGTACAAAATACAAAATTGTATAAAACAGGAAAATAATTATGTACAAGACGATTTTTTTTTTCAATGAGAAAACAAAAAGCATACAGATGGAACGGAACAACTCACTACCGATTTAAATCGTCAAACGAACTAAAAAAATTCTTTTTTTGCGAACATAATACTAATATGATTTATGGGAGATATGACTACAAATTCCAATTTTTGTAATTTAAAAAAGTGGTAAAGTAAGTAGTAAAGAAGTCAATTTTGAAATTGGCCAATTTCGTAAACAACATTTTGCAAATTCCGAACTTTTATTTGTAATTATTGGTTGATCAGTTATAGTTTTAGATTTGAAATTGTGAAGGAAGTATAATGAAGAAAAAAAAGAGTTTTTAACCTTGTACTCTTCAGATTTCCTGACACTTATGGGCAATTGACAAAGTTCATAGATACGCGACGGTGTTATCTAAAATATGATTTCAAAGAGCACTTGTATTTTGTCTTTGTTCGTTATGTTTACGTTGCATTTGCATATTGAAAATTGTGGGAAAATAATTTTGTCGTTTCTGTTATTCTAAATGTTTTTATCAAAATTTATATATTTAAAAAATTTGTATTCTCCATAAATTTCTTGAGTATTAGAATTTACAATTTTTAAATTTCAAATGATTTTTAGAGTTTAAAGGAATTTCATATTTAACTGAAATTTTAATTCTATTCGGTAAATTTTCCTTTTTTTTTTTTTTTTTTTTTGTAAATTTTGACACATATTCGTTTAAATGGGTCTTTAAGTTAATAACAATTTATTCAAATTAGAAGACTAAGCAGGTGCATATTTGAATATTTAGTGATCTTACTTAGCATAATCCATAAGAAGGTTTTTTCTCAAATGATTTTTTCCGGACAGGGAGGGAGTCTATGACTTGCTACTAGTAAATTTTTCTATATTGCGAATTCTATACGAAAAGTTATTCACCATTTTCGTTCAGGGATTTATTGTATAAAGTAAATTTCTGTCCCTTTGTAAATTGCCCAAACTGATCATAGAAATATACAAAATCAATCATTAAGTTGTAGAACAATTTAATTTTATTTTGAAGACCGCATCGAACGAATGTCTTAATAGTAGTACAAGGTTAAAATTTCATTTAATGAGTTTTAAGTGAATTCAATATTAATTTTGTTATAATACTTACATTACACCCAAAATTTTTTTAAAATAAAATTTATATTTTAAAAATTATTTTAAAATAAAATCTTGCTTTTGATTTTACTATGAAATCGTGTAAAAAATGTTGATATTTCATAACTATCGGTTCAAGTAAAATCTGTCTTTGGGCTTTCATTTGTTATTTGTGTAAGTGTTTGTGTGAATTGTGAAGTAAAGAAACTTTTAAAAACTTTGTTCTTAATTGAGACTCCTGGGCGAAAGTCAGAAACTTCTCAATAATTATTTGTAGACTCAAAATAAAAACAAAGCCATACATAATCATAAGTTTCATAAGCCTAGCATTGAATTACATTTATAATATTTAATAGTTTGTTATGTGAATGTATCAAGGTCTGCGTACTACTCTTTAACCTATCTAAATATGTACATAAGTATGTATGTACTTTTAAATATGACAAGTATGTTGACATACGATTATAATACATTTCCAAGTTAAGGATAAGCTAGAATTTCATAAGATGTACATACATATATGTATACACATATCTATATATAAATGTGTTACTTATATGCATGATTACTACTCATTACATTTTTTTTAACTATTTGAAACAACTGTCTGTCTTATTGTTGCTACATTATTTTAGGGTTTTATGTGTTTTTATGTATGTATGTAGATAATGTTAGCTTACCTGGAGGAATTGCGTTACTGTTGTATCAATGATCATCAGTGGCCGGTGAATTAGATGAACCACACCGTTGCGCACCGGTATATTAGCCTTAACAATTTCAGCCAACACCACACCTGTGGCATGCTTTGAATCCCCCAGCAAGGTATTCGATTTAACATACACTATAAATTGAATAAAACAATGTTTGACTTAAATATCTCTCAATCCAAAAATAAATATCAATCCTACAATTGATATTTTTTGTTAATTTTTAAAATAACGAAATGGATTTACTTTTGCCTTCTTTCTGTTTTGAAAAGCTAACTGTTACTTTAATGTTATCCTCGAAGGCGGCAGTGGTTTGAGGTACTTCAATTTGAGCAGCTGATGTAAATATCACATTGTTTAAGATAACATGACCATCGATAACTTTATTGTCCACCAAACTGCTGCGGGTAGTTTGCTGAAAAAATAATTTTTATTTTTTTATTTTATTAAAGCAATTTAGGATGCGGTCATATAATTGTTACCTTAAATCCTTCATCGACGGGAATGAGAAAAGTGTGGCCACCAGGTGATTGATATAAATTTTCTTTTCGCATCACAGTGACTTGTGAACGGTAGGATCTAAATTTTGAATTTTATTAAGAATTTAATAAAAATTTTAAATTCAAAAGAAAGTATGAACCAAGTTTGCAATTGTCAACTAGCCTCAATCGATTTTCTCCTATGTTTAGTAAATCAGCCTGTTGCAAGAATTGAAATGCATCTGGATTTGTAATTTCCGCCTTGGAAGTTGGTAGTGATGTTAATGGCTCTAATACTTCATCTATAATGTGCATCACCTAGAAAAATATGCACGAAGGATATTAATAATTTCATTTTTACAAATGATGCACCACTAACTTGTCTTTTTCCCTCATTGTTGGTCATTTCAACAGACAACGACGGAATGATTCTAGCGTTGTTAACATAAATATCGCCATTGCGATTTTTTGTTATATACAATGGTGGATTGCCATCCATATCTGATGGTATGGTCTTGGTTAGTTGATCCTGAGTCATCGCGACCGTAGCTATAATTTAGTTGTTTAAACATTTTTTTTTTTTTTTTGTTTAAAATTTGTTAATGCAATTACTTACCCATGTGATACAAAACGTAAGTAGTGCCATGGTGTCGTTGAAAAGCTTCATTTGTGGGCACAAATAACGTACATGCTCTCAGTGATAGTGTAGAATTAGCAATTGGATTTTGTTCTAGCAGACTGTAAAACTGAAAATAAGTGAAGTAAATAAACTAAGTTAAATATAGTTTTAAGGAGTTAGAAACGCATTAACAAGATTGCGCTAGAGTGCTACAAATTAGAAATATATACACTGGAGCTGGTTCTAGCTATATCTGTGCGAATTCTTAAAGTTCAAAAATAACAGTCACCCCTAAGATTAAAGAATAATTTGAAGACTACACGCCCCTGGACACAGACCCTTTGATTCTGTACACTGGGGGAAGAATCCAAGATATGAAATGTCGTATTTGGAACTTAACGTCCGATTAAAAAATCACCAATGCCTAAATTGAAGCCGCTTTCAAATCATTAACAACGATATACAATATGTTATGATCTTTCTAAAAATGGCGCCGCAGTGTACAAAAAAAAATGGCGATTCTGGAATTGCCTTCAACTCTTCGTTAATTCGAGATGACTGGTCCATTTTTTTTAATAGGGACCGAACCACCTTAGTTAACAGTTAAAAAATGTATGTTAGAAATAACTTTCAATGTAAAAACGTGTCAAAAATTAAAGAAAAAATCAAATAACCAAACTAAAACGTATCTGTGTATATTTCTAAATTATTTTATGGAAACTCTAATTCTTCAACAACTTACAAAAGGTTTTATATCCCGAAAACTTGCTGGTCACAAGTAGAATTATGTAGAAAGAAGTTATCTTTTTTAAGGAAAGTAACACACTCAGGCAATTTGCCTACTAAATTAATTAAATAATATTGTGGTGTGTGTTACTTTCTTTGGAAAGGGATAGCCTAAAGAAGACAGGTGGTAATGTAGAAAAACAGACAGCTTCACTGTTTAACAAATCGGCATTTGTGCGTTGTTTTATTTTTAGAACAGTGTTGCTTGCAGCGCCCCTGGTTTTAAAGGGTTTATTAATTATTTTACTTTGCCGACGATTTAGTGCTACAAACGAGGTTTTGCAAGGAGAAATCTTATGAAAATCGTTCTTTCAAAAAATCTAAAGTAATATAATGTCACTTGGAAAAGCAGTCAAAATGACTTCGAGCAATTAGCAGAGCAAGAAGTCGAAACGATACTTTTGGCAGCCATCGCTGAACTCTTTCGAATAGGTAGTGGCGGCGGTAGCTTTTAAATATTTTCAGCGGCTCAAGATTTATTTTCGTAAAAAAGTAGCAAAATAAAGAGCTAAAAATTTACAAATATGTTCAGCACTAAAGTGAATAAAATCAAGTAGCGAAAATAGTAATTATTTTTGAATTTTCAAACAAAAATATTAGCGCGCTATGTCAAGCACGCAATTTTCATAGTATTAATCTAGATTTAAATTTTTGATTTTTATTCTTCTTTCGCAAAAGTATTTATGATTTTTTAATGCTTTATATATATTTTTTTTTGTAGAAGTGTTATATTCCGAAAACTCAAAGCTTGCAAAAGGTTAGTTACATTCAATTAAATAAATAATACACTTCTTTTTTCGATAAAATAAAAATCAAGATATAACAATTATATTTTGATTTATATACAAAAGTCAAAATAAGCACATCGGCCGTTTTTGTGCCGGTGGAAGCTGAAAAAACTATCTGCGGCGGCGCGCTGTCGGCGGAGAACCATTCGACTTGTTAATTTGCATAACAGCTACTTTTGATATTTTCTTCGTTTGCTCCTGTAAAAATGCAACCCTTTAGAAAATGTTCAATAAATGGAGAGAGCCATACAAATTTCAATCCGTACTTTTTTCCAATTCATAAAATAGTGTTTTCATTAATTTTTACAATTTGTATTACTTAATTTAATAGTGTGAAACGCCCTAAAGTGACCAGCGAAGGATGGCGCTGTGATGTACAAATATTAGAACGAATAGAAGATAGTATATGTATATCAGCTAACTTCTTAAGCCACAGCAAATGCAAATTACCGACCATAGCAACAGACTGCCTGCAAATGACTTCTGTAGAAGTTGTCATAATGAAGAGGAAGAGGAAACGACATATCACCTTTGCCTCCGTAAGGACCTCGGGTGGAGGTCCTTCGGCAGCCTCCGAAATATCGGAGGTGGGGCCGCGGGGAATGAAATCCCTAATAAGAAGCAGTGACTCCATACCGACACAGCTTAGTGACCCTTTTTCAATTTCCCTGACTTTCTTCACCATTTCTCCACTCTCTTCTACTCCTCTATCTCTCTCAGGTAACACAAAGGGGCCAAATTTCCGAACCCTCGTGGGCCTGCGGTGCAGGCGGTCTGATAACCTAATATACCTAACCTAACAAAGCCTTTAACTCGTTATAGTGCATCAGACCAGTCTTTGGAGGGAATTTAACCCCTGACTGATAGACTAGCACACTACTAACTAGACTACCGGGGCTTCTGTTATTATTATGCTCTAATTAACCATTTGCCTGGGATTCCTGAGCAAAAATCAATAAGTGTGTTTTTTTACGTTTGTTTTGTCAACGTGTGTCGACGTGATTTAAAAAACATCTTGAAGTAACAATATATTTATTGTCTAATAAAGAAATTTCTCGTATAATTCAACAATGTTTGTAATTTTTTTTTGTATCGAAAAGTAATTTTTTTTCTAACGTTTAAAGTTCATATGTAATTTGCGTTAGTAAACTACCTTACACATTAAAATTATGCCACCTGCCCTTGTAATTGCACATGTTCAACTCTTTACATTCACTTATCTATCCCGTGTCTATTATATTATTATTATATTATTATTATACCGAGGGTGTTTCTTTTTTGTGGCTTTCGCCTTCTATTTTTTAGCTAATGAGACATAAAAAACAATTTTATTCCTTTCATAATAATGTTTACAAAGCATGAATATATTTTTTTAATTGTGTTGGCTACTTTACAAATAATTAAAATACAATATAACGACGAATATAAGACTTAAATCAATATTGATTTTCAACGAAAAAAATGTTGAAAACTATTTTAAAAGCCGAAAATAAAAGAAATAAAATACTAAAAAAAAACACCGGGACATATGTAACTGTTATAACCACTACATGGAAAAATTCGGAAATAATGACACTGGTCTACAATAAAATTCTCGTTCAAGTAAAAACAGGATGAATTAGAAGTGCTTAAGGCGTTGAATAAAAGTCAGTTTTAATTTTTTTCTATCACGTCCAGATTTCTTTGAATTGGCCACGCCCGTAATAGCTTACTTCGTCCAGAAAATTTGTATTGAGAGCAGCGACAAATTATTAGTGTTTTTCATATAAATTTTGTGGAGGAGTCGCTCGCTTGTAGTACAGAAACATGCTATGCTATTAAATTTGGTAATCCGTGGTTCCAGTTTGGCAATCCTTGAAATTCTATGCTTGTCGTTTATCATGTTTCCAGTGTCGGTACCGTTGAGGGAATAGTT
Source organism: Phania funesta (assembly GCA_963932375.1). Classification (NCBI taxonomy): domain Eukaryota; kingdom Metazoa; phylum Arthropoda; class Insecta; order Diptera; family Tachinidae; genus Phania; species Phania funesta. The sequence continues at coordinate 898,723 of OZ010652.1, forward strand.
TATATTTTGTCGTCTGAACGTTTCGTAAATCCTTTAGGATTTGGATAGGCGTGTGATTGGCCTACCGAAGCCTAGAATGGTAGTGAAGATAGCACCTTGAAGCCGTTACGTTCTTTGCCTCCAACATTGAATTCATATGTAGTTTGACAAGAGTACGGCGACATTATAACAAAAAAAGCGCAGTGTTCTGCAAAATCGTTGACAGGTGTCAAAACTTTCGGATGACAAGAAAAGTTTATCATTGGGTACAATATATCACAAATGGCTCCATTCTGATGCCAATTAGCGGCAACTTATCAACAACTTACACACGTTTCTACTTAACACAATAACAGACTTGCTATGTAACATGTGGCACGTAAGATTAGATAAACATTCGGCTAAAAGAGTAGTGGTTGCGCCTAAGTTCAAATATACTCATAATTTCATTCCACTTATCCTTCCCACTTGTCCTTGGAAAACAGCCCTGCTGCAAGAAGGGTATATACACAAAAGCAAAAAGCCAAGCCTTAAATGCAACTTACAATAACCAAACAATGCTAAGTAAACAAGAACTAAATTAAAATATTACGAAATTGAAAAAAAAACATATACATACATACGTGTATGGACGTGTAAAACACATTACGCTACGCAATAAGGTAACGTGGCTACTTTCCACACTACCAACAACAAATCATAAATAAGAAACAAAAAAACGCAAATAGAAATGAAAAGAATACAACAAAATGTTTTCAACTTTTAAATAATATTTTTTTTTTCAAGATATCTTACCCTAACAGGCATTAGTTTCCGTAATGATGCAGTCTGTAAGAAAAAAGGCCATAAAACACGTTTTTTAACAAAACCATTTCTATTAAGGCCAAAATGAAACCGTATTCTGATGTTGTATGTTTTAGGGTGGTGTTATGCATGACTGTCCCTATGCCCATCTGTTGTTCAGTGTGTATGATAGTGTTTCCATGTTTGTTGGTTTATGCGTGAGAGTTGTGGCTTTTAGGATAAATTAACCTCGAACACACATACACACGTATGTAACATACATGCGAGAACAATTAAGTTTTTAAATGTTTGGAATGAGTAGACCTCGAAACAAACTTACGTATGTACATACATATGTATGCATTTATAACTGACTAAACAAAAAAGAGCATTTGCGCTGTGAGTAATGAAAGAGAAACAAAATACCTGTTTTGGCAAAGACACTTTTGATCATTAGAATAAGGACATCATTTTAAAAAAGGTTTCGATTAATTTCATTGATATGATATATGTATGTACGTAAGGTTACGTACGGGTAGTGATGGCCAAAAAAATGTTCATCGATTAGTTGATCATATGATTAATCGAACGGAGAAATTATTAATCGATTAATTGATTGATTTAGATAAGGTTGAAAAGTAACATAAAGAACATAAGAAATTAATTACAAAATTGCAAAAATATAAATAAGTTAATTAAAATTTTGCGTTTTGTTTACAGTTTTGTAAATTGATTTGTTTAAAACAGAATTTTAAAATACGAGTATAGAAAGGCACTTTGTAGTCAATATATTCCTTTTTTCCGTAGCGGTTGCGCCTGCTTGGAAAGAAGCGTTCCAATGATACAGAAGTTCTAATCAGAAAGCAATCTCTTTTTGTAAAAGTATAAAGTTTTGGGCAGTCTGCTTTCAATTTAGCACATGCATTGGCCACACCTAGTCTTAATTCGACAACTGGAGCGTCGAAAAATAAGCTTAGCTTATCTTGAAAATTTGTAGTCATTGTACTTTCTTTTTTGCTGCTTGTGAGCCAGAGATTTGTGATAAGACGATAAATCGAATTCAACATCAATAGTAGACGTGCCGCTTCCACTTCCATCCCGTCTGAGTGACCATTTTCAACCATTTCGCTTCAAACGTCTCTCAAGGCGCTAATTAATCTTGCAAATGAATTTTTTTTTTATCAATCTGGGGTCCACTAGAGTTGATGCTGGCACTAAAGTTATCATACTCCTAAACAGGCATTCAAATCTGGGTAAAATGTTTAGGATATTTGATTTGCCACCAAATACCATAAAAAATATTCTTTTATTTATTTTTTAAGAATTTTTTCGAATACTTCAGAAAAAATCGATTAATCAATGATGAGATTAAATCGCTAATCGCAAAATACGGTTAATCTTGCCATCAATACTTACGGGACACAAAAGTGGCAACACGGTGAAGAAACAATTGGCAACTCACCTGATCTAATATTGGATGTTAATGGACTAACCTATACATTGTCTCCAGAGATGACTATTGGAGCTAAAGAAACTACCCTTATTTCTGTTTTTGACTCTGCTGACTTAAACAAGGGTCGTGGTTATTCTTAATTATGAAGGAACATATTATCCTGGTGAAAGTACAACTGCACCCAAACATTTCCAGTGGCCAAACATTAAATGGTTAAAAGGATATTGCCTGTTATAGAGGTCTGTTTAAATTCGATACTTTGTAACTAGCCAAATATGTTCAAAATGTATGTACGCATGTGTTCATGTTAGATTGCAGAACTGTTTTCATGATATCTTACTGTGTTAACCTTATACCAGCCTAATACTTATTGCATAAATAAAAGGTTCTTCTGGTAGGCCTAAGCGCCAATGAAGGATAACAAATACATGTTTATTTCAATATAAAAAATTTATTATTCCTTAATTAAATTGTAGCGCACTAATCACGTTAAAAATATGATAACTGAAGTAAACTTCATTGTTAAAAAAATATTTTGATAAAGTGTTTTTGAAAAAGGGATATAAATGCCTACGATCATTTGCAGAAGTCCCGTACGTAACAGCCACACAAAAACTAGCCAGTGCTCTATTTTAACAAGTTTTGTCATGAAAACATTATTTTGGCGAAGGGTGTACCAGTATTTAGTTGTAAAAAAAATTATAATTAAGCTGAGTTTGTAGACAATAACATAAAACTGTAGTAGACTTCACATGTTCCGTAAGTAACAAGGACATTTTTGCTAACTACAGCCACTAAAATAAAAGGTTATACAGCCCAAAGTGATGAACTTTTAACGATTACAATGGAACAAACATAACTTCTAGATCTGACACTTACACTAATGTATATTTAGCGGTTCGAACAAGGCAAATTCAAGGCATTTCCGGCTCAGTCAAACTCCATATAAAAAGAAAAGTCCCGCAAATGGCGAACATTTTTTTTACGGAAGTTGACATCCAATCAGTTGTAAAAAAGTCGTCAGCGGCGCTGGTGAGTTAACCTGCTTTATTTCGCTTTGGTTTCGAATGAAATATAAAAATTTTGCATTAAATACCAAATATTTAACACTGCTTAAGAGATTTTCAGTATGCAATGATATGGGTCAAATTAACATTACCTACCCATTATTTATATAAACAATAATAATAATAACCAAGTGTTGTTTATTAAAGCGCACGGTAATGTGTCAGGCCAAGTTCAGGCCTATGCACACAGTGTATTCACGAAACCAATTGCGTTGTATTTATCCCTATCCTAACTTTGTAAGTAACCAGAAAAATCTGAAAACGGGCACTTTTTATCTAAGGCGACTAGGATGCCACATACATCCAAATATATATGTACATTTTTACAAAAATAAGTTCGCAAAATGGAATCAGATTCACATAAATGTGAAAATAAGGCCAAAATCCCATACAAAAATTTCGCCCGTTAAAAGTAGTGAGATCAAAATGAGGAAAATTTTCTTGATATGTACAATGCCACCTCAATTCTGTCAGCTGGCAGGCACATAGATATGGCTTGGCGTAACTGAGTGCACTGTCAGAATTTCTGACTTATACCTCCTCGTGGTGGCGGTCTGCTTCGATAACCCACCTACATTAATAACAATCTCATTTCTAAACAACCTGCTAGTTTGGAAATATTTTTTGTAACTTTCTAATATAGGAAAGAATTATGGGGAAATTTAAAAAAATTACTCTTTTGGTTGGCGGTCAGTACCATTTCAATTTTTCATTTTTCTATCACTGATCACAATCCAATATTACCTCTTATTTCCTAAAGTTTATGAAATAAGAGTTCTTCTAAGAAAGTGTTGTGACTTAAGTAGCGCATTGACTATCTAGCATTCGATGGCTTTAGTCGCCTGGGTTCGTATCGCAGCCGCTGCCAACCTGTAATATCAATTTTTCTTTTGCTACTAGTAGATCATGCATTACTATATATCACAGCGCACTTCTTCGTCGGTATCACTGTACAGCACTAATTAGTAATGAAATGGCTGGGTTACTACCATCAAATAACACCACTTCTCTCACCCCCTCTCTCTAATCTATCGTTTTCCTAAAGAAAGTAAGACAATTAATTCAACCTACTTACTTATGCATTAATTGCCTGAGTGTGTGTTACTTTCCTTAAAAAGGGTTTTCTTTACGGTAGATATCAATTTAATTATAAAACTACAACCATATTATGTCGATTTAGTATGCGATATGGACAATTGTCAAATTCACAAACTTTGTTATGTTATGTCATAATGTCTCATGTCCTAATATTTTAGACTAGGTTAAAAATATTATATTAATATAGTAAAACATTTTGCTCTATTTTTATTGTTCTATAGTATTTGTTTTTCTTTTCGTTTTTATATGCATTACTATTGTTTTTATTCTTCGTTTTCTGTTCTAGTATTGCTTGTTGGTGGTAAGTCGATTTCTTGTGTTAAAATGTCACAGTTATTTTGGCTTGGTGGTGAATTTAAATTAACACGTTATGTAGTTTTTCCTTAAATAGTACACTAAAATATGAGGGGCTGTTTACAGCAGTCATATTTTTTATATTATAAAACCTATAACTTTATGACACTCTGTGAATTCGGTAAATACATTACTAATGCAGTCATAAAAATTCTTAATTGCAACATATAATTATAAAGCAAAAAGGAAAGGTAATTTGTATCTTGCCAATACGCCAAATTATTTGCAATCTAGGCTTTATGTACGCTGCGATGGTTATTTAAGACACTTTATCAGTAAACCTTTGCCCAAAACCTAGAAATATCTTCTCTGGAAAACTTCGTAAACCAAATGAGAAAGCTTTGATAATAACATAACAAATATTTTGTTATTAATAATTGAAATTAAAGAAGCTATATTGATTATAATTTTGAAGAATTTTTGTTTTCTTTTTTTGTTAAAAACATTTGCTGCTTTTGTAAACAAAAATCCCCCACTTATTCCAATTGCTCAACGATAACCCAGAACGGGGTATACGCCAGCAAACAAAACTGCCGCAAGAAGAGCCAAAGTGCTCACAATTTCACGTTTTGGACCTGTGAAATGGACTTAAAATCCAATACCGCTATAAGACTGCAGCATATGAATTCATCGCTTCAAATACACGGCTTCATTTACTAAAAAAAAATTAACGAAAGATCAAAATCCAGATTGGAATACATACAAATAAGCCCGCCCCATCAGCTATACTTCTAAACAAAAATCGCTTTTACACAACAAAGAGAATTTTTTAATTCCTTCTTCGCACAAGATACTTGCATCTTGTATGCTGCAGCGTGTGTTTGAAATACTCGTTGACATCAACAATATTAAGGTCAACGCCGTTTATGCTTTAATCTTTAATTAAGTTTAATTGAACAAATATGTATGTATGTATGTACATCATCGCAACTCTCACCATCATTGTAACAGCTATTTGTATGTAGTTCTTATTCTTATGAACGTATTGGGATGAACTGCCTACAGTTTATTCCACATATTATTATCATACTCGTACTTTTGCACTGCCAATATAGCAAACGTAAAAGTACGAAAAGTGGGCGAGCAGGAGCACTTAGAGTTAGTAAGTGATTTCAAATATATATGTACATATATGTTAGCAAACAGTAGATTTGAATGTGAAAACTAATTGCAACACTTCTATAATAACAGATATAATAACTATTTCTGAGATATAACGCGAACTAAATTTGTTGTCTCTGCCTCAAAAACTCTTAACGAATTTAATAAGAATAATAATATCAAAAATACACGCATGTACATATGCATGTACATACATACATATGTGGAATTTTGAGTGAATTCGTAGTAACGATGTTGATGATTTTCATTGTCATCACTGCCATCGCCAGCGCAATGTAATGTCACATACACAGGAAGTTAGGTCATAAAACATAATCACCGTTCTTTGGCAATGAACGGCAATTCAAAAGGTCAATCATCACATAACTTATTTAGAAATGAAATGCAAATTTATCAATCATTTTGCAACGACTAATTTTGCTTGTTTATAATGTCAGAATTGCCAGCCAGAATAACCACCGCATTTTCCATACAGAATTGGTGAAATATTTAAAATTTTGTGTAAGAGATATTCAAAATCGTCCAAAAGACGTTTCCAAACAAGAATGATAAAAACACAAGATTTGCCCTTAGATGACGTAGTTTGTCCCTTGTTAGGGTTGCCAAGTCTGAAATGTTGCACAAGCAACAAGCTACTTTTGGGAGATCAATCGTATTCTATTTTGTATTTTTTTTACTTACTTCTGTGTTAATATTTTATTTAAATAAAATTTCCTTTCCGTTACTACATAATTGTGTAATGTAGTTTTCTGTCTTATAATTTTATTGTTATTCCATATTAAACTTTTGTTCAATAAACGTTGTTTTGTTTTATAAGTTTATCTTTGAGCTCTTTGTGGACCTCCAATACTACTGTGATAAACCGGTTCTCAAATGCAGAATCTTCTAAATGATTTAGTTAAGTATTTAGTTGACTTTGTCCAGATCCCTGCCAACCCCATTTGGAGAGGATTACTAGCTTCCCGCTGCCATATTTAATAAAACCCTATAGAATAGTGTGTAAAATGTGTTCTGCGCTATGGTCATTGAAACTTTAAGTATCATCTGGCCATGATGAAAATCGAATAAAAGGTTATTGTTTGTTGATTTGTTTTTCCGACAGGGTGCTTTGATATATATGTTTGGAACGATTTTCCGTCATCCCTTGTCAATTTTGGTTTGGAACAAACCGGTTTCGGCTAGTTGCCATCTTCAGTGTCATTTTTATCGTTCGAGAACATTCACTAGCACATTCACAGCACTAGCGTAAGGCTTAGGACCGCGGGCGACACTTGCTTAATGTGAATGCCATGGGGGATATCAATTCGAGGAACGAAGAATTTCGAAAAGGGACCCATAAAGTAAGCGGTCTACTTCGATATCTCCCCTATATTTGAAATAAATAATTTCGGGATCAGGGCAACAATTTGCTTCCAATTACGTGAGCGTACTTCAGCGTGCGGCAGAAAAATATGTGGCGCATAAGTAGATTTATTTTTAGTGATCCTGCATGAGCGTAATCATTAGTGAAAATCAATTACGATTCTATCTCTAACGTAAAGTTTATATGTATATGTACAATGATTTTCTTTAAACACAATAGTATTAAAAAAATACTTGAGAAAATCATGAAAATGAATCAATAAAGCGAAAAAATTTAATTTACTAATTCGCTCCATAAAAGAATAGAGTAGTTTGCATTTGTATGAATTTCCTACTAACTACATATTTACTCCGTCTAACCTTTTTCGTATGACTGTGTTTTTTCGGTTTACTTTCTGCATATACACACATACAAACCAATATACATACATATTGATTTTTTTTTACAGAAGTTTTATCCGTTTGGATAAGTACGATTGCTTGTGTTTCTCGTCCTGCATACTACTTTTACTAAGTATTCGTATGTATGGATGTATGTAAGTATGTATTTTAAAAACATACAGCAAACATGTTTCAGATCCTTGGCCTTGAGATTTGTTTATTGTTGATAAATCAATATTACCTGTTCTTGCGTTATTACTAAACAAGCATCTAACTAAGTTCAGATGCATGCGAAAATATGGATGCACACTTTCACATCTTTCTTAGAAGCAGCAAATTATACATATGTATGTATATGTACCTATATTTATTTACAAATTACAATGCAAGTGCCCAGTGTTTAAAATTAAAAATGTTGCCTTAAAAATATTTTGTAATACATACAAATATTGACACTGCCCTTCATATGGTTTGTAAGGTCTTTAAAATTAAACCACAATATTTTAGCGCTGTTTATCAATTGTTAATACCTAGAAATTCTCTTATTACGCGCTCTGGGTTTAGCATATGACATGTACGAATATAAAAAAATATGGATGAGGATAACTATACTTATATGTAAGTATACAAGTAAAATAAAGAGGATATTGAGAATTGTTTACAAAAATGGAAGAATAAGCCTATCATATTCTGCAAGTTAAATGTCACTAATTAATCGCCAACAACTTCCTTCTTTCATGAATAAACTTATGTATTTACTTTAGCAGGTAACACGAAAACTGAGTTGCGAATTGGCCAAATATGGTTGCTAATTGTGTTAAGTATATTAATAATTTAAATTGCATTTTGTATATCTTACCTGTGATAAATCAGGATCATCACGCAATTTATCTAAGACAGTTGACGTTGCAGGATGTGGTAATACTATTAGAAAAAATGCAAAAAGAGTTTGAAGGTACGTTGCATAAATATTGACACCACCAGGGTGACCGCCACCTTTTCCACGACCACTTTTACGACTGCAAATATTCATTTCTGTTATCCGAATTACTGACAAGAGCAGCAGCTCAAATACGTCACACAGTTCGAGTTTGTTATTAACAACTGTATTTAATATAATTTATCTTCTGTAATACGGTTTGGGCAGGTAATTAGTTATATAAACATGTGTGTATATTACTTATTATGTGTGTGTATGTATATTTGCACTTTTCTGTATCTTTTATTCCTTTCCTTTTCAAAACTTAATACCTATTTTGCCTTTTTTTCAGTAGTTCTTTTTTCTTACTCTTGTTATTTTTGCAACGAAATCTATTAGGAAATAATGCAATTGAATTGAAAGTGTACCAAATTAGTTTGCAAAATCTCAAATGATAAGGAGACACAAACCCTAGTGTACTGACCCAGCTGGCGCGTTCGCGGAGGCAATTTTATATGACTCAAAGTTTTCGATAATTTTATTTGGGATAACGGTTAATTAAAAATTGTTTTGCAGAGTGATTTATCCAATTTTCCTCCCCTTGCAGGCGCGCCAAAAAAATATATGCATATGTAGATATCACAAATAAAAACAAAAGGCTCATCAAATCTTGATCTATTAAAATTATTTCCTTAAGCAAAGATAGTTTTAATGACGTAAAATTAACCACGAAATCTTAAAAGCAACGACGAAACAAACTAAAGTGGTTGTTATATAAGCATTGTTATAGTGACAAATACTGTTGTTCTTATTTTTTTTTTTTTTTTTTTGTCGTTAACGACAATGACGAAGGCGATGAAAAGAATAAATATGTAGATATTTGTATGGCCTTTTATTTTTGAAATTATTTATATATTTGCGTATGAATGCTTACAAATACGTAATTTAAAAACCTCCCTTATCGTAGCAGCTAAACTTTAGAAGGTTTTTAAGTGGTTGTTTATGGTAAATTTTGCACTTGTCACTCTTAAGGATTCCTTAATGTAAACCGCCCCATCCTAGTGGACATTTTAAAAAGCTGACATCATTTTGAGTCATAGTACCAACCTATTAAGAATATCGTATATCTAATAGGTATTTATCGGTACAAAATGTTATGTGAACTAAAATCACAAAAACGCACTAAATTGTACATATGTACATACATATATGTATATTAAACTAAAATTAATGACACTTTAAATAAAACATTATCACGGGCCCTTACAACGGTTTTGTGCAATTCCCACAAGGCATGATTATTTCACTTAATAATTTTTTTTCATGCTCAAAGTTACAAAACTTCTTGCTGAATATTTTATAATATGTAAGTATATTTAAACCGTTTTTATTGCGCAAATTATGCAATTGATTGTAACACTATTTCGCAACCGAGAAGAAAAGCTTACTGTTGTTTTTTAAGAGCAAATTAGCAAGCAATGCGAGAGCATAAAATTAATAGCATAATTTTGAACAAATGTGTAAAAAATATTAATATAATGTGGAGAAAAATCTATATTTTTTAAATAAAATTACTTTATATGTACTTAGTATACTTTTCGTATTACACACAATAGCACACACACCCTCAACGATTGTTCTAATTCAACACAAAAATTCCAATAAAATCCTTCCAAGTTAAATCCTTTATATATTAAATTTATTTAAACAGAAAAACTATACCAACGCGGCCGACGTTTCACGAACAACTAATGTGAAGAAGCTGAGCTATAAAACAGCAAATTGGCTAAAACCAAGCTGAAACCAATAGTAGGATTTATGGTACTAATAGTACTAATTTTAGTACAAACAATAATACAGTGGTACTCTGGCACTCTCAATATTTTGTTGGACATTCTCTGATTTCTAATACATACATACATATTAATTATAATTAATAACATATGTGTAAAAATTATAAACGATACAAATTCAGAAAATGAAACGATTGTCGTTTATTCTGTATCATCAGAAAGACTTTACAATTTAAAAATATGTAAGTGAAAATTTTTGCAAGGTGAAAGTTTTTGCACTTTACAACTTTTAGATTATTTAAAAACAAAATATAATTTTCAATATCACGAATAGTTTTTGCTTAACACAGATTTATTAAGTGGAGACAGCAACAGCATTGTGCCTACTTGTAAAGAAATAAAGGAATATCGCGCAGTTTTTGAATAGGAGAGTATTAAATCGATTTCAACGAAATACGTTATCATCTTTAATATAATCCAAAGATTTATTGAGAACAAACTTTAGATTTTGCAAAGGATCCAGGCAATTAAGTTTACATCTTTATTAGATTTAACGTTCTGTTTTATTACATATAAAATATTTGCATATATGATGTATTTCGTGATACTTATTAATATAACGTGTTATGTAAACTCTGTTATTGCTTGTATTGTGTTTAATATAGTAATAATAGAAAAAGAAAATGTTATTAAATCTTAGTATTGATTTATTTTAACGTAAAGGTTTGGTACAATTGATGTCAACTAGGTACAATTTTACCAATAAGATAGTACAATCTTAAATTTCTCAAATACCAACATTGACTGAAACTTTGTGCCACTGTTACCAGTAGTAAAATAATTAAAACAGTGAAACAAAAGTAATATACCTAAAATAATTTAAAGTACCAATAATACAAAAAATATATCACTAGTGTTGCTAGTTTTGGAATAAAACAAGTACATTATAAAAAGAGCATTACATTTTAATTGTACATTTTTAAATGTACTGTTTCAGTTTTTAAAAAAATTTTAAAACGTATTATATAATACGTACATACATATGTACATAAAATACATATTAACACATGATAGTATTCAGTGTTGTCGTTGAGTTTATTTTTAACCCGTAAAATAAGCGGTCTTTATCGATATCCCCTTTACATTAAAATAAAAAAGTTCTAATTTAGGTTTTTATATACTACGACAATTTCGTTAATACAAAGGAAATTTCAAACCTACATATTATTTTGACGATGGAACTAGGTTTTGATTACATTATTTCCTCTAAACCCTCTTTTCTTAAAATTTACTTGGAATTTCCATGACTCGCTTGTGTCTCTAGTAAAAAAATTAACAATTGACTTGTGATACATTACTTCAATTTGTTGTATCAGCGTTATTTCAAATTGGTACAAATTATTTTGATAGTAATTTTGACGATTATAACCAAATTTTTCTATTAATTTTGACGTTTTTCGATCAATTTTATCTGGCAACTATAAATCCCATTAGCTAATATACGTGCGCCAAGATAGCGTCGAAAGTTAGCGTCGAAATCGCATAAATGTATTGGCGTTTTTGGGAATTCGGAAAAATGGGAATCTAAAGGATTATGAAATTGGGGAAATAATAATAATCATATATATGAATATGGGAACATAAATACCCCCTGTTTGAAAATTAGAATTTCAAATGAAGAAATATAATATGAAAGAAAATAAAATCAAACAAGTAATAACTAATATATGTATTGAATTATGGTCTTTAAAAAAATTAAAAATTAAGTTTTTATCGGGTGAAAAATTGCTTAATTAAAAAATTTAAAAATCTATTGAAAATCCTTTAGAAAGTGGTTTGAACCAAACTGGTCAGTCAAATTGGGGATTAATTATTGCGTGGAATCTAAGCAACGTCAAGCAATAGGCGCTATATACCATGAAACTAGACCACTTATAGAATATAAAACACTTTCCGTGCAAAAAATCGTGTGACCAGTTTTCCAGAAAACTGGGTTCATCCAAATTGGTCAGTCAAATTGGGGATTAATTATTGCGTGGAATCTAAGCAACGTCAAGCAATAGGCGCTATATACCATGAAACTAGACCACTTATAGAATATAAAACACTTTCCGTGCAAAAAATCGTGTGACCAGTTTTCCAGAAAACTGGGTTCATCCAAATTGGTCAGAAAAAGTGGGGATTAATTATTGCGTGGAATCTAAGCAACGTCAAGCAATAGGCGCTATGTACCATGAAACTAGACCACTTATAGAATATAAAACACTTTCCGTGCAAAAAATCGTGTGACCAGTTTTCCAGAAAACTGGGTTCATCCAAATTGGTCAGAAAAAGTGGGGATTAATTATTGCGTGGAATCTAAGCAACGTCAAGCAATAGGCGCTATATACCATGAAACTAGACCACTTATAGAATATAAAACACTTTCCGTGCAAAAAATCGTGTGACCAGTTTTCCAGAAAACTGGGTTCATCCAAATTGGTCAGAAAAAGTGGGGATTAATTATTGCGTGGAATCTAAGCAACGTCAAGCAATAGGCGCTATATACCATGAAACTAGACCACTTATAGAATATAAAACACTTTCCGTGCAAAAAATCGTGTGACCAGTTTTCCAGAAAACTGGGTTCATCCAAATTGGTCAGAAAAAGTGGGAATTAATTATTGCGTGGAATCTAAGCAACGTCAAGCAATAAACGCTATATACCATGAAACTAGACCACCTATAGAATATAAAACACTTTCCGTGCAAAAAATCGTGTGACCAGTTTTCCAGAAAACTGGGTTCATCCAAATTGGTCAGAAAAAGTGGGGATTAATTATTGCGTGGAATCTAAGCAACGTCAAGCAATAGGCGCTATATACCATGAAACTAGATCACTTATAGAATATAAAACACTTTCCGTGCAAAAAATCGTGTGACCAGTTTTCCAGAAAACTGGGTTCATCCAAATTGGTCAGAAAAAGTGGGGATTAATTATTGCGTGGAATCTAAGCAACGTCAAGCAATAGGCGCTATATACCATGAAACTAGACCACCTATAGAATATAAAACACTTTCCGTGCAAAAAATCGTGTGACCAGTTTTCCAGAAAACTGGGTTCATCCAAATTGGTCAGAAAAAGTGGGGATTAATTATTGCGTGGAATCTAAGCAACGTCAAGCAATAGGCGCTATATACCATGAAACTAGACCACCTATAGAATATAAAACACTTTCCGTGCAAAAAATCGTGTGACCAGTTTTCCAGAAAACTGGGTTCATCCAAATTGGTCAGAAAAAGTGGGGATTAATTATTGCGTGGAATCTAAGCAACGTCAAGCAATAGGCGCTAAATACCATGAAACTAGACCACTTATAGAATATAAAACACTTTCCGTGCAAAAAATCGTGTGACCAGTTTTCCAGAAAACTGGGTTCATCCAAATTGGTCAGAAAAAGTGGGGATTAATTATTGCGTGGAATCTAAGCAACGTCAAGCAATAGGCGCTATATACCATGAAACTAGACCACTTATAGAATATAAAACACTTTCCGTGCAAAAAATCGTGTGACCAGTTTTCCAGAAAACTGGGTTCATCCAAATTGGTCAGAAAAAGTGGGGATTAATTATTGCGTGGAATCTAAGCAACGTCAAGCAATAGGCGCTATATACCATGAAACTAGACCACTTATAGAATATAAAACACTTTCCGTGCAAAAAATCGTGTGACCAGTTTTCCAGAAAACTGGGTTCATCCAAATTGGTCAGAAAAAGTGGGGATTAATTATTGCGTGGAATCTAAGCAACGTCAAGCAATAGGCGCTAAATACCATGAAACTAGACCACTTATAGAATATAAAACACTTTCCGTGCAAAAAATCGTGTGACCAGTTTTCCAGAAAACTGGGTTCATCCAAATTGGTCAGAAAAAGTGGGGATTAATTATTGCGTGGAATCTAAGCAACGTCAAGCAATAGGCGCTATATACCATGAAACTAGACCACTTATAGAATATAAAACACTTTCCGTGCAAAAAATCGTGTGACCAGTTTTCCAGAAAACTGGGTTCATCCAAATTGGTCAGAAAAAGTGGGGATTAATTATTGCGTGGAATCTAAGCAACGTCAAGCAATAGGCGCTATATACCATGAAACTAGACCACTTATAGAATATAAAACACTTTCCGTGCAAAAAATCGTGTGACCAGTTTTCCAGAAAACTGGGTTCATCCAAATTGGTCAGAAAAAGTGGGGATTAATTATTGCGTGGAATCTAAGCAACGTCAAGCAATAGGCGCTATATACCATGAAACTAGACCACCTATAGAATATAAAACACTTTCCGTGCAAAAAATCGTGTGACCAGTTTTCCAGAAAACTGGGTTCATCCAAATTGGTCAGAAAAAGTGGGGATTAATTATTGCGTGGAATCTAAGCAACGTCAAGCAATAGGCGCTATATACCATGAAACTAGACCACCTATAGAATATAAAACACTTTCCGTGCAAAAAATCGTGTGACCAGTTTTCCAGAAAACTGGGTTCATCCAAATTGGTCAGAAAAAGTGGGGATTAATTATTGCGTGGAATCTAAGCAACGTCAAGCAATAGGCGCTATATACCATGAAACTAGACCACTTATAGAATATAAAACACTTTCCGTGCAAAAAATCGTGTGACCAGTTTTCCAGAAAACTGGGTTCATCCAAATTGGTCAGAAAAAGTGGGGATTAATTATTGCGTGGAATCTAAGCAACGTCAAGCAATAGGCGCTACTGGTCACACGATTTTTTGCACGGAAAGTGTTTTATATTCTATAAGTGGTCTAGTTTCATGGTATATAGAGCCTATTGCTTGACGTTGCTTAGATTCCACGCAATAATTAATCCCCACTTTTTCTGACCAATTTGGATGAACCCAGTTTTCTGGAAAACTGGTCACACGATTTTTTGCACGGAAAGTGTTTTATATTCTATAAGTGGTCTAGTTTCATGGTATATAGCGCCTATTGCTTGACGTTGCTTAGATTCCACGCAATAATTAATCCCCACTTTTTCTGACCAATTTGGATGAACCCAGTTTTCTGGAAAACTGGTCACACGATTTTTTGCACGGAAAGTGTTTTATATTCTATAAGTGGTCTAGTTTCATGGTATATAGCGCCTATTGCTTGACGTTGCTTAGATTCCACGCAATAATTAATCCCCACTTTTTCTGACCAATTTGGATGAACCCAGTTTTCTGGAAAACTGGTCACACGATTTTTTGCACGGAAAGTGTTTTATATTCTATAAGTGGTCTAGTTTCATGGTATATAGCGCCTATTGCTTGACGTTGCTTAGATTCCACGCAATAATTAATCCCCACTTTTTCTGACCAATTTGGATGAACCCAGTTTTCTGGAAAACTGGTCACACGATTTTTTGCACGGAAAGTGTTTTATATTCTATAGGTGGTCTAGTTTCATGGTATATAGCGTTTATTGCTTGACGTTGCTTAGATTCCACGCAATAATTAATTCCCACTTTTTCTGACCAATTTGGATGAACCCAGTTTTCTGGAAAACTGGTCACACGATTTTTTGCACGGAAAGTGTTTTATATTCTATAAGTGGTCTAGTTTCATGGTATATAGCGCCTATTGCTTGACGTTGCTTAGATTCCACGCAATAATTAATCCCCACTTTTTCTGACCAATTTGGATGAACCCAGTTTTCTGGAAAACTGGTCACACGATTTTTTGCACGGAAAGTGTTTTATATTCTATAAGTGGTCTAGTTTCATGGTATATAGCGCCTATTGCTTGACGTTGCTTAGATTCCACGCAATAATTAATCCCCACTTTTTCTGACCAATTTGGATGAACCCAGTTTTCTGGAAAACTGGTCACACGATTTTTTGCACGGAAAGTGTTTTATATTCTATAAGTGGTCTAGTTTCATGGTATATAGCGCCTATTGCTTGACGTTGCTTAGATTCCACGCAATAATTAATCCCCACTTTTTCTGACCAATTTGGATGAACCCAGTTTTCTGGAAAACTGGTCACACGATTTTTTGCACGGAAAGTGTTTTATATTCTATAAGTGGTCTAGTTTCATGGTATATAGCGCCTATTGCTTGACGTTGCTTAGATTCCACGCAATAATTAATCCCCAATTTGACTGACCAATTTGGATGAACCCAGTTTTCTGGAAAACTGGTCACACGATTTTTTGCACGGAAAGTGTTTTATATTCTATAAGTGGTCTAGTTTCATGGTATATAGCGCCTATTGCTTGACGTTGCTTAGATTCCACGCAATAATTAATCCCCAATTTGACTGACCAGTTTGGTTCAAACCACTTTCTAAAGGATTTTCAATAGATTTTTAAATTTTTTAATTAAGCAATTTTTCACCCGATAAAAACTTAATTTTTAATTTTTTTAAAGACCATAATTCAATACATATATTAGTTATTACTTGTTTGATTTTATTTTCTTTCATATTATATTTCTTCATTTGAAATTCTAATTTTCAAACAGGGGGTATTTATGTTCCCATATTCATATATATGATTATTATTATTTCCCCAATTTCATAATCCTTTAGATTCCCATTTTTCCGAATTCCCAAAAACGCCAATACATTTATGCGATTTCGACGCTAACTTTCGACGCTATCTTGGCGCACGTAGCTAATATATTTAATGATTATAACATATGGTAATTTGGCTATTATCCGTACCCCGGCGACATAGAAAATCCTTATTCCCGGAGTATATTGTAAACAAGACAAAAGTAAAATTTACAAAAAAAAAAAGTTTGCAAAGGAACATCACTTTTTATCGAATATGTCGACTAATTTTCGTTATGCCATTGTTAAAACTATAAAACCATACTTGAAATATTTTCCTCAATTAACAAAACCAGTGATGAGGGTCCTCATTCAAGTCTCAGTTCACTATATCGAAAGCAGCAAGTGTTCGCCTGAAGTACTCGACTTGGCATTAAATAAGTTAACACATGCTGGCCACAATATTCCAGATAATTTTTGTGAACTTTTCGCAGCTGTATTACAAATTATGCAAATATTTTTACGTACCCCTAAGGGAACGGTAAAATTAGACGAGTTAAGGGATTGCTTAAAGCAGGATCTTAGGTAATTAATGTTCAGATACAAACATACGTGTGTATGTGTTTTATAACGAATATATGTTATATAGATTAAGTGATGAATGTATAGAGGACTTAACAAAGGTTTTACACAATCATCGCTTTTCACTTACCAAAAATTTTTTGGAGGCAAAAATGTTACGCTCCTGTGCCAAAAACCTACAATGGCGGATCAATATATCACTACATCAATGGTATGTTAATTGTACTTTTTTAATAACCGTAGCTCCAACAATATGAATAACATTGTATACATTATTTCATCAACTCGCGATTATACATTGTTTGTACAATTATATAGTTTCTCCCGCGGTACCTCCGCAGTCACACCAACCATAATTTTACATTTTCAGTTATCAGATGGTCGTTACCGCACCCTTGAACTACCTTTAACCATGTTTCATCGATTACGCTATAATGTTGCCGTTTTACTTAGCGAAATGCAATCTTTAGAGCAGCGCGCTGTTATGAAAAAATTCTAGGAGTTTTATGTATATTCCGCATTTATATCTCACTCAATAATAGTTGTGTTTTAATTAAACGTGGTTAATAAAATTATACTCGTACTGCTTTTAGTAGATATGTAAAAGTAGGCGTATATATATATATAATACATACAATACATATGTATGTATGTATATATTGACAAAGATGTATGGACGTATATGATGTGCTGCGATTTCATAATGATGAAACTCTAATTAGTAAAAATTCACTAACAAAGTTCTGATATACATACCTATTAAAATTTTAGTTTTTTTTTTGTTTCCTTTTTTTAAATCATTTAACAGAACAAACGTTGCAACCATATCCATAAAAATTTAAACAGTGTTTAAAACGTTATGTTAAATAAAATTTGTATTTAAAAAAGACGCATTATCGAAGTATTATAAATTAGGTTTACAATGTTCTATTTGTTATTGCTGCACTACTACACAACTTTATGATAAACATTTTGTATTTTACCGTTCCTTAAAAATTCTCCAAATGATATTCCCCTGCATTAACGCAACAATATATGAAAGATCATATATTATTATACATTAATAAGAATTTGTAGCCGATTTTGGCCTCTATAGACTATGTAATTAGTATTTAGAGAAACTAAATAAATATGCTTGTAAATAGACATATTTCTTTTTTTATAAAATTTTGTTAATAAAACAATTTTATTTATTAAATTTAATATTTCACTAAGCCTTAAATTAACGATCAACAAAATATCAACATATTCTTCATAATACTACGAAATAAGTTTTAAATTTCAAAAATAAACACACAAAGTGAAAATAATTTTACATTTGAAATTAGTTTAAAAATTTTAAAAACAACAAAAAAAAAATGAAAATAGTATTATATTTATGATATTATATTTAAACAAAACTTATTAGTAAAAACAATAAGCAAACTATTCGAAATTATGTTATTTTATGTATCAAATGCCTAATTATATATATCGTCTTTATACATAATTCTTTGTGATATCGGTGTTTTATAAATTTGTAGCATTTCTACACTTATAATTCTTTGCAATATTTAAAACTGAAGTACTTTCAACGTTAGGTTAGTGTTTTAATTCAGAACAATAGGAAGATAGAGCTGTTTGTATATTTCTGCATCTTTGATCCGACCCATTTTTCGTTGTACCCACATATACGTTATTACACCTCTCCTGATCATTTCCGTTAAAAGGTATTTTGTAAACTACATTTGAGATATTGAATTTCTTATTAATATTTTTAGATTTACTAAATAATCTCTTTGATGTATTAGAGGATTTATGAGTAATTCTGTATTTATCTTTATTAAAAAGTCTAGTCGCTCTAATACTCCTGTTACATAAGATAAGGACTTATAAATCGTTATATTTTTTACTGTATACTGACAATACCATCAAATTTTCATGTTATTGTTGCACAGCAATTTTTTAAAATATCCGGGTAGTCGAAATTGTAAATAGGTTTTTGTTTTAAAATAATTTTTTTTTGTTATAAAAATACTTTCATTAAATGAAAATTGTATTCGAACTTTTAACTTTTTTTTATTCGTTGTTTTTGTGTAATTTCGCTTAAAAATCAAGCCAATGCTGTTTAAATGCGTATGAATATCGCCGTTATATTGGTTATAACCAATAAAATTTTGTTATAAGGGTTATCGAGAACAAAATAAAAATCTCACAGAACGGTTTTAAAATGATACCATTTATTTTTATTAATTATAATGATAATTATAAATCTAGAAGCTAAAAACGTCCTTTAAAATGGCCTACTGAAAATTTTGAATTTTTTGAGTTGCGACTGTTTTTGGTTTAGTGTTCGGGATTTAGAATAGGGATAAACCACAAATGCTGTTACTGTTTGCATAAAAATTTAATGCGAAAACTAAATACATCCATATAGCATTTTATACATTTTAAAATAAAGGTTTTTAGTTGCTTAGATAATGGTTATTTCCATCAAGTTCCCTTAAACGTTCGGCTGCTTGTTCGGCAGTTAAATCTCTCTGCGCTTGGCATAATAATTCAAATCCCACCATGAATTTCCTAACTGTAGCGGAACGTAATAGAGGTGGGTAATATATAGCATGCAAAGTCCAATGGCTGTCATCATCAGAACTCATTTCCCCGGAAGGTGCACCATGAAAACCCATTGAATATGGGAATGAGCACTTGAACAAGTTATCATATTTAGTTATCAATTGCTTCATAATAGTCGCTAAATTACTTATTTGTTGCTCAGTAAGATCATTAATACGCTTGTTATTGTTACGCGATATAATCATTGTCTCGAAAGGCCATGCAGCCCAATATGGAACAACCGCAACCCAGTCGGTGTTTGAAATCACAACTCGTTCCTTACGTTGAAGTTCCTGCTTCACATAGTCATCAAGCAACGGTCTCCCATGCTGTTGAAAGTATTTTTGTAAGTTTGCACTTTTAAGAACAAGTGCAGAGGGCAGAAAAGAACAAGCCCATATTTGACAGTGCGGGTGAGGATTGGAACAACCCATTGATGAACCTTTATTTTCGAATATCTGTACCCAAGTATATTTTTGACTAAGCTCATTGTGTTGATTGATCCACTGGTGTATAATATTCTCAATTGATGAGAGCGTCATAAAAGGAAAAGTTAAATTTGATTTTGGATGGAAACACATAACTCTACAAGTACCGCTAGCAGATGCTATTTGAAAAAAGGGATCGTTGCTCATAGGCGGTGGAGGTATATCTTCTAATAAAGCCGGAAAATCGTTGGTAAAAATAAAAGTACTTTCATAAACTGGATTTACCTAAAAGAAAATGGTAAACTTCCACATAACTTTTATAATTTTATTTGTATTGTTTCTTACAACGCCGTTAGGCCTTGTGACACCAGGACAAAGTGGATTTGTTGGGTCAAATTCCAATAAATCATCTTTTTGAGGCGATTCTTCCTGTCCCGACCAAGGTCTTAACATACGGTGTGGACATACAAGTACCCACTCACCAGTCAATGGATTCAAACGTCTATGTTGGTGCTCTAAAATAATAATATTTAGGGAGGTTACAATGCAATAGCTATGAAAACTTACCTGTTGGATTAAAACTCATTTTTTATCAACACTACCGCTGTGGATGTTTTGCTTAAATCGATTTTGCACATTGTACATTTAAGTGTTTATCATATTTATCAAACTGTTTTTCTTATCAATTCTAAGTACGCACACTTTTGGTATGAATAATAAATATCAGCCACTACCCATCATCAAGAATATAAAATCAAGCACCACAAGGTGTCAAGCACAGTACCACAGAGCACATTAATATGCATTTACGTAGCTAAACCCATTTCCGACAGATGTTGCACTACGTCTTCACTAGACAAAAATTTGTTCGCACTTGGAGAGAGCGTTGGCAGAATAACGGGTTTAAATGTGTGCGTCCTCTTCTCTATGGAGAATACATGATCATAGATGTTCCTGTTCAGTTTGAGCATAATTTTATGTTTGTCATCAAAGAAGACAGTTTCTGTTTTCAGCATAGTTTATGTTTACACTACGTCTTCACTATGCAAAAATTTTCTCGCACACAGCGAGAGCATAATTTTTTCTTTGTCAGCGATAGTGTTTCAATGCTCTCAGTATAGTTTAGTTGAGTAGTCGAGACGGCATATAAACTATTCTGAGAACATAGAAACATTCTCTTTAAGATGCAAAAAATATAATCAAACTGAACAGGGAAATCTATGTGTGTTCTCCACTCAGATGTCCACGAACACACTTTTTCCCGTTATTCTGCGGACGCTCTCTCCATGTGCGAACACTTTTGTGGCTAGTCAAGACGTGGTGTTATCATCTCACTCCATAAAAGGAACGCTCGTAGTTGCCAGATGAAATTTGTGTAAAATCGTTAGATTTTGTGAAAGATGTCGTCACAAACGATTTTCCAAATCCTAAAAAAACGTCAATATGTATGTGCATCAATAAAATAATAACTACGTATTTTACTCACAAGTCTTTAGAAATTCAAGAAAATCAACAAATATTTCTATGTTTGCGAAGTAGGACTGAATAAGTCTTGTTACAACTACTTAATTTTAGGACTTCAAAAAAATCCATATATTTCTTTTGAAAAATCGTTAGCGCGATTCGCATTATTCGAAAAAATTTTGGAAATGGCAAGTAAGGAAAGAATTAAATTATTTAAGCTTGAAGGACTTTTTTATATAAAAACTGTTTTATTCGATATTTCGCTATTCCTAGGAGTATGTCCACCCACACAGAGCTCCATGTTCAAGGACAGGATACATTAGGACTTAATCTATGCAGCGGAGGCTTAGTTACCTAAGCAGCAGGATAAAGTAAAGCTCACAATGATTACGGGATTTATACAAATTCTAGAATTGGTTTAGCTGCGCACGAGAGTATCATGTCGTAGTGATATGATAACCTACATATACCTTTCGAAATATTTAAAAAATTATTTTCTTGTGGCTAGATTCATGTTTCGGACTATTACGCATTGCAAATTATATGAGTTCGTGAATATTTAATGTAACAGTATTTAAGAATTAGGAAAAACACCTCTAGTGCCTTTTCGTCTTAGAACACTCTTTCGTACCATTAAAAATTCCATAGCTTTGTTTGTAAACTCCGAATTATGTTAAAGTTTTGGAAAAGACAGAGCCTTATTATAGATTGTATACCTATTAGGGTGATCGACTTGGGCTTTTAAATCGTTTTTTCCAATTCTTCAAAAATGTATTTGTTTCTAATGTCGAACGGAACGAGTTTTTCGTGACAAAAATCCCGGATTTAGCAGTAACTACTCCAAATAGTCTTTTTCCAAAAAATGTGTCTTTGTCGTTGTCTGAAACCTCACTATATACATATGTATAACATGACACAATTTTTGTGTTAAGATTTTCGTATAACTTGCTCACCACAAAAGTTATCGTTACCTCAAAAACGCATTGCTAGCTGTAATTCTGTTTCTTGACTTGTTTGAAAGCTTATGCAAACCGAAAGAGTTGAATGTTAAACACTGATAAAATTTGATCACGAGTATCTATATCTATCAGCTGACAAAATTAGTCACCTCAGCGCGTTACTGGTTATCTACTATGTAACGTAAAATGTTGTTTGTGTTTTCCATGAAAAGTTTCAACTCGCCGACCCATGTTCGCGAGTATGTAGGTACCAGTATTTATCAAACGGGGGGATGAGAGTAAAAGAATTTACACAGAAGTTCGCCATATCGTTCAGGGCCACCCTTGTATATTTGTGAAATATTTGTAATTAGCGCTCTTTCGAGAACATTGATTGTTCTAAACAATAAAAATACTCAAGAGTTTTAGTTTTAATATAACTTTAATTAAAGTACGAGTTCATTTTTATATGTGTGTATATGTATGTATGTATGTGTGTATAATATCCTCTTAAATTTTTTACATAGTGCAGCTTAGCATGGCTCTTGTTTATATTAAAATTTTCAAAAAGAAATGGTGGGGTTTACTTTTAAAACTTTTTATTTCCCTCATTCATAAAAGCGAATTTGTATTAAGGGCATTAAAAAACGAATCGACTTTGTTTTAATTTGTAACAATGCATTTTTATTTTGAAAACCCAAATAATAAATACATAAAAGATATTGAATTAAATTCAAAAACATCCTTGTGCAGCTTTAGCATTTTTGTTAATTTAAATATATTTTATATGAAAAAAGTAAAAAACAAACAGCATTTCGTAGTTGTTAATTAAACATGCATAAAAATTCGAAATTCTAGGAAGGAAAAATGGCTTTTCTATAAAAACAAAATTTCAGTTGCCTTGATATTGATATTTGTTAATAATTAAATTGTATAACTTTTGCTTTTCTTATTTCCTTTTTTTTTTTGAAGTTTTGTAATTTTTTTTTTAATTCTTTTTTTTTTTTAAATAAATGTTAATTGATATGTTCAAGTTTTTGTTTATTTCATTTAGTCTGTTCGAAAGATACGTAACTGTATGCAAGACATTTTTTTATTCTGGGTGAATAAATTACTTAGTATACTGAAATAAGTATGTATGTGTACATGTATGTATGTATGTATTGAAAATGGAATGAAATTTATTTAATTCTGATTCAGCTGTAACTTCTTAAAATTCATATGGATACGAAATGTCATGCAAATTTGAAAATCATGGTGGTGAGGATGAGGAAACGCTGATGTACATCGCGATGTACGATGCATCGTGTTGTCGTTACATATCAAACGACGATGTACGCATGAAGTTGTCAATGAAGAAAATATTAATAGAGCTAGAGCTCGTGAACCCAAACCAATGTAATAGTACTCATATAAAGGCAGGAAATTGTTGTTCTCAAAAAATATTTGTCTAACATGAACCTTGGGCCTCGTAGCAAAGGTGTCGAAAATAGCTGTTCAAGGACGTTGTACTACTACATATTGTAAATATGAATTTTTTTTCATATTTTCTAAGGGATATAAACAATTTTAATTATAAGTACATAAAAGTGTAAACATACAATAAAAAAATAAACGGTTTTATAAGTTACTGATTTAAATACGACCGACCCCTACATTCGATTAATGTGGGTAAAAAATTTATTAAACTTTTTGTGACAGACTTAGCTACGCCAACAACCAAGTGCATGTTTTGTTTGTTTTTCAACTTGAAACTGCACGTATCTTGTGTTTTATTTGTGCAAGTATTAGTAACTCTTCTAGCGCCTATAATACTGAAAAGATTTTAATAACAATAAATACGTTTAAAATGGAATACTTTTTGTTAAAATTTGTTACACAATGTGAGCGTATAGGGGAAAAAAACAAAATCGCCTTGTCTATTAATTATATATATTTTCTTAAATATAGAATATTTAGAATATATATAAATATTTAGAGAAAAGTTGTTAAGGCAGACTTCACATGTTCATCTTACAACATATTGGTGAAAAATTAGTATGAATCAAGAAAATTAAATAATATTTTGTGTCTCCTGAGCGGGCTTGCGGCACGGCACGTCATAACCTCAAGCGATTGATTATTTTTTTTATCTATATTAGCGAAACTAGGGGGATAGTTTGGGGAAAATTTTAAGGGTCACTGTAATATAATATTTAAGGGTCACTGTAATATACATAAGTATGTATGTATATAGAAACTGTATGATACAATCAGGTATGAGAAGAAATCGATCGATTTTAAAACAAAACTTTTTGTAGGAGTGCGATAAATTTCGATCGATTTTGAAAACGATTGTTAAAGTATTTTAAGAGTATTGGAACTGAATTCATACCGTATTACGGATTCAGGCAAGAAAGTTATGAGAAGGTTAAAAAAAATCATTAAAAATGAATTTTAAAACGCATACAAACCGGAAAAAATAAGCACATCACGATCTTTTTCGTTATTAAATCGTTTCGTTTTTAAAATCGATTTCCTTCACATAAATATCTGAATATTTGAAAATTTACAGTCCGAACATATTTTGCAGAAAGCAGCTTTAATTCTGCATTTGCTGGCCATAAATATGCAAAATGAATTTGTCATTCTTTCTTGAATGAAAATTATTTTAACATTTATTTATTTTGCAAATATCATGTTTTAAAACTACATATTGCGTTCGAATGATCTTTACACCCGTCTGTCTAGCAGGGTTTGAAAATATGAACAAATAAATTTTTATACTGAAACGCTTTTTAGGCAGTTACATATTTTGTTTGCACACATTTGCGACCTGTGGTCTGCCGTAGTCACCGCGACTCAAGATTCATATTAGCCAAATGTTCTTTTTTACCTACGAAGTATAGTTTTATAAATAAAACATGCCTTTATGCCATGACGTAGCTCCAGCATGCACGGGCTCTTGGACTACAATAACCAATGACGAATGAATGATTTTATATAAATAAAATAATTAATTTAACACTGTACAGTTTTTTTTTTACATTTTCCTTTCTCTATTGTAAACTTTCTTCATTACAAAAAAAAAAAAAACTTAACAACTTTACAAAAAAAAAAAACTTTGAAGCAAAGCGCCTTGAGCTGCATGATTCTAAAAATTTTTCTTATACATATTTTTAATAAATTTTGTTATTATTTATTTCTTAAACTTTTCTATAAATGAAGCTTGGAAATAATTTGTGGTTTTACTTGTAAATTCTATTCGTTAAATTTTATTCAGATTAAAAAAGGCTATAATTTTTAAATAGTTTAAGGATATTTGCAATATGTATGTATGTATCTATGTATGTATTTCTTAGGAGTCATTGTTTTATTTGTTTTTAGTTTGAAAATTTCGTTTGCGTGTGAGGTGTATTTTCTCATAATTAATGTTAAATATGTAAAAACAATCGCAGCACCTTGTGTTACTTAATTTATTTTAATGAAATGTTTTCAGGTGTATAATTTGTTTTGTGGGAAAAAATAGTGATGTATAAATGTATGTAGGCGTACGTTTTTTCGTGTTCATGTAAAATTGTGTTAGTTTTATCCTTGTGTCAATTATTTGCCCTGGCGGAGCTAGTTTTTACATACACGAAAAGCAGTGTTCCGTTAATCGGAACATATAGTAAATTGGAAGTTAAGTTCCGATAAAATATCTTGAAAATCTAAAACCAGTGAAAAAGATTAAATAAGTCAGCGTTTTAGTTAAATTCTTTTCGATAGCATGACCGTCTATATAATTCGTACTACTGGGTGCCCACTGTAGTAAGCTGAAAATATGTAGATGCAAAATATTACACTTGCAATTTTCTAACTTAAATTAAAAAAAAAAAAAAACTATACAAATACAGTGAACACACGAGAAGATGAATAACATAAAATGTGAACGATTCGGAAACTTGAACTTTTATATTTTTACATTAAATAATTCAAATCTCAAATGTGAACAAAGTTTTCGAAGATTTTTCGGTTTATTTCTAGTGATCCTTTTTTTATTTGGGAAATCCCAGCAAAAGATACATATTTTATGTGAAAGAATCGTTCAAAGAAAATGCTACATATTGAAGCCAGCCACGAGTACAGCTTTAGGTTTGGAGGGATTTTATAGAAACCAACAAAATTGGTCAAATATATTTTTTAGATTGTTGAATTCATTGGTTTTTTATTATTATTATTATTTAAATTCAATTGCTTGAATTACAGAAATTGTAATTGATTATGTTTTTATTGCAGTGAATACATGCCTAAAGTTATGAATGTAAATAAAAGTTCCTTTTTAGTCACAGTTTTAGCCAACGTTTCGCGAAACGAAATTCGGATAGAATAGAAACCCAAAAACTTTTTTTATTAAAACATATTAAATTTTTTTATAACTTTTTACATACATGATTTTTCTTTAACTGGTTTGTTCACGTGTCAAAAACGACAGTCATGTATGTACATACATATTTGAAATTTTGAGCCACATTGGGCAAAAATTCGTTCATCTTTGCGCGAGTTCACTGTGCATTGCGTGTGCTTAAGTAGATAAATATCGAAGGTTTCGTGAAGTATGTAAATTGCTCCTTATTTGGATACAAAGAATTAACGATGGATTACTCACGAGAAGGTCTGCTGTACACACATGCCCTGGTCTAATTGATTACAAGTCTAGCGGTTTACATTTGTGTGCAGTTGTATACATGGAGTTAGTATATGGTAGATAAATACATTTTCTTTTAAATCATATTTTAGGTAATTTACAACAATTTTTCAATTAGTTAGTTATTTCTATTGTCACTTATACATTATTCAGAGGTTTATACCGTTCTAATACCACTTGCTTCTTCTTATTGTTTTTATTTTTATTGATTTTTTATTTTTCTATTCTTAAAGCATTTCTTTAATAATAAATACAATACTCAGTTTTACTCATATACATGGTACATTTAACTAGTCAATCCATTATCTACACTCGCTTATATTCGATTCAGTTATAATAACATTGATATTTATTATAATAATTATAATATGTTAATTTAATATGTACATACACACTATGCAATACAATTTGGTATTGTATGTTTTCGTATGCTTAAATTATCTACTATGGCACAATATAAATATGTATGTATGTATGTATGTATGTATGTATGTATATCTTATGTTATATACTATATAATTTGTATGATTACATAAAGTTTTTTATTTCCGCGTAACACAGCATGTACATACATATATGTACATATGTATATGTGGGGAGTGAGGAAGGGAATAATTGTATTAAATCATGTTCGGTGTATAGGGAGAAAGAGAATACATATACATATGTAGATGCATATACAACTATACATACATATGTATGAAGTTATTACTGGTTGATAGTGACTAAACGCTATGTGTTGTAGCTAAAGTAAATTGATATTCGGTTTAATTTTTAGTTAACGATTTATGTAAGTTAATACATACAAACATGTTTGTATGTATGCTTGCATATTTGAGTTTAATGACTTTGGATAGAAATACACTGGGAAAGTGTTATAATCAAAGGAAGATAATTGAAAATCTGTGTACAAATTTGTCTTTTTTTTTTTTGTTCAACAATCTATCTAATATATCTAAGCACAATAACACTTTCAATGCTTGTGTATATGTTGTATGTTTCTATGTATGTGTGTATGTATGTATGTATGTGTGGATGCATATATGTATTTAATATAATAAAAAAATAAATTTAAATTGGTCACATATTAACATAATGATTGATATAATGGGTTAAACCTGACTCGGGATTAACATCAAAATAAATATTATTCAAGTCTTATTGTTGTTCTCTTCTCTTTACTTTCACCCAGTGTATTTTGTCTATGGAGTATAATTGTTGATTAAATAATTTGTTAATATGTTAATTTGTTTCATAAAGTGACTGGAGACCGAAAATAGATTTGGTTTCAGGAGTCAAATTGTTCTACTTAGCATGTTGGACCTTCTTCTGGCTCTTAACACTTGGTTGATGTAATAACCCAACCCTCACTTATCATCATTTTCATTGCATAATGACGGCTGTTTCTGGCCTTTAGCTGATGTGGCTTAAGTTGGTATTTGCTTCTTTTTATATCGATTTACTGTATTTTTTTTTTATTATTATTTTTAAAGAAATAAAAATAAATATTTTTTCATCTATTGCACTAAATATTATCCGCGCATTATAACGGTAGTGATTAACAATGGTGTTAGTTACTTTGTCGTTAAATTTATTTTAATTTAATTTAATTTGTTATGCACATTTATTATTGCTAATTTGACGTTTGGTTCCTTTCAGTAATCGGCTATTTAGACATACCACTCTTTTACATCTTTCGAATCGCGTTTTTTCGTTTTCACTAAACCCGGACGGTCTTCACCTTCGCTATGATCCGTAGAATCATGGTAGACACGTTCAACTCTCATCGGTGCCGATCTGCTGCACATATCGGCGTTGCTGTTATTTCGCATCGCTATGCCAGAGTGAGATCGCGAATGTGTGTCTTGTGATTGATGGTGATTGTTTGATTGTTGCCTTTGTTGGTGATAAGAACCGTTAGTGCTGGTATTGCCCAATAAAGAGGCGTTTGGATTGTGCGTGCCATAGATGGTTTTCTCCCCTGATGTTTTGTAGTTACGATCGCCATTCGACTTTAGCCATAACACCAATAATATGACTAGAATGACTGCAATTAATATGCCAGCAACAATTCCGATGATCATGGCGGTCCTTTCTTCTTCTATTGAATTTATGCGGCCTCCTTTACCCTTTGGCCGATAGTTGTTGTTACTGTATGGCGGCGGTGGCTGTGGCAATGGATAGTAAGGTATCCCGGGTTCAGGTTCGTGAATGGGTGGTGGAGGTGGTGGCCGCTCTTCTGGTATATGAGGTGGATAGATAATGTTTGACTTTTCTTCACCATCACCATCATGCTTAAACACTTGGACTACGTCGAATGTGGTTGTGTCCCGTTCAGTTGTTGCCGTTCGTATTTCAGGAAATACTACTGCGGGGGTCGTAGTTGTTGATGTTGTGGTTGTTGCCATTGTTGTTGAGCGTTGCGTAGATGTTGTTAAAAATGTTGTAGGTGCCGACGACGTCTGGCTGGTAGTTATACTAGTACTCAAAGCAGTGGTTTGCTGTGGTGTCGTGGTATGGATAACTGTAGGTGTTGAATGCTGTAGCTGCTCAGTTGTGACATCCTCTCTACGCGTATTGCTATCAGTAGTTACTTCATTATGAGATTCTGAAAATCAACAAGACATTTAAGTTTATTATATATTATACTACCCCTCGTATTTATTGCATGATTATGTGTAGTATGATGTCCAATACTGTGCATCCACCCGAAGTTTAGCCTTTGGCAAGTTATAATAAGGGGCCTAAGGATTTTAAATATATTGGTATGCACCTTTCAAATAATTCCTATGCTCTCACAATGGGGGAGTTTCTGTACTTTTGGGGTAAAGTTTGGTAAACTGTGATTAACAAAAATTGCTCTTCATAAGAGACATGTGAATAAATAAGGGAAAATAAAAATCAAAATTTCTATACCGAAAAAAATTGCCATAAAAATAAAATGTAGTTTTGGTTATGCCCGGGTTCAATTCAAACGATCAATACAAATTTATAGTCGGAAAAAAAGAAGAATAATTCTTAAATTCGCTTTTTTTATGTTTATTTGTAGTTTCTTATACATATTTTACTTTGAAGATGTATTTCGTATTTTTGTTAAATCAAATTATCTTTCTTAGTTTTTTATTGTTTATTTTTCAAACAGCTGATTGTTTGACGACTTGCCGAATCTATCCGCGAAATGTCAATAATTCGCGTTAACACAATTAATGTTGCAAATAAAGAAAAACAAATTTCTGATTGTTAAAACGTTGATATGCACATTTAAATAATTTTTTCGTCTTGCGCATTTTTAAAAAATTAATTTTTCCATGTTGTGCTTTCTAAAAATGTAAAAGAATTTCTGAAAATAACCATGATGTTTTGCTTCTGACATAGTTTAATAAAAACTGTAAAAACTTCCTTATTTTACTGTTACATGATTACTATTATTATAACCTGCTGCACTGTTGAATTTAAATGATATTTACTAATAAAATAATATTTAAGTTGAAATCGTTATTGCGAAATCTTGCATTTATTAACATATCGCATAGCCACTTTTAAAGGTGATACAACCCTAAGTTAAGTTAAGTTAAGTTAATATATAGCAATTGGTGTCAGTTTATTTGTCTGCCCATACATAAAATCCGACCTTGTTTTTTTATTGTAAAATGTTCAACAATAAAAAAAACATCCTATCGGAATATCAAATCGAGAATTCACAGGTATTCGCTTTTACCAGATAAAGAAAAATTCCAATAATAAAAATGAAAAAACATTTGTATTAACCGCAAACAATAATTTCTTGCAATTTAATGCTTATTTTATTAATTTTTAAATTTAAAATGATGATGATGATAATTAGTAATAAAGCCAAATTTTTGAATTTAGGAATCGCAGTTTTACGTACGTAAAGTAAAAATCCATTTTCTGTAAGTGTGCACGTTACAAAGGTTCCGATAGCTTTTGCTAGCGGTTCGGCAACATCACGATGCGATTCTACCAAAAGCTTACAGAAGTTTTTCATTGTTATCTTGACATTCCGACACAGTGATTTGATGCAGATGATTCGAACAAATTTCCGTCATCCCTTGCCAAGTTTCGGCTATGTGCCAACTTCAGTGTAATTTTTCGGAAATGATGGAAATTCGTTCGAAATATCAATAAATATAAGTTTTCCAGTGTCTTAAAGTAAACTCAAGTATTATGCAGAATAATATTTTATTTTTGTTTGTTGTTTTTATTTCATAATGCAAATGATATTGGATATAGAACACTTTTAATTTTAAGATATGTATATACATAGATAAAAAGACATGTACATATGTAAAGATATTAAGCACAGATCTTAACAATAACAACAATATTAGAATAAGAAAAAAAAAAACATTAAAGCCAGCGGTCTCTTAATACGACAAATTTTCTTTAATTAATATTTAATATTAAAAGTGGTGGCTTCTTTGAACAAAATTGAAATGCGAACATTAAGTTTTTCATACAGGAGGAACTGGCAGTGGGTAAAAAATTAATTTCGAAAAGAAAAATTTACAGGCATTAGGTAGGATAGGAGTTTTTCACTATTTTATATACATATACATACATATAACTGAAATTTGTTTTATCAATTTTTATTTATTTTTAATTAAAACTAAGAACACAAATCCACCTTATATACATCTGTGCACGTATGGCGTATATTGTAAGTAGTAAGGTACATATGTATTTACGCGAATCGATCAAAAACTTGTTGTACGAGAATTAATTTATTTATTTATTGTTATTATGGAGTTGTAAATATACTTCGTTTAATTTTTTTAAAAGACGTATTCTTTGTAATTGTCTATCTATAAATCCAGGAACTTTTAATTTAATGCTTCAATTGTCACTCACACTTGTGTTTTCTCACATCATTCTAATATTTAAGCAATCACAAATGCATACACATACATGGATGTAGTAGTACATGTACATTGTACACATGTATATGTAGTTGTAGATACATATATTTATTTGGTGGTGATCGCCATACATCATTCATACTTATACACATAAAGCACAAGCATGTGCACGTATATGTATGTGTACCGACATATGTATGTAGATATGTATGTATTACTCGTTTAAATATTGATCTCATTCATATCTAACAAAACCGAAAAAGTTATGACGCACTTGTCCAGCTCTGCTTTAGCGACATTGTTAATTATTAAAATTATTATTAGTACATTATTACTTATTTATTTAGTTTTTGGTGTTCAATGTGTGTAATTATTATTTTACAAGTGCTTTGTTTGGTATTCAGTACAGTTTATGGAGCAGCCGATGCATAATCACAGTCAGTACTATGAAGCAGGATTTAATTTCTGAAAGAAACAAGTCCAACTGTAAAGCTACACTTTTAAAATTACGCATTTTGTGGTTGTGTCCATGGCTGACATGAATGAGTAGCGATTTTATTTACGAGTAATTGATGCCATGACAGATGAGAAAAATCACATTGGGAATGTTAAGGTATAGAAATGTCGAAATGTTAATTACAAACAAATTAAGCGAGTACATACTCCTAAATTAATGAAATTAAAATCGATACATTTTGAATACAATGCAGTAGGCAGTAGAAGGAGCATTGAATAGTCTTCACAATTAATGGGGAGTTGACAAGTATAGTTGCTTAGAAAGACCGTCGTAACTTAAGAGGAGTTGCATTATTAACTCAGCAAGCACGTGTTTTGAGCTATCGATCGACAGTCTTCGATAAGTGCACATATCAATTTAATTACTCGATATTAATTTCAGGGCAGAGGTTTAAACAACGGTTGTACTAACTGAGATACACTGCAAGCGATTTAAAATGCAAATATAGCAATAAATTCCTGCAACTGCAATGATTGCTTTTCCAAACTACAAGTTTTCTGTAAATGTTTAATAAGAATTAAAGAGTAGCAAGCAGCTGTTAGGTCATTATTTTCAAATTGAAGCAATTGAGTAATAAACTGTTGAACACTTATTTTGTTTTCGTTTCTAGAAAAAATATCACATTTTGTGCCTTTTTGTTCTACTCCAAACATGTTTACGCCCAAAAAAGGTGGTGTTATTTTCTAGATTTTACTCTTATAATAATGTCGTAAGGCATTGCCTTTTTTGATCTGTATAAAATCCCAAATAACAACGGTGTGTTAAGCATGTACGCTTTAACAGGGCAACATTTTATTTAAGAATTATTTTCATAAGGATGATTAATGCATACGTACTTTCATTGAGATCTACTATGAAGATAGATATAGCCACGTATAAATTTGGATTACTGTCGGAAGTGTTTTATGAAGTACTTTACTTTTTTATAATTTTTATCGAACTGGAATTACAATTAAGTGAAAGGACACAGAGATATTGAAGAAGTGTACAGCAGTACGGAAAATTTATAGTATTCCTCTATTCCACCTGTGTGTGTCTTATTAAATGATTTGTATTTCATTTATTTTATATTTTATTTTACAGACCAGAGAGCCTTTAGTAGAAATGGAAAATTTTTAGAGAAGCTAGAAATGTTGCAGGCTTGTATTTTCTTAAACCAAATGAGAAAGTTTAAAGAATTAGAAAACAAAAACATAAAAGTTCACTAATCTGAAGTGCAAGCTTAAGACATTTTTAGTTTATCTAAACAGTTGGGTAAAGGTCTCCTGATGCAACAGATAGATTTTTAAATTTTGTAATAAAATGAATTGGGATACAGCATTAGCTACAGACCTTTTTGGGAATTTATTTTTTCTATTTCAAAAATGTTTTCTCGCAAGTTTCATTTAATTATAAAAATGGAATTTATTTGTTGCGGTGGTTAGATAGGCCAGTTCACCAGAAAACCTTTCCCCAAATTTTTAGAAAAACTTGAACGCCTTATGCTGCAGCGAAATGCGCAAAGAGAATATTTTATCTACCCCCAACAAATAAATAAATTGCGTTTTTATAAAAAATGTAAGTTGGCCTAAAAAATTAGCCAGAAATAATTTTCGGAAATATATATGTATTTGATTCGAAAAACTATCCAGCTATAACATTTATGTATGTATGTACATATATACAAATTTGTTAGAATTTGAAATACAGTCAGCCTAGGAAGTGTAGTTCTTGTATTTGAAAGTGGTTGTCTATAATGGAAGATGGCGTTTAATTTTTTTTATTTTCGCAATAACAATCAACAACGACAATATGAAATATATTTTTTATTTAAAATAGTCAGATTTAATATTTCTACAGCTGTCTCGCGTATAAACTGGAAGAATCCACGAAATGTCGTGGAATTATTTTGTGCTTCTTCATAATGTGAGAGGAAAAAACGCAGCACAAATTAGAACACTTCACAATTTCCAGGACAATTTCATAAGAAAATTTGCAATATTTATAAAAACAAAATATACAACAATTTACGGCTGAAAAACTTTGTAATTTTGGTTAATTCTTTTCGTTTTTAAACAAATTTTAATCAGTTTATTGTTTCACGTTTCGCAGTATTTCAAATATACACTTTATTACACCCTTTGCTCACATTTACACATTTTCAAAAAAAAAAAGTTATAACAATAAAACTAAACGATTAAAAAAAACTCATGCACTTATTTTTTGTGTATGTAGAGGCATGCATAGTTTTGAAATGAATGCGATCGATCGATCGCCTGTTTCAGGAATAAGCAAAGAATTGTTGCAAGTTTCTTATCAAGAAGATGATTTCAAGCCATAGCCAAACTTAGTCGATCTCTGATATATGTATGTATGTGTATGTATGTATATGTGTATGTATGCATATGTGTGTAAATTTCGAAAGATTTTATTTTTGATAATTATTCATCACAGAACAATAAAAATTGTGTTTTGGGACAAATGTTTGATTGATTTGTATTTGTAGCTTTTTGGAATGTCTACACAATAATGAAAGAGTAGTAGATGTTGTTAAAATAATTAATAAGAATAAATTAAAAAAAAAACATGAGGAAAAAAATTTAGCAGCTGGAATATGTACGAGGATAAGTGCAACTTCAACTGTTAGAAATGATTTTATGGAAACTATGGAGTTAATACGAATACCATAACAATTTAAACTATAACGAGTTTTGAACAGAATGAAAAATGAGTTACTACTTCCAGGAAGAAGATATCTTTT
This sequence comes from Phania funesta, assembly GCA_963932375.1. NCBI lineage: Eukaryota > Metazoa > Arthropoda > Insecta > Diptera > Tachinidae > Phania > Phania funesta. The sequence goes on from OZ010652.1 coordinate 934,372, forward strand.
TATCCCAAGACATACTTTGCCTAATCGAAAATTAAAAGGCGAGCAAGCATTATATTGCTCAAATTGTTTCCGACAAATCTTGTATCATCAATGAGATTTTTAATGTTAATCAGTCCGCTTTTATTGCAAACGTAACACCAAATGATAATTTCGACATTCAAGGCACTAAACGTTACGCCTACGTTTAGTATATCTGATGCCTGGGAAAGACATAACGTTAGATTGTGTTAAATTTATAGGAATGATGAAATTAAAATAATCAATCCTGCATTGATGTTGGAAAGTATTTTGGCCTAATGTAATTGATTCTGAAAATACCAGAATATTTTCGGTGAGAGAATATTGTCAGATAATGGAATTGTCTCATACATTGCGTGGAGAAGGTTTTAAGATCTTGTCTAAGACAGTTATTGCCAAATTAATGGCGGACAGATAATTAGATAAAGATGAATAACTGTTTACAACAAAGAGCTTTCCGAGTTTAACGAACCATTAACAATTGCTTCAGTCAATATAAGGAGGCTTACAATCTTACCAAAAAAATAATAATATTTTCTAATAACAGACTACTGCTCCTACCAATTATCGGTAGCGAATGTAGTAAGATTATAATATCCAGCGGTAAAAGTGACATTTTACCACTCAGTAAGAGAAGACTTATTATTACAACTCATAGCAAAATGAATACAATTCAAATATTTGTGTCTTATTTATAATAATTTTTCCGTAATTTCCGAAGTTTCTTATTTCTATGAAATATACTCCTGTTCAGTTGATTCGACCCACAGAATTTTTGTAACTCAGCAGGCCATATCTTTTTGAATCATTTGTCAACAGCTAAAATTTTAGTACCATCGGAACTAAAAATAAGAACAACATTAAAGTTTAACGCAACAGTATTTGAAGGGTCCTTTTCATATGATTAGAACCAGTTTTTTGCAACTAGTCGTATTTGATTTATACAATAAACTATTGATGGAAGAAAAATATTACTGTGTAATCAATAAACATTAGTGAAAAATGGGCAAGACAAATATTTTAAATATTAGTACCAAATCCGATGTTCATCGTTTGCAAGGTGATTCCTGTCGAGCCATTGCGCGGAAAATGAGGCGCAGTCAAATCATTGCGCTCGAATAAGGCTTTAACTCCAAACGAAAATCTTTAGCACCAAAAATCAAGTCTCACGCTGACAATCCAGGCAAGTATCTCAACGGTGAAATGAGATAAACGATATTATTCACCCCCCAATTCCATGGATTCTGCAACAAGATAAAGCTCCTATACGTAATACCAGAGTTTTAAACGAATTAATTTCAAACCAAAATGTTTGAAGTTGAGTTTCTTACAATGCTTGCTAAGTGGAAAGGCATTTGACTACAAGGAATCACTCATTCAAGCCATTATTTACGCCACTTATATGATTCAATAATAAACTGCATATTGGCAGTTATTTTAAACAAGGGAAGTAGCGCCCACAATATATTATAAATAAACTTAATAATAATTGTTTTTATTCCTACAAATATAAAATGATGTATTTTTAATTAAAATTAGTTACAAAGTGCTAATCATATGAACGATTTTTTTTTTTTTTAACTTTCCTCTTTTTCTAAAAAAGGAACTTCATATAGTTCATTATCAAACAATCTTTTTTTTTTTTTTGTTAATATTTTTGTAAGAAAATACTCTTTCCGATAGTACTAAAATTTTAGCTGTCGACAAAAAATTCTAAAAGATATGGCCTGCTAATTATGTGGGTCTAATCAAATCTTTTACTTTGGGTGTAGGTATGTATGTATGTATGTATGTATGAAATATATATGAATGTATGAATTATTTTTTATATTTCGTGTGTGTATGTTGCTACTATTTTCTGTTCAATAAATAATAAATTAAAGAAATAAAAAAGACACTTTTGCTTTACACTTTTCAGGAACCTATCTACCGCGTAAAACGAGGGTTAGGTGTAAGCACATATATATATATATATATACATATTTATAAATATTTCTTGGTGCGTTTGTTTGCAACGCAATCAAGATGATATTTTTACCGGATCGATTCATGTTCGTTTCTTGTTTTTCCTTTGTTATTTGCACCCAATTTCGTAATGCGATTTTACCCCAGCGGACAGCGTTAAACTTCCAAACATACTGTTAAGCAATATTATAGTAGTGTTTTCGAAAGCTTCAACGCTACAGCTGTTACATATTTAGATATATACGTACATACATATATAATCAGATGTCGCTGCCACTCTAACAACAAAAATCTACCCGAAAGGTAACACAACGTTTGACGGGCTTAGCTAGTATATTTATTTATACTTTCCAGGGTTTATTTTGTATAAATTTTTCGAAATCCAAATAAATTCGTAAGTGATTATTAATCTTCGATGCCGAATTTTTTTTGTTAAAAGTTTGATCTTGGAAAAATGTTTAGAATATTGTAACTTAAAACTGTAACAAATGCACCGAAAGAAAACTCGCACATTATTAGCTCAGCATCGTTAATGCAGGATTTATGATTGGCTACTGCACTGCAAAGCAAACTATTGCAGAGTTGTTGGAGTTTTAAATGAAATGTTTATTTAGTCTTAACTTAAGGCGAAAGAGTTGTGATTGTTTAAATGAACTTTTCAAATTTTTAAAACTTTTTGTATCTGGCTGCGTTTTTTTAAGTGTACGTGGAGGAATCTACTATACGAGTATACGTAAATTGTTGTTGCAATCAGGGAATTGCAATTACTCAACACTCCTGTAGATGGTACATATGTAATTGCAAAACTTAATTATTTAATCTTAATCATGACGAAATTTCTTTAACTTCATGTCCGTGAGGGGAGTAAGCGAAATTCAAAATATTTCTAATCTATGTATGTCAATATAGGGACATTTCGATATGACAGGATACATATGCATGTATACACTTTTTCTGTTATAGGCTTCATTATGTATAATTAAATACGCGTATATACTTATGTACATATACATACTACAATATATAATAGTTTATATACTCTTCATAGATGGATGCAAAATATTGGACGATCGAAGAAAGGGAATGATGGATGATCTTTACTAATATGTTGTTGATGCGCGTGAGAAAGATGGCTTATAATGAAATGACGACGAAGTATGATTGAATGCGAATAGATTAAAAAAAACATGTTTTACTTACCAGAACCTTTCGATGTACTTGTAGAAGTAAATTGTTCTGTTGTTTCGCCATAGTCACCGGATCCATGAATACAATCTTCATCGTCACAAGCTCGATCGGTGCCATTTATTTTATCTGTACTGACATTTTGAGTCATAGTTGTTTGTTTAGTAGGTGGTACATAAACTGGTGTAATAAGATCATCTCCACTGGCCTCAAATGGTGGCGTACATTCGTCTTCGTCATCTCCGCGACAGCCAGAGCCAGCGCCGGAAAATATTAAATCATCTATAGCACCAGGGTAACCACTAGCAGGTGTCTGCTTAAGTAAAGAAAAATGCAAACAGAAAAATAAAAAATAGAAAATACAATTTCAATAAATTTCGAGACATGGACTTTGACACTCTTAAATACCAAAAGAAAGTGTTGTGTACTTGTCTGCATTTATTTGTGAAAAAGTGATGTTCATTTGTGCATTCATATGTACATACATATGTATGTATGTGTGCGCCAGATTAAGAAATATCGTATATATGTATTTGTTTCTTTGTGAAATTTTTAACTCAATTCTAACCTAATTTTACGAGCAGTGAAGTAAACGGAAATCTTTTTTAAGAACCCTATTTAACCAGCTACCAGTCTATTGAATGATGGGCAACCTCCCAGGCAATAAATGTCTATTCTATGGATATCATTATTCTCATTTCGTTTGTTTTTGTTTAACAGCTATTGCTTTATTTAAGAGATTTACGTATACAAATGTACATATCTCGTTTAGGAGTTTTAAAAAAATATTCGTGAGAATATTTTTACTAACTTAACTACTTTGGAAAAGAAAGTAAAAATCGATACCTGGATGAAATATTCTTAAATTCCACAGTGGAAATTCCTTGAATCAACTGGATCCCGAATTTCGAAGTTGGAAAATAATATAATTTTTCCAAATTCTGATACATATGTATGTATGTATGTTACGTATGTACAAAACCTTAATTCGTTGACTGAAATACTTAAACACAAAGAATTGGTCTGGCTTTTGATTTTCATAATGTTTTTTATATTTAAGTAAATTTTAAGAACGTCAACTGGCAGGCAGAAATATACATATGACTTGCCGTAACTAGGTGCACTGTTAAAAGTTCTGGCTTATACCTCCACGTGGTGGCGGCCGGTAACAGGTTTTTGTCTCTGAACGGGGTCTGGCTAAATAAGTCGAGCGGAGAAAAGTTAACACTGTCTCATAAAAAATCGCAAATCCTCTATTGAACAGCAAAAACCAGGGATGCGTGGCCAATAGGGTGCTTGGTTTCTAGTATACGAACTCTGGATACCAGTCGATCTGTGTGGGTGAAAGGATATTATTTTCTCCACTACAGGGATGAGTTATAAACCCACGCAAGAGGCGAAGAGCTTAATATCTGAAGAAACTACGGTTTTGATTGGCCAAGGGAGGAATCCGGAAAAGCTTCCCCGCAAGGTGTATACGGATCAATCTTTAAAGGTACTTCTAAGGCGTTAGACAGTGAGATTCCGATAGAGATGTACAATGAGCCTCGCAAGACGTGGAGAGGTTAATCTCTGTAGGAACTCTGGCGGTTTTTCGTCAATAGAAGAATTCGCCAGTCTAAAATCAAACAGTCGAGAGTAAAGGCTGGTGGTAGCACGAGACTGGAATGAGTCTCGTAGACGTAAATGAGAAATCGGTTGCGTAAAACCAATTCGAGGAAAGAAGGAGGTCGAAAAGGGACCCATCAAGTTAGGTCTGCTACATTATAAAAAAATTACATTTTAAATTGGCTCTATTTACCACAACAAATATGTATGTATTATCTAGATGATCGTTTAAGCGAGGATCCCAACACTCGTTTATCTACACGGCACATATATTTATGTTCTCACTTAAAATTAATGAAAATATTATGAAAACGTATTTTATAGGACAACATTTTAAGAGCATATTAAATTATGAAAAAACCAAGCATATCGTAAGAAGTTGTTAGTTTTTCAACTAAAGGACTTAGCGCAGATACACGGTGATCCATATGATTACAAAGCGTTATTTCGGGTGTTCAGACTAGTGCTGTATAGATTAACTCGCTCATATGCTTTCAAAGCCTCTTGTCAAATTTTGTTTGCATTATTTTCACTCCGTAAGTAGGATTTTTTAATTTTGATTTTATAATAAAATAATAACAATAAATATATAGTATGTATGTATGTACATTGTACAAATTCTGGGAAAAAAAACCTGTTCTAAGTCATTCCTCAATTATAAGTTTTTACTAAAATTTGTTCTTTTTCAAATGATAAACTCTATGAAAAAAAATTTAAATTAGCTATGACAGCAGAAAAGAAATATCGTATGCAAATAGCAATTTACTCCGCAATTGAACTTGTTTAAACTCAAAATTTTCGAACTTGCACTTTAGCGAAATTTCCCTAATTTGTTTCACTAGCATCCATATATGAAGTTGGCTTTTAAATTTGTTATTTTGCTTCTCCTAAATTGGTTCTCAATACTTAAATACAAAAAAATTTGGCCTAAACTGTCCGTCCCAGTGAAAACAAATGCTGTACAAAACTGCTCGTAAATAAATTGAAAGTCCTAATGAAACACCGATTAATGACCCGTATGTATGTATGTATGTATGTAATATATTGCAGGAAGATACTGCGAAAAAGTAGTAATTTTTTACTTCTATGTATTTTGCGACAACATCCTGTCTAGCTAGCATCTGTACATAAAGCCAAAAATAAAAAATGTTTCTTCTAGTCCCGCACTCATTGTTCTGAATATTTTCAAATGTGAATCTCATCATGAAACTTCTCGTAAGACTTGAAATAAAAAAATAATTCATTTGTCGCCTACAATTTTATTCTACAATTTAAAGACCCTTTACTTCAATATTTTTTATTTTAATCTTACAAAAATTTTCATGGTTTTTAAAAAGCGTTTTAACGCGTTTATTCCCTTCTGAAAATTTGGAAATTGGTGAATTGCTCTTATTCAAATATATAAATTTTTTTTTGTTTGATAGTCTGGTATACGAGTATGTGAGAAATTTTGCAATAGAATTGTAACGTCTTGATAGGATTATGACAGAGGACATTGCAAAAATGTAAAACTAATCAAGTATTATTGTGTTCTCGTCATCTATGTTTGACATTTCACGTCTCTGCCTCATCGGAGAGTAAGTCTTCAATCGATTACAAAATTATTTTTTCGATTTTTCGAAAACTAGGCCAACGATTATTATTTAGTTTTGAGTTATAAAATTTTAAATTAAAATTTAAATTGCCTTTCACAACTTTTTTCGCACTTTCCCAAAGTTAGTCTAAATTACTACAAATTATGATGCAATCTTTCAACCGCATTTCGACAAACAAGAAAGAAAGCTTATAAAAATGTGTTGAAAACTGGAAAGTCAAGATACAATCAAATTTCGAATTTTATCTGCCACAGAAACGTTTTTTTTTTCTTTTGGCCTATTTTGCCCACAAGTTAAGGTTTGTCAGTTTTAAGCCACATATTACTTCAGACGTAGATTACTTGAAGTCAAGAGAGCATATGCATACATACAAACAAGTTCTTATATATGAAAATAACTTTTAGATCTCAAATGAGGCGGCTTACATATATACATACATACATACTTGCGCCCTTAAACTGGCAATTTCACTACACCACCATTTTTGTTACATTATACACGTGCCTATGTGTATGTATGTATGTATGGATATCTCAATTATCTTATGTATGTGTTGTAAGTACATGCAAAGTTTTCTACCGCAAAAGAATGTACATATGTATGTGTGCATGTGTGTAATAAGTGAAGTGCACTGTTTAACAAATACATATTTAAAGTGCGATTGTGATTATTTGGAAAACAATATGGTACTAGTATATAAGTATGTAAATTATTATTTGATGATAATCCAGAAAAACGTAAGCATACAAAATACATATTAGAAAAAAGTCTAAATATAAATTTATAAGTTTAAGTGCACAGTGCTGTATTAAATATTTGTACGAAAAACATTTGCAATTATTATGTACATTTGTACATATTTAAGATAAATATATAATGCGAACATACATACATACATATATATGTATGTATGTGTGTATGCAGAAACATATATTATGTATATAAATGTTTTGATGAAGCATTAATCTTTAAGGAATTTTAAAATAGTTAAAAAAATGTCGGCCATAAAATAATTTAAAAAATTAAACAATTTTTTTCTTTGTTTTTTTTTTTTTTTGCACAAAATACACAATTATTTAACTTCTAAATAGTTGTAATGACAGACACATTTACAGTTAAAGAAACATGTTCAGCTTTGCCCGAATATATTTGTTAGAATTTCGGTTTGAGAAATTATTAAAACATGGTTCAGAAACTCAATTGACCTGAGTGAAAAAAGATTTTAGTTTCGAAAGAGGTATTTTTTAATGCAAAATACGACAGAGCAAAAATTTGTTACGATGAGAGAAATACTTGAAAAAGTTTGAAGAGATTTCAAATTATTTAAAAATAAAATCCCTAACCTGCTGCATTCTTTGCAGATCATTTCTATCTAATACTCCAGTTACCAATTGAACATCTCCTCGTATTGTTATATGCGGATCACGTTCTACAGCCAAATCCAGAACACGTAATTTATTTACCGACAGACCGGTAATTACACCAGCAAACGGTCTTTCTATTCGAGTGCGACCTGTGCGACTAAACTTTCCGCCGACTTGGATATTAGCCATGGTGTTAAACATAGTGGACTGATGGCCTGAAAAAAGAACAGAACAATAAGAATAATTGTAATTAGGATAATTTGTTTTTAGTTCAAACCTTGTGGTGTTAACGTTTGCACATTGTAATCATCCAGTTGTAATGTGGCATTTCCACTTCGCCGGCTAAATCGAACCACATGATATGTATTGTCATTTACTTTTGTTCCAATCTCTCCCAGTGGCAGATCCCTTGTTCCAATATTATACACTACAAAAATGTTCCCCTCAACGATTTCGAATTCCATATAATCTTGGGTTGTGGAACTTTCTATACGCAATAAGACTGCGTCTGACTTTGTCGTTATAAATCCCAATGCTATATTATCCTCCTCCGTATCAGCCTGAGCGTTTTCCGGAAATGTATACTGAATAATTCCCTTATTACTTCCGAATTCATATGCAATGGATTCTAATAAAAAATAGTAAAAAAGAAACAGAGTAAGCTTTTCATTTCCTAATTCAAAAATGATATTATAGAAAATTGTATCGTATTTTTACGACGATTCCCTTTTATCCCTTATCTGAATACGAGTAGTATACAATATGGTGGTTCGAAAAAACTTAAGGCAGGCGACCCCTAAGATTAAAAATTAGATGAAGAAAGACAATTTTGTTCACTCCCCTGGATACCGCACCTTTAGTTTTTTGTATACTGCGGAAGGGTCCGTGATATAAGAGTTCATATTTCTGGAATCGTCTGCAACTAATCTTATTTCTAGGGGGTCGCTGGCTCTGCATTTTATTGTATAAGAATTGAACTACCTTAATACAAATATACATAATATATATTTAATAATAAAGTTTTGCCTCTAGTACTTAAGAAAAATTTTGTTAATCGCAAAGAAAAAAATAACTCAAACTTTTCATTTTTTAAATGTAAAGCATCCACTCACCATCGTAACATGTAGGGCCTGTATATGAAGTCATATCACACTCGCAGGCGTACGCATTCCACTGCTGCACACAAACGCCTCTGTTTGCACAAGCATTTTGGCTACATTTTGTTGGGCCCTCACATCCGGACACAACAAGCGAGCTCGGTACTACAGCGTCATTTGTCAGTGATGGTGATGTGTCGCCCAAATCGAGTGAAGAAATACAACCTTCAAAGCCAGAGCGAGACGATATAGAGGCTGGCAGCTTGGCGTACATGTCCTTGAAAACACCGCCAATATACAAGATTCCGGATAATTCCAAGTGCATACTATTGCCGGATAACGTAATAATTTCAAATGACTCATCCACAGCGAGAGTATGCGTTTTCGGTCCAGGCCGTCTAATACTAACTTGATGCCACCGATTGTCATTCATGTGAATACGTGACTTATCGCGGATTGTTATTGGACCATCCCCCAAATCGAAAGTGTAATGTATATGCCCATTTACCAATTCCACAGCAACAAAATCATTACGCCTTCCACCATTATAAAGTAACAATCCATTCGGCTCTACTGTTTTGAATCGAAAATCGACCGATATTGTCGAATAGGCTTTTAGCATAGGTAAACCAACATAGGAATGTTTTGATCGAAAGGTGGCTGCATGATATGGATTCCCGGGCGGTGAGTTCACAAATCGTGCTGTTAGTTTAAAAGTAGCACTGGGCAACGCTGACAACTCCGGACCCAATGACTTGACAATGTCAATATACCTTATATTACACAATTCAAATACAGTCAATTACTATTTTTAAATTTTACATCCGAAAATTCGATCTCACTCACCTCTGACCATTAAATATAAAACCTTGCATTTGCCCAACAAAGTTCGGCATGGTGGATGTCATTTGTATCTCTTCTTCTGCGTGAAACAGTCCCCCCAAATGTATTGAACGTATCTCTATGGTACTGTGGCGACCCAGTATTGTCTCAGCTGTTAAATATATTTGTAAATACCGGTAAATTATGTGATTAACTTTCAGCTCACAAATTATTTTGACACCTAAGGTCTTTACATAATTTAGACAGACTATTTTATATTTTTAGGGTTCGATTAATACTTTTCATTCCTTTGTGAGATTGTATTATCTGTATATTCAGGCGCGGATCCTACTTAAGCTTTTTGGGGGAAATTTGAAATGAATGTAGAAATTGTTAAAGTTTCCTTTTGGCAAAACGATAAGATATTTTTAATAGTTTGACGTAACTTTCCGTCCCCTGGATCCGCGTCTGATTAATTTCTAAATATAAAAATAGTTTAAAATATTAATTAATTTTTGTGGGTGATTTTGCTTTTGATTAGATGATACAAGAAGCACGGTTAAAAATTATATAAAAATTTTATATGTACGAGTATTGGATCAACCTACACACACATACATATAAAAAGCAAATCTAAATGAACCAAAAAAAAAAATTGATCAGAGTGTCAAATATATTTTAAATAGTTCCTGGACTAAGCAGATGTAAATTTTAGCAACTGAGAGGGCCACAAGAAGCTTGTACCAAAGGTTAAAAACAGTTGCAGCCGGAGCACGTCTGCAGTGTCGTTTACAGATAAAATCGAAGAATTTAAAAAGTTTTACAAGCAAATAAAATATTTAGGAAAAGTACTATAATAATGATAAGACTAAGCTGCAGAATATTATTTCATACAAGTATTAGCATATGTAAATTTGAAACGGATTGAAATTAAAATTGTATCAAATTTGCATCCTTTAAACGTAGAGGGAAGTAAAGTTATTTGAAATTTTTTTCGGAGTCTTGTTTGTAGTAGAATGTGATGCGTAGTTTGGTTTACTTGCAACTTGATTTTATATTAAAAAAGTCTCGAAATATTTCGACTTATGGTGTTTTAAAATGTTGTCCTGAATGTATATGTTTCACTCATCTTTATTATTTTGAATAAAAAAACACCACCTCTGGTAGACGTTAACCTATTTTGAGTATAAGAAAATGGCAAAAAATGTAACATTTTCCTGGAAACGAAAACACCATTATTTTAATTACTTCGTTTATCAAGGTGAAACCTTTGCTGTGTGCTGTAGGCAATATCTGATCAAGAAAGCTTCTCTGAATTCAACTAAAATTCCAATAAAATATGTAAATCTCTTTACCATCTATCGCTTCAATAAATTTCTTGCACGAACTTTTAATTATAAAAAAAATAATCATGTGCGAAATTATTTGTACATTAAGTCGATCGCATAGCTCCATATATATGTAGGTACATAAGTTATGTTTGAAGCAAAATATTTTTGACACACTGAATTATATGACAGAGCTAAGAAGTCTATTTGAAGTTGACAAACAAATACTCGTAAGCACATATCTCAAGCAGATTTTAACAAATAATGTACCTTGGTACTTGCAGTTTGAAAAACTAGGGAGGTGCTTGTATTGTTAATGTACTTAATAAATCATAACTTAAAAAATCAACAGTATTGTCCAAAAATGTTTAGGTATTTCAGTACCTAATGTTATTTATCGGAATGCTTCTTGACGTTTGAGCCAATTCTGTCTTGTTACGCTTTCCTTCTTTCGGAATGCAAGTAAATACTAACAAAAAAAAAATTAAACACAAAAGGAAAAAAAAACAATTAAATGAGAGGAAAACGCTGTAGGATAATTAAGTTATAGAAATAAAACGCTTGTGTTCAGGTGTGGTGCGGTGTATCTACGATATTCAGAGTGCAGTGAAGGTGGCTGGCTACTCATAAAGTTAGTTGTGATCTCAATTTCAAGTGGAAACAAATATCTGAGCTTTTGTAAAGATTGAAAAACATAAACAAATATTTCAAACCACAATCGCAATACAGCGTTTGTTCGGACAGGTTTTGTTCGGATTTGAATTGATATGATAGCGTGCAAAATGTCCTTTTACATTGCATAAAAACGTCTAATTAACTTATTTATATTCGGGACAAAATAAAACTTTTAACATTATTATTAATTTTTTTTTTTTGCATTGCAGAACCATGCATGCAATTTGCAAAATTCAGTGCGGTCAGTCATGCAAACTTCATATGTGGGCAAACACTTTTTTTTAGTTATTTTTTGTTATGAAATATTCAAAATGCGTGTAAGTCTGAAGAATGCAAATGTCCAAGTGGGCACTTTAAATCAAAATAAATTTATGATTAAAAGGAAAACCCTTGTGACTCGTAGGTTGCGTTATTGCCAAATCTGAAGAAACTTCTCTTTCTCTTAAAATTCAGCCAAAGCCACAATTGGACATTGTTTCAATGCAAAGGAAAAAAAAGATAAATAGTATAGTATAAGTATAAGTATGTAATTAATGGCAGTATCTTAAGTGCTTCTACAAGCTAACAAGAGCATTTATTTAAGTATTAGTAATTGTTGTGACAATTGTAGTAGTAAGAAATAGAAGAACGAAAAAAAAAAATTGAAGTTTATTTTTTAAGTGGTAAATAGTAGTAGTAGTTGTTGTTCTTTTTCTGAACTTTAAATGCAAATACATACTCTTACACATACATATTCTACATTAAACTAAATACATAATAACTTGGTGCGATATTACAGCCCTGGCGTTTAACAAAACATTTTCTTTTTTTAGCTGGCTTAAGTTCAACTTTCAATACATCAAACGAAAGTTGAACTGTGGCCTTTTAGCAATAAAAAAAAAAATATTCTGTTTTAAAACACCGATCTTGCGTGTCGATTTTTTAATTTCATTTTTTTCGCTGCAGTTAATTTTAAGTTGAAAAATTTAAATTGGAGCGTTTATATTTATCAAATTTGGTAATTGCTCTGTAGCTATTTTTCTATTCCGCTTAACATAATAATTGACCCTCATAAAGCGCAGTAATGTTTTCCCAATGTAAGGCCATGTAAAGAACAAATTTATAGTTTTTTTTATACTCGATTAACATTTAGTATTCTAAACAACAGAATCACGTTTCTAAAAGTCCTTTTTTAAGTTCTAAAACTGTAAACACGCCGATACAAACATAATTGAAAAGTTATTTACAATAATTCTGTGACCAGGGTAAAAAGAAAATACAGTCGCAAAGCTCTGAGTTGGAGAACAACTCGCCTGTCATCGTCATTACCTTTTAAGGGTAGTCAGGCCTGTTTTGTAGTTTAGCCTTCGAGAGTTTTGCGTCTTGCTCTCGCATGTGTGACCACATGCGTTAGTTTTAGGTTAAGGAGAATCAATACAACACGGGAGTGGTGCTCAGGAATCTTACTTCCTATACGAAGGTTTAGGTCTATGGGCAGTTTCTGGACGACACTTCACGTACTGGAATAACCTAGCAAATTATGAGTCTGGGTACTCCGCCAAAAATCATCAGAATACAAAAAAAAAGTATTTTAATCGCATTATTTATATCTTTCTATTGAAATTTAATCCAAAACATGTCGGGTTAAATTGGAGTGCCTCCCTTTTTGCCCTTTGCCCACGGTTTTCCAACTCTACACTATGTTCGATAACTATGCATATGTGTAGTTTAATATCCTCGTACATACATATGTACTACATAAATACATGGCTAAACATTAATTGAAAGTTCAATTAAAATGGCGTAAAATATTGAAGAGAAATTTATCATAATAACCGATGCCTGTGATATGAAAGGGTTATTGGCGCAGACAGCCGATTTAATTCATACCAGAGATGTTAATTCGCGCGATCTTGTGGTGATAAAGTGTTAAATATATTAAAATGGCAGACATTTTTCATCCAAATATACAGATTTTCATCATCTGTAGGCTATTTATTTAGCTTTTAAAGCATATTTTACGATTTTTCGTCAATAGTATATGCATAGAGGAGAAACATGGCAAATTAATTTACGGCACATTATCGCTTGCAAAATTTCACCAACCCTTGCTTGCGCATAACCATACGTAAAATATATATGTATATATAAAGCAAATCGAGGTTCCCGACTTTTCCCATGAAAATTTGAGGTAAATATACTGTACTCACTTTTTGACGTTTATGTTCAGTATACCCTGTAAATCATTCTAAATAGATTGACGTTTGAACAACGCTACCAAATTATCCACATTTACTTTGAATATCAGTAATCAGTTCGCGCAGCTTACAGACGACTTTGTAATTTTTATTGCGCACATATTGGCCCTTCTGAGCAAGTACTCTCTAAATGAAGCAATAACATCAACATGTCGAAGAATAACGCCGTTGTAAACGAAAGAGTGGAAGGAGATTCAACTTCACCAAAATTGGACGTCCAGAATGCCCTTCGTCAAAAACATCCGCGGTGGCCATATGTCCGAAATCATTTTCAACACCAATGCCATGTTTTAATCTTTCAAATAATCTTTTTTTTTACAATTTAAAGTTCTATCGGGCATAAAAAATCACCCTATATGTATGGGTATTGCCGAGACGAATTCATAACAGTAGAGGCATATCTACATAAAATAGTTTCGCCGCTTTTCTGACTTTCAACCTGCACACATGCATATGTATATAAATCATATGTACGTATAAACCATATGGAGTTTGACAGCTACGAAAAAGAGAATTTAGATTCCTTCGTGTGTAAAAAATATTTTTAACAAAATTAATTTTGTATTGATACTCGTTTCATAAACTTTCTAATACCAAAATCAAAAATGTTGTTTATGAATAAGGCCGATAACATTTTCTTAATTTTATGAGTGGACTGAACTCGCAATCAGGGTACCGAGTAAGTTATTCGGTTTTTTCATAATTTTGTTTTAAAAGGAAAATATTATTCCTAAAATGCATTCTTTAAAATTTATATGAAACAGCGGGACGTGAAATGAACTTTGAATTCGTTCATTATGATACAAACAACTTTTTTTGTAAAAAATCCTGCATTAACTTGCAGAAACCTGAACTAATCTTTCAAAGCGAAAACTCGTATATTTTTATCTTCAGATCCGTTGTTATCTGCAAAGAGGAACATATAGATTAAAAGATAAGAAGACAAATAAGGGCGATGAGACAAGTGTTTTGTTGAGCGACAATATTAAGCCACCAATATATATTTTCTTCTTTTAATCATTTCATTTTATATATTCGGCATAAATACGTGTTTTGTTGATTCTTGATTTGATATTCCGACAGGGTGTTTTGATGTAGAATTTTGGAACGAATTTCCGACATCCCTTGTCAATTTTGGTTTGGAGACAAACCGGTTTCGGCTATGTGCCATCTTCAAAATGACACTGCAGATGGCACATAGCCGAAACCGGTTTATCTCGAAACCAAAATTGACAAGAGATGACGGAAATTCATTCCAAAGTTCTACATTAAATTTTGTCGTTGTACGTAACTTGACACGTTTTTTTTTGTAGCTGCTTCTGGTCTTTCTATTCTCTGTATTACCGTTCAATCCGGCATTTAAGTATTAAAACAGAACAAAGTTCCATTGCAAAACGTTACAATATTCCGAAATTTTATGTGGAGTATAAATCCGAAAAGCTATAAAATGTAACTCCAATAAAAAATGCTACTGTATTCATACGATAGAAGAAATAAATTTTTCCTAAAAAAATCCTATAGCAATTATTTTGTACAATGCATATTTTATCGTACTTATGTCGGCAGAGGTCCTTCCCTTTCGTGTTGTTGTGTATGTTGGTGTTATCAAAAAATAAAAAAAAAACCTAACTACTGCCTACTTTAAAGCAATTTGATGCAAAAGTAAAAAAGGATAATAACATATGTATGTATGTATGTGTGTATGTATGTTATGTTATGTTATGTTATGTTATGTTATGTTGTTAATAAAATAAGCTGATGTTTTTGAAGTTGTATCATCAACCAATGAAGTTGCTCGTATTTTTTAAAGAATTCTAAATGGGAGTTTTTGATTCAATACATACGATTTATCGTTACAACGTTTCTTAAACCAACGTAATATAAATATATTTTGCGAAAACTTAATAAACACAACATCAAGATTTTTGTTTTGAAAATAAGTTTAAAAAACATACAAAATTTTTTAAAGCAAACCAACAAAATACAAAGTTAAAATAAAAAGGTTTTTTTTTTATTTACAAAAATCTAATTAATCATAGGATTTGTGGATGAATTAGTCATATGTTGTATTGTTGTATTTATACTCTCGCAAACATTGTCCATTTATTTTTACATGTTTTCTTTTTGTTTGGGAAACTTGTATTGTATTATTGGAAACATGATAATGTGACGACTTTTTTCAACAACAACAAAAAATGTGAACAATAATGTTATAAAAAAGAGAACAAGGAAGCGGGTTCATGTCAATGTCATCATGATATAAATACATTCTCTATTATGGATTTGTTTTTGCAAATGGTCTATGACTTTTCTTAACTCATGGACATCACTAGCAGCAATGAAAGGAAGGGAGTGTTTAAAAGTATTAAGTTGTTAAACTTTTTACATAAATTATCAAATTAGCAAACTGATAAATAACAATAAACAAGAATGATAAAGTTAAAACGAAACAGAAACAAAACCGGAAATGAGTTGACACTAAAACTATTCCTGTCATACGTACAAACATATTTTCCAACATGTCATCAGTCTTGAAACAACTATGCAGCAGATGCACAAATATATTTTCATTTTATCTATTTTATGTATTCTTATCGAGTTTGTGTTTACGAAGTTTTATCAATAGTTTTTTTTTTTTGTAATATCGAAATTTATGTTTATAATAATGGGTGGTCCCAACATAATGCACGATGTTAATTGTGAGTCACACCTTAACAACTGAGCAACGCGTTAAGATTTTTGAAGCTTTTTACTTTTAAATCAAAGTGCATTTCGTGCAGTTCGTGATTTTTTTGGTCAGCATAACCGACCAAAAGTGTCCGCAATCGGGACAAACCGGGTCTAAAGGAAATCTGAAAACGCCTGTGCATGCTCGCCAGCCGATATTTTGTTTCGCAAACAATTGTCATAGATCCTTGTATCAAAATAAAAAATTTAAAAATTTTATTCACAATTAACATCGAGCGTTTTGGTTGGACCACCCTATAGTAGAACGAGTAGTAGAACGTTAGAAAGGATATAGTTACAGATTAGTTTCAGTCTTAGTAGTAGTAGTAGTAGTGATTTTTCCACAAAACAGACCGGGACGTGTGTATGTTTAACAGAGTTTCGTAAAAGAAACTGGAAGATCTAAGCGTACGGAAAATTTGATGAACTTTCCCCTCTAAGTCCGTCATTCTCATCAATCTCTAATATAATAATGTATTGAAAAATGTCTACAATTTTTTATATAGTTTTCAGAAGATTTCTCATATGGAGCAAAATTATAGCGATGCGTAAGTTTTTTATTTTTCAGGACCCATTTCGAAAATTGTATAATGTATCTTTTGGAGGATGTCGCTAAAAAAATATCCTTTGGGACAGTCTTTTATACATGTATGTATATCGAAATATGCCAGATAATGTATAGTATGCATGTATTCAAAATTATTTATGATTGCAATGTAAGCAAACAAGGAATAATAATCCTTCTTGATATTAACTTGATAATATTTACAACTTTAATAGAATCTTTTGAATGTAAATAAGAAAACCGCACTTAATCTCCGAAAGCGTAACCCTAAATTGAGCTCTCTTTGATTTGAATTGTTTTTGTTTTTTTTTTTAATTGAAAAAAGATGTAAAAAACGACACGCCACGACACGTAGTTGGGCAATTAAGGTGCTGGTGATACATACATAACATACCCCTGACGGGGGGAGCCCCGTCTACTTGTAAACGTAAATTTGATGCTCGTCTTGAGAAACGTATTGTGTGCCAGTTGTTATCATTGAGAACAGATTGGCCAGCCAAAAGATTCTGGAATAAATATTTTAGGCTATAAAAATGAACAAGTGAAATAAAATATAAGCATTGTACCTTTTCGCGATCACTCAATCTTACGCTGGCACGTATGCGTCCAGCTACTAAGGCGATTTCGAGTCTATCCGGGGAATTAGATTCAGCACTAGTCATCAACAATAAGCCTGTAGGCCTAGCAGTTTTGAAGCGTAGTAGTAGTTCTTCGGTTTGGGTCTTCGTACCTTGGCCATTTCCTAACCATACCGTCATGTGCTGCGTTCCATTGAAAGCCAAAGTACCGGACTCTCTACCACAAGTTGGCCCGTAGTATAGTGTGGCAGTGCAATCACAAATTGGCCGATTCCAGCCTTCCAAACAATTTCCACCATTTAAGCAAGGATTTCCAGCACAAACATTCGCTTGTACGTGGCAAGAGGGTTTTACCGATGCTATGACAAACAAACATACATACATAAATATACAAACATACAAAGTAATTAAATTAATTTTACTTTACCAGAGTCTTGCAATCTGGCAAACGCTGCAATATCAATCGCCTTGCCACTTAATACTAAATCTCTTAAACATCCTACGAAGCCCTGTCGCAAAGTTGCTGTCCATATGGCTGGAGGCCAATTAGCATTACTATATGCAGGACTTGTTCCTCCCACGAACATATGACCATCTAATTCCAAAATAGTTCCTTCTCCAGGAGTCCGAAAATCATTCCAAACTCCATCCACGCTAACCTTTGCATCTCTGCCATTACGTCGCAATATAAAATCATGCCAATCACCGTCATCAACTCTTCTTCGTGACCCTCTCACTTTAGCGGCTCCAGAGCCCAAGTCCAAATGAATGTAAATGTGACCGTTAAGCAATTCAATGGCGAATAGTACTGCCTAAGGATGAAAAAGTGACATGTAGAGTAGACATTTCAATTAATTTCCCTTTGCAGTCGTGTTTCACATAACTTACATTTTTTGACCTGGGCTGTTTTGAACCAGTAGCAAGAATGATGAGACCATTTGGTTCCTTAGTCCGAAACTTAAATGATATGGAACTTTGTTTCCCAGTTTCCCAAGGAGGCAACACCTAATAGTGATTAGTAATTATATGTTTAAAACATTGTTTGTAAAGTGCAGCTCTGTATAACACGTACCAAATGGGAGTCTCGTGTCGTAAATGTAACCGGATCTTGTGGATCACCAATAGGACATTGGTATTCAATATTTCCAGCAACTTGTATTAGCTTCGACCCGCTTTTTGCCAAGTCAATCAGATTTAACAATAATGTGTCTGCCGAAAATTCAACCTAAAATAATTACAATATTACAAAATAGGAATCGAGACGAAAGAAAAATATGTGACTTTTCTCAAGCAGCCAACGAAATTGTTGTGCACCCTAGCACCCAGCAATGCTCGGGGATTTACAGCACCCCCTACATAAACTCGCGACGAGGATAGCATTGTAAATTTCCCCGCAATATGAGAATGATCGGTGTATACATCATCGA
Source organism: Phania funesta (assembly GCA_963932375.1). Lineage (NCBI taxonomy): Eukaryota > Metazoa > Arthropoda > Insecta > Diptera > Tachinidae > Phania > Phania funesta. The sequence continues at coordinate 953,563 of OZ010652.1, forward strand.
CGACTGTGACAAGCTAAAAACATATAACAAAAATATACTTGAGCACGGCGTAAAGAATTTTAAAGGGTTACCCGACAGAAACTAGTAATCGATGATATTTCTTGTATTCTACGATGTACTGTCACCTTATGCCATTGGTGATCATCGAAACGCACTCTTGATGGCTTAATGTGCATCTCTTGTTTGCCGTTCGCCAATCCCATGGTTAATGAAACACCACCGTCACGCAGAGCCAGGTTTAGGTAGTCCGTTCCATGTCCTTCAATGCAACATGGATTGTTAAATTTTTCTGTACGAATTAATGACACAATTACCTGTATAAAATAATAATCCATTTGGTTGGCGTGTACGAAAATATAATGTAATCGCGTCCTGAGCACTAACTATTGGCTCAGCGCCAGTTTGACCGAGGTCGTATGATAGGAACTGTGTACCGCGAAAAGTTGCCTCCGACGGAGCCTTTTCTTTTTCGCAATATTGCCCATCAAATTCAAGATTTCTGCATTCGCAGATAGGACCCGAATCAGTTGATATACATATGCCACCATGTTGGCATGGATCTTGACGTTCACATGCATCGGTAGTATTACTTCCACGTGAGCTGCGAATTATTTTCTCCTTTGGAATTTCTCCATGGTCACAGGGACCATCACCGCACTTTATATCGCGCGATTGTTTCATTTCTTGCCTTCTAGTCTGGCCGCCAGGCTGATCCGCATACACGAGATTTCTTATGGATCCACGAAATCTGGGCTCAAATATTACGCTCGGAAGTGCCAACAAAGCCAATTTTGTACTGTACCAATTTGGCATACCTCCAACATAAACATCAGAGTTGGTAGCAAATTTCCCAAATTGGAATTCTTTACCCTTTGTAGCGCGACTTTGGGAAACGCCATCCACAATTAATGACGTTTGCTCGTCATTGCGAATAACCTAAAAAGTCAATCTCTTAAAAGTTGCACATATTCTCAGCAAAAAGCAATAAATAAAAGAACTTTGTACATATGTGGTTAAAACGTGGGTTCTTTGGCAAATGACCTGGTTCGAGTAACATTGTTGATAAATCTAAATGACCTAATTAAGATCCACAGAGCACGATAAATTAAATAATAAACGACACGTCATTTAAATAACTGTTTATGATTATTGAAAGATCGGTGGCTCTACTGACTAGGCTGAGAATGGAGAAATAGCAGAGCTAATTGCGTGTTTGAGGATTTCGATGAAGATAATTTAATTAGGTTTGAGAAAGTAAGAAGGCATTCCTATAAATCAATAAAACAATGAAAATTCTGGGTTTGTAATCGCTTTTTAATTAAGGCACGCCCGTTCACATTATTCTACAAATCCAGCCTGAATAAATTAATTCACCTTAATTATTAAAATTTTCAGTTCGATAAAATAATAAAGACAAAAATTACTTTATTTTAAAATTAAAAGCTATTTATGAAGCCAACTACCCGGATAAATTGGTAAATTTTTATGCACTATTAGCTTGAAAAGATGATGGTGTTGCCAGTATAACAACTTGCCTTTACAGTAAAGGTACCATTATCTAACGTGAAATAACTACAAATGTATAAACGTCCCCTTATCGGGGTAATTTTCATACCTTTATCTTTTTACTTAAAGTTTATACATTTGAGGTTGTCTCGCTTTAGCTAAAGTTACTTTTTACTAACACGAACTTTAACGGCTAGTTTTAACAATGGCCTTAAAAGTGTTTAACTAAAGTGTACTTTAGACCTAAAATAATTTCTTTTCTGATTATGGCCGATAGTATTTAGTTAGAAAGAGAAGTTTATTTGTGTTTTGCACTGGCCTTTTATGTATTATACACACGGGTCGAACCTAATTTCTAATGAAAAATACACTGGGGAAAATGTGTGTAAAAATGTTATTGCAACGAAGAAATTTGTCATGTCATTTTTTATTACGTACTTATGTATAGGAGAGAAGTCATTAGGATAAAAGTTTTGAAAAGTTTTGAGTTATACGAACTTACTTGTACTTTATGCCAATGTCCGTCATGGAGATCGCGTCCTACCGTTATGATCTGGGCACCGCCGCCCAAGTTATAGCGTAGTCGTAGTGCACCTTCTACTAATTTCAGTTCAAAAAAATCATATGTTCCTCCATCATCCGTATATAAGACTAGACCATTTGGTTGTTCAGTCTTAAATTCAAGTTCCAGAGATCCATTTAGACCTACGTACCACTTGCGAAACTGTGCGAATGAACTCTGAGAACCATCCAATTGAAAGGCATTTATTGCTGTTAAGCACGACATTATTAAGGCTAATGAAAATACGAAAGTCATTGACAGGCGATTAGTGCTAATTCTGTTCTTTCTAGTAGTATTTGTATCAGTAATTGTTGTGCTGCCGGTGTTGCTGCTGCTTCTGTTACTTCTTAATTCTGAATACATTTTATATAGAATGCATAGTAGCGATGACGGCGATATGGGTATTTTTATTGATGAACTGTAGAGGTTATCCACTTTAACTAAATGCACTAATTGTGATGTAGGCCGTGGTAGGGGATTTCTTCTTAATTGGTTTCTGCCTGCCCGTAAATCTAAGTGCACCATTTTGAATCTGTTGTTCGAATAATTCAATGACTGATTCTGTTAATTTTTTTTTGTTACTATTTGAAATATTTGTTAAATTTTTCTAATGAGATATTTCCTTGACTCTAGTTTTTATGATACCACGATTAATCAATTGTAAAATTTCGAATATACTCATTAACATACATACATACATATGTGTGTATGTATGCAAAACCGTGACCTCGAGTGCCAAAAAACTACATAGTATACATACATACATATGTATGTGTATGTATATATTTGTTTGAATTTCGCATTATTTAATTGAATTCTAATTTTTGGATTAAAATTACATATACATACATATATATGTTGGTAGATATAATGTACATTTACTAAATACACATAATGTAATTTAAAATGTTTCTACTTTTTCCACAAGTGAATATACATACATAAGTATGTATGCATACATTTATATTTGTTTCACTAAACTACCGTTATATTATAAATGTAAACACACACTTTTATTTAGTTTTGCGCGATTTTCTATTTTCATTTTAATATTAAATCGTGTTTTTGTGTTTGTGCGTGTCGCCTCTTAGTACTCGTAACGAAATAAACGAAAAAGAGATAGAGCGAGTGAGAGCGAGGGATATAAATAATCCACGATATAACACATGTATGGATGCAGAGATTATAGGAATTTATCCGTTACTTTTATTTGTTTATACATATACATATGTATGTATGTATGCATACAATTCTATCAAGTTTTCATTACAAAACCATATGTTTTCAAAGTTAAGAATATTAAGCTTTTAGTGGTGGTTCTTGTTCATGCACTGGTACATTAAATTAAAAGCTTTTTAACTGTTAGGTGAAGTGAGCTGTGGTTAAGTAAAAGCCTTCTAAAAGCCATAAAGCTAAGAACCTTGATATCTTGTTTTTTTTTTAAATTATTCATGTATATAATAAAACCATATTTTTTTAATGTAATTTTAAAAAAAATCACTTCTTAGTCGTTTATTTAGTAATTTATTTTACACAAGAATACTTTACACTTTCAAACAAAAAGAAGTATTTAGAGCTTTAAGATTTTTCCTTCCGTACTCCAATAATACCAATATTCCTACCACCATTTGTCATGTGTACATACTAAAAAATCATAAGGAAAAAATCGAATTTTTTAAAAAAATCTAAAACTTTATAATTTTTTACAAAATAAACTCTTACACAATTTGATTTAATAAGCAAAAAAAAAAAAAAAACATTTAAACACTTTTATACAACATTATTTAAATAAATAATTTTGAGAAAACTGTTAGTAGGTTTTGTTATACATAAATTATTCATATTTTTTCTTGAAAGCTTTTGATTAGCTGTTTTAATTGTTACAAATTATTATATTAATTTTGGTAGTATTTTGAACAAAACTTTTTTTAAAGGACAGTCATGGGCTACCACAATTTTTACTTTTATTTTATTAAAAAGCACATTTTAATTACAATTATTTTATTTATGAGTATTGATTCACACTGCAATCGCGACGATACTAAATTGCATTTTCTTGAATTTCTTCATAAAAGTCCAATATTCCTTTGAACGGATAATATGCGAAGAGCTTTGTCAAAGCTTTTATTTGTTTAAAGCCTGAAAGGGGGAGTTGCGTCAGATTGAAAATGCCGTGTTCTCGTAGTATTAACCGTCCTTAGTGAAGTAAACAGGTTCATAACCTGCACCAAAAATGTTTACACTTTTATTTTGGAGCACATACAATATTTACGTACAAATGAACCAACTTGTGTATGTGTGTGTGTGTGCGTGTATATATGTACGTACACTCGAAGGATTCGCTATTTCTCGTAATGTGCATATACACATGTACTTACATATGGATGTACACATCATTCAAATCGAATCTTATTGTTATACATACATAAATTGGTTTTTTATTGTCGATCTCACTCAAATGTAGTATCCACTACTCCCAAGACTACGCATATTCACAAATACGTTTCGCTATTTCAAATATGTACGTTGTCATTGAAACTACACTAATTCACATTTTACACATTCATACATACATATACATACATATATGTACATCCAGGAGAATTCAATGTCTACAACTAACGATAGCTTAATTTAAAAAAAAAAGAAAAGATATTCAGTTATGTTTTATAAATTTCGTGAAATATTAAAATGATTTAATTTATCGGTTAGTAATTATTGTTATTTTTTTCACAGAAATGAAACAATTAAGCCACATATAAGTACATATGTATGTGTCAGGTATGTGTTTGTCTTCGATTGCAGAAGTGTTGCTGAAATTCCAAAATAAAAATTACGTATTTGGTAGAATTCCTTTATTTTATTCTGAATTTTAACTAATAAAAAGATTTTTGTTTGGTATAATTGAATTTACTTATATTAAGCAGGCTCTTTAATTTGTTGTTATTGTAGACATACACAAACATACATGTGTTATACGGATGCTATAATTTAGCTATGGATGTATGTATGTATATGGATTCAAAGAGAATTTAAAATTATGAACTATATTTCCGTGCATGTAAGTTAGATTTATAAATTGCTGCTAGAGAAGAGAACATGAATCCTTAAAATGGTTGTACGAATTTTAGATTATTTTTTTTTTTATTAAATAAAATCTGCTGTTCGGACATAGTACACATTTTGCTCATAACAAGTCGCATTGGCCGTACTCTCTTGCATTTAAGAGTGACTGGTTGGTTGCATGTGAGTGAGTGAATTCCTTGACATTTTCATTTTCACACATAACTTTTTTATTAAAATTTAGTTGTGGTTATATCAATGTGTGTGTATTCATACTTTCATTATTGAAATTCATTTGTCCAAGGATTGATGGAATTTGTGTTTATAAAGAAGTCTTCATTTTATAGCATCAAATGTACTGTTGATATTTACAACATCGTCTTGTTGATATTTACAACATTTACATTTATGAACATTTCATGTATACATGCATATGAAAATTATGAAGACTTAAATTCAATTCACTGTACACTTATAAAAACTGAAATCAAGTTTCTATATTTTCCTTTAGTCTTACACTTTGTTTATAATTTTAAAACTATGGGAATTTGTTACTATTCACTTATTGTGCTCTGCTAGTTTTCTTTATAATCACTGTTTGATAGATTATTTTTTTTATCAAGAAGCACTCGATCCAAAGGTACTAAATACGCATGTCGCAATTTTAAAGTCTGTTAGTAGTCAGAGAATAAAATAATAAATAAGTGGAAAACACATCGCTGGTTCTACTTTGAATAAACACATGTTAATGTTCTCGACTAAGCAGAAGTTCAAAAGTTTAAAGAAGAGGTATTTTTGTATATATTAGGGCCATAATCATATTTTGGCCCTAGCACCAGGGCAATGTTGTGTTATGTACGAAATCAATTTTTAAGCGCGCCACGCATGCAAGACCAAAATTTTTAAATTTCGACAAAAAAATAATATTTAATGATTGTAGGCATTTTCTTTTTGTTCACAGTACTAAAGGTAGCAAATACTTGACGAAAGAAGCGTAACCGCTGTATAATGTGTAATTTGTTTTATTTTAAATAACTTCATATAAACTTTATACAATATTCAACCTCACTTGATTTTATTTGGTCGAATATTTGCCATGTCTTCACTAGCCATAAATCTCTTCTGCCATCGGACAGGTTCCTGTTCGCACAGGAAGACCGTCGCTGTTGATGGCCTGTTCATGTTCAAGAAACGTTGTCGCACATCGCTGTTCTGCCGTACACAAATTATTGAATTAAATATTAATTATCTGTAAAAAAAAAATGGAAATTACCACTCAGTTTTATTACTTTTGTATATACGTATTTATAATATTTGTAAAGATTAATCAGGGCAATATATATAGCCCATGTTCATTGGGAGGTTTCATTCTTTATTCTTATTTATTTTATTTATTTATTCGAGTCTATGGAGTAAAATCCTTTCAGACAATAAAAGTTGTTTAACAAAATTTTAATCAGTTTTTATTGTTTTTCCGAACTACAAATATTATTAATTGTTAAGTAATTTCAATCTTTAGGCATGAGTTCGTTTTTTCTTTCTATTCAGAAAGAGAATTATTTATTCAATATGGACAACCTTTTTTGAAAACAGTAAAAGTTTTAATTCTATTAGACATCTAGCTGAATGGAATGCATTTTCTATGCCGCTACGCACGTTATCAACATTCTTCGTGTCTTATCTACAAATTGTGTGTCTAAAGAACCAAGGAAAAGACTATAATATGGAAAATTCAAAATTGAGAAATTGCTCGTACTCGTATTCCATTTGTCTTAAATGTTGATATAAATAGAAGTTCTTTAGACACACAATTTGTAGATAAGACACGAAGAATGTTGATAACGTGCGTAGCGGCATAGAAAATGCATTCCATTCAGCTAGATGTCTAATAGAATTAAAACTTTTACTGCTTTCAAAAAAGGTTGTCCATATTGAATAAATAATTCTCTTTCTGAATAGAAAGAAAAAACGAACTCATGCCTAAAGATTGAAATTACTTAACAATTAAAAATTTTAATCATATACATAAATACGTAAACAATGTTTTATTTATAAGTAAATACTTCGTAAGCTATTTAAATGAACTATTTTATTGTTGAAAATTATTCTGTGGGTTCTCAAAAACAATAGTTTTTCTACGACTTTTTCTTATTTGGCCTTTAAAAAATTTGCACTTTGTTTTTTACTTACTAACGAAAGTCGCCAATAGTCCGCCCAAAAACTCAAATTATGATTTTACAATGTTCTGCAAATCGCTTACGATAATAAGCAATATATAATATCAAACATAATGTTCTTTCTTAACAGAAAGAAAGGAAAACCGAACTTAAGCCTAACAATTAAATTACTTAATTTTAATGAATCTAGTTCGACAAAGTTGCGTCGAACAAAAAAATATACATTATAAATTTTATTTAATTTAATTTTGAGTTTTAAATCACCGTTTTCTTAACTAGTTTCGGAAAAATTTTCCCGCGATTATTTCCCTTATTAGCACTTAAAAAAATTGCCAAGCTAGCAGGTTCTCATTTGGTCTTCTCATCTTGGTCCTCATTTTAATGTCAGTTCTTTTAACGGCCGAAATTTTTGGATAGAAATTTGGCCTTATTTTCACACTTGTGTATTTGTGCAGATTATGTTACCAGGAATCAAACTTTTTTAACAAGTCTTTTGCTTGGATTAGACTAGAAACCGTTGGCATATACAGTCTATTTCGTCCTTTCGTCTGCCGGATAACGAAAAGAAATTTGTTCGTTTCCTTCTCTTTGGGGAATACGTGTAGATGTTCCTGTTCAATTTATTTACGAGTTTTTACAGTCGTGCGCACATTTACATATTTTTTATTTTGCCTATGTGTATTTTGCTTGTGTGATGGCATCACAGCGTATACATTTTTGCTAGTAAAAGTACAGGGCAGACTAAACAGGTGAACTTACCAGCGCAGCTGAGTACTTTTTTGAATTGAATTCATGTCAAATTCCATATAAAAAAAATTCCGGCATATTTGACTTCGCCCATGAGCCTACCTGTTATCGATTTACCTTGATATGTACTGTATCAGTATAAGGTTCCGCTGACAATTTATGTGCTTGTGAAGCAATTGACTTGATCTACTGCAGTAGATTTTGTCACCTTTACAGACGTTGAATATAAAGTGCAGCCTAAAATCGTAGATTTTTGGAAAAAATGCAAAGCTTTAAAATAGTTAGGTGCCAAAAAATGTACATAAATATTTACTTACATATCTTAGCAATCAGATGTTTTTTATTAATTTCACTAATTTTTGCAAGTTTTCAGATCACGTAATTTTTGGTACAAAAGTATTACCTAAGAGACATTTTTGCGATATGGCTACTCAGTTAGTACTAATTTATTGTATTTCGTTACCTGAAACGCAAACGGCCCTATCTAACATTTAGAAAATTTTACTGGAGCGGCAAACACTATTTAAAATGAAAAGTAGAGTTTCTATTAGCGCAATTTTCACCAATATTATTTAAACTATGAACTCCATCTATGTCAGTTAGGACAATTGGTATTGTATTATCCAGAAACCAACGGCCCTAACTAACATACTAATAGCAAACAGTTTTATTTTAAAATTTATTGTTTTTTTTGCTTTTAAACTTATTTTTTATTTTAATTATAAACATTCATTTGAATATTGTATGAACAAAAAAATAAAGATGAACTAAATTTGAAAAGTAATTTAAATTCATAAAAATAATAAAAAACTTCTGTTGTCAATGGTTTTATATCCTGGAAATGCTGCCATTTAATCTTTGTTTATATTCCAGTTCTTTGCGGAAGCAGTTGTTTATGCAAACGGCTAGGTAGGTCTGTGGGTTACATCCCTACCGTTGTACTTTGTTTTACATTTGTATTTTAATCAAATCTGGTCAAGTTTTCAAATTGTAAAATTTTAATGTTTTGTTTTAAAATATAAGATAGTTGAATGAAACGTTCGAGTTTTAATCTTAATTATAATTTATGGAATTAATATTAATACGACCTCCTCCATAAGGTCTTCTAGCGTTTAATATAACATAGACATACATACATGTATGTATGTAATTGGTTTTGTTGATAGGGCCCTTTTGTTTTTTGTTAATAAAATCGCTAATTTCGGAGCAGTCCAAACTTTTATGTGGACATTTGATTTGATGCAATACATTAGAACCCATGAAAAAGGCGAATTTGAATTTTTGCTTAGTTAGGGTCGTTTGCGTTTTAGGTAACGAAATAAGTTTAATTAAATCATTTTTATATTATTTCTCTCTATTTTCATCGTTAGAAATTAAGTTATGCTTCTTCGGCCAAGCAAAATTTTAACGCACTCGAGAAAGATGCTGTCCACAGATCTAATGAAACCATATCACCATTGCGAACGAAAGGTAAAAGTAACTAATATGGATATTAATGTTGTGGTGAGCGGGAAAGGTGAAAAAAGTGTCTTACTGCTCCCAGGCGCCCTGGGATCCAGTTGGACAGATTTTAAGCCTCAAATAGAACAGTTGCCCAAATTATTACCAAATTATACTATTTTCGCCTGGGATCCTCCAGGTTATGGCAAATCAATTCCACCAAAAAGGCAATGGGGACTGGATTTTCTTCAAAAGGATGCACTTGCGGCAGTTAATCTTATGAAGGCTTTGAATAGACCAAAGTTCACAGTTTTAGGATGGAGTGATGGAGGAATAACTGGTCTTATTGTCGCAGGTAATTATAGAGAAAATGTTGAAAAATTAATCATTTGGGGCACAGGGGCGTATATAAATGCCGACGAACTTAAGGCCATAGAAAATATGCGAGATGTGAAGAAATGGTCACCACATATGCGTAAACCTATGGAAGAGGTTTACGGTGCTGAAAGATTCGCGGAACTCTGGTCCGAATGGATAGATGCAGTGTCATTACTGTACAAACAACGCAACGGGGACTTTTGTTTAAAAGAAGTGAAATCTTTGCAAACACCTACTTTAATTTTGCATGGATGTAAAGATCCAATGATAGCGGCAGAACATATACCCTATTTAAGGAAATGGATACAAGAGGCCAAGTATGTTTCCATTATTTTTCATGACTACTTTCAAACTCAATAATAAAGTTTATATTTATGCATGTACATATGTAGATACTACGAATTTCCAGACGGCAAGCACAATATACATTTAAAATATGCCGAGGAATTCAATAGAAAAGTAGCTGATTTTATATTAGGAAAAATGTAAATCCGAATTTATACAATTATCAAATTTGAAGATTTTATTCGTTAAATGTTGAAAAACCGAAATGTTTTTATAGGAATAAGAAATACATTCATATGTATAGTTATAATGTCAAGAGTCACTTTACACATTGATAATTAAACCGATTCAATCTTACCAGCAAGTTTGTTTCTTTTCTAACATAAGTGTTTCTGAGCTATTATTTTATATACCGTTACCTAGAGCCCCGATTTGCGTCGTCAATAGCGACCAAAAAAACGTGAAGCAAAAAACACGAAATTCGAATAGCTTTTTTCTGTATGAATGCATTGATTTTGATAAAAACAACATTTTTTCTATGGAATTTATACAATTCCTTACCATCCACATACGTGCATGTATACATATGTATGTATACTGAAGAACAAATAAAACAGAAATTCTTATTTAAAATTAGGTTCAGCACTTGTATCCAACACATTAACTGTTCATTATAAGCAGATATGTATATTGGCAGTTGGTAATTTTTTATGTTTGGAGATTTTATCCGAAATTAACTTCGATTAACAGAAAACTGTTTTGCGTTTTGAAAATTTGGCGATTTCAAACCGAAGCGTTTTTCATAAACCCCCCATAATATATTTGACGCCCATCTTTGTGGTTCTTAAATAATTATAAAAACGTGGCTTAAAGCCTGAAAATATTTTCTCTGTCTTATCTACATATTTACATATAACTACACACTTTAAAAATATTTGTGTACAGACAACTAGTTAGTATAAAAAAATTTGAAGACCAAGCTCGAATCACGGCAAATTTTTCATTTTATATTGTTCATGTTCTTTGGTAACGTTCCTTTACTTCAATCAGCAATTTTTATTACTGCTGGCTTTAATTAAAAGTGTAACGTTGTCTAATAATCAACTTTATTTAGGTAGATTTTGTTAATGGAGCGGCAGTTTGTTGTACTTTATACAGCAAAGGTAACTGATAAAGTGCCTTAAAATTGTATACGCTTCTGCTTTATTTACTGTCAACTCGTGCATATATATGTACATACATATATGGTTTGTAATATCCAATCATGCCTTTTATTCCCAATAAAGCTGATCGTAATTTTCCTTAACAAAGAAAAAAATATATATAAATATGTACTCGTAGATGTACATATGTATATGCACATAAATCTTTCATAAAAATAATAGAATACTAAAACAGAAAAATTTAAACTTTAATAATGGTTACCAGACCGAAAGATTTTTTTATTAATGATAATGGTTATGGGCAGGACCACAATTTGTTTGAGTGTTTATAATTGTTATTTGTAGTTATTTTGTCTGTAGCCAATTGAATAGTAAAAACAATAACAGTTATTTTGCGTCGCTACCCAAAATTTAAATATCTCTTACGAACCTCGTATGTAAGACATATAATAATTTAGATAAACATAATTTTATATAAAAAATGAAAACAATACGTACTAAGCATAATGTATGTATAATATAAAAAAAGAAAATATAACAGCAAATATCAAAATTAATAAGAATTGAAATACATATAGACTAATACGGTTATATTGAATATATTATTGGAATTACATAATATCTATAACATTTTTAGGTTCCAATTTTATAAATTGGTATAAAATTAATTAATTAATTTTTTTTAACACTTTTAACTTGCCGACACGTTAATAATGCAAATGTAAGAATTGCAAAACAAGTTATTTTGAATATAGAACATGGTGGATATATGTATGCAAGTTAAGAATATATTTAACAACGTGTTTCGTAAAGACCGCTGCGACCGATATAACGCACCCATTTTACCACATCGTGATCAGAATAATTTAGTTTGGGCTCAAATACCTTTAGGTAACGAACTTTAAACCCTGACGGAGCAAATGGTACCTCAAAGTTCATTGAAATTGGTGGTCTTGTCCATTTTTTTTTAGTGTCTGTCTCGAGTAGTTCAATTTCAGCTGACAACTGGGTTTCTTTCATGCCAGCCATACGCTTAATCTTCCATACAATGGCATTTTCTGATGCTTTATACTTTGCCTTTCCTTTAAGGCAAATCAATTGAACGCCAGATGTATTAAGAGGCGTAGGAATTTTTACTTCAATCTTCTGTCCTAAAAGCGAAGGTTTAAAGTTTGACTTCAATACCACTTTAACTTCCATCTTAGTACGTCCCACTTCTCGAACTAGTGGTATAACACGGAATGGTAATGATATATCTTTCGTGGTGCGATAGCGCATCAACTCAAATTCACCATCCGGTGGTATAAAACTTATTGAGTGTTCTGTTTCAAACTTACTCAATTTAACACACTGATGAAATTGACAATCGTCAATTACAACAACTGGTTTGCCGGAACGCGAAGTATCAGCTTCAGAGTTCCCCGATAATCCACGCCCTCTAGATTCCATAACAATTTTGTCATTTATGCCAAATTTGCATTCCGGCATGCCTGCGATAAATTAAAGCGTGAAATTGATTATTTAAATTTATCTTTATTCATTTAAATGAACGAACCAGACAAATAGGATTTCATAACCACACGGCCAGCAACATGGGCAGACAGTACCTGACCTTGGGGACTCATTAATAAATTCACATATTCCAAAACGTCCAAAAACAATTCGTTACGTCGATACTTTATACCTTCCCGACGCCAGCCAATTTGACCGGTGACCTAAATTTAAAAAAGAGTTTAAATTATTTAAAATTGTCTTTAGTAATCAATAAAATTTATTCATAAAATTTACAAATCTTCTATCTATATATATAAAAGAGAGTGATGTTAGTTACTACGCTTATAACTCAAGAACGCCTGGACCGATTTCGATGATGAGTACCAATTCGGTTAGATCTCCACCCAAAAAAGGATAATACATAAGAAAATTCCGCAAATTTTCCCGATAAAAAAATTATGAAGAAAATTAATTTCCCCATACATTTTCTATGGAGCGATTCTACACTGCCATCTTAACTCAAGAACCCATAAAAACGAACATTATTTCAAATGCTGGTTCCGGTAATGCCAGTAGATGGCGGTGTGTGCATTAATTTCTGACAAACAGAACAGAACAGTTTTTCAAATTTTTATCACCTTAAAACAGTTATTGTAAATAAATTTGATTAAATACATTTATTGTAGATATACATATGTATAGTACTGACGGAGACAGATATCAAATTATATCTGCATTTTTCATTTCAGTTTCATTGGAGGAGGGCTATGATCAATGTATGTTTTAGTCCAAAATACATACATATACGTACATCTTTAGTACAGATCATGGGTCATTTTTAGGCAAAAAAACGTTTGCCGGGTCAGCTAGTAAAAAATAAAATAATCATAGCAATCAGGTATGCGATAGAAATCGAACGATCTAAAACGAATCTTTTTGAAGGTGTATGATGTATTTCGGCCCATTTTGAAAACGATTTTCGAATCATTTTAGAATTATTATAATTAAAAGTGCAGATGCAATTAAGGCAAAAAATAGGAGAAACTAATGAAAATCATTAAATCAATTGTTTTCAATATCGATTTACATCATCTACCTGAATGTCACAAATAACTCAAAATAAAACAACGACCAATTAAGACAATTAAGTTACCCCTAATAAACTTAGGTAAATCGCAATTTCACTTTTTAAATGAAAATTTCTTCTTTATAAAGTTCCTCCCAAATGTAAAAAAAATTTAATCGGAATCTTATTTTATATTAAACATATCTTTACTTTGATTTAATTTTATTTGGCGTTCACTTCGTAATACAATATCACGAACGTGTTAATATTCTGGAATAGAGCAAACGGCTTAAATAAAAAATTATGAAATTATAAATTGTTTAGTCAAATGCGTTGGTGTGAATTTCAAAGAACGCGAAGAGAAAAATTTTAATTGAGATATCATTTCTAGCGATTTCCATCAGATTGACGTTGAACGCTAGTCAAATTAACCACGTAAAAGTAAATATATATACTAGAGGTGAGCGAAATTTGCGTCCTTTTGATATAGTCAGTGTTACTGAAAAAACACGATTCACAGTTGTGGTCTTATTAATATTATATTTCCGCCAGCAATTTTTATTTAACGTTTTTAAAACTTGTTCTATACAATAAGAACTTTTCACCGTTGTTTTACGATGGCTGTGGAACGAGTGACTTAATCCTTGATATTTGTACAAAACTTTAACCTTCTAAGGTAGTTTAACTACTTCACTACCGCCAACTTATTCGTGTCGCCCAGGTTAGTATTACGAAAACGCATTTTTAATATTATTACACTGACGATTTGATAAAGCGTTTTTCGAAATTTTTTTTTTAACGCACAGTTATTCATTTTGAAGTAGACTTGTGCTAAACAGTTCATTTTATTGAACTCGAATTTTGATTCATAGCTAAAGGATACTGCTAGAACACTCGTTAAATTCAATCGTTCTATTTTCGATCAGACGAAAGCGTGTAAAAGATATGTGTATGTATTTTGTAAAATAATTATATATAATAAATTCATCTCAGTTCATACCGAACTAGCAGGCGTAACAATTTAAACTTGTTCGTTTAGTTTAAACGATACAAAAATTTAGTACAAAATAATCCATTTACCATATATTTTTATATTTGACTGAAAATAAAATTAACAATAGTACTGCGCACGCTCTTTTATCTACTCTATCTATTATACCCGTTTCCATATAGTGAATATTTTTAGTTTAAACATAAAACCAATTTACCGAGATTGGAAATCAATTTACTAGGTGATTTCATTGCATTTTTACCAAAATCCATGTCCCAACACAATTTTATATATATTATAATTTCGTAACTAGTTCATTCTAAATTCAAGCTAACGATTATACGTTATGATAAATTATTCCATCTACCTACTAATTTCTATTTGTCAATGGTAAATTTTAATTTTTACTTACTTGAGAAGTAATTTGCATCTGCTCTTCTTTCGTTGCTGATTTGATACCTTGTTGAGTAATAAATGTTTTTAAGGTACCAGAATCAGTATTTTGGGGGTATCCAAAGTCCAAAATTTCGTCCAGTAGTTCATAAATGAGAACAAAATTATTTTTGATATTTTCCTCCGATATTTTCCCAAAGTAGGACTGCATAACTTCAATAATCTTGAGTAAAAACTCAAATACCATTGCAGCATTTACATTTTGTTTGGTCACAGCAGCTAACCATATATTGGCACGCTAAAAACATTAGGAACTATAGTAAAACTATTAGTAGAAATATTTTTTTACCTTAATATGAAAAAAGCTTGTTCTAGCTATATTAGTAACCGGAGACCGTACTTGCTGGCGAGCGTGAATCACATTGACACGGAAAGCATCCACTGCATTGCGACCGATATCATCACGATAGACCCGACTAATTAGAACTTCGCCTTTGTGGTTGTATACGAACAAACCACCAATCATTTTTCTTAGTTCTTGACTATAAATGTAAAAGCCAAACTAATTAAAATAATAATTAGGAGAATAGTATTATTGTTAAGTGCTAATAGATATTTCCCTATAAAGTTTTCCACTTCCTCTGTTATCGATTGACTCCCCTTTTTTAACTATAATGATGGCGCACTTAGTTGCTTTTTCCTGCACTTTTGTTTTTAAAAAATCAGGGATGATTGAAACATACGTTTGCTATTTGTTTATGTTCTTTTTAAATTTTGTGAACGGCCGAATAATACTTACTTTTTGATTATGTGGTATTACTTCTTAACCAGAATAAGCTTCCCAGACTTTTCACGATCATATCCCTATTTGCAAGATCTGCTTCCCCAAATTTTTCAGGATATTTATTTCATTTGTATTCATAAAATTATAGTTTCATATTAAATAATTGAATTTTTGAACTTAAGTTAATTTTTTTTATTCTTTTTATTAAGATAGAAAAAGTTCTTCTTGATTCTGACAGTATTATTTAATATATATCCAGAAAAATTTATTGCAGTTTGACTTAGGAGAAATTCAAGGTATTTCCGGTTCAGTTGCGTATGTCAAACTCCATATAAAAAAATGCCGGAATGGCGGAACATTTTGCTATATATGGAATTGGTCGTCCAATCAGCTAAAACAAGTCATCAGCTGTGCTGGTGAGTTTTCCGGTTTTAATATGCCTTGATATATTTGGAATGAATTTTCGTCATTCGTCGACATTTGGCGACAAAACGGATTCGTCTCCAAGGCAAACCTGACAAGGCATGACGGAAATTCGTTTCAAATATCCATACACTTTCGTGGGAAAAAATTGCATTATGTCTAAAGATACCTCTCAGCAAAGATTGGATGAAAACGTTTGAAATTTTGTACACATATTTAAAAAATATCCGAACATTTGTTCGCAACACGCTGTTCTGCCATTAAACGAACAAAATACACACAAGCAAAATAAAAAGTGTATGTGTGCGCTATGCTGAGAACCCAGAAACAATCTCGACTAAAAACAAAAAATACCCCAATCATCAAAAATGTTGTATCGAAATTGTAAAAATCGCGTAGTCTGACAACACTGACTGTAAATTTAAATGCAGTCAACTTCATTGTATAAATGACTGTGCTATCCTAATTCTGCTGCATACCGCCGTCAAAATAAAAATATTTATTTAGAACGTTTTTTAAACTGAAAATTTAAATAAAATGCCTGCCGAAAACTTGGAAGAGCAAGGATTGGAAAAAAATCCCAACCTCGAATTAGCACAATACAAGTTCCTGCTTACACTGTCTGAACATAAGAATGAAGCGAGTTTAAAGTCAAAGCTATTAGATGCAGTAAAGTTGGATAATATGGCTCCATTTTATGAGTATCTCTGTAATGAACTCCAATGGACTGTTGAAAAAGACTTGTTAGTTCGAATGATGGAACAAAATCTGAAAGATATAAAAAAATTGGATGAAGCTATTGAAGATGCCGAAAAAAACTTGGGTGAAATGGAAGTAAGAGAGGCAAACTTGAAGAAATCTGAGTATTTATGTCGCATAGGAGACAAAGCTGCAGCAGAGCTATCATTTCGCAAAACTTATGAGAAAACTGTCTCTTTGGGTCATCGTTTAGACATAGTCTTTCATTTAATACGTTTAGGTCTTTTTTATTTGGATCACGATTTAATAACACGTAATATTGATAAAGCGAAGTATTTAATTGAAGAAGGAGGTGATTGGGATAGACGAAATCGATTAAAAGTGTATCAGGGTGTTTATTCAGTTGCTATACGAGACTTTAAAGCGGCCGCCACATTCTTCTTGGATACGGTTAGTACATTCACATCTTATGAACTAATGGATTACCCCACCTTTGTGCGTTACACGGTATACGTTGCCTTGATTGCCTTGCCGCGAAATGAACTACGCGATAAGGTAATAAAAGGAGCAGAAATCCAAGAAGTATTACACGGTCTGCCAGACGTAAAACGTTACTTATTTTCTTTGTATAACTGCCAATATGCTGATTTTTTCAAGCACTTGGCAGAAGTAGAAATCATTTTACGAAATGATTACTTAGCACATCCTCATTACCGCTTTTATGTGCGCGAGATGCGTATTTTAGCCTATACGCAACTTCTAGAGTCTTACCGCTCTTTAACTTTACAATATATGTCGAAAGCGTTTGGCGTTAATATTGATTATATTGATCAGGAACTATCACGTTTTATAGCCGCAGGACGGCTTCATGCTAAAGTAGATCGTGTTGGTGGTATTGTGGAAACTAATCGTCCCGATAACAAAAATTGGCAATATCAGGCCACTATTAAGCAGGGAGATTTGCTACTAAACCGTATTCAAAAACTAAGTCGTGTTATTAACATTTAAATATCTAATGGTATTATTCAATAAAACATAAATTAATCCCAAATAATATAAATGTATTTTTTATAATTAATTGTTAAGTAATTTCAATCTTTAGGCATGAGTTCGTTTTTTCTTTCTATTCAGAAAGAGAATTATTTATTTATCAATAAATAATACAAAGGATTCTATGTAATTTTTAACATACTAGCCTTTGACTGTAAGTAAGCCATTACTACTCCTGTAACATGTCACAGTTGTATGTTAATCTATAACACCATAGGATACATTTCATACCACTGTTTTGAATAATATAAATACTATCTTTTATTAGTTGGCTACCAAGCAAACGTTGAACAATATTCAAAATGAGGTTTTATTTTGCTCTTATATATTGATATGAATGTGGCCTTTGATATTTTGTGTCGAATCCAATTTTTTAGAAATCTACAAATATAATTGAACTTTATATGATCATCAAGAAGGAGATCAAGGTAACTACATTTCTCAACTTTCTCTTTAACATATTCACCACTACTTCTTCAATTCATTACTAAGAATACGCACTCACTCATCCGAGTTCTTTGACGTATGTATGTATGATCGTCTACAGAATTGTGTACAAACATACATACATGCATACGAAATACATTTTAACTCTTTTAAATTAGGGATTTACAAAAGAATACTTGCTTGGCTTTCCAATATATGGTGGGTGGCCAAGCATATTGAACCAATAAACTCAATTTTGATTAATGAACCTTTAAAAATCAAATTACAAGAATAGTCTCGATGATTTCGAAATAGTGTCGATGATTTCTAATTCAATTATTTTCCAAAATTATCCAGGAAAAATACATTTTAAGGCAGATGATGTGTATTAAAAATATTTACATATTTAAGTATTTAATTTCAATAAGTCTTTGTTAAAACATTTTTTTTTTTATTAATTATGTTTTGGTTCTAGTAAGAATAACGCCAAATGATATTAACACTAGACTTTTAAGAGGAATGAGGGGAAACATTAAAAAATACTAAGAATAAAGATACATATATATATGTAATTAAAATCGCTGTATTTTATAATAATTGATAATCCTATAGGGTTTTAATTTATTGCCACTCATGTTTGCTTTCACATTGTGAGGTTGATTGCGGGATGTTAGCATTGTTTCCGTTGTATTCATTTAAAATGTTCGATACCTCCGGTTTGCTATGATACGTTGATGGTTTGGTACCACAATCTAAAGGTTCATCGTTAGAGTCATCTTCATCAGCTTTAGCCATGGGGTTATAAATTCGATGATCGTAGTGTTGGGTTGGATTGAGTTTCAAATGTTCTTCACAATCAATAGTGCTAATTGGCCTTTTACCTAAATCTAGTAGGTTACCTGTGCTGGAAGTCGTTTCCTCGATGTGGGACTGTAAGCTTAAGGGTGTTGAAGCTGCAGCAGCTACTATAGATTGCAAATTACTTAAATTATTGGCAATGCTATTATGTCGCCGAAAATTTTCCACCGCTAAGCGATTTGTACTTAAATTGATAAGAGCATTCATCATAACCTTGTTTCGTTGATAATCCTTACGCAAATGCTGTCGTATTTCGGTATGGCAATGTTCGTTATTGGTAACAATAATATCTCCAGTATCTGTAGTTGTAACACGTGCCTTGCAATTAAACTTGCGCGACAAATTACATTGCCAGTATTTTTTATCCTTGCGCACATATTGTATGCCAAATGTATGACCATCATGAACGAGTAAAGGTTTGCCACGTTGACTCAGCATAAACTCTAATTTGCCCTGAAACCAATGTTCTCCGGGCCCAACTGCAGAAAGTTCAAAAGCACAAGATGAAGTTAAAGTTTTGTAAATATATGTGTATGTGGATTCTAAAGCTAGATGAAGTAATTATTGAACTAATTATGTTTTTCGCATCAGAAATGACATGTACGTATTGTGATATCGAATTTTATGTTATTTCATAATGGCAACAGTATAGTTATAATGAACATGCACATTTAATTTTTGTCTATTAGCCCCAATTTTTCACTTTTTACAAACATTTTTTAATACCTTACGACATTCCAGATATTGCACCTGATGATTACATCACATGCTTGTTTTTCCCCCGATTTATAGTAACATATCCATACATAAATGCTTTAAATGTTGTTATGTTGAATTATATTTAAATACAGAAATTAGTTTTTAAATTATTCTCTATAGCAATTTTATTTGTATACTTACCATTTCATTTAAAACTTAATGTCTTTGCTTTATATTAACATTTTAGTTCAATTTGCAATCCTTTAAATTCTTCAATTTGCAATCCTTATAAACGTAATATCTCATTTTCCTTCGCCGTGGAACCGCGTCTGCACTTTATGAAAACGGAATAAAAAGCACTACAAAATGCCTACTGATTGATTGATCTGAACCTGTGGAATTATGAGTTATTAAAACCAAAAAAGTTGCGCGCATGCAATAGATTTAAATGCATGAATAGTTTATCATTTTACTGTGTATGACGTTTGATCGACAAAACGTACCTCTTGGACGTCCTTCAGTATTTCGTCGTTATTTTATGGTAGAAATTTGAAATGAACTATCGATACCGGTCATTTTTCTATCTTGCAAAAAAATTAATTAAAGTTGACTACACATTTTTGTATCATTACCAAGTTACTTTAAAATTGATTGGAGTGTTCTTACAGAACCTACTTCTTTTAAACTCTCCTGCATATATGTGAGAAAACTAGCTTAAGATGTGTACTTCATTTATGACGTTTTCAGCATTTTAAATATACAGATCGCTACACAAAAAGTCAGTTTATATATACTAAATTCGGTTCCTAATTATACGTAACTGCAATCATTGGTAACGACTCCAACAATAAACAAAAGGTAGATTAAGGTATAAACAAAAAAGGAATCATTAAGGTCATCTATTTTATTTATTAAAATACCAAACGAGACCCTAACTATCACCTAATTAAGAATAAAAATCAATTTATAAAAAATAAAAATGAGCAATGAAAATCTCACACAAATTCAATTTTTTTTTATTCTTTCTTCCTTTTACTAGTATTTTACTCCACCGAATCTATTTTCGACTTCCCTTCTAATTTTATTTCAATCTTTTTTTGCGCCATTATCACAAAATAGTTACATTTTTTCTAATCCTCCAAAAAGGCAGTTTTAATAGTAACAACTAAATCAATTTTTATTATGAATGTTTAATTAAATTCCTCCAGAGAAATGAAGTATTTTGTTGCAGGAGGTTCTACAAGCACCAATTTACAAACTGAATAGAGCTACTACTCACAACTATTGTCTGCGAATGTTGTTCCTTACTGGCAGTATATTTTTGCAATAAAATACAAACTCGGTTGTCAGACATATTACTCATACATATATGTATTATTATTTGTTTTTAAAGACTTATTAATATAGTATATACACTTTTTTATTTTATAATTTTTTTTAAATGAATTTAATGTGCTTTTCATATACTATTTGTACATATGTATGTTAAATCTCGATCAGCCTTAGGATTCAAAAAAGTAAGTCCCATTGGCCTCCCTAGTTGTTTCTTAGTTTGTTCGTTTTGGTACTTGGTAATTATCAACTACTATAAAAACTTGTATGAAACAGATACAGATAATTAAAATTAATATTATTATAAGTAAGTACATGTACACAGATTTAAATAAAAAAAATTGTTGTATAGGACTGGTTTTCGATAAAATAAAGGCTGCAGATGTCTAAAAATCTACGATATCCTGCATAATGAATAGTATCTTTTATAACATTTACATTGATTCCATTTTAAAATTACCATTTCCTGGAGATATTGTAATAGAATCTATTACTTGTATTTGATTATGTTCTGACGAAGAAATTTTACCCCTGATTTCATTCTCATGGGTAATAGATGCAACTTGATCAGTTTTAATACTAGTATTTTGCATTCTGGTAGGAGAAAGTGCCGCTTCATTAATTATAGGTATATGGTCACTTAGCTGCACTTTGCTTAGTGTTTCGAGACATTTATCATTTGGCTCGAATGAAGAGTTTGTATTTCTAGAGTGCTCATTTGAGGGCGATGATTGCATTGTTGAACTCATTTCATAATTATGTAAAATAGTAAAGGGTTGTGCTGGATATGTCGGTTGCTGCAATAAGTGTGTTGACTGCGCACTTGGATAGTGTTGGACTAAGAGGTTCGGCTTAGATTGTAAAACTAAATGTGGTGGTACAGCTACACTGTTACTTGTACTTCCCGAAGCTATATGTGGACTAGCAGCAAACGTTGTAGGCGGTACTACTTGAGGTGAAGATGTGGCTGAATGGTGCTCATGATAATTTTGTTGATTACTATTTGCACTTGGACCTATGCTTTGGGGATATCGTAAACCAAGAGCTCCAGAATTGTTTGATGAGCTTGGTAGTCCAGCACACGAACTATTTCCTGTATGAGAAGATGTAGCAGATGTATTGTTACTGTTGCTTGCACCAATTGAAGCCGCACTACTGCCACCATTGGATCCGCTACGCATATGCGGCGGATGGTTATGTACACCAGTGGCCGATATTATTTTGCCTTGATGTGTTATACAACGCGCTCGGCACATACTTATTCGATACGATTTACACAACCAATAAGTTTTCATACCTTGTTGAGTTGCCACCGTATTATTACGATTAAATACACAGTGTCCATGCAATAAAGATGTTGAACTGAGCATCACAACGTTTGGACAGTCTGATCAATCACACATCATTTATTTATAGTAAAGATAAATCCACAAAGAATAAGCATTAGAAAGATTAATTGTTTAATTCGTTTAATTTATTATAGAGTAATTCTGTTTTTTTTTTTTTTTTTTGTTATTTACAAAACGAAAATAGATTGATAGTGCGTCTTATATACGAGTATGTACATAAGTATGTATTTTGAATTAAAATTAAAAAAATCTATAAATGAAAAGAATTAAATAAAATAAAACAAGAGAATTTCTAAATCGATTGGAAAAATTAGGTGTTCTGAAGTAACATAATTAGTAGGTAAGTTTAAAAGCGAGTAAGTTTATCTGACGCACTTGCGAGAAAACCGTAATAACTGAAAATAACATTTCATGCAAAAATTATCTTTCAGAGTTTTCATTTGAAATTCTAAGCTATTTCGGTTTTGTCGCAAATAAGAAATAAGTAATTTTCTTAAATTTACACACACATAGATTGTATTTATTGTTAATTATTAAATAAACGTTTTCTAAACTCCACAATTTGCGAATATTTAATTTTAATTCACATCGTACTATTTTATGATTTTTTCCCTGTCGAAATGTTAAAATAAAAAGGAATTAATTTTATAGGGGGAGTAATAAGAAAATGCAAATGAATTAAAAATTTGAATGGAAAATGAAACCCAAAACCAAAATGAGATCTTGCATTTAAAATACATATGTATGTATGTAGGTATGTACGTGTTTAAGAAAATAAAATGAAAAGCAAACTTGGGTGCTGGAAGAATAATTGTGTTATAAATGCACTTACTTGGAGGTATATCCATGTGATTAGCAAAACTTTTCGAATATTCATTCGACATATGTAACTCGTTTGGATATTCTTGGCCGGCTTGGGACGAAGCACAGTTATTCTTATAAAATGTATAGTCTAATCCAAATGCTGCAGTATTAAAAGTATTTCGAAGAGAAGCAGAAGCAGCTGCTACAGAGGCTGCAGATGACTCAGCTGAGTTTTGATTGTGTTCTGAGTGTTCTCGTTTTACGTTACTTAATTCATAACGGGATTCGACCATAGAAATGTGTGGCAAAAAGAAATCGTCTGTATTCATTTGTTCCATTGCACCAGAAGGGCCAACACCATCTGCTCCATCAGTATTTTCACCGCTATGATCAGTGGAAGTTATAGAACGCCTATGTTTGTTACGAGAATATATCGATAAAGAATCAGAACCATATTCAGAGTGACGCTTAAGACCAGAATAACTAATGCTTCCATGGGTTGAAAGCTGTTGTGATAGTTGCGAATCAATTAATTTGTTAGCTTGTTTAGTTGTGGCTGATATCAAAGTCTGGTTGTGAAGGGGTGACGTTGCTGGTGATAAGACAGGCGATTGTGATCTTTGTGGTGTATTAGGCTTGCTATTGTTTTCTGTTAGTTTTTCATCACCAATATTGGAATTCTCTCCATTACTTGCTGTTTTGTCTGCATAACTTAATGATTTTGCGGTGGCTTCATCTTTACCTTCAGGTATTTCCTTGTTACTTAATGATTTTTCGGAACTCGTTGAAGCTGCTGACGATGATGAATTCGTAGCGAGACCCTTAATTTGTAAAAGTTGTCCAATTTTCATGAATGCTTGTAACTCAGTATGTTTGACATTCACTACACCTTGATACATAAATTCCAAAAGTTCGCACATAATATTGTAGGATACATCTTTTAAAATAACTATAAAAAACAGAAACTTACATTATTAGTGCACATAAGCTGTTGGTTTAAGTGTTTGTCATTCATTAATATAAAAATGTTTGTATGCAAATTGACGAAGTATGTCAGTTATCGTATCTTAGCTAAATATCATTTTAATATCTTCTACAGATATTTGGAACGAATTTCGGTCATTCAGCTTACGTCTGTCTTTTATTTTAGGGGACTTAAAGTTGCCCCTTATATTGGACATTGTTATAGTGAATCGGAAATAAATAGAAAATCTTCTAATCCGTGCATTTGGGGTGAAAGATGTGTTCAGCTTCGAAAAAGGCCAACTCTCATGTCAAACAACAACTTTATAAAACGCAAGGCACGGCGCAAACATTTTCATTCACAATTGGTGGGATACTAAAACAGAATCAACCGAGATGAAAGAGAAAGACATACACAATTGGCTTTTATTGCTAACCGATGGTTGGCTAAAAACAAAAACACAGATGGTAATAAAGAATACAGTAACAAAAAGTTAATTCTAACCGAAGGAGACGGCAAAAAAATATATGAAATTTTAAAAATTTCGCATGTTCGAATTGTCTTTATTAATGGGTTAAATAAATACATGATGTTTACGGGGGACAGCGAATTAGTAGGACACAAAGAATGTTAATAACGTGCGTAGCGGCATAGAAAATGCATTCCATTCCATTCACTAAAGTCTACCAATCCTAACACATATACCACGCCCAACGAGCTTTACCTGTTCACATCTAACAGATGCCTACACTATAAACGAAGTTCATCTGCTAGCAGCTAATATGACAAATAAATACTTGACAAACAAAACACCAACGAACTGATTCAAATGAAAAATGACACCGAAGATGGCACATATTCGTAGCCGAAAGCTATGTGTCTCCAAATCAAACTTGTCAAGGAATGACGAAAATTCGTTTCAAAAATCTACATCAAATCACCCTGTCGGAATATCAAATGAAGAGTGAAACTTAATTTTATTTCGCTAACATTTTATTAAAATAATTTTCTTAGGGTTTAATATACTGATGATATTTCCAAGATTTTTAATTGAATGTGATTTTTTTATATTTATTTATTAAATATGACAATGTGACTGACGTTATAAAAAAGAGGTCAGCCTTATTCTCATAAGATGTTATCGCCAAGTAATAGCAAGTACAAATACTAAATCAATACTTAAAATTATTTACGATAAGACACAAAATAAAATCTTAAAAACAAATTTAATGACAACCAAGCAGTGGCCGCTTAACCGCAGCAACATCTACTTAAAAACAATATTATCTCTTGTTCTCAATCGCATTATATTTTTAACATGAACTTATTAAACTGAATCGACAATCAGACGGAAGGGAATTAAAATTATCAGATAGTCGAACTGATCAATGTTGGACCAAAGGACTGAAACGACGATGAGACTTCCAATACAGAGATATTTCTATATTACACTCCGTCTAGACCTACGTTCATATTTCTATCTCGAGTTTAATTTAGATTTTTCCGATTTATGTATAATTTTATGATAATTTTGTGATAATGTAACTACGTATCAATGTCGTAAACAATAAATATAAAATGTATTCGGGGTTTGTTTTTTTTTTTTATTATTATCATCCCATTTTTGATATTCTTCATATTTAATATTTTCTGGAAAATAAAAACACGTTGCTACTCTATGCATGTATGTATTATACGTATTTCATTTATTTTCTTGGTAATTTCAAGATAAACTCTGACTAAAGTTCATTGAAATCGTGATAAATCGCCATCACAGCTCATCTTCGATTAGCACTGTTAGTGTCTCGTATGTTAATACTATTCTGTGGAGTAAATACGATTGAAGTAAAAAAAAAAAAATTTGTATGCGAGTACAAAAACAGAATTAGAGCACAATTGTGCTATAGATTTTTATTTTAAATTAAAAATAAGAAAATGCTTATAAAATACTTATCTGCACACATGTGTACAATTGAATGTTATACAGTTTTTAGAGAATTATGTAGTTTAAATATGTAAAAAAAAAAATAAATTTCAGCATATAAGAATTTCAGAACTATGAACATATTACGAATATTTTATAACGGGTTCTATGTACTTTTAAACACGCCCTTATATTTCATATTCGACCAATTGGAAGAAAGTTGGGGATTCTCAGGAAATACTGTTTTACAGTTATGATAAATGTTTATCGAATCGAAATAGTTCTTGCCTCTGACTAAAAATAATTTTTTGATAATCGTAAGAATTATCTACAAAACGACAAGTCATATGTATGGCATATACATACATACATACAAATATGTATGTACATTAGAGTGGGACAATTTGTTCGGGGAGAAACAACTTGACAAAGATCACAGCAGAAACGTAATCTGCAGAACATTCGAAAAAAATTTCCAGAGAAACCGTGGTCCTAAAATCAAAATGGAGCCCCCGATTTCTCACGAGAAAATTTTTATTCATTTTAAATAAATAAATTAAATTTGTATATCTATTTGTACTTGATTTTATAAGCGTGTTTAAAATTTGTGCTATTTAAGTTTAAATAAAATTTGTTTCAAATACGGATTCGTTAGCAATGTCTATTGATTCTTCGAATGTGGAGGTCGATTTTTTAACACCTGAATCAAGATTACATCACATGACGCCACATCAAAATTATAATACTTTTGGGTTGCCTAGTAACTTTTTCGAACTTAATTTAGGGATGTTTTGAGATACATTTTCCTAGTGATTTCCATATAAAGTTAGAAGCAAAATCTTTTCATATGGGCATTTTACCTCACAAGTTGCGGATAGACTGATTGATATATAGACAAAATTAGATATTGCTATCATTGATAAGAGAAGTGTTGCGAAAAAGCTAAAGTCCTTGCTAAATTAGGGGACAGTTATCGTGATGATGTTATGACAGTTACTATTGAAATCCATAAGAGAATACCACAAATGGAAAGCAGAAACACCTTATTTAATGTCTACTTTTATTTAAAATTTTATTAAAAACAATTTATATATTTAATATGTTTAGTAAAAACTGTTCGTTTGTTATGAAAAAAGAAAAGATTTTTATTATACAAACTTTGTCAAAATCGGGGGTTCCATTTTGATTTTAGAAACATGGTTTCCTAGGAAAATGTTCTTAGAATTTTCCGCAGGTTACGTTTCTGATCTTGCTCGTGATTGACGAAAAAATTGACCCGCTCTAATGTATATACCTAACAATCTCATAAAACATGTGTATGGAAAGCGAAATATTTTTCAAATTTTGAAATTCCAAAGATTTAATTTCCAGGTCATGAAATGCACTATAATAATATTTTGGAAAGTATAAACACGGCGAAACTAAATTCATTCCGCCAAGTGAATTTTGTCACCTACTTGTGGTTCGACTGTAATAACAGAGTATACAGAGTATGTACGGTGAAAACACAATTTGGTCAAGAGTAATTTGCAGTTTTTTCGTTAACAAAGGTATCAAAACCTCATACTTTGTTAGCCTGATAGATGAAAACAAATTAATGGCTCTATGATGTACAATGCTACTAAATGCTTCTCTAGACATTTTAATAGATCTAACGTGTGTCTGAAATTTTCAACAGCCATAAATATGTAAGTCTTTTTAGAGAAATGTCACAAAATTTGTATGCTTATTTTGGCAAATTGAATGTCAAAATAAGCATACATATCTATTAAATTATGCTGATATGCATATGTATGTATACAAATCAATATAGCTTATAATTGTATAATACTTATTCCATACTTCGTTTCAATGCAAACTGACAGAGCCATAACTAACCAAAAACGTCAGCGTTGTTTTGGCAGTTAATGCTTATATAACTTATCCCGAAATAATGCAGCGGCAACGCTAAGGGGAGGAAACATTTTGTCCAATGTGACCAGATTTTAAGATATTTTAATTCCACGTCATAATAAAAACTCTCTTAAAGCAATTTTCACATATTGAATACGATATTAGAACGTTTTAAAACCTTTTTCATTGGTTTGCCATAAGCCCATGCATGGCATTGACTGTCAAAATAGTAATAGTTGTCGTCCAGTAACCTTAAATTAATTTTGCTAATCTCTACTTGAGAATTAAAATTAATGTAATAAATTATTCAATCGCATTGAGAACAGCTTATATGATTTATTAAACATACACCAAACGAAGATGGCAAAAAAAGTCAAATTAGGAAATCTTAAGCCCCTGACGCAAATCAGCAAAATAAATTACTATTGAATTACTGAATTACTATTGTTGAACTGTTATGAAAGCCACAAAGCTGAAGCTTTAAAAGAATGAATTCTTTAACTCACATTTTAACAATTTACTTAACTACACTGTTTGAAAGCGCAAGGTCAATTGATGTCACCATTATTACTAAGCAACTACTTAAGCGGCCAATCATCACATCTGCCACAGGGGCATAATTAAAAGGAAGCCGCAAAATTGAAAGAATCAATTTTTTCGCTCCTGTGTCTGATAGTAACTGCTTTCTTACACACACAGTTTATTACTGTGTGTGAATCATCCACACACAAATGTACCCTACAGTCGTGGCGATTATGATCATTTCGGAGTTATCGGAAATCATTCCAAAATTACTAGGTGCTAAATAACATTGTATTATTTTTCATGTCTTTGCACAACAAATTTTATCAGCACTTTTTATTTCTTAGGAGGTAAAATATAGAATCAATATAGTAGTATACTCTTTCTACAAACGACAGCAGCTAGTTCATTAACTGAACTCGCGATCAAGAGAAATGTTTTTGTTAGAAATCGGAATTTCCATTTAAATGGCAGAAATTCAAAATTGTTTGTCCAATAGGAATTTTAATGTTCAAATTAACGATGAAAAACCTAATTTGTATATCATCAATGCCGCAATACCACAGGAAAGGGTATAAGGTCCAATCCTATATGCCATATATATTCTGAAATACCCATAATATAATGGTTGCCACCTACAACAATTCTGCATCATTATATCTAAATATGCATTTTTAAAGTTATGACGTTGTTTTAGTAAATTAACGATATGTACATATGTACCAAATGCACATGTACGAGATAAGAAAAGTTGTCGTAGAGGGAACCGTACATCGAAAATATTAAACTTGAACATTTTCGTATCCTCAACAGGTATTTAAAATATTTATTTTATTAATTTTTTAAATGTTACAATGCAACATAGACTTTCATACGTTGTAGTGAAATAGACCGGAGTGAAATAGACCAGACTGACTAGCAGGACACCCAGGAATCTTCTATCTATATCTATCTATCTATTATATATATAAAAATCAATTGCTGTTCGTTAGTCTCGCTAAAACTCGAGAACGGTTGAACGGATTTATCTTACGTTGGTCTTGAAATGTTCGTGGACGTCTAGGAAAGGTTTAAACGGTGAGAAAAATAATACCGGGAAAACCCTAAAAACAGCCCTTTTCTTTCCCCCATATATATATCAAAATAGGCTTCGCGTGCGCGTTGGATGATATAATGTCAGTGATAATATCGCGAATGCGACCAAATTAGTAGTACTGATTTTCAAATTGATCGGCTTCGCGAAACTTAATTTTAGCCAACTCAATTTCAGTTGTTAAAGTTATAATTTTGAGGTACTTGCACTGGACCGATTTGTCTGAAACTTTGCACACATATTGAGCTCATTAAGGGGCGTAGCAACGCGCGCCGGGCTTGGCTAGTTTAAAATAAAAATTTATTTGTTCTTACATCGATCGTACTGTTGAAAGAAGCAGGTAAATAGTGATATAACATTCTATTGGAGCGTTTAAACTTATGTTTATAGATTATCATAAAGGTAGGTTTTCGGTATGAATTTGCGTCATCCCTTGTCAAGTTTTATTTAGAGACAAACCGGTTTCGGTTATGTTCAGAACAAAAAACTACACTGAAGATGGCACATAGCTACAACTGGTTTGTCTCCAAACCAAATTTGGCAAAGGATGACGGAAGTTCCTTCCAATAATCTACGTCAAATCACCCTGTCGGAATATTAAATTAATAATCAATATTATAAATTAGGATTTAAAAGTCATAGAAGCGAAAAATCTATAAACTTAAATTTTATAAGCGACAGTAAGTAAGATAAAATTAACCAACAAAAATAAAAGTTTTTATTATTATTTGAAATACATACATATGTGGATATGTAGGCATGTGCACATACAGATTAAATTTTTTCTCTAAATAGTATTGTATTTTTCATTTAATATTATTATTTATAAGTTTCATTGATATTCTTTATCTTCAAATAAAAAACACAAAAATTGTTAGTGCTAGTAGCACCCAAACAAACAAACACCTTTGCTACTACACTTGAAAAGATAAAAACATTTTTATTGCCTTTTGATCAGATAAAGGAGTTCGGCTTCCAATATGATATGATATCCATTCCATAGTCCACATAAAAAAAAACAAGAGACTTCGTTATATTTTCCACATTAATTCGTTTGAGGTCGGAAAATGAAAATAAATATTGTTGATTTGATAAGGGATGACGGAAATTCTTTTCAAAAATCTACACGAAAATAAACATTTAGAGTGTGTACATATGAAGTTACTCGTATCACAAAAGCACACTCAAGCCCGTTTTACATTATCGCACAAGTATTATGATTTGTCAAAGTTTATTGTAGAATACTACGAAGTGTTATAGTGTAAACGTAATATCGTATGAAACTGTTCGACATGGAGAGAGAATACGAATGAAATTTTTGACAGTCTAATAGCTCTCTTTATATTTTAAATCCATTGATAAAATCAAGTTATTTCGTTAGATCAGTGGTTTACTTTAAAGTACCCATATGCAAATTTTAACGAAAAATACTTGCAAACTGATATTTATTTGGGTCATTATCAGGAAAAAATAAATATATATAATTCTTGATATATTTCAAGTAACTATTCTTAGAAACCTTCTAATAATATAGTCAAACATTTAATCAACAAATTATCACATTCTAGCGATTCCTCCTGATCAAAAGATAAAAAAATGGCAATTAAGAGTAAAATCCGCACAAAAAGATAAATATAAAATTAGGCCAAGGTTCCAAAAATATCGGTCGTTAAAAGTACTGAGATCAAAATGAGGAGCAAGTTCTTGATATTTGCAATACCATCTAATTTCTAGGCAACCTGCTAGCTAGTCACGTGACAAGTTCTGTGTCAGTTTCGTTCCCTTTAGGATATTTGGCGGCTATGTAGTTGGACGTTACTGTAAAGATCGTGATTGATTATTTATGTACAATTACTTTTGATAATTTTCGATTATTTTCGATACTGGATTGCATTTATTTTCAATGTTCGAATTTGATATAAGCAGATACATATATTTGCATTTAAATTAAAAAGTTCATGTTTTGCATGTTTTGTAGAAATTACCGACCGATTATGGCCATGAGGCCATAAAAAAGTAAAATTAAATTAACAAATAAGCTTTATTAATGCGATATATTTATTTTTAATGTAATAAATTGTACTGTTAAAATTGTTTTTGAATATATACATACTCGTAATTATACATAATTATAAATCACACAAATTTCGTTATACGCTTCCAATTATGAATTTTGTGAATTACTTTTTACCTCTTCCACAGTGCAATTTGATATCGCATTAGCTTAAATATGCGATTATTTAATAAATAATAATTAGAAGGAAATTATTTGAAATTCATTTGTTTGTGAGGTAAAAGTACGTAAAACAGTGAACTGATTGATATAAATGAAATTTCAATACTGATTCGTAAAAACATTTACAAGACCATTATTGTTAGAGATCGAGACAAAAACCCGTTTATCGTTAAATGTGTGAAACCAAAAAGAAGGATGGGAGACTAAGATTTAGAAAATAAATGGAATCATGGAACAGCAAGTGCAAATAGAAAAGGTTTAACGTTATAATGAAATACGCAGAATGGAAAAAGCTACTAAAATCAGTGTTTTAAAAATCTACGTTAGCTACAAATTTCTTAACTAATACTACGACTACAACTCAACATACGTAGCGGTAGCAAGAGCGTCTGCCGTGTTTGCGTTTTTTAAAACACTGTTACGCGTAAAACTATTGTAGTTAAAATGGAGCAGCGGCAACACAAGTCACACACACGTGCTTGTCTGTTCCTTATAATTCAGTTTATGCTGAATGCTTTACTTTTTGACTACTTTGTCTGATACTTCAGTATTATTCTACGATTATCTCAGTTATTCTTGGATTACCTATCGTCACTTGCTGCATCTTGGATAACTACCAAGACTACAAAATAAAACTATACCTACTGCTGCCAAAACGAGTGGTGGTAACAGTAGAAATAGTTAATGAACGACTTCGAGTTTTTAAAATTTCTTAGTTTTAGCCATTTGGTGTTTTTTAGTTACTATTGCTACAAGTAGTGCTAGTTTTTCAAACACTGACTAATAAATCATTTTGCCCTTTTGACCGATTATTACTTGGGTCATTTATTATACAATGTGTAAAATATTTTTTTCTCTGAATAACTTAAATTATTTTCATTAAGTAATTTAATTGTTAGGCTCAGGTTCGTTTTTACACTTTCTCCTAAGGAATACAATTTCGATTGAAATAATAAATCTGACTACAGTTAAAAGTCAACATTTTATTCGAGAACTCGCAAAATGTAAAAACAAAATCAAAAATAGTTTAGGAATTCAAGGAAATAATACGTTTTAAAATTGACGGCATTGAAATTACAAATAATAAACAAAACCAATCATATCTTCAAAATCATTTTTCCTTAATATACTCAGATACATGTCCAAATCTGGATATATCAGCTGTTGAGCTACTGTCAGTTTCCATTGCTTTTGGCTATATTGTTAATGTCTATAATAACTGTATTAACAATTGTTAATTCTAATATCTATCACTTCTATGTAACCTCGGTAAACTGTTTAAAAAAGTTATTAGAATTAAGATGGACAACAATTTACAAACTTCGTGTATTCCAGATTGTCAAGTTGGTTTTAAAAGATTTCGTTCAACAAATCATGCTTTGCTTAAATTTCAGAATAATATGGTGAATAAATGGAGTTAAAAACTTTGTACAATATCGGGTTCTTTGGATATAGAAGAGCACTTATCATAATGGTTTAATTTTGAATATGCTAAATATTAGTTTTAGTCCTCACTTTATTAAACTTATTCGCAATTTTTAACAAACAGATAGTTTTGCTGATTCTTGAGAACGACGAAATGACACTGAAGATGGCACATAGCCGAAACCTGTTTGTCTCCAAAGCAAACTTGACAAGGGATGATGGAAATTCGTTCCAAAATTCTAGATAGTTTTGTGTTCAATTACAAAATGAGTTTTGAGCCTTTAGTAACGTTTTTTTGTGGTGTACCGCAGGGCTTGATTTTGATCACCACATTAACATAATGTTTTTATCAATGATTATTCCCACACAAATTTAACTCTGCAACTGAAATTCTTTATGCAGCCGAATCACTTCTTTACGCTCACGGCATTTCTACAAAATACCTTTATATCAATATCTGCATATTTAAATGAAGTCAATTAATTTTATAAGCACAGGGGTATAAATCCAGTATATTAATTATGGCAAAAGTAAAGCTATTTGTGTGAGGAATGCTTCTGGAATGTTCTAATACACTGTTGTTCCAGAAAGCAAGTAAGCTTAGTTTAAATATAGAGAGACAAAATATTAATTTTGCTGATAATTTAAAATATGTATATATTTACGATTTAATTATAACAAATTTTTTAAAATTAATAATCATGCTAGATCGGTCTCCAGTAAACCTCGAATTAAACGATTTTGGAATTTTCAAGCGAAAAACAATAAGACTATGTGTTACAAGCATTTTGAACGAGTTAATAAAATATTTATAGTGAATATATATGATTTAGCAAAGGAAAACCTTTGACATCCTATGCATTCGATTTAATAAAACGTTTGATCAACTCTTTACGCAGTCTATTCAATGTGATAATTCAAAATATCCTTGACAATCAGTCAGGTTTTAATTGGTTGAACACAGAAGTTTATTGCCAAAGTTTTGTCTTAAAAATCCAAGG
Organism: Phania funesta; assembly: GCA_963932375.1. Taxonomy (NCBI): domain Eukaryota; kingdom Metazoa; phylum Arthropoda; class Insecta; order Diptera; family Tachinidae; genus Phania; species Phania funesta. The sequence continues at coordinate 988,310 of OZ010652.1, forward strand.
TGCCCACAGGGGCTAATAGTCATTTGTTAACTCGTTTATTTTCCTTTAATGGTTTTCTTTTGTTTTTCTCTCTTTGTATATCTTAGTTTAGTTTATAATTCCATTCTTTATTTCTATACCTCTTTTGCATTGTGCCGGGAGCTCGACTTAATTTACAAAAACTGTTACAGTACACATCCACACAAACTGATATGGTGGTTCCTGTTTAACAATTAGCGTTGTAGAAGAAACATTGCATTTCTCTCAGCTATTTACATATAGTCTAAATAGGCTTGATAAAATTTAAAAACGTTTTCTAAGGAAACAATATTGCCTCATGCATTAGTAAAATTATTTTAATTAATATTATCATATAATTTGATAGAATCACAGCACAAATTTCTCGAATTTTGTATATACATATATTATACATTAACAATTAAAATGTATATGTATTTACATATGTACCAACATTCTATATTAGGATTAACAAAATTAAAATAAACATCAATACTTACTTATAGGATGTTTACACGGATTCGTAATAAAAATTTCTTGAAAGTATGGACTGCAAATCGCCAAAACAATTTTGTGAGCCTGAAGTAGTTTACCATCGCATGCCAATGTTACGTCTACTAAATCTCCGCGGTCATAAAGACTTTGAAAACCACTAGCAATATTGTCCTGGAAATTTTTCCAGCATAATTTAAACTCATCATCCATGATTAAAAACTGTGAAAATATGTTTTAAATATTTTTGTTTACTTTGCACTGCTTGAAGATACTAATTGTAACTCTCTTGATATTTATTGTTTTTGTTTATTAACTACTTCTTATTTTGACATTTGGTGGATGAGAAAATATTAGTAGATACGAATTCTGTCGAATTGTTGGATAAAATGCGAAGATAAAAACGAAAACAACATCAGAAAACGAGGTAAAGCAAGAAAAGTTTTTTGAGTATAACGGTAATTAAATCTTAATTATCTTCTTGATTTTATATTCACAAACAAACTGACACTAAACAACTTTTTCGCGTTACTAGAAAATATTTTCTGTTCAAGAATACATTACTTAATTTCTTTTTTCGTAACAATATATTATTTTACAAAATATTCAACTGATATATTTAATGTAGTTTTTAAAGGTTAACAGTCGCTGGCACCACACACAATTATACTTTGAAACACTATTCACACTCTTTCGGTACTAAGCACTTCCACCTATTATTAACGAATGAAGAAAATCTACAGTAAAACAAACGAAGAAAAACAAAGCAGTAGGGAGGGTCAATTTTTAAATTTATTATTTATGCAGAGTTGTATTAGAATTTTTTTAAAGAAGTTTTTTGGTCTCAATATATATTGGATTAGAACTTTCATATATTCAAAGAGAATTTAAGAAATGAATAATATTTAATGTTAGAATTTCATTAATGTTTTTTCGCATTCACCATTAAGTTCTCTGAACATTCAATCTAATAAATTTAATTTAACCTAATTATTTTATGCTTAAAAAATAATAGTTATGCTTTAAGTATTATTTTTCGTTTGGAAAATAATAGTTATATTTTTGGTTGGAAAATAATGGTTGTTTTATGAGTTTTATTTTTTGCTTAGAAAATATACGAACACTGGTGATAATATCGACCTTAAATCAATTAATATCAGTTTCAGGGCAGAAAATGACAAAAATTAAATTAAGCATAACAAAAGTTCTTTTATTTTCCAAACAATATATAAAACTCAGGAAAAAAAATTAAAAACTAACTGAGTAAAATATAATAATTATTTTGCAAGTGATAAACAAAACTGGAAAAATAATTATTAGAGATATTTTTTTAATAATCTTAATCTTATAGCATTTTTCTTTCATTATGATTTTTTAGTTAAAATTTAAAGAATTATGATTATATGCGGTCCCAGATATCTTGACGAACCGTAAATCTGTTCAGCTATCGTACGTTTTGCTGTTCGCACAGGAATTTGTGACTAAATTTTTTCCTATACATATTGTTTAGTTTGTATTTGAAAATTTTTTATAAAATAGTTTCTTTCCTGATATTTAATGATTATACATTTCTATTTAGACCTTCAAGCTTGAATAATTATTTGACAAACAAAAAAAGGTCGAAAAAAATTGTTGGCATCATTGTTTGCCCGTCAGTTGGTTTATGTCACAGAGTGTATTTGCATTTGTATAGAGCTTTGTGGTATTTGTGTCACGGAGTAATTAACTGTTGTGTGTCTCTACTTTGTGGTTTGTGTTGTTGGGGACCTGTTATTCGGAGTTTTGTACTTTTTTTTCACCTACATACATATACATATATTGAACGATGTCCGGTACGTATTAGTTCGTAAAATGTTGTGGTTTATTTTTATACATAATTGTAAAATTTGGAATTCCAGGATTAAATCCTTATGCCAAGTTCCAAAAATCATTTAACAAGGATGGCGTTGAATATAAGTATTTTGATTTGGGAGCAATACATTTGAAATATGGTAAGTTTTATAGTTTTATATAGTCTTATATTGCACTTTTATCTAATTGAACTTCATATGTATGTATGTATGTATATACATGGGTTAAATAATTTGAAAGATACTACAATACTACATACTACTTATATATGGATTCATATGAACATACATAGGTATAAATGCCATGTGTACCCACTTTAACAATCTAAATGAACTTTAAACTTTATTTTTATATTTTGCTTTTTTGAGCTTTAAAAATGGTTGGCTAACTTAGTTGTATTGCCAAATGAAATCTTAATTTGCACAGCATCATCAAAATAAACATAGAAAAAAGTCGAGTAAATGTAATTTAAAAGAAACTAATAAGGTGGTAAAACGGACGGCAATCAGTAATTCCAAGTTATGGATTTTATATACATATAATGTGAGATATCTAGAATTAGCCAATACAATAATTTATCTGTTTTACAATCCTTTTTATTTTATTAAAACCTAAATACATATTGCGAAGTCGGTCTTCGGAAAACCGTAGAGGATAAAATCCTTCCACCGGCTATGTAAAACTCGTTTTTAATGGCAAATCCTATGGTAACTTTCATATGTAAAATCCTTCTAAAACGTCAACTGGATATTAATGGAGAGTAGTTTTGATAATCTTTTCAGTGATACCCATAGTGTCTCATTTTGGTATACAAAAACACCCGGAGGAGGGCTTGTAACCCAACAAATATTCGCTGCCGCGGATTTTTGCTCTTCATTTCCTTTTTTTTAAATTTATTTTTTATTTTTGTTGGCAATTTATAAGCTTAATTGTACCATGAATAAAAAAGAAACACAGTTCCAAATAATAAACTGGTTCGATACTGTTATATACATACTTATATTACTTCTTACTTATTTTAATATTAAGTAATTTAATTTTTACTCATAAGTTCGTTTTCCTTATTCGTTTACAGTTGACACAGAATAAGGCAAACGAATACATATATGCCTAAAAAATAAATTACTTGATATTAATAATTGTAGTTCGACAAACTTACGTCAACCAATAAATATTACTTATTTTGCTTAATTAATGTAACCTCCCCAACGGTCATAGGCTAACAGAAAACAAAAACAATTCAAATTACACTAAATTTTTTGTTTTTAATTAAAATTTTACTGTTTTTTCGCGAATTTAAAAGAGACAAATTTGTACGTATTTTGTACTGCAAAGTTCATTGCCGTCTGTTTGCGATTTACATATACATATGTAGTTTGTAATTACCAAATTATGACCTAATTATTAAGGTACAATCGGACGTATGTATAACGCATAATTGCTATGTTTGGCAAGTGTTTATTAAATATTACATGTCATGTATACAAAATGTAATGAAATTATACAACAATATTTGTACGTTGCCGCTTATGTCAAGTAGAAACCAAACATAATACGCATTTGTTGATGGTTACGTTTATTTCGACAAATATTTTCCTCATCTCGTAGGCGTTTAGTTTTTTGCTTCGAATTTTTTGTTCTTGGCACATAGTGTTTCTTTTAATTCGTAACAGAATTTTTTTTAAATAGTTCAGGAGTACCCCCTATTCAGCAGAAATTAAATATAAGATAAATTTGTCTAATACATTTCTGTAGAACAGAATAGCGTTGAAAAATATTTAAACATGGAATTTATTGTTTGATCTAACTTTGTCGAATTATAATTATTAATATTAAGTAATTTAATTTTAAGGCATAAGTTCGTATTCTTTATTTTGAAAATTTAATTGATGTGATAAATTTGAATACAGTAAAAGTTACAAATTTATTAGAAATATTAAAAGAAACGAACCTAAGCCTAAAAATTAAATTAAATTACTTAATATAAACTTGGAATTACTATCCTTTCTGGTTTAATATATCTTGAAGCTTTGTTTAAAAGTTCATACGCTTTTATATGAAAAAGATAAGGTTTCGGGAATAATTTCATTGTTTTAAACACATTAAATTTTCGGGTTTGTGAAAAGTACGTCTCGTCTTAGATTTTTTACTTTTTATTATAGACTAATTGCTTTTAATAACTGGTATGGTAAATGGAGCTGCAAACGTGATAAAAAAATAATTATTTTTTACAAAATATTTTTTATTACAAAAATAAAGAATGTTCTAATTTTGTGAGGTTATGTACATATGTATCTGAATAATAGATAGATGTGTGATATACAATTTGTACATCTTTTTCGTTATAAGACATATTACAGACGCACACAAATACAGTTGTACCATTTTTCTACTTTTAATGTTTGATCGTCAATGAAACCTCAACCATTGAAGGAATTTTAATGTAAAATCCAACAGTTTATTACAAAAACCAAAAAACTTGAATTAAGTTTAAATTTTGATGAAACATTTTTCTTGAAAAATTAAATACATTCCACACATTTTTGCTTAATTGTAGACACATTACCATTTTCAATAAGAGTTCTGCTAGAATCAGCCGTTCGTAATTGCGATAACTTCCATGTGCTGGAAAAAGATGTGCAGAGCATATTGGAATGGAGTCCCGATTTGAAACAAGGACAAAACGATGTTGAAGTTTCCTTTAAGCCTGCTCGTGTCATTCTACAGGTATTTTTTGTATATTTTCTTTTCATTCTGCTTCAGGCACAGACGATTAATTAATAATTTTAAATAGGATTTCACAGGGGTTCCTGCTGTTGTTGATTTTGCAGCTATGCGTGATGCTGTATTAAAACTTAAAGGTGATCCCGAAAAAATCAATCCCATTTGTCCTGCAGATCTGGTCATAGATCATTCCGTACAAGTCGATTTTGCTAAGACTTCAGATGCATTAGCTAAGAATCAAAATTTAGAATTTGAACGCAACAAAGAACGGTTTACGTTTTTAAAGGTGAATTGATTAATTAGTTAAGCAATTTATTGAAATGTTAAATGCATTCATTATATAGTGGGGTGCTCGTGCATTTAACAACATGTTGATCGTGCCACCTGGTTCGGGTATTGTACATCAAGTAAATCTTGAATATTTAGCTCGTGTTGTTTTTGAGGTTGACGCTGAACATGGTGGAAAATTGATATATCCTGACAGTGTTGTTGGCACCGATTCCCACACTACAATGATAAACGGTTTGGGTGTACTCGGTTGGGGTGTTGGAGGTACGTTAATTATGATTTGTAAGTAGTATTGAATGATATTTTTACATAATTTTTTTTTTTTTTTTTTTGCTAAAAATAGGAATTGAAGCTGAAGCTGTTATGTTGGGCCAATCAATTTCCATGCTTTTACCAGAAGTAATTGGATACAAATTGGTTGGAAAATTAGGTTCTCTTGTAAACTCTACCGACTTAGTCTTGACGATAACAAAACATTTGCGCCAATTGGGAGTAGTTGGAAAGTTTGTTGAGTTTTATGGCCCCGGTGTAGCTGAGCTCAGTATTGCTGATCGTGCTACAATTAGTAATATGTGTCCTGAATATGGAGCAACAGTTGGATATTTCCCAATCGATGAAAATACTTTAAATTATATGAAACAAACAAGTAGGAATTTTATAATTTTGCACAATTTGAAATATTGACACATATGTACACTTCTCCTTTAGATCGTTCTGAAAAGAAAATTGAAATTATTAGACAATATTTGAAAGCTACGGGTCAGTTACGTAATTATATCGATGAATCTCAAGATCCCAAATATACACAGACAATTACGTTAGACTTGTCTTCTGTTGTGACTTCAGTGTCCGGTCCTAAACGTCCTCATGATCGTGTATCTGTATCAAACATGAAACAAGATTTTCAATCCTGCTTAGTAAATCCCGTAAGTTTATAATACTAAAACAAACTGCTGTCTTGATTCCCTTATAATGAGATAAACAAAGCCCAGTGATGCTATTCAAAGGAATTTTCCATAAAATTAAAATTTCTACACAACTGAACTTGGTGTATCCCATAAATGGAAATTTCAGAAAATAAACACAAGCAAGCACAACATCTACCAAGTTTATATTTTCAAATAATTGTGGCTTACAAAAGAGCTATCTAAAAGAAACAGCAACTGTGATGTAAATACTTTCAATAAAATCACGGCTACTATTTCCTTAGATAACTCGATATAATAAATTGAAAACATTTACTTTTGCACTATCAATACAATATATGTAAATAATATTAAATAATCTACACTGGATGAGGTTTATAATTGAACTAAGTCGACAACTAAACGTGGGGTGGTCACTTAGAAAGCCTTCTTATAAGATCTGCGTTCAATTCCACTAACTTACTCATAAGTCGCCTCATATTTCTTGTTGGCAATTTTGTTTTGATAAAAAAAAGCAACACTTACATTTTGCTAACACCTGCAATATTTATATTTCAATTTAACAAAGCAAGCAAATAAAAATAATATAAAATAAATAAAAAAAGTGAATTTTAAGACGAATTTACAAATTTTAAATTTAGACTTTCCAAAAACTTAAAATGTGCTTTGAGAAAATATATACTGTATACTGTATGTACATATGTATATGTATATACTACATATTAAGAGTTTGCCTTTTCACCTATATACATACCTATATAATATATGATTATAGTTATACATGCATATTTAATGTTATGCTTTACTTCGCCATATTTCCGCATAAACTTAATTTCTCAATAGAGTTAAGGTATAAATAATGAAAACCTTCAGCTGGGACGTGTAAAATTTAAACCATAAAATAATAAAATAGCATAGTTGCTCTTTCAAATCAATGTCATAAAGGTAGATTGTTGAAAAAAAAAATCTTTTCATTTATTTAACGTAATACTTCCGCAATTATTTACTAAGCTTAAGCTGACCTACTAAATCACACTTGTGTTCTCTCATAAATACAGGCATACAAACGAATTTACATACACATGCATGTACTTTTATATAAATATGCATACTTACTTACGACTGGGTATAAGAAAAAACAAAACAAAAGTCAATAACCTTTGTAGAGTGTTCCCTTTTAATTTGCTTATTATAAAAGAAATTCAAATAAACGAGTTTATGTTTCAATTTTATTTTAGGTTGGCTTTAAGGGTTTTGCAATTACAACAGATGCCCTTCAATCTTGTGGTGAATTCACTTGGGATGATGGCAAAAGTTACACCATTAGACATGGCTCAGTAGTTATAGCTGCAATCACTAGCTGCACCAATACCTCAAATCCATCGGTGATGTTAGGAGCAGGCCTTTTGGCTAGAAAGGCAGTTGAGAAAGGTTTAAGCATTATGCCTTACATTAAAACATCTCTGTCACCTGGCTCTGGTGTAGTTACGTACTATCTAAAAGAATCTGGTGTAATACCTTTCTTAGAACAGTTGGGTTTTAATATAGTTGGCTACGGTTGTATGACTTGTATTGGTAATTCCGGTCCATTGGATGACAATGTTGTTAATACTATTGAAAAGAATGGCTTAGTGTGCTGCGGTGTTTTGTCGGGTAATAGAAACTTCGAAGGACGTATTCACCCCAATACTCGTGCCAATTATTTGGCGAGCCCTTTGTTGGTTATAGCTTATGCAATTGCTGGCCGCGTTGACATTAACTTCGCGGAGGAACCATTGGGTGTTGATAGCAAAGGGCAAAAAGTATATCTACATGACATTTGGCCAACACGTGCAGAAATTCAAGAGGTTGAAAACAAGCATGTCATACCTGCTATGTTTCAAGAAGTGTACAGTAAGTTGTTTTGAAAACTTATTATTATACTTTTCAATGGACACTTTCATACACATTTCTTTACATGTTTTAATATTTTTTTAAACTAATTTTTCGTTGTGATAGCTTATAAATATTTTTAAATACTAACATCTATTTTTACAAGAAGTTTAAAAATTATGGTGTTTGAAAGTATTGGCATCGAAAGTAAAAATCGTTCAGCTAATAAGTATGATTTTGTATTCAAGAATTTGAAATGTTAATTACATGTTCTTAGGATTATAGTTTATTAATTTACTACGCAGAAACTTAATTTTACTTGTTTTTTAGTTTAATTTGTAAGTCGCAAACTCTTACACTTTAAAAGTAACACATGATAATTTGCAATATATTATGAATAGGTATCAGTGTATCTAAAACGTTAAAAAATATGCAACTGGTAGTGGATTGATGGTCATCTTAATTTCCACTCCAATCAACATCGCAAGCAATTTTTCACGGCTTCCCAATGCGGGTTTTCGGGGTTAGTACTTTTACGGCATAAGATCTGACTTGAATGTGAGGGATTAGGGACATTTCTTCTATATTTTCATGTTCTTTCATGCGCATACTATTTGACAATTTTTTATTTTAATCCGACCGATTTGATGGATGAATTTTATATTTATTTTTAGTCTTGACGAAACTTCATTTTAAATTTACTACAACTTAAAGATTTTTTTTTATCGTTAGAAACGTAACTTAACTTCGAATATAATTTTTGAATCGAAAGGCATTTGGTAGTGTGTAAAACGTTCGTATAACATGTACGTATAACGTTCGTGTTGTATTTCATTGAAAAAAATATCAAATTATGAAAAAACTTGGTACCACTTCACTTAAAAGTTAAATTTATCATATAAAATCAAGAAAATAGAAATAACGCTTTAACATCAAACATTTAAAAAATTATTTAAAGTGATTAGGCAGCATCTCTAAAGCAGATAGAGCATGGTGAACACATTGATTTTCTGCAGCAGTTGTCTTCGTGTAAGACTAAAAAAGAAAATTTTCCCGCAAAAACACGTAGGTTGTGAACGAACAATGTGCTAAGTACTGATTACTGTTGACAGATATTGAGCCTATCGGATAAAAAAAAACATGTATCATCGTCAACAATATACCATAAGTAAAGCTATCTTTTGTCAACCAGATTATATTTGGGACACTATATATGCACTTCCCCATCCCTCCCATATTTTGTTCCTATCAGACGCCCAACATACGCCCAGTAACATTTTTGTTCATTGAGAGCTAGTTAAAGTTTTAGGATTTTTACTCGTCTTGCTCGCTAGAGATTTATTTTATTAATATTAAATAAATTTATAATTTAATAATTAAATTATAGATGGATTATCCTTTAGATAAAAATTGTATTTTGAGATAATCCCGAAAATAAGTGGTAAAAGTGATTTTTAATCTCATATCATTTTGACTGTGTTATTCATTGTACTCTCTTCTCTCTCTCTCTCTCTCTCTCTCTCTCTCTCACTCGTATCAGATCCCCATCCAGTCACTTGTCCTTTATAGTTATCCATTCCAAAAAGTGCTTGGCAAGCATTATCGTTGTCGGACGACAAGTTTGAGATACCAATATCACGGGACAATGATATTCAAGTCAGCTGACTGGTTAAATTTGTTTTAGTACCTGAATAATATCAGTTTTGCAAAATTGGAAAATTTTATTTTAATGCAGCGCAAGCAAATGATAAACTCGTGTGTTTTGCGTTTAAAAATAAGAAGGAAAATACTTTTTTGAGTAACTGCAGCTTGTAATTTTTCCATGTAAAGCATTCATTTACTTTATTCTTTGAGTATTTTTTGCATTACTTTCCTGTTATAATTATATTTGATGAAATAAATTTCAATTGCAAAAATTTTAAAACGCAAATATTTGTTAAAAAGCCTACGTTTTGTGTCACTTATAGATGCAAGTTTTTCGAGTACTTGATCACCATCCCATATTTATTAAGCGAACACTTTCTTGTAATATTTGTAATGATTTTTAGTTATTTCACACACCTATTAATTTTTGCAAATGTTTTTCTAGGTAAGATAGAGTTGGGTTCAGAAGACTGGCAAAATTTGCAGGTTTCTGATGGAAAATTATACCCATGGAACAAGGAATCGACTTATATTAAACACCCGCCATTCTTTGAGGGAATGACACGTGAATTGAAGAACATTAGAAGTATTAAAAATGCTAGATGTTTGTTATTTTTGGGAGATTCAGTTACTACAGATCATATATCGCCAGCTGGCTCAATTGCTCGCAACTCTCCAGCTGCCCGCTATTTATCAGATCGCGGATTAACACCAAAAGAATTCAATTCATATGGATCACGGCGTGGAAATGATGCTATCATGGCCCGCGGTACTTTTGCCAACATTCGTTTGGTCAACAAATTAATAACGAAGTCCGGACCACGAACCAAACACATTCCAAGCCAAGAAGAAATGGATATTTTTGACTGTGCGGAGAGGTAAAATGTCCACCCAGAGTTTTAATTTGTAATTTTACTTAACACTACTTTCTTTTCGCTTAGGTATCGCGAAGAAGAAACACCTCTAGTGTTATTGGTAGGCAAAGATTATGGCAGTGGTTCTAGTCGAGATTGGGCTGCAAAGGGTCCTTTTCTATTAGGCATAAAAGCAGTTATCGCTGAGTCCTACGAACGCATTCATCGTTCCAATTTAGTAGGAATGGGTATAATACCCCTACAGTTTTTACCTGGGCAGAATGCTGAAACACTCAACTTAAATGGTCACGAACAATACAACATTAATATCCCCGAACAAAGTCTTAAGCCTGGTCAAAAGATCCAAGTAGAAGTATGGATTTCTAATACAACTGCATCTCTATTTACAAAATTAATGAATTTCTATGAATTTTAGGCTGATGGCAATGTCTTTGAGACTATTTTACGGTTTGATACTGAAGTTGACATCACATATTTCAAGAATGGTGGTATTTTAAACTATATGATACGTAAAATGTTGAACTAATTGAAAACAAAATCAATAACGTTAAAAAATGTATACTCATTTTATATTTGCATTTTATATAAAATTTTAAAGGTTGTGGTGATATTTGCTTACAGCAGTAAAATAAATCGGAATAAACAAATGTATTTTGCATTGGTGAACTTATTTTATTAAGATCTCATTAGACTTTCAAAACTGTTTTGTTTTCTTTAAAAGGATTCTAAAATAATACTAACAGAATGTCCTCTGAGCATACTGAATGGGCCCCTGGAAAATATAATGGATCGCTCTAATAAGCCGAACTGGGGTCAAAGTCAAGAGATGCCTACTGAAGCACAATGTGCGAGATATTTAGTACTCAATAAATTACTATAATATGAAACGCGCAAATAGTTTAAATATTTACAATTACTGTAATCATAACGATCAATTGCAGTTAGATCTAAACATTTAATGGAGCTTTTCCATCCCATCTATTTCACTACCTGTCTTCTCTAAAATATCCCTTTCCCCCTTTTCAAAAAAAACATCACATATATTCAAAAAATAATTGGTAGACGTTACGTTGCCTGAGTGTTACTTTCCTTTAAAAAAAATCTACTCCAGCTTAAGGTAAAGAACTTTAAAACTTATGTTGAGAAATGTCTTCATTTTCAGTTAAAGACAGGTTCTTTTTACATTTGATTTGTACTTTTTATTTAAATATTTTTATTGTTATTCTTTAACATTTTCCTAATCAAACATATAAATATAACTTTTACTTTCAGTTGTACAATGACTAAAGATTAAAAACATAATATACATTTACAAAGCGATTTCTTACAAGTTAGAAGCTGTAGTTCTTTTAAAATTGTGTAGGCAAAACAATGAAAACAATGGAAGCGTTGTTATTACCTTAAAAATAACAAAACTTAATAATAATTAACAAAATAATAAACAAAAAAGACTACATATTTATATAAATACTTAATTTATTTAAATCTTAAATCATAAAATTAGCTAAAATTAAAGTTTATACAAAATAAAAATATGTATACATTTCGCCACTTTAAACGCAAATCAGAGTTTTAACAAAAATATAGCAAGTTTTAAATATTTGAGAAAATAAAATTCATTTCAATATAATACATATTAGTTTCTAAATATTTATTTTACGTTACGTTCTATAAACCGAAATTCAGTGATGTGGGATATCAAAAGAAACGTCCTTTTTTTAAACGAGCCAGCGTAGGTTTGGATCGATCCTTGTTAGGTTCTTATTTTACTTAGAACCCGATAGGTGGTACTGAGGTTGAGTTATTTCGAAAAAACAAATTTGTAGTTCCATTTTGCTCCGTTAGATGGCGATGAAGTTCAAGGCAATGCCATATTTACCCGGAAGGCAAATCAACGTTTGCCGGGAACAGTTATGTATTACAGATCCAAATTGACTTGAACATCCTCACTGTCATGCTTCTTGCATTTAAAGAATTGTTATTCTACTCCGGTTTAAAAGTATATATACTACAAAGTTTTGCATTATATGTGACGGTACAGATGCTATGCACCAAAGGTGGTGAACTTTTTTTCAACAATACTTGTTCACAAATCCATGAGAAGTTCTTTTATGTGTACATGCTCTAAAATCTATGGTAAGTAATTTAAATTATTTTACAGGAAAAAACTGTCGGTCATTTACATATGTGTGTATGTGCTATAGACCCTCCATGAAATCTTAGTTATGTATATAAAAATATTTACATTTATGTATATTGACTGACTTATTACATTGGCAAATGTAATCGATCATTTAATAATTAACTTATGCAGAGTTGCTGTTAAATTACTCTTGTTTCCTTTTCACATTCAGTGTAAGAATAATTACTTCTTAGTAAATAATGTAAATGCATTTGTATTTAAGGATTTTCATCTAAATTTGTGCATTCCCGCCTCTCACGTGCGGTGGGTAATTTTTAACTTGATGATCATCTACCATCTTATTTGGTGTTTGTATTGCTCATCCACTGCTATGCGCTTAATGGTTTCATAACCCAAAATTATACTGAATGAGAAAGCAGCTGATTGAACCAAACGCGCCGACAATCCCTTTAAGAAACAGTTAAGTTTCTCTTCTCGCCACAATTCTTGGAAAGCAATTTTCATACTTGCGATTCGATGAACCTGAAAGAAAATTCATTAATCGATTTTAAAGCAGGAAGGGATATGTATGCATGTATGTATGTCTTTATGGGTGTATGTCAGTAGTGACAAAAAGTATTTAAAAACGTTTCAATTATTAAGCTGGTTCTTAGCTATCTTACATAGTATTTGTTTATTTCACAACCCCATTACAAAATAACACAATCGATACAACAAACAAGTGTTCGTCTGTTGGTCGCATTTCGTGCACTCTACGTCAAATTAAGATGGGAAATCACGGTTTATTTTTACAATTAATATGCCTCTAGCTTGTAATAGCTACCAACGTAAATAAGAAAAAAAAAAGAAAATCGGTTGACAAACACAGAAAAAATTCTACTGAACTGTTTCTGGTTCAATTTATTGAAATCTCTTCCCTTTTGTTCTCTTTTCTATTAGCCTTAATCAGAGTCTTATGCATTTGAAATTGCAATATGCCTCAGCTTACTCGCAGCGTTCTCAGCATTAACTTTTAAGTAACCCAACAATTTGGTTTTGGACTTCTGAACAACTATGTGACTAAATATTTGACTAAATTTGTGTGATACTCGCTAAGGAATTATCTTTTCTTCCATCAAAGAAAAACGCTATAATATCGGAGTAACTGTTTTCTTGTTGATACACAAGAGCTCTGCACTTATTTTCTAAAGCTACTTTGGCGTTATCCATAACAATGAATACCCCCTTTTGTTCCTAACTAGAAAGTCTCTAAGAGCCGTGGCTAATAACGGTGCATCTCTGTCGCAAATACCGAATCTGTTACAAGCCATTGCAAAATTGGGAGAAATGTATCTCTGGGAATAAGGTCCTCGTTTTAAAAGAGTTTCTTCTGGTATTAAAGGTGATTGAAATTCTATTTCATTCTCAATATCCATTTCAGATGTCGATTCATAATTCGTTGATGGGTGTATTGAAAGTACACTGAAATTTCTGTAGCAGGTAAAGGAATTTTATGTTTTCTGCTAGTGTGCCGATCTAGCATGAATTCCCTTATATGTTTAGGAATCAGTCCACAGAAACTAATATTTATTTTTAAATTACACTGGCATTTCCCGATATAAAATCCATTATCTCCATATAAGAAAGCATTGTAACTTTCCGATGTTGGTTAGACTTTCCTGACGAATCCACACTCGAAAACAATTTCATTCAAACTTTAAGAGCCACCGATGTTAAATAGTACAAATTTTAAACACGCCTATTGCTTGAAACTACTGACAAGTCAATTTTAAAGAAAACGTTATTGCAGAGCATGCTTTGCAATTCATTAAAATAAATTATGAAAACAATTACTACAAACAAACTAACTAATGCACACAAAAGGAAGTAGATAAAAAAAATGTATTGAAAATGAATACAAATTATCTTGTGAAAAACGGGGGCTACATTTGGATTTTAGAGCCATGGTTTCTCCGGAAAATTTTCTTAGAATTTTCGCAAATTACGTTTCTGCTCCCCGAATAAATTGGCCCACTCTAATGTACATGTATGTAGCAATATGTAAAATCGCGAAAGGATTTTTGGTGTTGAAAATGGTTGTTTGGTTCTAAATAAAAACAATATTATAAATTTTTCAAAAGGATTTCACATGAAAATCTGAAGAAAAATAAGGAAACTACAGGCAAATGTAATTAATAGCACACCAAACCTATTTTATAAATTAGTTGATTAATGTAGTTTGATCCCCAAATCCAGTTTTTGTTCGCCAAATTTTATTCTGCATTTTTGCATACCAACATCAAACAGTCCAAGAATTTAATTCGTTCATCAATAACCATTATATTTTCAAGAACGATTTTACTATCCCACGTATTTTTTTTTTTTTTTTATTCTTGCTTCTTTTCCATCTCATCTAGCATTTTCATATACATTCCATTTTGAATTATCATTGAAATGTTTTCTCATCAATGTTTTATTATTTCCCATATTATTTATGTGGAAACAAATTTAAATAAAATAAATAAATTTATAAAAATCTGATAAAAATTATTAATAAATAAATAAGTAAGATATAACGAAAAAAATTTCAGTTAAAGGCTTGAAAAAATGTTATCTTTGACATGTATTGCGTTCTCTATCGGTTGTGTACTGAATAAAAGGATTCATGAGCTATTTTGAATTGCCAATCGTAAATTTATGGCCAATGTCAAGTGTGTACTAAAACCATTTCTGTGTCAAAGTTTGGAAATTGGAGACGTCCGTATCCTCGTTTTTTTGTATGTATTGGTAGTAAAATAAGGGTGCTTATTATAAACAGGTTAATTAGCTACTCCAAACAATGAGTTATCATATGAATTGGTGTCATCATTGTCTTTTAATTGCGTCGATTTTTTAGTCTAGTAGTTTAGAAATAATAAGTTTTGGCAAGAAGTTCATCTATCTTTATAGGATGCCGAGTATGATAAGGGTTCTAAGCATAGCAACAGTTCTTCTAGCAGCAGCATTTATATGGTTATTTCATACAAGTTTCTTATAAATCTTTACAGATTAAACATTAACAATTATTTAGCTTCCTGGAGTAACGTAAAGTCCGTATCCATAAACGCTACAATTAATGTATATGTGTACGTCATCAGCATAAATATGTGTAACAACATGTATGTTAAATACCAAGTTCATTAAAAATACAGGCTTCCCAGAAGTGGTCCTAATAAGGATCCCTGTAGTACGCCAAGTTTTACTGTGAGCGGGGTTGATGTGGATGCTCCAACAAATAGTAAACGATTGAGTTCGTAGTGGACGATGTTAAAAAATTAAAATTCTAATTTAAAGTGTAGAATTTTTTAAAAGACTTCAGACAAATATGTAACTACATATTGATATTAAGCCGTGATCAGTTCCAGATTTAGAGACAGGTATAGCTTATATTTCTGGAGGTGTTAATAGTTTTAAAAACTTTGGGTGCATTACATTTTAGCCTACGGTATTCGATTTTACTAAGGGACAGCTAGAAAAATACATCATAAGCAAAACCCAGTTAAAATTAAACTGTAGGCGTGGTGGTTGTTAATAGTTTATATAATTCATTTATATTAGGGCTTTTCTTTTGTGGAAATAAAAAATGTAGTGATTGCATTAGCTATTCCCCGCTTTAAGTTGTTGCCACTTCGTGTCGATGTGAGGCCAAATAATCGTTTCCTTTGCATCTGCCAAAGTTGTTCTAAAAATGTGATTATGGTGTACCATGTTTGTAGAAATCGGAACTAAATTCTAGAACGAGGTTTTTTATATATTCGATTTTATGACTGCGAGTTTTCTTTGAAATAACAAAAACTACGGAAAATACGAGTAGACTCACTTGCGATTTAAATCATACAAGATCGGCTATAGATGTTTGTCTACAAATATCACGTGCCGGTAAAAGACCTCAACATCAATACTTTTTCAAATTGAATGAGTTTACGAGTTACATGAAAACAATCAAAACAGCATATTTGTCAATTTAGGTTTCTCCCAGTATACCTACGAACCCAACACACAAAACGGAGGATAACAAGCTCAACAATTTATCAAAAAAAAAAAAACCCCTTTCATAACTACTACCGTCAAATAACAGCCAAATACGTGCACAGTATAAATCGTAAAATGTAAAGAACACTATGTATTTCACATACCGGGCAAACAAGAACCCATCTAATGAGCAGGTTAGGTTCTAAACATTTTAGCATATTGCTACATATACTCGTATGGTTTGAATGTGCTAGTATGTAAATGTTGTAAACTCGTCTTTAATACCTATTGCTTTGTGTATTTATATTTACCTGAAGTCTGGCTCTAACGATGTCTAAAGGATTGGTTAGTATTGTAGTTGTAAAACCTCCCAAACTACCAGCGATACATTGAATAAGTAAATGTGAAACCCAAGGTGGGCAAATTCTACAGAGCTCATCTAGTAAAATAAGAAACATATATAAACATTTATAACCAATTTGAAGAAATTCAATTGTTTCACTTAAAAAATGAGCATACCTTGGTAAAGATGGTAAAATGCCCACCACATTGCTGAATTTGGAACATATGCCATAAGGCTAGCTGTGTAACCACGATAAAAACCTCGAAAACCATCTCTTCGCATAATTTCTTTTGCAATGTCAATTGAAATGTTAAAACGATTTCTCTCTGGTCCTATTTGTATACCGAGAGGGTTTATATCACCTTTAGCGCCAGCATGATGAGCCATTCCTAATACCATTGCGTGTTGGGATATAACGTCGAAAGGAACTATAATTGTCTGACCCACAAGCGAAGCACAACCTCCGCCTACAAGAGCTTTTATTCGATGGCCAGCACCCATATCATTTAGTAGATGTCGAACGCCTTCATATGTACTTATATAGAAGACGCCCGAAACTATTTGAACGGATGATATCCAAAAGCCTCTATACAATCCTGGAATCCCTTCGGAGCGATAAATTTTGTATGCACAGTCGAACATTCCTTTATACACATCACTTCTCCTCTGAACTTGCAATTGGGTTTTTATCACTGTTAGCGGAAATAGACAGCAACGCACTGAAAACGAGCTTAACATTGATAGTGGAAAAAATTTGCTTTTATCCATCATGCCCCATTCGATTGTTTGTATGTATGGCGCGTCTAAAGTATTGCTGGATCCACTGGTAACACCAGATGCTGCAGTTATAGCTGTGCGATTCATATTTCCTTAACGTCACAGTGTTTTAAAATTTTTGTTTCAAGGAGCGAACACTCACAGTCGTACTTACATATGTAGGTCATGAGTTCATATGTAAAATCCTGATTAGTTTTTTTCGAAGTAAATATTTTTCCCTTATGATAGCTGAAATTATTAATTTATAAATAAAATATATATATATATGTATGCTAAAATTAAAGAATGGATAATAAACTCAACAATGAAAAGTAAAAATGGTTGGATGTCTCCGACTTTGTCCTATGCGTTTTACGATACAGATTCAATAACTTCTACTTACATACATAAGTATATCCTTTATTGTGTATTGTGTTCTCAAGATTTTTAACAGATTACACTCAGATAATGTTTACTACCCATTATATAATTTTAAACATTTTATTCTATTTTTGGTCTTAGGCAACTCAGATAGGCAAGTATAAGAAAAGTATTCGAGTATCTTGTACTACATTCTGTATCAGCTAATTTCTGAGACAACTCGAATCATATTTACATACTTATATTCTTCTCCAGTTTTTTGAAAAAGTTATTGCCTTTTTATAGCAAGTAATGATTTGAACAAATACGAGTACATACTTACATAGTTATTTATATAAAATATATATGAATATGATCCCACTAGAAATCTTCATTACAAAATGTAATTTGTGTTGAAAATATCCACCACAAGAAAAGTGTATTAGTTAAATAAGAAAAGAATAATATTCCTAATTTTTGACAACTGTCATAAGTGATGGTAAATCTTATATATCAAACTTACAGGTGTTGCCAATTGAGAGGTTTTTTCCTTAAATTTCATTTTATGACAAAGCAATAACGTTTAAGGAGTTTTAGGGGAAATTTTTAATAATTTTATGTGGGAAAGAAATAATAACTTGATAAGTTGTTGTTTCTTATAAGTAGAATTCTCTTTATTTATACATATGCAAGTTTTTTTTTAATTATCAAAAATACAGCTTAAAACTCATTAACATATATGCATGTGTGTGTATTTGCAAACATTCGTTGACTCTTGCTTGGGTTTCAAATAAATGCATATGTGCATAAGTATGTACTTATATATTTAACTATTGAAAATATAAGAACATCGACTTTTGTTCAATGCGTCCTCTTTTCACTCTTAAAATAGGTGATGTAGTTGAAATCACAATATCCAGAATACTGAATTTTTTCACTTTCTCGTTTTTTAATAATATTTGACGTATCTCTAATTTTCGGTGAAATTTCGGGGTCTTGCGATTTTTCGTCTTACGATTTTTCGCTATTATTTTCTATAAAATGTATAGCATCTAAAAAGTTTTAAATTATATGATGATCTTGAAATTTATTGGTGAATTTTAATTTTTTTTTTTTCTAAATTTTTAACTTGTAATGCAATTTAAATTTATTTGGTAAAATGTCTACTTTTTTGAACTTTTCGGTGAAATTTCGGCTCTTTGGTGACTATGTATATATTTGGCGAAATTCGTAGTGAAATTTACTATTTTGTGGAAAATTTAGTTATTTAGTATCGTGTGTGCTTGTAGTTTTAAAAACCAAATGAGAATTGTTTATGAAACCTAGCATACGGTGTTAATGTTTTAACAAAAACCTAGCAACAACTACGTGATGATGATGTTATTTTTTATTACTTGTCTGGCTTCGTTCCAACTTGTACTTGTAAGAGGTAATCAAAATAAAACTAAAGTACCTTGTTGTAAGGGAACGAAACCCCCATCTATGTGACATTCATAAAACAGTATTTTAGAAAAATCCCACAATTTTACACCCAGAAAAACCCCTGTTTTAACCTGGTTCATACGCTTGATACCTTAACTTTTAATCTGTTATACACAGTGCATACATAACCGTGTCATTACTTAAACATACAGAATCTGTATGTCTGTACTCTATCACTTCTTGCACCAGTGATACCGTTATACATAAAAATAATATATTCGAAAGTTCTAAAATTCTAAAACATTCTACCGCCTGTGGTCATTACTATACAAATTTTGCCACCCGCAAGTTCGACATTAGCAAATCCAACAACCGTGTTTGACATATTCACAA
The DNA here is from genome assembly GCA_963932375.1 of Phania funesta. NCBI lineage: Eukaryota > Metazoa > Arthropoda > Insecta > Diptera > Tachinidae > Phania > Phania funesta. The sequence goes on from OZ010652.1 coordinate 1,008,386, forward strand.
TAATACGCATGACGTTTATGTGTCACACAGCAGTGGTGTCATTTAAAGTACTCTCTTACTTTTAATTATTATTAGGGACGATTACTTCATACCACTTTGGATACATTTTAAGCAACAATGGCACCTTGACTCGTTTGGTACTATTTACGATTTACACCAATTTATTGTTTTTATTTAATATATATTGTGAATGGATTGTTGGGCTTGTTTGTTGGTTATTTCATTTTTTGTTGCAAGCAACACTCAACTTCAATGACAACAAAAAAAAAATAAATAAATAAAAAAATAGAAATTATGACAAATGAATTTTAAGTATATCGTGGTTTTGCTAAATTAATAAAATTAGTTTTTTCACTTACCACCCCTGATTATTGGAAAAATCCTAAAAGCAAAGTTGTAAATCTAAAAAGATGTCACCATATGGAAAAATTACAAATGTTTGTGAAACACTGTTAGGGGCTTGTGTGTAGAGCTTTTAGTGTTTCAGATAACTATTCCATACAAACACACATTTAAAGAAATTTATTTACGTAGGTATGGACAGACGTACATAAGTATGTGCACGCAAAGGTATTTTATGTACAGAAATAACTGTAGGCTAATGACATTTCTGGCAAGATTAGCAGTGTGACGATGCTTCCGAAACAAATGACTAAATTTATTTTTAAACTAACGATGCTTATAAAATGTAATTATGTACCTCATAAATGTCTACATATAAACTTGCATTTAGGTAAACGATGTAATTATTTTAGATACAGGTACTGACTGCTGTTAATTTAATTTCCACGACCTGAGACAGATTTGCGATAAAAACGCAAGTATCTCTCTTAGGTGATTCAGTTGCATTTGTTAGCAATAGTCCAATCAGTGCAGTGGAAAGTGAAAACGTTGACTTGAATTTCGGTTGAATAGCAACTATTGTCGGTCGCTATGTTAATTGATCAGAGCTGCTTGATCTGTATACTGATATGTAGTATTCCAATCACTGTTAGCTGCATAAACATTGAAGAAGTTGGTACAAATTCGAATGAAATAGTGGAATCTAGACCACTGAAGTGGTTAAAAGGAGTCCAGGAGATAATTGCCAGTCCGACAGGTCATGTTGTAGTTCAAGTCGCAAAAGAGTTAATTAATCGGTCGGCCGGAAATAGTCAAGTAAACTCTTATTTACAATAAAGATGCTTGATTTGTTGTATGTATTATTTCTTTTTTTCTTTTAGGTTTTAAGTCTTAATTTGACAAATTTAATAATTATACTACTGCTAAAAGTATTAATCTTTTCGGCTGGGCTGCTGGGAACTGGTCATTGGAGTAATTACGGCTATGCTCGCTCAAAAGATGATGATGGTAAGTTTGAAATTATTACTCACTTCAAATACAAATATACAAATATTCGTGTAGTCGGAATATTTATTTATCAAGCTAAGTAAACTTTAAAATGCCTTCCTTGAAGCCTCTCTCTTATTCGAAATAATTTTTTGGTTACACTTCCGACTGCATCTGCATTTTATATCGACAAATATTTTTGCAGGTATTAAAGTTCCTGCTCTATTCCAGTATACAAAACCATTTTTTTATGCTTTTGTGAATTACGACTTCTTTCCTCCCAATCAATGTGTTTGTTGGGGTATTTGTACCATAAACCCTAAACGTCTTTTTCAACCAGACTTTCTATTGATAAATCGTATTGCAGAACCATTACTATTATCCAAATCTTCATTGTTATTAGTGTTTTTGTAAAACAACTGACAAATTGAAAGAATTTTTTATAATAATTCAAGCCCAAATACGATCTGGGAGTAATGCTGAAAAGGCCGAAAAAGATGTAGTCCGTGTAATATTGATGCAGTATACAGTAGAAGTTAAAATAATCCCAATTACACTTTATTCTTAAAAATAATTCATTTGACTTCACAAGTACTTCATCCTGCGGCAATTAGACTGTGACTGACCAATTTATTTTACTTTAATTCTGGTAAGACGGCCCTAAAAAATTTACCGTTATCATTCGGCGCTTAATATTGCATTTGAATTGCGTTATTGTAACGATCTTCTGAAATAAATGACTTATGTATTCAATGGCCAAAAAAATGTTCCCGTTTAATACTGTTAATCTTTATTATTCAGAAAAGTTATTACAAATATAAAAAAGTTATGACGATACCATGCGCTTTGACACTTAAATTCCAGATTTTGCAAAAAGTGGAGTTAATCGATGTGTGCACTGAACGGCTCATTTGTTGGCGTGATTCCATATAAACGTCTAATAAAAATGAAAATTGAGTTTACCGTTTCGTGTCTGCAATAATTGTTAGCGAAAACTCTGACGCCTAAGTTGCTAGGAGTGCGAGACTCTAACCACGCTAAAACACCTCGATACACTACCCCACTTGTCCCTGCGGAACTACCGCAAAGCTATCCGTCGCAAGGTGGGGAAGGTATTAAAACCCGATCTAGTCTATATTGCCTCTTCTTCGAAGCTCTTCTAACCTACGAAGTTCAATCAGAACAAATTTAGCGAAGCTACATACTTTCGTCCAGTTATTCAGGGAATACAACATCGTCTGTACTATGTTGTCCGGGGCCACACTATGCCCTCCCATTATAAGATCGAGGGTAGATAAAGAAAACATGTCGGACATCTTCCACTACGTTACCATACCAACTTGGACAATACAGAACACTGTCATGTCCAAATCGGTGCAAGTATGATCTAAAGCACCCATGTTCGCTTAGCAACTATGTAGTCTAGGCCACCATGTCCTAACGGGCGATTGCCCAAGCCTTTAATGTATGTGTATGAATATTCAATATATGTATAGTATAAACAAAATACTGAACAACAAATTCGAATGCGCAACCATTCGAAATATGATACTGAACTCTTTCCTCGTATCTGTATAATTCAAGGATATTCATTCTTGATAAATGACGCAGAAGCATATTTAATAACGGGATTTTTAGCAGCGCAAAGTGGATTTGATGATTGCTTGTATGCAGCAGCTTGTGAAGCTCCTAATGTGGCCTACGAATACACTAAAGTAGCCAAAGCTTTAATTGACAGCATAGCAAAGTATGAAGGGTAAGTTTGTTATACTATGTTCACACATGCGGAGGGGTTAGTAAATACATATGTACATATACATATATTTGTTTTGTTTTGAATATTTCCAGGGTTCATTTTACAAATAGTCGATATGCCAAATTAATCGTTTTGGTTGAAGAAGCAGCTAACAATGGATATCGGGGAAGTTCATGTAACAAAACGACGATATGCGATGGTTTATTGTAAAATAATTTTTTTTTAAATAAGGATATGTATGTATAAGCGAATGTACTTGTTATAATAGTTTTATTCCAGTTTGTATGTATGTATGTGGTGGATATTCAATACTTTACATTAGGAAATTAATTTTTTGCACACTTTGGAATTTTTGAAAAAGAACTAAATCCCTTTTTTAAAACGTTTGGAAAAAGTATTTATTGTTAAAACTCGAGCATTAATAAAAACAGCTGATTGCTAAAAAAAAATTAATACGTAATTTGCGCTTATTTTCCAACAACTTTAAACTAAACTGCTACCGATTTTGTACACCTGTAAAGGTCAGCACAATTTCTACCATATTCCATTTTGTATCAGTATACGTGTTAAATAGCCAAAGATCTGTTCTGCCAACGTACAGATTGATGTTCGTGCAGGAATTTAGCTAGTCAAGACCGTCGCTATTCATGGTCGCCTCATGTTCAAACAGAGTTGTCCGAACAATTGTTTGCATGTGTGTATGCCTGTAAACACCCGTACATAAGCTGTGCTAAAAGCATCCATACAATCTCGATAAGGGACAAAACATTATGCTCAAACTAAACAGGAACATCTACATGTGTTCTCCAAACAGAAAACCAAGAACACATTTTCTCCCGTTATTTTGCAGACGCTCTCTCAATGTGTGAACAAATTTATGGCTAGTCAAGATGCCATGTGAGTGTCATTTACTTAAACAAAGTGCGAAAATGGTCGTACATTATGTATGCAAACAGCTGTTTGTGCATATATGCATGTATGTACATACATACATGGACAAACTTGGAATGATGAGCGAAGGTGAAAGCAATTTTATTTAAATTTTCACTTACAAATCAGTGTAGAAAGATCATTTTCTGTCTTAAAACCGATATCAACTGATTTGAGGTCAATATCAACTTAAAAAATAATTATTTGAAAATAATTTGTTAAATAAAACTTATAAGAGTTACAATCCCTGGTACAAAATATGTACTTGTAGGTTAATTTTGTTTTAATCAAGAAACAGAAATATAAATTTGCATATTTGTGGTATGAAGTACATTATAGTCACTTAAAAGTCCTGCAAATTTGGCAGGCATAAACCGGCTGGCTTATGCACATTACAGTTGGACCTAAAGTTAGAAAAGCAAAGCTAATTTAATAAAACTACTCGTAGTATAAAAGACCGTGGCATTCCTCAGCAAACACGCCGTCAATCGGTTGAAAGATATAACACACGTTTATAATTTGATTACACAGCCACCAAAACTGGTGCGAAAATGATTTGCGGCACAGAAAAAGCATTTCAGTCTCTAATAGCATCTAATAATTTGACTTTTCCTCTATTCATACTGACCAATTAAAATGAAACTTAAAATTATTCCCTTTGTTGTAATTAAAAAAATTGTATTGTTCATAAATGCTTGTACATACATACATACATACTCGTATCTATGTATGAGTATTTTTTTTTTTACAAAACATTTTCATACTGTTTTAAATTTAACAATAAATTAAATAGAAATGTCTCCGCTAAAACTACACTTAGTTTGCACAATTGAACATTATTCAATTGAGTTTGAGTGTGTGACCCCAGTAACGGCTTTTACATATTCCGGGTAATGCAGCAGTCCATCCCTATTAGCGTCAGCAAGTTGTAAAAATTCATCTATAACCTCTGAAACAACAACAACAAGAAGAAACAATATACAAATTATCAAATAGTAAGTACGTATGTGTGCATGTGTGTGTGCATGCTTGTATGTATGCGTATAAATATGCATAAGTTTTGTACACCAGAATCGAAAATGCAATAAATAATTATTCTGCTTAAAATTTAATTAAAAATAACCATCATATCCTCAACCAATTTCCAGTAACCGATAACACTGTGTTTTTAGCTTTAACCCATTCATCGTTATTCGAGTAGTTCCATATTATTTCCGTAATAGTTACTTTAGGAGAACCAACAGTTTTGTTCTTCATGACGTGATTTTACACATGACAGTAAATCTGGTCCAATACGCAATATTGAGCATTTGGGACATGGGATTTGAATTTGTTTGACTTAATTTATTTCGCTTCGAAAATGATTTTCTTTCGAATCGTAATGCACATTAGCTCTGCTGTACTTAAGATATGTTATTTGACAGGCACTTCTTTTCAGTCCATTTTAAGCCTGAATCTGCCTAAAGATTTCAACTGTTACAATAATACAAATTATTTGACTCCTTTAAATTAAGACCCATTTAAAACTTTTATTAGAGAAAAATTAAACGCGAGTAATCAGTCAACGTGTGTTTTCAAAATTGTGCAGTAGTATGAATCAAAAGAAAAAAACTTTTATTTTCAAAATTATGACACCCTTTAACTTCTTAGAATATTCTATCTGACTATATATTTTGTAGTTAAGATTATTGATTTTATTCTCACCTATGATATGGCTGAGTTCTTCCTTGGCGTTTTGTATGTAATTGTCCCGATCTAATTTTTTAAAGTTTTCGTCTTGGTGTATTGCTGCTTGAAGCATTTCTAAGCCATCTAGCGCATTATTGTTGTCACTATCGTGGATCTGAGATAATTGTTATATAAGATAAAATAAAAGTGAATACTCAAAACATGCATAACATATCCTTACATAAATACGATTTGTTTTTGTTATAGAAAATAACAAAAAAAATAAAATAACAATAAATAACTTTTGTAAGTAACTGTAACTCGAAAATAATTGCAAGTTAAGCGTTCAATTACTTTTTCTTTGAGTATTAAGAAGACTTATAATATAATTTTCTACTTTACTAAATGAACAGACCTATTAAATTTAAAAATAAGCCTAATTACTCTACAATTAATAAATTCATCTATGTATGTTTTTTCGAATTCATATTTCTTCACGGCTTAAAAAAACACCCTTCATATCCAAACATACCTTAAAATAATAAAAGTTTTTTTCCTCTTCTGTCATCTCATCTAAATTCGCACTAATTCCCATTTCCTTTAAATCATCTTCAATATGGCTGGAATTCAAATTGTAATTTAATTCTTGCAACAAAATGACACCACAAACACCCGTTATATATTCATTAAAACAGTATTAAGTTTACATTAAGTTGCAACACTTACTGCTCTTCATGTGTTAAGTGCTGGTCAACCTTTCGAGTTTTCGACTGCTCACTTCGCGGATGATGGGGTCCACGTTTCATTGCTATGCTGGATTCGATTGTTTGACTGAACGTTGAAATACAAATTATGAAGTTAACGACATTTAACATTGTACACATTCTAAATTCAGTTTTATATTCTACTTGTTTATTTTACAAATAAAACACTGGATTTGCATTGAAAAGATTTTGTCTAATTTTGCCTTTTTTGACAGTTGAAAGGCATCGAAAATGATTTAGTGGTGTAGTGGCCAATGCGCATGTCTGTATATACACTTTGCAAAATGTTGCACTAAATCTAATCATTATAACGTTGGCATCGTTCCTCAATTCTTAAGTACAAATTGTTATTAGTGATTCACTTTAACACAGCGACAGATATGCCCTCAGTAACGTCGGCGCCAATCTTTCGAAACAATCTGACCGTGTTGTCAGCACTGCCTGTGAAATATGCAACCACCAACGCTCGCACTTGTAAAGGAAGAAATTTAAGACTATAAACTCCTGAAGCCACACAATAGCTATTCTATTGACAGCCTGTGTTTCAAATCTGTTCTGCCGACGTACGGATTGCTGTTCACACAGGAATTTGGCACAACGCTGTTCAGCCCTTACACAAGCAAACTACACACATGCAAAATAAAAAATATGTATGTATGCGCTCGTCTATAAACACCCGTACACAAACTACGCTGAGAACATAAGAAACAAACAGGAAACAGGAACATATGAACGTTTTCTACACAAAGAAGACCATAAATGCATTTTCCCCGTTGTTATTCCGCCGACGCTCTCTCCATGTGCGAACAAATTTGTGATAGTCACGACGTAGGGTTAAGTTTTAAAAAGAAATCTAGTGATTTTTAATTAAAGTTTTTGGTTTTAATTAAAAAAAGCTGAAGTCAAAGGTTGGTAAAAATCCCGGGGATTCCCGCACTAATTACCCGGGATTTCGGAATTGAAAGTTCTGCATGATTCCCGGAAAATCCTGAGGTAAACTGATGTATATATGTGTTTGTTAAAAACTAAAATTTTCGCAATGCTTTTTTCGCTTCAGGGACACTTTACTGTTTCCATTTTTGTGTTTTTTAAATTATTTCAATAAAATCAAAAATTTAAACGAAAAATGCACATTTAACTTCACGTCTTCATGCCAGAGTGCCAATTACGCCAGTCAATATCGAACGAAATTTCAATAAAAATTAATTGAAAATTTTAATCGATATCGAATGCCGTCATTAGGACCGTGTTCGAATAAGTTTAGTTTTCAATGTGCCCTGCTAAATATTTCGAACACATTTCTATACTACACTTTGAAGTGTAGATGACTTAGATGACTCTCAAGAAAGCTCAAATGAGCGACACATTTCATTTAATGGAATTTGACATCCAATCAGTAAAAAAAAGTACTCAGCTGAGCTAACGAGTTTACCTGCTTAGTTTACCCTGATGTATAAACACATTTTGTACTTACTGTATACATACGTATGTATGTTGAAAATATAATGCATAAATTCTAGTAATTTGCCGCCAACAGTCGGCTAATTGATGTGGTTAACGACAGTCGTCCCAATTGTAATTGGTCTATAAGGATGTTGTGTTATTGAAAGCAACAATTATTCTCTCTCATTCGCGTAAAGTACACACGGCACCCGTATGTGTGAAGAGAGTAATTGTTTTTATTGTTTACAATCGAGAGTTGGGCTTGAACATACATACAGTGTTCTATGGCAATTTTTTTTTATTGTTACCAAAACGACAATCACAGCAATATTGTTTTATCGATCATAGAAAAGTTATCAAAAAATTTTCTAATTTGTTTCTGTCTGCTAAATAAAAATTGTTCTTTCACGTTTTATCTCTACGCAATAAACGATGTGCGAAAAGATTTGCGAATCCCTGGAGACACTTAATCCCGAATTGGAATTTCAAAAATTTTTGAAACGCAAACCAGTTGTGCAAACTTTGCGATTGTATGAACATTTGCATACACGAGAAAATGTCAAATGTCCATGTATGTTGATAAGTATAAATCATTAATATTTAAATTAAATGCTTAAAGTTTTATTATTGCAGATAATTTTAAAGGCTATGGAGTGGAGAAGGATAAGAATACAATGTACAAAACTTACAACTCGGAATACGGATACTACGCCCCAAATGTCTTCACAATACCAACACGCTATTTTCCACTTTCTCAAAAGTTTTCAAATGAACTTTTTCGTTGTGGCATGTATCGCAATTTCTCCTTAAATACTTATGTAGACAGAACATATTACTAAACTGTTTATATCTAAAAAATTCAATCGCTTCAAAAAGATACTGACTACTCGTACATATCATTTCAATTTAAATAAAATTATGCTGTGTGCTACGGCCTCTTAAAAATTTACAATACCAATCAGCGGTAATTTCAGTTTAATCGTCACCAAGAATAAAGTTTATATCACAAATTTACTTGATTTGCATTTCGTCCTAAAATGTTGCTCAATCGTATCTAACCGGAAAATTATGCAACTTTATTTTGCTATAATTTTTATTTTCGAATTAAAATTGTGCGATTAGTTTAAATTATGCGGAAACTCGATAAGAAAATTATTTATTTAAGAAATAAATTTTTTTTAGATATATTCAAGAAAACTTCTTTAACAGAGACAAATAGAAGTTATAAAGTTTTATAAAAAATATAATCATTCACAATTTTCATAAAATCGATTAAAATCTATTAGCTATGCAACTGGCGTTTTGGACTCACCCAGTTTAATAAAAAGATGGTTTTTGTTTTCATGAAAATCAGAACCATAACTGCATCACTTTCAATTTCTTACAGATAAGTCTGGAGGCGAAAAAATTATCTCTTTTACATAGGCTTCTTTCAGTTTTAGCAAAAAGTTGACGTAGGTGCGCCCTATTAATGTGACATTTTTCAGTTCTAAAACTATCAGGTACGTGACCGATCGAACCAATCGTTGTGATGAATTTCGGTCGATTTTTGAAGCATTTTAAAAGTATTGTAATGGATAATGCTGACCAACAGATAAAATTCATATAAAAGAATTATGGCAAAAATTATTAGTAATTAATGAAAATAATAATTTGGTGGCCCTATGTTCAACCTAGTCATTTGGATAATAATAATAATAATGAAAAACATCAAAAACTTAATAATAAAATAATTTAAAAAGCGTAAAAAAATTAGCACATCACCACCTGTTTCAGTTTTGAATCGATTCGTTTTCAAAATCGACAAGACAAAATTTCCTATAAAAATATTCCTAATTATTTTTTATTTTTATATGTAAGACCAACCAACCATTTTGGAGTTATAAAACCAAGAAAATTAAAATAGAAATGCTTTATTTTCATTTAATTAAGTTGTGGCCGTATGCCTCCTACCCTAACGAAAGGCTACATTCGCTAAGCGATCATAAGCTTTAGGGCAAAGCGACATAGTCCTCTGGACATCACTATGAATATGTATTAACTACATTCAGTTTGTTTATGGGTGGAAATTAAAAAAAAAATGGGCGGGCTTTGCACACATATTGAGCTCATTAAGGGGCGTATCAACACGCGCCGAGCTTGGCTAGTTGCTTATAAAATAGACGATAATATTGAAAAGTTTATACATACGAATTTAGGGTGAGATGTTTTTTATATCGTGATTTTGTAGTAGACGGGCTTTAGTTTTTGAACTTCTTTTTCATTTAAATTACTTTGGGGTTATAATTTCGCCGTAAAGTATTTGCAGCATCGCAAAAACGGGCTATGCAAGCAAAGCCGCGAGCAATATAAAAGTATATTTTGGAAATGTGCTAATTAAGCCCTTTTATTTCATATCCAACACGGCATCAATAAAAATAATGGCTTTTTTATACATGACTTCAAGCCCTCTAGAGGGTGCCATATTCTATTTTTTTCGTTTGTCAAATTACGGTAAGTAGTTTGGAAGTTAAGCACTTAAACAAACCTCCTTTTTCCTTTGCCTATAAAAAATTATTTTAAACTAGTAATGTGATTATATAAGAGGAACCTGATTTAGATTAATTTTCCTTTTTCTCATATTTAGTGTGAAAACTTTAGAAAAAAAATTGAGTATAAATTTGCGAATGGAACTCTGCAAACTAATCCGCTTCCGAAAAGCCTGTGACATGGTTGATAATTTTGGTACAGAATTTTGTTTTATTCGCATTAATGAAACTTCATTTCCATACACGCATAGTACATGTTAATTTAGTTTATTAGGAGTCAGCCTATTAGTTGAATTATATTTCGTAAGCTTCAATTTCTGTTACGCTTACGCCGGTTATTGGTAGTTGATTCACAAAACTATTTCACGCACACACATGTGTGCATGTGTGAGTAGATGATGTTCCAAAGCTAAGTTTTATGTCAAAAGTTAATTTAAATTTCTATATACATACTTGTACATATGTATACATAAATACGTATGGATGTACATGTGTTGTATGTGAAAAAGTCAATTGCAGATAATTTTATCAGTTGACCTTCGCTCCTTGTGAATAACCAACATAGCGATAAATCTGATGATGTAATGCGCAAACGTCGAAAGTGTCAAAATAACGTCGTTTGGTGAAATTGCACCAGTTCCTCAGTTGAGTCTTATTCCTTCAGCAGCTAACATTAAAGTCGACGGTAAAGGATATTAAATTAAAAAAAAAAACACACACACATATTTACATAAATAAAACTGTGAACTCTTACATTAATCGCCAGTCACAATCTTACTCAGATTCAACCTTGATATTTAATGTAAATTTTAAAGAAAAATGTTCCTAAACTATGACAAAACGGCATTGTAAAGTGTAACTCTCTTCGACTTTCGAAGAACTATTAGAAAAAAAAAGGAAAAACAAATGAAAATATCTACATATGTAAAATACCTGCGTATGTAAAATACCTACATATGTATGTAATGTATTCTTAAAAAAATTAAGAAAAACAAAAAAGGTTTGCAAAACGGTAAAAATCGATGTGCCAACAACAACAAAACTACCTTCTGCTGTTTTCTAAAAATATTAGCAATTAAAAAAATGCGCCTTGAATGTATATAAATAGTTTAACGGAGTTACATAAATGAATTATTCTCATAGTTACCTACATACACGTACACATACATACATAGTATAAGGATATACATACATACATATGTAATTAGGCATACGTAAATACTCGTATGTGTTCATATATGAAGATATTTACGCATGCATGTGTAAATCAATGAAAGTATGTATGTATGTATGTATGTTTGTATGTACATCCCAGTCAGCATTTAAAGGATTGTGTTAACACAAATCATTAATCTGGTCCTCCCTTAAGCGACGACTAAGAACCGATTAATCAGTGGCGAAAGCCACATCTTGCAGATTTTCAAACAAGGCAGATTATTTACATATTGACATACATATGTATGTATGTGAGTAAACCAGTGCTGTAAAGAAAATAAATATAAAAGTTACAAAGTGAGAAAAAAATTCACTGGAATGTCTCGAAAATAAATTATAATTGATGAGGAAAGTGATTCCCGAAAGACTCTTTCAAGAGTCGTGGCTAAATAATACATGATTATTTTAATCGCGCAGAAGAGTCAAAAAAGACTCGAATATAATCAATAATTTCATAAAATGCTGGCTGGGTATATGCAAATAATATACGTGTGTGTGTGTGTGTCTTATGTATAAAAATAGGGTCAAGGTTATTTAAAACAAAAAACTATATTTAGGCGAATATAATTGTATGTATGTATGTACATATTCGTTTGTATGTACATATGGCTGTATGTTCATAAGTCTGTATGTATGTATGTGTATAATGAATAAGCTTATTCACTACATGTCCATATGTATGTACATACGTGCATCTGCGTCTGTTTATTTAAATATTTTAATTGTTTGCACTATTTCCTACAAATCGATGAAATTTTCAAGAATAAAATAAATATTTTTAATAAAAAAAAATGTGAATAAGAAAAAAAAACAAATAAATAAATAAAACAATTTACCTACCCACATATTAGCCACGTTCATAACTTATCCAAGGTAATAAAACGGTGGTCACTGGAGTAAACACGTGATAGTTCAGCAGATGGAATATGGGTAAATATACACAGTAGATGTTACAGAGCTTTCATTAGAACTTTAAAGCAACCTCGGCACGTGTTTAATTTTAATCATCAACATTTTCAAACATTCATAAAGGAATTGAAACGTAATTTGCTAATGCTAATTTCGTTTAATTTAAAATGCCAAAGTTACAGCATAAGTGCATTCATTTATTTATAGTAGTCTATGCATACTGGTCGAATTTCAAGCACTCTATGTGGGGTTAAATTAAAACTCGTCATTAGCTACTAAACGAAATAAAAAAGAAGGAATCGGGTGACAAATAGAGCACAAAATAGTACTGAACTATTAATTATATACGTATGTATATGTCTGTAGGTGTAAACACATTACCTTACACATACATATGTATAGATCTGTAAACTTTTGACAAACGATCTAAAGTCTTTTTGATCTAATCGGCATGTTTCTGCTTATGAAGAATCAACTTTTCTCATTTACATTTGACAAAAAACGCTAATTAAATTAAAATTATTTACATTTGACTTAGGATTTACATTAATGTATGCAACTTAGGTTAGGTCCTCCCTTGTCTATGGGCACACACCAAGGCCAGTACTTTGTACGTTGTATGCTCCTTATTAGCAAAGAGTCTCAAACATTTCTAGGAACTCTCTTTCTGGAGCAAACCTCTAGTAGATGCCTCTCAAATGAGTCACATCAGTTAGAGTTTCAACCCTGAAATGTCGACAGGAAATGTTTGATGGTGTCGACGTCCTCCATACATGCTTTGCACATGCTAAAGGGTGTAGATGTGCCTGTAAGCACGAGTGACCCGTCAATACACTAACAATCTTACTAATTTTAAATTTTCCCAGTCTTATTCCTGTATAGACACTCTTTGTTCGGCCTTCCGAATTTCTGTCATCAAGTTTGGTTTAGACACAAACCGGTTAGGGCTATGTGCCATCTTCAGTGTCATATTTCGTTCTCTTTATTAAATAATAAAATAATTAAATAATAAAAAATGTTTGAGAATTATTTTCTGGAAACATTTCAAATTCAAGTTGTTGTTCAGTAACTTTGAGTTTGGCATCCTCTGGTGGCGTAAAAGAACGCGAAAACTAAAAAGTTTCTTTAAGATTAATTTGACTTACATATGTATGTTGTCATACATCGGAAAGTAAAATTTTTATTACAACAAAAGGTTTCATTTTTTATATTTTTGCCTATGGGAGAAAGCACTGTTTGCCGCTGCCTTCAACTGCACAGGACCCAAGAGCAATGTTTCTTTAATAGCCGGTGTAATCGGATCCCCATTTAGAATCTGCACACTGTGCGTTGTTTTTTTTTTCAAAATATTATTAATGAAGTAACCCAAGCCTAAGTTTTCAATCTCAACTTAAAGAAGATAGTCATGATAGTTAAAGAGTTCTAAACAAGGACAAAGCGTGAAAACGCTTTCATCTCATTATAAAATATCATCTGCCCATTTTTTTTTTCGTTTTGTGTATTTTAAAACATTTTCATTCGTTTTTATGTGTTTTCATCTAAGTTTGTTTTATTCGATTTAATTTTTGTATTCTGGTCGGCATTTTGAGTTACAATAATTTGCGATTGATTCAAATATTCGAACGAAATTCATCATACTCTTTCAAAATGGTCAGTTCCTATCTCACACCGGATTATTTGTTCTTGTTTCGCGAAAAGATTCGAATAAACCCTTCGTTAGTTTTTATGTTCATAACGGAATTTATGATCGCAATCATCCTGCTTCTTCATTCAAAATAAACTAAACCATTTGTGAAATTCGTGTTTTCAAATTATATTTTTGTTTCTGCACAAACATGTTTTATTTTAATACTTTTACGTTTGAAATAAAATGCAACTTTTTTTATTTATCAAAAACAAATATCCAAATATGTGAATTTTTCATTTTTGTTTTCTCTTTTTTAAATATATTTATATGAAGTTTGCACACTGTACGGATATTGTAAGTTTTTGGATTTCTTATTTTAATATTTAACGAGTTTTTAATTTTCCTTGCCGGAGACGATATAATCGAGTACCCGAATAGACCCATTAAATTTTGGCTTCAATCGAAAAAACACCAGTAAAAAATATTCATGTGTAAAAAATGCAAATATTAAACAGCTTTTCAAGCTACATACAGTTAAGGAAAAAAGTATACATACAGCTATTGATGTTGGACTTGTAGGGTATTACACATTCAGGTAAACTCTTAAACTGAAGCAACGGAAGGTTATTTCTTGTGTTATTCGATTCTGCTCTCGGTTTCTTCAAATTGGTTCTAGATTACGAGAAATACCTTTATGTCAAAAAGATAGCAGTTGCACGACATATGTTAACATAACTGGAGCTCGCATTGTCCTAATCCGTTAAATAAAAAATCCGAAATTCGTCAACAATGTTTTTTAATCCGCTTAGTAGTTTTCGAGAAGCGTAAAACTTATGCACAAAAAACTTTTTTCTTTTTATAAAAATATTTGTTTTTAAAAAATTCACAAAAAAACAAAAATTCGGTCAAATTGGTCTTAGCATATCGGTATATATGTTCCAAACAAAACGAGTCATATGCAATTAAAATCGATGCACTAGTTTTCACTTTGTTCACATTTTATTTACAAATAAATGGAGGTATCTCGTTTCAGCAAACGTTGGCATATTCATACAACCGTAAAATGTTCCCTAAGTGACTGTCCATACATGCAATTTTAGTTGCTGAAATTCTTGAGTTTATTGGGGAGAGAGAGAGGAATAAAGAATCAAAAGTAGTACTCAGTCGAGTGTGCTTGCAATTCTCTTTTGTTTTTCAATTCGCACTTTTCAACTTGAAGTTCGAAAGTATGAACTATTTTAAAATTGCAAGAACAGTCTTGCAAAGTGTGGACGCGAAAGTGAGAATAGAATTAAAAATATGCTGAAACAAAAATATGGACGGGCACTAACAAAATTTGCAAGTGTCGGTCGTACTGTTGCACGGATATGGCAACTTTATTCTAAATGAGATGCCTTAACTTAATTGTGAACAAAATCAAAAGGTGTTAATCAATTTTAATAAAATATGGGTTGTTGTGTTGGTCATTTTTTAAGGTCTACAAAAATAAAAAGTGGGATTCTTTTCTTTTAAAATTCTACACAAAATGTTTTTATTTGCCGCAACTTCCCGATATCTGTGAAACTATTAAGCAGATTTCACATGATTTGCAAATATTTTACTCAGCCAAATAGAGCAAACTTTTCTCAAGCTATTCTAATCAATGTATGTCGTGACACTTCCTTCTTTGTGGCAATAACGGTATATCTCGGAAACCAAAACCAATTTAAAAAATTGAGTGCCGATTTTAATTCGGCAAATGTCAAAGAAATTTCAGTTGCTCCAGTCTAAAACCTTGTAAGCTTGTGTTATTAAAGAACATTTTTTAAGCCCACCTGGGCATTAATGCACCTGGACTACCTGTTACAAAATTATCTGCAATATCGGTTGTAGGAATGGGTTTTAGAGTATCACAGCTGTTTATGGCATATTCTGGACGAATTTTTCCTGTGACTGGATGGATGAATTAAGTCAGAAAAATTCATTGATTTTTTAGGCTCAAACTACCAGCAGGTTGTGATTTAATAACTTCCTATATTAATAGTGGGCGATAATGCCATGGCTCACCAAATCATATGAATGTTGCCACCATATTTGACTTTAGTCAAATTTGTCGCTTAATGTGGCTCTGTTTTTAAAGATATTGTTTAAGCTGTTATGTTAACCGCAAGTTATTGTTTGTGGAGTTCCGACACTTCTGGGGTACCTATTTTCATAATCTATAAAACGTGGCGGTACTTTTGGTATTATCGTCGTAATGGCGTGATTGAATTTTACTGTGCTAACAATTTCTCCATAAGTTTTAATGTCATTTTGGCGATTTTGAACTGAATCGATATCTCTTTTAAATTGTTCATTTTCAATTGTCAATTTTCTTATAAATAAAGCAAGCATAAGGGTACATACATATGTATGTAAGTACACAATTTTCTATTTGCAATTGTTGTTTTAAATACGAAAAACCCAAGAACCGGCCTTAAATAAAAAGTTATAGAGTCGCGCAAATATCCAGCCATGTTTCAAATATATCGTCTCTGTGCGACTTCGAATATTCGCGTCCAGTTACTATTTTTTTTTTTGGCTCGTACCAGTGTCATAATTAATAAAAAAAAATTATTGCTTCCGTTTTCGACTTCAGACGATGCTCGCCCTAAAATGTGTTTTAGTCCTTCACAACCGCCACCAACTCCAGAAGCATTATTTTCATCTAACTTAACTTTCGGTGACAAATGTACTCGTAGCAGTGACCACTTCATTGTCCACAATACCAACTATCATTGTCAGGAATACAACAGCGATAACAGCGTTACTAAGGAACAGGACAATATGCAACAACCCGAAGATCCCCAAAATGTTAACGAGTCCAAAATTGACGAAGAGACAACATCTGATTACAAACAATGGTTGCACGCTATGAAATTAGTGGCGAGATTGCCTGGCGGTATACCACCTGAATTCCGAAGAAAGGTAAAGTATTTAAAGTATTTAAATAAAGTGAATTGAGTTAATTATCGAAATTATTTCTAGTTGTGGCTCTCTCTGGCGGACAAGTATTTAAAGTCAAAAAATGTTAATTGGACTAAAGAGGAAGAAAAATGTTTTTGCGCGAAATGGCAAGAAGATGACGAAGAATTAGGAAGTCAAATCGTTAAGGTATGTGTAACACACACAGGTATATTCGTTTGTTGTAGAAATGTTCCATTAATCTAATATCATCCATATTCAAGTATCTCATTAATGTTTTCATGACATGCTTTCAAATACGTTCGGGTCCTCGAAAACAATAATTGTTCTACGAATTTTTTATATTTGCCCTGTACAAATATTTGCCGTTATTTTTCAGTTGCTGGCGAAAATCGCCAGACCTGAAAATATGATTTTACGATGTTCTATAATTTTGATTTGCGCCATCTTGCGGCAACCATTTCGAACAAACAACTGGCGAAAGAATTAAAACGATAATTTTAAAACATGTCCAGACAAGAGTGTGTTATTTATGAAATTCGGTTCAAAACTGTGGCAACTCTCATCCCTGTATGCGCCATAAAATGCAAGCGTGGCAACGTTGTATGCATATATGACAAAACTTTTGCATCGATTTCGATGAAATAAGGATCCTTTTGTTTGTAGCATATCTACCTTTATTCTTTCGGAATAGGAACACGGGTTTTGTTCAGATTTTGAATAAATATTTAAGGATTAAAAACTGCATAAAAACAAAATTAACTACACTTATGATACGAGTATTTCTCTTTAGTTTCCGGATAATATAACAAAAATAATTTTAAAAAAAACTATAATTTTGTCACTGTCTTAGTTTTCCTCAGTTTGTTGCCTAACGACACATTCTATCGTCAAGCGGAATATCAGAAATGTGGGATATGGAAGGCTTTTAATAGCATGTAAAATTCGGAGGCAAAAAGTTAATCGATTCTTGTGGCATTTAAAATGTAAAATTATAAATATTTCATTATTCTTCATACAATTTCTTTTCTCTGAGTGTAGTGACGAATTTTCATTTATAACGGAAGATAATAAGCCCAATTATCTGTCCGAAATAAAAAAAGGGCAAATCAACATGCAGTGCAGTATTTGTATTCGGTTGAAAAAGTACGATGGAAAAAACAGCCTGTACTTCACATACCGGGAAAATGAGGGCCACCCATAATGCACCTGGAACAAACAAAAAATAGTTTTGAGGTGGAAATGTGCACTTCTTTTAACATATCGCTATCTATGGGCGTGTTTTAGAGTGTTATAGCCAAGAGAATACATCCCACTAATTAAATGTCTCTCTCTTAAATGAATTTCAGGATCTGCATCGCACCGGTTCGACGTTGTGCACTGGACCGGCAGGTGACTTAAATCAAGCTAAACTCAAGAAAATTCTTTTGGGCTATGCTCGATACAACCCCGAAGTTGGCTATTGTCAGGTTAAGAACAGAAATAAATTTAACACGTAACGTTTTAAAATGTTGCAAACTTCTCCCATAGGGATTTAATATGTTGGGTGCTTTAATTCTGCAAGTTATGGACAAAGACGAATCAGAATCAATGAAGGTTATGATATATCTGGTCGAGGGTATATTACCAGCAGGTTATTTTTGTGGATCAATGGGTGGCCTGCAGGCAGACATGGCAGTTTTTCGCGAACTAATGCAAACCAAACTGCCACGTCTGGCCAAGCACCTGCAAAAGTTACAAGGCCCCATAGAAAATGCCTACGAACCGCCACTAACGAATGTCTTCACAATGCAGTGGTTTCTAACGATGTTTTGCACATGCTTGCCAATGAGTTGTGTCCTCCGGGTTTGGGACTTGGTCCTTATTGAAGGAAGCGATGTTCTCTTACGAACTGCCCTCGTTCTTTGGAGTTTACTCGAAGAGTAAGTGTTGGTAGATGGAACCAATTGAAAAAGTAGTGAAATAAATAAACCCACTCAATCGTATTAAATGTTGTTCTAACCTTTTAGAAGAGTGCTCAGCGCTCGCAGTGCAGATGATTTCTATGGTAAAATGGGATCGTTTTCCAGTGAACTTTTAAATGGACATTTGATTGACTCGAACGGCTTAATTGAGAAAGTAGTTCAGTTAGGACCTATCGCAGACCTACAAAAGTTGCGGGATAAACATCTCTATAACATTGTGCCTATTGAACGCCAACAAGGCCTGCAGTAACTATAGAAAAATTATTAACAATTTAAATTTTAAACGCAAATTTGTTTTTCCAGATTGTTTTTCGACGATGATGAGCCTGATATAGATGAAGATTCCCGTCTGGCAGTTGCCACTGTGTGGGGAATTCCATGGGGTCGTAGAGGTTCACAGGGACAAGCAAATAATAATGTTGCCAAGCAAGTAATCGAAAATAAAGACCGAATAGCCCTTGACATCTCCCTTTTGAAAAAGCAATACGATCGATTGCGCGAAAGACAAAAGCAAGCTCAAATTATATTAACGTCTGCTTGTTCGACAGCTTCCCGACAGAGTGCCATTACTGCACCATTGCCAGTTAATCAACTGCTGTCTGGTCGTGCAGCCATAGTTACAAATAAAGGACGACGTAGTGGACCCCCGACTGGTGCCATACCACCTGCACGAAAACCTTCACTGCCTGCAGTTCTTCACGACAGACCTTTAGAAAAGCAACTGAGAAGAGGCGAAACTTTACATTGGCACGATACGAAAGACACAAAAAACCGGCGCGATAGCTTAAGCTGGAAGGAGATTAAAGCTGAACGTGCAGCCATGATCACTTCCGGAAGTGTAGATGGCTTAAAATCACAAAAAATTCGATCTGGTCGACTAGGAAAAAGTGATTCATCTTCTTACAGTGAAGAAAGTGACGACCAGGAAGCCGAACAAGGTGAACGTGCTGAGGATGCTTCTAGTACAGATACAAGCCTTTGCGATGACGATGTGAAACCGAAAGAAAACGATAAAAACCATCGCTTACATATTGAAAATAATCATAAGTCCTCGAGTAAAACTCTACATAAAACAAAAAAGTCTACTGTTAAGCAACGAAACCAATTGGAAAATCTTAAACACAGCGGAGAGAAGGCAAGACCGAAATCGTGGGCTCCTTCCAGCACTGAAATTCCATTTGTTTTAATGACCACAGATTCCGCAAACAATAGTGCTGATGAAAATCCTGAATTAACTAATCATAATACTGCGGAAAGGCAAAAAAGTTTTAATCAAATCGAAAGTTTTAAATGGGAAGTTAAGAGTTTTGCACCTACGCCTGATGATTTGGTCATATCGAAAATGGTAGAGACCCCTTCCAATAAGTTTGAAAGCACAAGTACAAAAGAAGCTATTCCCTTTCTGGATGCATCGATATCTTTAGATTGCAGTAATGAAAAAGGCGATAACATCAAGACATTCGATATCAGCAATGAGGGCGTTACAAATGAATATTTTGAAAGAGTTAACAGCACTGAACGGCCCACAAAACTGGATTTGTTATATTCCCTCAATGAGGATGAACATGTAGGAGATGTTTTCAACATGGACAGTAACAAATTAGATAAATCAAATAAAGAACCGCAACTTTATGCAAATGACAAAGACTTAACAACCTCAAGCAATGTCAGATGTATGGACCTACTAGTGGACTATTCGGAAAAATCGTCCGCCGCTTGCATTGAAGAAGCCAAAAATGAAATATCAACAACATTTCAATCGCAGGATACCTCGACTCCAATGTTATTGAAAAATGAATATCCTGGCTTTACAAATGAAAATTTCATTAAAAAAACAAAAAGGATTGCTGAAAAGAGAAGAGATCCTCGACGTCTTACCCTAACTCGGTCATCAACGATGGACACTGAAAAGAGGTTTCAGACACGTGACAAGCGATTTAGCATAGAGGTTTGTTCCGATTACCAAAGTCTTTCTGACGAAATAGAATTAAATGTCGATACTAATAAAAACTCCCATCAGTCCTATAATATGAAGTTTAATAAGACCAACAACGTCTACAGTGATCCCTTGAAACCTTCTTCATCAGATAAAAAAATACCATCGACTGCCGATTTAGAGGAGCGATTTGAAAATATACAGCAACAGTTGGTAAGAGATCGAAGAAAAACCATTAAGTCCCCAAGTGATTCTGAAAACGCTGAAAAACCACAAAATCTAAACACTTCCTCTGCAAAATTTTCGCAAAATGATAAAAAAATCAATCACTCCAAAAAAAAGTATGACAATGAAGATACTGAAGACGTAGAAGGAGCAAAAATTTTGAATGCACATTCAGATGTGGAAAAAAAATCTTCAGCAACTGTTGAATCTGGAGATATCAATAAAACCAATAGCACCAAGAGCACCCAAATTTCTACCATTCAAACTACCCAAAATACTAAGTCGGAAACAAAGTCATTACAAAACAAAAAAGAACCTCCTGACGAAAAGAGAGAAGATGACGCTGTTGAAGAGCGCGACTTAAGGCAAACATCAAGAACGAAAATCGAAACAACTGCAAATGAAAATGCGAAAGACTCAGAAGAATCCGTAGATGATTCTAATAATATTATTCGAAAATCCAGTTGTGAAGGGGTCGAAGAAAAAGAAATAATTGAAGAAAATCGTAAGGGCTCTGAAAGATCGTCAGATCGGGCTTCCCCTCCTTCTACGGAGGAACTAGAAAAACGATTTTGTGCTTTGGAAGAACAAATGGCCTCTGCAAAAAATGAATCAAATGAAATCCAGCCTAATGCTCAGCGTACAAAACAAAACACGTCTAAGGAACCATCTGAAAAATCTCAGGAACATGAAACAAAAGCTACTAAATTCCATAACGAAAGCTTCAATCAAACTAGAATAGACACCAGCCAAACGGAAGCTGATAACTTTAATAATGTTGTTTCAGGGCCCCTAAAGACAAGTCTAACTAAATTCGAACGAACGGGTGAAAACAGTACAAAAAGACGATTGTCAGAGCCTCCCAGTACTGAGGATCTGGAGAAAAGATATGAAGTTTTGAAAAGAAGGATGAGCTCACGAAATTTTGAGACAAGAACGCCACTTAAAGATGGTCTTGCCACCGAACTACAGCAGACTAATAAAACTATTATAAATACATCTTCTACCACCTCTTCCAGCAAACGCTCACCACCATCAACACAAAATTTAGAAGAACGTTTTGAAAGGCTTCAAAAGACTAACGATTCAAAAAACACAACTATTACACCACCTCCTCCCTCTAGAGAGAACCTTAAAGAACATTGCGAAAACCTTCAAAGTAAAAACGATCAAACTGAGTCTAAGCAATCTAGCAATACCGCATCTCCTACCAAAAAAGAAGATCAAGTACCAAACGAAAATAATACAAATGCAGGCGCAGATAAAAATAATAAAATAGCAGACAGAAATTCATTAGATTCGTCTGAAGGTAGTGATAAAACTTCCGACGATAAAGATCAAACTTCTGAAAAAAATAATACGAACAAAACAATTCCAAACTCCCGAAAAGAAGTAGAGGATAATTCGGAGAGTACGAAAAGTGAAAATGTTGCAGTTAAGGAGGAGAACAATATAAAAACTAAACTACTTCAAGAATTACAGGCCAAACTAAAAGAACACTATATTATCACTGATGTCGACAATAGTGTTGAGAAGAAGATGGCGCTTATGCAGGAACTCAAGACTAAAATAAATCTCTTGCCAGATAAATATTTAAAACCCACTCAAATATCTACTCGCCGACACTCGCCTTCTCAAAGTACCCTTTTACCAAGTCTAAGTTTCAACGATGAAACCTTGGAATCACATGCGGCTTCCGCTTTTCGCAGATCGGGAAAACACGAACCTACGAATTCTGCTAAACGAAAAATGGTTCGTCGTTTTTCCGATTTACCCTCAAGAGCCGACCTTGAGAACCGTTTGCAATTTTTGGAAGAACAACTAAGCAAAACGGTATGCATGCAACGTCGTTCAAGTGATTCCGAAGTAGCATCGAAAGCTCACGTTAAACATAAAGGGGCACTTACTAATGTTCCACAAAGCGGCAGTCTAGAGCGTCGTGTCCTAGAATTGGAAAAACGTTTGAACGATAAGAGAACGTTCTCGATGGATGTCGAGTGCCCAAATGGGAATGAGACAAATTTACCTGACATTGGAGTTTCGCAAGTGGATCATGGTAGGGATACTGTTTCTGTAACAGGGCAAGAATTAGTTCGATATTCTTCACATGGCGAAGTTCTAGATATTGAACACCAAAATCCTATCAATATTAGCATCAATATTCAAATGACTCTGAATAAAGACGACACTGGGAGTAAGAAAAACACAGATGTTTCCAAAACTGATGATCTAGACAGACGGCTACAATTTTTGGAACAAAGACTCAAAACATCGCAGGTGCACGACGCCTTTGAAATTGCTACGGAAAATGGAAGGGGAAGCGTTGGGGAAAAAGATAACAACTCAATTTTGAGCATGAGAGAAAACAGTGGTGAAAAAGAAGACACTGATGGAAATAAAGGAAATTCGGTTCAAATTACACAGGAAATAAGTCACGAAGATACAGAAGCTGCAACTGAGAGCCAATCAATTCCTGTTACTAAACTCGCTGGTGATATTGAGAATCGAAGTAGCGCAGGAAAGCAGGAACAAAGTGAAGCAGGTTTGCTATCAGATAAAACAGATAATTCATGTCAATCTAGTAAAACAAATCAGCCAATGGAAACAACAAAATCTGTCGATTCCAAAGCATCGGATAAATCTCAGGAGGACACGAATTCTCAACAGCACTTTGCCTTAATCGAAGAAGACAAACAAACAGAAAATAAAATAGAAGAAATCCAAGATAAAGAAAATAATGTTGTAGCTGATCAAACCAAATCTGCAGGCACCCCAAGCAACACAAACACTTCAATGGAGCCAACACAAGACAGTTTGAAGGACGATAAAAATGATGCAAATTCTCCTCAGCAGAAAACTCAAACTCAAGATAATTTAACAAGTGATCCTCCAAAACTGATGGAATTAAATAAACATTCTGAGACGCTGCCGAATAAAGCTGCTGCTGAACCGGAATTATGCGAACCCGTTGAGAAAAAAATTATTGATAAATATGACAATTCTGAAAGCGAAATTAAAAAACTTATTGGGTCAAATGGTTGTTCGCAAGTTGTGCCAGTAGAAGTAAACAAAAAGACACTGGTCTTACTACTCGATAATGAGCCTAAAGCCGTTAAAGTACGTAGGCTTACTCGTGCAAATACTGAAGAATTAGAAGATCTTTTCCAAGCTCTAGAAAAGCAACTTAATGATCGAGGGCAACAGAAAAGTGGCGAAACAACTACGAAGACCGCTTCAGCTGAAATAAGCCGAAATGAGACCGAGACATCGACAGAATTGCTGGAATTGGCAAAAGAAATTAAAGCATTCTCCCAAAGTGAATCAAGTAAAACCGAACAAAATGCCAAGCCCACACAAGCAAAACCAAAAAAACAGGAAGAAGAGTTTGATTGGGGCATCGATCCAATTAAATACCATTTGAAAAAAAGAACAGTTTATTTGCCATCCACCAAGGAACTGGAAGCTAGATTTCGGTCGCTGGAACGACAAATTAAACTTCTCGAAGATGTTGAAAAAATTGACGTCGAGCAGCGCTTAACAGAAATTGAGCGCAAAATAAAGTTGCAATATTCGCTGTCGCACGAAAAGGATTTAAACAAGTTTTTGGAGTTATGTGAGGGAAAAGATCCCGATGAAATTTCAACATTATTAGAAAGTCATCAAGGTCGAAAGGAGCGTTGTAGCGAAGTACAACTTGATCAGAAATGTTCTCCGAGGCACACATCACCCCATCGGTTAAAAGAGCCAATACCTTCAAGCAGTAACCCTGAATACCGTTATCGATCTCTTGATTTGAAAAGATCCAACTCAAAGCAAAGTTTTAAAAAGCAACCAATACATCCTTTGGAAATGCTTCTAGATCCAAGCCCAGATGAGTGCGATATACCTACCACTGGTGAACTAGAACATCGTATTCGTGTAATGGAAGAAAACCGTTACACACCATCGCCTCCATCACGCAAATCACGTTCACAATCTCCTCCTACAAAGCAAAATAAGACTAAAGCGAATCCGCATATACTGGAAAGAAATACAACGAGTTCAACAGAACGTGAACTCCCAACAGCAGAAGAGCTAGAGGCTCGTTTGGAGGCGTTGGAAAAAGAGCAGAGTTTTAATATCAAAATGCAGAAAAACTTTCAACAATTTAATCAAAAACTCAAAGATGTCGTTTCACCATCCCTGTCTTTCGACGAACTTAAATCGTCAACGAAACCCTGCCATTCTGAACATACGAATGCACAAGCTTGTTCGGCGCCTAAGCAAAAAAGTACTGTTAACACAATCGGCCCGAAAACTATCCGATTTTGTGAAGAAGATCACTTCTTACCCAAAAAAGAAACTGAAACCTTGGTAAATAATAATTAACACAAATATTTTACGAAAAAAATTGAAATTTTTTATTCCTTTTCTTGTTTTTAAGAACACTATATCGGGGAGTAAAGGGTCTCAACAAACGCTAACAGTTCGTGAGGATATTGGAGTCATGGGGATTCGTTTAATGAGGGTAAAATATTCTTACGGAACTACATATTCCATAATTGAATTGTTTGGTTAAATTTATCATTTATTATTTTAGGAAACATCGCCTCTACGACGAAAGGGAACACACACCGGCGTACCATTACGTACCGGAGAAAATATAAATGATCAATTAACATCTATTCAAAACACTATCAAATCGATTGACAGCCTTTGCGAGGAGAAGCCTTATCGAAAGGAAAGATGCCAGCAATATATTGATGCACTTTTCTCTGACTCCACGCACTTTGCTCGCAAAAAAACTTCCCTTGAAGATCTGACTGCGCACAATTTAAGTAGATCAACGTCACGTGAGATGGCGCCAGCCATTAGGATCTCAGATCACGGCTCGGCCTTGTCACGCTCAATGGGATCTGCAGACTCAATACAATCATCAAGTCCTTTGAGATCATCAAGCCCACTCCAGTACCGCTCCAACAGGGATCTTCGACGTGAACCTTCTCCTAGACGCCGACGCGACGAAGATCGAGAAGAGCATGAAAGTAGGGTAAGACGTGATAATCTATTGCCAAATAATACTAATTATAGTCATAGTATATTAAGCCCAAATAGTTTAACTAAGTTTCATAAAGTAGATAGCCAACTAATTTCAAATGAAGTTGAACATGAAGAAAGCTTTCGACATCCGACATTCAGCACAAGAGACAGCTTAATATATCATGAAAACGCAAATACCTCAAACAACGTCAACAGAACACCACAAAGCATCCGTGATGCAGAAGCGACAACTCCTGGCCTATTAAAGAGCCGACATTCGGATAGCCCTTTTCTACCACTGTGCCACTCTATTCCTCCAAGCTCTAACACACCTATTTATACTCCAGCCAAATTAGCAATACGACATACAACCGTAACATCCACGTTCTATGATCGCGTCCTTACCGAAAAACAGTTGGAAAAACAACACCATCACTCTTATTCGACCAACAACCAATCTCCACTAATATCCCCACTAATTGAGAGACACGTAAAACCAATCTACGAACAACAAACAAACAAATCACCCACAAACGTTTTACAGACCGACACAATAAATACGTTGAATCTAACTGATGCTTCCACAGGTAATTATCATCATTCGTATCAACCGTTCATTCAGAACAATAACCATTGCTAAGGACTCAATGATTTGAACGATAAATCTATCGTTCAAATTATTCATCTCACATTCAAAAAAAAAAAAAAACTCCGACCGCTGCTCCTTCGAAGCCTAATGGTTCTTTGAAAAATGAAACGTCTTCGTCAAACACTGAATTAGTTATGAACGTTTACTGAATCGAATCCAAAGCAATAAAGGGCGAGGTGATTCCTGAACAAACAGTACATGATAATTCTCGGAACATAGATGCCTCAAAAATTACATGCCACCCCTCTCATATTTAATGCAATTGTAGAGGGCAACAAGCAAATCTAATTAAAAGCCGAAACTTTACGGCAAGTGCCCTTTTTCGCTTTGCTGTTTCGAATGCCTTGTGCCAATGGCATACAAGGATAGTTTCACTTCAGCATAGCTTTCATCTAACTACTAGTGGAATACGTATTCAAAAAAGCACATTAACTAATGAATGCTTTAGTGAGCATTTACTGTGTTTTACTGTCTAAAGTCTATGTGATGACTTCCGACTAATTCTTACGAGTTTCTATCAAATTCATTGAGTTTAATGTTTTAGTTAGAAGTTATTGTGTGAAAGTTAGTAAAATAAAAAGTAAAAACTACTTTTTTGCATCATTACAAGTGAAGGAGTCCGAAAATCCGGTTTTTAAACCGATTGAAAAACCGAGTCACCCTAGTAATTGCTCGTAATTTAATCGAATCGACAATTGGGACGTTTTTCAGTTAATTTCCAAAAAGAGAAACTTCAATGCTAGATTTTATTGATCAGTAGATCAATAAATTTATAGCCTGTTCCTATATGACAAGCGAACGAATCGCCTGGAAAATTTTTATAGAAATCAACAACGCAAAATTTGTGCTTTCCACAGTGTTGCCGAATCGTGAGTGCAGAGCGTGAGTAATTTCTGTCCATTTGTGTTATAACACAATTTTTTTATAATTTGGAAGGATTGGGTTTTCCTATCAATTCTCTGGAGGAGTCGCTCGTTTGCCTGTTTGTGAAAACAGGCTATAAATCGAGAAGTTAAATGAAGAATATACATATGCTTGCATGTACGACTTTGTACTTA
This sequence comes from Phania funesta, assembly GCA_963932375.1. NCBI lineage: Eukaryota > Metazoa > Arthropoda > Insecta > Diptera > Tachinidae > Phania > Phania funesta. The sequence continues at coordinate 1,036,349 of OZ010652.1, forward strand.
CATTCTGATTCGTATGTAAATGGCACAAATTCGGCCTGGGTTTTATCTGAACATTCATTTTATTTCATTTGACAAAAGTGAGCACCCTTCGATAAAACTTCCTTCAATAAATAATAAATAAATGTCCAAAATACTGTTGACTTTTTTTCAGCTGCCAACTACTAACTGGAAAGTTGCTTGAAAGTTTCTAGAAAATATTTCGAATTTCCCATACCTGTAAATCAAATTGTTTCATTTCTTTTCAAACCTGTGGTTCAATTGAAATACATGGATTTCTCTAAGACGAGTGGATTTGATCGATGGGGATACAAATTGAACACTACGTATGATAATCGTTTTCGAGAATTTCATAACAACTTGAATTATGTTGCTATTGAACAACATCGGTCTCATACACAAGTCGTTAAATTTTACTTTAAGCTGACAATGGACACTTGCTATTTTGGTTAAGAAATTAAAGTCCTTTCTGGTCCTGGAAGAAAATCCAACTATGCCTAATATCTTACGACAAACAAATTATTTTTTCCATTTACCTCCAGCTTTCTTTTAAAGCATCTGTTAAAACTAGCGACATCGAAGAGACACACACACAGAGAGAGAGAGAGAGAGAGAGAGAAAACTGTGTTTCTGAAAACATATTTACACTAACTTACTCAAGGTCAGTTACACAAGAGTATGTTGCAGTTCATCTGAGACGACGGAAAGAGTTAATGACAAAATCATGGATCGATCGATTAATAGCTTGCTTGCAACTTTTTATTAATTGTATAAAATATTATAAATTTATTAGAATAAAAAAATTAACTATTACTTCCAAATAATTCAAAATTAATTATGTATATTAACACAAAGAACAAACCTCTTGATTTGCTAGTTAATTGTTACAGTTTCAAGTTACAAATTTATGTATACCAAACTCTTATTAAGTATTTATTGTTCCAAAAAAAAAAAAGTGATAAAATCAAAAATGCATAATTGAGGTTAAGTATAAACAAGTTCATTTTTGTGAGCTCCAAAAGTTTCCTCCATTTTTCAACAGAACATTCTTCCACTTTGGTCAATTACATAAATAGTTTAAATTAAAGAAATATACTCCCACAGTAAAACATTTTATTAACGTAGTATCCGAATATGAAGTTCCATTTCCAAAGATAGAAAATATAAAATTTATTCGAAATTTAAGAACTACGGGATTGATCACAATATTAAAAACCGAATAAGTTTTGGAACGAAGACCTTGCGGCTCACTAAAATGAAATAATTTTTTTCAATAATTCAACCAGAATTTGGAGGTGCCAATTATCAATTCCACTTTTACTTCAATTAGTCTACATGCGATATGGAATTACAATTATAGTTGTATTGTTCGTCGTTGTTGGCCAACCCTCTATTAGGGGGCCCTTTCTTAAAACAAATTGTATCTTTAAAATTAAGTCATTTGAACAATTGTTAATAATTCAATTAATTATTTATATACATAAATAAGTTATTAAAAATAAATATGTACTTGCAAAATAATCAATATATATTTTCTACATGTAATGGGTTACAGTCCGATTACAGTATTTAATACCGAAATGTAGTTGACGCCTCCTAGTCTGATTGAAACTAATATATTTAACTTGAAGAACGATAACTTTTCCCAACGTATAGATTTTAAAAATAAATTGATCGTTATAAAATTGGCTTTAATTAAAGGTACAGTGGCTTACACTTTTTTCATTTCCTTAGCAAGACATATCTGAACGTGTCACGTTCACGGCAGTCATCAGCAAGCGCCACATATAAAGAATTAAAATGAATTTGTTTTAATTTTTTTTTTTATATGGAGCTTGACAAATGCAAAATTTAGGTAAATAAATTGTAGTTGTATTGGTGACGCGTTCTGATTCAGTCACCTTATTAACAGCGACTTGATCCGAATACGAATGGGATCGAAATAATTCTTTATTGTAAGAACTTTTTGGTGAGTGCATAATTTCGCATTTTTGGCTTGCAATTGTCCTTCACGATATTGCGACCTAAAACGGCTGAATTATATCCTGTGGGACTTACAGTATATGAAATTGTATCGCCCACATGAACTAGATCTAAGCCAATCGCTTAATTTTTCTTCAAAAATGTTAGAATATTATTTTTTAATTAAAGCCAATTTGACTCACATCATTTAATAAATTCGTCTACGAGTTTTTTCTATTTTAATATTCTATACGGCACAAGAATCGCAATATTTAATTCAATTCTAAATATTCAGTCGTTTTGTTTAATTAGACGTTCTGGTTAAATTATGAATTATTTGTTCACTTAACGATACCTCTCTATAAATTGTGCATCTAGTTATATAAATGATTGTATTTATTATGTATTGAGATACCTAAATAAAATTATAATTTTCCGCTAAATTGTCTTAATTATTTATTTACGTATAATCAAAAATAAAATTATAAAAATTATAAAATTGTTCAATTCATTTGTAAGACAAGTGTGGTGTAGTACAGCTTTATTCGAAAATTGTTCTTCCATTCATAATTTAAATACCACTGGCCGGCCGAATCTGCTGACATGGTGCGTGTCCGAGATAAGGTTTAAAAATATAATAATTCTTCAAATTCCTTAATCCACCATTAACAACATAATTGTTTTTATGCCTTGCAAGTGTACAACAAGCAAGCATTCCCCTACAGGCAACAGTTCCTACCAGGATATTCAATTAATCAGATTTCTGTTTAAATCTGTTAAGCGAGCACAAAAGTAATCCAATAATAAATTACAATATCTCTCTAAATGTGCAGCCTACATTCCACTAATATACCACTCTGCGGTATATTTAACTATATTTTCGATCAAATTCAAATATTTATCTCCCGGTAACATTTGAAATACATAATTTATTTATTTATATACATACTTTGGAATTTTAAGTTTAGACTCTTCTTTGTATGAACTCGTATGTACATATGTATGTATGTATCCCATGTACATATGCTTGTATGCATATATTAGGTACGAGTTATATTGAAAATTATTAAAACATTAAATTTGTTTACGAATTATCAACTTTCATCGTCAAAATTATTGAAAATGTTTTAAAGAAGCTGGTACAATTTATCTTTCATTTCTGGCTTAGCCTAATCTCCAGCATTGTTGAAATGTACAGAGTACTGGTATGTATGAATGTCCATATATATGTATGCATGTATGTATGTACACACATCTGCGTATGTGTGTACTTCAGCCAGTGATAAGTAGGGTTAGGATTTTCAAAATGTAAAATTTTAATCAACAAACATTTTTTATTCGAAAGATTAAAATACATGACATTAACATCTGAAAATGATATCGGGCATATGTATGTCACCGCGGCTGTTCTTGACGAAGCGCATTCTGGACGTCCAAATGTCAAGAAGAACACGAACAATGTTGACCTTAACGGCGTAAATTGTTGATGGTTTATCAGCATAAGCCAGTGACTTCACGTATCCCCAGAAGAAATAATCAAAAGGTGTCAGATCGCACGACATTGGGGGCCAATTGATAGGTTCATTTCTGGAAATCAACTTATCGATTTCAATAAGTCGATATTTATAGTCACCGTAATTCATGTAGCGCCATCCTGTTGAAACCACATCTCGCCCGGATCAATGTTATCCATATTTTCTAACAAAAAATCATTGATCATGGTGCGATATCGATCTACATTGTCCGGTTCATTTTTGAAAAAATAGCGTCCAATTATTTCACCTGCGTATAAACTGCCCCAAGCGGTGAACTTTTCTGAATGCAATGTAGTCTATATAGTCTGTTGTAGATTGCTTTTACTCCTTATACCGCAATTTGGCTTATTAACAGACCCGCTAAGCCAAAATGATTCTCATCGCTGAACACAATTTTGCGATAAAATATCGAATCAGTTGATGATCGATTTTCTAAGTAAATCTGGATAATTTGGTAGCGTTGTTCAAGCGTCAACCGGTTCATGACGATTTGCCATAGTATACCGATCATAAATGCCAAAAAGTGAGCGCAGTATGACAATTCGTTTGACAGTTAACCCTTTTATAAGTTCCATTGGGCTTAAAAAACACCCTATAAATACTAATACTAATACATGAATCGCGGCCTTAACTTCAATATTTTTTTTTAATTCTCGTTGATTCAAAAATATGTTTGTATTTTTTTCGATACGAATATTTACTTTGAACAAAAACATTTACATGAAAATCCTAACTTTAGTGATAAGAAAACCAATCGTCGTGATAATAAAAGCATCAACTGATTGGCGAGTCAGTCAGTTTTCGACTATCGTCTGATTAAGACACTTTCTTTTGCGTTAATCGGTCCCTAATCTGCAGTGTTTAGTCTTTTTTAGAGTAAAAAACACAAAATTTATTTGGATAATGCATCGTTTGTCGCAAAATATCTCACATGGAATTGTCATATCCGTTGCCAAGGACTTCAATCAATCCCACTATAATGCTACTTTCAATCAATTAATGCGCTGCTTGGCAACAACATCTGTGGGAGATGCTCTATTCCCAACCAAATCCCACTTTCCCAGCCGTCATATTGGCCCGCGAAAGACTGATGTTGTATCGATGTTGGATACTTTAGGATATAAGGTCAGCATTTAAATCCATTTTGAGTACTTTAAGCATTTTACCGATGTTTTTCAGTCGCTGGCAGAGCTTACAGAGCGTGCTGTACCCAAGGCGATACAATTGAACAGGGATTTGAATTTAGACAAACCTTTGAGTGAGTAAAGTATTATTATTATTATTATTTTATTTCATTACTGTTGAGGACATATGAAATTGCAAGGGGTTTGTTATCAAGACCCCCCTCGTTGTTATTGAATTTTGTTTTATTACAAAGTCGGTCTGATAGTACATTATCTCAGGGTCCTATGTCATAACAATGAGCCATTATGTTATCGCCAAATTAGGCGTGAATACGAAATGAAGTGATTCAATTCAACTCTCGCTGAGAAATTTATTTTTAGTGGAAAATTAAAAAAAAAAAAACAGTGATTTTTTTTTCTAATTTTGTTGTATGTTTCCCTTGAAAGAAGTTTTCAATTTTAATCCGATTTTTCGTTGAATGCACAAAAAACCTATTGTGTAGATTAGTTACGTTTTTTATACGTTGCCTATATCTCGGAAAACTGACCGATATTTCTATTAGCCGAAAACGCTGATCAAATGGTCCAACTTGCAAGATCCCAAGTTACAGATGGGCGGACCTCGTTCAAGGAAGTTCCCTACCTATAACGATCTAGAAAATATATACCTCAAGGGGTCAAAAATGATCATTGCAGAAAGAAATACATCTTTTTAACAAAATACTCGTGTTAGCATGGTCCGATTCGGTTTAAGTTTTCAACAGCCAGCCCCCTACACAATTAAAAAAATCGAATAAATTTAAAACATGGAACGTATAATTATTTATTTAATTAATTACTTAACATTAATTAATTCGTAAAAAGTTACAAGAAATTATAAATTGTTAATTCAGATGAACACGAGTTGATTGCTCGTATCCGGGATATCGCAAAAATGAACAGGATTTGGCGTTCTTATATCGGAATGGGTTATCACAATTGTCATGTTCCTCACACAATAATGCGAAATATTTTCGAGAATCCGGGCTGGACGACCCAATATACACCTTATCAGCCGGAAATCGCTCAAGGTCGTCTGGAATCGTTATTAAATTATCAAACACTGGTATCAGAGATGACTGGTCTGGATGTGGCAAATGCATCGCTGTTAGATGAAGGTACTGCAGCAGCTGAAGCCATGTGTTTATGTACCCGGTAAGTAAGTCATTTCTGGCAATTGATGTTTGCATTTTTCTTATATTTATGAATGTGTATACATACATACATATATTCACACATACATGCATAAATACAAATGCATAAACTTTCTTTTGCAGGCATAATAAGCGCAAAAAGCTTTTCCTCTCAAATAAAATTCATCCGCAAACCTTGTCTGTAGTAACAACAAGAGCCGACGCACTGGAACTAGAAATTGTAATTGGACCTATTGGCGATGCAGATCTAGCAAGCAGGGAATATTCCGGCATCCTTCTTCAATACCCGGACACGTTCGGCGATGTCAAAGATTTTGAAGAAATTGCAGCATTGGCTCGTAAACACGGTGTAATTATTTATCAATCTTAGTTTTATACGTATGTATGTATGTAAGTGTGTATGCAAACATGTTAATTTTCAGACATTAGTTGTCGTTGCTACTGACTTATTAGCTCTAACCCTGTTACGACCGCCCTCGGAATTTGGAGCTGATATGGCGGTGGGAACGTCGCAACGACTTGGTGTTCCTCTCGGATATGGTGGTCCACATGCAGGTTTTTTTGCGTGTAAGCAGAGCTTGGTGCGTCTAATGCCTGGTCGAATGATAGGTGTAACGCGGGATATGAACGGCAATGACGCATATCGTCTTGCATTGCAAACCCGTGAACAACACATTCGTAGAGATAAAGCCACGAGTAACATTTGCACCGCCCAAGCTTTATTAGCTAATATGTCAGCGATGTATGCCATTTACCATGGTCCTGAAGGTCTTAAAGATATTGCTATTCGCATTCATCATTTCGCATTAGCGCTTCAAGTTGGCCTGAGCGACGTAGGTCATGTGGTAAGAAATAAACATTTCTTCGATACTTTGCATATACAGCCGCGTGATGGTATTTCAGCAAACAATGTAAAAGAACGTGCCGAATTAAAGCAAATCAATTTTCGATACTTTCCTGATGGAACAATCGGCGTAGCTCTTGATGAAACCGTTGGTCCTACAGATGTCGATGATATACTGTGGATATTTGACTGCAAAAGCCTGGATGTGCTTTCGTCCCAAAATGACATTCTACACAATTCAATTGAAAAGTCAAGGTTCTATAGGACGTCTCCGTTTTTGACGCACCCAATATTTAGTTCATACCATAGTGAATCCCGTATGGTACGTTACATGAAAAGACTCGAAAATAAAGATATATCATTGGTTCATTCGATGATTCCATTGGGATCGTGTACAATGAAATTAAATTCCACCACTGAAATGATGCCATGTTCTTTTCGCCACTTTACTGACATACATCCTTTCGCGCCGGTAGAACAAGCTCAAGGCTACCACCGTATGTTTGAGGAATTGGAGCGTGACTTGTGTGAGATAACTGGATATGATAAAATATCTTTCCAACCGAATTCTGGTGCACAGGGAGAGTACGCTGGTCTCAGGACGATACGAAGTTATCACGAACACCGCAACGAAGGTCACCGTAACATTTGTTTAATTCCAATTTCGGCGCATGGGACCAACCCTGCTTCTGCTCAGATGGCTGGTATGAAAGTTGAACCAATTCGTATACTACCCGATGGCAGTATTGATATGGCACATTTACATCACATGGTATCCAAATGCGCTCATAATCTATCGTGCCTAATGATCACATATCCCTCAACTATGGGCGTATTCGAAGAAACAGTTGCCGACATTTGTGATCTAATTCATAAAAATGGTGGGCAAGTGTATTTAGATGGCGCCAATATGAATGCTCAGGTCGGTCTTTGTCGTCCTGGTGATTATGGCAGTGATGTTTCTCATTTAAATCTGCACAAAACGTTTTGTATTCCACATGGTGGTGGTGGTCCCGGTATGGGTCCAATTGGCGTAAGGTCACACTTAGCACCCTATTTGCCCGGTCATCCAGTTATAAGCCCTCTGGAAAGTGATGACAATAGTTTTGGTGTAGTATCTGCGGCACCTTTTGGCAGCTCTTCCATTTTGCCAATTTCATGGTCATACATTAAACTAATGGGAAGTCGAGGTCTGAAGCGCGCCACTCAAGTAGCTATTTTGAATGCAAATTATATGTCCAAAAGGTTGGAACCGCACTATAAAACACTTTATAAAGATCCCAAAAATGGACTTGTGGCTCATGAGTTTATACTGGATATAAGAGATCTTAAAAAGAGCGCAAACATCGAAGCCGTAGATGTTGCAAAACGATTAATGGATTATGGATTTCATGCTCCCACAATGTCGTGGCCCGTTGCAGGAACCCTTATGATCGAGCCTACAGAGTCCGAGGATAAAGAAGAGTTAGATCGATTTTGCGACGCAATGATATCAATACGAAGCGAAATCGCTGAAATCGAAGCTGGTTGTATGGATAAAAATAATAATCCTTTAAAAATGGCGCCACATACTCAATCTCAAGTAATTTCAGACAAATGGAAGAGGCCCTATAGTAGGGAGAGAGCGGCTTTTCCAGCCGTAAGTATTCACATACATACATATGTATGTACATACGAGTACATACATATGTATGTACTTATAAAAATATTTTATGGATTTTTTATAAACATTTACATTCGAATTTCAGTTGTTCGTTAAGCCAGAATCAAAAATTTGGCCATCTGTTGGGCGTATTGATGATGCATATGGCGACAAACATCTTGTTTGTACATGTCCACCCATTTTACCAGATCTTTAAAATTTGATTAGTATATCTGCTTAACCGATATATCCCTCATTCCCGACATGTCTTAATTTTTTTTAGTTACTTCAATAAATATAGTAAAATTTATTTTAACCACAATACTATTTATAGTACAGACCAAGGCATTATTCAACTAGGTGGCATCACTACTGCAGGTGATTTTTTTTTTGCTTGCATTTCATTTTTTCTTTGTTTACACTTTGTTAATGTCAAAGTGTTTGGTTTTGTTTACCAACAAAACTTTTTTCAACTATTTTTCTTTTATTTTGCTCTTTGTTGTCACATGTTTTTGACAGTAATCATTGATTTTACACAAACAAAATTGCCTGCTGTTGTTGTATTTGTTGTAGTATCAATGCCACCTAGTTAGATACACCTTGGTACAGACCGTGTAAAGAACATTTCCTTTTTCTTCAACAAAACAATCTAAACATCAAACTGAATTCGAAAACTCGAACACAAAAACACCCAACACATATTGAAAACATTTCGCCATAATTTTGCTGAAAACAACATGCTTGGCTCCCAGAGTATACTAAAAATGTAAACTCACAGCGCAGCTGAGTACTTTTTTTTAACTAATTGGATATCAAGCTCTATATAAAAAAAGGTTCGCCATTTCCGGTCCATTTTTATACATAAAGTGGGGCATCCACAAAGAATCCGGAAATACTATGAATTGTGGTGAGTTTACCTGTTTTAATTTGCCTTGCGTGGCTCGTAATGGAAAATACACTTTATACTATGTTCACACATGCACGTTGAGTGATGGAAATATATTTTAAAGCACAGTGTTCACACTACGTCTTCACTAACCACAAATTTGAAGGCGCATACAAAAATAGAGAATATGTGTAGATTTCCCTATTCAGTTTGGGCATAATTTTTTTTCTCTCATCGAGATAGTCTCCATGTTTTCATCATAGTATATGTACATACACACACATTTTTTATTTTGCCTGTATTTTGTTTGTGTGGTGGCAGAACAGCGTTGTGTGAACAACGTGCATGTTTTCTTGTTGTTCTGTCGACGCTCTATCAATGTGCAAACAGTTTTCTTGCTAGTAAAGACTGTATGTTTTGCAAATTCAACAAGGTGGTCTCCTGAGGTGATCCGATCACTTGTCGTTTCTTTTCTAAATCAAACTCAAGGTCACTTCAGGTTTAGGATTAACTTATAAAAAAATATACAACATTTATATAGACGGAGTTTATCGGCAGTTCAAAAAAAATAAATTTGTGGTTGGATCAGCATTGGCACCCACCAACGCAAATTAATACAACGTTACAACAACCACATGGGTCACTTTTTGTGTATATGTGAACCAAATAGCTGAGTTAAAGAAAGCATAAAAAATCTCCTTGATATTTATTATATTGAAAATTGTAAAATAAGTTTAAAAATATTTAGTGACTGCCTTTAAAACCGTAATGGCGTAGGAACCTAAGATACGTAAGTATATCTTAACAAACAACCACCTACTTACATACTTACAAGGAAACAAGGAAAATAGTTTCAATATTTTAAGATTTTCACTTTTGAAAATGTAGTTAAATTTTCCCAACTATTTTTCAGTGTTTAAAATACTACAGATTTTGGTTTTTAAGTTATATTTAAAATACATAGACTTTCACATGCACAAATAGAATCAAGAACACGACTTTTGACATATGCTTCTGTACTAGATGCTGATGCTACCTTGTATTAATACACCTTAAACTTTACTGTGCATCCGCCGCCTGTATCGTTTTATCAACTTTGTACTTTGCTAACGCTTTCAGTTGCCTTAGAAATAAACATTTAAATTTTCTCTTAACATTGTAATCCAGTAAGTCAACGTGAAATAAAAAATGAAAATTGAAGAAGTAAAAAGTACTGTTCGTACACAGCGTATTGCTGCTCACAGCCATGTGAAAGGCTTGGGTCTCAATACGGATGGTGTACCATTGCCATTGGCCGCGGGTCTTGTTGGACAAAAGTCTGCACGCGAAGCTGCTGGAATAGTAGTCGACTTGATTAGGTCGAAAAAAATGGCAGGACGAGCTCTGTTGTTGGCTGGTCCTCCTGGTACAGGAAAAACTGCTATTGCTCTAGCTATTGCCCAGGAGCTAGGCAACAAAGTTCCCTTTTGTCCCATGGTTGGCTCTGAGGTTTTCAGCAGTGAGATTAAAAAGACCGAAGTGCTTATGGAGAATTTTCGTCGTTCAATTGGGCTTCGAATAAGAGAAACCAAAGAAGTTTACGAGGGGGAAGTTACCGAGTTAACTCCTGTAGAAACAGATAATCCTATGGGTGGTTACGGAAAAACTATAAGTAATGTGGTTATTGGTTTGAAAACTGCTAAAGGCACAAAACAATTAAAACTGGATCCTAGCATTTTTGAGGCTTTACAGAAAGAAAAAGTGGAAGTAGGAGATGTCATTTACATAGAAGCAAATAGCGGTGCAGTCAAACGACAAGGGCGAAGTGACACATTTGCAACGGAATTTGATTTAGAGACGGAAGAATATGTCCCTTTACCGAAAGGCGACGTCCACAAAAAGAAAGAAGTCATACAGGATGTAACTTTGCACGATCTTGATGTGGCTAATGCTCGTCCTCAGGGTGGGCAAGATGTATTATCAATGATGGGTCAACTTATGAAGCCAAAAAAAACGGAAATTACAGACAAATTGCGAATGGAAATCAACAAAGTCGTTAATAAGTACATCGATCAAGGCATTGCCGAATTAGTTCCAGGCGTTTTATTTATTGATGAAATACATATGCTTGATCTGGAGACATTTACATATCTGCACAAGTCTTTGGAATCGCCGATTGCACCCATTGTTATTTTTGCCACCAATCGAGGTCGCTGTGTTATACGGTAGTAGCAATTATATGTATATAATATATAAGAATATTTAAAAGTAAATATAATTTCAGAGGTACAAATGACATTATCTCTCCACATGGCATTCCATTAGATCTCTTGGATCGTCTTCTTATCATAAGAACTCTACCATATCACTCTAGTGAAATGGAACAAATTGTGAAGTTACGAGCCCAGACTGAAGGTCTTCAGCTAGAAGATTCTGCCTTTGCCCGACTCAGCGAAATTGGCAGTTCCTCTACTTTGCGTTATGCAGTGCAACTTTTAACTCCAGCTCATCAAATGTGCAAGGTCAATGGTCGTACACAAATTAATAAGGAAGACATTGATGATGTACACGCTTTGTTTTTGGATGCCAAGAGATCATCTAAACATCTTTCCGAAAAAAATAACAAGTATATGATGTAAATATAAAATATCCATATACAATTAATATATATTAAAACGATATAAATTAAACAAATCTGATGCTGTTTTCGATTAGATTCACGAAATTATACGGGACAGAAATTTATATAATTTAAAAAAAAATTAAAATACATGTATGATCTGAAATCACGGTCATATCAAAATACTAAAGGATTTTGCAAACACGCAAATGATTTTTTCTGAAAATCAACAGATTTATAGTCGTGATTACCATTGTAATAAATCATGGGATAACGGCGGACTTGCTTCGCATATAATTAAAAGTTTCTAGTTATTTGTCAGGAAATTATAAATTGAAAAAAGCAAAGGGGAAATTATCAATACATTGGAAAAAGTAAGTTATTAAGAATGTAAACAAATCAAATAGCTTACCGGTTTCAAATCATGAGATTTCAAACATTGTTCAGTGATTTCAAATCACTTTGCGATAGACTTTTTGCAGAACAACTGGGATAATCTTTTGTGTAGTATTACTTATTGAAAGTAAGTTTGTTTCTGGTGTTACCACTCGCGGTTTTTTTTTTTTTTGTTCAATGTTAAATTTTATTAAAACGTTTCGTATGTTTTTTGAAATAGCACATTACACTTTGAGATACTTGGCTTTATAAGTGATAACACTAGTTTTGAAAAAAGGGTGATTTTCTTTTGGTTAGGGCATTTTAAACTTTAAAGACGGAATTAGTCTTTACACTATGGCTTGACTAGCCATACATTTTTCCGCACATTAAGAGAGCGTAGGCAAAATAAGAAAATGTGTTCAGGATCTTCTGCTTGAAGAATACGTGTAAAATTTCCTGCTGAGTTTGATAATAAATTTTTGTCTCTCATCGAAATTGTATGGATTTTATTCATATACGTGTGTTTACAGACGAGAGCACACACACACTTACATACTTTTATATTGCCTGTGGCTTTTGTTTGTGTATTGTCATAACGGAGTTGTGCAAAGTATTTTTCGCAGAACTCTGTTTGGCCTTGAACGGCGACGGTTTTGACTAGCAAAATTTCATGCTGCGAAATGAATGATGGCTGAACAGATTTATGGCTAGTCAAGACACCATGTAAGCTATGCTGAGAAAGTGGAGTTTTACACGAGCATAGTTGATTCTGGATTTGATATTCCGACAGGGTGTTTTGATGTAGAATTTTGGCACCAATTTCCATCATCCCTTGTCAAGTTTGGTTTGGAGACAAACCGGTTTCGGTTGACGGAAATTCGTTCCAAAATTCTACTGAGCAAATTTCTTTTCGTTATCGTGCCGACGCTCTCCATGTGGGAACAAATTTTTGTCCATAATCGAACTAAAAATTGTATTGTTCCATGTGCTCTCTTTGCTGAACAGAAGCAGCGATGCCAACCTAACACAGAGACGCATTATAGCGTTTTTCAATAATTTTTGAAAATCTGGTAGCTTCATTAAAAGTACCAATTATTTTATTTCTCTGTAAAAAGGCATTAACCCGTTCTGTGCAATATTTAATTTAAAAAACAGCGTGTTTCAAATTAATTAAAACACATTTTACGCATACCATGATAAAGTTGCACATCAATTTTTCAAAAAAGCAGTGTTTTATTGTTTTAAAATAAATTAACTTATGTTTTTTTTTTATAAAAATTCGTATAAATTTAAATAATTTAGAGTTCACACCACTTGTTTTTGTAAGGAATGTAAATTGTATTCCAATAACATAAAATACTTCAGTAACCTACTTTTTATATTTAATTTCATTACAAACTAATGAATAAAAATTTAATTGCTGAATTAAAAGGAGGGGTTTAATATATACAGGTGTAAAAATTGGAACAGAGAAAATATAGGGAATATGTTTTTAAGTTCGAAATCTGTATTAACTCCCGTAAAAATATTATCTTATAATTTCGTTGAGTATCAAAGGTTAGCTATTTTGCTTCTGATAGGAAGTTTTTAAACTTACATGAGATACCAATTAGAAAACTTTTCCTTTTGTGGAGGTTCACTTCTCAACTAGATTTGTACCTTAAATTTTGCTTTGCATTTAAAAGTTTTAAAAAACAATAGTTCTTTTGTGCAAAGTGCAATTTTATAATTTAAAATTATTATTGCCTCTGCTTAATCATGTTTTAAAAAATCGCTAGCTAATATACGTACAACGTCGTTTTTTCTTCTGAAGGTGGCATTATTTGTTGGCTCATTTTGTTCTTGATAATTGAGTTTAGTTGATTTCTATGCTCGCTTTGTACGGGTTGGTTTAAGAGTTTAAAATTACGAATCATTCGTTTGCCAACGTATGTGTAAATATTCTATTGGCAAATTTTAACAATATTTCAAAGAAATAATTCTATTAGTGCGGCAAAGATTACCAATTTAAAGAGAAATTAATTTGAATAAATTATAGATTGTGTTGAAATAAGTGGAATTTAAGATGCAAGTGTGCATACAAAACAGGATTGTGTAATTTCACGAAAGAATTTTTGTTCTTTTTTTTTTTGTGTTGAGTGGAGGCCACAGCAGAAACAAAGGCAACTGTGACGACAACAGCGCCGAAAATTGTCGAAGTGAGTATGAGTATTAATTTCCGAAAAAGCGCCGCACCCGTCTCCAAACGAATGAATGAATCAAGAAAAGAAGCAAATTTATAAATGAGTTTTTTCTTCTTTTGCGACTGCCGGCGCCGCCGATATCCACCCACACCTTGTATTCTTGTCAAGGGGGACAGCAGCTGCAGCTGTCAAAGCAGCGATGTTTGTGTTTTATTTTTGTGAGTTTTTGTTTTACTTTTTGTTATGTTTTGAGAGAATGACATTGCAACCAAACAATTGGAGTTCCCAGTTCGTATTAAAAAAATCGCTAAGCTGTTGTATACATATCTTTTTAGAATCAAATTATACAGCCAAGATCAAGACCAAGGTTACAAATTAGCAAATTTTCAGGTTGATCTAGCGTTTACATTAGCAAGATGTACATATGTAAAAGTTATATCTAGCCAGAATATTAAGCCAATATTTTACAAAATTTATCTCGACTTTTATGGAGTATTTTTGGTAGTGTCATAATTTTTTTACGTTTTTACTTTACTTCTTTTAAACATTTAATTTTTTAATTGCGTTTCGAAAAACTTATTCTGCCTTCATTAATATTTTTAAGCGGAAATCCGACAAAATTAGGGAATTATGACAAAAGTTAAATGCTGTGTGTTGGTTTTTAAGAAAATAAATTTACTTTGTTGTTGTTAAAAAATTAATACAACATAACGTACAAAGAAAAAATTAAGGTATTAAAATAATGGAAATATTTGTAAATTTAACAGGAAGCAAAAGTTATAAAAGAGCAAATAAATTTTAGGAAAACTAAAAAGCATGAAAACCATTTCTGTTATTTGTAGCTCAAAGTGTTAATACAA
Organism: Phania funesta; assembly: GCA_963932375.1. NCBI lineage: Eukaryota > Metazoa > Arthropoda > Insecta > Diptera > Tachinidae > Phania > Phania funesta. The sequence continues at coordinate 1,051,552 of OZ010652.1, forward strand.
GCTCTTGTGATTTAAAATAAAGTCAAACTAAATAATATTCTAAATGTATAAAATATTATTTTACATTCTTCTAGATACAAAAAATTGGAAATTTTTTTTCTTTACACTACGTCTTGGCTAGCCATGAATTTGTACGCACATTGAGAGAGCGTCTCCAAAATAACGAGAGAAAATGTGTTGGTGGTCTTCTTTTTAAAGAATACGTGTAGATGTTCCTGTTCAGTTTTATCATAATTATTTTGTCTCTCTTCGAGATAGTATGGATGTTTTTAGCATATTTTATGTACGAGTGTTTATATACGAGCTCACACACACATAATATTTATTTTGCCCCAGTGTATTTTGTTTGTGTAATGGCAGAATAGAGTTGTGCAAACAATTATTCGGGCAATTCTGTTCAAACAAGCGACCAAGAATAGCGAAGGTCTTCACTAGCCAAAGTTCTGTGCGAGCAGCAATATGTACGATGGCTGAACAGATTTATGGCTAGTCAAGACACCATGTTATTTACAAAACAACTACTGATATGTTTTTCGTTTATAGCACAAAGAATCCTGGTCGTGAGCTAGAGTTAGTGCGTGGGACGCGTAAAGGTGCCATATTTAAGGTCTGAAACTATAACTTTCAACAGAAATTGATTTATATAAATTTTAAAGCTAGCACGATTTTCTACAAAAATTGTCGTAATAATTCTTTACGTGAGACCAGCCATTTTAGAGTTGATGCTTTCTTTTAAAATTTAATAAGTAGTAAATATAACAATGCCAGAAATCTGTTTATATGTACCAAGGACCAACAGCGCGAATTATTTCACTCGACTGGTATATTAATATCATACGCATGTCGTTAATCCTTTGAAGACCGGATGCTTTCGGCAGGAATTGATATTTTATGTTCATTTTCAAAATATACAAACAATCCTATGAACCTACATTAAACGTTCTATCTGTCAAATACCTCTTATGAAGCTTGTAGGAGTTTTCAGGATGAATTCACTAATAGTTCGAAATTACATTGTCACGACGCGTTGTGGCTTTCAATTAATAATGGGGGATGGTAGTTGTCCTCTTTTGGCGCAAATGCATGCATTTAAAAAAAACTTATTATTTAACTACTCTCCCATTCCTTCACCAGTTTTATATCTAAAAGAGCTTTTATATTTTTTCATGCAGTCATATAAAAGACGACAACTTCAGCGACAGTGTCGCTTAATTGATCGTGTACGATTGTACGAACATTCGTTTGAAAACGTCTTCTATTATTTCTATAGACTGTCACCAGGAGAAGGGCATTTCTAAATTCCCATATACATACCAAAGAAGGACATTTTTTCACTTCCAATACCCGCGTGCATAGCCTACAAAACGCTGTTTGTGCGACGGCAACACACGTACACTATAAGCTTCTCCTTAGGGCTTACGATAATAGATATGCGGCTGTTGCTTTCTTACTACACATTCAAACAAATTTAATAGAATTTTATTATAAACTAGCCAATCCCCTTAATGAGCTCAATATATGTGCAAAGTTTCAGAAAAATCGGCCCAGTGCAAGTACCTCAAAATTATAACTTTTAACAACTGAAGTTGGCTAAAATTAAGTTTCGCGAAGCCGATCAATTTGAAAATCAGTACTACTAATTTGATCGCATTCGCGATATTATCACTGACATATCATCCAACGCGCACGCGAAGCCTATTTTGATAGATATATGGGGGAAAGAAAAGGGCTGTTTTTAGGGTTTTCCCTAAGTTTTAGCGAGACTAACGAACAGCAATTGATTTTTATTTATATAGAAGAATTGGAATGCAATTAGCAAGAGAATTTCCAAATTAAACAACATTAGTTGGTGGCATTAAGTACACAGGGGCGTAAACTTTGACGTTTGAAAATAGAATCACTTTTTAGACATTGGCCAGCCAGTCGTCTCAACATGAGATAAATATAACCGTAGAAATAATGTGAAAAATAAACGGAAAATCAATGCATTTTCTTATTTTGTTTAAATGACAAAGCTAAAATTGAAAAGTTAAAAACCAAGTTTAATTATGTGTTATGGGTTTGTAAAGTGTCTGCACATATGTTTACCCTATTGGACGTCAACATAAAAAATAACCATATTTTCCTTCGAAAACAAATACATTGCATACATTTTCCCGAGTGAACAGTTTAAAAATACCTAATAGCAATTTTCGAGAGTTTTACCAATACGAGACGCTTGCAATTTGAATCAGTTGTTAAATTCACAAGTCCCTGTTATCATGTTTAAAGGGTTTATTGTCAACTTATTTGACAATAGTTTATGGTTGTTGTTGGTATTTCGCATTGAAAAGTTTGTTATAAATATACGATTTCATTTCATATATTTTGAAAGTAAAGTGTAGAGACCATAGCTGGGACTATAAGTCATGGAGCTTCCCGAGATATGTAGGTGCAAAAAGTGCATATATTAGTACTGACTCGCCGACTCAGGACTCAATGTAGCTAGATTTCTGAAATTTGGTATACGATAGGGAGATCGAACCCGTAATTCAGGTATAACCTACAATTTCTACTTTTACAATAAATTGTTGAGTTTAAATTTAGAATGTCCAATGAAAATTATTTGCTAAAACACGTGACTCCACCCATAGGTGGTTTGCTAGAAATTCGCATTGCTTCAATCCCCATACATACATACCTCTTGCTTTAGATTGTTTAATGTGACGAACAAATCGTAATTATTTTATAACGTCATCTGAAGTGCAATCTTCTGTATGTATATATTTACGAATTCAATGTCAGCTTATTCATATTCAGGGGTTATTATATCCCACAGGCTGCATTGCATTTCATGGCAGCAAATAAATACTCTTCAAAAATTATTCCGAGTCCATGTTTATGTTAGAAATACAATTTTTCACTGATGATTTTTGGTTAACACTTTCAGTGAATCAGCAGACTGTCACTCAACCCCAACAATTTTTGTGGTTGATTGTTGACTGACGAAATTAGTGGCCACACTATCAAGCAGGCGAAAACTTACCTTAATGGCGTTACGTTTTAATTGCTATTAGAAAACTTTTCTGATAAGAAAACGATATCGTATGCGATGATTTTATCATAATGTAACGTCTTAGTGCCAATGTCGTTAGAAAATTTTGACAGGGTAGTCTCAAGTTAAAAAGTAAACAAACATCCATGTGTGCGTATGTGTCCCCAATGGTTGTTGGCATTATACCTACTGATGAATGTAGAGTGGGTCGTTTGACTAGTAGGCAAGAACTAGTATTATTAAATGCATATTAATTTTCTAGGTAGAGGTAAAACAAATATTAGATATCCACTTTGTGGATGCATTGTTATGTTATATGAATTTTTATTATTCTTAGTTTGTATTTTTCTGTGAAATATTTGTGTAGCGTTGAAAATGAGTTAATAGAAATAATTAAATTGCAAATGTCTGAAATACTCGCAGCATACGAGAAAAGCCGTGTGTGTGAATAAATATATTCATTGAGGAGCAGGAATATGTCGTATGTATATGTGACATATTGTATATAAATATAAAACATTGAACTTATCTACATAACATATAGTCCAATCTCTATGCGGCACGTGTTAAAATTCGAATATCCATTTAGAATTTAAGAGGTTTCTGCTTAAAAATGTTGGTTTTAGAAAATAAGGACCAGTCTATCCAACATATGTATATACATACATACATCTATGCTTGAATACCTATTTTAATGAGTGAGAATTTCTTTTTCTGTACGTAAATGATTGTAGAATTTCTGAAAGATCTTTATTACTTCAGATGTAAAGCGGCAAGACAGAGTATCTGGTTTTAATTCTATTAAAACATTTAGTGCCTCTCTTTGGCGAACGCGGACCATTTCGTTGTACCGATTGTCGTAAAATTTCTTTAGCACTTTACGATGCCACTTAGTCCGTAATGGACACTTCTGCAGAAACTTGCAATGTTCATCACACAATTTTCATTGGTTACTTATGGCAAGTTGCCTGAAAAAAGTTGCGATTAAATACAAGAAAAAAACATCTCTTTTTATATACTTGATTGAGTCTGCTTTTATAACATCCAATATATGTACATATGCTTTTCGCACCAACCGCCTATTGTATGAGCCGTTTTATTTGAAAGTGGTGTAAGTCAATTTTATATTATATGATGATATTTTAGGGTTTGTACTTGAATGGTTTAAAAAATGTTAATTCACTAATTTAATGTTTTTTTAAATATTTAATTGATTTCATTTTATAATGTGATCGTCTTTTACCCTTATGTGTGTGACAAAAAAAAAAAATCAGGGTACCACATAAAATATAAATGCAAATTATACTGGGGGTACATACCACGCCTTTACTTTTTTTATTCGTTTAGCACTTTAAACGCGGCAGGTAACACATCTTGCGTTAGATACTTTTTTCTTTTGAATTTTTTGTTATGAAAACTGGCGAGAAATGAGTTTTTTTCAAAGTTTATTGAATTGAATTTACAAACATACACACCAGCACATAATTACTTAGTTGGCAATGTCTTCAAAACATCCTCAAAGACGAGTGCAAGACCATACGAAATCCTAGACAACACATTGCGAACAGTTCAAGCCAGAACTTTTTCCAACAAGAGGCACTTAAATGATGTGAGACAGTATGACGACAATGTCGTTAAAACTATCGTGAACGAACATGTACTTACAAATAAACCCTCTGACATCGCAAATATATTATTTTTAATAAAATATCCAGCAACATTTAACTCTTTTATTTCATTTACACATTGAATCAATCCGAATTTTTAATAAAAGGACAAAGTGAAAAGAGGTTTTTTTTTGAATATTGCTTTTGCTTCAGGTAATGCCATTTAAGTTATATTAATTATGATGAATAAAATGTTCATAGCAGATTGCATTCAATGTTATCTTTGACTGACTTTTTCTTAAAAATGGACTTACACCACTTTCAAAGAAAAAAATTGCTTTTTTTTTTGGCAAATTGACAGAAAATATTTATCTTAATTTGTTTCCGTTTGTTTTGTATCAGCTGATTAAAATTGAAATAGCACAGACAATTATGTGGGTTTGTTCACAGCAGTAGTATTTTTAATGTTTTCAACTGAGGGTATTTACATTTTTAGGGTCTTGTGAAACCACCAAATATTGAAAAATAAAAGCATTCTTTAGCAGAAATTGTATTAGAAATCGAATTAAAACAATTGAAAATACATAATTAAATACCTACATATATGTATATGTATGTACATACATATGTATATTTACAGCGGGAAAATTCTTACTCATCTCATTTTCTATTTAACAAAAAGTTTAAAACCATTGCAATCTTTTTTTTAAAGAAAATAAATTAAAGATCATAAATGCCGTTAATTGTTACTGTTTTATGAGAAACATTTTTGTAAACAGGCACTCACTATATTTTGAAAGGTTTCATTAGCACTAAACTTAATTAATACATTGATTGATACAATTAATGTATCTACATATTTTTGCATCGTTTTTTACTTCTCCACCCTTTGGAACAATGTTTATATATGTTTGTAATTAAAAATAGGAAACACATTGAGTAAGAAAGCAGCAAAAATGTTTTCAAGAGAAGATCATAGAAACTGAGAGTATATGGTAGCTGAGATTTTATTTCATATATAAATTTTGAATAAATATGTATGTATGTATGTATAGGTATACAGTCAAGGACAAAATTTAAATACAGCTTAAAAATGTGGATTTTAAAGAAAAGTATTTTTTTCACATACATTTGTTCTATTCTTTTAATATTTATGTTATTTAATACCATGTAAAGGCGAAAAATAGTTCTTATCTTGCTAATATATGTAACTGTAAATCTTAAAAATTTAGGATTTTAGTGCTATAATCCCAATTGAAAAAAATAAAGGGTGCATTAAGGCCTGTTTACATACATCTATGCCGTGTCAATTCAGTATCAATTAGTGTCAGTGAAAAACAAAAAAACATAGTTGCATCATTCCCAAATAGTTGTTTATGGATACTGGACCTTTCCGTCACTTTTAAATACATATGCCGCCAAAGCTATGTTTGTGTATTTCATTGCCAAGCTAACGTTTTTCCATTTTAAGTTGTGTTTGATATACAGGAAAACACCGGATGTGTGTGAACTGGTATCACTGACCGATGCTGATCTGACCTCTGATCTGTAATCTGACGCACGCAACAACTACAATAACGGACTGAACTTTTTTAGAGTTCTTTTACTATTTGCGTACCGTATACTAATGTTCGCGTAGCGTATCTTTATACCCTTCACAACGAAGGAGTTAAGGATGTGTATATATGTAATTTTAGTTTGGATCCCATTAATAATGTATAGGTATATGTACGTGTGTACTCTGCATCCTTACAAGTGGGTAAGTTTACTTAATGATATCCATTTGTCTCTACGGTATTGAAATAATTTTTTGATGTCCTCTGAATGGTTACGAACTTCGTTCATCGATCTATCTGTAGCATAGCTTTGGCAGAATTTTGTTATTTGAAATTAGAACGATATATGGGCAAACATAATTTTTATGTGTCATGTGTTCAATGATCTAGAACCACTCCTTTCAGTTATTGCAAACAAATTTATGAAGCCGCCGTTTAATAGAAAAATTCCCTTAAATAAAATGAAAATGAAATATACAAGTCATAACATTTTCCTTGGTTTAATTCTATAACACATTAGTGATTGATTAATTGAAACTTCGCTTTAACGAAGAGAAACAAATTTTGTTTAAAAAGTAAAAATTTGTATAAAACAAACACGATTAAAAAAACCATATATTTAAATTAACGGCGACGAAACGCCGTTAGTGTATCGCCGGCTTATTTCATTCGAACTTTGTGCATGAAGCCGATCAAAGTCAACATGCAGTACAAGTACAATTAAACTTCTTATTAGTATGTTATAGTAAAAAAACTAAGTATTTTTTACTTTTTATAAAATATAATGAACTATATTATGTACTGCAAATGAACTTTTTTTAAAAAATAAATCCGAGTTCTAAAAATCATGTCTGTTGTATTTTTATTGCAATATTTTTACTCCTCCATTTTGTGCAATTGATTTATGTGAGCACACTTCGTTTAAGCGAAACGGCTTTCTTATATTCGAAGAAGTTCTTTATAAGATGAAAATGTGCTGTTATTTTTCATTTTCTCATAACAGAATTCGACTGTACACAGATTTATGCGGCCGACTGTATAACGAAAATAAAAGAGCCAAAATTGCAAGAAATGTATAAGCCGATTACAAATTCTTCTTAAAATAAAACGAGAGAAAAGTTAAAATGTAAAATAAAACAAATAAAATTGGAGCCGAAAATTAACGATCGTTAACAATCGTTTGTACCGGAAAAAAATCTGTGGTCTTAAAACATTTTTTGTAGTTCATACTTGGGTGAAGGGTATATAAAACCCGACCCTAATATAGCATTCCTGCTTGTTTATTGTTCTTTTCGTATACGGCATTAGTTTGTATGTATGTATGTATGTATGTTTGATTAAATGTGTGTAGGTACATAATTACATGCAAGAGGAAATTTATTGAATAATTTGTTAATAAAGTTATACCTATTCAATATTGATAAGAACAATGTAATGACATTTAATTTGTTTCAATAAATTACTTTGTCATTGGCTAATCAAAACTATGAAATTCGAGTTTAAATTTAAACATTGTCAGTTACTCCCACTTTATGTTATAATCATTTTTTTTTAATTTATTTTACTTTCAATAATATATAATGGCAAATTCTTTTGAAAATGATTACAATTCGAATTGAACTCTTAAGATGTCAAATTTTTAGGTGAAATAATAAATAATAAACTTTCTTTTCGAAGAGTAATTTAAAAAAAAGTAAATATGTAGACTCGCTATCCTCTTTTAATTAATTCATTGAACTAATTAATACCTCAGTAGGGTTTTTGTTTTTCAGTAAGCGAAACGTAAAAAATATATTTCCCAAAGACTTGGGTTTCTGTAAAACAAAATACCCATTAACATTCGGATGGCTTTTTCTGGAATGCCCGAGCCACCAATGGTTTAGATGCCTACATATGTACATAAGTACTCATATGTATGTAATGCATATCTAGATTTGTATGGAACTTATTGAAATAATAAATATTGTATGTACATACATACATACATAGCTAAATACATACATAGATATGTATTTATGTACAAATAAATTAATTAGTCGTATTCTATACCAAGTTGATCAAAAATGAGACACAAACTGTATTATGTCAGGGTGCCTGACGTGCATCTTTCCCAATTTTCAAATGTGTACATTATTTATTTTCATTAAAAACAAAAAATTCGAATCTCTCTCCCATTCTAATTTATTTTTAGGATATTTATCCGCAGATGCTATTCAAAACGTTAGTCGACTTTTACATTTTCTTTCGTTCGTTCACGCACAAGTAGCATTGCGGCACATCTCGACATAATTCATTTTAAGCAGTCGGCACTAACTTAAAGAGACCAGTGAAATATATGTACAATATAATACATACTCGTACATAACTTATCATATACATATGTACATACATTATTTCTATATCTATGTATATTTTATTTTTCGGTTTTCAATTCGTAATCGAAAATAATATTAAAAACGATAATGCGTTAGCAATATAACGAAAAATGTATGACAAATTTAAATAGTCGCACCTTTTCAACGAATAAAAAAAAAAGTGAAGACACAGACAGCTCTTAAACAGTTCCAAAGTAATTATATCGTTACCAAATTTACCAAAATTAATATTTTGTTAATCAATTCCTTATAAATAATGTTTGTGAAAAAATATGTATGTATCTATAATAAAATTGTTCACTTTTAGCTTTCATTATCGGTCGGTCTTCTAACTTTTACTTTTTATTATTATTTGTTCTCATTGCATTTTTTGTTGGACCATTCGCCCAATAAGATTTTTTTCTTCTTTGAAATTTTTGTTGTGAGTTTAGCTAAAAGCTATTTTTAAATCGAAACTAAAAAATCGAAAGAGGAAAACATTAACTAAGAGACACAGAAACGCTGAAAAACATTCAAATAAATATAGGAGTAAAAAAAGCATAAATAAAAAAATACCAAGTGTTGAAACAAATAAAATTAAAACAATAAAAGGAAAATAGTACAAAAGAAAAAAAAATAAAGTAAAAACAATAAATAAAAATCCTACATGTGAATAAGATGCACTTTTTATACTCGTAGTATATGCAGAGACTGATCTTCATTTTCCTACTAGTGCATACACACACACACACACACACACATATACTTATAAAGTAATTGAACTTTTACTTGGCTGACAATTCAGACAATTTTCTTTTCGTTTTTTTTTCTTTTTTGTAAATAAAAGTTTTAATTATTTCAATGCAACCAGCAAAATTGTACAGCAATGATCGATTATGGTGTGGGAGAAATGTGGCTTGAAATAAAAAAAAAACATATTTTTCTAAAACTAGTGCAACATTATAAACCGGTATGACAATTATCTATATGCCACATATGTATCTTTAACTATTAGCAAAAAAAAAAAAAAAACAGCATAGTACAAGTTGTATTAAGAAGGTGTATGCATCAGTTTAATAGTGAGTTTTCGGTTAAAACTGCAGGCAGCATCGCAGTAAAACGCCATATAACAAATTGTCGGTAATCTCTGCTCTCCCCAATGCATACATATGTATTAGTACATACATACCTTATGAAAGAAAATTCTTTGAAGCAGCTGATAAAACTCGGATTTTTTTGTTGTGAATTTTTAGTGAAATGTCAAATATGGCCATGATAGCGAGTCAAAATTAAAAGAAAACATTGTTGCGCAACAAAACAAAATTAGCAAAAACAACTAATCCCTTATTATCTGTGTATACTCACTCGTACATCTGTATGGAAGAGTGCTACAACAAATATAATTCCACAAAAACAATAATAAAATAATCTTTGACGTCGAGTTTGATGTACAAAAATACATAAATGACAACCAATTTAAATTTAAAAGTGTATTTGTTCTCAACTTTTGATACTATTATTATTTCTTGATTTCTTTTCTTACTCAATTATAAATTAACGCCATAACTTTTTGATTTAAGAACAATATTTGGTATCGAATAGAGTATTTGTTCAACTGTCAAACACTTGCATCTGTCAAATTTAATTAAGAAATCAGCACTTGCCAAACTTATCTCTGAAACACCAACATGAATTAAATTTTAAAAGCCAAGCCCTTGTCTAGCGATGATTGAAGACTTACCTGCGTTTTTTCTATTGCCCTTGAGACACCTACGAAACCTAGTAAATATTTGAATACATCCAATACTTCTTCTGCTGTGGAAAAACATTCACTACACATTTGATTTTGCGGGAATTAAAGCAGTCATTAAGTCAAAATCAGGGCTATACGGCAGATGGCCCACCGAGACGAGATATTGATTGCTTAAAATGTCACTTGTATGAAGTGATCGTCAGTGTTTTGATTCCATATAACCATGGGACAAATATAAAGGGTGTTTTTTTAGCAGCTTGAAAACTTAAAATTATAATAGACGACAGAAATATTGTTAGAAATAATTTTTTTCTTGTAATCTGGTTGATAACTTGATGGCATTTATTTTTTAAATATAATTTCCGGCATATGTCCGCCGCGTCTGCTAGTTACATGGTCCATTCGATCAGACCTATTTTTGACTACTTTTTCCAATAATTCTGGTCGGCCGTTTGGTGTCCACAGTGGCTTGCATATTGGCTTCCAATACTTCAAGAGTTGCTGTTTTTCGGCATAAACCAATGACTTAACATAGCCCCATAAAAAATAATCCAAAGGCGTGAAATCGCACGAACGAGGAGGCCAGTAAACAGGATCATTTCTGGAAATAAAATTATCACCAAATTGATTTTGTAATAAATCGATTGTTAAGCGCGCTGTATGGCAAGTCAGGTTGGAGCCAATGTCTTTAAAGTTTAGGTGATTAATTTTTGAAAAGAAAAATTCAGATAGCTTGTTGCTCATTTCGAAATAAATAAGGACCGAAATTGCCGCCACCTACACGCTGCGGACTGTCTTCGCTCTAAATACGGCAATTTTACTTATTGACGTAACCATTTAACCAAAAATGAGCTTCGTCACTAAATACAAGTCTTTGCCAAGATCCTTCCGTAAAATTTTCCATGTAGTCGAAGGACAAAGGCCAACAAGTTGAGAACGGCGTCTTCTTCAATACTTCGCACTACAGTCTCTTCAGTACGCACATTTCTTTGTCTTGTTAATGGTTTTGGATCGAGAAGAGTAAAATGAGTGCGAAAAGGATCCGCCCATATTTCCTAAAATTCAAATTATAATTTAAGCTACATGTGCCAATGCAGAGTTATGAAAATCTGCAGATGTGGTGCAGGTAACAACAGAAACTAACCAGTCATTTTTCAACGTAATCGCAACAGGGATTCTAAGTCCTGCCATCGTTAAAATCCTTTATCGTCAAAATGCTAAAACTTCTACAACAATGATCTGCTTACTGTGAATTTTGGCATTCTAGCTTATGTTTCTCAAACACATTTGTACACGTACGAAATATAAATAAAATGGAATAATTTGTTAAGAAAATAAAATATTTTCATACGTCGCCACGCGTCCGTACAGTTGATAATTAATTTTGAAAGCTAAATCGAAAAGTAAAAGGCAGATACACTGGATACCAATATAAAGGTGATGAAATGCGATATTTATGGTTGAACTACGAAAAAACTAAATTTCTGCCTGTAAAATTACAAACTTAACATTTTCCCATACAAAAGCGTTTGCAAATTTTAAGAATACCTCCCCACCAAAAAAGCTTGAGCTGGATCCACGTCGGCTTTGCTTTCAGTGCTTTAAGATGATCTTTTGGCCGGAATTCATATATCCGGTCAACACTTCCAGCGCTTAATTAGTAAACGACCGGCTATACGCAATATAGCTAATCGGCGCCGAACCGAGATGCCAGTGCAATACGATGTTTTTCATTTTGGGATGTCCTATACCGAGTTATGGCTGTTGTCGACAGTAACAATTGATCATTCTATTGGGATAGCAACCGTAATTGCGGTTCTAATATGTTATGATAATTGTCTGGTATCTGTTCTATTAGGGGTCTTCAGCAGTTAAGCTCTCGTTAATTTATCAATATCAGGATAGGTTTTAGTTACGTCAGGATAGGTTTCAGTTACATTTCAAGATACTGCCATTTAGAGCGTTGTTGAAAAGAAGTCAAATATTGTTTACTGTTGTGTGTTGTGTTAATAATTGTCAAGCCCATTATGTTGAATTGCCCGAAGGGACTTCACAAAACGTACGCCTGACTCCCAGATGTCACCCCAATACGGTCACAGTCGAAATTTCGATTACTCTCAGTTTAAGACCGACAATTCGATGACGTGCTGAAACTTCACGCGTATGTCTCAAACTTAGGTATTCTTTTACTATTTTAATGCAATATTCTTTAAATGTTGAGCTTCTAAAGAACCTCTGTTCAATTAGCAATAGCAATTGTGTTGCCTTTTATCATCCAATAGCTTTTTCCACGCGTGTTCTGCCCAAGTCAATGTGATTCGAACGAAAAAAAAATGTTGGTGAAAACTAATTTTCGTGCAAAAAAGGTCAGCAGGAAAACGCCCTTGCACATTCTGTTGGTAATGATTCCTTTGCCTGCTTTTTTGTTAAAATTAATTGCTTACCGAAAACTTTTTAAACCCCTAACATTTTCCTTAAAACAGGAATTAAGTAGGCCCCTCTTGAAATAATTTTGAGCAATACTTTGCAAAGTCAAGCCCGTAAATAACGTGTAATAATATAGAGTATCTGGTGCCAAATTTATATTTTTAAATACGATTATTTCAAAAAGTATTAAACGGTGCGGAGGGAGGCTGGTGCCGTTGGACTTATCGAATGTGCGGATTTGTCAGTCAGAATGTCGCAGTGGTCGAGTGAGCATCGCACGTTCGCTGTGGAGAAATTTTTTAAGAGTAATGATTCTTACACAATTGCTCGTCGACAATTTTGTTCAAAGTTCGGTATCCGGCGAATACGTGATGGACCAAGTGTAAATTTAATTCGTTCGTGGGTGCAGAGATTCCCCGAAACTGCTTCGGCTATGAATGTTCCACGGCTAGGGCCCAGTCGATTTTCAAGGACTCCCGAAAACTGAACTGGTTGGAAGCACTTTACGTGAAAATCCGCGACTTTCAATACGGAAAAGAGCATCCTCACTGGGACTTCCAAGAGCGATTATTTATAAAATAAAAAAAAAGGATCTGAAGTTCCATCCTTTTAAAATTCAAGTCGTTCAAGAACTGAAAGAAAGTGATTTGCGCAAACATTTTTGTGAAACGATGTTGGAGCGTTTTCGCACTGTAAATCCCATTTTTTGGAGCGACGAGACTCATTTTCACTTAAACGGCCACGTCAATAAGCAAAACTGCCGTTACTGGTCTCCAAGAACCCGCAACCCTCGATTGAAACATCAAAACCCATTGTATTGCCCCAGGGTAACTGTTTGGTGTGCCTTATCCACGCATGAGACAATTGGGCCATTTTTTTCCAAAATTCTCCAGGCCAGGCGACGAATGTTAACGGTGAAAACTATCGACGAATGATTACGGAATTCTTTTGCCAAACCTGCCAGCTCGTCCATCGTACTCTTCACACACGTGGTTTCAACAAGATGCACACACAGCCAGAGCTTCGATGAACTTGCTTCGGGAAAATTTTCCCCAAAAACTGTTCAGTCGCTTTGGGGACATCCCATGGCCACCGAGGTTGCCCGATCTAACTCCAATGGATTTTTTTTATGGGGCTACCTCAAAGAGAGTGTTTATAATGACAATCCCCAATCTCTTGTGGCTTTAAAGGAAACACAAGGCTCCGTTTTAAACAGTGTGTTCAACTCGACGGAAGACATCTGGATGGCATACTCTTTCAAAAATAAAATCCGCATTTCCATTGTATCGTTCAATGCTCTTTGTGTCTTTTAATACGTTTTTTATTTAAGTTTGAACATATAAATCTGCTACCAGACACCCTGTATTTCTATTTTTGCGTAATAATAAAAGTTAACTGTTGCCCCCTCAATAATAAATTAATGTTAGTTACTTAAATACTTCCGTATGTGATTCTTGATTTGATATTCCGACAGGGTGTTTTGATGTAGATTTTTTCGTTCAGAACGAAAAATGACACTGAAGATGGCACATAGCCGAAACCGGTTTGTCTCCAAACCAAACTTGGCAAGAGATGACGGAAATTCGTTCCAAAAATCTACACTTCCGTATGTATGTATTTATGGTTTTAATCAAATTTTTACTAACATTTTTCCTTGAAATATGGCAACGCAAATGAGTGAATTTCAGATTAACAATCGCAATATTTATTACGAAAAAATAATTGCGATATCTATTATAATCGATTTTCAATCGTATTATTGCAACATCAAGCAATAAAATTTAAAAAGAAGTTTTTGACCTTTTTAAAAAAGAATTATTCAACTTTACTTTTTATTATTTCCAGATTTAGCATTTACGTCAACGACAACGCAAGAAGTATGGTAATAGGACATCAAGATACGGGTGGGAGCAACAATGCATCCCATCCGTCAGGTATTCCACAAGATCAAATCGATAATATCATGAGGGGAATTGCCAATACAGGCGATGTAAAGATGAATAATCACAGAAAGAAGTTGAGACAAAGGTAAACATATTGTCCTTACACCTTTGCATAGACTTTGAGCTGACCTCCCTTCCCCTCCTTGTATTTTAGATTCGATATTATAAAAAAACTGGGACAAGGAACGTATGGTAAAGTGCAGTTAGGTATTAATAAAGAGACTGGACAAGAAGTTGCTATAAAAACCATTAAAAAATGTAAAATTGAAGCAGAGGCCGATCTAGTCCGTATACGAAGAGAAGTACAAATTATGAGTTCTGTACAGCATCCAAATATTATACACATCTATGAAGGTATGTTGGGTGGTGTGATTAGCAACAACAACAAATCGTTTACATGTTTAATTCGTATTTAGTATTTGAAAATCGTGAAAAAATGGTTTTAGTAATGGAGTTCGCTGCTGGCGGCGAACTGTATGATTATTTGTCTGAACGCAAAGTTTTGAGTGAAGAAGAGGCGCGGCGAATATTTCGACAAGTGGCTACAGCTGTTTATTATTGTCACAAACACAAGATTTGTCACAGAGATCTGAAACTCGAGAATATACTTTTAGACGAGCATGGTAATGCAAAGGTGAGTAAACATAATAGGTACTAGTGATGACCTTTATTCAATTAATTATCCTTTATTGTTAATTTGTGTATTAGATTGCCGATTTTGGTCTGTCAAATGTCTTTGATGAGCAATGTTTACTGGCAACGTTTTGTGGTTCGCCGCTTTACGCTTCGCCTGAAATTGTTGAAGGCACCCCGTATCATGGCCCTGAAGTCGATTGTTGGTCTCTCGGTGTACTTCTTTATACTCTAGTCTATGGATCAATGCCATTTGATGGATCAAACTTTAAAAGACTTGTTAAACAAATTAGCCAAGGGGATTATTATGAACCAAAGAAACCCTCTCGAGCATCGTCCTTGATACGTGACATGTTAACGGTTTGTCCCCGTAAACGTGCTACAATTGAACAGATATGTTCTCATTGGTGGGTTAATGAGAATGATAATCTATCTTGCTTGGAATTGGCTGAAAATCTTGCAAATCAAACGCCAGTGCGTCTCGATGTACTTCTCTCGTTGACTCCTGTAGCTGTTACTGCGGAACAATTGGTAGTGCCCTCTACTGACAACGGAAATTCGGTGGGAAAAAATATCATTCCCCGAAGCCATTCGGTTGGCTCAATACGGGACGTTGTACAAAACACGGAAGCCGAACGCAAAATATTGGATATGGTTGCAGGTAAGATAAAAAATATGCAAAATAAAGTTTGTATTAGCTTAAAAGAAACTCTGCTTAGAGAAAAAGAGATTAGTGATATATAATATTTTGTAACCCTACCATATCATTGTCGCTCTTCCAAAATTCCTTTTCCTACATGTTGCCATTCCCGTTTAACCCTATGAACATATGAATATCGATTTAAAAGGAACATTTATAAAAAGCCCATAAAACAAACTAAACTTGAACTTGAATATTTTTTAACAGAAGCTCATCTCTCTCCCCATTTTTCTATATTTTGAAGCTGGTGGCGAAGCAGCTTTAATGCCTTCTCCTACACGTACCATAACTCCTGCACAAAGTCCACTTCAGGCAAAACGCAAACTCGAAAACACTATATCAACAGATAACGCGATAGGCGTAGCTTTGAAAAAGAAAGACAAAACCGAAGATAATGCTGCAAAATTATTAACAAAAGACTCAGTATCGGCAGCTAGCCAAGAGCCGAAAAATGTGTCTGCTTTGAAAGAAAAAACAGTTCCTATGGAAACTGAAGAGATACCGACAAAGGAACGAAATACTTCATTTAAAGTGTCAAATGCATCGCGTAATTTTTCAATGAAAGACATTGAATTGGTTGATAATTTGTGCGAACAATTAATTCAAGATAAATCCACTGGTCAAAATAATACTAGTTCAGGCAGAGAAAGGATTAATGCTATGAGGAATGTAAATGATAGTAAAGAGGCTGAATTGGTTGAAGATTCGCCCGAGAAGACAAAAGGTGCAACAAAAGTGATAAAAAAATTCGTGAATAAGCATAAGACAGCGGATTTAATAAATGTCATTGGAAAAATTGATCCGGGCGAAGCCAATTTAATGAAAAATCAAGCTAGTCCAGAAAATGTCGTGTCATCAGCACAAAGTACTGTCGGACAGCAATTTGTGCGCAAGTGTAGTTTGCAAGATGAATCTCCATTGAATAAATTTAACGCCGAACGCAGAAAGTCTCGCATCCTCGAAACAGCAGAAAAATTTCAACAAATGAATGCGTCTAATTCAAATACTGGCGATAAAAACAAAAAGTTAATTATTCCCGGCGTCAGTGTGGGCAATTTTAAAAAGGAATATGAACGCAAAGCTTCCGCTTGTACAGGAAATCAAGGAAAGCAACTTACAGTAGGAGAACGACGTGCTTTAGAGCAAGTTGCTGCTGCGGCGGCTGTTGCAACGGCCGCTGAGGAAAATGAAAGTACTGCAAATGAAACTGATCCCACTGCTATTGAAGCCAGCGACTCTAAAGCATCTGTATCATCCTTTTCGCTGGATGAAGCGCGGCGTTCAATGGAAAACTCTATTGCATTGTTACGTCAAGCTCAAACTGAGTCGTCGAAAGATGTCAACCAACTCTGTGCCAAAACGGAAAATATACACTTCGCTGACTCGCAAACTTCGAAATCAGCCACCGATCGGGAACGAAAGCTAATGAATGCACGAGCCATTATTGGAAATGCCATTCAACCAGGTATGTATCCGTGTATGTGAACTCAAACTTGATATGTACAACAATGTGCTAAACAGTACACTTTTCTGTACGTATATAATTCCATTTCCAATCAGGAATTATGAGTTGACTAACAGTGTGTTAGTATATGTATATGTACATATGTATGAAATATATTCATACAATATATATAAGTAGATTCATCTCACCATTGGCTCATCATCTGTATATTTTAGTTTTACACAGGCCACAACCACTACCACCATTATCATCTCCATCACTCTTCGGCAACGGCGGCGGGGGCGGTTCCGGGGGCTATGCTCAAATGCGTGCGGTTAGTGGGAACTTATTTGGGACTAGTAGAACTTCCGATGCTGCGAATAGCGTTGTTAATAACTATAACGACCCTCGTGTAGTGGGCTATCGAAAACATCTAATGCTTTCTAACACGCCAACACAGCCACCAAATGCAAACGTTGCCCTCGCCGCAGCACGGCACACATTAATGGGACGTTTAGCTGCTGGTGGTATTGGTAATTCTGTCCACCCAAATACGTTTAAGCCCACGAAAAGAACTGAAACTTGCTTATCGCCAACCAAACGTATAGGAAAAGAACAATTCAAATCACCCTATAATACGTATTTTCAATCCTCTGTATCGTCGCCATCGAGTTCACCTTTGGCACCATCATTTTCATCGCCTTTTACACAACCACAACACCCACTGCCGACACAGACATTTGTTTCCAATGCTACCATCACCAGCACCGCCACCAATGCCAATGCCAATGAAAAAGTTCTAGGCGCTACCAAAGTCACCAACTCTTGCAATGCCATTAATATTAACAGTTCGCCAAAACCGTTCTATAATTCATCTCAATCGCCATTGTGGAAATGTAAGTTTAGCTGTCGTTAGTTCATTCACTCGTTCCTTCATTTGTAAATTACAAATATGTAACAATAGTTATGTGACTGTAGCTTTAATTACTGTAGATATGTATGTAGGTATGTACATGCCGCCCATTTTACCAATATTCCAGTTTATATGTCTGTGCTTATGTTTATGCTGAGGTTCAAACAATACCAATTAAAAAAAACTATAAATATTCTGTAACACATTATAATGCATAATGCGGACTCCGCTCGACGAAAATATCATGTCAAGCGAAATCCTGTTAAACGAGTTAAAGCGAGGCCGCCTTAAAAGACTATAAGAAGTATGTGTTATGCTAGCTCTGCCTGTAGATATTCATTCAAGTTTTAAAAAAACAATCAATCAAAATTATTTGCCTGCGAATTCCATTCGATTTTGTATAGGCAGGCAGTCTGTGCAAGTGGCCGGTTTTCTAATCGTTATCGGTCAGACTACGTACTGAAAGCAATTCAAGTTGTTTACAAGATTGCGAAACTTTTTGGCTAAGGAAATTCGGTAAATATTTAGATTTGTCGGATTTATTGAATTTTGTTGTTGTTACAAAACGACTTTTTTAATAAGTATTTAAAAAAAATTGAATTTCGTTCTGACAACATACGGAATAGTCTCATATTAATGGGTTGATATTTAAGAAAAAGAGAAAAGAAATTACTAATCAAAAAAAGTGCTGTTCAATATCTAATTTAGATATCTAGAAATTTAGATAACTGTTTGGTAAATTTTCCCAACATTTTGAAAAGCTTCCAAAATATTTTAACACATTTAAATGTTGAATTTCTAGCGAAGTTTTAGAAGATTTATTTATTATGTGTACGTATACTATATTTACATACATATGCATATGTATGTTTGTATATAAATGGTAAAGATTGGTAATGTCTTATCAAACGAAATGTTTTTGAAATATTATGTAAAACATTCGTTATTTTTTCGATTCATTATTTGTTTTGAGTCAAAGTTTAAACCAAATATTTTCCTATAAAATTATTTCTCTGCCACTGTGTTACGTTCTGACCAAAAACACTTGATATTATTCTGCCTCGGTTTTATTCGCTGCAATACGTTTCTTTTCTTTTCAAATACCGCAAAGCCCAAAAACAGGGTTTCAACTTGCTACAATGTTAGTAGCAAAAAAAATGTTGTCTTTTCTGCAACTGCCAGTAGCTGCGTTTTGCTAATTCGTATTGTGTGTATAATGTGTTTTCGTTGCCTAAGTGCAGATAATTGGTTGGTATTCGTCTCTCGGTATACATTACTCACACACAATGCGTAACAGCAGAGCAAAGCTACTGGCAGTTGCGAAACTGAAAATTTTTGTCTGCTACTGTGTGCATAAGAAAGCAACAATTAATTTCTGGTGATATTAGTAGAAAAATTTCTATGAGCTGCTATATCACAAGAAAATATTTGGATTGTCTTAATGTTTGTGCCTGCTAATACAAAGCGTTCAAATTTTTATATTAATACCAACGTGTAGAAGTAATATTTCTTGTAGCAGAATGAAGAAAAATGAGAAAGTTTTATAATTATTGCATAGTCGGTGTATAACAAAGTCGTTGCTAGTGCAGCACATTTAAACCCTGGTAGAAAATAATTTAGCACATATTAAAAAACAAGCTTTCTGTTTTTTAACGATTTTTGGGGAACAAAATGGCGCATAGCCGAAACCGGTTTGTCTCCAAACCAAACATGACAAGCGATGGCGGAATTAAAGAGCAAAGAGTCAAATTTAAAACTAAAACATTGCTGTCAATGGGTTACCTTCTTGACTACATCGAAAAAGTAATAACATTTCTCTGCCTGTGTATATTGTCCAATCAGACCACACTGTGCAAATGTTGGTATTTGCAATTTTGTTAACAAAATTATAGCCCTAGTATAAGTAGAACAAAATGGAATTATATAGCTAAAAATAAGGCATCTTGGACAAATAAAAATATTAACGAAATTTAATTTTTATTATATTGTCAGTTTCCCAAGGGTCTAGTGATCCTTCATCAGCTGGTGCGATGAAAACATCAACAGCATCTATTACTCTCAAGTCGGCCACTTTACCACGTCGAAAAACCACTAAAACAGAAATTAAATTGGATATTAAACCTCCTATTGCGGAGCAACCATCAATGCGCTTTACAACAGAGATGCAGCATCCAGTCCCTGATTTACGTAGCGCTCCACCTCGTGAAGGTCCAGTTCCTTATAGCCAAATCAAGGCAATGGCAAGTCAAAGATCTTCAAGTTTGGAGCCCAAAGAGCATGCCATACCTATCCAAAGGCCGCCTTCAACTTACGCTCGCACAATTTCAAATTCAACTACAAGGTAAGATTAAGGAAGTAATTTTAACAAGCAATTCATTGTTTTCGTTTCCCAACAAGATCTGGCTCCTTATCTCGCCAGTCAACCAATGACTCAGAGTCTGATACAACTACTGGAAATATGTCTCAGGCGACAATAACTGGCTCTTCACAACCTATTAAAAAAAGTCCTAGAGAGTTTATTATACCTATTGCTGTTGAAGGAGGCGGATTTATAACGCCTCGTGAAGGCAGTATAGAGCCATCAGAATCTAGCCATACAACAGCTACCACATCAAGTAGATCTACATTTACGCGCTTGCGTCCACACCGCCGTTTAGGGTAAGAAATCTTAGAACATATATATTCTTTTTATAATTAAAAGTTATAACGCTATTTTTTCACCGACTTTGTACATAAGTACATATGTGGTGTTTTTTTTTTGGGAGGCGGATCAAATAAATCGGCAACAATTTTGTCTATGATTGCCGAATTTACAGCTCTTGGTTGTTTTAAATTTAGTTTCGCTTAGCAATTGATCATGAATACTCCGACCGTACTAACGTTTTCAATTCCACAAATTCGATAAACTCGTCGGGCATTACATACATTTTTAGGGCCTCATAATCTTCCTTCAGAGTGATTAATTCGTGCGCAACAATGAAACTTGGGTCTATCCACTTTATGGAAACTATTTCGTAAAGATCTTGGTTTTGTTGCTTCAATCTTTATGGTCATTAAAACCACACATTTGCCATTGGCGCCGTACATACGTATGCTTAATAGGCTGAAAAAACATTTCTCTTGATCCACAATTTCATGATCAGAACATTGTAGCCAACGGTGAGCGCGACAGTGACATGATTAACTTTAATTGGAAGGCATCAATATTACACTGGCATGAAGAAATAATTACTCGAAATAGAGCTGCCAACTGCTTATATCGTTCGTGGTATTTTACGCCATTTGATTATTTTCTTTGGGGATATGTTGCTGCAATATTGCGCCACTTACTGGAAAGAATGTGTGAAAGTTGGATTACCATGTATGGGCCATATGCTCGTGATTATGTATTTAACTTCAATGTCATTAAATTATCTTTTAAATAGAGTCAATTTCAGGCATATTTAAATAATTTTTTTGTCTTTTTAATTTAAAGTTTATCGCCTTATAGTAACAACGCTCAATAGTAACATACTCATCTTATGCTCTCTTGTTTTTTCAGATCACTTCTTAGCGAAAGTGGAGTCGATGATGGTTCGTCCTTCCAAAAAATGCGAACGTCTTCTTCTATTCGCGATGGTGATGACGATGCACGGTTTACTTTACATAAGCTAAGGTAAGTGTTATGTTCTTTTAAAATCATACATCATTTCATGTTTATGAGTTTATAAATAGAAAAGTAAATATACTTTTAAAATTAATGTGTGCACATATCGCACACCCACTTCAAAGGTGACATCATGACTCAATGAAGAAATGATTTAACAATTATAAAAAAATCCGTAAATTTAAACGAAATTGCCTCCAAGTATTGCTGACACCAGTTTTTAATCGGTTCAACAGTTTCGCAAATATTCATGCAACTTGGTGAAAATAATCTTGCTTTTGCTCCATCAGTTGATTCAAACAATCGCCGCAAAACGGCGATAATTAATATTTGTTAGAAAATTGTAAAAATTTGCCATTATATGAACTATTTCGAAGTTGGTATGTTGAAATAAAATGAAGAATTAACCTTTCTAAACAAAATTGTAAAACATTGTAAAATCACATTTTGAGGTTAGGGAGTCTAATTTGCGATTTTCTTCAGTAACTAATAAGTTACGGTAAAGTTTTGAATAGCCCAAATATGAAAATGTCGTGCACCAACTATTGTTTTGGATAATCTAAAGAATAATTTTCAACAATAAAACGTTGATTTTTGCGAAAAATCCATTTTGACATTTTGATAATGATAGTTGTGCATTTGTGAAGTCTTTATATTTGGATTTCGGCTGAGACATCACTCTAGCCGTGTCGTCATTTGCCGTATAAGTTCTATCGAGCGCCGCTGACAGCGTCGATATCGCACTTGTCGTCACCTCAGTACACGTACAACTTAATACTATCAAACCACAGCCGAAGTGGCGGCAATGATCCCTTATTTTAGATCACGACCGTCTTCGTAGTCATACCCTCCACAGCACCAACCTTGGTGACTTTTCAACTATGGGAATGACCTCTGGGCCATGTGGCCCAGCCGGATGATTCGATCTGCGAGATGTCTCACAGATCGGGATTACACGTTTCGCTTCCGGCTGGTTATGAGAATATATATCTTACATAGATCGCTGTTGCTTCTTTGGATTTGCTGTGCTTCACCATGTAACTATTTGTAAAACGAAAAATTACACTGAAGATGACACCTTACCGAAATCGGTTTGTCTCCAAACCAAATTCGACAAGGGAGAACGGAAATTCGTTCCAAAAATCTACATCCAAATTAATTTCTTAATAAAACTGTTACGGTCCCTGCAATAAACCACTTATAACCTGCTTATGATTCACTTGTGAATGCTGAAAATTAAATCCGAGTGGGAAAATAAGAAGGTAAACTTTAATAATAGAAATTAGTACTTTTCTGTAAAGTTCATATACAAAGCCGAGATACCGCAAATCAAATCTATAATTTGACATGGGATTAAAAAATCCCTCAAGAGAAAAAACTTATTTTAGTAATAAAACTACTGCTAATAAATAATACACGATATGCTACGATCATTCATAATTCACCTGATTATAACCAAGATATTTTTTATTTGCAGAAGTTCAAGGCCAGTGAAGAAAGTAAGTCAGGAAAATGATTCACAAAGTTCTGGAGAGGAAGACGATGATGATGGCTTTGAAATTTTAACTGCAGAAAATCTTTTCTCTACCCTTTTGCAACGAGTAAGAAAATACCAAATATTTTAAACTAAGTAATTCTCGTTCAACAAAAACTTATTCTTTAACAGGTCCGAGCCCTCACGAATCGCATGAATGTAAACAATGATATTTCCACCGCTTTTCCCAGTTCTAGTCGTCTTCTAAACAATATGAGACAAGCACAAAGTCCGTTTTGGAACCAAGAACCCTTTGCCGGCAGGTGAGAAATTCGTTATTGAAATAGTTAGTTAGTTGTGCTAATTTTTTTTGTTTTCCTTATATTTTTGCATATAATTTAATACATCTTTAATGCCACTAACTGCATTAACGTTAAATGCTAATCCCTTTTTACATTTTATTTACATGCTGCGATTATTAACAAATCAATTAAAAAAAAAATATTAATTGTTCAAATCAAAAATTAAACGATAAACCTAAAATTAATGATATAACATGACATATGTGTATCGAATTTGCGGGCACGTCCTAATGACATGACACGCCAAAATCATGGATCAATCATTGTTGTCATTGTTGTTTTTAAAAATGCTATTACACGTCGTATGTACACATTTAACATTAATATTTATACGAAATTGAAACAAAAAATAAATAGATCTAAAGTGAGTTACACGTACAGTGAAACAATCGAGAAAAGACAAGTGTAAGTATAATGTTTAACTTTCCATTCCAGATTTATTCCTTTTTCTCATTAACTTATTCACGCTAAATAAACTTGTATATACTTATGTATGTGTACATAGGTACATGCATTAAGCGTACATACTGGGGATCGTAGATTATCGGAATGTAGCAATTTAATAAGTTTAGTATTATAAAAATATATGTGTATGTATAAAAAAGATTATTACCTATCAGACCTATTTTTCGAAGGGTCTTATTTTATAAAACGCAAGGCAACGTCATCTAATATTTTAAACATTTTTGTTGTTTTTCTTAAAAATGTTTGGGTTTTCGAAAAGGAAATAAACGTTTCATGTTTTATAGGCACAACTTTTATGAAAAACAATAAAAATGTTTTAAAATATTTGAAATTTGTTTTCCATATAAATTCTGGCGTTTCCTTGCATTTTATAAAGTAATGCCATAAGTTTTCTAAAAATATATTAAACGTGGCCACGAATTATGCTGTAGTCATCCATTTCCAATTCTCGTAGAAAGCTTAAAATCCACTTCGAAATTTTTACGCAGATGAGGTTTGTTTAAATAATGTTCCGGCTTATCGGGAAGTTTGGTCAAATCGATTGCAAAATTTGTAACGAACTTACCTATTTTTCCAATTTTTCTAATTTTCAAAACTATGTAGGTCCGAAAGGTCAGCTGAGTTGTCTTGAAAAATTCAAGTCTTCATATTTTAAACATTTTTAACAAGCCGACAAATAGACACACAAGAACGCAAGTTGCCAGTCAATTTTTTAAAAGTTATGAAAGTTAAAGTTGTTTTTATACCTCAGTTTAGGATGCTAAGATTTCTATATTATTTGAAAAATTCTCTACTTTAATACTTAATGATTGAGTAATTTATTTTATCCGTTTTCACTTTTAACACAAAAAAATATCTTCAAGTTGAATTTTTAAAATTAAGTTTTGCCTTTATACTGTAAGAAAACAAATTTTTAAATATTAAAAAAAGAAGAATAAAAACATTTGGTTCTGACCCAGGCAAGTGAAAGAAAGGGTAACCCTCGGAGCTGCTTAAACTATTTGCAAACAATTTATTTCTTAATACAAACCGAGTAACTTGGAGCTGGGGTGCTACAATATTTTTAACGCTTCCGTAATTTTTATTATAATAACACATCAGGGCTTTTGCTCGTACCGATTTCTGTATTCCTAAAGACATTTTATTTTACATTGCTTAGAACTTCTTTATTTTGCAATCCGTTTTTTGACTCTGGTTAATTTAGTTCTCTTCTCCTTTGAAATCCAAAACAATAACAAAAACACCGAAATGAGATGTTAGAAACTACTATAGCAAAATCCATACACAAATTACAATTTTTTTAATGTTTTTCTTTTTTCTTTCGCAATAAAATTTTGAAGAAATGGTCTAATATGAATAAATTATTTACGACTAAAATTATGACGATTATAACTGAATTTTAGTCGTTTCAAAAAATTTTCTTTTCTTCAACACTCGCCGGAATTTTTGTAGTAAATATTTAAGTAACGAATGGCGAGTTCTCTTAGCAAATTGATGAAGATCATGCTAAACAATTTGTAATAATCTTTTAAATTTTACATGTTTTAATTTTTTTTTGCATTGCAATTATTGCTCAAGGGAGTTTTAATTAATTTACAAAACTCAGAATTTTATCGATTTATTTAATAATAACATTTAATATTTAAAACTCGCCTCTCAGTAGGTTCATGGTATCGCTTGCCTTGTGGCATGTGAACCACATGTCAACCAAGTCCAATTCTTCCGTTTTGGACAAACAATTTCAGTAATCATTGCACGGTACCTTGCTCCACAGGCTGTAACGTTGCGATTTTAATTGTTCTTGAAAAAGTACGGTCCAATGATGCCATCGACTCACAATCCGTACCAAATAGTGCAACTTTCAGGGTACGTTTGGCAGTTCTGGAACCGCCTCTGGCTGCTTTTCACACGAAATGCGGCAATTGTGGTTGTTGTCGTACCCATTGAGCCAAAATTTAGCTTCATGGTGCAATGGCAAACCTTATTGAGCATTTTTGTCACGAATCTTTTTTTTTTTTACACTGAAAAACCAAATAGGAAAAAAAGTCAGGCAATATTTAATATATAAATATTTTATTTGAAGGTATATTTGAAAGTATGGGAGGAGTTTTCTTAAATGAGTGACTGATATTATAAAAATAAAACAAAACAACTAAATAATTTAATTGGGCACTTGTTTCATTTTTTATTCAAGAAATTATTTTACTTGCAATTATATATCTACGTACTTTGTAACTACTGTTTAAATTCTTACATTGTAATACTTGCAATAGAAAAATATAAGACGGCCTGTGGATCTTAAAATTAAGTATGTAATTCGAAAGCGTGACTGTGTAGTGACGGGATCGGTCTGTTTTGTACTGAAAAACGAACAGTTGTACTACTAAGTAACATTTGTAAAAGAAAACTAATTTTATTTATTTTTTGTTTCGTATATCTGACTACTTAAATAGCTTCATATTTAGCGACCGCAATTCGATTAATAAAACTTTTATTTTACATTTGATTTCAGCAGACTTAACAGCCCTGCAACGAGTGCACCATGGCGCCACAGCATGTCCCGTGATTTAGGCAGTGACATGGATTCTATGTTTTCACGTACTGGTGCAACACTGCCAAGAGGTGAATATCACAGATTAAAGAGTAAATTTTTAGATCACTAAAACACAACCAATGTTGAATACACTTGCAGAAGTACTCGTACTTAATTAATTAATACGTACACATACGCTGTTTGTTAAATTTTTTTATTACTTTAAACTCTCTTTTGTATTTAATCGACATAAAAAACAAAAAAAAACAAAAGAATTAAAAAAGAATCACAAGGCAAATTAATAGATCCTCCTGTTACCGGCTCAAATGCAAAAACAATTTCTGAATACTTTAGTTAAATTTTGGTATATTTTGTTGTTATTTTAATTTAATTTTGACATACATACACATCAAGCACCAGCACCAGCACCAAGGCATATCCAACAAGGCTGTCGCAGTAAAATAGCTCATGATTATGATCTGACATGACTGGTTTCCAATTGTTAAACTCCATATATGTACTTAGGTCTGTATGGAATCTAACAAGTTGTGACGCAGTAAAATTTTTGTTGTTGTAGATATAAAACAACTAACTGCTTGAAATATGCCTTGTTGTCTGTCACACACTTATCAGTAAAATGTCCAATAACTTTTTAAATATTTATTTTTGAAAATAAATTTGTATTTATGTCTGCCATCAGATTTGCATAGTTTTCCTTGTAGAACGATGGCGTACAGTGATTAAAAATAGTATGTTCTTTACAAAAAAAGTTTCTCAATTGTTGAGCCTGGTTAATGGAATAAAAAACCAAACGATACCATTTAATATTCATTAAGAGTTCTATTATTTTGACTTATAATTTTAAATAATAATGATTGCAATGTTGTATTACAAAGTGATTGGTATCACTTGGAAAATCAAATCTGCTTCTTTTTAGTTCAATCTAACAACCATATTTTTGTTATCAGCTAATCATGTTAAAGATAAGTGCAATACTACTACTACTACTATATTCGGTTTAATACGACGATAATTTACTTGCTAAAATGATCGTATTCAAAGTTTTTAATACATTTTTTTCAAAGTGCCAATAAATAAATTTACCATTAGATTATTTTTAAAGCATTTTATTATTGTAATATAAAAATTAATTGGCATACCTGAGTACACACATTATTATACATACATACATATGTTTGTTAGAAAGGCCAATCAGTTTCTCTATTAGGGTCCTAAATATAAACAAATAAATAAATTTCTTAACCAAATACACACTTACACGTTGTTCAGTAAAATAAACGAGATATTTTTAGACGTACTACAAATGTATGTATGTATATTAGGCACAGTTACAACTCTGTTAAGTAGCGGTGATGCCAATTGGATCTAATGTTTAATTAAAGCCGCAAGGATAATGGGGGAAAAAACCGTTTGTTTGAAAGGCCTATTAAAATCAATACAAGCAACACACACCGTTAAGTGTTTAAAGGAATTCTTTTTATAGATTTAAAAAAAATATTTTTTGATTTAAAAAAATTTAAGAACATTTTTTTAAGGAAATTCGTGCCATAAATCAAAAATACGCATCCAAAATTATGTGTCCGCGCACTCAACGAGAATTCGTGCAGAATTGATAAATTGACAATAAACATACACTACTGCAAATGAACTTAATTATTCCAAATTACTTTTAATCTTGGACGTAATTACACGCGGACATTTGTTTCGTAAATTAAATTATTAATGTCTGTTCGACAAAAAGTAAGTGAGAATCTAAACTAGCTTCAGAGAGCCAGTTCGTTATAGTATCAGCCTTCTTTTTTTCTAATGTTATGACAAATTTTCATAATTTCTAAATAGATTCTTAAAATTGAATACGTAAGAAGATGAAAGTAAAACTACGTAGTGTAATTAAACGTTAAAAATTTTTATTAATTATAGAAATCTCCATATCTCGTTAATATAAAAACAAATACTCAAAACTAGATTCAATGCGTCTCCCTTTGAGTCTTGAAATATATGACAAAACTGTAACTAGAGTAGCCAAACTTGGCGTTTGGTGAAATTCAATTTTTTGGTTTCGATTTTTTCGACAATTAAGTTCGTTCGGTCATTTTTTCCTCTTCGAAATATGTAGATGAGTTTTCATAATTTGTGAATTTTATATTTTTCGATCTGTGTTGAAACTTAGATTTTTTATGAATGGTTGCTAGAATATCTAATTTGGATTATATATCGGAATTTTCAATAAAATTGCAACCTTTCAGTAAACCAAACGCTACTTACACTCTCTATCCCACTGTAAATAATTAAAGAATAACAACTTTAAATTATTTTTTATGGTCGGATATAATCTAAATGAAACTGATGACTCAAAACTAATTTCTAGAATATTAGTATATAAATACATACATATGGATATATGTATATATACACATACATATGTACATACATAGTATATGAAGACATCTAAAAATATAAATGAAGTAATAAATATTAAATTGCAATATTAATTTAAAATCAAAAGTTTATGTTTTATTTATGATATTTATTAAACAATTGCACAACTAAAGGAAATATATAAGTGATGGCAAAAAATAAAACATGCATAAGGCGCCCACCATTCAAAACCATATCACTCGATCCGAGCTTCGTGCATTGCAACAATGGCCCCGCTATCTCAAATTTGTTTTTTTTTTTTTGTTATAAATAAATAGTTTTTAAATCTAACAATATAATAATCTTTCCGATTTACCCACTGAATTATTTAGATTGAAATATTCCTCGCACATTTACTACCCCTACTACTTACTACTGCTACTGATTAATATGGATAACAAGTATTTTAGCATTTGAAAATCCTAATTTTATTCAAACTAAAAATTTTGTTTATTTTAATTTAGTCTTGTATATTATTGTTTGTTTATTATATAATATTAAATCATGGCTAAAATGTTTCAATTCTAATTATTACTAAAGTTTCGCCGCCGCCTCCGCCACCCACTGAAAAGCAACTTGCATTGATCAGTGCTGAAGAGTTTTGAGTAAACATTTGAATTATAATAAATATGTACAATGAAAAAAGAAAAGAAATTAAATAAATTACATGGCTTAAGAATGAATCAGTTCTGATCAATGCTTAAGTTTGCAGCCGAAATTAACACTTGAAACAAAAACAAATTTCTGAGTTCTGGGCTTTTTACGGATTCACATTTATTATTTTGAAACATTTACATTGTTTTGACAACAAGAAATACATAATTATATATTCTTAAATTTTATTGCAATTGCAATTGTTTGTATTTTTTTCTAATATTTTATAGTATCTATTTTATACTGTATATTCGTTCTAAGGTGTTGTTTATACTGCCTCGAGTATGTACTTTCTAAATATGAATATTAAGAAAGAGAATAAAAAATGTCCAAAACTTTGAATACGATGCAAGAACAATTATAAAACTAATAATCATAATAATAATATGCTTTTTATTAACAAAATATAAAGAAAAAAAATATGTCAAGTAACTAAATGTCGTATTAAAACGAACATCGATCATAAACTCTTTCTCCAAAATGCTTACAATTGTTTTGTGGTAATTTGTTTTTGTTTTATTTTTTAACTTCCCTTAATTTTTATGAATTTTAATTTCGTTCAATATACTTTTTATTTGTGCTTTTTACAGCTAATTTAATCATCGTTCCTCCAAAAACGCATGTCCCTAATAGCTTACGAAGTTCCTCCTCTACTTGTTGTTCTACTACTTCTACTACCACTACCACAACATCTACAACAACTAAAACCAATCAAATAACATGACTTCAAATTTGACAAAGTCGATAAATTTGTCAAACACAAATTCTTGAACTTATTCCATTGTATAACTATTACAATTTATACTACTATACAAAATAATAATAATAATGATAATAATAATAATAATATTATGAACATACATACATGCATACATACATATATGTATATGTACATATGTATGTACGTACATTCATATGAGTGCGCACACATACATGTACATGTGCATATTTACATGCATACATACATATTTTTGGAAAGCGGCTTAAATCCAAACTTTCTTGAAATATTTACCAAGTCTTGTTTAGCACATACATACATATTTCTTAAGAGCAAAAGCTGCTGTGCTGTGGGATGGCGAATTGTTAATCTCTTTGTTTATGATGTTTCTAATTTTGTTTTAAATTAAAATTAAATTCTCCATAAAAGTTAGCACAAAGTTATAAAATGTTTAATTCTTAAACAAAATTCAAGAAACGAACTCTTAACCTAACTAATAAATACAAGGTTATGCCGATTGGAAAGAGGCGGTGGAGAGAGGCGTAAAAATCTCTCAACTTATTGCTTGTCCTACCACGCTTCCTTTGCTAAGACTTCTTTTTTGTGCAATATCATACAGCCCAATCATGAATATTATCACGGGAAAATATGTTCTCGAGGGAAGATTCCTCAAATTATAAATTCCACGGGAACAAAAAAATGAATAATTGTCAGCATCATCGTTATTCGATGCGCAGCAGTTTTGCCAAGTGGCATTTATTTATTTACTACACACTTTCAAAAGTAAAATTAATTTGAATTCTTTTTAACAAAAGGGAATTAATTAATAAAAAAAAAAGATTAATTACAATGCATAGTATTGTTCTTAGAATTCTTGTTGAAGACATTTCTGTTGCAAGAGATAGTCAAAATATTGCTGGGAGAAGCAAAAAAAAACCTAACAAATTTTAGTTTTTTCACACAAATAACAAAAAATCAGTCATGATACCCCGTGTTTTTTATCCATTTGATTCCAATAACTGGAAGAAAAAATATTATTGTGATGGAATAACGTGTCGCCATAGAAGAATTTTTGAATTCATTAGTAAATATTTCAACTTAAATTGCCGAGTATAATAACGAAGACTTTCTTCTATCGTTGTAGTGAAATAAACCCGAGTCTTTAGTGGTAATCCAACCCACGAGCGCCACACAGATAGACTAGCACACTACTTATTAGCCTACCAGGGCACCTGTATTAATATAAGACATTTATTTGTTAAACTCTAGCCAACGAACTGCTAGCCGCATGCTAAGTCAAAGAGTCATTTACAAGCAAAAAAAGAAGCAAAGACTCATTAACGTAGAAACACTAGCCGAAGAACATGCAGATAGCTTTTGATCACTAGAACTAGTTTCATCATCATTGTGGGGATCGTTCTTTTATAGTTTCTTTATATAACATTCCATCAGACCAAAAGGGTTTCAATTACAATTTGTAATTACTTACAAATGTAATTCAACAATTACCTGTAATTGCAATGTATTTGTAAACCGAAGTGAAAATCAATTACAATTACACGTTTTTAAATTTAAAATTTCTTAAAATAAAAATTACATATAATCGTAATTAAAAAAAATTTAGTGCCTAACTCATGTAATTGTAATTAAAAAAAAATCCAATTATTGTTTAACTACAAATATTACATGTAATATAAAATACCAAAGTTGTTGGTAGCAACAGTCTATTTATTAATTAAATCAGTAATTGTAATTTGTGACTTGTTATGTGTATTAGATACTTTTTTTTCTAAATTTCAAGTGCAAGTATGTAGTTGTAATTGAGATTCTTCATTTACAATTACATCGAATTGTAATTGAGTTGAGTATTCAAGTGCATGTAATTGTAATTAAAATGTAATCGAAGGCCGCTAGTCTGCTCCTGATATCCTAAAAAATCTATTTAGTCCCAAATCGACAGTCGTATGGCTTTCAACATTGTTTGACAATTTTCTAAAATACTTTTCTTTCGATTTTTTGACAATTAGAAAAGAGCTTTAATGATTTGCATTTTTATACCACATGGCCAGGCACGGATTTTTTAAGGCAGAAATACGATATTACCCCGATTCAATATTAATGTTTTCCCATACAGAAATTTGAAGAAAGAATTTTTTAATACTTTAAATTTTGATGTCTTCAAGAGCTGAAGCTAAAGTCGCCCCTGGATATGCTCTCGTACATATGTACGCATGCAAAACAAAACAGCTGGACGGGGAAATATTTGATTCGATGTAACGGCTTCACCTCTGTGTGTGAGTGTGTGTGTATGTTACGACGGTTTCGTGTTACATCTAAACTAAATAATCGCCATTTCGAGTTCGAAAATTGTGAAAATTTCGGCCAAAGTTATTATTTGAAACGTTTAAGTTTTTGTTTGCTCCGTAAAAAAGCCGAAAATGTTGTTCTCATTTAGATTCAGCGATCAATGATTTCATTAAATACTTCCTTGTGTGTATGTGCATATGTATGTATGTATGTATGTATGTATGTATGTATGTATGTAATGCATCCTTAATAGAGAAATGTTGGAGAGAAAATTGTTAAATTTAATTGTTCAGATTGTTTATTAAATATTCATAACATTCATTAACTATTTTTATATACAAAAACCCATTAAACAGTTTTCTTTTTTTAATTTATATTCATGTTATGTATTCAATGCCAGTTTCACTAATTTTTTAACAAAATAATAGAGAAAAATAATTTTAAAACTATTTATTGTTATGTTGTCTTCCAGAACAAAAAAAAAAAAAAAAACGAAACAAAACAAAAATAATAAATAAAGAATTTATACGATTTAATTCCAATAGACTTTTGTATTGTTGTTTGCATGAGTTATTATTTCGAAATGTTTCTTTCTGTTTTGCTAATAATGTTTGCTATGTTTTAATATCACTGATCGACGATTGGCTTTGTATCTCTCGGAGAGATGAACAAGTGTCTCTTTCGACTTATTAACAATTCTTTTAGTTGTTCAATGCACATTCCACTCGAAGGTAAGTAAAGTAGTTTTAATAGTCTTATTTATTATTTTTATTTTGATTTATTGAACCTTAACAGAAATATACCGAATTGTTTTTATTTCATTTCATTTGTTTTTTTTTTTCTACTTCTTAGAATATATTTACTTATACTCGTATATACATAAAATACTCGGTACATTTTCTTCCCTTTTTCAGTTTGAATTCAAAGGAATTCAGTAATAGAAATACATATGTATGTATCTGTAACCTGTTTGGATTAAATGCACATTGTACGTGCATACTTTTGTATGTATTCCGACCACTATCGTGACGAAGACACGTTAATTGATTGCTTTGATCATAAAGTATACGTTACGTCGTGCAATTAGGTAAATATCGCAAGGCTATGCCGATCGTGGAATATCTTCAAAATATCTGAGAGAGCAATCTCAAGCATTTGGTTTCAAATTTATTACTCTCTAAATTTACTAAATGTGAGTTGTACGACAGCTGGTTTGGGATATGTAACTCCTATTTGTGCCCTTAATGGTTGGTGAAAAAATCGTAATCCTGATTCTCTCAATACATAATCGCAGGCATAAAAAAGTTGTTTGTAAAAAAAAAAAAAAAATTATAACTTCTGTCACAATTTTCAAACCTCAAAAATGTTTGCATTTTGCTTCAATATGAGGCAAGAGCTGCCAACTCAACAAAAAAAACATTCTGCAGGAACCTAGGAAATTCGTTTTACATTGTCCGTACTTCATTTTTGCGTGAAGGGTATATGTAAAAGATTTGGATTTGAACCACCGAAAGTGCCCCTTCTACTTGTTTAATTTTTGTAAGAAACCTAAAACACTTGAGACTTTTACTTTGTAATAGTGTAATAGTAACTACAGTTGCTCTTAGAGTGTGCTACTCTAAGAGCAACATATTATGACTGAATTATATGGTTGTAAACAAATGATATTATTATTGTGGATAATAATAAGAGAGTCTTCTTAGAACGATACACGACTAAAGCGATCGTGTTAAGCACTTTAACCACAGCACCTTCATACATCGATTAAACTCCAAAAGACATTCACATATTAAAGAAATGTTTTTAATTAATCATTATATGTTTGCCACAACAATATTTTATTGTAGAGAACATAATATAATTGTTGTGACTATACCACAACCATGTTTTTCTTTGTGTGTTCTATTACTTTCGATTGGCACGACTTAATTGGACAATGTTAGCAATTTTCCCATTGGATTTATGTCAGATTTTTATCTATATAGAACGTTTATTTTAATTGCGTTCTTAAACGTTTCACCCAAAGTGCCATCACACTTTTTATTGAGTTCTTTTGGCATTGACGAGTGGGCGTGGTTACCTCCAATACTATACTATATAAATATCCATAACCGCATATCTAGAGAACTGTAATAGTGTGTGTCTTAAAAATACATTTTTATCAGTCTATATACCCAGAAATGAACGTGAACGGAACTGTGGGCGTGGCACATTGCAGATAAAGTACGTACATATATACTCGTATGTATTTTTAATTTTCGTATATCGAGAGAACTATAATAGTGAGAGTTTCTGAACTTTGTACGAATAACTTTATTAGTCCGCGCAGTTTAGCTGAACACCGACAACAGAAAAGTACGCTAGCTCCGGGCGAAAACCGCCAAAATATTTTAAAGCAGCCTCTTTAAAATTCGCTCCGAAATTAAAAAAAAATCAAGTTATTTGTTTACGAATTTATCGAACTGAGCTATTTTTAATAATTAAGCGAATCATTAATTGAGGCTTTAGATCGAATTTTTATTATTCTGTCAATTAAGAAAGAAAAATTTATTTTATTAATGCGATAATTTTTATAGAATTCTAAAAGAATTAAGTTATTCATTTACATGCATTTTCAATGCCCCTACATTCTCTGTGTCTTTCTACTGCTTAGTGTCTTTTGCAAACATCATCATCTATTTAACCCATCTAATGATGAAAATTCCCAACGAGAGTTTCTCATGTTTTTTCCCTTCATCGTATTTAGCTTGACACTAAAGACGCATCAACTAATGAAGAAACATTATTAATAACAAACACCAATTACTTCCAATGCTAAATGAGATCTAGCTAAAGAAAACAATTGAGAATAGTGCGATTAAGAATACAGAGAGTAAAGTTAGAGTGGGGTAAACATTGTTCTAGCCCAACAGAACAACGATCGAAAATATAAGAAACTCTCGTATTCAATTTTTCATCGTTAGGTGGGTTAAATAGGATGACGTTTGCGATGAATGTGGGACGTGTGTACCGACACAGAAAACGCATGTATTCCATTCTGCTAGTGTCTAATACTTAACTTGTTCAGTATCCTTAAAAAAAGTTTTCTCTCCGAATTCCCTTAATTGCTAAAAAAAAAAAAAAAAAATCGCCGACAGATTATTTGTCTATCTTGTGTAGATATTCCGAATAGAAGAAATCAAAGCAAGCTCGCGACGACGCTCTATGGAGATAGCTAGGTTCACTT
Source organism: Phania funesta (assembly GCA_963932375.1). NCBI lineage: Eukaryota > Metazoa > Arthropoda > Insecta > Diptera > Tachinidae > Phania > Phania funesta. The sequence continues at coordinate 1,087,740 of OZ010652.1, forward strand.
TTGGGATTTCAATGAAAGTATATCATTTTAGCTTTAATTATTGTGCCTGTCCCTTGTGGAATTGAAGAGGAATTTAAACATGTCGTGTGCATTTGATCATTCAGTTTGTTAGCTTTTCAAGAGCTACATACATAAGTATGTAATTTAAAGGTGGCATTTTTTTCCAGGCACTAAATCTTCGGAATTAAAAATAAACATAAAAAACAATTCTTTAGCGAGAGATATGGAGGAGCCTCTTGACTTGGCGGATTTGGATTTATCCCGTTTAAGATTGAGTAAAAAAGATCTCGAAACTTTATCCAACATTGCTCCCGGACTTCCAAAAAGCTTTCAAGAACAACTATTGGCCAAGCTACCGCCCACACAAGCTCGCAAGTTGTCGCGCACTCTAAGCGTTCAGACGAACCAAAATTGTGCGTCAGTCAAAATATACAAGCGGAGTCAAAGCAGTGGCCGAAATGTCGTTCCAACTAAAGAACTTATAGACCGGGAAGTGGCAAACAAAGTGCAATGTACTAAAACAACAACTCCTGAGAAAAATACTGACAATGCAAAAGAAATTCAAGCAGCTCTCACTTCGACTTCGGCGTCTAAAACTCACAGCAAGAGTAAAACCAACGAAGACAATTGCACAGGATTCGCTCCACTGCAAAATAGTGATATTAACGATAAGTATAGATACTATTCTCCCTACATAAATAAACTTGCGAAAGAAACATCTCAACAAAATTTATTAAAAACATGTCGCACTGAAACTACATCGGGTGGTGAAACAATGCTTGGACGTCCTCCGAGCGGAAGACTCTCCCCACCGACAGCATCGTCAGCAGATTCAACCAACAGGCGCCCAATACAACGTCGTATATCGCGCTTACTTCGGCAAGATTTGTTAGATATGCCGCTTGAGGAGCTACCTGGGGATCAATACAATAAAATAGCGAATTCTGAAGAGACTGAAACCATTGCCGCCTCTTGCGATTCATCCTTGCAGTTCAAAAGTACACGGCACATCCGAAATAAGAGCGTTGAAACTTCCATAGAATGTGAAAATAGTCGTGATGTTGCAAAATATAACCGCAGAAGTCTATCACGTTCGAGAGATTTGGACGAAAAGAACAAAGTTGATAAAAACCAATTGGCTAACAAAATACTCCAAGAACTGCAAGTCCTATCATCATTGCGATCTCAAGAGGTGGCTGTTCAAGATGATCCAATTCCTAATGACCAGCCAATATCAGTGATTAAGAAAGTCAAAAAAGTCAAGACCAAAGATAAGTCGACCGAGTTATCGAATGATGTCGAGGTTAAAAATCCAGCCATGGTAATTAAAAAGGCGAAAAAAGTTGTGAAGAAGTCGGAACCATTAACAACGCCGACAGTTAAGGAAGAAGTATCTAGCGAATTCGTCGAAACTAATCTCGGTAAGTCGGCGGCAGTTTCTGATATTCCATCACCTAAGAAAGTGTCCAAACTTAAACGACCGAAATCGTATCCCATGAAAAACTCAGTTTCGAATACCAATACCTCGGAGATATGTAACACGACTACTATAACGTACACCAGTGCAGCGTTAGATTCAAAAAATTTAAGCAAGCCGGAGCTTTTGGCCACTTCACAAGATTTAGGTGCGGCTGAAATGAACAATGCTACATGTATTGCTCCGCGCGAAAGCCGAATTTTGCGGCCAAAAAGTTACCCCACTTCTAAACTAATTGCACCCAAAGAAATTAAACAAACATTGGGTAACAAAATTAACACAATAGAAGAGAACTTAAGCTCCTTATCGTGCCAAAAGTCCGATCCTCTTATCTTGAGTGCAAAATTAAATAAAAATCTGCGCAATAACTCTCAGATCGCTGAAACGCCGTCTTCCGATGCAAGAAAACTGACAAAAGTTGCAAAACCAATCAAATTTTCTCAACTAGGGAGCACAGACATTATTCCAGCGACCACAACACTTAACGTGGTTTCAAGCCCGGAAGATGAAGTTACAGAGCAGCGTCCTACGGCTGGTATTCAGTTGAAAGACAAAGTAGGAGGAAAGAAAACCAATAAAGGTTTGCTTTATGCTATCGGACAGAAGTTTGAAAAACTACGGGCTTCAGCAACCAGTAATTCCTGTGCCAATATACCAGCTAATAAAAAAGCTGCCTGTGAAAAGATGTCGCCAGAAAAGGTAAAGATGGTGAACAAAATATCAGAGGTTAAGAAAACAAAGTCTTTGGGCGGAAATTCGAGCGGGAAAGTTACGAGTAATGACGAAGTTTCTGCAGCGAAATTTAGTGCGGAATCCAAAAGTGTTCCCAAGACAGTTAAAAATGAAAAACGCTCTCGTATCGATGCAATGATTCGAAATTTACGAGAACGATCAGTTCCTAGGTCTCACCCCACACTATCTTCAGAGTCAAATTATATAAAACGAGCAGTCAGCGTTGAAGAAATGCCAGGAACTTTTAACAAAAAGTCTGTCAATAAGGTATTGGGCCTCTTCAGACGCTATGAGAAAGATGCCAATCCAGAAAACCGGGTACGTAATGCTCGTTCTACAAGTAATATTGAGAGAGAAATATCTAAGCAATCACCAATTTACCAAAACGCCACCGCAATTCGTCAACGTAATGAAAAGATTGACAAATGTAACAGCAGTGCTGCTTGCAACGGAGTACAGGCGGCTTCTTTACCCGTTCACCAAACATGTTCAGATTGTTTGAAATCCACAGAAAGTAACCAGGAGAAACGGAAGGGTTTAAGGCTTGAATTATTAAAACCAGAAAAAGACCATCATATAAACACAACTCTGAATAATACTCCTCTATCGAAAAAGTACCCCTGTTATAATGCCAATGAAATTTATGCCAACATTACACCACACAATAAGTCCATTCACAGCAGTTCTTCCGCTTATGGCCCCAATGTAGTGACCCAGGAAAATTTCTCGAATAATAATATTTCCTCGAGTATTCCGAAAAGCGGCAGCAGTTGCAACAACAATAACAGCATTAACAACAATTGCTCTTCACTGCATACGTCACTAACCTCAGGTTATCGCACATCGTCGACACACGAAATGAATCAAAACAATAATTTACTCTCACCCTCTTTTGAAAATATTGGCAATTATTCATCCGACTCTCGTAGTTTCCAAGAAGACTGTGCCTCCACATCGACGTTCCTTTCTCCCACTGAAGAGGTAGAGTTATGCTTTGACTCATGGTCAGTATGTTCCGAAGACAACTATAGGGGTCGCAGAACCACGCCCTCACCTACCGTATCGCATCTGTCAAGGGCTTCGCAAGCTTCCTCCCCGACACGTCGAGCAGGCGATAGTTCCGAACCGGGTGAAAGCGTTGTAGATCGAATAAAACGCCGCAGTTTTTATTGCAGATTCAATGAGAAAAAACCAAAACGGACAAGCAGTATTGTGGGGCCGAACGCTGTACGGGAGTATTACCGCGAGAAAAGCTCTGCGCCCAGACCGCGATCGTCAACTAAAATGGCAACAGGTGCAGCCGCAGAACGTGAACACTCGCCAGATATTACACAAGAGTTCTTCCGGCCCCTTAAACTGAGTCCGGTTGGAACCGAACTCAAGCCCCCGGTCTATAGATCATCATATACCACCAGTCATGACTACTCCACAGCAGCTGGACGACCACGTAAGAGTCTAAATGATATACGAACGCCTACGTCTCCCTCGTGTCTATCAGAAAGACGACACACTTCTTTTGCCAACACAGAAACGGACTTGCTAGCCAACACAAGCGCCTTCCCGTCACGATACAAAACAAACGTATACGATGAATCTTCCAGACCAGCTGGGGGTGCTACTAACTATTACTCTTACAACACCTACAATCCGAAACGTCGTTTCTCGTTTACCACAAATACTGGCGTGTCCTCAGGTGCAATTGGTTCCAATATCATTCCTCAAATAGAAGGATACGCAACTATGGGTAGAAGACCAATTCGTTCTTATGAACATCGAACCATGTCACTTCTGGACTCACCCATCACGAGTACGTATCGCACTGACGGCGGCACATCGTCGTCAGTACGTGACTACACAACGAGTCTGTCTAGGTAATTAATCACTTCATATTTCAAACATTGTTACATAAATATTTCAACCTTTTTATAATCATATAATTTTTTGAAGATCCAATTCCCGTTACCGCAAATCCTCCACGCCACGTAGTCCAACCAATATTTGATGCACAACACCACAGAATGGCTTTTGCATATTCTGCTACTATGCCCAGGAAAAGCGACGCCTATATCCCGGTTCATCGTCAACTTCATCTAAAAGTAGTGTAGATAAGAAACGCCACCAAGCTTTATGTTCAGCTCGTAGATCTTAAATTTCGCGGCGTTACAACTTAGAACCATTAGTTTCATACGAGTAAGTTTTTTTTTTTTGTTTTAATTTAAGTCTTAATAAGATAAAATGGTTAAATATATATTCAGTCAATTTTTTATACTCGCAGGATAAAATTTGTAAAAAAGTTTAACTTAACACACAATATTCTATAAGAGGTAGCACTCACTCGTATTAACATTTTCAAATATCGACGACCAACAAAACTCTATTTCGGAACACTGTTACCTTTAATTACCTACCATTTCCAATCATTATTGGTGATTGGTGTAATTATTGAACATTTTCTACAACTGCCTACAACTTTAGTAATGGAATCCACAATATTCGTTGTAGGCTGAACTTTAACCAAAAAGAAAAAAAAAATTGAAATGTGCAGTTTTTGTAATTGAAACCGGATTTCAGTTTTTTTCCTCTAGTTCACCGACTCGGTTGTAGATTATATCGGTTTTTTTTTTATTGTAAACACCGGTTAAAAAAGGCTAAAAATTCCATATTCATAAAACAAATTGTTTTAGATTTAAAGTACACAATAGTTAATAAACACTTTTAGGGCCATTATTACAATTTGCATGTTATCGGACAGATTGTACCTTAAGATAAAACTGTCCGATAAGCTAAAGGGAAGATGTTGTTAACTTTAATTTTTAACGTGAGGTTTCTAGAATTGGAGTTGCCATATTTTGAACAACCAACAAAAAAAACAATTTTAAATTAGTTTGCAAATCAAAAATACAAAAAAATATAACGAGTTAGAAAATATTTTTGAAAATAAAAATATCGCAATTGTTGTTTTTTTTTTGTCAATAAACAAGTAAATAAAAGTATAACGTTGCCACTGTTTATTCTCAAACACCAATTTCATTTGTCAAATGTAGTCGGTTATCGCTCTTGCACTGCCATATTTTCGAAGAGATTAATTTTATTTTACATGGAAGTTGTAATAACGAATAATAATTAACGCTCACCTTATTTTTCTCTTAATCTAAAGGTACCTTTTACTAACGTGAACTTTAAAGGCAATTTGTATGTAATGGTCCTTAGGCTATTAAACCTTTAATAAAAAAATGTATTCATAAACAGTTTTTAACGAATGTACTGGCAACACCATCATCATCATCATTTTAAGTTAATGTTGCACACAAATGTCCCACTTCATTCGGGTAGTCAAATCTATAAATGGGTTTTTTTAGTTTTAACAGAAACTTACTTTTGTTGTATTAACTAAACTTAACAAATATTTTTACATCTTCCTTCGGTAAGGGATGAAAATTGTGTCGATTTTTGGAATGAATTTTCGTCATTCCTTGCCAAGCTTGGTTGGGAGGCAAACCAATTAGACGGGTACTTAATGATATTAAAAAAAAAATACATTATGCTGTGGCTATGAGGGCCTTGCTGGGACTGGGAGAGTATCTTTATAGGACCGGAACCTTTGTTTGAAATAAATGGTATCGACTGAACTGGTTGAGTCGGAATTGTCTCGGCACTCGGGAACTATCTGCATTCTCAAGCAGCCAAAGCGGTTCATTACGCTGAATACGCTAAATAGTTATTCTAAAAGATTAAGCTCAGGATAATTACGGGGTCTAAGATACCATCAATTTTAGATAGGAAACAATTCCGCTGAGACCTGAATAATTAGACATCTGGGAATACTCGCATGCTCTGTGATGCTCCAGCTCCTTATTCTCGAAGAGTAGAGTTACTTGGCACGTCGCTATTGAATACAAGAGATGAATATGGTCTCTCACTGTATTAGCTTTAGCAGTTAGCTTTATTCGTACCTCAAATGTGTTCCAGTAAAAGCCAATGGTCGCACAAAAGAACCTAGAGATTGTGCGGGGCCTCGATAATAATTATGATGTTTAAAATAAATTGCAATAGCAAATCGTTTTCTTGTATGAAAATCGGATGCCAACATATGGGTTATTGACACAGTAACCAATAATTCGAGCAAAAAGAATATATTCACGGGGTTAAGAATTACAAGCGTAACTCATGTGCAATAACAACAAATTAGTGTTCCTAGAAAGAAACCGGTTAAATTCTAACATGAGATCTGATTTGAATAAAAAATAGTCAAAGCAAATATTGTCGTAGAATATTTGTTTGTGCCAAAAACCGTTTACCCGGGTTTTTCGCGATTTTCAAAAACGAAATATTTTCTTCTAATTTTAAATAGAACTATTTGGGGCACAGCAATCAAATCTAATATTGAAATTGTAGAAAGATACCAGTGCAAGGCTTTAAGATTAATTACAGCAGCACAGTGGTTTGTCATGAATAAATGTCGTCAGTACGAGAAGAAATTCATAGATTCGGTAAAAACTGTGTTGAAAGATTAAGTAATCATGGTCATCCGCTCGCTGTTTCGCTAGTAGACGGCAGTTATGAAACGTTAAAGTGGGTACATGTATTTGACTTTCCTTTTAAACGCCAGCCTGCTTGTTGTAAATATGTCTCTTGTCAATAATATTTACTCGTATGTTATCGAATTTGCTTATTGTCTTACAGTAGATAGATACGAAACCCCCAAAACTACTCAATCGCTCGCATAACTAAAAATTGTACTCTTTAGTTTGAAGTGACGCAAGTCACGTTTCCAGTTAATGAAATTAGAGTGAAATATTTGCGGTCGTTAGAAATTTGTTCTGTGAATTCGAAATCGATTTTAATAAATTGTTAGTTGTGACGCTTTTTGATTTTGGGTGCACTACTAAATAAAAGTGTGTGACATTGTTTTTATTTAAGCAAGAATTAGAGTATAATTAAATCATAAAATTTAATTATTAAATAAATATAAAATAACTAAAAAATAAAAAAAAATTATTAAAAAAAAATAAAGTACAGAAAAATTATTTTAAATGCCCATTACGTTAAATCAATTAAAAAAATTAAAAAATAATAATATCGGTTAACTATTCCACACATACAATAATAAAATTTAAGTAAAATCTATTTCTTCCTAAGTTATCGTATGAGCGTCTAATCAAATACCCCACAACGGACTGGTACTATAAGTACCACTTTGTAGATGCTTCATTTTGATCAGCTTAATTTGTCCTTTTTATTATTAAATTCATTTGGCCATACTTCAAAATGGTCTCCGAAAGAAATTACATTTCGAAGATTATCCCAGTAGAAATACTTCTTAGAGTATTTTTTGGAATGAAAGGCCATCAAGTGTTCAGTACTACATCAGCTGAGTAATTAGGTGCAAGTCCGTGCAAGTAGAGTTTTGTGAAGGGTCATATAGGAAAAGTCTTCGAAATAAGTCATACATTTTTGCATGTAAAGTAATTTAATAAAAAACTCAATAAAATTAGATTTATCGTTAATGGTTCCAGTAGTTATTCGATTGATTATTTAATACTCGTCACACATACTCGTAAATAAAAACAAAGCAATGCAATGTAAATGTTTTGCTTTACAAACTAAACAACTTTTTCACACATACATACACAGATATGTACATAGATAATTATTAATTTATTAATTATTTTATTAAGTCTAGTTTTAAATATCCTTTACAGACTAAGTTAATTTTAGTACGATAGTATAAGATAATGTTAATTAACAATTCAAATGTAAAGTAGTTTTTCCTTTTTATCCCTCGTTACTCTCAGAAGTGTTGGTATTTTAATCGGTTAATCGGAAAAAATAATTATTTTGGGTTCAGTTATAATCGGATAAAATTTAAGTGTTTGGTTAATCGAAAATTTAAATTTGTTGTAAATTCATTGGTTTATAAAACAGAACAATAAATTGTATTTATTTTAAGATTTTATTAATAAAACAAAAACATTGAGATAAAAAATAAAAATCGACAATAGCATTTGGAAGGATTCATATTTTTTTCTGGCGCAATTCATATTTATTTTGCCTTTTTTATATTTGTCGGTATATTTTCTAGCAAAGCGGGAAAAAAAATAATATTTTGCTTTCAGTCGTGCATTCTCGAATGCACCACTGTACGACAATGAACACGAAATTATACATTTCACGATGAGCTACAAACAGAACACGACAAAACGAGTATAAACATTCAGTGGATTTCCAAGAGCCTACGAAGCCATGAATTAAGCACTTAAAAAAAATAAATGCACACCGCCAACAAATCACATATCAAACGTAAGCAGGTTCGTATGACATAGTGACAAGCACACGTCACTTAATTGTCCGCAGAAAAGAAGCGGGATTTTAATTTTTTTATGAACTTAAGAAAAAGACAAATTTTAAAATTTTTCATGAAATCTTTTATTCGCTACAACTTTTTCGACATTTATGAAACCACTGAGCAGATTTAAAGACAAGTAAAAATATCGTCAAAAAGTCTGTAGAATGTAACTAAAGCATATATACGAATTAGAATGTTCAGCTATCTTTGGCTTGTAATTTGTACGTGGGTAAGAAAGGTACATAATAAGTCCACTTCCACCTGAAAAAAGTAAAAGATATAATCAGTAAAAATTACTCGTTACAACTTAATTAGATTAATTTATACTAGTAAATATGAAAGCTCGACACATAACCTCACTAAAAGTTTTTCCATCAAATATTTATGTAATGTTTGTATTAACAGTGGAGCTGACGCGGGTAACATTGACGCGGTATATAAGTTTGTCATTAATAAAGTAATTTCTATTCGATTTGGATCCTTATTGCTAAGGGGGTCGGATTCTCGATGTCCATCTGCAGGGTATTGAGCGGAGTTTTGTGGCATCCTGAGCTAACTAACAATCAATATACATATGTAAGTCGGTATGTATGTACATGTGTTATATATCGTTAGGGAAATTTTTATTTTTAAAATTCATCAAAATCGCTCTTATGTAAAGGGTGGTCCATCCAAAACGCACGATGTTAATTGTAAATAAAACAAAATGTTTTCAGGGAATTATCTTAATAATTTTTATTTTGATAGAAGGATCTATGACGATTATGTGTGAAACAAAATATCGGCCAAAGTCTTCTATCCGATGGTCGATATTTTCAATAACTCTAAGACATAATTGAGGTTCAATGTCGTTAGTGTGCGGAATTATCTCCTCCTCACTTGAATTGTTATTGACTTCTTGACGTACACTCCATATCCCCATATCGTCCAGGTCCATATCCTCAATTTCTGGCCACAAGAAGTCTTAGTTATCATCTCGCGATAGTGACTCACAATTAACATCGTGTATTATACTTGGACCATCCTATAGGTAGAGGAGACAAATAGAAAACTTCAACCGCGCTTATCTCGATTATCTTATTTTAATTTCGCAGAATGTTTAATAAGTTACGAGGGAAAAAACAAAATTTAAGCAAAAACTATAAATTTTACAAAAATTCCAATTTAACCTCAAAATTGAAATTTTACTGAAAAACTCAAACGCGACAAGAAATGAAAAAGAAATGATTTTTTTTAAAACTCTTGCTGATTTAAACCCGACTTATTTTATTGTATACTTCCAATTTATCTGTTTCGGAAACACCCTTGTTCTATAAGCACTTCGCTGGTCGCTTAAGCCAACTCATTAGGAAATCTTTGCCCAAACTTTTAGAGAAACTGCGAATGTCTTACATCTGCAATTATTCGAAACAAGAATATTAAACTTTTAAAAACACCCAACAGAATCGAAATTTTACAAATCGAAAATTGAAACTCAAAATTTCACCAAAAATATCGACAATAAAACCAACAATGAAGATAATTTCCGTGATTCCTTGTCAAGTTTGGGTTGGAAACAAACCGAAGATTTGATGATGGCACAGCCGAAACCGGCTTATCTCCAAATCAAAGTTGACAAGGAATGACGAAAATTCGTTCCAAAAATCTGCATAAAAAAGCACCCTGTCGGAATATCAAATCAAGAATCAACAATGAAAATTGCATATGGATCAAAATTTTAATAATAAATTTATAAATGAAAACAGTTTATCAAACAGTCGCCAAATAATCAATAAAAATTGAACAAACCGGAACATGCACCAAAAAATTCGAAAATTTACCCAAAAATTAAATGTTTACAAATCAATCGAGTATGCCGATTGAATCGGAGAAAAGATGAAAAAATGACGATATATAAAAGAGTCAATATATTATAATCTGGAATATTTACAAACCCGATAGAAATAAAAATGGTCAAAATCGGTGCACAAAATTAAAAGGCCCCAGCAATCGTTTGTAGATAAAGATTCCACCCAACTCAAATGATTATAGCCCTCTTGAATGTTTTAACGGCGACGCGTAGTCGAAATACGCGTTAAAATCAATTAAAAAAAGTTACAACAGACGTGGACATTTTGACCATTTTTAAAAATAGCGTGAAACGTTATCTGCAGAAGCGGTTAGTTCCAGAACTAGTGAATGATTTAATTTTTTTCATTTCAGAAAGGCTACTGGATGTATGCGCAAGCCGACTTCCTCGTTAAAACGGTAATAATAATTTCATTTCGCCAGACAAATTCGAACCATAAAAATAACTATAACTGATCAAAGAGAATCTTATTCGAAAACAAAAAGAGAAATCGTTAAATAAATCAATGATTGAATAAAGGAGCTGCATTTAAAAATTCGTAAATTTTAGACAAAATAAAAAATGAAAATTGTCTAGATATAAAAATAATCGACCCTTACCGCTTTAGAGTATCCATTCCAAAGGGGAAATCATAATCTGTGGCACTACCATCGCTGATGTTGTCATCACCAAGAGGCATTTCTTTTGCCCAATTAACAAGTCCTCGCTCCTCTGCTGTTCCTACACGGCAAACGTGCAAAAGAAAAAAAGAATACTAGTCGTAAGCATATTTATGTATGGGTGTGTGTGTGTGTGTGTGTGTGTGTGTGTGTTTGTTGCATCTTACCAGGAATTATGTTGTCCAATAGGCAGCCTAATAGGCCACCCACTAAAATAGTGGTGCCCAATAAGACGGTCAATGTTGAATTAACCGTGTCATTTCCAGTTTCAATAGCGGTAGGATGCTGTTGTATCCACTTGCACAGCACCATAGGAAAAAAGATTGAAAGGCCGAGTATGTAAAGATTTCGAGCAGACCGCAAGTCGACATATTGCAACGTGGAGAGACCAAACGCCACAATCATACCAAACATAACACAAAATATGCCGCCAACTACAGAGTCCGGAATTAATATAAAAACGGCTCCGAATTTTCCAATAACACCCTGTAAGACCATTATGAAAGCCGCCCATTGTATAACCCGACGGGATCCGATCTATAATAGAAAAAAGTCTTTTGTTGCTTTTAGGTTAAAAAAATGTAAATAAATACAGCGCGAGAGGATTAAAATTGCAATAAAATGTTTGAATAATTACGAACTGCACAGCGATAATTAAAGATTTGCACAATTCACAACCCCCTTGTATTGTTGTATTTTTGTACTACAACGAAACTACGAAACACGCAATAACTACTGGAGGCATTTTGGTGAAGGTATTGTACTACCTGTTTTGCTATATACGATTTTTCTTTTCGCCGAAAAATAGAGGAAATGCGAAAATGCGCAATTTTGGCGATTTAAATGATACTGGGAGGATGGATGGCAGTACCATTTATATATTTTTAAACCAGAAATTACTTTGATTTTAATTGTAGACCCTCAATAGTCTTTTCTTGGGTGAAAGAAAAAACCGAAGCGTGTAACTGATCTTGTAAAAAAATTTCGGTTATTCGAAAGTGGGAATTAAAGAAACTAAAGTTACGAAGAAACAAAATCGTTATATACAATAAAGCCGCGATAATATGAATTAAATAAAACTAACTGGCTCCTCACTATATCAAATTTGTTGGCATTTCCGATAGGAAACATTTCTAGGGCTTTTCTAACTTCTTCGCCTTACACCTTTGACAAGTTTGAAGATCTTTGCAACTTTGTTTTTAAGTTTTACTCGTACCATACTTTCGAAACCAAGGACATTTTCACCATAAACTTGCGTTTAGACGAAGGTTCTTCGTTAACCCATAAGTGAATGGCGTATCATATATAGTACAAGACAGTTGCATTCTTACGATTTGTTTTAGTTGTCAGTGAGCTTCTGAAGTGGTCGTAGGCACTTTTTACTCAACGTTTAAAAATAAATTTTTAATAGAGAACAAAAAGTACACAGAATTTCGTATTCTCTTCAAGGTAAGTATTGAGGATTATATTGAGCTTTGTTTTACACAGTTCGACATTGAGAGAGAATGAAATATATGAATAATTTTTAATTCCATTCTTGTGATTATAAAGTATCAAAAGTAATTTTTGTTTTTGGTGGAACAAAAGATATCAAAATCGCAATCGCAGCCGGTCTAGAATGGAAATGAGTCGAAACTTATTATTCTTAAATTTTTACAAATACGAGTATTTTGTAGTTTTTTTTTGTTGCAATTTTCCGCACGGGTTATACTTGTTTATGTGAGCGATATACCTTTGTTACGCCAATTGCGCCAACATTTTCTCCAAACGTATTTGTACCATTGCCTGCACCCCAGAGTCCAGCTAGGACTGTACCTAATCCCTCAGTTCCAATACCCCGATTTATGGCATGCAATGGCGGTGATTGAGCTCCTACAGAACAGAATTGTAACAATCATCTATTTAGCGTGACCACTGTTGTTATCTTACCTGCCATTTGTGAAACTGTTGGATAATAACTTAACGATTCCACTGTGCATGCTAAGACTCCGGCAAGCATTCCCAGAACACCGGATAAAGTAACAGATGGAGCACCGAATTGCCCGGGATAAGGAACGTAGAACCATTTAGCATTAGTTAGGACATTAATACGCACATCGGTCCTAGACGGATGGCCTTCCTCAAACACATTGGTCAGTGTTAGAATTCCACAGAGACCCCACATAATCACAATTGTTAGCAGCACCTAAAAGAGCACAAACACATTGGGTGGTTACAAAAAAATTGATTTTGTATATACGACCGGCATACAGCTCCAAAATGGCGCCAATAAGCTGCACATATTAACGGCGAAGTTTCAACTGAAGCGGACAATAGTAACATCGAGGCCGGAGTTAGGAAAATGATTGATTTTTCATAAAAAACAGTTTTTGTAGCAACCTGCTCCGGGAGGCATGTCTTCTTGGTGATCCCGTCACCTTGGCCGGGAGAGATGGGGTTATCAGTTCCAGGGGCCCAAAACTGGAAGAAGGTAAAGGACTTTCTAAGTTCGACCACTAACGATATAAACACTAGTACCACTGGAACCAGTAGCCCCTGGGGCGCAAGTCCAACTGGTTGTGGGTGAGTCTGCTTTAGGAGTGCACGTGGTGGCTGTGGATTACACCCAAACCGTGGGAAGATCTAGTTGCAGGGTGAATGTGGGGTTGCATTGCAACGGAGGAGAAAAGGTAGCTCCAAACCCCTCAGCTAGAAGTGGGATCAGGGCCAGGCATAAATGATCTTCAATTGCTACCTAAACGCATGTGTATATGTATTTTTTATGTAGCGTTTTAATACACCCCGTTGTAAGACCACCATGAGGTTGTGCCAACATTGGCGGGTACTAATGTAAATCTTGGAATTCTTTCTCTAAGAACCCCGATCCTTATGTGAGGGTACATTTTATTGACGAATTTGGATTTTATTAACTTGTCTGCTAAAACTGATCGAATTAATGTGATTTCGGAATTACTAGAAAATTTTCTTAGTGCGATTTCTGAATGGGCCGTTTCACATATTTTACCGCAAGCCGAAAACAATTTGTCTGATGTTACATAAACCGGGGTTAAATAACCTTCAACTGTTGTAAAAGGGCGGCTTAATGCCCATTGCCCGCCCTAGGCCCCAAACAAGGTTAAGAAGGCATTGCCCAAAATAATTTGGAAAGTGTAAAAATTAAAGACCGAACCATAAAACGATAAAATTTATTTTGGTGACAGAAATATCAAGCCCAGACAATATTTAAGAGCTGGAAAAATTTTAACCGACTACATTTAGACAAGAGTTAATATTCGACTGAGTTGAAACTTTTCCTATTACATTTTTAGCCTATTCGTACAATTTCGGTGAATGTCCCGATCGAAAATCCGAAATGTAATTTATTGTGACGATCGTAGTAAACGCACAATATAAATCTTTTTAGTAGTAACAAAGTAGAATTTCATTTACCGGAAAAAGGCGAAATAGCAGAAATGGTCGAAACTCAATTCCATGACCTTTTCTATAAACCGGCATGGGTATGGCAACATTCGACATTATTTGCGAAAATAAAGTTAACATAGATGTGGTCCTGGAAAATAGAGATTCAGTTTCATTGTCGCTTTCATTGTAAAACAAATGACTTACCCCACTGCTATACCCCAATGTTTTGAGGCTGTATCTGCGGCATGTTCAAATAACGTCAGACCGACCAAAGATACTGTTGGCACTATGGTCAGTGGAGTTACAAACCGAAGAATTTTGCCCACTAAACCGCTGTAACCCAAAATGACTTGTACCATGGCGGAAACGGCGATTGCCCCTGATAACTCACGCATGCGTACCTGCCACAATTCTTGGCGGCTCTCTTGGTTCATTTCTTTAAGTTCAACATCAGGTGGACATTTCCATTGCGGCAACGACAGTATAGCCAACGTTGGCACCAGAAACGATATAGTGCCACCCTGTACAATTGGCAATCGAACACCCCAAGTTGCTTGTACATATGTCACTATGCCAGTGACAAATATCATGGTTGAAATGATGATACCTCGACTTGGATCCTCGTCTGACATACAAAGCGCTGGTGTTAATATGAATGGTATCGAAACTATAGCGCCGATCATGGTTAAATAATGTTGAAAAGCTAGAAATATACTCAAATACCAGGGTGGATTGTCATTAATGCCATACAGAAGTTTCGACGATTCCTTTCCACCTAAATCGTTAGCGTTTGGAGCACAATTTTCCTTCGTCTCATTTCGTAAATTCTGTCAAATACAAAATCTTTATGTTTATGTTTAAATTTTTATTTTATTTTTTTAAATTATTCTAACATAAATTTCGGTCGTTGCAGTGTAACAGACCAGAGTCTTTGGCGGTAACTATGGAAATAAGCGCAGAATATAATAAGATTATACGATATGCACATTTACGTTGCGACCGAGTGGAGCAAGTTGCCAAAAAAACATATATTTTTTTTATTTTTCGTACAACCAAGACAAAACTTAATTCAACGACCCTACAAACTTTACGATCTTGTGTACAACTTCCTCAAGTTGCACCAACGGTCGTAACGTCGATGGTTTGCTTTAAAGTGGCATCTTTTATATACGAGTATGTAAATATGTAAAAGGACATTTTTTGGTTGGAAAAAAATGGAAAAATACACAAATACACATTGGGGAAAAAATAACCAATTTTGGTTAAAAGTAACCAAAACGGCAACGCTGATTAACAGGAGTGTAATCATTTTCCCTCTCATTCGTGTTGAGTACGCACAGGTCTTGTAGATCGAGAGTTAGGCGAATAATAAAATATTCTCTAGATTTAGTATCGAAATAATTACACTGTACGACGGATTTGATGAGGGCTTTTATTGTTTTCGAAGCCGCTGAATCCGAATCAGAAGTCAGTTGGAGCGTGAAGCCAGATGATATAGAGGAGGCAGAAATAAGTCTTTTGCAGTTAATCCAAAAAATTCTTGTACTTTATTTTATCTATTTATTTTTTAAACCCTGTATACGTTTTGTAAATAGAAATATAAAAAATATGTTTTATATAACTAAATTAAACAAAATATTTTTTCTACAAAGTTATACAAAAATCATAAAATTTGTAGGGGAGCCCTCTTAATACTGGATACGTCACAAAGAAAAAAATATCCCTCTCAAAAATGTAATAGCGGTCGGTTATATATGTATATTAACCCTCTCTGGTCCTCCTTAAAATGGGAAATATTGATTTAGTTAACAGCAAGCGGTTAGGACTTGCCTCCTGTTGCACTATAACTTTAGGTTAACCTGCAAAAAACTGACTTCAAGTTCGGATTCAGCAACTTTGAACACATAAAACATCGTAATGAAACTCTACAGGATTCTGCCACTGTAGTACACTGTTATTATAATGATAATTATATTGTCGAAAGTATTATCTAAACCGATGTACATGCATACAAACATGCATACAAACATATTTGTATACATAGTTACAGCAGTATTATTCTTTATACTTGCAACACTGTTAATTCTATTTAATATTTATTTATTTCTTAATTAAAATTCTTGCATTTGATTATTTACGAGTTGATGTGTTACTGGGTTATTTCGATTTGAAAAATTATCGTTTAATTTAGCACGATAACTACAGCTGTCACCACCAACCAACACTTGCATGTCAAAACAAAAACAGGTGAATATAAAGGTGGTTCCATTTAGGTTAATCGTAATTTCATTTTCACTATTAGCAGCCATAGTACAACTCATTAGTTCCAAAGTTAAAATTTTTTAACCAACTTCATTTGGAAATTATTTTTGTAGCGTCGATATGAGTGGCAAAGTCGTTCACGGCTGCAACTCTTTTAATTTCTTCGTATTTAATTTATAAATTTTGGGATCCCGCGGAATCCCAATTTTGCCAGAAACTGTTCCTCTACTGAAGTTTGGGTAAATTAGAGAGCTGATGAGAGAGAAATATTCTTGTTCTTTCTGCACGAATCACTCGAGACTTTTTCTTCGTGTAATCAGCTGTTTGAAAATCAAACAATAAAATTAATTAAGAAAAAGTGATTCAAATCAACTGAAATTCGACACATTTTATTTTTGGAATAGAAATTTGGTTTTTAGTGTTCCCGTACTTTAAAGCGTTAATTTGTCTTATTGAGAGTAATTTTAGTTTACTCTCATTTTACGGAACTTTACCGCAAAAGTACAGGATTCGACCTATTGTATATCAGCTTTTAATATTCTATAATTCCGGCATGTTTTAGCAAAGATACGCATTGGTATTTCTGCTATCGCTTTCACACATTCATATTTATGCATGTATGTGTTTGTTTCGCAAGGTGTTGCTTATAAAACGTCAGAATGGATTTTAACAATTTTGGATTTTTATTCAACCGGCCACCGACTTTTACTATAAAAGCGTTCGGCGATAGAAAAAAATGGACAAAGTGATTAAGAATTTAAGAGAAAAGTAATCAACCACTCTTCTTACTAAATTTTTTCCAATACGAAACTTTTTTCGTAGTTAAACTGTTGTCAAATACTCAAGAGAAAACTAAATATTTAGTTTGGAAAACTAAATATTTTTTTGTTTTACTTCTTAGAAAGAGTTACGTACACGTGTAAGTGATGAGGATGTGTAAATGTCGACACGGACGAATATATCGCCAAACCACGTGTGGAAAACAAGTCAATCATGTGTTGCTATTTGATTACTCATATATTTATTTATTTGATTAAAAATTAATCTTTACTTTTTGTTTGTTGTTGGTTTTTTAAATTTATCTTTTATTACGGTCGCATTCATAAAAATTCAAACTGCATTTCAAACAACTGTTAAGCGAAATTCGATCAAATTGTATTTTTAATTTTTTTATTGGTTTTCTAGCAAATTCACAAATAATTAATGAAAATGTAAAAATTATTTAAGCTGTGGACATATTTTCGTGTGAATTCTTGTTTAATAATTTTAATATTCTTCATTTCATTTAATACAACAATTTACAAGTTGAAAAATTGTTGTGCAGCAACATTTGCTTAAAAATATGATCGTGCTGCCAGTATACAAGTACAAAAACAAACAAAGAAAAAAGTACAGCAACAAATTTAGGATAGCAATCCTTTACAAGGAAAACAACGCTTGTGCATTATTACTCAGATTATTCAAAGCCAAATTACTCCTTACTACTACCCACGTTATTCATTATTTGTGTAAATAATTACAGAAAATAAAAAGATGCAAAGAGTTATCCCCCTAATATACGCTCTTCACGGTGTGGCGGCAACCAAATTAGACATTTCATCACCTTACATTGTGAGAGCATTTTCGTCCAGCAGTTTATAATTAACAACTATCACTGCTTATTAAAATTTTTAATAAATTTTAATTTATGGAAATTTATGTGCAAAATTAAAAGACTGCTTGCGGTATTATAATATGTATGTATGTATGTGTGTGTGTATGTATGTATGAAGTTATTAACTTTTAGTAAATTTTATATTGATAATTTAAAAATTGGTGTTTTTTTTTTTTGATTTGTTGTAATTACACTTTATTATCTGCCAGTGAAGCTGTACACTCGTATGTACGAGCATGTATTAAAATGTACTATCGCAAATGTTTGAAACTACTGCTATAAAAATTATTAAAAATTAAAAATAGCACCTGAATTGAGTATTAGATTAGAAAGGAATACATTTGAAATCTGAACTTAATATGAAGCTTAACTGTATTCGAAAACGACTGTTATGGATGAATTTTACTGCAGGTTTAAAGTAGGCAAACACCTACAGTAAGCCTACTTTAAAATGACATTTTTATTTATTTTTTGGAAAAGAGTTATTTCGGAAGCAATACCTTTCCCGAAACTAACAAGATTAACCACTACAAATACACCCTCCATTTACTCCCTTCCAATTCTTACAGCTTTTCATTCAACATTTAAAGTTTTTTTTTTATTGGTTTGTGAAAAAATTCATTAAAAAATCAATGTTAGTGATGTACATGGAATCGAAACGAATAAAAGCGGCACGTTATTCGAATACAATCATCATCCCTTACAAAAGTGAGTTCATTAATTTTATTTTGTTGATTTTATTTCATACAACAATTTATATGAATTTTTATTTAAAAAAAAAACAAAATTTACTTAATTTTAAAACAATGACCACCTATTTATAGATTCGACTACCGGGATAATTTGCCACATCTTTGTATATCTCTTATACTTTCTTTTTGGATGATGTTGCCAGTAGAAATTCACTAAAGCATAAATTAGTTAAAGTACTTTTTTGGTACTTTTTTTAACAAAGGTTTGTTAAGTTTATTGTTTGACGTAACTTTGTCGAACTAAAATTATTAATGTTAAATAAAAAACAAAATTTATTTGATATGATATCTTCGAATACAGCAGAATGCATTATACAGAATTACACAACTAGCAGAATGCCGCTACACACGTTTTTAACTTTAAAAAACTCACCCCCCAGGGTACACAAAACTTTGGATGATGGGAAAAATTGCTTAACAATTGGAGAACTGTCAGAAGAAGCCCAGGAGTGCAGAAATAAAGACTACAAAAAGTTAAAATACACAAACACTTGCAAGATTTCACGCTTTAGAGAGAATGAAGATCTCTTCAACACTTGGCTTTCTTCGTCAGATCCACTTATTTCATCACAAAGACATGTTAGATCACGGAAGGACTTGGAAAAATTCTAAGCTTATTAGATATTGTTCCCAATGTAGATGAATATTTTGTAAACAAGTAACCAGTAAAATGTTCTAATAATGAAAATATTTCACCATTATTAAAAGTCCGAAAAAACTACAAAAATATTCCAATAATATGAATGCGTGACGCAAATAAAAAATGTTATCAAAATTAAACATAAAATTTGCACCCAAAATATTTTTCTAAATTTGAATATGTTTGATCACTTCCCTCTTACAGTTTCATGATCAGCTCATACGCATCCTTTGAGTTCCATAACGGTTGCATGATATTGCTATAACTTAGGTTTTAAGAGAGAGCACATAACGCACTGATCTTTATGTGCTAAATAGTATTTTATGTATATTTATTATGGTTTATTCCTCAACAGTAGCTATCAATCACACATTTACATGTACACAAATGCCTTAGCATCATTTAAATACTTATCGATAACTTGCGTTCACGTGCAACTATAGATGTAGATGTATGTATGTATGTATATTCTTATATGAAAATCGAAAAATGAGATAAACTCGTCAAATATCTGCTATTGACATTTCGCAACCGAAACTTGTTTGTTTGCGATAATAAAGTGAATTAAATTTTGTATTTCACACAAGATAAAGAAATGAATAAAGTCTCAACAAAAAGTGAAATAACTGGGACGGCATACATAATAAAACAGACAAAATTATCTAAATACTAGAGATCCCTAGAAATGATAGTGCTACCAAAAACTACATATAGCATGACGAGTGCTGTGATACTAAAAGTGTTTGTAGTGATGGCAAGATTAATTAATTAATCGATTAGTAATCGATTATTTTCTTGCGATTAACGTTTAATTTGTATCGAAAATTATTCTTCCAATTACTCGATGGTTAATCGATTATTTCCAGAATAGCCCAGAAAAATACACAAAGAAAAAAGCCCTATAAGCCGGTAAAAATTATTTTCTGATAGGAATTAGTGTAATAAGAATATTCAAATTTGCTGGCAGCTCCAACTCCAGAAGACCCCAGATTTATGAGAGACGTAAGAAGGAGCGAAATTATTGAAAATGTAGTAGGTAGATGTAAAATTCTAACAGCTGAATTAGGTAAGTTTCTTATCTTTGATACGTTCAGTTCCGGGTGGTTTTCTTATGTCTATACCATTGGCGACTTTTGTTATTTATAAACGCTTTTTTTTTTGTTATGTTACGGCCGGACACTTCTTGGCTTGTTTTTCGTATCACCCTCAGTTTTGAACTTTTTAATTATTTTGTGTTCATTTTATGAGCTCTTCTCTACAATTTTCGCAATTGCTCGTACAGATTTCTTTTCTTTAAAATACTTTACAATTTGTTCTTTCAGGTCTTTCGAAAGTTCTTTCCTTACCTCGTAGCGCCATTACACCAGCAATTATTTGTTCGCATTGTTATTTGTTGTTCTTTTTTGTTTATATCTCTTTTAATAATTGTTTTTAACAATTTAAATAATACATTACTTCCAAACTTCTGAAGTTATGAACACTTTTGTAATATAAATTTCTGACTTTGTCCAAAAATTGCAGTCCACTTGCAAAATATGAAAAATATTCCCTTGTTTTTTTCTATTCAGTGTGAACAGCACCAATCAGTCTTTTAACAATTAATTTAAAAAAAAAACAAACTGGGATAGATCTGGAAGTCCATAGTGTATACCTATTTTAGTGACTAACTGTACATGCTTTCAAACATACATACATGCATTCATACACATTAAATCAGAGCAATTTGCCAAATTTCTTTGCATTATGTATGTGTGTATGTACGTATGTTGTACATAAGTACAAATGTACATAGATATTTAGTTTGTATGTACTCACGTCCTAATAGATGGAATTGTTTTTTTTTCAAACGATTTAATTTTTATACCATACGCACACTTATGCATAAGTACATGTAAGTGCATATGTGTGGCCATTATAGAGCAAGGGCCGGCCTTCGTACTCTAGACATGTAGATCAGACGTGATTTCTAATAGTATCCCGTGGAAAATACCAAGAAATCATGCCTTATACTATTTTGAATAACTATTTTACTCGCTTTTGCAACCTGTTTCAGCCTGTAGACGTCTGTCTATGACGTACTTAGGTCTGGCGTTCACAGGCTCCTACACTATTACATCTATCGCCAATTTCATTGTGAAATAAATTCTGGATTATTTTTTTTATTGCAAACATGCGCCACCAAATTAAATAAATATAGATCAGGCGCGGATCCAGGGGGTAAAAAAAGAGAAATTTCCCCTCCCAAACCATAAAAAGTAAAAATGTAGAAAAGTATTAAAATTGCTTGTGTCATTAATACTTCCGCCGCAGAAGCTTAAGCTGGATGCGCCCCTGTTATACATGCTTACACACATGCATTGCCTAACACACTTACGAGGAGGCCCTTAATAAGAGCAAAATTTCTTTAGAAAATAATTTGACTTACAGAATGAGATCCATCAACTGTTGTTACACTGGTCAACTCCATGATTTCAAAATTACACTATTTATATTAATTATTTTTATTATTATTATTATAAATAAATATTTATGTACAAACACCGCGAAAACTTTTGTAAGTTAGTTAGCAGTACGTATGCATGTGTTAAATTTGTTGTTGGTAAAAAATCGTTTATTTTTATTTATTTATTTAATTATTAATTTATTTTATTCCATGAACTATAAACCTTAATGACCGAATTAGTTTAATGTTTGCGCGTATCACTGTAAAGCCATCAAATGCTACTGAGACAATGAACAAAAAAATCCTCACAATAACCAGCAGAACCAACTAACTGATCGTTAAAGGTTTGTCTTAATTTCTCTTATTCTCCAAGTACAAGTTTTCTTACTTTTTATTTGTTCGTTTTTTGGTTGGCAGTGTTATTGTATCAATTAGCGTTGGCATCGAAATTGCGCGGCATCGCTACAACGTCATTAAATTAATAGATCGATAAAACAATAAATAAATAGCGATTTCTTAACAAATAATAACAACAAACAAATTGGCCCAATACTGCAACACACGTTAGCGAAATCATTAATGTGTCGCTCGGTGATATTGTTTTAATGCGCACAGTGGGGCATATTGGCAATTATAAAATCCAACAAAATGTATTGCTGAAAGGATGGAAAATACATACCCGGTAAAAAATATGTGTATGTATGTACATACATACGTACGAAGCCTCATTAGGATAAATACTTCCGTTGAAAGCATTTCCGCAGAAGCATTTATAGACGGTGATGTGCCTATAACTAAGTATAACTTCATTGTGATGAGATCTTCAGTTGAAGGCGTGAAGAGCCAGAAGAGATTATGGAAGTTTCCGCCAACGAATATCACAATTGCACATGTCCTAACAGAGTCAACTCGGCCGCAGATTAGACGTAGAAAAATAACTGGCGAAAAATTCGTATGATGCGCTTAAAGCTGAAATTGAAGTGCAAGGAGAGTTGCTGGAAAAGTGGTTGTTACAAATCATAAAGGTTCAGGCCCAAATCACAAAGAAAATTTAAGTGCTCGATAAAGTGAACGAGAATGTGTGCAATTGAAAAAATTAAATGTCACTGGGCAGACATCGAATTTCGACTCTCCCTTTCTCTTTTTCTCTTTACTGCTCGTGGTTACTAAATTCCTCGAGATTATTTATGATTGGGCTGTATCACGTCCAACATATGAACAACGTTGCCATTTTTGGTTATTTTTAACCAAAATAGGTTATTTTTAATTTCAATGTGGAGATGTGAACTTTTTTCTCAATAAGGTGTTCATCAATATAGAGCCTCTCCTTTTCGTTACAATTTTGAAAATTCGTGGTCATTAACTGTTTTATTTTTACCGAATTTAAAAATTTGTCATTTTCTTGTAAAAGGCGATTTAAAATTTATCGTCGTTAATCTTGTATTTCTTGAATCTGTAATCAAAAAGAAAGATTACCTTGACATTTGTAGCGCCTAGTGTAGAGAAATTTAGCTTAGCGAGAGCTGGATGTTACAACAAGTACAAAATTGTAAAGGAGTGTGTTTGGGGGTAAATGCAAATATTTTTACAAATAAATAAAATAGAAAAATTTGGTGGGTTAATAAACACAGGGTTTGTAATTTATTTTCTTGTAATACGCAACTTTACTGATGGGAGTAATTTACCAAGTGAGTTCGTTTACAATTTAAATTCCTTAGTGAAGTTGGAAAGAGGTATGTGGTGAGTTACAAAGGTTTGTTAAAATCGTCCTCTCTTTGCACACTCCATTACATTATATTTTGAGCACTTTAACGTACAGAGTGGCTCCCAAAACTCTTTATAATCCACCGTAGTCACTGGATTCTAATCCAATTGCGCACTTGTGGAAACATCTTCGCAAAAAAAATGTGGGAAAGGAGTATTTCTTGCCACAGTTTTCTATTAATCGTACGATTTGGTGCCTTTGAAGTTAAGTCGGATAAAAAATTTCAAACATCTAAAACTTAAAAACCAAAGCTGCAAAAAGTCAGCTTTTTAGTTAAATTCTTTTCTGAAATTTGGCGATTGTACAACGCTGTGTTTTTCAGAACATGCCCGTATGATTCGATGTTATGCATATTTGGCACAACGATTTGCGAAACATAAGCTAATATGGCAAATTGCATGTAAACGTGGCATTAAAGTTTATTGAAATCTTATGTCGTCAGAAAGCAGATAAGAGTAGCGTGTTGAAGGACATGGGATTTATGTTTTTTATTAAAAACCTTTAGCAAACATTTCCATTAGGTTTAATATAAACATACCAATTAGAATTGCTCAACTATTTTTAAAAAGGGCACCTGGACGGCATGCCAATATTTTACACTGGATCCTATATTATTGAGGCATAAGGAAATTGAGCATAAAATTATTCTGTAATGTATGGAGCCTTGAATTCCTTTGCCCAACGCTTAAAGAAGCCAAGAAATTGATATTAGGCAATTCAGAACAAGAATAATATAGCGGTCCGCACCAGAATACGTGGTAGAAAATGATTATATCATTATCGCTTTCAAAATCTCGGATTTTCATAAAAAATTGAAAAGCAGTCGAATTAGGGAAGTTGTTGTAGTTTTACAATATTTTTTGTTTTTAATCGTTTTGATTTTCAATTGATTTTGTTGTACTCAGCACTGAGTCGATATAAGATCCGGCTTTTTCGAATATACTGTTAAAAGAAAGTGTTTCGGATTCATCGATTCATGAACGACGGAAAGAAATAATTATACAGGGTGTCCGCCTGGAAGGTGTACTACTTTGTAACTTTACAATTTTTGATTATATGAAAGAGAATGGATCGTATATTGATAAATGTTTTATTTAATGTCGGCAATTATATTAATATTTTGTTTGAGTTGCTCCAGCGTTTCTGGTTTGTTTGCATAAACCTTGCTTTTCAGATATCCGCACAAAAAGAAGTTCCGAGCAGTCAAATCAGGCAACCGTAGAGGCCAATCAACATCACCATTCCTTGAAATAACTTGTTGTGGAAAGAGGTCTCGCAGTAATTCCATTTTAATACTGGCTGTATGCGATGTGGCACCGTCTTGTTGAAACCACATGTTAGTCAAGTCGAAACCGTGCAGTTGTGGCGTTAAAAAGTTTTCAATCATATCAAGATATCTGTCAAAGAAGTAAGGTCCAATGATTCCTCCTGACCAAATTGCACACCGGACTGTCACTTTTAACGGATGCAAAGGTGACTGATGAATAATTTGAGGGCTTTCCATTGCCCAGAACCGACTATTCTGTTTATTCACATATCCACAAATGCAAATCTTTGTGCAAAATTGTGGCCAGTTGTTCTCTGAAGACCAAGCTACTGAGCACGGTGTCGAATTGAGGTTGATGGATTGTTTTGAACAATTTCCTGAACAGCAGTAATGTTTTCAGCCGATCTTGCACTACACTACACTATAAATAGTGCGTTTTGTTGGCACGTTGTTTCTTCCAAAAATTTCACGTAACGTTCTCATCGTCACAGTAATCGATGATTGATTTTGATAAAATGTTTTAACGATTAAAACACGTTGGTTTACCGAATACTTTTCCATAATAAATTTGCCACATATCTACTTCACGACTGCCAAATATGAACTGTCAAGACTAATGTTTACCAAAATGGCGGCAAAACAAAGTAGTATACCTTCCCGGCGGACACCCTGTATTAGGAGCGCAACAGCATGTTTTCTGCAAGATAATTCCGAACGTAATAACATTTGATAAACATTTGTTCATGTTTCAATAGAATCAACTCAGCAACAAACTAACTTATCCAAGATGGATTTAAGTGATAAAGCCTTACTACAGCAATTAAAAGCCCACCTCCTTTAATATTACAGCCACGGTTACGTCTTTTAAATTCACATAAAATTACTATATTTAAGATCGATTATCGACAAGCCATGAATCAGTGAAAATGTTACAGTTTTCAAATTAAATTTACTTATGCCAATATTTGTATATAAAACCAAAGTCTTTTCTAGAACGTGCGAAACAAATTTCGCCAAGT
The DNA here is from genome assembly GCA_963932375.1 of Phania funesta. Lineage (NCBI taxonomy): Eukaryota > Metazoa > Arthropoda > Insecta > Diptera > Tachinidae > Phania > Phania funesta. Next base: position 1,114,007 of record OZ010652.1, read on the forward strand.
TAAAGCAAGTTTTAATAGAACTATTAAATATGTATATAACTTACACAAAAATTACGTAAAAACGATATTTATATATACATATTATAAAACGATATTGATACAAATATTAAATATTTCATAAATTGGGTACGCATGAGAACACCTAAGAGCAAGCAATGTGTTCCTGTGTGTAGTTTGTTCCTCAATATTGTTTTCTTATTTATTTGAATTGTTTTTGTTTAAGCACAAAAAAGAAGGCAGAACAGATAATGTACAAGTTTATATTTTAATTCAATCATCGTAGTGCATAGCGCTTTCGGAATTTTCGAAAAATAGCTGTTCCATTAGTTCATCAACAGTACATTTATAATCACCGACGTCTAACTCATTACCTTCAGTTACAATGACGTCATCTGGATACTCATCGTCGGCTTCGTTAACTTCTATATCGTTCGATATGGAAGATTCTTCGACAGCCACTATTTGAGTGTTCACAGTTGATGATAATGTTGTCTGCGAAGGAATAGCTGGCGCGTCATCGTTGTCGTCCTCAATATTGCAAGTTATGAAAGGCTGGCATGTATTTATTTCTAGAGGTGCAAATGGAGTAGATTTTACAGATTGCACATCATTATCCTGGTGAACGCTTGCTTCCGACGATACATTTCCGAAAACGTTAGGTTCCTGTGCAGTTTCAGCAGAAGCGTCAACACTACAAATATCCACTGCAGCTGTTGCATCAGTATTTAGAGCAGAAGGCACTTCGCTAGTGGATTTTTCTACAGCAATTGTGCCGGTGTTATTGCAGTTAGTGTTAGCGCCATTTTCATTCATTGGTGGTAACGTGACATTTGGATTAAATGGAGCATCTAAATCATTTAAGCCTTCTGGAACCTTAAGCTTTGCCAGTTCTTCACGCAAGTGGCGATATTGACGTCTTAACACCATAGAATTAAAGGAAATAGTCCGACTACTCCGCTCATTATATTGAGGTTTACAAAGCTCCTCAATCCAGTTTTCTATTTGCGCACAAATTTCATTGCGTTTAAGCCAAAAATGTGTGTGAATTACCTAAAATTTCAAATATATTTGTTGCAGATTAATTATGCTGACAAAAAGGCATTTGATGCACTTACATCTTTAAAGCAGGGACTAGGATTTCGTATTTGCTCTAACATGGCCCAACGGACACATGCTTGATATATATTGCTATTGTATTCACGAGACGAGTGCGTCCCGCTTGGTGTACCCCGACTGCGTTCAAATCCAGGCTCATTAAAATATGGCTCAGGAACAAGTATAAGTGATTGAATTGAGACAAGGACTTGAAGGAAACTAGAAGTTTGAGCGTTCCACTTCTCCTCGGGACGGCCATGCCATGTGTTCAACACTGACAGACAAACTTTTCCATCATTATAGAGATTGGGATTGAAACGCACAGAATGGCGACCAGTTGTTTCAAGATTAATAAGCATTGGCAAATTTGGATAATCGGGTGGGAAGAAAACGTCAAATTCAAAGCATCCATTTGCATATGGAGTGTCGGCGGGTCCCGTTATAAGCACCTAAAAAATAATTCAATTTAAAAATAATACAAATCAGATTACACACACACTAATGTCGTCACACATACTTTCATAACATCCAGACGATCTGTATCACAACGAACGAAAACAGAACTGCTATAAGAGAGAGGCAAACTCGTTGAAAGTGTGACGGCTTCTTGGGCCAGTCGTTTGACTCGTGACGGATGATATCGGTCACCAGCCATTCGAACCATTTTTTCAAAATGATGCGATACGACAAAACGATAACCATTGTTTTCAGCCTCAACAATCATGTCGAACGTATCGAATTGTAACTTTTTCATTACCTCTAAGTAACGTTCTTCTATAGATTTACTCTGTGTTATAGATTCACTATCGTGGAAGATACTCCCATCATTTCCTAGAGCCAGTTGATTTTGTAGTTGCTGATCTGTTCGTTTTGCAGTTTTCTCAACTAGCACCGTAGTCTCTTGAATATCGGGAATTAGAAGTGCCAAACCCTCATCATCACCATCATCGATATTGACAGTTACCTGTTGCGTTTGCCCTTTGATATTCGATTTCTTGTTTAATCTATCAAATGAAAAATCATAACTTTTTAAGACAAATGCAAAAGAAATTGATAGATTCTTAACAACATAAAAATGAAAAAGCTACCTCAGGAAAAAAAAAACTTAACAGAAATTACTAAACTTACTTTAAGCGCTTTGCGTAAGTGTCTACACAAGTCCTCATATTTGACAGCAATTTTGATATGGATGGTGAACTTTCACATGAATTTTGGGGCTGAAGCAATGAAACTAGTTCGTGCGAAAGTGATATTGCTCGCAGCAACTGTAGTATGGCGCGATAGAGTGGAATGTGTCGGGTTATATCGAGTACGGAATCGTTTCGCAAATAGGAACTGAGTGCTGGAATGAGACACGACTGTTTAAGTAGAGTGGAAAACTCACTTGGAAGTTCGTCCGATAGATCAGCTATTTCATGATATGGCATTTCATCTTCAGTCGGCATATAATCTCCCGGATTAATGTAGCTTGCAAGAACCTTTTTAAATCAAATGGCAAATTAACAGTATTTAAACAAAAACAACAAAATTGGAAAAAAACGCTGAAAATACGTTTGAATAAATCGTACCTGCAGTAAAACTGTAACATGCTCTTCCTCACTTTTTTGTCTTAACAACGCCTGTTCAACATTCCAGGACTGCGTTGTTGACCCCGTACCAAACCCAGTACCTTTTGCCCAATACATGTGGCCCTTGTCATCTGAGGTGGCCAAAGAAGAATCTTCCAAAATATTCAATGCTGTCTTTACACCACCACCGCCGCTTGGGATCTTAGGAAAAAATGTGTGTAATTATCCAAAGGAAAAATATTCTTTGATAATTTTCTTACCTCGCCTTGAAAAGTTCCTAATGGGGGGTAGACGGGCGAGTGATGAGTAAATACACTCAAGCAATTCAACACTAATTGCATTGCACCTACTTCAATTACCATACGTCTTAGGAGCATACCGTCATCTGTAGTCAAGGGCGAACTATCCAATAGCTGTCGAAAAACTTCAAATGGTAATGTCGGCAAAGAAGGTGCTAACGAGAGATTATAAATATCATCTCAAAAAGAAAAAGCTATTCAGTATCGTTTATATTCATATATTAAACATGTGAAATCTTACTTCCTTCTCCATCGCCAGTTACTCCTAAAACGAGACGAAGAAGACACTGCGCTCTCAACTTATCACGTAGGAGAACATCCGAGTAGGTGGGCAGACGTAAGAACAGTCCAAATGCGGCTAAAGAGTGCTGAGGGACTGACGTTATGGTTGCTTGTTTGGCAGTTGGCTCTGACAATGGATCCTCCAGATCCTCATAGATATCGTCGCTTGGTTCCAATTTAACCCAGTCATTCATAGGTGGACTTTTTTCCTTTTCCGGTGCAATAGTTTGCGGCTTACGTGAACTTATATCTGGATAAACTGTAGGCAAGTACTGAGCCAATAAAGACAGCCCGCCTCGAGTAGAAAATCGCTGTAAAGGTGTAGGTAATGGTTCGACAGACGATATCTGTATACAGGAAGATTCGTTCACAACATCAACATTAGATCCCTTTACAGGTATCAAATCAAGTGTTATGCGCGGCTGGGCTAAGGAATGTCCTTTGGCCTGCAGTGTGGCGAGCAACTGGGAAAGTGTTGCGTCTCCGCTAATATAAATATCCGGATATTCTCGAAGCACCAGTTCCCCACCAGAATTCGCCGCAGCTGACGATGAATTTAGTGGTGTGAGGAAATCCTCAAACGTAACAAGTTTTGAAAAATTCGTCATCATATCCTTGTTATCCTTACATGCTGCCGCCGCTTGATTTTTAGCATCTTTCAGGCGTTTGTCTTTGGCTGTAACTCCAGCTGCAACACTCAGAAACTCCATTCCATTTTCCAAGCCATTAAAATTAATTGAAATATCTTTATACGGATCATTCAGACTCTTATCTGCTTCATCATGTTTAAGCAAGTCGCAGTGTGCACCATTTCCCATACTAGCTCCGGATGCAATATTACAGCTACCATCGATGGGTCGCATTTCTGAAAGACAGTTTTGAATTATCTCTTGGAATTTTGTATTCACGCTAACAGTGAAAAGCAGATGGTGATTGTTAATACGTCTTGCGGGATGGTGATTGGCCAACGACATTACAACGCTGTTAGAAGCAGAATTGTTTGGCAATGTTGTCGGCAGAATATTTGCAGTCAGCGGTACATACGGTGTAAACAGATCTTTTTTCTGCAAAGGTTGTTTGCTGCGTACAGAAACCAGAATACGCTCGTTTTCTAGTAACAATTGCAGAACCAGTTGACGTGTGAAACCCGAAATAGTTTGCTTCGAACTGGATTCAACTGGATTAAGAGAAACGGATGGCTCTCTTATAACTTCGATTAACAACATTGTTAATATATTTTGGTTATTGGGATGACAGGCGGTGACTCGTGAAAAGAAATTTATTGTGGCTCGTTCTATACGTATAAACGCCTGTTGTGTTGGTTCTCTACTTATTATGTGCGCCGTAGGCACAAAGTTGAATGGTCGTTGATTACAAAGGAGCTTTAGTAACGGTTTCCAGAATATGCAACCTTGCTGTGTTCCTAACCAATCGCGCATATAGCCCTCTGAACAGCACTCCGAAAAGAAATCAAGTATTTTTGATACAAGATCGATGGTCATAAGCGGAAACTTGTTTGATGCGGAATCAATTTCTGTTTGCGTAACTTCCATCCTATCACCCGCAACTTTATCTGCATCGGTCATACAGGACGACGACGATGAAGGACTTGACGAAACATATTGCGTAGAAAGTTGATTTTGATTCTGACCATATTTTATTGTATTGCACTCATTGTCCTGCAACAATAACGAAGAACAATGCTCAAATAAAGCATATGCTAAAAGCTTTGGAAGACCTGAATCAACTAATAGAAATACAGCATTTGGTGACTGGCATGCCATAGCAATAGTTGATAAATATGACGTGTTTTCGAATAATGTAGACAAGTTGTTTGCGGCCACATTAGTGTACCAAACATGTCCACTAACTTCTTTATTGTCATCAGTTAAGCCACACTCATCATTTCTATTCTTTGACATATTTACATCACTGTTGGATAAGTTTACATTTAATCTCGTTAATAGATTTGAAAAAAACTTTGGCTGTATATAACATAATGAACAGAGTAATGAATCAAATGCCATTTTCAGAGGCTCCTCCTGTTCTAGTGTATCTACCCAATGCATGCACGCATCAAACGCATTTGTTGTAATATGTTCGCCCAAGTTGCCGATATTATTCTCTGCATAAACATACCAAAGTATGGAAGCAATACATTTTACGAAACCACTCTGAGGATTATTACAACGCGTTCTATTGTTGCTGCTATAGTTCGTTTTTAATTTTTCAATCCATTCGAGAAGTACCAGAATTTTGTATAAAACATATTCGTCTTTGTTTGTACACAACTCATACAACAAGTTGCATATACTTTCATTAGATAGTTTATAAACTAAAAAAAATAAACATTATTGAAATATGATGGGGTTAAATAATTATGCTGTACTTCAGTTTTATATTTATACATACTTTGTGGCGTGGTACCCCATAATAAAGTCCGTATTAGCGAAAGGCATAGCTCACGACTATATGAGCCCAATTTCAATAACACACACTCAAGATTCTGTACGACTGCATTTGGAATCATGGGCATTATGTTCATCAATGAACAGCAAGCTTCCAAAAACCCAGGATAAGCAGCAGAAGCCCCAATGACGTCGGCTACTAATTTCGATTCAGACGGCACCATAGAGGCTGCGCTATAGCAGCGTGCCAATATACGAATCCATCCCACACTCGTCTTTGCAAACGAATCGTCATCTGCCGCATGATCAAATGTTGATGTGTTACAATTTGAACCGCTGGAAATGCTAGAGTTGTTTATTTGTGAAGCGAATATAGTGTTACCCAAGACTGCAATCTGTGTTAAGCCAATGCTAGGGCTATCTTTGGGCCTTTAAAATTAAAGAAGAAGAAAATCACGCAAAAAGACAACAAAATAAAATAGTAATCGAAATTTGTGATTATGATATCTACGCACCGAAAGTCTTTTCAAGTCTGGCTTACATAAATAAAAAAGAAATAATGGATATCGAAGAGATGAAATTGGATTGGAAGTATTTTTTTTTTAATAATTTCTAGATATGTGTATATACATTTTTATTGAAAGCTGTGAATTTGCTGACTTGAGATGCGTTACATAAATTTTTTCTAATTGTGGCTCAAGAAATAGATAGTGCATACATAACCTGCTTCTTCCTAAGAAATATATTATGCATTATACAAAAGTAATGCGGATGAAAAATTACCCAAACATAGCAACCACATGTTAGTCCCAGTTTCAAAATATTCTTTTTCGATAGCACTTCTAATTCTAAATTCACTCATCTAAATTCAACACAAAATTAGTAGAAAAAACTCAAAGAATGTTGCAAACGTGCGTAGCGGCATAGGAAATGCATTCCATTCTGATAGTTGTCTAATAAGAAAATATTAGAGGTTGTTTTACTCGGAAGTTACATATTCGTATATGAATGTGGAAATTAATTCGTTGACAAGCACTGACTTATTTAATCCCTTTCGTAAGAAATATCATTAGACTATCTATAACACCTGTTGTTAATAATATAATGAAGTAATTTAATAGGCAGCCTTAAGATCGTTTTATACTTTCTGTGATGGAATCCGATACATTTGAAAATTTATCTTTTAAAGAATTTTGTTTGCCTTAATTTTGTTAAATGATATGAATTTTATCTCTTAGGCTGCATTTTCAATCACAATTCATTTAAAATTCTTCAAAACTAGTTTTCAAAATCTACCGAAATTCGTTAGACTTCTTTTTTTCCGCTTTCAATCAGATTGGTTTGAATTCGATCGATTTCTGCTCACATGTCTGAATTTTTAATTCGTATGATAATATTGATAGAATACAGGAAAAGTTAGATTACTAGACATCAGCATTCTTTGTGCCTTTCTACTGAGTTAGTGTCAACTTCAAATATCATCTATGTCGTAAACTTTGCAGCATTGTGACAACGCGGAAAACCAAATATCCAGTGCGATATCACTTGCTAACATTTCAATAGTGTATAAAAACTAATACAATGAATTATTTTCGTAATGAAAAATTGGTGGAAGTTGCAGATGATGTAAAGAAACAAACTTTCACAGACTTTCGGTAAGCACTTATTTTTAAAATTATATATATGTAATAATACCGATAAAGCCGCAGAACAATACTTGTAGCTATTTCTGGTTTTGATAGTTTTAAGTGAATGCAAGTCATGCCAGTTGTTGTTAAAGGAGGTCCCACTGGCACAGGTCCTAATCCAAAGTCTCTCGATATTTCTAAAGCTACTGCTGAGGGACATGAAGCCAGTGTTGGAGCGTGTGGTTGGAGTTGCACCTCGCGTAACAAAATTGCCGTAGGCAGTGTTATTGTGAGATCTGCGTGCGACTCGTTCGGATAAAACATGTAACTCCAGGCCGGTGTGCGTGGTCGACGATGTGAAGCCACTGGGTTCATAATAAGAATGTCTGCCGATTGAGCTGTATCGTTTTCTGCCGAAATTGTGCAGAATGGAGCAAAGTTAATTAAGCCGTCTTGTAAGGAACGATGATTTTGACTTGAACCGGATGATGACTTTTTGCCACTGCTATTAGAACAAGCATTGGAAACCAATTTGACTTTCGCATTTCTTGTCATATGTTGCATTACCATAGAAATCTTTAGAATATATAAAACATACAGACAACAATTAGAATTTATTGTTCTTAATTTCTAAATTCCCTAAATTTGCTTACCAAGCCCGGCTGTACATTAATCAAAATTTTATTAAGTTGAACTAAGTTTTTACATATTATCTCAATACCTCCTAGCTGAGTAAATATTTGAACAGCCGATGTTACCTCAAGAACTTTAGAAATGTACCATAACAATGGTTCAGACAAATGTAAACGTGGAAGAGATGAACGCTGTGACGTGCCTGCAAATATAAAACAAATTAAATATTTACGTAAGCTGGTTTTAGACGGCATCCTAAATCAAAAATAGTCACAACTCAAAATTGTTCAAAACGGGGGTTTTTTCACATTTGCATAACAATAAATCTTTAACGACCGCATAAATTTCTTTTCCATAACTTTCTTTTTTAACAGGAAAAATACCGTGAGACGCTTCAACTAAAATATACTATTCTTAGTTATTATAATGCGCATGCGAGCTGTGAGCTATTGAGTAGTTTTGTTTCACCTAAACATTGTTATTTGGTGTTCTAACGCTGGTGCATCATGACTACTATAAAATGACTTGGGTGGTTAAGCTAGAAGTTAGTATTGAGTGAAAAATTAAACTGCGAACATCGTGGTAAAGTAGCTGTTTTGTTTTATTTAAAAAGTTAAACGTAACAATATGTTTAACGTCAATTTATGATTATGTTATCAATTATTTAAAAAAAAATATTTTTTTACCTAAAGAAATACCAAATATTATGTCAACTATTAATGAAAATTCCACCCGTAAAACAATATTTTGTAATGCATGTACAACGTTTAACTTACGCGAATGTCCCCATATGTTTCTAGATTTAACACGAAAAAATCCACATTTTAATTTGGCATTTCAAAGAAATAAATTTGTTATAAAAAAAGTATTTTTGTATAAAAAAAAGTAATATTTACTTGTGGTGTCAACTAGCTTAAATAAACAAATTTTGAAAGATCTTTATTGTGCTAACGTCAATTACGAGTAAATTTACTCACTTTCGCATGTAAGTTTAGTTTTTTAACACTTGAGTTCAACTTTTGCCGTAACCAAAATTTGTCGTAATAAGAAATGTGCGATTTGTCTATATGCACAATATTTAAAATGAAATTTAAATTTCGTTAACTTCAAATATTTTAATATGAATGTTTAGTAATTAATAATATTTGTAGTTCGAAGAGAACAATAAAACTTAGTTTAAGTAAATATTTTATATACATACACGCTTCCAAGTATTGGCATATGGGAGCTACAATTAACCGGGAATTCGATGCTTTCTCACATAAAGTTATAAGCATGTTAAATACTGCATCTGCTGTAGTCTGTGGTTCATCTAGCAGGAATGTCGAATCGGCCGGTTTAACACTATACAGAGGGGAAGACACCATTAGGGTAAATGACGAACTTGAACAGTGGGACAACGAACCCAATAAACGCTTCATAGTTGAAAAATGTCGCAGCACTGTAAAAATTAATAAAAGAAACCGCACGAATGAGCATATATAATTTTGTAAATATGAACAATAAAATCGAAATAAATATTAGAAAAAAAAAACATAGTTAAGTTTACCGGTATCGGCTATACAAGGCGTTTTAACCCGATGGCCTTCAATATTTAATTGTTCGGCTTTAGTCTCGTCTGTTTGACAAATGTTAGTAAGTTCTTCCTCTTCTGGAATAGTGACATCCTAAAATTCAAACAAGAAATTATATTTAAATTACAGTCTATGCTGAGATATAAAGTTAATATTCAACTGACTGTTAACTGCCGTGGAAGTTCTGTTTGTATTAATGATGAGCAAAGTTTCAGCAAGCTAATAATAAGAGAATTATCAGATATTGGACAATTTTGCTTAGAGTGGTCCGATCCTAAGACATTGGCAAACAAATTACCAAATGAATTGCTGGCATTATTTGTATCGGAGGTACGTTGACACTGAAGTTTATCGCCATTAGAAATGTTGTTGAACACCAAAAATGCTGTAAATATAAACATTATAGAGATCAGTGTGATTAATTTGCAGTTTGTTCCTAGTTTGTACTTACAAACACACTCTATTATATTCAACGAAACATTAAGGTCTGCCTTATCGTTGGGCATTGTTAATAAATCCCGTACTAGTTGGCTTTGAGCATCAATTGGACCCAGTTGGTTACTAATTGCACCACCAGGTTGAACTAGTTGCAGAATCACGTGCAGGAGTGTGTCTTTGAGCTTTCGTTTGCAAGATATAACACCATCGGCTGACTCTCCTTTACGATGCAGCCAGTGCAACAATTCATGCAGATGCTTACATATTGTAGGACCAGCCTAGATGTAAAAGCAATATTAAAATATATGTACATGATTAATAGGTGGCAATTTGTATTTGCATATTTACACATCGATTTGTAATAATAACTGAACTCATGCCATAGCCGGAAAAAAATCGAAGCAACATTTTCTCAAAATTCTCATCATTAATAATGACTTCATTGATTCGAGTACGATCTTCTTCCTCTTGGCAAAAAGTCTGAGAATTGCATGCTAGAAGTAAGCATTGAAAACCCAAACACCAGGTCCGAAGTTTAACATCATTGTACCATGCCAGTGCCAATAAAAGCCCTTGAATAGCGTTCGCACCAAATGGTATTTTTGGAACTTCGTTTTTTGAATTGCCAGAATTATACGTTTTATCGGCGAGCTCGCTGTTAAGAGTCAACCACATCTGCAAAACTTGTTCGAGATGTACCCAAGTTTCCTGTAAACAAATCGAAAGTTACTCAACTTAAAAGAATCAACATTTGCCAAATCGCTAACGTACTTCTAAATGTAGATCAGCAAGTATACAATCAAAGACGTTTTTGAACATATTGTAAGTATTTACTCCACAATTATATTCTGGACCAGACCAAATATCAGTTATATAGTCGGGCCAGACAGCGACTTCCGGTGAAGCCGTTTTGAATTCACTGGTAGCTATTTGTGGCAGTGATGAGTACATGTCCAGAGACGAAACCATTGTTATGCGTCGCAAGTCCGTTTCAACATTTAAATCTAGGCCGATGTCTAATCGGGCGTCCATTGCACTTGATATGGATTTACAAAAGTAGTTAACTGTATTTTTATTCATGTTGTTGTTCTCTTTCTTTGGAACTGCTTTGTTTCTTTCAATGATATCAATATCATTTAATATCTCATCGAATTCTGTATCTTCACATTCTATTAATGACGGCAAATAAGGGTATTTCACTCCTAAAATAATATATATATATTTGTTATAATGAAAATGATACAACGTTGATCTAAAATGGGTTTGGTATTCGTTTACTTACCATCTGAAAATTGTAAAACGCTGCTTGTTGTCTGAGCAGCACCGGTTTGAGGCATGCATAATGCTAAAATTAAGTACATATTTTAATTTAAGCGTAATCTAATCTTATTTCAATACGTTTAATATATATGAAAGGAACAGCTGAGTAACAAAATGTGTTTATTTCACTGAATAGGACAAACCGTTCTCCAGTTATGTTAATATATTCTCCTGTTATGTTAAAAATTACGACCAATTTAAAAACCCAAATTACATAAGAAACAACTTTCAGTTGCTCCTGCCCAAAAGTTAACCTGAATTCATTAGCTTGTTTATATAAAATTACGACGCAATGCGTCGTTGAAACGTTGTTATAATAGGTCCGTAAACAAACTCTTATTTAATACTTTATAAAACGTAAAGTTCTATTTTACTCAGCGAGTTCTTTCCATACATATGTCAAATACAATTCCTAAAATATCTAAAATTATTTTTAGCATTCTAGAACTTACATGTATAAGCAGCAAATAAATCTTTTGTTTCCTGCAAACTATCTAATGGACGAAGGCCATCATTTGTAGGCGTTGTATCGTTATCTTTAAAATATCTATCCGCATCCAGCAAATCCTTTGTATAAAGAATATAAAATTTAAATATTTTCTAAAATGTTTTTAAACAAAAATGTATACAGAATGCTACGTTTTCTATGCTAAATAACGAATAGCACTGTTTACAATATATAACGCTACCTCCAATGTTAGCATACAAAAAATTAAAGCTTTTTAATTTTTGCGAAAATTTTGGTTGTCGTTATGAGTTTTTTTTTATAATTTAAGTAACTTCACAGAGATGCCTAAACGCGAGCAAATTAATAAACTTTCGAAGAAGAAAGATTACATGTAAGTGCGCGGCCATCATGTTAACATAAAACAGAACCGGAATGAATAAGAACCCCCGAAAAATATTTATAGACACAAAAAAATATAAAAGCGGGAACGAAAATCAAAGCAAAAGATGTCCAAAAACCTTCGGGTGAGCCGTTATCGTATCGCCCAATTTATATCTTGGACACGCATTTGTTTGCAATAGATTAATGCCTGTAATTAAAGGGAAAGTTGTTCTTTCCGACCAACAGGTTGGTTTTCGGAAAGCTCAATCAACTGTAGATGCAAAATATGTAAAGGTGGAACGAGAGAGTACTGTGCTCTCGTGACGCTCGACGTGAAGAATGCCTTTAAGTGAGCAAACTGGGAACATGTTCTGATAGGAAGGAAAGCTCCAAAATACATAGTCGAACTCGTTACAAGTTATTCCGAGAATAGAAGATTGATACATAAAAGCGACAATGGAACAGCATATTGCACTCTCACAGCCGGAATTCCGCAAGGCTCTGTTCTCGGTCCACTACCGAAGCAGTTTTAATCAGTCGTACGAAAAAAGTTATATATATGAAAGTCCGAGTGGGGAAAGAAACAATACGGTCATCCCACTCTCTGAAATATTTGGGCGTAATAATTGATATGCTGAAATTCACAGATCACGTAAGAGTATGTAACTGGCAAAGCAGCGGGAATGCAATGAATGTTAGCAAAGATGTTATATAATATAAGAAGCCCCTTGTCCCCACGGCGTGCGTTGCTGTCAACGGTGGTGAACACAATATTTGATGATGCAGCTGGAGTGATTGCTGGATCAATACCTATTTATATTCTGGTTAGTAAAATGAAGATGGTTTTTGATAGAAATGCGGCAAATAATAAACACAGATCAGAAATTACAAAAGGGCTATGCACCCACCATTTGATCCCGAATATAGCCATATGGTTACTAAGGCATCAAGGTCGCATTAATTGCTACCTTATACAGTTTTTGACAAACCATGGCTGCTTTAAGCAGTATCTGCACAGACTTGGGCACGCTGACTCGCATAGGTATCCAGACTGTGTTGACGAGGACGAAATCGCAGACCACAATATCTTTCAATTCCCACGATTTAGAAGATGAACCACCCAAATAAGTGAATCGGAATCGCTCCAGAGCGATAAAAACTGGGTCAGGTATCTGTAATAGTAACAAGACCTAAGCCGAATCGAGCGGATGCGGAGAACTGACTAATGGAATTGCAGACATGTTGATAGCATGGCAGATAACCAGCCCACAAATTAATCCTTCACAGCAGTCCCATTAGGGAGAGTAGTAGGTGAGGAGGTGGTTTAGTACGTAGACATCAGAAATTGCGAATCGTACATGCTGGGGACACGGGACACGCGCCACTAGTATCTATGAAAATTCAATACCTCCAGTCCAAAGACAAAAAAACAACCAACCTGTAATAAACATGTAATGGCATGAACAGCCCACGGTTGCTGCTGATCATTCCACACAGCCATGCGAATTAAATGTTCCAACTGATTTATCGTTATAATCTTCGATAACTGTACTGCAGGTCGACAAGCGGAAACGAGGCGTGCAATTACCTATAAAGTAAACAGATTTATTGAACAAATTAATAATAATAATAATAAAGCAAATTTATTTGCATCTCCCACCTTGCATGTAAGCAGAAATTGATCCATATTACAAGTAAAATCCATTTCAAGTAGCAACGCGATAAGTCCACGTATGACAATAAGAATATTATTAAGTCGGATGTTCTTAATACCTTTGTCAAAATTGTTCTCGAGTTCTTGATTAACATCTTTTGAAAGTTTTGGCAAAATATTACTTTTGCTTGTTTTACTAGATGACTTGGGTTTACCAGTAAGCTCCATAAAAATACCTGGATGCTATAAATGGAAAACATATTTTGTTAAATAAAACAACAACTCACAACTTAAATAACAACTAACTTCATTCTGTATCATATATATTTTCTTGCCCCAATCAGTGTAGGGTTGTACGCTGTATTTATTTTGCTGGATAATTCTTTTTTTAAAGCAACGGAATTGCTTTCCCGAACTATTCGTAGATTGGCCACGTGTTTTAGCAAAGTCCGTTTCACAGCTCATAAAATCCCATCTATTAGCTGCTGTTAAATAGTTATATATTTTACTTTGTTTACTCAAACCTTCTGCTTAGTCAGAACTTACATTTATCTTTGCGATCATCTAAACAAACAGAAAGAAATAAAAGCAGCCATGTTATCAGTTGTAAATCAGATTTGGCGCACAAATTGCTGGTATCGGGTTCAATTCCCGACATATTAAATCCTGCCCCGGACGCATCTAGATAGCGTGGAGAAATTGGAGCTAAAAGCTTTGCCAATGTTTTAAGCACTGAATCAATTACTATGGACCGACAGTTTCCCATGGAAATGCTTCGCCTGCCTAAATAAGTCAGTAAAAAGAATATGCTAAGAAATAAAACTATGAGTTAGAATAAATGACATGTGAACATTGAATTTACTATATTACCGATCTTGGGGGAATATTTTGCTGTTTTGAGACGAAAACAAGTTACAAAAGATGTCTGTAAGAAAATCTCCCCACCAGCTCTGTACGCAACACATGCGAACTAACAAAGAACAAGTCGCCAATTGAATATGAGCATCTCCATATACTACAAACGAATTAAATAACATACTGGCGACTTCCGCCGTAAAGAGTTGTTGCATCACCAACATATCCTAAGAGAAACCCACCCATTAAAGCTCTTAATTATAATCAAAAATTTACTGGGTACAAACCTTGAAGCTAAACTCAATGGAAAAATTTAATAAAATTTCTATCAATGCCTGACCTAGAACTCGCAATTTGTCACGAGATGACATACGTAGTGCTAGGGACTGGTCCCCTGGAGCACATGAATTACTTTCCTGAAGGGACGATTCCAATCTGATTATAACATTCCGTATAACATTAATTTCGTGTTGAAGAACAATACATTCCTTAAAAAGTAAAAGATTAAAATAACAATTAGGCTTAAGTATAGAACAAGAATGGGCAAATTAATGTGCGTAGTGTGACCACAAAACAAATTTTGGGCAAATACGGGAACGACTGCAATAAAAATAACTTCAATTGGAATAGACTCATTTTTGTAACTTAAATAATATCAATAAAAACGTTATAAAAATCAAATATTCAATGTTATGGCAGCCCTGCCATTATACCGATAAATGTGTGTATATTTATCGTCAAGTCTACATAATAGTTGTTAAAATCAGCCGTTGTGACTGGCTGATTGAAATTTGTTACTAGTAAAAATACATGAAATGGTTAAAAATTGCTATGTAACGAACCTCATATATTGATGTAATTTTTGCACTCTCCAAGTTGTATAAGGTGTCTTCATCACTACGCTGTTTACTTATGAATGCTTGCATATGGGCCACATTAGACACGTCTGCATTTAGGAGAGGTGTAAGCAACTCCAACAGTTTACAACTTGCTAATCTATAACGACAATGAACATCTTCGTGTAAAGAGTGCAATGACTTTATCTGGGCTTGAATGTTCTGTGTCTGACTATTCACATAATCTAAAAGAATGTCGGCATAGCCATCCGATTTCAATACAATTATATGACCAAAAAATGAACCGAGCGGTATTTTGCATTTTGTTGATGACATTCCGACACGTCCCATTATTGTTATTTTAATAAAACGGCAAATAGGCGGTGGCTGCAAATCACTTAAAACCAAAGTTTTTGTTCCAATATCAGGAGCCATAACCAAACGAACACAATCGGTATCCTCGTCAAAGCACCAATAATCGATATGTAGAGATGCCAACTCATCGCAAGCAGGTATTATAAGATCAGTTAAGAGGATTGGTGAACCGAAATCGAGAACAACAAAACGTCTCGCTCCGGAATGCATGCGATCTATTACAACCATTTGTTTTGGTGGCGGAGATAACAATTTATGCCAAGAGAACACAGTTGAAGCACTTGCGGTGGCATTTTCCCCACACGATGTACGTACTTGCGTGGCAATTCCTGAAGCGTCTCTAATTTTTTCTGTTTTTTCATTTGCTGTGCCATTTTTGGATATTTTTTCCGTGCCACCCAATTGTTGATCTATGTACTCGCAAATAAATTTAAATTTTGGCAATGCTTTCAATTTTACTTGCTCTTCATTCAAAGATTCATTTTTACTTGATGTAACAGTTACAACACACTGCTCTTCAGGATCTATAGCTAGAAGTATGAATTTTAATTTCTCTATTATTCTCTCTTTCACAATAAAACATCTTGATTTAACTTACGTCCTATTCCATTCGGCTTTAAATCCGTATTGTCGTTCATATCCAAGTTCTTTTCCAATTTAATCTTATCGACAATATTATTGACATTATTTTTAACGTTGTTTAAAATATCATTCATCTTGCGATAAAGCAGATTTAATATAATATTAGCTAAAGTAAATAACAAAAAAACTTACTTTGTCTGATTTTGAATATATTTGATCGACAGCTTCAGCGACCATTGGAGCGATTAAAATGTCATCCACATTAACATTGCTTGTACTGGCATTTGTGGATACCGTATCCATGTTGTCAATTCGGGTTGCTTCTGATGTCGCTGCACAAGTAAAATGAAGCTGTTCAACTTCGAGCAGGCCTCGCAGTTGATTACTTACGCTTTTACATTTGATCAAATGCGGAAATGTTCTAAAGTCTACGCCATCTAAAAAAAAAACAAAACGATAGTGTACTCGCCTTATTACGATGATTTATTTTATTCTTAATAATAATACATATGTATATTGTGATGTTAATAAATGATATTAAATTGTAATTGTTAAAGTTTAGTGTTTGGTGCTTTAGTGTTTATTAAATCAAAGTAGAAAAAAGGACTAATTTCATGGTCACATGGATTTTGAAAATTTGGTTAGGGTGTATTTGATTACTAAGCTCTTTGATTTTTTCACTAAATCTATAGCACTATGAAAATAACAAATGGTTTACCATAACTAAACCAGTAAAAATAATGCAAAATAAGCTTTTTCCAATATTATTTAGTGCAACGCTGATTTCAATGAACTGCACTTATGCTAGCCGCTGGCAAGTTATTTCTTGATGAACAAATCAAGGAGCTCAAGGACTGCGGACAAGGAAGCCTTCAGGTTCCTTACTTTCCTCGGAATTGCCTATTATTAAATACAAAATGCGTATATTTTAAATGAAATTTCCGAAGCTTCTTGGTGATAATTTAAAATCTTTATTAATTGGGTTTATCGTATTTTCCGTAGTTTGTTTTTTGCTTTTATTGTTTTCTTAAGTTTTTACGTATTGCATATTCTCAAAACTGCAGCAAGTGCATTTCTGTATAATTTGCTAGAGCTTAGTATATATATGCTGTACCATTTTGCTATGCTATGATTGTATGTATTATTTTTCGGTTGATAGGAATAATACTTCTTTAAATCTACTTATACTAACGTTACTACGAAAACTTTCCAATTAGGCGACCTACAAATATAAATCAGCGAATGCAGAAAAATTTTAAATTTTATATCCACTGAAATTCTACATGAAAAAATTGTTAAGCTTTCTCGCATTTTTAATGGTATTGAAAACAAAACAACAGTTTGCGGACAACTAGTAAAAGCATCATTAATTTATAATATATTTTCATTTATACAGCAATAAAACAGGTAAAATAGCTAGGCCTTATGCCAAACTACTGTGTTAGCTTTTCTGTCTTATTTTTTAATGTACGAAAATCCTTTTCAGTAAAAATATACCATCCTATGAATTAACAACAATAAAATACATACAACAAAGCCACAACTTTTGCATTTTGTCTAGTTTTCAGGTAAAAAAAAATTTGGAATGGTTTTTATTAAGTAATAAAAAATATATAATTCACCTGATTATGCATTTTTCTGATATGAAAATACACAATGTCACAAAATCTTTTAAGCCTACAAAATTTGAAGTAGTAGTCACAAAAGTGGCGAAAATTATTCAAATAGGAGAATTTTGCAAATAGTTGGGTGCAACGAAAGCACTGTACGACGTTTTATATAAAAAGTTCAAGGAGCGACCGCGAGGCAGACGTAGATTCAACTTAAACTTTTGGAGGGGGAAAAGTATAAACGAAAATAAACAATTATTAAATTTTTTGCATTTTAATGGTTTTTGGTGGGGGAAATTTCCCTTTTTCACCCCACTGGATCCGCGCCTGCCACCAGGTCAAGCTTGGTATGGATATTAGTAAGAAAACTATATTAAGATGCTTGAAGGATATGGTTCTTGAAGCTTTTCGACCTGCCTATTAGATATCTTTTGTTTGCAGGTATAATGGGGAGTAAGATTCAAGAGAAATCACCAACAACCATCGACAGATTTAAAAATATTAACGATGTGTGGTACGATGCTGCAAATTTTCATCAAATAAACATCTCTCTCTATGATTCGATTTCAAGGATAGAAGCTGTATTGATGGCCAAAGGAACCACTATATACTCAAATAGTGAAATACCAACAAAAAATGGCATTCCAATTCCTATTTTAAGAATATTTAATAAAAAAAGAAAAAAACGAACAAATCCATATATTTGTATTTATGCGTCCTTTTTCATAATAGCCAATTAATATTGTAATATCCCCTTATTAACGGAAACATACCTTGGGCCAGCCACCCTTACCTTTTTGCTAAAGGATTTTTGGCAGAATAATACTGCTGCAAGCATCGCATAATTTAAAAAACACCATCGTACAGGTAGCTTTCATTTTGTAAAATTATGGACGAATAATAAAAAATTTTCTAGTGTGGCTTTTTTTGCACGGGGTGAGCACTTCGAGAAGTTGAGAAAATTAGAGTTAAAATGTGACAGATCATATAAAAGAAGTGTGTAGATGCTGATTGGCGCTTAATGTCCGATAGATACCTAATCGATACACATAGATTTTGTATTGAAGTATAAAATACTTTGTATATCTTGGTGCTGCAGAAAACAATATTGAATAGTTTTATGAAAGAATACACACGTACATGCGTTCTCCTGAAGTTGAATATAACTAAATAAGTAAATGGCAAACATATTTACCTATTGAACACAATTTTTTTATATCAATTCCTGCTGCTTGGACAAGACCGGCATTGTTTCTTATAATATTCATAAGAGTTGATGTAAAATTTATATTATTTTTATTAACATTCGGCAAATCATAATCGAAAATATCCGGCTCAAAAGGAAAGCCATATAAACCAAATCTGAAAGTAATAGTATAAATGAAAATGTCAGGTGCATTGAAATGTCCATTTACCTTGTTCCAATAAGGGCACCATAGGGATCCCATCGTCTGTTGATTTCTTCGCAAATATCCTTTAAGAGCTTCACACACATTTCCGATATGCTATTGTAGGTTTTATTCGATGATGTTATGCACGCCAACATAACGTACCACCGAACAACACTAGCATGCTTAGCTAAGGGAAGTTCATTAAATGTATTGTAAATGGCATCCCTTAAAGCAATATTTAACATTAAAGATGATTTTATATTTATTGGTAAATTGCAAAATCCGCTGAAAAAGAACCAAACCAAATAATATACAGCCCATTAAATTTTCACAAATTGAGCGGCCTTACTCTGTCAGCACTAAAATTAATTTTACACATTTATGCGCCATACTGCGATTGCTGTGTATGATGCAATAGCGTAATATATTTTCCAAATATTTTTCCGGTAAACTAATACATTCCAGCTGCTGCGCCAATATTGGCTGTCCTTTGCACCGCTCTGATTTCGGAGATCGGAATCGCTTCATGCGAATGCAACAAATCCAAATCAAAATGTCGAGCGCATAATTCTTTTCTAACGTTGATGTATGTTCATTACTTATGATTTTAAATAGATTATCCAGCAGTTGAATACTTTCCAGCATAGCAATACGTTGCAGTCGTTCGTTTGAAATTTGTGTTTGAGGCTTAACACCCCGTACGAATATTGATATTTCATGTAACCTATCGCAACCTGTAATTTTATGAAAATAAGAGATACAAAAAAAACTTGTTATCGAAGGCACTGACTGCAACTTACCACGAGTCTTACACTGGCCTTCTTTCAAAGGGTCTGACATTGTTTTAATGTGCAACAGGAAATTTCTTGTACGTGTTTTGAAAAGTTTCGGCGAAGTTAAAATAACTGTTCCACCTTGATCACACAAATCTGTGCATGCTGAGAGTTCTATTGGCCCTGCTAAAATTTCAGCATTGTGCGTTTGTAAGAACTCTTCATTCAAAACTGGATTTTCATTGTTGCCTTAAATAATTAAACATGCAAAGATTAATAATACGAAATGAAATAAACAGACAAGCAAATTGTAATACCATCACTGCTATTACCAGAAGGCATATCATTACTTGTGCCCTCTTCCATAAATTGATGTTTTAAACTGGAATGAGGGCCTTTCATCCTATAGCCGAATCCGCTGGTATTTTGCTTCAGTAGGGTCACTTGTATAGCTGCTGGATTGTGGCACGGTTGATACAAAGAAAACTTTAAATCGATATGGCCCAAAGTAGCAGGTTGTAGCAAATTTATCTCAATAATGTGTTCATCCCAAGTTGTTCTAATTTAAAATTATGATTTTTTTTAATAATAAAAGAATATTTAGTCGCTATAATTGTTCTTACGCATCATTATGTAGACGCCAAGTGTGCTGCGATTGCTTTCGTTGTTTCTGAGCCTGTACTAAGTTATTCCAACAACTGGGTACTTCGGCCGTATACGGTATTGACTTCTCATCGAAAAGGGTAAGGGAATACAATGTTCGCAATTCACTCAATGACAAGTCACCGCTTCGGTAAGCTAATAAATTTGAAGCTGCTGCACTAACCGTCATTGAGGATGGTGACGGCGATGCTGGGAATATGGGTGCTGAAATTGAAGTTTGACTTGGTCCACAGTCTACTTTTATATTTGTGCTATATGCAATATGTTCGGAATTAGAATCGGCTAAACCGTCATCGACAGTTGATAATGCACTTTTTCCCTTAGGTTGCTGTTGTTGTTGGTGGTTATGCTGCTGCTGCTGATTCGAATTTGTGCCATCGGTAACGCAAAGTTCGCCGCTGCTTTCGTTTATCATAACGCCAGTGCAGCTCTCCTCCTCCATGTCGATCATTTCATCTCCAGACTCATCTGTATCATTTAACGAATAAAATATCAACGCACCCTCCTTGGTGCAACAACACAAACGCTCTAAGCTGCGGCAATAGGTTACAGAAACGAAATGGTGTTGCTCCTCCTTTATGCTGCTGATACGTTGAAAGTCATTTAATGAAAATAATTCAATACTGCCATCACTACAAACTACAGAAAATGCACCATTATTTCTTTCGGCTACAACCGAGCGATTAGAAACGTGGTTTAGGTGCTGAAAGTTTGGCAATATACATATATCTTTAGGACACTTTGCTCTACTAAAAGTAATCACCATTTTATGTTCATTTGGAATTGAACCATCAATACAATCAAATAGCAACAATTGACCGCCTACTGATTTTTTCGAGACAGATCGGGAATGGCTTTTCTCATATTCATTGTTCATATTACTGTCACAGTAATCTCCATCGTTGTCACTATCTGCCTCAGTTACATTTGCCATTATTATCTTGCTGGTAGTTGCTACTTTTGTCTTTAACAATTTAATCAATAATTGATTGCAATTACTATTTGTTGGTATAATGTCCGCTATTTCTACTAGTTTTTCCACTCCATCGTTTAGAGCATTGATGCGCTTCAGGATGGTACAACTTTGGACAATGCAGTCGATATCCTCACTGTAGGTTATCTTTGAAATTCCTACAGCCTCCGGGTTTGGTGAATTGTTTGTTTTGCTATTCAAGTTTTTATTAATATTTTTGTTTTTTTCAGCTACTTTGGCAGCCGTAAGAAGGTTTTCTTTAAAATAACTAGGGTCCATTTCTATATCTTCGGCAGAGCCACTCGGAGCGCCGACGCCAACAACACCAGAACCTCCACCACTTTCTTCTCCCGTTAATGAATTATTCTCCACAGGTTGTCCGTAATCGTAGTCAAACAGACTGTTAAGATCACTGAATTGTTCGGCCATCTTTTTAAATTCCGCCTCTAGATAAGCATCATTGTATTCCATTGATGAATCTAATATATCACCTGGCATTACTGGATTAACATCTGGTTTTGAAGGTGCCATTATATCATTCGCAAAACCGTTACTATCAAATCCATCAGCATATTTCTCAAATACTATCGACTGTGTTTTCTCACCAAGTTGATTAAATGTCTTCACTAACGAGATTTCCTTGGCATGCGAATTATGGTTTTCACCTTAAAATAAAAAGAAAAACACTGCTTATACTCTTCCGTTTATATATAATGCAAAAATCTTCTTGTAAATTAATTATGATCTTTCCGTTGGCTTGAAAAGGTATATTTTTCGCGTAATAATATTTTGGAATTTTCTTTTTCTTCAAAAAGGGAAACTCTTGGCATATGACAACCAAATTTGCTTATCTTTGAAAATGTGTTTATGAAATTTTAATTTATTAATGAATATATATTTGCCTCCCAGACGTAACAAAATACATTTATGCTGTTTCATCATAATGAATTTTCAGTTACGCTTAGCTTGTTCCTTGAAAATTATTTTATAACTAGTTTTAGATTATTTTGATTTAAATAAAAGCCGAGTTAAACTAACAGCAAACGAACCTAGTTGTTTCTTCTGTTAAAAATAAAAATTCTCCGTTTGAGCATAACGCTTAAAAAGTTACTTACATAGTTGTCATTCTATTTATTATTATATATTATTTACTAAGATTAAGTAATTTAATTTTTAAGCATAAGTTCGTTTTCTTTATTCTTTCTATTCAGAAGGAACATTTTATTTGATATAATAACTTTGAATACAGTAAAAGTTAAAATTTGATTAGACAACTAGCAGAATGGAATGCATTTCCTATCAACATTCTTTGAGACTTTTCTACTAATTTTGTGTTTAACTGAAACGAACGAGTTTATTCACAAACTCATAATAACCGATTAGGGCCAACTTCACCTGAATGTAAAAGAACCCAATTGAAGAATATGGGTCACCGAATATTCAATATTAATTGTTGAAAATTAATTGCAACCACCTAGAGAGGAATACCTTCAGTAAGAATCATTTTACCGTATTTTAATGTGAACCTGTTTTCAAACTATAATCAAAATTTTAATAAATCCCAACGTTAAATAAATTAGAAAAAAAATATATTCATTAAATAAATAATAACGAGACTTATGTGCCACCCTTTACACCAGCGAGAGACATCTAATTTTGTATGAATTACAAAATTATAAATTATAGTCCGCCCAATCTAGCTAAAAATGCAGATATTCAGAACAGTGGCACATGTTATACAATTTCGTATTGCAGCATAACTGCAAAAATATAACAACGAAAGCGTTCAAACTTTGTTCGAATTACTTTATAAGTTCGCATAGCCATTGAAAAATTTATTTTCGCTTTACTTCTGTGCACCATTTACTTTTAACTAAGGTAACGGGACGATAAAAAATAATTGTGCTAACCTAATGCTCACCAGTGTATGAATACAAATTTATTAATCTTAAAAACATACCGTTAGGATTATTTGGTACCGTTGTGTCTTTATTATCACAAGAATTTACTGATGAAGTGCTTTCAATCACATGATCACTTTTTATTCTCTCGTTTTCAGTTGAATGATCACTTTCTATTATTTTCAAAACCGCCATTACCAACATATGTTCTCCAGTTATTTTTTTAATGATCAAGCCTAAAATGATTTTCGATCCTACGACACCAGCTCGAATCGTTGAGGACGACGTACAAGGCGATATGGATTGTGGTAGTGAATTTCCACCCGTTGATGCAGCAGTTCCTAAGCTATTAGTTCCTGGTTGTGCCGAACTCATAGTGTATATTTTACTTTGCGCTCTTAAATTTGGTAAAACACAGATGGAAGTAACACGAACCCATTCATAAGAACCCTCAGTTCCTTCTGATACAATCTCGCTATTATGTATATCACAGCAAAGAATATCTTTCATTAGAGATGCGATATTAAAACAGTGCATTTGTTTTAGGTGACGTTCGATGCTCCAAATAGTTATGTCTCCTGTTCGGGAGCAACTCGTGCATAATACATTTGCATAATCACTGTTTGAGATGATATCGAATTCTTGTATGCCAGTAGCCTTTACTCCTGGATTTGTAGCATACGTAACTGCAAGAGGCACATTTTGGGTGTATTCACCTTTAACAAATGGGCACAATGGCGAGTGACGTTCGTGTTCACTCCAGGGCTCATCGGTTTTTTCCCAACACACCAGACAAACGTTGCAAGTAAAGCACATAGCTCTGTCTTCTCCCGATGATGAGGGTTGATGATAAAAACCTGCTTGGGCCATCTGATCAGGTAAAGCCCATTTGTAGTCCATGTGGGGCCATTTTTCAAAAGTTTGCCTCCGCACAGCCTCTGAGTGCATGAGAACACGTTGAAAATTATTACAATGCCAATTAATGTCACGCAAACGAGCGCCCGCTAGTAAATCCGTCAAACGCTCATTAATGGCGGAGGCTATGGCCAATGCAGGTACATGCCGTTCAAGACGTTTAAGCATTATAACCAAATTGTTGGCAACCAATTTAAGGCTAGAATATTGCACTTGCAGGCAAATTGTATTCCACTAAAAATAAAATAAAGTTTTTTAATTTAATTTTATGTAATTTAGAAAGCATGTACGCAAAATGTGCAATTCAGTTATTATAACTTAATAATTCTTTAAATTCTTTCACCATTTAAATTTTTTTTTTTTGTACTGATTTATAAAATTTCGTTGTAAGAATATTTATAGGCCCTCTAGTGTTTGCCTAATGGTCGAACTAAACTAAATAAAAATTGGAGAATAGGTGGAAAACATGTTTATCAGCTTTCATCTCTTTAACTTTGTTAAACTTAACTCATTTAAAGAAATAAAAACCTGCATTACTACAATTACTCTATAGTGGTAGCAACTTAACGAAGCTTTTATTTTTTAAACACTGAACCGAATTCGCCTATTTATATAATGGATTAATACGTACCCGCTGAGCTTTAATGCCCTTCTTTGAATTGGCCTGAGCTCCTTTTATCTTTTCCATAAGTTCATTTAACAAGTCGTTCGGACACTCAAGATCTTGTTCTAACTCCTTCAGACATGTCTGAAAGAGTACAGCTTCCGAAAGCAGCATTTCAACTCGTATTAGGTCATCATTATTTGGAATTGGTGTTTGCAAAACTGTATCCAACAATAAAACTCCATTGTAGTCTCCACGAAAACCAATAACATGACCATCAGTTATAATTATCTTTTCTTGCAGTGGCATAAAATAACCATTGATTTTGTGATTGGTATCTTGAAAATAAAATAAGAAAACAATTAATGAGTTGGCATTGCTTCCCATGGTCATGATGATAAAGTGGTAAAATATATTTAATGTATAAATTACAGGTTAAATAGCAAATGCTTTATCCTAATTTTTATTATGTGTTTAATTATTCCTTGTACATATGTAGTAAAAAAATTTGTTAGAATAAAACTTTTAGATGGCTTAAAAACTGTTTAAACTTGATCAAAATGCATTACACCATTTCATATCAATCCTTTCAAAATCACTCGCTTTCTATAACATATTTAATTTTTCAAGCTTGAAGGTCGGTTTTTAAAACATTCTTTTATTCTTTCGATATTTCACTATTTTACTTAATGTTGAATGCAACCCATATGAAGTGTACTAACCCAAGGTTCTCCTCCAATGTATATTAAAATCTATAAGATATGTATGTTCAAGTAATTACACTCGTGCTAATAGGGGACTTTTTTACTGTCTTGAATTCAGTGTAATAAAACTTTATTTAAAACATCGTGTAATGTATTACTGCATTAGTCAAATCATAGATGTTCAATCGAAAAGGTATTTTATTAAGCTGTCTATTAATCAACTAAGGTTTACTTACGAAAGGTTACATTTGAAGTTGTCAACATTTTGTTGGTTTATTGTACGTCACAATCGAAGTCATTTTACATGTTGAGCGAAATAGTCTCAGGAAAACTCATAAAGCTTACTAGTGTAGAATCACTAAAAATTAGTAATATTTTCTAATCAACTTAGATTTCTTATAATAGTCTATAAACATTATGAAAATAATTAATTAAGTGATAAATCAACATCTCTTAGCTAACACTTCTTCGTTGAACAGGTGCAATATCATTTCATTCAAGCCATGGATATTAGAAAAAATTATTTAAAAAAATATCAATTCGTAGATATTACATATATGCAGTACCGTGTTCGATAATTCGAAGCTCGTTTAACTACAGACGACATTATTTTTTCTGCCCAATGAAACACTTACATTAAACAAAACATCAATGCACACGGAATAAATCACATCGCTTATGTGACGAAAGTGAATTGCGAGTATTATTGAATTACACAAAATAAAATCATGCATATGTAGATACATATGTCAGGATGCTCATTGCTTTTGTTTGTGTGTACTAATTTAAATAGCAATATTCATAAATCTTACTTGTGTAATACAAAAAACTTGACTTGCAATTGTAATAGTGATAACACTATTAGTATTTGTCTTACAATATACACCATTATGACTCACAAGCACAATTTCTATTAATTGCCTCTTCATGCAGTCAATAGATTAAAAGTTTATAACACTCAAGTTACCATTTTCAAGACAGTACGTCTGCAATATAACACCTGAATGTACATCCAGAACTTTAATTTGATTGATGCTGTCAAATACCAGAATGACATTAAGATTAGGATGATAAACTATTCTAGTTGTGTGAACTGCCTTTCCAGCAATACTGGAACTACTTGATGAGGACTTGACAGTAGGTCCACCTTCAATGGATACAGCGCCTCTATTGGTACAACCTACATCCAAGTAACCATCTTGTTTTAAAATGCGTTGCTCCCCTGCCATATTATCATTGATAAAAACAATATTTGGATATTTTCAGACTGTTTTTACAGTCTTTTTACTGAATGCTTATAGCAAAAAATATCACACAAAATTTTATTTATTTCTTTATCGTCTTTCGCTACTTCACTTTTTTCAATCTTTTGGTCTGAAAAATTCAACACCAAAGCTACCAGACCAAACAAATTTAAAAAATAATTAAAACCAAGGCGAATTAATAATAAGGTGGCCGCCTTCAAGACGAAATAAATCAGATGTAAAATAACCAACGCGTCTATTTTTAAACTGATACAATGTCAAATATATATATATATATATATATATATATATATATTTATATATATATATTTATATATATATATATATTTATATATATATATTTATATATATATATTTATATATATATATATAATTTACAGAAAATGGCACATTTTTTATATGGAATTTGACATCCAATCAGTTAAAAAAAGTACTTAGATGCACTGGTGAGTTTACCTGTTTAGTCTACCCTTAGCACAGAGTTCAGTTTTTAAAGCTGATTGTGTACGACATAGCGTCCTGACTAGCCATAAATCTATAGCCAAGATCGTTGCTGTTCATCGTTACTTTATTTTCATACAAAGTTGTCCGAAGAAAAGTTCGCACAACTCTCTTATGTCATTTAACAAACAAAATACACTGGCCTATAAAAAAGTATGTATGTGTGTGTGTGATCGTTTGTAAACACCCGTCATAAGCTATGCTAAAAGCATCCATACAATCTCGATACTTTTTATTTTCTCTGTGTTTTTGTTTATGTAATGACATGACAGAGTTGTGCGAGCAGCAAAATATACAACGGCTGAACATTTATTGCTAATCAAGACGCTATGTAAGGTAGATAACATTAAGACTCATGGCCGAATTCAAAGCGTTTGCGGTTATCAAACTCTTGACTGTAGTTATTACAGATTGGTAACTGTCGACCTTCTTCCTCTTGCAATTATTAGCATTTGTATAAGACAGATCCCCCCAAGGCAATCGCATGTATAGCTGTGTTGTTAATGTGGCAAAACGTATAACTGTGACATTCCTATGACCGTTACATTCCTTGATAAAAACCCAATTAGAAATAAGTTCCCCGAAACATTTTCAACCCGTTAGCGGCTATTTCTAGCCGCCGACAAAGTTTGTGCAGGATCCGCCGCTATGATAACAACTGACGGCAGAGAATTGTTTGTGGCACATTGCCTAAAATTGTGAAAAGTTTAAACGTGTTTACTTGTACCGTCTAACGTCTATCCAAATAAAACAAAATAATTCATTCAATGGAGAATAACACAATTGACATTGGTGGCCGTGGTAATTTAAAGAATTAAATAATTTTGTATTATAAATGTCCAAAAAAATTTTAAAAAGAACCGTTTTTTCTGTGAATAAATTGCCATACTAAATTCGGCTTTATGGACGCATGCTTTATTAACTAGTTTTTTATAAGGAAACATTTTTTTACCGTTCAATTTTTTGCATATAAATATTTTTTTTTTTTTGTATTTAGTAACGCGTTCCTTGCGAAAACGATTAACATCGGTGGATAGCGACAACTCGAGGCCTGGTACTCCAATTTCAACAAAATTGATATCAATTTCAGAAATATGTAAGCATATTTAAATTCTTAAGTAATGCGTAAATACCTAAAACCAAAGCCTAATTTTTTTCGAATTTGTACGCATGCATTGGTGTGCGTGTAAAAATGTACTTAAAGAATGTTTTTAGTAGACTAAAATAAAATGAAATGGATGAATTTATTTGCTCTAATGAAATTTGCCTTAATTGGAGGATAATTTAATGCATTTTTATTGCGTATAATTTGTGTTTATGTATGAATTTGTCTTCGAGACAATTTTTGTTTGTCAATACTTTGCTTTTTAAATTCAAGTTTAAAATTAAATACTGCAATAAGAGAATGAAATCTGACAGCATAACCTAGGCAGCTACACAGTTATAATATAATAAAATTGACAGGATGTCAATATTATATACAATAATATATAAGGGCTTGATTCCAAACTTACAAGTTAAATATATGTACATATGTAAAAAATATACATCTTAAAGATTCATCTGTTTCATTTAATTTAAAAGCTTAATACGCCTAATACTAAACATAACTAAGGTATAAATATTACTACTTATTGTTTATTTATAAATGTTTTATTAGCTGCTTCCCCAGCCAGATCTACACGTATGAGCCGCCGCAATTCCAGTTCTGGAATTGCGACCCCTGTAAAAACTCCAGCAAAACGTGGTATTGGTACTCCAGCTATTGTTGAAAATATAGAAACAAACACGTCTGCAAAAAGAAGCACTCGCAGCTGCTGCGTTTTAATTTATGAAAATGAAACAATTTCTCAACTAACGAAGAAAAATTCAAAGTTTTCTGCATTAGAGGAGGAAATTGCACCAAATGATCCAAAAACAACAGGAGTAACTTGTACACAAACCCAATCTCCACAACAAATTAAAAATACGGAGGCATCTCCAATCCCAAAAAAGACTAGAACCCCTGATGATAAAGACCATAACGATGTCAAAATTGAAGCTATTCAAACGATTACTCCAAAGAGGCGAAAACCTGGTCCCAAATGTAAGACCCGTGAACACGATGAAGATATGTCGGATATTGAAGTTATCATTCTTGAAAATAATATTGAAGATTTTAAAAATAAATCAATGGTTATGGTCGATGACAAGTCAAAACAGATGGCTTGTTCAAACGTGAATGAAAACAATCAGGTAGAAAATAACAATGAAAAAACTACCGGACAAATAAATGATATTCAACAGTCTCATCCTGCCAGTGAAGAGCTGACAACAAATATGAGTGAGTTGCAATTGAAAAAGGAAAGCACTGAAACTGCTAGTTTATGTAGTACTGATCAAAGCAATGTTTTGCAAAATGCCTTAATAAACAATAGTAATATTATTGAGGAACCTATTGATGATGAAAATAGGCATCAGAATAAGAGTGATGAAGAGTTAACAACATCATCGCAATCGAAAGATTTCGATCATATTGAGAAACAAAATATTAATATTTCTAACGAGTCTCAGGAAAGTATTATTAATGAGCCAGATGGGAAACATATAGAAAAAGAACTAAAATGTGAACTGGACACCATGCAAAGAAATAAAATAAACTTATCCATTACGGAAACAGTTGAATTCAACATAGATACCATAGATATTAATGTAAAAAATTGTTCAAAAGAAGAACTTAGGCATGATAATATTTTGACTCCTTGTCGTGGTGACGATGCAGATCCAAATATTAACAACTCTAATAAAGCATCATCGAAAAAAGTAGACTTTGTTCTTAGTCCATCCAATGACATAAATATTAAAAACGTTTATCCCAAAACGCCAGCTTCGACGAAAACATCGATTAGTTTTAGAGAGACAAACTTATCTAGCGAAGAAGATCTAAATGCATTGCGTAGAAGTGAACATAACACAAATGAAACAGGCAAGGAAGCAAAAAAGCAAATAATTGAAAAAGATATGACTCCATGTGTTTTAAATTGTTCCAACGCATTGGAAATAGTTGAAAATCAAACACCAAGTAGTACAGCATCTTCCGAACGGGAAGATCCATTGCCAATATTGGAGAAAAATACTATTAAAATTGAAGAGAATTCAGAAAAACCTTTGAATGTATTGGAGAAAAGTCTGCATGAAGAAATAGTTGCATCGGATAACCAGGAAGAACAGTTCCGAAATCAGAATAAAGAATTCAATTGGGTTAATCCATGTGTCAAGGGAAAAACGACAGACGGTTCAAAGCTAGATGTCGTTCTTACGCAAAATAATATAATCGCCACCGATTATAGCAATAAGACAGATTGCATCGTTAAAGAAATCCCAACAAATGGAAAAAAAAGTATTATTTTCTCATCTGAAGATGAAAGAGATTGCGAAGATGATTATAATGAATTAACAGAAGAGGAGTCGTATGTGCAGAAACATGATTTTCTCGATGATGAAGCAGTCGAGGTAAATGATTATCAAAGTGGCGACTCTATGAATTCAGAAGAACGCAGGGAGATTGAAGAGAATGAAATACCAATTGATGTTGAGTCTATTGGCAGTCATACCACTGAAGATGAACGGGACGAATGTGAGGAAGAAAACAGTGAAAATGTTGATTCATTCATTGTTTCAGACAGCGAAGCTTTCCAGTTCTCCGAAAGTGACAACGCAGAAGAAAATATTGATGAATATATAAATGAGAAAAATTCGAAAAAAAATAAAAAGTCATTTAAACGGTTACTACGTCCCGCTCAGAGTTCAACTTCATCAGATGAAGAGGCGGAGGTAGATCACAATAGTGATAGTTGTAATGTAATTAAAGATAACCGAAAAGCGCTTGAAAAATTAGATACTCATAATGAACATTCTATTTTTCAGTCAGAAAAACAGAGTATGTCGAATGAAAATGAGGACATTATTGATACAAAGGCATTGGGTATAAGATCGAAATCAAACTCTAGTCCTATAACTGTAACAAATACTTTACTAAGTAATTCCAACGATAATAAATTTCTCGATTCGAGTAAACTAAGCGACTCGGCATTACGCCTCCATTGCACTGTCGAAAGTGAATCTGAAGAAAGTATTGCAGAAAATATAAACATGGCTCGCAAAGAAATTCTTTGCAATCTTAATCAATCAGATCGCTTTAACAAATCAGTTCGTGATTTAAATCCTGAAATTGATGAATGTACTATTGAAGACATCAAAAATCAGTACATAGCTAAACAAAATCCTGAAATTATCCCCGACAATAACAATGAGAAGAAACCTATCGATGAATGGCATGCAACTGCAACAACTCCTGATGAGGGTGTCAACAAAACGCGCAAGATTAATAATATACAATCCGAAAGCCTTTTAGGTGACGTATCAGTGAGATCTGAAAGTGATGCTGAGAAAGAAAATGAACATGATAATAATACACATCATCGAAAAACTGACAATGGATTGAGTGTTTCATTTAGGAATAAGAAGCCAAAAGGAACAAAAGAAAGGCAACGGTCATTTACAGTAGATGTAACCATTAAAGGTGACGCATTAGAAACTACAGTCGTTGATTCAAAATTAGAGGAACTCGTACAGACTTCTTCATCGGACGATCTACATAATGAAGAAGTTAAAAGTAAAGAGCTTAAATACCAAGAAAATATTAGACAATTTCCGCTACCATTGGGAAATCCATTGATCCGCACCCGGCGTCAATCACTTGCGCTACCCAGAAATCCAGATATGGAAATTTGTTCGTCCTCTCATGTAGGCGGCATTGGCAAAAAAACTCGTAAAAGTTTGGGAGCATTGTTAAATAATGATTTTAATCCATCCCAGTCATTTATTGATTTCATAGACCTGCAAAAAAAAGAGCAAAAACAGTTAGTACCAAAGCGGAAACGTTTGTCAAAAAGTTTTTGTGGAGCTTCGGAAACTCATAATAACAGCGTAATAGACATTGATGTACGTCACACTAACAAAAGATCTAAATTGATGTTTGAAAACAGCAGGGATGAAAGTCATCTCAATTCTATTGAAGATATTAATACTAGTAAACTTTCCACAAAAATTAGCTCTACTCCACACGAAAAGAACAATAAAAATAATAATTCTTACAATAAAAATCAGCGCATCATAAGACGATGTGAAGAAATTCTTGAAGCAGCCAACCGGGCTAAGCTTGAAGCTAAAATCAATAATAGGAAGGTAATATTCTAATAAAATAAGTATGTATACATATCTGTCCCACTTGTTAACCACTTCGGTACGAGCGTCGACTATAGGCGGCTGCCACAGATGACACCACTCTGCCGAGCGTCGCCCATAGTCGACGGCCGTGATATAAACGCGCACGTCCGAGCGTCGACTATAGGCGTATCTCTGTGTTTGCGCAGTGCTTACTCGCATAATTTTAGTTTCGTTCAGACCATCGCCCAAAAGGGCTTCACATATGTAAAACGGTAACTATGAAATAGGAGTTATTATTATATTTAGTTCTCTTTATATTTTAAAGAAATAAATAAAATCGCATTTCGTGGCCGATAGGCGCCGTACCGAAGTGGTAATAAGCACTTACTAGTACATACTGACATTTTTTGATTTGTAATTTTTTAAAATGTTTTCTATTGAATGTCTACGAATGGTACTTCGTGCATAATTCAGTTTGGTGGTTTTACAACTCCACTGGAAAAAGCAAACGATTTTTTTTAAGTAACACAAATATTTTTCTATCATCACTCGCGGAAGTTTTTCGTGGACCGACCCTTCCTTTACGAATATGTACCTCTTTTTTTTTACCAATCCGCAAAATATAGATCAATTTATATTATACTTTTTTTTTGACAAAGTATGCTTGCCCTTCTCTCTCGTCAGGTCCTACATTTTTTTAATTTAATTTTAATTTTGGCAATATATATTCCTATCTAATTTTATTGGACAAACAACACTTGAAACTTTTCGTTTTACCTCATGTAAATAATACATAATCCCTATTAAACTGATTAAGCTTAGAAAATGCGCGCTATTTTAAAGAGTTTTTGGTAATTTTCGGCATTTTTGAACTTGTGCTACTCTTGTATATATTTTCTCGGAAGGAATAATGCTAATGTAAAAAAAATTTAAATGCCCATTCGTTTCATGCAAGTATCTCTTACTAAACATGTATAATATAAAAAGTGTTTCATAAATAAAAAAAATGATTATATTACGATTTAAATATAAACAAGATTGTATTAAAAAAAGTATTTATATGCGTTTCAGAACAAGGCTAAAATCCCGAAGAAACAGCTAAAGAAGAAATCTGTTTTAACTCCACCAGATGAAACAAACCGGGATGAACCCCTGAGAAGAGTCTCAAAAGAAATAAAACGCAAAGGTGAAATTAACTATTTAAATTTACAAAAACTATTTTCGTTAATATGCCGGAAGTTTATATTTCTAGAAAAAAATAAAATAATCTCATCGCAGGCAATTAAGGCTGCAGATGTCATTCTTCGTAAAAAGATAAAACCCAATCCAAACATGGTATGTTTTTTAAGTTCGAGAGTAGATTACTTAATTCAATTACATGATCCTTTTTGTTTGGAAACTATTATAGAATGAAGAAGAAGATAAGCTAGAGAAAATGCGATTAACGCCCAATGCTTTAGAAGCCATCAGAGAATGTGTTCCAATCAAGAACAAATGCAAACAAGGTAATTTCGCTTTAATATACTTACATATAGTATTCTGAGTTTTACTGAAAATTTTATTTTAGAAGTTCAGAAGAAAGAAAAAATGATCATAAATGTTCCGGTGTCAACTACAGCGGCGGGTAAATTAATGGAGCTCCCACAATCACCAGAGAAGAAAAAGAAACCGCAAACATTTATTAAATTATCTACTGGTAAAGTCAGCGTGGAGCCAATTACACCAAAAAAACGTTTGGTACAAGCATCAAATGGCGTGGCATTCAGGGAGAGTCCGATTACCCCATATTCAATTGGTTTTAAAGTTCAACAAATTGCACCATCAGAAAGGAAAATTTCGCCACCATCCGCTTTAATAGAAAGGAAAAGGAAGCGATATGATGACAAATTATTTAAAGTTGGTACATTGTCGAAATCACATTGGACACAATCAGGCCTTTTTGTAGAAGAAGAAATTCAGAGAAATCGTCAAAGTGGAGACCAAAAATTATGGGGTAGATCCCAGAAAGCAAAGAAAAACTTACTGGAAAGCGATGGTGATCACAATGTCAACCGTAATTTTAAAGAAATCGCAATGATGCGGCCCGATATAAGTCGTAGTACTAAGCGTGAATTATTACTATTAAAAAAACGAAGGCAAGTTGGAGGTCAATATTAAAAAATAATTGTCTCATGCATAAGCACTTGCTGGTAAATTGCTCGCATTTATTTGTACCTTTAACCACAATTTTAAACATGAAATGTATATTTCAATGTTACACTTTTTTTTCAAATCTTGTTTATCAAAAATAATCTGATTTAATAAATTGTTTCATTTCTTTTAAATATATATCGTCGATGCGCCGACCAACAAAACAGCTATGTGTTTTTTAGGAGAGAAAAAAAAACCGTTTTATTTTGTCAATTCGTAACATATTTTTAAAGTAAATTTGTTTTAATTTTTCTTAGCCCATGTAAAAATATTACGCGTTAAAAAAAAATACAAAATCTTTTTTTATCCTGAAGTGGTACAATAATTTAACAAAAAAAACTACACATGGCTGATTTTGTTTTGGACTTTTTAAATGTGAATAGAACAAATATAATACACATAGGTGCTTTTGTTCTAAAATTAATTTTTAATAAATTGTAATGTGTTGTTTAAAATTAAAAATTTGCAAATTTGAAACCAAAACAGTTTTATTTAACAAAAAAAAAAAAAAATCAATAAGTAACAAAAAAATAAATTAATTATAATAGAAAAATAGTAGTACACAATATAATACCTAGTGGTAGAGATTGTCATAAAAACGATGAAAATCTTAATGCATATATTTTTTTAAAGATCGTAAGCATTCGAATTTGGATTTATCAATTTTTATAGGCGTTTTATATGCAGGTTCGGAAGTAACTTTCTTCGATAGATTTTTTCTTTTAGGTAATGATTTCCATTCGTCAGTGTGACGCAATTTATACATAACTTCGTTGTTTTTATAAAGAAGAGCTCGAATATCGCAAACTGTAGGTTCACCAGACTTTTTTTCCCGGCCTTATTGAAGTAAAGTTTCCTGGATGGTTTTCGTTGTTCTTGAAAAATGTATATTCTAAATAATTTATTATGTATGGTTGAGATGGTCTGGCAATTCTTATTCGACTAACGAAATCAGCAGGACAGTATATTGGTGGTTTAAATAGTTTTTCTACGGTAGAATGGGCACTATCTACCTGCAGTATGGTATGACCCTTTTCAAGTATTATTTGTTCGCTTGATGATGAAAAATTGGCGAGAGCACTGCACAAAACTTTATTTCTGTTCTGATATGTACATCCATCAGAAATCAATACTACCTTTTTGTACGAAGTACAATTTCTTGCAAAAAGTGGAGAATACAGCTGGTTATATTGTTAGAAGTAACACCACCTTCCCCTTCATGCCAAACATACAAGTGCACATCTTTGGTATTTTTTATATAAAGGGTAAAATTATGAATTGATAACTTCTGTTTAAAATTCTGTTCCGATACGAGAAGTTTTGGGCATAACAACACACTTTGCATGTCCATTGAAACAACTAAAATGTTAGATGATATACTGTCATATTTTTAGCTTCTCTGGCTTCGTTTTTTTTTTTGCAATATGGATTTTGTATACTTCTTCCTCAACATTTCCTTGATCGTAAGCAACACAAATGTCGCACTGGTCTCATTTATTACTCCGTTCTCTTTGTGCCGGCCTATGCTTATAACACATAACTGTTTTTGCCGGAGATTTTCTAGTATAGGTTACACAGGAGTTTTAGCTAACTTTGAAACCATTTGAGATAACGGGAAATGCTTTGGGGTGATAAATGCATTACCATATAGGCTTCCTAATGAGTCAATAAAAACAAATTCGAAAAATTACACATACGTGTTTTGGTCGGCTCACCGACGATATATACTATAAAAATGTTTCGTTTTTTCGTTAACCTATCAGTAAAAAAAAGATTCGCCTGTATTTCCACCTCATTGGTTTATTTCACTGCTATTTTTCATATTTGCAGTGAAATTTTATTAAAACATGTGGCTTTTTTCAAAAATAACGAGCTAGTGAATCGTCTCAGAATTTTAGCCGTGCCGCACCAGGTGACGCTGACCAAATAATATGTTTCGGCGGCGTCTGCTATTATTCAATCGGCCTTGTGCTCTGGTTCACAGATATGAAAATTGCATTTGGAACCAAATTTTAAGACCACACTATTGTTCAAAATGTATTATATGCGCTCA
Organism: Phania funesta; assembly: GCA_963932375.1. NCBI lineage: Eukaryota > Metazoa > Arthropoda > Insecta > Diptera > Tachinidae > Phania > Phania funesta. The sequence continues at coordinate 1,151,134 of OZ010652.1, forward strand.
ATTATTTCTCAGGTATTGGCATTTTAAAAAATGCAATGCTATACTAAGAATTAATAAAAAGTTATAAACAGCGTTGTAAATACCCACTGTTTTAAAACGTGCATTTAAAAAAATAACAATACTGAAAAAGCACGCTGGTGGCAACCCGTTAAAAACCGCCACATCTGCCGTCGCTGTGCTGCTGTTAGCAGCCATGCCATTTTTTTTTGCCGAAAAGTAGTATACTGTAAAGGGTAAGTGCTAGAATGGGAGATTGAGTAAGTGCTTTGAAAAAATGTTATGTTAAAATGTTTGCTCATTTCGCTCAAGGTGTTTTTGTTCTCCTGTGTTGTGTTTGTTGTCAGTGTGTTGCTGACAGGAGTAGAGAGAGGTTGTGTTCGGTGGCCGGTTTTTGCATTAAATATATATAATGATTATTGGCTACATCTTTCGAATCTATAAATAAGACACTTTTGGCGCCTAAAAGATACGGTTTTATCGAAAATGTTATTGTAGCTCCAACGAATTTATAATAAATAATAAAAAGTCGGTGGTTATTTTTACCGGCAAACCTGTGTATTGCTGTAAGAGTCGTTGCGCTCAAATTATTGCATACAAACCTCTATACGTACATGTGTTGGTATTGTATATGTGTTTGTTTTTAACAAAGTGAAGAGCAACTTGATATAAAAAAGGCATACAGTGGTTTTGAAAAAAGTTTTAGATATACTACTTTGTGCATGTACATACATACGTACGTACGTTAACACGTTCTAACCGTTTTAAGCATAATTAAAAACTTAAATTCAGTGTTTGTTTGAAAGAAGTGTATCTTCTTCCAATTATAGATAAAAAATAATGTTTGAATTGGAAGAGTACGCAGGCGGATTTCATGATGGATACCTCAACAAATATGCGGTATGTTTGATATTGTTTATTTTTTATTGTCTGCCTTTGTTTTCATAAATTTAGCCTAAGTTTTACCGACGTTCTGCATAAAACACATGTTAAGTAAGATTGAGTTTGTAAGTGTATGTAGTGCCGAACTCGTGTTTATTCCGAAACATTTTAAATTCTGTAACGGCCTCATATTTTTTCCCTTCTTTTTTGTTTATGCTTTAAATCTCTCAGTACCATTAATTCACCACTTGTCATGTTAACTTTTAATCCATTAAAATATGAAAGAGTAGTTCTATAAAATTAAAGAGAAAGTATAATTACCTACTTTACAGAGTTTTTGTAGCTCTTCCATGTACACATTCCCAAATGAACTCATGAATATGATACTAATGAATAATATTATTTCATGGAAAAACAACGTGCATGTGTTGTTCTTGCCTATGGAAAACATTTATTAAAAAAAATATATTTGGAACGTGAAGACAAAGCACGGTGTATTATTTATTTTCTTTACTCCTTCGTTTCTTCATATTAGCATATGTTTATGAAAACAATAGAACACGTTTTTGTTTTTCCCATTTTTTGTTTTCATGTGTTTCGCATTGTATATACCGCTATACATATGCTGACATACATACATATGTATGTACTCGTATATATATGTACATATATTAATATCATATTTAAACATACTTAAATTGTAGAATAGCAATAACTTTTATTTAATAAATATTTCCTCGTGCGAAAATACGTGAATTGACGTTTTAATTGCGAGCAAAAATCCCAAAAATTCTTCACAATAAAATTTGCCTCAAATTGTGAGTTGTCTGCGAAATGTGCAGTCCAAAAAGTTGTATACCAACTTATTCAGAATTTTTACATTTACAGCATATCATCTGGTCCCGACAAAATTTGTTTTGGCTTTCCGGTAATCTCGACATTACGACGTGATAATTATTATATTCGCGCATATTGTTACATGCACAAGTATGTAGTAAATATTATTGTAAAGACAAGTAGGTAAATTTTGTGTGGGAAAGCATTAATTAACCGTTTTGAGGTGGAAATATTCGTGTGGAACCGCGTCTGATAATATGAGTAGGTGCGATATACATACAGGGGCCAACAATTGTTAATCGGTTAACCAAAAAAATTTTGGTCAGTTAAATATTCAATTAATTAAAAAGGCAAATATTCAAACAAGAAATAAATTAATTAATTTATGTCGCTTTTTATACTAATTATTAATGTGGGTATGTTTTATAACTAAGTGAATGTCTGTGCATTGAAGTTACGTTTCTTTTGGGTCAGATTAAAGATGTTTAGAGAACACTTAAAGCTCTAGATGTAATATTAATTGAATTTGTTGAAGATATGAAATATTTACATATTTATTAATTGGTGAAATCCGCCAACATTTCAATAGTTAAAGATTTAATTGGTAGTCTAAACCCTAGATTAATTAAAGTTGTATGCTATGTTCAGACACGCATCTTAATTGAGACAATTAAATTAAGTTCTAGACTTCAAACATACTAAATTTAAATAATATAAATTTATTTAAAACGTGATTAAGTCGTATTTATTTTTTTATATTTCATGAAATTTGTTATTTTTTAAGAATAAAATGTAGTCGTATTGATGATATGTAATTTGAATATGCTTTAATTTCTTTACTAGAGTTTCATTTGGACTTTGACTCACTGGTGCAATTAAATACTTATTGCTCACATTATTAATTGAGTTTTTGCTGGGTAAATTGACGCCATTTAGAGCCTTAATTGTGTAAATTTCCTGATTAGGTAATTAAGGTACGTGACTGAAATGCTGACCTAAAATAGAAAGGGCGTATCTCGATATTTTCCAAAAATGTTTTTTTTTAAGTTTTCTTGTAGTTTGCTTTAAATACACTTCCTTTAAACAACTCAGTTATCCCTCTTTGCAAATAACGGCTTTAAGGCTTATAAAAAAAGGTAAACAATGCAGACCAAGCAAAACATTGTTTACGCAAAGCTTATTTAACTATAACTTCTTATAAAAACTGAATACCTATCGTGCTTAGTTTAAATCTGAAAATTTAATCCTATTAAGAAATTTAAAATCCACACATTTGTCTAAAAACGACACATCTGTCAGCACTGCGCTGCATCGATAACAGCAGCGACGCGACCTTGTCGCGGCTCGAAACGTTTTGCAATTGTGTAAGTGCTTAAAAAAAGTAATGGCTTTTTTGTGAAGGCGCCTATGTTGCCAGTGTGTTGCTGACAGGAGCAAAGATTGGTAGCTACTTCGTTTTAGTTTTCAATATTACTTATAAAAATAAATAGTTATCAAATATAGCTTTTGGACTCAATAAAGGTGTCAACATTAGACAACTAAAAGATACAAGATTTTTGAAACTTTGATTGCAGTTGCCACAAATTTTTGTATTGATGTAGAAAAGGTTGGTACCGCTCAAAAAATAATCGCATGGAAACACTTGTACGTGCGTTGGTGTGTACTGAGTATATTTGTTGCGATTGCCATTAACGTTAAAAACAATCTAATGAAGAAGAATAACACACAGTTTTACTATGTATGTATGTATGTTTGCATTTTGCCGGCATTTGAAAAAAATAATTACGAATAAGAAATTTATTTTTTGTTTGAAGGAAGTGTGTGTGTATATCTTTCCTTTATAAAAAAAACATGTTTGAACTGGAAGAATATGCAGGTGGATTTCGTAGTGGCTTTCTAAAGAAATATGCGGTATGTATGATTTTCTTTTGTTTTTGTTTCTAATATTGTTGACCTTTTCAAAGTTTAAAAAGTAAAATACGGGTTAGAAAGAGTACAAAAAAAAACGTTCCAGAATTTGTGGAAGTGTCGACGTCGTTGAATTTTAAAATTCGTAACTGCCTGTTTTTTTATACTAAAATTCCAACGCTTTCCACGCTAATTTTTGATCCAAACAGTAAGAGAGTTTTATAGTTAAAGAGAGAAATATACCTACATTACAGTGTTCTTCCATATAAACATTCCAAAATGAACTTCATAATGAGAGTGATGTTGTGTATGGTGTATTCATTTATGCAAAAGCAAAATGTTTGGAATACGACTTCAAACAAAGGCACCCGGCATTATATTGTTCGTTCGTTTGTCTCTTCGTTTACGGTTAGCAAATATTTATCAAAACAAAAGATAACTATAATTTTTTTGTTTTTTTTTTCATTGTGCATACCTATAAACATATATACATACATAAGCTTGCGTACGTACTTTTCTATGTGTTAAATTTTTTAACTACAAAATTGAGTTTTACAATATGTATGATACATAGGTATGTAAGTATATGTATGTATGTATGTATGTATGTATGTATGTATATAGGTTTACATGCCGCATGAAACAAATTCGCACGTGGGTCTGCAAATTAAGTCCCTCTGCGTTATTAGATACATTTATACATAATTTTGGAAGTTCTTAGCTATGATTTTAATTTTGTCTAGCTGTTTTTAAAATACATACATGCATACATACAAATATATGTATGCATATGAACATATCCAAATGGATAAAAGTCCACCGTCACTTTGCTCTTTCAACTTTCGTATTTCATCTGGACAAAAGTGTGTTAGTCACTAACACTAGTGAATGGGAAACATTAAACTTATATTTGTTTACATAGATTGTTATTATTGTTTTGTTTTCCTTTAGATTCAGGAACATCTTAAAATATGATTCTGCATTTCGATCGAATTTTAGCTTATTCAAGTATTATAAGTTTTTTAAGGCAATTAGTTACATTTCTATATCGCGTTCTTTCATCCTTTTGACTATTTATGGCATAAATGTTTATTAATTTTATTAATGTTCTGTTCAAACCTGAGCAGCTTTTCAGGTCACACCAGTTATTGTAAACGAATTTAAACATTGGTTATTGGGTTCTGTCCATTCGTTGCCAGCTATAATTAATAATAATATTTTGAGCAAAATTACTAATATATTTTATCCATCTGCGGAATAACTTGCGGTTGATACTGCAATTGCCGCGGGCGGCACAAGGGCCTATATCAAGGTTATAGCACCACCCTGTTGGCCTGTGGTAATAATGTAGTTCGCTTGTAGTGTAATAATTTGCCGTCAGACCAAAATACGCGAAACAGAACGATATATACATAATTAGTTCTGCTCATTATAGAATAAAACTTGTTCCCACGGGTATTAGGCGTACTTAAATTGGCTTTTGCAAAATAAAGTGCTTTTTTCGACAAACATGATCGAGCTTGGGTCCTGTTGTTGTAGGGTAGTTGTTTCTCAACTGCTCTGCTATTGTTGGCGAAGTGGTAATTATAAAAAAGATAATAGACAGAAAGGTATTTCTAGCTATCAAAAAAATTGTTCAGTAAGTGAACGTAAGTTCGGCATTGAAATAGATTATTACTTTCAGTAGGTATCTTATCATTATGCATACAGCAGAGATTGGTTCCGGTTAATGATCTACATAATTCACCCCACACATCTGCAACTCCTTCGCAATGACATCTTAAAGTAAATAAACATTTATGCCATTACGGGAACAAAAATATAAGAGAACGCTATATAAAGGTAACAAATTTATTACAATAGTTGAATAATTAAAAATTGCATCGTGTGTGTTAATGTAATATATTTCATTCCAGGGTTTTCGGCATAAAGGGAACCCAACCAATAAGGACAACTCATGTAAACACATTTTTATGTTTCCAATTCGCTAGTGTTAGTGACGATAACTTTTGTCCAGATGAAGTACGAACTATTTCAAATGCAAATGTTCTTTGGGGAAAAATAGTTTTAGGAGCAAAACTTTCCCAGAAACTCACACTATAAATATTTCCTCTATCTCCTAGGTTCCAATTTTTTTGCTTGGTTTGTAATAAAAAAATCATTGTAAATATAAAAATGATTTAAATGATGTAGTATGTACAGCCGAAACGTCTAAAAAGGTCCCTTTAATCGAATACAGTTTACATCACTTACAAAAATAAGTCGTGTGAATTCTTGTTTATTTACTTTAGTTTTGTTAATTCCACTCACAACAACAATTAATATATCTGTACTTAAAAGAAAAGGAAGGACAGTGTTACCAGTAAAAATTCACTAAAGCATACATTAATTATACTGTACTGTTTTGCATACGTTTTCTTTAACAAAGGTTTGTTAAGTTTAAAGTTATTTTTAACCATGTCAAAACAAGTTTTTTTTTAGGGCCAGGCCCATCTTTAAATACAAAACCTTGTGCAAGCCATTACGCGTGGAACTAATTAACTGGTTGGTAATCAAGTCGGGGGTGTTCTGCCTGCCCATAAACTATAAAACTTCGTATACAACAACTTCTTTTTGCACACAAGTTATGTTGAGTAAAAATGGCAAATACAACTCCTACAACTGGCTTTAATGCTATCGTACTTATTTCAGTACTTTTTAATTTGATTGGAACGTGTAACTGCACAAAATAATAGTAAAATCATATGGGTACATATAGAAAAACGGTTTTAAATTCCTGCCCTATATAATTCAAAAAAAAAAAAAAAAAAAACTCAAAGGTTTCTATACAGACTGGAAAAATTAATCTCTTTGAATTTTAAAACAGTACTTTTCATACTTTTAAAGTTCAGTTCTATTTCAAAATCTTGCAAATTCGGTTTTTTAATTCCGATTTTTTGCAAAATTTTATTTTTGTAATTTAATGGTTTTTGACTATAGTTTGATTTTGTGAAATTTGATATTTTTTTTTTTGGTGAAGCTAAAAAACTTGGTGAAATTTTAATTTTTGTGTTGAAATTTCAGAATTTTAATTTTTTTTAAATTAAATATTGGCTTTTACCATTACTTCTTTATTTCAGTTTTGTGATTTTATAAAAGTAAATTTTATATGCCAAAATTTTGATTTTTTGCAACTTTCTGCAGTTTTGGTTTAAATTTAAATTTTTTTAGTATTGGTTTTGTGGTAAATTTTCGAATTTCACAAATTGTTATTTTTTGGTGAATTAATTTTTTGTGATTTATTCATTAGTTTTTTTTTAGAATTTCCTATCTGAGGGGAAATTCGATTTTTTATATATTTGTTTAACTTGGATTTTATTAAAATTTCGGCTGCGCTATTAGAGATTTGTCAACGGCCACATCTATAAAATAATAAAAAAAAAAATGTGGAATGCCTACGACTTTAGACTACATTCTAGCAGATTACTTTTTATTCAAAATTTTTTATTCTAGAAATGCCTTAGACTTTTTATTGAAATTCCCGTAGAATTGAAAGTGAAAATAATATTTAGCATTCAAACCCTATCAAAAATGGTTTGCAGACAAACGGGCTTCTGAGCAGAACGAAAAATGACACAGTCAATGCCACATAGCCGAAAAATGACTCTGTCAATGCCACATAGCCGAAACCGTGCCTCCAAACCAAACGTTACAAGGGATGATGGAAATTCCAAAAATTTACTCATTATTTTTTCAATTACCTGTGACATTGGATTTTTGTTTTAATTACAATTACATTTACTTTGTAATTGCACATTTTCAATTGCATAATTGCATGTGTAATAAACTACAAAAATTTGATTGATTTATATTCGAAAATGGAAGGACCATATTTAAAAAACCCATTGGAATATGTTTGTAGAATTACTACTAATTAAGGACATACAGAGTAAGACTTACTTAATTTTATATGTATGTTAATGTAGGGAAGATATTGAAGCGGAACATTTACTTTATTGGTACCTATACGACCAATTAAAGCGTTAGTAATAGTTCTTTACTTTTGACATATTACATTATGGAACAGTTTGCAACAAAATGAAATTTTCTTTTGTAGCAGCTGTGTTAATAAGATGTCCTTTCAAAGACTATTTTTATGTTATATTTTTAATATCTTTCGTTCTATTGTATTTGAACTTTTAAAATAAATGCATTTATTTGAACAAACATCTGTTTCAATGTTTTCACCACTTATTTTAAGATAATGTATGTATTGGTGCATAAAATGCAGCCATACATACTGCATATGCACATAGTTTTTACCTTGAAATTTCCAAATTGCCTGCTTGTATGAAATTGCAGCTGCCTTCTTTGCATTTCTAGCCATTCCTTACCTAGCCTCGTTTCTTGAAATTCTTTTAATAAAATATAAAATACGTTTTTCCTTATTACAGAAGGCACACAAAATATGCGGCGTTTTTACCTGTTTTATTATTTCTCATACATAAGCATATGTGTGCATGTATGTGTGTGTGCATACATACTTGCAAACAGTTTCACAGTAAAGTCTACATACAAATGTGTAAATTTAAAAGATGATGGATTCTTTCGACTTTATCTACATTAATTTCGAGAAAAATTGGTAGAATCCTCTAGGTATTTCGATTTTTTTTTTCGTTATACATCATATATGTATGAATATGTATGTATGCATGTACGTACATACATACAACATTATTCAACAAATTTGGAAGAAAAAGAAGATTTTAAGTTTACACTTGGTAATTTATTTTTCATTTAATTCGATATTTTTGAATAAAGATAAAATGAATAATATATACATATAAGTATGAACATGTAGCAAAATGATAACAAATAGAATATAAGCGTTTTAAACCACGTTTCAAATATGCTGCAGTAGCAACGTTTTTGTTATAATACGATTATGCAATAAATATAAATATAATTTTTCATCAATGCGCTACATGAAAAATTAGTTCTAAATATTCGTGTTAATAATGAAGATTTGAACTCGTGTTTATAATTTCTATTGGCAGGTATAAATATTTAGACAACGAACGATTAATATGTTTACGATATTTTTTAATGCTGTAGCAGCACATTCGAAAATGTTTGAATTAGTGTCCCTCCCTAGTATTTATTTACATATATTTTGCTTAGTGCTTCTGCGAACACTAGTAAACAAATTTTCTTTCTTTAATTGCAGTATACCTACATTACATACATTCAGACACACACACGCAATACAAATTAGCATACGCACATTTTACAGAAAATGTTGACTAACATAGCAGCAATTTTAAACCCTGGTTTAAACTGAAAAATTTTTATAAAAACCCAACATCAATACTTCAATTTTCATGTGTAAGAAAAACCTTATTACATTAATATAAATGTGAATTTAAACATTTTTCACGACATAATATTTAGTTATGACTATTATCTTTGCCATGTATTGCTGCTTTGCAGTCTCCTTTTCATCGAATTTATTAACTTATTTTAAGGACATATTTATTTGGAATTTTATCACATTCCTCTACTACGATTTTTTTTTTTGCATTTTATAGGTTTTTGGAATATGTTTTTGCCACTCTTTTTCTTCAGTTAGGCCCATACATTATAGGTAAGCGAGGCAAGCAAGCAAATTAAAGATATGTGTAAAGGTTACTGTTTAGGATTTATGATGTTGATCGATCATAAATTATAAATTTGATTTAACTTACTTTGAGTTTTAAATTCACCAGTAAAGTAATATCGGTGTATCGATATTATTTACACACAGGTAGATTTCTATAACCGGGAAACACATAAATTATTTTTCTAGACAATATCCAGCTATTCATATGGCAGAAATGCTGTATAATACTTTCTCTGACTGCCAACAATCCCACCACCTATACTATTGCCAGTTCGGAATCGGATTTTTAAGGTTTGGAAAGTGTATCCGTATGTCCTCTAATAAACATTTAAATTTTGATCTTCAATAATTATATTTTAAATGTACCCCACATAAGCAGGTACGTGCATCCATTGTATGGATCCACATGGTGGTTTAAAATAAGACTGAAATGTGTATAAATTTGTGTAAAAATTATAAAAGTGTTTATATACTTATTTTCATAATTTACTCTTCACAAAATATAACTTTGTTCGAGTTGAATCAGCAAAAGACACAATCGTTTTTCAATATTTTGCATAGATACATATATACATACATACATACATATGGATGTACACAAGTGGATACATATGATTGTGTATGTATGTACATATTTAAAAATTGTTATTTCAATTAATTATTTCAATTTATAACTTATTTTAAAGCTTGTGTGTATAAAATTGTCATTTGTATAAGGAAAGCAGCCAATTCTAAAATTTGTCTACACTTTTCGCAGCTATGGTACACTTCCATACATATATATGTATGTATGCATGTATGTATGTATGTGGAGAAATTGTTAATTATTTAATGGTTTTGGTTGGGAAATTTGCTTTTCCTTCCCTTCTGGATGCGCGCATGCATTTACAAACAAAGGTGCATACATTAATTTTCCGAACGACCATTCTTTTTTGTACTATTTTAATGATAGACATTTAAAAAATATTGCGAAGTGATCAATAATAAAATATTGGTTGCCCTTCACACAAGAAAGAAAAGAAATACAAATTTTATTGTATGTATACATATGCATGTATGTGTGTAAAATGTACCTACCACTGCATATATACATGGATACATGTGTATAGTATTAACAGCCACACATCCATATGTATGTATGAAACTACAGCAACAGCAACAGAAAGAAAAAACAATAAAAATACATGGGCATAAAACACTGTTAATGTTTTGTCGTCAACTGTACCCACTACAAAAAACCCAAACGTTCCCTGAAGTTAGTTGTTGTTGTATGTTATACGGCTTTATTCCTTTTTATAACCAGCCAGATATTCGGAGTGGCATGAATGATGAGTACTCAAAGTGGTGAATTTCACATACATCAATTATACAGAGTAAGAGAGAAACAGTGAGAGTGCAAATATACGAAGTTATAGAGTTCTAAAATGTAAAGCGGACATGTTAAAGGCCAGTACAATTCTTATTTTTCCCCGTACAATTTTTATTTCAAACAGGGATGAAAATATGGTACAATTTAATTTTTTCCCCGCTATACAGTGCTGTTTGATCAAATAGAGCCACCCTTAACAAAAATGTTCAAATTAAAAAAAGGTATTCTACGAAAACTTTTAAAGTAGAATATTTTTTTTTCGATAACAATTTTTTTATACAATATTAAACATTTCTAACAAAAAAAAAACAGCAAATAAAAATATATGTGTTCGCATGTGTTGTTTTGACTGTGAGTAATAATAGAGCTACCAAAGTTTATCTAAAATAACAATTTACATACAGACATGTGTCAAGAAAAATAATTGTTTAATTATATAATTCATTATTATTTTCCTCAGTAGTTACTTGGTGATGTACCTAGCAAAGACAAAGTTTTTCCACACATGTTTTTGGATAGATTATAAAGATCCACTTGTAACTATTTGCCCGCTGTTCTCTATAGGATTTAGGTCTGGCGACTATGGAGGCCAGCTTAAAACCTTGACACCATTGTTATTCAACCAAGCTTTTTTCCGCGTTCCTCAACACGAAGTAGTTCCCCTGTTCTACTCTAAGAGTACCATTACCATTGTATTTCCGCCACCATGATATTTAAAGTTAAAAAAAAATTATTTCGTTTCATCTGAACACAAAATATTTTGCCAATTGCTTGCAGGCCAGTTTCTTGCTTTTTGGTCAGGTATGGAACTTTTCGTCTTCAAATTGTTTTTAATTAGTATTTAATTGTATAAAATACGTCTTTCTTATCTTAATTCATTTAAAATTAATTGGTTTTGTTATAGTGTAGTAATAAAATTTATTCCAATATAATAAAAGAATATATTTGTTTTTTTTTTTTTGTTTTTCATTGAAGGATTCCTCGGGTCCTACGTTGGATTTTTATATATCGGATTCGCTGCAGGATATGTTAGATATAGATATTCGAAGTGAAGTTGCGAATGTCGTGGGGAGCGTTACAGAATACGAAAATTGTCTTGGAGATATACCTTCTGCGCTTGAACATGCAACAGATTCATTATCTCTTCTAAATAGCAGCAGCAACAACGCTGGGAAAGAGAGTGTCAACAGTTGGACTACCTCGTCAGCCTTTGGGCTAGTTTCTTCGAATTCTTCTTCTTCGTGGTTTGGTGCAAACAACGATTTTCTGGCGGATGTGGGGGCGTGCGTTAATCCGATATCTGTGATGCCATTAATATCTTCGTCCTTATTACATATGTCTCCCAAAACTAACCTAAATGCGAATATCCTGCGCACCAATTCACCACCTCCGCCGTCACCTAATGTAAATGATACAAAGTCACACCTGACTTTCTCTCCGGCTCATATTAAAATCAGTGCAAATTCTATACGAAATGAACGAATAACATCTCACATACCAAAGCAGATAGTTCCAATTTCCTCAGCAGTAACATCTGCTACAACGGCTCCAGCTACTCTAGCAACAAATTCCGCTCTGCAGCGCAAAAGTTCAGCTATCGATGCTATAAGAAAGGATTTGGGAGCGGATTTAAGAAAAGTTGTATCCATATCATCGCCCAGCGAAAACGTGTTTAAAACAACCACAACGTCAACGTATAACCAAGCTAACAGCAATATCAACTGCGCAAAAACTACCGTCGCAACATTTTCGGGAAACAGTCCGTCTGCTCATCAAAGCAATAACAATAATATCTGTACCACATCATCATTGTCATCATCATCAAGTACAATTAAACTAGGCCCTGGTATTGGTGGACTAACATTTGCCAACAATATTACTTACAACAAGTTGAAGCAGCAGTCGAATATTAAAACATTATCAGGGTCAACAACTGGATCTACATCGGCAACGATGACATCAAATGGCACGAGCACGATAGTATTAAAACGTGACCGAGAATCTTCTAGTCCTATGCAAAGTATAAATAGCCTCAACATTAGTAGTGGTCAACATGTGACAAAAATTTTGTCAAGAAATTCCGTACAATCGTCGTCTAGTTTTACTCCTAAATCGATTGCTTCTTCTGCTCATCATACCTCATATGCTCATCAGCAACACAATATTGCCAATGGATCGTCATCTTTAGCGAATAATATTAACAATAATGGAAACAGTACTAGTTTGGTTAATAACTCGATTAATTCAGGCGTTAGTGTCTTTAATGCAAGCGGTTTGTCGTCAATTAATAGCAATCTGTCTGGCGTCACAAGTGCAAATATAATTGCAGTTAAACCACTTCAACAAAAAATAAAGGCAACTGTTATTGAATCGGAATTTCCAAAGCCGGCATACTCGTACTCATGTCTTATTGCAATGGCTCTTAAGAATTCACGAAGAGGCTCGCTACCAGTTTCGGAAATTTATAGTTTTATGTGCGAACACTTTCCGTACTTTAAGACAGCGCCAAGTGGTTGGAAAAATAGCGTTCGACACAATCTTTCACTTAATAAATGTTTCGAAAAGATTGAAAAGCCACCCACAAATGGCAATCAGCGCAAAGGATGTCTTTGGGCCATGAATCCTGAACGCATTGCTAAAATGGACGAAGAAGTTCAAAAATGGTCACGCAAAGATCCAATGGCCATACGTAATGCTATGGTTTGCCCTGATAACCTCGAGGCGCTCGAGCGGGGTGAAATGAAGCACGGCAGTAGTGGGGACTCTGACACCGAAATGGATAGTCAATCGGAAATCGAGGAAACTTCCGATATGGAAGAACAGGAATTGGATGAGACTTTAGTCGACAATATTCTTGTAGAAGAGGATGTCGACGAAGATATGACTAACGGTATATCTCCACATGCTGAGAATGTCAATGAAGACAATGACAGTTGCGATGTACTAGAAAGGAAAAAATTTCACTCTTTAAAGTCTCCTCTTACATTACCAACAAAGACGACTACTCTTAATGCACCCGCCACTTGTATTTCAACAACTATTCACCGAGATTTCGATATTGAGGTAAGTCTATTGCATATTGTAACTATTTTTAAGATAAATGAGCAAATTACTACGAATATAAAGAATAATTACTAAACAATTATTTTGTTAAATATTTAAGAATAAAATTAGTAAACAAAACACTTTTCGAAGCATTAAAATAAAAGATAAAAATTCTCAGAAATAAATGTTGACTTTAAATCTCGCAATACAGTAGATACATATAGATTTTTGAAACGAATTTCCGTTATCCCCTGTCAAATTATTTAATACAATTTTCGTTGGTTCAATTGCGTTCTGTTTTATTATAAATCGTTTGTCTTGTTAAAAATATTTCCGCTAATTCTCATAGTGTGCTTCCAGTCGTGTGGTTATAACAAACCAACTGAATCACAATTGACATTCGTTTAACGCGAATTTGAAATGCTGTAAAACTTTTGCGGTGTTTACGGGTTGATTAAAACGGGTAACTCAATACAAGACACTTACCAAGTTAGTCAGGAGGCAATATACAGCGAAAGAACCATGTTCAAGTTATCCAAGCGTATTATGAAAAAGAGAGGCTCTAGAAAAAAAATCCTAAAGATCGTTATCGATCCTCTAAGCGTACAATTTAAAATTTGATCTAGAAATTCGAACCAAAAGGCTCGGCCAGGCCATTTGGACGAGAATTTCGATCAACAAACCAGGCATATCGATTCGTCGTCGATTAACGCAACTGGCGCTTTCGAATTCGACTACGCCACGAATTTGATTGGTTTGCTTCAATTTTAATTACTCTGCAACAACAAAGACTGAAACATTATTTTATGTTATAAAAAATATACTAACTATATGAAAAATTACCCAACAGACAAAATAAATAACGACGACGAAAAAAGTACGCGCCTAGGAGGAAGTTAAGTACAAAAATAAATTATCAGGTGGCTAAGGTGCATTTCGATTCGTTTCAGGAAAATTGTTTGTTACTTTTCGGAATTTTGTACATAAATAATTGAATATGAACAGAGACAATTCTTATAAATTTGAATTGGATAAGTTTTAATAATTATAAAGAAAATGTTTTCCCAAGTTTATTTTTATAAATATTAATTATTATTATATTCCTTAGGTTGAAGATATTTATGACGCCATTGATATCGACGATGATAAAGAAGCCGTACGAATGGCAATAAGTCAGTCTGACATCATAGAATTGAGTCCGGCCGATTATAATATTTCGGGCGAAAGTCACCAATCTCCGAAAAGAGCTCGACTAAATGTTAATTATTCGATTGGCCCTGCTGGCGAAATAGAAAAACAGTTCCAAAATCAACAACAAATGCAAATTCAAAGCATAAAGAAAATAGTCAAGGTTCAGAATGTCCATGATCTGCAGCAAATTCAGCAACAGTTACAGCAACAGCATCAACAGATTGTCGTCCAAACCATAACGACAAATGGTGGGTCAGTCCAACAAACTCTTCAACAATCAGGAAACGCACAATTTGCGCATTTAAGTCGTAAAATGCAATTGGTCAACCGAATTTCATAAATATACGAATATTTTTTGCACTTCGGAAAGTTCAAATCGATCGTTAACAAACAGTTTGTGTTAACAATTGCAAATACATACACTTACTTGTTAATTCAATTTCATTATGTTAAAGAAAAAATTCCACTTGTTTCTTAATAATTCAAAGCTCTACAAAATACGCTTAATTACTTTAAGTTTTTCTTCTAACTTAAAAATTAGGAATTTTTATTTATTCATATGTATTTTTTAAGATTTTTTACATATTTAAGTACTAATTTATATATATAATGAGTCGGAAACCACTACCGCTCCCTGCCGCTTAAATGTACAATTTAAAAAAGCTTGTAATTTTTGCAAATTTATTACTTAGGAGATCAAACATTTATTTACCACAAATTCTAAAAGCAAAACAAGTTTTTATTATTCAAACGATGTAGGAGTAAAATTTCACTATTATTATTGGAATTATAACATAAGTAATGTATGTATATACATTTGTATAACTTAAAGCTTTGGTGTAAAGTGGTGGAATCATATAGAAATCATACTTTTGTTTTTGGTCTTTCTTAAACATTAAATTGAAAATTGTAATTTTTTTTTGTTTAATAATTTTCTCTTTTGGAAATTTTTAAAATTTAGTTTTACGTTCAAAATACATTATTATTATTATTTTTTTACATTCACAAGCTTTAGCACAAAATACATATTCCCCTAATAAATCATTAAAAGAAATTAATTGCTTTTTGTTGATGGGTATAGAGTTTTATTTTAAAAGCTGGATATGAACATATTTTAAAAATGTGTGAATTAAATTTATTTCTAATTAAAAATAAAAATACTTAGAATATTTTTTCCTTTTGCTTTTCAAAATTTATGACAATTTTTGTTTTACTTTTGCAATAAAAGTTTATACTTGGTTTCTGTTTTAGTTTTATAAATTAGATTTTTGTGTTGATCTCAATGATACATATACAATACATATGAATAAAAAATTCCTTGTATCCGTAATTTTTTTTATATCCCTCATCCATCTCTTGAAAAGTCAACCAAATAATCGCTATTCGTCTCCCCTTAATCACTTAACACAATTTTAACCGCTGCAGTATTTATTTATCTAAATAGCTAAGGCCAATTACAATGTCTGTGAAGTTAAACAACCGTGTTCGTTTGTAAATACATACACACATGTGGACATACATATATAATAAATGCATTTAAATGCCGACCTTAGGCTGACTGACGATCCACAACTATATAATCAAATGCATGTTAAATAACTTTTTGCTTGAACTCGAATCTGACATCTCTTTAAAAAACATGCAATAGAGTACAAACATTTAAACGAATAATAACCCTTTTTATACAATATACATATATTTACATTTTAAATTAGCCGGTATGAATATATTTAAAAGTACTTTAATCTTATTTTTGTATGTACATATTCTTATACGAAACTAAAAACAATACGCATTAATAAAACTAAAAAAAATAACCAATATTTTGTATTTTTATTGAAACTTACAAAAACGTTCATTTAAATTATGGATTTTCTTGACCTTTTCTAATTCAATTTATTAAGTTTTTCTAAGCTTGAAGCTTTTTTTAATTGTTTTATTCTTTCCATATTTCAGTACTATTTTTATTTAAAATATTTTATATCCTGATGATGCTACACAATCAATGGATTAGCGAAATATCGAAAGCATAAGATAATAAAAAAAATATTAAAGCTTGGAAAAAGTTAATAAATAAAAGTTTATAATAGCATTTCCGATATTTATACTTTCAGGCATTTTTTTTATTATGGGAACAGAAAACTATCGGCAGTCGTTCTTAACGTGACACTGAAGATAGAACATAACTATGGCCGGGTTGCCGGAAATTCGTTCCAAATATTAATACCAAATCAAACTTACCAGAAATATTGTGTGGAATATTATTTCTGGACGGAATGCGAAAAATAAGTTTATAGCTGAAATTGTCTTATTTCTGCTGAAGTACAAAATGCTGTTTTTTGACCAAAGTCACCTGTTTAGGACGAATTCGATTTTGGGCGGAATTTTTAAATTCAGAAGAAATAAGATTTCCGTGTGCCAAATGTGATATGGGCTGGTTTTATTTCCTACGCAGAAATAAAATATGTAAATGAGCAAAGTATTTTTGAAACTGGTGTGACATACTTCCCACATACAATTGGAAGATTAGTACACCCAAATTGATTCGAATTCGAGTGACTGTTTTTTATGACAGAGATACGGCTGTTAGCATAGCATATACAACATGTATAAAAAGTATATAGTTGTTGTCTGAAACCTAAAAAAGGAGCAAGTCAATTAATGCAACATTTCTAGCGCGCATTTTTAAATTACAAAGATTACATTTTTATAGAACAGAAACATTAGATAGCTGAATGCATTTGTATTGCGCATCTGAGATGGAGGAACAAAATTTCAACATTTTATTATTTAGACGTGCTATTTAATCGTGTAAGATACCATGGAAACTTAACATCAATAACTATGTATTGCGACGCCCTTTCTTATTGTAAAGCCCTTTTGCGTTCACATGTAGGGTAGATTTAAAAGTTTTTGGAAATTGTACAAAATTAATACTCTAAATTATGGATGTTTGTAATAAATTAATGTTTTGGTTACATACATCATTTTATCTTAAGGTACGACAAAAACAAAGATATATGAATATATATACAGCAATATCGTGGTGCGCCTTTTTCCAGGGTTGACGTTTGTATTTTTCCAATAAATTTCATCTCATTCGTGTTTCAACCGTTTGGGACCACGTTCATTGCCGCCACTATCGGCAGCAATGTACTGGAGTTGATAGTCAAAATCAAAATCCAATTCCTTTTGCTGCAACATAAAAGAAATATTAAATAAAATGCTTGTGTGCAAAACTTTCTATCTAAACGAGAAAATATGATTTTTATAGAAAAGTCGGGCGGCCTGCGTAAACTACATAGTTTTAATTGTGATTCAAGATATGTTTGCGACAGCGAAAAGACGACTAATATCCGTAAAATCACATTAAAAATTTGCCTAGAATTTTTTTTGGAGATAGGATAGATAACCCGGCCAACTTAATTTCACCTGCAATTTATTTAATTATAATATCTGATCTTCCACCACCTCTTCATACAGGCTGTTTGGTGACAAATTTTTATTTTTAAATACGATTATTTCAAAAAGTATTAAAAGATGCGGGGGAGGGAGCTGCCGTTGGAATTATCAATTGTGGGGATTTGTCAGTCACGATGTCGCATTGGTCGTGTGAGCTTAGCGAGTTCGCTGTGGAAATACTTTTAAAAAGTAATGATTCTTACAATTTTGTTCAAAGTTCGGTATCCGGCGAATACGTGATGCACCCAGTGTAAATTTAATTTGTTCGTGGGTACAGAGATTCCTTGCCACTGCTTCGGCTATGAATGTCCCACAACCAGGGCCCAGTCGACCTTCAAGGACTCCCGATAACATTGAACTGGTTGATGAAAGCAGTTTACGTGAAAATCCGCGACTTTCAATGCGGAGACGAGCAGCCTCACTGGGACTTCCAAGAGCGATTATTTTAAAAAAGGATCTAAAGTTTCATCCTTTTAAAATTCAAATCGTTCAAGAATTGAAAGAAAGTGACATTGATTTACGCAAACGTTTTTGTGAAACGATGTTGGAGCGTTTTTGTACTGTAAATCCCATTTTTGGAGCGACGAGGCTCACTTAAACGGCCACGTCAATAAGCAAAACTGCCGTTACTGGTCTCCAAGAACCCACAACCCTCGATTGAAACATCAAAACCCATGGCATTGCCCCAGGGTAACTGTTTGGTGTGCCTTATCCATGGAGATAATTGGGCCATTTTTTTAATTCTCGAGGCCAGGCGACGAATGTCAACGGTGAAAATTATCGACGCATGATTACGGAATTCTTTTTGCCAAACCTGCGAGCTCGTCCATCGTACTCTTCACACACGTGGTTTCAACAGGATGGGGCGACTGCACACACACCCAGAATTTCGATGAATTTACTTCGGGAAAATTTCCCCCAAAAACTGATCAGTCGCTTTGGGGACATTCTCAAAGAGAGGGTTTATAATGACAATCCCCAATCTCTTGTGGCTTTAAAGGAAAATATTCGCCGAGAAATTAGCTCATTTAAACGTTTACTGCAGCGTGTGGCGCAGAAGACAAGGCTCCGTTTTGAACAGTGTGTTCAACTCGACGGTAGACATCTGTATGACATACTTGTTACGAATCGGTTGGTATTCTCTAGCTCTTAGGTATTCCTCAGGCGGTTCGAACCTTTTTTGCCAGCCGCGTGTTCCAACTTAGAAAAACATACAGCGAAACAAAAAGTTACTGACACCCAACACACTATGCCACACCAAGAATTTCGAGATAGACGGAACCCACGTCAGACCAACCGATTCGTAACATACTTTTTAAAAAATAAAACGTTGCCCACTTTTCCATGTCTGATCGTAAGTTAGAAGGATCACCGTTTCGGTATTTATTTTTCGAAAAGAAATGGGGAGCAGTGATTTTCGAAGCAAATCAATTTTATAAGAAACATTTTCAATTTTATATACAAGACACAAATGTTTTGTTAAGACCCGACTTATTCTCTTCATTTACCTTTTGATCACATATAAGAGCGATGGCAGTTTTCTGGTGGGCTTCCGCGATCTTATGTTCGACCAGGTAAAAAATGTATTCATCATAGAGCAGACGTATTAAGTGAAAACTACCAAAACTCGACGCAGATCGTAGAGTCAAGTCGCGAATTATCATTGAACTGTAAAAACTCCATTTTAAGAGAAATTGCCGAGCAGCTTTTGTATAACCCGGCTTTCCGCAGTAATCTTGTAAAGCCGACTCAACAACAACCTGCAACCAAGCAGCCCATTGTTCCAAAGAGTTTTGTTGTTGCAAAGCCGATTTAAAATCGTTTTCTAGCCGCTGTACTATTGCCGGTTCGCATTGACATACCCAAGCAGCTTGTTCCTGTGATTGGAATAAATTAAAAAATAAATTATTAGAAATTTAATAGAAAAAGTTAATGACCAGTCAAAATTAAAGGAAGAAAGTTTTCCTAAAACTTTACTTAAGATTTGCAGATTTATAAAAAAATCAACGTTCACTTTTAGAAAATTTGAAATAGTTAAAGGCTGAAGCGGAAAACAATTTAATTCAAATCTCGTTGGTTAGTGGTATAATAAACTTGTTGCCTTCGCAGCATCGTACCTGCACGTTGTGAAAGTCTACGCGATTCAAGTCGTTCAACATTTGCGATATTTGTCCGCTATTTTGAAGAACTGCTCTGGCTGCTTGAGCCAGATGATTGAGGGACGTATAGCGGAGTAGAGTTTGAGAAAAAGCGGACACAGCTAATGATTTTATTTGTACCATGCGGTCAGGAACACCAACCATCGATTCGCATAACCAAATTTCCATATTTTTAGCAAAATTACGCACTGCCTGGGTGAGCGAATTCGGAATCGATTTTAACACATCTGGTATAATGACATCGACCATATTCTGGTAAAATTGGTAGTCGATCTAGAAATAAAAATGTAAGAAATGGGATTGCATTGGACAATTAAATAGCCACCGTCTAGGTACATACCTCTCGCACGAACTTTTGTACCCCCGAACTGTGGCACATGAGATATAATTTTGTCTTATTTAAATACTTGTCGTCTTCACCACACTCATCTATGCTGTTGATTTCACGCCAAAAATCGCGCCACAGAAACTCGATAGTATTAAATTCTAGATTCAAAACAGCATCTAAGAAATTCTCACAGTGCTCACGATACATTGATCGAAATGTTTCGACATCTTCTTGAGTTATCTCGCTGTCGTAGGTGTTATGTACCTCAATGGTAGGAAATGTTGGTATTGCTCCAGTACCATCGCCAAGAAACTAAAGGCCATCAAAAAGCCACGTGTGGTGGTTGCAAATGTGAATTTAGAAAGGTTGCCGTCTCATATTTTAGAAATTTTTTTACTTACCTGCCCACACGTTCCATGTATTTCAGATTTAAACGAATGCGGTTTTTTGGAAAGCCGACTGCTATGAAGAATATTGCTAGCGGCTGCATTAGTTGCCACAGAATGCAATATATTCGATGTCACTCCAATGGGGCTTGAACGGCAGGTAGCCATGGGATTTTGACTTTGGTTGTGAACGAAATTAGCAGCAGCATTAGAGATTTGTCCATGAAAGGGTGGCTTCTCCTCGTCAATAACTCGATTAAGCATCGATTCTGGTTTGATACGTATTCCGTAATAATGATATTTCGAATTGCCGCGAGTACCAAGACGTCGAGTTCTCAATCCTGAGAACACCGATCGTATCAGTTTACCAAAACTAGCTGCGTTAACAGGTTCTATTTTGGATTCGTTGCAATGTTGCATATAGTGGTTATACAATGTCGAACGCGGCAAACTGACACCCTCCGCAGTTTCGTAATTCCGTGACAGCCATTTTATCTTCAAAATATATTTTATGTCAATTATTTATTTCTGTCAATACGTTTATTTGAGTAACAATAAATGAAAAATCTGTGCGGATATTTATTGGACGGGCTTTTAGTTCCATCAAAATTATTGTTTTCCTATAGAGCTCTTCTTCAAAAATCCGCACATGTTCTTTGAGCAGCTGTCCTCAAATAAACGGTGCTGCTTAAAAGCTAAAGTCATGGAAATTTTGTAAAAATATGATTAAGCTTTGCAAGTCGATCGTGATGCAATGAAGCGATCTCAAGAATTACTAAAGCTGCAGGGAGTTTTTGTGTATTTCTAGTCGAAAAAAAACAATATTTTCGAAACCTATTTGACGATATTGTTACATTTAACCTCTTTAAATGTCTCTATTATTGCATAGGTTCTTTTAAAGTAAACTTATGAAATTAATAGTACAACAGCTAACGTTTCTCTCAATACTAACTTTTTCGCTTTACCAGCCAAGCCTTTTCAAAGCAGTCATCTATGCTTCTCCTTTGCTTCCATCCGCCCGCCTGTAAACAATAATTGCTCCCTACTTAATTTCATAAAAATTGTATCGCATGATTTCAGCGTTCCCATAAAAGAACTTGAAAAATGACACTGAAAATGGCGCATAGCCGAAACCGGTTTACCTCCAAACCAAACTTGACAAGGGATGACGGAAATTCGTTCCAAAATTCTACATCAAAACACCCGACCGGAATATCAAATCAAGAAAGAACTTGATGGCTTACTTCTCCCACTGCCAGTAATTTTAACTGCAGGGTTACCAATTCTCACAGAATGCAAAGATTTAAATGGAAATTTTAAAAGTTAAATGTAAAAAAAAATCATGTTAACTTAAGTGAAGAAACGAAACTATAATTTTTAAAATGAAAGTAATTTTTTCTACATAAAATTTAATTAAACGATTATTTCGCATTAAATTCAATGGATTTGTTATGTAAAAACCTTTTTCAGCTGAGTTTATCTGTTTTGAAAAAGATAAACTTTGCAGGCCCTTGCGTCACAATCACCAAAGCACAAACTTTGACATTTGTATTCAACATACAAATGCCAAGTATTCTCCCTCCTGTTGTTAAAATGTAATCATCCGAGTTTCGATTGTAACAACGCATCGTTATACTTGGCAACTATTACAAGGGACAATCTACATTTTCTAACAGGACACCATGCTCATGGACATTTCGTTAACTTCACCTCTATCGTTCTTGCCACACCAATCTATTGGCCTTGACAGGTTCTCTAAAATGTTGTTGGGACATGACTTTTGGTAACAATGCGTTGCAATTGGCTAACAATGCGACGATATCCACTTTCTTGTTAGTTACGCGGTTTTACATTCAGGCTAACGATGCAAATATTTGTATGTCTATAGGAGGTCCTGTAGAAAATTTATTTACAAAGTCGGTTGCTTATGAAAAAAAACTACACGGAATAGAGCAAAATGCGGAAAAAAATGGAAAAAGGTTTTTTTTTTAATTGTTTTTATATACAAGACTAGAGGCCATAATACAATTCAAACTCAAACATAAAGTTTGCAGAGAAACATCTACTGGAGCTAAGATGCTTTGAAGAAACGCATTTTGAGTCAGAATTTAAATCGGAAAATTGCAACGAACCTCCAACTATAATGCGAATCAATATCATATACGAGGAAGGCAACAAAAAGTTTGACGGGTCTAGCTAGTAAGAAACAAAACTCACGAGTGGATATGTCTGTTCTTGTACGAAACCTGCTTAATTTCCGATGTTTTATTTCAATAACTCTTTCTTTCTAACACGACTTCTTACAACATTAGATATGATGCTTGCAGGAAATAACAAAAAAGAGACTTTCAATGGATCAAATGGAACTAAATGCTCCTTATCA
Source organism: Phania funesta (assembly GCA_963932375.1). NCBI lineage: Eukaryota > Metazoa > Arthropoda > Insecta > Diptera > Tachinidae > Phania > Phania funesta. The sequence goes on from OZ010652.1 coordinate 1,174,719, forward strand.
TACTTGAGTTCCACAATTTAGAAATGTGTATGTTGGTGATAATGATAAAGTCCACTTAAATGGTGGCATAATCTTTATGATGGATATTTTACTTACAGTCACAGAAGCTATTTTGTGGGTGTTTACTAAAGTACTCGTATTATGATTGTGTTCCGGGGAAGCGTTAACATCACCAGTGCAGTTATCGGTCGCGATATTAACACCAGCACTTATGGAATTTCCACTTGTAGAGACTGGCGTTTGCGATGAACTATGGGTTTCCTGTATAAATGTAACCTCCTGTGAAAATATTTCGCACGTTAACGTAAATCTTTATGTTGCGTTTATATTGCAAATAGGGATGCTAGACGGGATTGGTAAACAGAGTATGTTCGGAAAACACGAAATTTCATCGAACAACCAAGACAAATTTATGTTTCACCAAACCGGTTTTATTATCGCAAACTTTACATTTTGTGAAAACTTCACAAAATTAAAATTAAAAAAAAAAACAATAATCGAAGAATGAAATTCTACTCTAGGCAAAAAATAGTAAGACTTTTTAATTTAAATTTCTCGCGGAAATCGTAAAAAGGGGGCGAAATTATGGGTCGTGAGGGTTTCGCCAAAAATTCAATCAATACCGTTCCACAACCATCGTATTCGCCTGATTGAGCTCCGCGTGACTTCTGGCTGTTCAGCAAACTCAAGCGACCGCTCAGGGGAAACCGTTTTGAGTCAATTGAAGACATTAAACGTGAATTGATACGCGCATGGAAGGCCATTCCGGAAATTGACTTTAACAACTGTTACGAGGATTGAAAAAAACTTTGGCATAAGTGTATTGCAGCTGGGGGGATTACTTTGAGGGGGACGAAATAGATTTGGCAGAATAAATAAAGAAATTTAAAATTATGAACAAAGTCTTACTATTTTTTGCCCCCCACAGTAGTAAAACGCAAATACAGCAAAAAAGTCGAAATTTAACAAAAAATAATTTCCAAAAATTAAACAAAAAATGTTTCAAGCGAGTAAAAAAGCATCAAAAAATCTAAAGAATTTATTAAACAATAAAAACATAAATTAATTTAAAAAAAACGTCTAAAATCGTAGCATAAAATGAAAAGAAATCCCACTCAGCTTTTGTTTTTGCAGAAAAAATTGCACAGGTCCGCACAAAAAATTCGAACAAAAAAAAAAATTACTTTTGGAATTAAAAAATTATTTTTTACAACAATTTTTGTTATTCCCTCAAACTCGGGTAACGGGTATAAAGATAAAAGATATTTGTGGCAAGGCCACGATAACCATATTATGTTCTCTACAACAATACATTGTTGCATCAAACCAGTATGGTTATTTGAAAATATTTTAAACATTATTTTATTTGCGCTAAACATGTTATTGTTTACATTATTCAATCATCAAATGATTTCCATTCATAAAAATTGAAACATGGTCGAGTTGCACAATTCAATTTGTACTAAAATTCTATTCACCAACAAATCATTTTAAACTAAAATAATATAATACAATGCGATTTACTTAAATAAGGAATTTCATTTCATTAACTTTGGACGAATATATTTTGTGAACCAAATAATGGGAGATTACAAAATGTTTGACTTTTAAAGTCCATAATCTTAGTATTAATTTGGTGAAAACTCTAAAGGGATATTTTTTAGAAGACTTGTTTTTTTTTTGTATTTTGAAAACTGTTAAATTATTTTAAATTTAAAACAAATGGGACGCGCACAATCTTCATCCCTTTCGAAAGGAACAAAATTTGAGTTTTTAAATCCAGTGGACTGAATGCCGTCCAAAAAGCAGAAAAAATAAAAAAAGGAAAGACAGTTGTATACAGCTATGGTAGAAATATGAAAGGACGCAATAAACAGGCAACAACGCGTAGGGAAAGGCAACAAATTTACAGACTGGTCTTAAATTCGTGCATGTTCGCGGCGAAAATTTGTAAAGAAAGTTGAATTTTAGCAAGTGCTTGCACGGTTCTCCGTATTTTAAAATTCTGTTCGTTCATAGTTCGTGGAAGACTTTAGAAAAAACCACCACTCAGTGAGAAACGTAAAGCTCAGCGCCTCCGATTTGCAGAGAATACAACGAAGACACTGCAGGGAAGGCGGAGTTATTGTGTGGGGTGCCATATCCTGCCACTGCAATATAAACTTGGTATTTGAAAACGGAAAAATGACTGGAGCATCATATAAAATTATATTAGAAGACGCGTTTGCACAAATTAAATACTTATTTGAACCCATACCGTGAACCACACTGCCAGATCTATAAAACAGTGGATTCGTGAGCAAAATGTAGAACTCTTAAATTGGCCGCCATATTCTCTGGCTCTTAACATAATGAAAAATGTCTGGGGTGGGTTGTTAGAAAAGTATACGAAGGCGGAAAGCATTTCCATACAAAGGAGTCTTCAAAGGACGCAAGAAAAAAATGCCTGCAGCTCAATATCATTAGATTATATAAAACCCGATTTACGGCTCAATGTCCAACCGCATTTTGGCAGTACCCATTTCTGAATTTTGTTACTTTACTAAAATAATTTTGTCTTTATTCAAGTGATATAAGAAAATGTTAAATGATGATAATAAATAAATCAAAAAACAGTTTTATTTAAACGGCAAACACAAATCATGTGCTCTATTACTTACGTTATGAATTGCCCGAATATTCGGACCTTTGAAACGAAACAATTTTGTAACCCCCCTCCCATTATCTGGTTTATAAAATATTCCTTATTTAAGTGATTCGCAGTGTATGTATGGTTCTTTTGGTGCTTAATACAATTATGTAGCTTGAGTAGTTATCGGGTTGACTATTTATATTCGATGCCTTTGGTCGCCTGTGTTCGTATCTCTGCCGCTGCCAATCAGTAACGTACATTTGTTGCTTCTCTATAGTATTAACAGAACCGGTCGTATTATTATTAGCTACAATAATAATATGATTTGTTTTTAATCATATAATTCAATCATAATATAATGCTCTTGTTTTTTCTTTGCGCGTACAAACGCTAGTGACGCTCTTGTTACAAACAAAATTATCGTAAAAAAAATCTACGAGTATCTAAAAGTGAGGAACGAAGCGCTAGTTTCGCGAGATATTTTCGAGATATGTTAATAAAAAAAAAACGCCAAAAAATATCTGAGATCTGACTCATTTTGTAAACAAATCCCGTTGTTTATCTTGTTAAATCCCAGGTTTTCGGAATTTCCCGTTTGGCATCCCTAGTGGCAATGAATAAAAATATTTCGCATGTTACCGTTAAACTGTGCGGAGAATCTCTGCTGTGCGACTGTGAGGATGTATTCAATAGCAGACCTTCTTCCACTGGCACTATGTATGGCAAGGTCGGTGCATGTGTTGATGTATTTGGCAATAAAGTTGAGGTGTAGTTTGAATTTGAAGTCGCCGAGTAAAAAGGCTGGCCACCACCGGCCTGATAATCTCCAATGGGACAAAAAGGATACGCCCTAAAATATATACAAAATAATTAAAATAATTAATCGTTCAATGAGGCCTTCATTTTTGTAGCATAATTGTGTTAACTGTGGTTTTGGCGATCTTTTTACTTACATTTGTGACTGACTGGAATTACTATGATACAACTCTGTGTCCATGTATTGAGCTTGGTAGTTTTGACATGCATCTTGGTTAGAAACTAAAATAAATAGAATCAACAAGAACATAAGTAACTTTAAAAGATTTGATATACAAAGCCAAATCTATCTCGCTACTAGATTGTTTCAAAACTTCATAAAATCATGTGAAATACTGAAATTACTTAGCACTCAGTACAACTGTAGTACTCCTATTAAGCCAGAGTAAAAGAAATAAATTCTGTTAAGTACGTATATATTCCTTTCTTATGCAAATTAGAGAGAGAGAGAGAGAGAGAGAGAGAATGGGGTAATTTTTTAACTAATAAATATTCCAACTCGTTATTCACTATAATAAGTGGGAAATTCCAGAAAAACCGGTGCGGGATCATAGCAGAGTGAGCGTGCCACCCTTCTAAATACACAGGTCGAAGATTTATTAATATAAGTGCGAAATGGTAAGTCTAGGACTTTTTGAACAACCCTCGTAGCTAGTGAAAAATACACTGTTTACTTCCTGCAGCTATTCAAATCATACAAGCTCGTGCATATTTGTGGAATCGGAATTAGTTAATTTCGAATGCTACTTGAATATTATTTTTGCGATTATCACTCAAACCTAGAAGAAGGGCACTGGAGGCACTGCACTATCAGATCCTATGATCAAAAAAGTACACGACATGGTTGGTGTTGGCCGATCAGAGAGTGATAGAGCGAAACATTTTTTTTTGTCGTAGGCATTTCGATTTTAAATGATCAGTTCGGTTTCAAAAAGCTGTCCGCAAGATGGGCCCCGTGTTTGCACCCCACTGACCGCAAACGTGTAAAAACTTCACGGGTGTGCTTACAGATTTCCTAAACGCCGTTTTGTAGCAGTGGATGAAGCATGAATCCATAACAACATACCGGAAACACCAAGCAGTATTCTAAAATTGCGTTCTCTCTTTAATCGACTACAGTTTTCTGGGAGCATGCGGCATACTCAACATCGATTAGCTTCAAAAGGAACCAGTTTCTAATAATTGAAATTTTAAAAGACCCAGTTTCGATTTTTATCATCAAAACGCCACAACATTTGTTTCTTTATTGCTGGGTAAACTACACACACATGGACATAAGTAAACGTCACTTTGCTCCTTCAAAGTTTGAAGAACTCTGCCATGGCCACAAATTTATCCAAGCACATAACAACTTACTTCACATTAACTAGCTTAAAAATAAATAACAAATAATCAAAATAAAAATAGTGTTCGTCACTTACAGTAGTGAATTGAAGGATCGCCACGAATAACGTTGCAAATGACAAAATAATAATTTTTCAGGAGGGCAAAAAAACGTATTTAAACGGTATAATTATCTCTTTCTTTATTTTTTGTTTAGTTTATCAAAAATAATAAAAATAAAATAAATTCCGTTCGTAGCATTTTGTTTATAACTTATAACGTTCTTCCACTGACTGACTCATTGTAAACGCGTTTTGACGGTTATAAAATTCATAATTTTGATATTGGTGTTTGAACAAATGTAAGAGAGTAATTTTAACGGTAATCTGCTAAAAAACAGGTTTTTCCAAAATTTGGCTCTTACAACGTTATTCGCGGCTTTGCTTCAATTTGTTTACATAAGTTGTTATTATTGATTTGTTTTCCCTTAAACATAATTATTCTAACAATCGATTCTGCCCTGAATGTGTTAATTTGTTTTGCACTTTCGATCTAATTTATGTTTATTCCTCCATTGAAACTTTTTGTAAACTAATTTTTTTACTTTATATATTATTTATATTAAGATAGGATCAGTAAGAAGGGGTTGTGGATGTGTGGGAGGAATTGTGTAGATCAGAGATCAGCAATGAAACGTTTTTTCTCTATTGATCATCACTCATGAAGTTTTGAATAAACAGTGAGTAGAGATCAATGAAATTCAACTCCCAACAACGTTGACTTATACGAGTAAGTATAAGTTGCAATCATTATGAACCAAACGTCGACATCAAACTCATACCATTTGTTTGATTCGTAAATTAGCTCAGTTTGATTTATAATTTAAGAAAATACTAATAATACTTGCAACTGATTCAACTCATTGAACTCAGCAAAACGAAACACACAGCCTTATAATGATTATTTGAATATTCGCCAGGAATGTTTGTTGAGTATGAGTATGATGAGTACCTGAAACTTTTGAGTAGCGATGCGGCTCGATAACATTGTAATAAGTAGGAATGCGTGTAAGTATAAGAAAAATATGAATCGGGTATTCAACTCTGCTCACTTCTTTAATAATTCTAGCGTGGATTACTAAGCGAAAAATATCTGCTGTTTGGTCAATCATCATCTACAAGTTTTCCGATACCAGCAGTAGATGACAAACAACGCTACACTGTAACTGCAGCACGACTATGTTTGTTTGTTTTGCTGAAGAGCCATTAAATATGACAAATACCTGTGGGGACTATAAGGAGATCTAATTCTGTGTGGTTGCACGTGTTTTGGGCTGGCGGCAGGAGAGTATTACAGTACAAGAGAATTGCAATCTGACCGCAGGCCAACGTGGTGCTGCTATACACTTGATGTGTGTTATTATGTCGGCGTACTGGTATCTATAGGAAACAAACAGTTTTTGAAAAGTTGAAATAGCAAAGTGACGATTACTTTTGTTCGTGCGTGGATGTTGTGTCATTAGGTCTAAAGTGCCACCTTGAACATCTAATTTATCATCCCTATTCAAATCGATAGCATCTCATTGTATTTATTGGTAGCGCTGTAAACTTTTTGCTTCTCTAATTCTCTAAAGTACTACAAATTTTGATAACTATACATTTAATTCAAGTAAAAAAAAATTAGAAAAAAAATCGAAAACCGGTTTTTTTAAATAAAAAACCCGGGTTATTCGACATTCGAAAAATTCGACCGCAGAAAAACTCGGTTGAATAACAAATACTACACAGATGAAGTTGATTGCACGTCTTACAACAAACGGTTAAGAAGAAACATGTCCGGCCGCCAGTGACACTTGTCATTTTTCTCGCATAATTTGACATGTTCTTCCTAAAAAACTGCAAAAATCTTTCACACAGTGGCTCAAAATGCAACGACGGCACACATTTTTTTTTACAACTATTTAATAAAAAGTAAAAATGACGAATATATTTCTTCAGGAACGACTTTCAGGATTCGACTAGATCAAAAACAATTCAATTCAGTACTAAAATACTTCGATGCGCGAAACGTATCTCTCTCAATTGTAAAATGTTGGAGGGAGGAAAGAAAGTAAAAGAATTTCTACATACCACCGCAATATGATAAATTGTTATGGCGTCGATACATTGTTGATGCTGTTGGTGCAATTGGTGATAAGATTGCAGAAGCAGCAGTAGCAGGTTGCAGCGTAGGAGCGGGAGGTGAAAGCGCCGGGTGTGATGGTGGAGATGCAGTAAATGCAGCGGAACAACTTGATGGTACGCTAGCAACGAGTGTCTGGTGGTGATATTGATGGCATAAACGATGGGCTATAGAGTTTTGCTTATTTTGTGATTGTAGTTTGGCGAGTGGTTGCTGTTGTTGGTCTTGCTGAGCTGAAGGTAAAACGGACAACAACGGAGAGTGGCACGGATGTTGCAGCTCTTGCTGCTGATTAAATGACTGCTGTTGATGCAGTTGATGATGATGGTGATGATAACGATGATGGTGATGCGGCGGTATGGCCTGATATGCCCGTTGCACAAACTGATGACGCTGCTGTGGCCGTTGAGTCTGATAACTACTTAAAGTGCGAGCGTTGCAGCCATACTTTTCAAAAATTTTATTAAAATTTGTTGTCGTGGAACTTAAATGCTGCAAGTGGTCATGTAAATTTTGCTGTTGATCAACTAACTTTAACCGCGAATGCATTCGTTAGAGTTTTAAAAACATTTGCGTAACTAAAGCCAAAATTTTCTTTGGTGCCAAACCGCGGAATGCGAAAAACACTAAAATTAAGACGCGAAAATAAATGCGATGCAATGAATAATTTAGCACTAATTTAATCAGTACAAAATACAGCAAACTAATTATTAGCACTTTATGTACATGTGTACATATGTATGTATGTATGTGTCTGTCTAATAAGAATTATTATGGAGAAGATAGCAACACACACGCAAATCGTAAACAAATTTAAAATTTTGTAAATAGCCGACAAGCAGACGAGAAAAGACCGACCGAAAAACTGTCCTAACGATGACTAACCAAGCAACCGTTTCAAATGGAGAATGTTTCCATGTGTCCGCTGCTCAAGGACACAAATTTTGTTGTCTCTTATAGCAACTCGGTGAAAAGCGATGCTGTGTTTTCTTTAGCGCACGGGAGCAAAAATAAAGTTGCTCTAAGCAACACAATATGAAAGCGAAAGTGAACGAGACTCGAAGGAAACTGAATACATGTATGTGTGTATCCTTTGGTTGGGTGGCTGCTTGGCCTTCGAAGTGTGTAACTAAACCCGTAGAAGAAGAGGATAGGATACGAAAGCACTTGTTAAATATTCGTAGCTAAGCAACTGCAGCGCGTAAAATATTTGACGCACGTCTGCAGCGAGTGGTCGAATTACAACTGAAAATAAAATTTAACTTTATCCCGGTAAAATGGCTCAACTAACAGACAATGAATTACAACGTCGACAAGGACGATCAAAAAGGGGATGGATGTTATGAAACATTTGAATGCTTTATATTTATACGCGTATAAATGTATGTATGTGTGTAGAATTCAGTAAGTGTAGATGTGTGCATAAATTAATCACATACACACATTCATTGTATGATTTATAGAAAGCAGATTGTACCGTTGTCACAAGCACCATTATTATGCTCCAACGGCACTTGCACGTTATCGAACCAGCTTTTCACTCCATTGATCCATTAGGAGGCAGAAAGAGAATTTTTTTTCTTTTATAATTTTTCAATCCCCTAACAACAATTACTTTGAGAAAGAATTTGATTTACTCGCATCAAGTTATCATTTCCTTCTTATCCATGCATTCATGTTTGCTTGTATGCGTGTTACACCACCATTAACATCCACCAAAATCCACCACCGCTGCTGCTGTTTGCTGCTTATACCATCGAAACGCAGTCGGAAACATTTTTAATTCAAACTCCGTCTAACGCACAATTTTAACAATAGCCGGGAGTTAAGCAACCAATCACCAAGGAAGCTGAGCACACAAGCACCTCCCCCACGAAAATTGAGAAGGATAAAACTGACTGCGGGTGGCTGGGATTTACTTGTGTTGCCTTCAAAGCAACCATCATAGTTTTCTTTTTCACTCTGTTCCGTTGACAAGTGCTTCAATGATTCATCCCTATTGTACAGACAAAGAAAAAAATTAATCATTTCTATTAATGAAAAAGTAGTATGCGATACAGGTGTGTATGTATGTATGTGTGCATGTATATGTTTTTATATCGTGGTTCGTAGAATATTTAATAAACAAAATGTGCATATTTATGTAGCAACCAAAATTACCATCCATCTTTTTTTTATAAAACAATCAATAAAAATAGTATAACTTTTATTGAATGTTGTTACTAAATAAAAGGAGTTAATTTTTTTCATTTCCGTTTGGCCAGGCCTGCCGCACAGTGCTTTGTTCCATAGACAAAAGTCGACAAAAAAAAAGAATACCGTTGGATTCTTCTTACCTGATATCGCTTAATGTTGCCAAAGTCAATAATTCTTTTTCATAAACTTCAGATGGAAAGAATGTGTTTATTGGCAAAGAGGTAAAAAATATTTGCTGAAACTTCAATTGTTGAACAAATTGATCAAAATAATTTCTTCCCGTTAAGTGGGGCTAAATAATATTCCAAGAAACTTTTTACAAAAGTTGTTTTATACTTATGTATGCCTATCGAAAATTAATAAAAATTAAATGGAATGCGGAAGAAAATATATTAATAAAAACTTTTTATTTTATGGGTAGTCCAGGGGGCAAATTACGGCATTGATCGATCGTAATTTCTATTATATTCCATTTAAAATTTCGAAATTCGGAATTAAAAGAGAAAACCACATGCGATGAGATCTTACACTGAATAATTTAATGGTTCATGTAAATAGTTATCCGCACAAAAACATAAATGTGAAAATAAGGCCAAGTTCCTATCCACAAATTTCGGCCGTAAAAAGTACTGCTAGCTTGGCAACTTTCTAATCTTATTAGACAACTAGCTGAATGAAATGCTTTTTCTATGCTGCTACACACGTTTTCAACATTCTACGCGTCTTTTCTATTCATTTTTTGTTCACTGTAAACTTCATCTATTTAACCCAAGCTCTAATAAAAAGCCCGGTATTGTATTCATGCTTAGATATTCCGACAGGGCTTTTCATGTAGATCTTTGGAACGAATTTCCGTCCCCACTTTCGTTCTACGAAAAATTACACTGAAGATGGCACATTGCCGAAACCGGTTTATTTCCAAACCAAACTCGACAAGGGAAGACGGAAATTCTTTTCAAAAATCTATAACGTGTATATTACAGCGGGTTCAAAAAAAGTTGCACCAGCCACTCCCGTGGATGAAAAATATTTCAACGATTCAACGAATCTATACTCTCTGACTTTTTTTATTTCCCTTAATTTTCTTTACTTCCCCTTCATCTTCTCATTCTCATCAGATAACAAAAGGGGGACGTGGAGATTAACTCTCCTTTTTGCCACTAGAGGAAGGGGTCTTCAAAATTTGATAAACTTTTAAAAATGGGCCAACTTGAGTAGATAATTTTGTTAGTTTTTAGTAATTCTTCGATTACACCCTTCAAGTCGTTAGTTATCGACTTCGTGGACAAAAAATTTTTAACTAAATAATTTTTGCACAGATTTTGAAATTTCAAAAAGTGTTGAATAGAGGAGAAGCTAAGACGTTTAAATAATTTTGAATTGACCAATCGTTTTAAGAAATATGATTTAAAAAAATTAAATTTTATTCAAAATTTTTTTCAACTTTGTTTTGCTTTTTTGCAACACTTTGTTTGAAATCCGATTTCTTAAACTTTTCTTAAAAGCGTATTTAGTAGTTAGTAACATAATGTGAGATTTGTTAAAATCGAAATGTCACTTCTAAAGATATATATGATTTTTTTTTGTTTTGGAAAAAATGTGTGTTGAATTATTCTAAGATTATGAACACCTTGCAGTGCAAATATTAACTTTGTGTAGAAGTCTTTATTACCAATCACCGTTGTTTAGAGTCGTGCATAATAAATAATAAAATTAATTATTTTAAAACGTCTGCGGTTTATTTTCGGACAAAAAACCGAGCCGAGGGTAGGACTTTCAACCGTTATTTTTATCGCTCATACTGTGTGTGAGTCTAAATATATTTGCAACACGTGGGGACGTACGTCCCCACAAGTTGCAAATGTTTTAACGGCAATAAAGCCAGTGCTAATAAAATATAAACATGGAAATTTTGAAAATGTATCCATGTCTAGAGTTATGACAGTTTTAATTTTAAGGCAATTGATGATCGCTTTGTTCCTGCTGAAGCATTCGATATGGAACACGAAGGCAAACCGAGGATTTAGCTTTCTGGTTCCAGCAGTGGAGTATAGGGGAGAGTGATTTTAATGTTACACTTTAAAGAGATAACACAATCCTCGTATTAATAACAATCTCGTATATTGTGCGAGTGCAAATGAATTATTTGCATTTTTCAGCTGTTAACATCGGACCAGAGGATTTGAGATTATTCTTTAAAAACTCATTTGAAGTTTTTATCAATCTCCACCTTCCTTCCTTAGCACTAAATCACAAACATGATCTTTACCCAACGTTTTTTAAGAATTCCAAAGAAAATCAAGACAAAAACATTAAAGTTTTAACAAAAAGCACCGCAACAAAAATTGTTATTTTATTTTTCTTACTTGCTACGTTTGCTTGGTTATTTGCCAACTCTAAATGTAGCTGTAAGCCGTTAAATTTCTCATTTGGTCTAAAGAATTTCCGACACAAGACGTTTAACTATTTCTAAAAAGTTGCATAAAGGTTTCCTAATAAGCTGGCCTAATCAACCAGCGAAATGGGCATAAACACTAGCTTATCAACCCTCAAGAATAAATTGAATTATTTTATAATCAAAATAAGTTTGGGACTAGAAAATAAATTAGCTATAAATAATTATTTTTATTTTTTTAACTGAAATACTCGTAATAGAATCCCAAAAACTAAACCCACAATAAGGAGGATAATTTGCCATCAGTTCTAATAGCCGAAGGCTTACTAATATTTTATATCTTGAGTAGAAGTGGTATATCTTCAGAAAGTACCTCTACTATTTAAAAAAATCTGGTCTTATTTCACTCGTTAGAAATATTTAAAGAAGAAATGGAAAATATAAATAAACAAAATTTGTAATATTTTTTCAACGATATTTCTTCATAATATTCGATAACTTTCGATTTTGAGGCTGTAATTAAATTTCTAAAAATAACGAACGAAATTATCTACATTTTCACTTTCACACCCGTATTATTGAACAGTAATTTGTGGTTTACACATTTCAAGAAAATAACTTTCATAGTTTTATTTAATAATGTTTCGCGTTTGTTTATTTATTTGTAGCTAAATTTTGTGCAAACTAGTGACCGGTGTCTGTGTAAGAACTAAATTATAAAAAAAGGCACCCTATGCCAGTCCAAAGAAGCTATGGAAGCGATCATAAACATATGAGAAAAGGACATGGCAATTAAAATACTAGAAATTCACATAAAACAGCTCTCTCTTCCCATTGTTCTGAATTAAATCACTATCCTAACTTTGATAGTGCTGCAGTTTTAAATATTGGAGGAAAGTTATAAGCGCGACGTTATTACATTAGAAATGTTACAAGAAATGTTAAAACGCCAGTATCACAATGAATTAATTATAAAAACCGATGCAGATAATGTCGCACACATACATATGTATATACGCTTACACACAGACATTTAAAACATGCCAGAACATAATATAATTTTTAATAATGTGTTTACTGTTTCTACAAATAAGTTTTGTTTAAATATGTACACACACACGCACACATATATATATATATATATATATATATATATATATATATATATATATATATATATATATATATACATACGTAAATGTAAAATTACCCTGTAGTCAACACTTTGTCCACCATTTATAATGGCAATGTCAACAAAATGTCTACACTTTCTTTTCACGCCGTCAATATAAAGTCATCGGCTTCTTTCAGTGACTGTAACATGTGTTTTTTGTGTGTTTTTTTACCGTATCATTTTGTTTAGTGCAGCAATCAGTTAGTTTAAATAATATATTAAATACTAGTGAATATCTGGTCCCAATGTCTACATACTTATGTCCCCAAGTGGAGTACTGAGTCAGTAGTTCTTTTAGTACTACTTCATTCTCAATGACTCGCACGTGTTAAATGTCTATAGCACAGCACATTGTAAAGGGAAGGGTATAGTATGTCAGTAGTACTGGTGACAATGTCAGTAGTGAGTCAGTACTGATTCACTATTGACAATTCCTACAGGGCATTTTCAGTTTTTATGATATTTGGCTTTGAAATTTTGAAACTTTTTTCGTTGTACGAGTATGATGCAAACTTTTTATTATTTGATTGTTAATTGAAATTTATAAAATATAATTTATTTCCTGATGATGCTGCACAAGGGCGTAGCGAAAAATCGAATATAATAAACAAAATAAGTTTTTAAAAAGAATTTTATTAAAGAGCTGGATCTTAAAAATTATTGTAGTAAAATTATTATAAAAGATCAAAGAAATATAATAAAATAAAGAAATATTTGTAACGCGTAAATTTACAGATAAAAAACAACTTTTTCGAAAATTTAATGCATTAAAATGAGTTCAATTGCTTGGAAATATTAGAAAAAAGTAACAAGAAGTAGCTCAATACTTAAAATGCTGATTCTTGATTGGATTTCCCGGTAGGGTGATTTGATACATATCGGTATTTGAAACGAATTGAAAATGTCCTAAAATGCTACCGTGTAAAGCAGTATCAATGTCCTTACTACCAAATCATAAAGGAAATTTAATAATCCTTCCACATCTCATAAAGATATTCCAAAAAGCAGCTACACGCGATTTCTCACATTTCACGAAAACGAAAACCACTACTGGTATATTACGAAAAGAAGGCAATACGCCATCAATTGCTAGTCATGTCTTCTTTTTGGAAACATTTTCTTAATCCAGAATGTTATTATTAGAAAAATTCTCAAACATCTTAAAGCCGTTGGAAATTGCTTTAAAAAGTTGTCACGTGATAAAGTAACACTTTTGGTTGCACAAGGATTCCTAAAGTCTTTACTAAATATTTCAACCAAACCACGTAGGTTATATTATAAGTATTATCTGAAATTTGATATTATTTTACGAGTATAACGAATATTAGTGAGACGAAAGATATGATTAAATATTTAAATTTTCTTTCGTTAGCCATTAAATTAATTAATACATTAAGTAATTTTTTTTTTATTTTCGTAAGAACCCATACTAAAGCAGCTTTCCAAAACACGTAATTACAAAAAAAAATCGATTGAAAAATGAAGGAGTTATGACAAGTTAATGCTGGCGTCTTCTGCGTGTTTTTTTTTTTGTACAGAAATTGTAATTCATCATACGCACACGCTGTCTAGGAAAAATTCTACGCGTCTGGACCGATTTCGATGAAATAGTGTGTGCGTGTGTGTGTGTGTGTGTGTGCGTGAATGTTTGAGTGGGTTTATGGATGGTTAGACCCGGTAGGTGGTTCGGTGGTCAGATCCTAGTATTTGTTTTACTTCGACATTGCTGTGCATGTCAAAGGCATGAACTATTTGAACGCAGCGCCGCCAGAAAAACGACAGTCTGTATAAAATGCGGTCTACATAGAAGGTAGTCAGTGGTAGGTCAATGTTTGATGTAATTTACTAGCGTGGTCTGTTGTTATAAAAAAAAATACAAATAAGACAAACAAAAGTATTTATTAAAGAAAATGGCTTCTTTCATTGCTTGGCCTGAATTTCGTTATTTAAACAAGAAATAATATTGTCGCGATGCTTAGAAGTCGCACAGAGCTTAAAGCCAAGTGCTGCATGCGTGTGTGTTTTAAGGATACATACGAGTATGTATATAAGTAACCCTACAAGTAGATATATTCTTATGTATGTAGGTAAATCTCCATTATTGTACTTGCCATAAATTGTTGGAGGGTTGCAGAAAGATTTTATCACTTAGCAACACCCAGTTGGGGAAGAGAACTTATTTAGTTGAACAGGTGTTTTCAAAGTAACTGCCAATGAAATCTGCAAAACATATACATACACACACGCACCCGTATATGCGGACACGCAATAAATACTCGTATGTATGCCTTTTCCTGGCATCAGTTTTCTTTTTAATTTTATTTATCTTTAATTGCGCTAAACATTTTTTGAAAATTATTTCGGAGTTTAATTTGATTCTTGTGATTGTTTTTTTCTTGTCTTTGTTTTTTTTTAAATAGGCAGTTCGAAAGAGCACATACACATTACAGATAAAACACATGTTTTCAATTTTCGAATATAAGTTCGAAAACTAAACAAAAGGCGGGATCTTCAACACATGCTCAATCGCGTTTTCTCAGCACATCGGCCATATATAATAACAATATAAAGGCCAAGAATGTCTTGAAGTTTATAATTTTTTATTTTAAGATGTCAAAAATAGAAATGAATCTTTTTCAAAATGTCAGTACCGGAAACTGCAATTTGCCCTTAAAAGGTGTTACCCTTAGGCGTACTAAAGTAAAGAAAACCAAAATTCCCTTCATTTTTTACAATATTTTATTATCTGTAGTAGTAAATTGCGTATAATTTTGAATTCGTATCATATAACATTGAATTCGGCTATAGCTCTCCAATGCCCAGGAACTAGTTTTCTCAATAGTATAGCAACATCATATTTGAAAGATATGAACACTTTGTGCTCCTCTGTTTGCTAAGCAATTCACCCGTTCGTTCCCAGCATGGCCCTCATAGCCAGGTACCCAGCATAATATAATTTTATTCCGGATACCAAGTTCATTTAGAGACAAAGTATACCATGACAAGCCCTGGCCTTATTTCATACAATAAAAAGACTTTGAGTGTTGCCTGGGTATCCAACATTATAAAGATTTTTGTAGCCTTTATTCTTATCTTCAGACATTCTATAATACAGCTATGGATAGCGTGAGTTTCAGCCTGAAAAATGGTTGGGTATTTTCCTACTGGAGTTGCCCTTCGGAAATTAGGACCAACGACACCAGCCCCAGTATCGCAATCATGTCCAGAAAATTTGTAAAGAAATCAACAACAAAAAATTTGTATTTTTCATACAAATTTTCTAGACTTGTTGCTCGGTTGTAAAAAAGATACACACTACGATTGAAATACGTTAAATTCCAATTCAACAGTTTAGTCTTAGTGGTTCTCAGCGCCTCCGATTTGCAAAGAATAGAATAGATGTGGTCGGATAAGTGGTTCAAAGTTGTATTTTCTGACTACGAAAAGTTTAATATCAATGGACCAGAACAATACAACTTTTATTTCTACGTCTTAATACCGGGACACAGCAGGAAAAGCGAAGTTATGCTATGGGATGCCATATCCTGCTATTGCAATATGGAACAACTTAAAAGCTTATTTGGACCCATACCGTAGACCACACTGCCAGAGCTGTAAAACAGTGGATTCGTTAGCAATATGTAGAACTTTTAAATTGTCCCCCTTATTCTCCGGCTCTTAACATAATGAAAAATGTCTGGGGTGGGTTGTTAGAAAAGTATACGAAGGCGGAAAGCATTTCCATACAAAGGAGTCTTCAAAGGACGCAAGAAAAAAATGCCTGCAGCTCAATATCATTAGATGATATAGAACCCGATTTACGGCTCAATATCCAACCGCATTTTGGAAATAATTTCAAATAATGTTGGCAGTACCCATTTTTGAATTTTGTTACTTTACTAAAATAATTTTGTCCTTATTCAAGTGATATAAGGAAATGTTAAATGATGATAATAAATAAATAAAAAAAACAGTTTTATTAAAACGGCAAACACAAATCATGTGCTTTATTACTTACGTTAATAATTGCCCGAATATTCGGACCCATTATCTGGTTTGTAAAATATATTCGAAATTTATATCCTTATTTAAGTGATTCGCAGTGTAGGTGAAGGTAATTTCGAAACAAATCAAAAAATATGAGTACGGTTCTTGCCACTTTATTGTGCCGTATAACATTTTTGACAAAAATTGGAAAATTTGTCCATGACTTTGGATATTTTTACACTACTCGATGTATAATTCCAATCACTAACCAAACTATTGGACCAGTTTTTTCACACTTTTTTCTTTGCATAAACTGTTGAAAGTTTAGATTAAATTTCCCAAGAGGAAGTTTTTTGGAGATACGTGAAGATATCTCCGTCATGTTGTTGTATTCCTTAAGACCGACTGTGGAATAGTGAAAGGTAACCTATTTTAAATAAATTTGACTTTAATCAAGAATTCCACTATCCAAAGCAGCAATAATTTAAGAAAAACATAAGATGGCGGGCGTACGTTGTTATGTTAGTATTCGCTTTAGGTGGAAAAGGAAAAAAAACTAGCAAATGCTCGTTCGCATATTTATCAAGCTAAACAAAAATAGTACTTTATTTGGCCCGTATAATTTTGTGATTTGGATTCAAAAATAGTGCGATATAATATTGCTCGAGCTTATCCTCTGAGCCCTGAAAGTGGCCAGAAGCCCGCGGGACGATATGTTTCGTTTTTTTTTTTGTAAAGAACCTTCGGAGGGAAAACGTAGTGGCTGTAGTTTAGACTCAAATCGGGAAAAGATAGCAGATAGGGTAGCTCCAAGCTACTCAGCAAGAGGTGAGCTCACAGTAGTTTAGCCAGCCAGGATCGTACAATTGCTGCCTATATGTACCAGTCCTCATGGACTCATTGTGTTCATACGGTAGCAAGACCAAAGATATGACATTTTGCAAGACAACCTTCGACTCGATATTACCGAATGTTGCCAAAACTGATCGAAAGCTGCACCTTCCGAGAAAGACGTGGTTACGACAGCCTTCAAATGTTATTCGCTTAGACAATTATTTTTTAATAAAATCATTTTCCTCGCAATAAATAAACTCAACTGTGTTTTACTTAATTTTCAAGTTGTTAACGAAAGTATTCTTCACTCAATGAATTAAAATATATCCGTGATATTTTAAACTTTGTCTCTCTCCCAGGTGGACTTTAATAAATCCTTATGCAAGTGTTTCTAAACAAAAACTAAATGCTTTTTTGTTACTTAAATACCCGTTTAACTACAAACACACATACATATACACACATACACTTGTGCTCTCAAATACACAAAGGAGCACACACTGTTATGTGTGTGTGTGTTTGTGTTGCAATAATAATAATAAAAAATAAAAACATCAAACAAGCGGCAACAGATTATCTCCAGGACTTTGTGCAGAAATGAAAGGTAGAAATTTTACAATTTACATGTGTATGTGTGTGTGTGTGTGTGCACGGATGTATTTATGACATTGAGGTCCATGTACTCGTAATTTCATGATTACTCGTATCATAACGGTATTGTTGCAAGCAACAATTAAAAAGACTTATTTCATGTTTATATATTAATTTTATTTTTTCTTTCTTTGCAGCAACTCTATTACATCCCGCTAATACTGGCTTTGTTAATGTTTATGTTGTTGTTGTCGTTGTTGTCGTTGTTGTCGTTGTTGTGATATAAATGAAAAGGGTGGAATGGGAGATAAGAGACATAACAACAAACATCGGTTTCTTTTCTTTTTTTGCTTTTTTGATCTGAAAATAGTACCATCAGAAAGTACGTTTACAGCGCACGTGCCAGCGAATGAAATATCAATTTTTAATTGAGATGTGCAATGACATTTATACTTGTACCTTCATGCAAACATATTGTGTTGGAAATAAAAAAAAAGATACGCTTTCGTTCGTCCGTCCGTGCGTCTTTGTGTTCATACAATGTCTGTATTGAGCGCACTATTCCCATTGTGCTGATGTGTCGACGTGCGTGTGCATGTCCGTTCTATCATAATTAAAGGTATCTATTTAATATCATGCTCTCGAGGGTTTGTTGTTACCTTTTGTGGATTTAATCATTACCAAATAATTATTGTACATTAAAGTTGGTTAAATACAAAGTTTCCCTTTGCAGGAGAGTATCATTGAAAGGTTGATTTCACCTTTTTTCCACTGAGTTACTACTGCTTTGTGATAAATCGAAGAGGCTTCCTGCCTGCCTTTACAGTCGTTGGCTTCCTAAGTGAGACCTCTTTTTGTTTTCTTATTTAATTATTTCTTTTATTCATTATTTCTACTAGCGAAATATTTCATTTTAAATACATATGTAAAAGAATTACGACAACAATTGGAAAATCTTCCAATGAAACAAGAACAAAAACATCTCCCACAAAAAAAAAGAATAATTATATATTCCATAGTGTTGCCAGGGCAACCAGGTTTAAAAAATTAAGCAACGTAGTTTGAAACTTTTGCTATTTTTCATATGTTTTAGCCAAAATGTGTCTTGAAATTAATTAAATTATTTGTTGGATGTTTTCAGACAAAATCACAAACTTCAAGAGACTCATTACTACTACATCAAACTGGGCCATTATAGCGTCGCTTACGCACCTTGATAGCAAAGTTGGAAGACTCTAGATATTAGAGTTTTAAATATGTATAATAATTCTCATATATATGTTCAGAACCATTTTCTTCTCTGTTTGTCAACCAATTTTTTTCTCAATTGGCCCTTCAAAATTCAAATGTAATGAGAAGAGTTATAGTGGGAAACAACAGCTGTGTTGCTTTATTTTTTTACGTAAAGGTCGTGAAAATGAGAGCAAGCGTAAATTTCTCTCATAAAGAGACGAAATTGCACAAAAGTACGGGAACGCGAATAACCAAATTCCCGGCACCAGTGTAGACTAAACACGTTAACTCACTAGTGCAGCGAGTATATTTTTCAATTAATTGGATGTCAAATTCCATATAAAAAATTGAGTTCGCCCCTGAGTCTAACCGATACATTGTGTAGTTACTTTTATAATATTTTGTGTAGTTTTGTTTTCTTTGCCCATCAGCGCATTTGGCCACAGAATACATCGTGGCCATGTATTTCTACAAAAGAACATGCGTTTCGGAGGTCAGCTTGTTTTGCTTGATAGTTTTAATAAAAGGTTGCGCCATTTAAAAAGAAAAAAATAATGTTTATGACATAAACTTCTTTTACAGCTGTTTGACAATTTACACAACTTGGGCTGTTTCGTGTAAGAAGAAGAAGAAATTTACTCTCTCAAAACCGCTCTCATTTACACAGTTTGAAAGTACGAGAATGCCTTTCGTGCAAATTGGGATACAGCGGAATTCCAGAGTCGAGTAAAGAAATATACCTAATTACTCGTAATATGTTTCGTATCTAATGGAAACTTGACAGTCGTATGGCTAGTGAAAAACACCCAGAGTCGAACCCATGACCCGCAGTCTGATAGACTAGCACACTACTAACGTCACTTAATGTTAAATAAATTTACGTTGCATTAAGAAAAAAATTAGTCTTGACAGTCGTGAAGTAGAGATGTGGCAAATTTATTATGGAAAAGTATTCGGTAAACCAACGTGTTTTAATCGTTAAAACATTTTATCAAAATCAATCATCGATTACTGTGACGATGAGAAAGTTACGTGAAATTTTTGGAAGAAACAACGTGCCAACAAGACGCACTATTTATCGTGTAGTGAATGATTTCGAAGAAAGAGGGACTGTAGCTAATAGGCCCAAGCATGGACCACAACGTACTGCAAGATCGGCTGAAAACATTACTGCTGTTTAAGAAATTGTTCAAAACAATCCATCCACCTCAATTCGACACCGTGCTCAGGAGCTTGGGCTTCAGAGAACAATTTTGGCCACAATATTGCACAATTTGCATCTGTTTCCATTTAAGATTCAGTTGACACAAGAGCTTCTTCCAGAAGACCGCCGTACATATGCCAATAGGATGCCACAGCTCACCCATGACAACCCAGATTTTCATGAAAAAATCATAATGATTGACGAGGCACATTTTCATTTGTATGGATTTGTGAATAAACAGAATAGTCGGTTCTGGGCAATGGAAAGCCCTCAAATTATTCATAAAGAGTGACAGTCTGGTGTCTTCTTTGAAACTGAAAACGGCGTAACGGTAACTGTCAATGGGGAGCGACATAGTGATATGATTGAAATCTTTTTAACGCCACAACTACATGCTTTGGGCTTGACTAACATGTGGTTTCAACAAGACGGTGCCACATCGCATACAGCCAAGATTACAATAGAATTACTGCGACACCTCTTTCCACAACAAGTTATTTCAAGGAATGGTGATGTTGATTGGCCTCCACGGCCGCCTGATTTGACTGCTCCGAACTTCTTTTTGTGGGGATATCTGAAAAGCAAGGTTTATGCAAACAAACCAGAAACGCTGGAGCAACTCAAACAAAACGTTCGTGATGACATTAATGAAATGCCGCGTGAAATGTGTGAGAATGTAATGAAAAATGTGTTCAAAAGGGCTGGCATTTGTGAGGCTAACAGAGGCGGACATTTATCTGATATTGTATTCCATACATAATTGCCGACATTAAATAAAACATTTATCAATATACGATCCATTCTCTTTCATTTAATCAAAAATTATAAACAAACAAAGTAGTATACCTTCCCGGTGGACACCCTGTGCCTACGTAATGTGTAATTGCAAGCGTTGTTAGTTACAAAATATAATCCCAGGCTATCCTACGTCGACATGCAAATACACAATACACATGTATGTTGCTTGTCCTTATATTTTAGACAAGTAGTGTTTGAGTTGCTCCCATAAATTTCCTCATGTCTCAATAATTATTTGATGGGCAAATGTATCTACTGCGAGTAGTGAGTGCCTGACTGCCTGCCTGCCTGCTTGTTGCTGAAATCTAGATATTTTTAATTTGTTTGTTTGTTTGTTTGGTTGTTTGTTCTATTAACTATGCCCACATAACACCCACCCCCTTGTGTGTTGTGTCTATGCAGTAACACACGTACGTACACACATACTTAGCAGTGGCATTCGCCTGGGCTCAATAAGGACTTGACAATAGTGTTAAATGCACACCCGGGAAATAATTGTTCATCGTATGTATGTTTGTGTGTGTGTGTTTGTGTTTGAATGGTGTTTGTACATTTAAAGGCGTTTTGTTGATTTTTAATGCGCAAGTTTTCCTTCAGGTTGTTTGTAATGATGCTAGATGTTTTGGCACTTGGTATCTTTTACCAACGGTACTTGATTTTATTAGAAAATTAAAAGCGACAACACAACAACAAATGCTACAAACAGACAGACAGACAGAGGGAGAGCCGGACGGGTAAACCAGGGAGACACATACCTACCAGCAACCACTAAACAAATGCGAGGGAAACTTTTTTCTGAGTTTATATGGATTTCAAGGTAAATTCCATCTAATACTTTTGTGTACATGCATGCGGCGGCGGCTGGTGTCTGTCTACCTATTGGAAAAATCCTTTTTTTCACGTTGATGTGATTTTCAGTGATTTTGAGGAGGCAACGAACATACCGACTTTTACTAATAACCCCCCGTAGCCAGCCGTCTCTCGCTCTGTTTGGTAAGTATCTTTTATTTGTTGCTGCTTCTCAATGTGGATTTATTTTTAAGTACATGAATAATTATCAGAGATTATTTTCTAATTGGAATTTAGAAATTAGTCAAGCAAATAACAAATGTTCATTACATTATGAACAAATCAAAATACTTATGTTTGTAAGCTTGTTGTGTATTCCGTTCAAAACATTTGCGATAAATTCCTTTTAATTACGATATTTGACAAATTAAAATTATCGAACGTTTAGACACACACACACGCACATGTTTCATACAAGAAACAAGCTAGCCCTCCTCCCACCTTCGATTTACATTTATCTTTGGTTATTTAGTTGTCACTTTTATGGTCTCTAGATTTGTATGTTGCGATAATTTTGCTTCAGGTTGGAGTATCAAAACATATGTTTATTTTCTTTCAAGAGTTCGCACGAGATATTATCACATTTTGCGTGCGCCCAATAATGCGCATCATTAAGGAGTTCGATTTAAAATGTTTATTTCAAAAAACTTGCCTTTGAAATTAAATCTTACAATGATTTTACTATTGTAAAACGAGAAATTACTTGCATAAAAAGTTATCGGCAAATTGTCAGCGACACTAATGCGAAAAAAGTTACCATCCTAATAATATGAGCAAACATATGTTTTAACACAATATTTTCGTATTCGATTAGAGAAACCCAACGTGGGTATGAATAGAAATTATTTGTTTGTTAACGTATTTATTCATCCTTGAAAATATTAACTGATTGATTGCAAATCAAAGATAGTTTTTTGTGAACACTTCCTTCTTTTTTTTTTTTTGCTTTTCCTCAAAGTTTTTTGTTTATCCACGCGATGGTTATATCACTTCTTTTTCTCTACGCCGCACCCTTTAGATTGTAAGCAACTTTCTGATTTCATTTAATAAAAGGAGTCGGACTAAATAGGTCTCTTAAACATTTGTGGACTTTCTAGTTCCACTTATCGCGTAAAGGGTTTTTAATGGAACTTTTAATTGAACCAATTAGTTATATTTTCCGGCGTATGACCACTCTGCACAGTTACTCATTTTGACGTCAAAAGATGTCTTCAAAGTCTGGATACGTGAATAACTGGATGTGGAAAGAATATGTCTTTTTTCGTCAGGTAAAATAATTGCTGAAAAATCAACACGCACAAAAATAGAAATATGAAAATAAGGACAAGTTTCTATCCAAAAATTAAAAAGTATCTGGATGTTTACAACACCATCTCATTTCTAGACAATCTGCTCGCTTGGTACCATTTTTCCCATAATTTTGTCCCATATTAGAAAGTCAAAAAAATAGGGCATCCTAGTTCCTCTAGTTGCAAAGTGCCCGTTTTCGGATTTTTTTTGATTACTCATTCCCCAAGACCTACCTGTATACTAAATTCCAGCTCTCTAGCTATAGTGCAAGTGCCGCCTACCATGGATGAGCGAGTCAGCGAAAAGGTACTAAAATACGAACTTTTTACACCTTCATATCACGGGAAGCTTTTATGGTACCACTTTCAGTAATGAGTTTTCCAAAGTTATGAGGGGGATAAAACAGTTTTGTGTAATATGGACTCTGTGTGCATTAGACCTGAACTTGGCCTGGCACACTACCGTGAGCTTTAATAAAATTTTACGTTATTAAAAACCATACATTGAATTATTAGTACAACCATTAAAGTACTTATTTGATAATTTTATTTTGTAAAAGTCATTGCGAAAGTACCAAAGTTTGTGTAAATGCGTTCACGCATACCACGCGAAGCGTACAACTCAGACAATGGGATGCTAAATTGTTGGTCGTTTTTCGATTTTCATGCCTTTAAAATTATGTTTTCGAATGCAAGTGGGAAATTCTTTGATCTCTTAAGAAAAAATTAAATTGTAGAAAATCAAATTTTCCACTTTGTAAAACCGACAATGAACACTTCAAATTAAAATTTCTGTAACTTCACGCCATTTTTTAACGGACACTCAACCAAATTTTGTACGTAATGTTAACGAAAAAATTTCGTGAAACCTTAACGAAAAAAATAGTTAAAAATAAAATTTTATAGAGTCTCTTAACTTGAATACAAATTATTTAAAATTATAGATGAAATTCAGTTAAATCAACATTAATTTGGATAAAACATTAGTAACGCATCGTTAGGCAAATAACACATAAAAATACTTATATTAACATTCGTGAACGAAGGTAATTTAAATAAATTATTCGATTAAACTTTCTTAAACTGGAAGAGGAGGAATAATAACAGCGAGTAAAAGTGTTGTTTAGATCAGAAGTCCCTTAAAGGTTTAATGAAGCAGAATTAAAAAAATAACTTAAAGATTTAAAGAGTTTTCGTTAAGACGAAATATTTTTTTTAAATAATTTTCAACTTAACTAACTGCATTTAGAATAAAAAAAATATTCATATATTTTAGTCAGGAAGAGACGTTTATCGTTCAAAACAATTTTAAAAGTTTTCTAAGAAATATAAAATAATAAAATAAAAAAATTTCAATTGAATTTTTCTACGACAATATTGCTGAATATATGGAAAATATGAAATATATTCGCAATTCATTTTCATATTTTCTAACATAAATTTTGTACAGAAACTCAATTTGAATTTATTAGTTAATGTGAATAAAATTTCTTCAGTATTCAGTATCAATAAAATTAAACTAAAATTTATTCGTTAATTTAATTTAGTTCTTATTCTTATTTAAGTAAAATTTCGTTATATAAAATTTTGTTCTTAATAAATAACTATTTATTAAAGTTATTTTTTTAACGAAAAATGTCCATAGATTTGAATCAGGAGTTTGAAAGTTGTTTAATAACCTGCTCTTCTTCAATTGTGCACCCCATTTTGTAGGAGTTTAGTTAAATTATTCGTTCAGTGTAGGGTGTAACTGTGTGCGTTATGAAATAAGTTATAAATCAGTTCAAAAGATGCGTAAATAATTGTGAATGCTTGTCGCCTGGTGTTAGGCGCTTGTGAATTAAAATGTTTAAAGTTTGTATTGCATTTTTGAAGATAATTAGGGGCGCTGAACAGGAACAAAAATTTTAATCTTTCGGTTTTATTAATTTTTTAATTTTATTTTATTTTTTTTAGAGCAGCTTGGATTTGCAATGTGTCTTAAATCGCTTTAGCATAGTCTTAGGCTGATATGTTGATAAGCATGAAATACTTGAAAAGCTTAAAATAATAAACAAAAAAAGCTTTAAAAATAATAAAATGATTTTGCTCATGTTGGTTAGTGAAGATAACCACCACTGTGGTTGTTCGCCAGTATTGCAACGTTTTTTCTTCGAGAACATTGTCGAAAACCTCAATACACAGTTTAATGTGCTAAGGCAGGTTGAAAACCAAAACCATATGAGCTTTTTCTTTTGTTTTGAGGTTTTTCTTTGGCAATTAATAAAACAGCTGTGGCTTCAACAAGACAGTGCCACATATCGCGTGCAATGATCGATTTATTGTATGAAACGTTCGCTGGGCCGTTAGCTGGCAGGCACAAAGATATGGTTTGCCGTAACTGATTGCACTATCGGAAGTTCTGACGTATACCTCCACGTGGTGGCGGCTAGTAACAGGTGACCAGGTTGGACAAGAAAACCTACCAAGGGGTGGACGGGACAGCTTCCAAAGATACGTCTGAGGCAGAGGCTGAGACGGTAGCACATATTGTGTGTGAATCTCCGACAATGGCTGGCATAAGACTTAGGTCCACGGGCAGACACTTGTTAAGTGTAAATGCCATGGTGGACCTAAGCCTTAAACAAATGCCAGCAATTACAAGACTGTGATGATGAAGAAGGTCGACAGCCTGAAATCACTTTATACCACTAGTCGGCTAGTGGTAGCACGAGACTTGATTGAGACTAAGGTAATCGTAAATTACAAACCGGTTACCTGAAATCAATTCGAGGAAAGAAGGAAGTCGAAAAGGGATCCATAAAGTTAGCGGCCTGCTTCGATATTCCTCCTGCAATAACAAAAAGTCCGTTGAAGGAATAATTTCGCGGTAAGAACGTGTGACTTAACGCCACTGAAACATTTTAGTGGGACTATATGAAGTTCCTAGTCTTAGCCGATAAGTCACAGACAATTTTGTGGCAATTAACGCCGTTTACATGCGTTTTATTTCAATTTAAAATTTTACACTCCTTAAAAAAATACCCTCCACGGATCAAAGTTAACAACGTTAACAAAGTTATAGTGCATTAACATATCGTCGTTTTTTTTTTTTGTTCGTGTGTCATCAACACTACCTTGTATATTATATGTCGTCTTGACTAGCCATAGATCTGTCCTGCCAACGTACAGAATGCTGTTCGCACAGATATTTGGCTCCTGAAGACTGTTGCTGTTAATGGTCTTCGTGTTCAAACAATGTTATCCGAACAGTCCTTCGCACAACGCTGTTCTGCCATCACACAAACAACATACACCCAGCAAAAAAAAAACGTGTGTGGGTGATCGTCTGTAAACACCTGTACATATACTCTGCTGAGAACGTGGAAACAATCTCCATAAGAGACAAACTGAACTGAAACATCTTCAGGTATTCTCCACACAGAAGAGCGCGGACACATTTCCTCCCGTTATACTGAAAAGACGAAAAAAAAGCAAGCGTCATAAGAGCTTAATGAATTTTGACAAAATGTATTTTATTTTAAAGAAATTTATTCGCAGATGTGCACAATCTATATATTATTAAAATCGGTTCAGTATGTAAGATGCTATGAGTGTTTAGAGTTTTTCAACCCATTCTAATCACTTTTATTATAATTAGTAGCTACTATAGAGCTTCCACTTCTAACCCCCCCATTCGAGGCATGTAGAGTGGTCAAGTTTCGAGCAGTAGGCAAATGTTAAATGAAGCATTACCCAAAATATTCAATGTTGTAATCGTTGCAACGATTTTCTTTAATTTTTCTCTCTGGCATTGTCACGGATTTTTTCTGCGAAGGCAGCAATTTGTTATTAGAAAATTTTCAGTTTTTCCGGTATTATTTTCTTTCTAAAGGTAATTAATTGGAAAAGAATAGAACTAGAGAAGACGGATAATGGGATAGATAGAGATAGAAAAGGTACAGCCCTTAAGAACTCTGCAATTGCGCGTTCTGATTATTTTTAGAACAGCGTTGTTTCACTAAGCCGACGATTTAGTGCAACAGTGAAGGGCGGCTACGATATACATATGTATGAATAGTATGAATAGGAGCTGATAGTACATATCAGAAAAATTTATGTTAATGATTGACATGACACCAGTCAACAAAGGCCATCGAATGCTTGATAGTCAATGCGCTAACTACAAAAAAATTACTCAGATGACTCGTATTATTCATTTTGGAGGTACTTGGGCATTTGATTTTTAAGTTTTGTTCAGCTTAAATTAAATCATTCCGTACATTTCTTCAAGTAACGATAATTATTTGCATTTTAATTGCACAATAATATTGCAAGTATGTGGATACATCCGGACTTCACTATAAACATCGATTTAGGGAAACTAAAACATACACAAATGAAATCATGTAGAAAGAGAAGGCCAATTTCAGGCTTTAGAAGGCAAGTTCGTATTCTTTAATTTAATACAAAAATTAAGTTTAATTGTTGCTTCAGAGAGGTGATGAATTATTGAACGTTCGCATTAGAAAATGATACAATTTGGAGTAAAACGTAAAATTACACTTGAAATGAAACTTGTCAGGGGGTGACGGAAATACGTTCCAAATATCTGTACCACATCACCCTGTCGCAAAAATCAAATCAACAATCAAAAATATAATATTTAAAAATTCAATAATTCTGCTTTGCGAACTTTATTGTCCGGAAGTAGTGATTCATTTCAACGGAAGCTTCATTTTGAATGGATTAAATATAATTGTTTTCCTGCAAGTTTCTCCAAAGAGACTTAAGATTCTAATACTTGACATAAACCTTTTAACATTAACTTGATTTTACGGCAAAACTGCTTTGTTTGTTGCAGAATTAAAAACGTATTTTATCTTTAAAATTAATAGTGAATCAAAAAGAAACAATTACGTCATTTTGCAAATGCAATTATTTCCTTTAAGAAATTAAGTTTTATTAAGGGCATGTTTTAGCCATAAAAATCATATTTTTTTTAATAATTAAAATTTATTTCCTGAAATCAAAATCTGGCTGCAATAAAAAAATAGCTTACAATGTTATTTACCCGCTTATTTTGTAATACCTACTTACTTGCACATTTTTAATAAATGTTTAGTAAAGTGCAAAACGAGTGACTTGAAATAAACCTGAGAAATGTTTTTACTAAGAATAAATTAAATCGAGTTGTTTTATTTTGTCTCAATTTCTAAAGACACCGATAATCCAAGTAATTATTTATTCAACTTTTAAATACAACGAAATATTTAAAAACCAAATAGGGAATGCAACAAAATACAGTCAAGCTTTAATAGAAGATTTTGTGGCTATTGTGATTCAACATTAAGAAATTTTAATTCAATAATTGTTATTTCGTATTTCATTATTTGAACAATATGTTTAATTTATTAAACAAGTAGAACTTGGGCACACAAATAAACTTACAATTTTCTCAAAAGAGCACAGAAAAGTGTAAAAGAAAAGTTTTAACCAAAAAAATAAATAATACAAATTTAACAGAAGTGCTAGGAAAAAAATCATGCCAAAACCAACATGAGAAAGGCGTAATTTGACGTTCATGTAACTTTCCTTTAAAAAGCTATCAACGTTTTAAAACGTTTTAATTTCCACTCAGCACGACAGAAACAAAAATCACACGCCTTCCTCCGCCTTCCCTTAATTACGATTACGTATGAGTAGAACAAATTCAAGCTCACGACGTTCATTCTTCGAATTTTTCAAATGCTTTCCCTCGCATGAAACTTAATTAAAAATAAAATATTATTTAACAAACAAACGGTGCTCACGTTTTCTTCGTTTACTAAATGGATAATTAATGAGTTAAAGCAGCAAATTATTTCTAGAATAACATGTCAAACATTGTAGATTTGTATTATCTAACAATTTATTTCGCCTGTGTTAATATGTGCTCACATATTTAAATTATATTTAATTATTATATTTATACACGTGCAAATGTATGTATGTATGTATATGCATGAGACTTAAAAACTAAATCACACACACACACATATATTTAAAGGCGTGAAAACAAAACGGATATATAATTACTTCTCGGCATTACACTTTTTCATATTTACTTCCTTATAGCAAACGGCATTAAAAACAACAACAGAACATGAATTAACTATGACCTAGACCTAGACCTAAACATATAATGATGTTAAGTAGCTGGCAAGAAATTATGTATTTTTTCACTACAACAAAAACACACTCCCATAGACAAATTCATACATGAAATATTGAATAAGAACTCCATTATACTTTAATTTTACGTGGCAAAAAATGCAAAATTGTTTTTAATCGGTGCTTAACGAAATAGAGTAAACAAATCGAAAGACACAGTCAAACATAATGAAATCTTAATATAGAATATATTTATGAATTCTAACTGAAACAAAACACAACGAAAAATCGCCTCAATGAATTTTAAATATAAAAATGAACATTAAAACGAAACAAAATATGAATGAAATAAACAAAAGACTTAGGAAACGAACAGCAGTCGAATAAAATCCCCGTTACTTTTCCCCAAATGCTGCCATCAAGACACCAGAGTCGTTAAAACGAAACAAAATATGAATGAAATAAACAAAAGACTTAGGAAACGAACAGCAGTCGAATAAAATCCCCGTTACTTTTCCCCAAATGCTGCCATCAAGACACCAGAGTCGTTAAAACGAAACAAAATATGAATGAAATACACAAAAGACTTAGGAAACGAACAGCAGTCGAATAAAATCCCCGTTACTTTTCAACAAATGCTGCCATCAAGACACCAGGGTTGTTAAAACGAAACAGAATATGAATGAAATAAACAAAAGACTTAGGAAACGAACAGCAGTCGAATAAAATCCCCGTTACTTTTCCCCAAATGCTGCCATCAAGACACCAGGGTTGTTGTTGTTTTTTTTTATTCTCTAGGGATTTTTAATTTAACATTTTAGTTCAAACCTGACCTGTAATTTACAAAAAATTTAATTTGTGTTTCTATTACGTAGTTCCGAATTTGATTGTAACTTAATATTCTGAATATTTTGGTCCAGGCGTATTTGCCCCGTAACTGGGGAAAATTGCTCTAGCCCAAAAAGTTACGTTCCAAGACCGGTGAAAATATCACTATCACTTAACTTTTCATCATTAGTACACTTCAAAATAGTTACAATTATTTTCATGTTTACAAGGCTTGAGATGCCACTTAAAATAAGTATTAAGAAACAAATACAGACCTTTTGCATGTGTACACTGCGAATCATTTAAATAGGGAATTAAATTTGTACCAATTTTAAGGGAATATATCTTACAAAACAAATAATGGGGGGTTACAAAATTGTTCCGTCTTAAAGGTCCGAATATTCGGACAAATAATAACGTAAGTAATAGAGCACGTGGTTTGTGTTTACTCTTTTAATAAAATTGTTTTTTTTATTTATTTATTATAATAATTTAACATTTTCTTATATCACTTGAATAAGAACAAAATTATTTTAGATTAAATCGTTGTTTAGTTCAATTAAATTTTAATAATTATAGTAAAGTAACAGAATTTAGAAATGGGTACTGTCAACATTATTTGAAATTACTTCCAAAATGCGGTTGGACATTGAGCCGTAAATCGCGTTCTATATCATCTAATGATATTGAGCTGCAGGTCTCTTTTCTTGCGTCCTTTAAAGACTCCTTTGTATGAAACTGCTTTCCGCCTTCGTATACTTTTCTAACAATCCACCCCCAGATATTTTTCACTATATTAAGAACCAGAGAATATGGGGGCCAATATAAAAATGATATATATATCTCACGAATGCACTATTTTATAGCTGTGTCTGCGGTTCCAAATAAATTTGTAATTTGTGGAAACGCGCCTTTTAATACCCTTCTGTACGATACTCCAGTCATTTTTTACGTTTCAAATACCAACTCGATAGCACCATAGCAGGATGAGGCTTTCCGCTTTCCCTGCAGTGTCTTCGTTTCAAAAATAGTTCTTTTTTTCTTTAGCCGTGGAAATAAAATTGGTATCAATTCGGTCAATCGATATTAAACTTTTTGTAGTCAGAAAATACAACCTTGGATCACTTGTCCGACCACGTCCATTGTATTCTTTGCAACTCGGTGGCGCTGAGCTTTGCGATTGCCATGGAATGGTGGTTTCTTCTAAAGTCTTCGACCAACTATGAATGGACAGAACTTTAAAATACGACGAACTGTGCAAGCACTTGCTTTAATTCAACTTTGTTTACGAATTTTCATCACAAACATGAACGAATTTAAAACAAGTCTGTAAATTTGTTGCCTTTCCGTACGCGTTGTTGCCTCTTTATTGCGTCCTTTCATATTTTTATCGTAGCTTTCTATGTTATTCAAGTAACTGTATACAACGGTCTTTCCTTTTTTTATTTGTTCTGCTCTTTGAACGGCAGTCAGTCCACTGGATTTTAAAACTAAATTTTTTTTTCGGAAATGTTAGAGATTTTGCGTGTCGCTTTTTTTAAACTTAAAATAAAACTATACATTCGTCGATTTCGCAATATATAATCCACTTTTTTTAAATACAAAAGGATCCTTATTCAAGATTTTCCTTTTTTACCGTTTGTGAGGGGTGGTTTGCATACTACGCTTGGCGCATATACGTATGTAGAATATATGTTTTATACTTTATTTATTTTGATATTTAAATTCTCACAGTTCTGTCGAAGTGATCATTTTGATCTACTTACAATGCAACTGATTAAATAAAACTAGTTTTAAAAATATTTTTATTTATGTCATTTAATGGTTGCTACTATTTTATGCTTCTATTTGGTTCTATGCATATTTCTAATTAGTCCAACTACTTACGTTCGGCTCGTAGTTTGTCACCGTGTCAATATTCATGTCGTGCTTCGCTGTTGCTCTTCATGTTCCTACTAATTTGAAAATTTGCTCTTAAGAATCAATGTCAAAGTCATAATAAACCTTCGCTTTTAACAGTTCTGCAACAACACAAACAAACAAAAACAGAAATAAAACATCCATCCAATTTGTCAAAGTTACCAGTTGATGTTTATAATAACCCGAGAATATTGCTGAATGACGGACGGACGTTCTGTTAGTTAGTCAATGATTTCAATGCACAGACATGTACAACGTCAATACATACATATGTTACATACATTTGTGTACAATTAAAACTATTTAAGGTTTAGGTTTAGCGTTTTATGCAATAAACCTTTTTTTTTTTTTTGGTAATAAATTTTTACAAGAAATACAAACAAGCAGTGTATCTACGAGTATGTATGTGTGCATGTGTATGTAAGTAAATGTTCTTGCTGCCGAATTTTGTTTGTTAACACAATTATATTTTATTTGTCATCAAGTCTGTTTTAATCGTTGGTCTATTCAACATACATATATACATAAGCATGTGTGTGTTTGTGTGTGTACGAGTATTATGGTTGAAAGCACCGAAACCAAATTATATCTTTTTAAAGTAAAACAATGAAGACAATTAATTGCATCTCGTAAATTTGAAAAGTACCTGCCTTATACGGCATTGATACTAACGATGATTGCCGATCGTACAAGAGTTTTTAATGGAAATCACTTGTAATGAGGGGGACACATTTTGTGTGCTGCAAAAAAGTCTATGGACAACTTTTCAAATCTACATAAATGAATAGTGCACGACATAATTAATATACAGGTATTTATAAAATAAATGTATTTAAGGGTTTTACATGAGTAACGAACACACACACACACACACGCGCGCACTTTTTAGCTATCATTCTTTTAGGTCGCTTAAGTCCGTGTTTTGAATAGACTTAACCGCGATTATTTCGATGCCCAGTCTATCAGTCTGGGAGACGTTAGCCTATGTTACTATGTAATATATGAAAGTTTTAGTTCTTCCTTAAAATTAAAATTACATGGCAACACTATTCTAAATAATGATACAATTTATTCAGTAACCAATTTCACACAATCTTGTGCCGAAAAAAGTTGCAACAAAATGATTTATCGATGCCATCTATTACACCAAAAGTAACTCTGATCGCACAAATTTTGATTTTTGTAGGGAAATATGTCGTTTTCCCTCCCCCTGCATCAACGACGGATGCAGAAAGAATTTTAACTTGGAAACAGACATCAAGCAACAGGAAAATATCTCAACACTATATCGACTACACACGAGGAAACATGTTTTATAAACCTAGTCGAATTTGTTGATATAGACGTGCATCCACAGAGGATACAAAAATTCTGTGTAAATATCACACACACCATTAAACAAATAAATGCGAAAGAAGAGCAACTGATGTTAGTAGTCTGTGGAATGAGCGAAGCCATAAAAAGAGTAAACATCGTTACAGACGAGGAAACATTGTATTTCAGCTTGACGATAGAACATTGAATGGTTCATGTTAATATTGCCGCGAATGTTGCCTAGTATGTAGTCGTTATCAAAACTGAGGACTATTTGCTTGAAGTCCAAAATCCGAATTACATTTAAATAGTCGTGCTATTTCAGTTTCATTGAAAACCAAAATCACCACAGCTTGTTGGTGTTTTGTGTGCGTTTCTAATCTTAAGATGTAACTCTCATTAAGTTTGAAATGTCTCAAAAATAATATATAGCTTTCCGAAGCTTTCGATAATGTTTTTGTCAAGAGTTGACGCTTCATCATCAAATATTAACTATGAAAGATTTCTTAAATTAATATAAATAAGCAATATTCTTTCGAAATAAATTAAAAATTCAATTACAAATTGCTTTAGTTACAAAATCATTTTTCATTTTATTTTATTAACAGACATATTTGCATTTTAGATTTTAAATTATTCTTCTATATAGTTATCAACTTGACGATGATTGCCCTCTAGAATTATATTTAAATAGGAAAAAATTGGGAAATGTTATTGAAAAATAGGACAAACTAACTGAAATCTATAATTTATTTTAGAAAATACCTTCCCGATTCCTTGAGAAAGTCATTATTTTTAAATTGTATTAATTTAGTAATTGAAAATTAAAACCCCCTTTAATTAAAGCAATCGACATTAACAATCAACTAATATTGTATTTATGTAAGTTTCCGATTAATTAATGTGTAACGCATAATTATAATATTGTTAAATTTATTATTTTCGCTCTTCTTGAAAATCAAACTTTGAACTGAACAAATCACCAGTGACATTTGAATTTGTATTTGTTGTTGTTGTTTTTAAAGTACTCGTGGTCGGTTTCAGTCGAAAATATAAACGAGATTAGTTTCTTCTAAAAATGACCTGACATGATGTGATGAGGTTCTTCGAGTCAAATGAATGTTGCACGAATGTTGTTCGCATTATGTCTTTATTTTTGTTGCCAGCCATTCAACTACATAATTAATGATACGTTTCTAATTACACGCAAAATACTTACAAAGCGTTAATTGAAAAGCTCAGGGCTTAAATAATTAACACTGTTTAGGGAACTGGCCACACAAAGTCTTTCAACTTTGAAGGAAAACAAATAAAAACCCCCAGCCACAAACAAGCTCGCAAGCATGAAATAAACACACACACACACTTGCAAACATTCATTTAGAAAAAAAGAAGAAGTAAAAAATCTGGTAGCGGCCATGTGTGTGTGTGCAGTTCTAAATAAAATTGATTGGGAAAATCAAACATAAAAACCACAAATACTTGGACACCATAAATGCTTGAAATATTCCACTACTCGCAAACGAATCGCTTGCGTGCGTGCGGTTCGTGTGCATGTGTGAGTATGTGCAATGAAAAGCATAGAAGCGATTTGTTTTTGACTGTAAAACAAACAGATAAACAGACAAACAAGCTTTTCTGCATTCACACAAGTGCAAAATTGTAGAAAAATCGTTGTTGTTGTTGTTGTTGGTTTTATTATTTCGCTAAAGAACTTTTATACCTTGAGGTTAACTAAAGCTTAAATGGAGCTAAGCTTGACTTGATACGTCACCTCGCTTTTCGAAGTCAATGAATGAATACAAACGAACAACTACGGCATGATGTATGAATTACTAGCTCGCTTAACTTTACATACTACTAAGTTGGTTAGGTGTGTTTATGTGTGTGTGTGCGTATTTGTGTGTGTGTGCACATATTTAATCGATATTAAATTAAGACTTGAAAGATCGCTTAAATGTGTGATTGTGTATGAGGGTTTTTAGGTGGTAGTTGTGCTGCCAGTAAACAGCGTCTTGAATGTTGTTCAAAAACTTATTTTATCTTGTGCAGGTTGAGAAGTTTAGAAGTCAGTTGAGCATAAAAATTCATACGGTTCGGTTTGGCCAAATTTAACTGAAATCTAACAAAAACATACATACATATACGTACTTGCAAAAATAAACATATTAATTTATAATTAACAACAAGCACCACTTAAAAAAGAAAAGGCCACAGCAAAAGTTAATCGCAAGACGCGAATTCTTTATTTCAAACAAACAAAGAGATAAATTACTACGGCCAATAGCGACATTCTTTCACACGTATTTATTAAACAACAAAATTATTACAACATTTGTCAGTGTCTGATATTACAAAATATCAGACAAAAGAATAAAATAGTGAAAAGAAAAACGAAAAGAGAAACGGAAAGAAACCACAAAGGAATAATGCACAATTCATAGTACAAAAATATTATTTTTTTTTTAGCAAAATAAAAAAATAAAATCATAATTTGATCCTTAATA
This sequence comes from Phania funesta, assembly GCA_963932375.1. Lineage (NCBI taxonomy): Eukaryota > Metazoa > Arthropoda > Insecta > Diptera > Tachinidae > Phania > Phania funesta. Next base: position 1,210,922 of record OZ010652.1, read on the forward strand.
ATCCTCAACTGAAGTGAAACGTAGAACGTGTTTAACTGAATTTGATGAAGCAACATTTTTCAAATCATCTATAAAAATGAATAGCAACGTTACATCGGGGTTCGACATTGCTGCCGAATTAGCAACTATTGCTATTGATGAATTCAAATCTCACTATGTAACCAAAAATTTTACTGGATTAATACAAAGATATTATCATTTGGTCGAAGAGGACTTTGGCGGTAGGTTTTTTATTTTTATTCAATTTTTTTCGCAAAACTTTTTATTAAAATCTAGGCTTGCTGAAAAGTAATTTGAAAGTGCCCCAATAATAGAACCCAATTAGCAATTTTCTGCTATCCACATTAGCACACATGATTAATCTTGCTGAAAATGAAATTGTAAAACCAGTTATGAGCAAATGGGAATAATTAGACAAATACTCGTCGCACTGTCTACTGCTAGACGAATTAATAAATATGATGCAATAAAAGAACTTACAAGAGTATTTGTTAATGCAAACAGTGTACAGTGTAATTAATAATGCAAGAAAACAGTGGGAAAAATATATAAACTAGAGTCCGTCCAGCTGATTAATAAAAACGGAAATCAAGCAACAATAATAAACTTAAATTATTTAATTAAGATAATTTTTAAATAAGATAAGGATAAGCCAAAACTCTGGCCAATCGACTAGGAAGGCATCTACAGTAGGGTAGCGGGAAATGGTTTAACCATTCAGTTGTCAATTCAGTTGTCTCTGCTAAACTCTTCCAATGATCTGTTCCCTTCGTGTTAGTTGCTTGAAAGTTGCATTGAATTTCCCATGCATAGAACATCAATAGCTTGCAATTCCCGAATACCTACATATATCAGCCATAATAGCAGATAAAGCGACAGGATCGGGACTCAATGTTTCCCTTTTTACGTTGTTCTATTTTGTTTTTTATAAAAATTATTTTGATTGAATTACATTTATGATAATAGCAATATGGCCCTTCTTGGAACCATAGAAAAGCTGAATGCCAATTCTTAGTCATGCTTTGATTAAACACCAAACAAAGTTTACAAAATCACCCATATCGTGAATAAAGAATCATTACATTAGAATCATAACATTTAATTTTTGCCCCCTTCATTGAAATAAATAAAACAAAATCAATTTTGCGAGTCGCATCTAACCCCTTGGAGTTAGCCGATAAAGCATTCAATAAAAATTAGTTCCTTTAAATTAGTTTTTGGAATAGATTTATCCAAAATTACAGGGTAAACAAGTCTGCGCTTCCATATAATTTCAATGTGCTTAATAATCCTCTGCTGTCTGCAAAAAATCATTCGGTGTGCCGCCAATTGTAAAGCTTAGAGGCAACGCGCGCTTCTTAGCAGTAGTTGGCTATCAGAAAGTCGTAGCAAAAAATTATGAATTCGGAATGGCACAATCAACATTCTGTGAAAGTGATAATATTTTGAGGGGTAATTACATTTACCACAAACATTTTATGCTTAAATTATGATTAAATTAAATTAAATTATGATTAAATTAAATTATATTATTTTTGTAAAGTTGAAATACTTTGGTTGTGGCTAGAAATATAGTAAAAATATAATCTCATGGTTGGTTTAAATTCAAAAACAACTTATTTATTTCAGCTAAAATAATGTTTAACATATTTTCAAATAACCATATTATGTTTGTCCCAACAATATATTTTTGTAGAGAACATAAGGAGATCAAACGAACGAATCATAAGCAAAAGTGTAATTTATATAAATTTGAAATTGATTAATTCCATTTAATCAGGTCTTTAACTTTAAATTAAAAAAAAGCGACAAAACACAAAAAAAAAGGAATTCAAAATCACAGTGAATTTAAATTATGGAAAAAAAATAAATTTATTTTACATAAAAAAATTACATTTTGCGAAATAAATGAAAATTCCATTAATTAATAAAAATTTTACCGAAAATCGAAATTTATCCGAAATTGCAGCAAAAAACAAGAACGAAAAATTATTCTAAAGTCACATAAAACAAAAGATTTTACCAGAAACCGAAAATTGAACATGAGCTCCGAATTTCGTACACATCAAATTTTTACTAAAAATACAAAGAGAGATGTGAGCGCCTCTCTACACATCGTGTCAAGAAATAAAAGAAAATTTGTGATCGAACAGAGCAGAAAGAATGTTGTACATCGAAAAGAAACTAATGAACCGTAAAGGAAGACATTGATCTTCTCGAAAATAGACTTTACAAAATAGTCTGTAGTCTTGCTGCTCCAACAACAACGTTTACCATAATAGATCCGTTTGTTTACTTTTCGATAGAGTTCGATTGAATGAGAGCAATTAAAAATGCTCTCAATAAGACACAGAAATATACAAAACTACACGAACGCAAAAAAACCAAATCTATCCCAAGAAAAAAACCCCCTATAAAAAAAGAATGTAGTTGTGTTGGTTATGCCTTCGCCTGTTTAAAACGACTGGGTTCAATAAAAACAAGCGATGAATAATTGTTACTTTAATTTGTATTTGTTTTTTATTCAAATTAATTTTTTTTAATTTTGATGTTTATTTTACAAGCCCAAGAAGAAGCATAATTCCCTCTCAAAATCGCAGTCTTTTACACAATCTTGCAGTACGCGAACGCTTTTTGGTATAATTGGGAGCCTGCGGTATCGCAATATTGAGAACTCGGACAGAGCTTTTATATCGTTGGTTTTTAGCTGTAAATTTATGTTCTTGTGGTCACTGTGCAAACAAATGTTTACAGCTTTTAATATTTTTGTGAATACTCGCTTCAGTAACTCAAATTGTGAACGTTAAAGTAGAAATGATCTGAATTTGAGCCACGCGTCTATGATCAACAGAACAATTTTACATTAGGCACATTTTTCAAACAAATCATGATGAAACATGCCATGTCATGAACGCTTCTTGTCATTGATCTTGGATAAACCAGCGTTAATAACAATCAATTTTATTTAACAAGATTCCTAATGTTTTATTTCTGTGATGACATAAGAACTAAAAAGGTATTATATTTACGAGTGCATATGCAGAAATTACAATAAATACATATGTATGTATGTGTGTACGTTTATTTCACAAATACTCGTATCTACATAAAATATTAGATTCAATTAATTTGCAATGATTGCACAAACAAATTGATTATATTTTAATTTTGCTAATTAAAATTGAAAATTAATAATTGACTCGTAATAATAATAATAAATTCGTATCGGCTCTTAATTTAAATTGGACATGGTGGAATCTTCCAGATAAGTGATGGGTTTTTCCAAGAAACTACAATATAAGTATGCACATACACACTTTATTCAACTCATTAATTTTAGCTCGTCACGACGTAACATTTTTGATTCACTTTGAAAATTGTTTCTGCTTCAAACACGTCACAAATTGACGTTGAGAGCAATAACTATTGGTCCTAAAAGTCACCTTCATGAACCAGGCACATATGTATGCCACCGAAATTGCTGCTTCCATTCCCGCGAGGCGTTCGTGTCCATCTCTTTCGGAATTTTCCCTTAGCCAATTAAAACCGGAGTTCTTTCGGAGAATTCATATAAATCCCTTGAGTAATGGAGCTTCATATGAAGGGGTAAATCTGTATTAAAACTGGAGATCGGCTGGTGTCCAGAGTTCGCATAGAATAGACCAATCACCCTCTTGACCCTGGCGTATGCTGTCCCACCTTGGATTAAGGATTTTTATAAGAGAGGGTTAACTACTCTCCGTCGACTTATTTAATTAGACTCTTAGCAGGGACAGGAACCTGTTACCGACCACCACCCCGAGGAGTTATAAGTCAGAACTTCTCACAGTGCACACATTTGTGGCTGGCAGCTGCCGACCTATGTATCGGGCAATTCCAAGTGGTTAGATTCGTCTCGCAAGCGCCGACCAACGATTCGACGCTGCCTAGTTTCTTATTTTTTTAATGAAATTATTGTTGTATTTATTTTCATACTTTAATTTTTAAAAATTGTACACAGTTTATCTTCATATTTACGAGTACATTCAATATGCACTGATAGCTTTCTTTTCTTTGAACAGCTGTTCAACGTAGCAACAAAAATTCCTTAAGAAATTCATGATATCAATTTTCACTTCGAGGGGAATAAAAGTTTCATGGGAATATAAATTTCACTTCTCATTCATTTTTTAAAACTGATCAGGCAGGACCACATTTTCTTTGGCGTATTTATAAAGGTTACTACAGGACATTTTAAAAAAAGAACCGTTATTTCGGGTTAAGTAAAAATATATTTTTTTAACAATGGCTGAACACACTCCAAACAGTTCTTCCACTTCGATCGTAGCAATTAGCAACACGTTGGCAAACAATTAGTTCTTGAATTATATTTATTTTTTTACATCATCGTAAAAGGGGATACCTCATTGAGCTAATAACTAAGAATATTTACAATTTTCTATTTTTTTTTTTTTTTTTTTTTGTAACTGAAGCATGTTCAAGGACATTTTTCTTACTCTTGTCCAACCAAGTCCCAGTAATATCCTGCGTAGTTTTTCATATTTGTACAATCAACAGATGATTTGACATGAGTGTGAAAGGAGCTCTTTTTGAACGAAAAAACCAAACTTATGAATTAAACGATAAAATTAAGTAATTACTAAATGCATCATACACACACATGCATATTTGTACATACATAAGTACATTGAATAAATTATTATATTAATTATTTCATTTGAATACGAACAATCAACACGAACATTAGCAGCAGAAGATATTAGAACAACAGAGAAGCGAATAGAATTGAGCAGAATCAAAAACCATGAATGACATTTAACAGGGTTGTATGATTTTTTATCTTCCTCCATCGCCGAAAAAGTAATAAGAAATCGCGAAAATACAATTTGGTTTGGTTTTTACGCAAATTATTTTTGTATAAATTAGCAAAAATATATTTATGACTTTTTTGCATCTTCTTTACCCTGAGGGACGGGATTTGTGGACCCACATCAGCCTATGTTGCTGGCATGGGTGCCATGTACTTGGGATAAATTTACCAGATATTTCTTTAAAATGGAATGCATACGCTATAGTCAAATATATTTAGTTGAAAAATAAATAGCCCAATTACAATCAGTGTCGAGAATAAGTTTACTCAAATGTTGTATTCAACGCAAGATCGCCAGGTTATCTGCAAGATCTGGCGATCGTCTTATCTTGAATATAATACATACAAATATGTTGAAAGTAAGTACAAAATATGTTGGAAGTAAAACTGTGGTTGTGGGTGTTAATCGCCAAACGATTTTAAAAGTCGCTAGCAAGACTGTTCATGTATTGTCTAAGCGCGTTGTGTCTCTGTCCACACATGCAATTTGAGTTTTAGTAATTTCTTAAGTTTATTGGTGCAAGGGTAATGTAGACTGAAAAGTAATAATATGTTGTGTGTACTTGCAATTCTCTTTGGTTTTTCAAATTCGCATTTTACATCTTAAAGTTGCAAAGTAAGAAAAAATTTAAAATTCAACAACACAATTTCAATGTGTGGACTCGAATGAAATTTGAAAATAATATTAGAAAAAATTGCTGAAACAAAAATTTCATCTGGCAAACATTTTAATAAAAATTATACGATTAAAAGGATTGTCAATGTGTCCTTTTCAAACATATTTTCACACTACTATACATGTTTAGTTTAGGTTTTTGTCATGACAAATGCTCTGGCTGTCAACAATTTTAAAACTAAAATATTCTCATTACATTGTTTGTTTACACCATGACACTTCTGTAAAAATGCAATCCTGATAAAATGAATAGTATCAGCAGTTTTAAAAAATGCTACTAATAATAATGAGAGCCATACGACAGACACATTTTGCGCCGTACACTTCGAGGCTAATTACATACTGCTTTCTAATTTTATTTGAATTTTCGACAAGCCATTTTACTCAATCGAATAGTGTGAAAGGGCCTCTAACAAATCTAAACACAAACTCTTAACTAAACTAACAAAACATTAATTCCCGATTATAGAAATTATTTTAATGTAGCACTCGTATTTATATGACCTTGTAAATGTCAAGTTATTACTCGTTCTTCTTTGATTTGGTTGGTTTTTTGTTTTAAATTAAATTGTTATTGTACGAGTAGAGAATTATTTTTTGTTCAATTTTTCCATGAATAATTATGAACATCATTAAAACGTAGAAATTTAAGTTAATAAAAGTGATTTAATTACATTGTTTAACCACTCAAGAGGATGTTTGTCATTCCTTTGTGTTAATCAAGTCATTAAAAATTAAAAACAAAATGCCATAAATGCTTTAAGTGGACTAGAGTAATAGAAATAATTTCTGTGTGTACTCAACTTTGTTTGCTGGTTTGCTTGCTTTGCTTTGCCACAATTTTTTATTAAACAGTGTTATTAAGATGTGTTGCTAATGATTACTTGCCATTGAGTTACATACATACATATTTTCAGGTCAATTCATGTACTGAAATACATTTTTTCTTGCGAGCGCCCAGTAGTATCGCTTGTATAAGTGCCGCTGTCCTGTTGAATCAACATATCGTCCTAATCCATGCCGGCGACACTCTCGTTTACGTCAACAATGTTTTCAATATTTCGACCGGTGCGTCGACGAAAAAGTGATTTATGGTAGAATTAGTAGATTCGTATCGTTTCGCTTTAAAGCTTTTAGTATCGCTATTGGTGTTAGCTACTCAAAACGTATTAGCGAATGCAAATGATTTAGCATTTTGTTTTTGTTTGATGTCCTCTTCATTTTCTCCAGACATTTACGTTACAAAAATTACGTTACGCGTTATATAACGCGCTTTATTTATGTGACTGATTTTGACAGCTGATCCGTAACAGCATTATACGAATCTCTTAATTCTACCATTACTATCCATAATCGAATACTCTTTGAATTATTGACACATTAGATGCACTTTATCGACCACAAATTCTGCAAACCGTGCAGGCGGACTATGTCTAGCGAAAATGACACCGTAGTTGTCCAAAATAATTTATGATCTCGTAATTAAGCCCACATATAAAGTAAAGATAATTTCTCACGTAGAATTTTGGAACGAATTTCCGTCATCCCTTGTCAAGTTTGGTTTGGAGACAAACCGGTTTCGGCTATGTGCCATCTTCAGTGTCATTTTTCGTTCTGAGCAGAACGGATGACGGAAATTCGTTCCAAAATTCTACATCAAAACACCCTGTCGGAATATCAAATCAAGAATAATTTCTCACATTTTTAGATCACTAATAATTTTTATTAGATTTTTGCAGTTTTCTGGTTGGGAACTCAGTAGTACCACCGTCTGTCTGTTATAATTGTGTTTCTCTAAGTTGGCTGCACTGTTTGCCGCCATTATTTACGTTAAATTAAAAATGAAGAAATAAATTCAAAAACCATTGATGTGGAAAATACATATCCACAATCAGGGCCAAGTACTTCGTAAAACACAATTTACTTATGAAAAAATTTAAAAGGAATTGTTTTGTTTTGTTTTATCTGTTGTTTTTTTTTAAACTCAATAAAAAATTGTTTTATAAAAAAATTAAATCAAAAACGGTTTTCACGAGCTCCAATATTTCATGTCCAACCTGCCCCAAGGTGCTTTCATACTCTCTCCAGCTACTTTCAAATATAAATAATATGAAACGATAATACGGATACTTGAGCAGTTAGAAAAAAATTAGTTGAATTTTAAGTAAAAATGGGTTAGAATTGCCCAAAAGTTCGTTCTTCTTTTGTGCAGCATTCTACTTTTATTAATCAACACAATCATAGGTTACAACTGTTGCCACTGAGACACCCTATATTTTCGTATGGTAAAATGTTAAATAATAAATAAGACGCAACACGAAAATTTCATTTCTTGAAATTAGTATCTATTTACTTTTATTTGAAAATTTTCACATTCGGTGTCTTATTTGCTGAATATATTAAATGTGAAAGTTTGGGGTATTTTTTTAGGCCCGATAGGTGGTTATACGTTGCACAGATAGATGGCGCTATAACCTGAGCGTTAAATTTCCCAAATTACCGGGGAAGACAAAACAACGTCTGGCAGTTTCGGCTTGTGATTAAAATAGAAAATCCCATGATGTATTATGGAATATGTTTTGAAATCCCCAACATGTTCGTCTTCATCGTTATGCGTAAAGTCCCAGTCCCATTAGAATAAATGTAGTTTTACATAATATAACCGATGCTAAATAAAACTGAAGTTTCATTAAACATTTTTGTTGTTTGGAGCAATAAATTAATAACAATTTCATATCATCCTACACTTTTCAATTTTTTTTTAGATCCCCGAGCAAAACGTTTCCCACTGATGGATAACCCGCTATACACATTCGGTTTAGTTGGCATATACTTGTCGTGGGTTCTGCTGATAGGTCCTGTATTTATGCGAGACCGTAAACCACTTCAGCTCAGAGGAACACTTGTCATATACAATGCGTTCCAAGTGGCCATTAGTGCGTATATGTTTTACGAAGTGAGTTTGATAACCATATAACTGCTAGTTGGACTCGTAATTAAAACTCGAAACTTTTTATTTTACAGCATTTAATGGCAGGTTGGCTAAACTACAATCTCAAATGTCAGCCTGTGGATTACAGTGACGGTCCAATGTCCAAAAGAGTAAGTAAATAAAAAATTTATATCACATATCATTTATCACCAGCGTTCTAAGATGAGCCATTGTACGGCAAGATATTGCCTTTCTAATTTCGTGTTAACAGACAAATTTTTTTTGGATTTTTGGAATCCCAGAATATTCCGGGACTGATTTTTTTTAACTACATAACAATAACATACCAAAAATAAATTTTAAACATATATAGAGGGTGGTTTTAAGCCTCATAGAATTTGCGAAAGGATTAACTGTCAAACTAATTGTCATACTGCACTCACTGTTTGACATTTATAATCAGTATACTATGGCAAATGCAATCATCAATTCGCGCAACTTGTTTGTAATGGTGCATATAATCGTGCGTCTGAGTAAGCCATCCGTCGAACTGCGCATAGTTTGCATACTACTTACCCTCTAAATGATGCAATAATGCCAATGCGTCGAAGAAATTAGCGTAGAGAAGAGCATATCGCAACTGCAAACGAATTAGAAATAATCAGCGCCAAATTTATTCCAATTTTATTCATGACTTACGGGCACCAGTGTTCAAAAAGTGGCCTCTAGAATGCGCTTCGTAAAGCTTTTTAAATGTTAATCTTTAAAAGTAAAGTGAAGTCACATAAATGAATTCAGAGTTTTTATTCAGAATGTAATCATCACCTTTTTCTGGTACAAAAAATTAATATTAAACTAAAAACCGAAAGCACTGGTCCTTCCCTTTATAAAATGTATAGCATATTATATATAAATCAAATATATATTAATATTTCTTGATTTTATACTTTTTATCAGAAATCATTGCCAAACGTTGGCAACACATGCTATTTTTTGCTTACCTTTTTAAAGCAATGTTGATTTTATTTTTTCCCCCGCTTACAGGTACATTTAGAGTTGGCAAACAACCAACCAAACGCAAGACAAGTAAGAAAAATAAAACAAAAAATCTGTTTGTTGTTGAGGCCTTTTAATGTTTTCCTTTGAAGTTCTTTGGATTTCCCAATTGGTCGAAAGTATTTCCAGTATAAGACGTTTAAGTTTTTTTTAGAAAGTTAGTTAAAGGGGTCCTGATGACCAGTTTATTCCTATTTTCAACAATTAAATTGCATTATTTTGTTATAAAATGAATTGGGATTAAAAAATTACCTCAACATAATTAATTTTGTGTTTAAGAAGTTGTTGTTGTTTTTCTTGGTAGAAATACAAAATTAATTGTTGATTTAATTGAATGTAGCCTACCTTTTGAAAGCTTTAAACTTTGAGAATATAACACTTATCTCTTCAACCAAAAACAATTAAAAACCATATGTGTGATTTTATAAAAATCGAATTTAAAACAATGTAAATATTGTCGTCCTTGATATGGTTCTCCTATAATTTGATGTGCCTGCTTTTTTTTATATTCAAAAATAATTATAATTTTTAGTCCCTGATACATACATATATGCTACTAATTGTGTGGCCTGCTAAAGTATTCCACTTTCTCTAAAATAGCGGAGGTCATAAGTTCATGCGATTTATTGAAATGGTGTTTCTAAAGAGCCCATATAAATTCTACCTATGTTAGAAATAGTTTCGAGAATTTCTCTGCTGAAATTCAACAAAATCGGCCATAAATGGCTGAGTTATTGCCAGAATATGATGACATCCTATATTTGTTCTAAAATTACTGATTTATCGAAACCCCAATTTAAATAGTTTTTCACCGACTCTTGGCAACACTGCTTATCACACTTGCTTTCATATTTTCAATTTTTTCTTCTTTTTTTCTGTTCATCATTTAAATTCAAGGTTAAATGAATCTGTTGTAACGCGAAGAAGCTGTTATTTCTTTTTTCTTTTTCTTTACTTTCATTCTCTTATAACAAGTTTGCTTGCATTCAGGCCACATTCACACATGTTGTCGGTTGTGTGCGCAAAAAAATAAAAATATTTCTCTTACGGGTATGTTTGCATGGATGTGTGTATGTGTGCGATGTTCCCTGCGATTTTGTTAAAAGTGGTTCATGACTGATTAAAAATGTTGTTAAGAAATATTTCTTGTATGAATTGCTATACAGCATAAATAATGATACAATTTAATAAATGATACGATTTAATGTATTAAGCGATTAAATAACACTTGCACAATTCGATAATTGTATCATTTTTATGCCCAAAATCTAAACCATATCCACCCACCCCGCCATAGATGAACCCTTTTTTAGGTTCTTTTATTAAGCGAAAATCGATTAAGTGACTGGCGCTAAAACTAATTAACTAATCAATGAACAGAAGACATTTTCTATAAAAATATTAACTTAAGAATTATGATTCAACTAATGCATGTGTGGGCTTATTTAACATATGCATGTGTATGTAGGTGTATGCATGAGTATATTAACTTCCTCAATATAAGTATGTGCATATTAACCTTCTATGAATTTTATTGAGGTGGCCCATTTCATTTAATTGTTCACATCAAATTTGCTTTTTAACAATTATTAATCAATTTAAAATGACGAAAATTAAACTATTTGGCATGAAATATTTATTAATCCAGTTTCGTTATTGTTTATGTTTATTTAACGATTAGTCAGTCAGTCCCTCTTTTTATATTTAAATATAAATTTCACACATAAATATTAATAGTTCAAGTTTGGTTTATTTTACTTTAATTTTTTTTTTTTATAAAATTATGGAAACCCAGATTTCCTATTCCATTTAAAAACAAGCGTAAAAACAATGTTGTTTTGTTTATAACCACCCTGTAGGAATTGTAAATAGTAAATCAGTACTGACTCACTACTGCCATTGCCACCAGTACTACTGACATACTATACCCTTCCCTTTACAATGTGCTGTGCTATAGACATTTAACACGTGCGAGTCATTGATAATGAACTAGTACTAAAAGAACTACTGACTCAATACTCCACTTGGGGACATATGTAGACATTGGGACCAGATATTCACTAGTATTTAATATTTTATTTAAACTAACTGATTGCTGCACTAAAGAGAATGATACGGTAAAAAAACACACACAAAAAACACATGTTACAGTTACTGAAAGAAGCCGATGACTTTATATTGACGGCGTCAAAAGAAAGTGTAGACTTTTTGTTGACATTGCCATTATAAATGGTGAACAAAGTGTTGACTTGCCTACACTTGAACACAGGCTTCCTACAGGGCAGCAACAAAAATATTTTCATACGTGTGTGTGTGTGTGCCTGTGTGTATGCATGTGTAATTTAAACCTTCGTTACTCAAGTAATAATTTTTATGATGAATTGTGTTTTTTTTTTGTTGTTTGTTTGTTTTGTTTTGCTTTTTTCATTCAACCCACCAACTTCCACTGACCGACCGACCACTGACTAGCTAACTAACTAACACTAATCATTAAATAATTAAACAAAACAAAATACATACTTATATTTTTTATTTAACAATGTTTTCAAAATAATATTATGAAATTTATTTTAATTTAATGCATGAGTTGGATTTATTAGAAGTAACTGGTAATGAGTTCTTAGACAAATGAGACCAACTAGTGTAAGAAGTCCTTGTAGCGTCAAGGAAAACATTAATTAAAATATGTATATTCTTCTAGAAAAATGTTAAGTTTATATTAAAAAAAAGTAAGAATTTAATACAACTATTTTTTAAAACAAATTTGTAGTTGAGAAACATTTTGCACTATTTCTTTAATTAAAGTAAAATTTGTAAATGAAACTAAACAACATTGATTGATAAAATTACAGAAAACTTATCAAAAGGATATCAAATGCAAGGAACTGTAGCATAATGTTATAACTAAAATGAAAGCTGAACCCATTTCTCAAGAAAAAGCCCCTTTGAAATGCCTTCCTTTTGGCCAACATTTCTTCTTAGTATTGAATCAGCACATTTTTAAGCTTAGAAACACCTGTTCCAGTTAAATATGGTTTTTGGTAAAAAATTTAAAAAATATTTTATGACTGCCTTTAAGAGTTCACTCGATACGTATCCACTAAGGCTACCGTAAGCGGCAGTTACATATTTTGATTCGACTATTCGGTCGAACTCTAGTGATTAGTGAGAAAAAGTCTAAATTCTAACTACTCGTGCATTGATCAAACGTCATTACTTCTCTCTCATATCCAAATTGCCAAATACGAAAACATACGAATGTGTCCAAGCGTTAATACACACATACATGTGTACATATGTAAATAATGTAAGCAAAGTTCTGTTTGTCTGTTTTTCCATAATTATTTGCCTTCATATTTTGAAGGACACATTTACACAATCTTGCAAGATTTGGTTATTGAAAAATAAAAAAACAAAACAAACAATGAATGTTTGCTAAAAATGCTGAAAAGGGGTGGAAAAGTATAAAAATACAAAAATCTAACAAGACCCGGTTGTAGTTGGAGATGTGCGCGTGAGTTTTTAATCACGCAAGATTCTGCAAGATCAACCTTCAAACGTTATCAATCACACAATTTCACCCACAGATTACTTTTCCTTATACACAATGTGTAAAATATCCACACGATCTCGAATTCTTTGTATAATTTTAAATATTATTCATTTACTACAGACGGAATATGAACTATTTTTATTTTTTCTTATTGATTTTTATTTTATTTTTTTTTTAGCAATAAGTATGAATTTTTTTTTAGCAATAAGTATGAACAAATGTTAAAATTTTTATACCGGTTAGCCTGTTTTTCCAGGGCTTGAAAACCCGAAATAGGGTGTTTTAAAATTTCACACATTCGGACTAATCGAAAACTGGTTTTTAGAAAATGTCGAATAATCGATCAGACCAGCCTTAAGCAAAGCTACGCAATCATAGTGAGAATCTACAACTCAGTTTAGAATTCACTTTTTGTGATGGAATTTTTTGTGTTTTGCATGGTTTTTTTGTTACTTTACGAGCAAAAAGGGACAAAAGGATAAAGACCTATTAGTGTTGCAAAAGAAAAACATGAAATCATTCTAATAAATAAATTAAAAAAGCTCGGTTATTCCTATTGTCTTGTTTTAATCTAGTTCAATTATTTATATTTAGATTTAAATGTGTTCCACAACTTGCGATTTAATGTGTTCCACAACTTGATACATGTGAATTTCAGGTGTGGCTTGCCATGCAGCAGTTTAATGGTTTCTAACAATATTTCGTATTTGAACAAATGCTTAGAAAACTGTACTCCAAATAAAGACCGTGCGAATAAAAATGCACTATTTAATTTAAAAAAAGACACGTATTAATTGAGTGACTTTTGATATTTTTTTGCATTGTAATTTGGAACTCGGTTTTGATTTCGCAAATCCCCCAAAAAATTAATTTGCATGGAGTTAAATTCCACAATCTTGATGTCTAATATACATATGTATATATGTCGGAATGTTACAGACAAATACAAAAATAAGAAAGGACGACGCTATACTATGAATTTACTGAAAAAAAAAACATTTTGCGATCTAATAATGAACCTTTTAACTGGCGATTTTGGATTATTTCTCTAGAGATTTGTTGACTCGCATATCTACGAAGTTATATTCAAATATTTTTCAATTTTAAGCGTTAGAGGCATTTGTTGTATTTTTCCAATTTTCTAACACTTCTAACAGTCGGACTGTTTTCTACTGCAATCATTTTGTTATCTGGCTCAATTCACTTAAAGAAATTATGTAATCAAAGTGAAAAATTAAATTTCGGTTAACAGCTGAAAACAAGCGACGAAGGAAACATATATTTTCTAAAGTGTAATAATTATATTCCCTGAGTAAATGAAAACTCGTGCGTGTTATTATTTTTGAATCACGCGCACGCGTAATTCACACGTGACTTGAACAAGTTAAGACACGCGCACACCTCTACTTATATTACTGGCTGATTGATTCGTATCGCGAAGCTTAAATGTTGCTACACACTCGTACATACTTGCGAACGCAAATAGCTTGATTTATTTAGTCTATTTATTTAAGTTTGACTTAAGTAATTACTCTATTGTTTAATGTTTCTTTTGACCGACCGTTTATTTGTCCAGATAAACAAAAATTCAAAATAATTTTAGTTGTGGCTGTGTATTTGTATGCAGGTACGAGTATGTGTAACACAAGTATTTGAACAAAACGAATGAAAGCATTTGAAAAGCAAAACAGACCAGACCGCAATGGCCTCTATTAGTTGTTAGTTAAGCTTTGCTGATAACTTAATCTTTTTGTCTGCATTTGACATGAGAAGTTCCGAAATAGCACCTCTCAATTAAGCATTTGAGTTGTACTCATGCTCGTGAAAATCCATCGCATAATACTAAATCTCGCAGTAGTATAATATAGCAATTTATCTCGAAAGAACTCATCGATATGCCGAAATTTTTACGTTTATTAAGCGAATGTAAAACAAGATTCGCTCTCTCTCGATACCGCTACAGATTTTTTGTAATGCTCGCATATATTTTTTGCGAAACTCGGCCAAAGAGAGCGCTAAAAAACGGTAGTTTAAAATTTATATTACGGTTGCTATGAAGCTTGTATTAGGAATACAAAAGTAACAGCAATAGCAACAGTCCAAATATGTCAGTAAACACTGCGCTGTTCTATGCAGCAATCATTTTTTACAGCTTAAACCAAATGAAATTGATTTTGCTTTTTTTGAGTTGTAATACCAAATGTTTGCTGCCACCTTTCTCGCTCGTGCTAGTTGTTCACTTTTAAAGGATACAATGGAAAAACTTGTCATAAATTCCTTTAAGGGAAGCTTAGGTTTTTTTTTATTACATGAATACTTAGAAAAGAAAACTAAAGAATATATAAAAATTACAATGGGAGTCCCGGAACTTACTAATTGATAAACCAAGTTATATGTATTGAAAACCCCCTATTTGCGCAAAGCATGGCTGTATCATTTTACAACGCTGTCAATGTGGTTGCTGTCACATTTATGGTATTGATGGTTTCGTTGCAGTCGTACTTTCAACAGCACAACGATAGAAATAGCATATAAATAAATTAACGAGAAAGAAGTGCTGTTTTATGACAGCATATGTTTCTGATTTTTGCTATTGCTATTTATTTTTAACAGCACTGAAAATTATTGCTAATAAAACTTATAGAAGTTAAAATATAGTAAAGTTTTCTCTGCTATTGCTATTTCGCAGCTAGCATTTTAAACACTGGCCCAAGGTCGCTAAGGTTACAATTTTCCATCGCTTCTAAATATTTATCAAGGTCCTCAAAAATTTGTCCACTTCTTTGGTTTTGGCTTCTTTTCTTGTCACATTTTATGCGAAGTTTTCCCAAACTGATTGATTTGTCATTAGGAATTTTTCAGAAATAAATGTTTACGCGTGTCTTGGGCCTTAAATTGCAAACTAACAACCAATTTTCAAATTCATGTAACACAAGGAACGTCATACGCCAGACTGCTTGACAGATATTGTCATGGCAAGGGCTTGAGAAACACATTATTTAACAATTTTTTTAATATTAATTTTAACCCGAAACGTAGTTTGTGAATTCTTGTGCAGGATTTTATTTCCAAATTATATTTTCTTTTCCAGATGTTGAATCTTTGCTACATTTATTATTTATCAAAATTGACTGAATTTGCCGACACGATATTTTTTGTTTTGCGTAAAAAATCAAGTCAAATTACCTGGCTGCATGTCTACCATCATTCAGTGACACCTTTGGAAACATGGGTTTTAGTCAAATTTATTGCCGGTAAGTAAAATATTATTTTTAAACTCTTTTTTTACTTTATTTTAAAATTAAGTAATTGAATTTTTAGGCTTAAGTTCGTGTTCTTCATTCTTTCTATTAAGAAAGAAAATTTCTTTGATACTTTTAATACTGTAAAAGTAAAAATGTTATTAAACAACTAACAGAAATGTTACCAACATTCTTTGTGTCTTTTCTACTAATTTCGTGTCAACTGTAAACATCATCCATTTAACGCAACACTAAAGAAACATGCATATACATGCTTACTTCATCACAACCAGTTTGATAGAATGATAGACGATCAGTTTAATAGTTTGATAGAATCAGCCGAGATGAATGGTTAGCTAAAAGCAAATTGCAGTAACAAAAAAGTTAGAACGTTGTAAAACTTCGTTCTTACCCAAGGAAAAACAGCAAGAACATGAAAATTTAAAAATACTCATTATCGTATCGTAGAGGTAGCAAAACTGATTTCGATTATTACACATTTTATGCTTAACTTACTTCTGCATGTAAATGTAGCGAAATTAAATTTTAAAATAATTAATTTTATTATTTCTTGTGGGTAATTCTAAATAACAGAGATGGATAATAAAGACTCTTTCACAAAGTTAGTATTTGCACAACAAGAAGGTATTCCTAATCTTGGAATAATTCAACTTACTACAATTGCTTATCTTACGCGTTATTAGCAATTCACATGTTTTTCAAAAAAAAAAAAATATAGATATCTTCAGAAATAGCTTTTCGTTTTGGTCTTAAGTTATTCGCTACTAAAATTCTAAATTAATTAGGATTTCAAACAAACTGTTGCAAACAACGCCGCCAAAGTTGGAACAAATTTTTAAATAAATTTCCATTTTTTTCGATCATATTTCTTTAAACGATTAGTCGATTCAAAATTGTTTAAACGTAATAAAGAAATTTGAAAATCGGTATGAAAACGACTTTGTTTAAAATTTGTTTGTCCACGAAGTCGCAACAAATAGTTTTTTATCGATAATTTTCGATTTTGAGGTTGTAATCGAATTTCTAAAATTGAAAAAATTATCTGTATTCAAGTCGGCGACGACAATCTCTTCAAAACTACTTCCAATATTTTCGATTTTGTCACACCGTGTAATTATTACGAATTCAATATGATGGAGAAACACTTTGTTTTCATTGTTATTTTAATTTTATTTTACTTTTCGTAACTTAAAACAAAAAAAGATAAAAGTTGCATAAAACCCCTACGCCAATGCTGAAGAGCCAATATCTAAGTCAGCTTGTAAAGGAATGCAAAGTTATATTGTGCTTTTTGTGTTGTTAAAGTGAGACGCGAATTGCTTCATCTTTTCACAGTCTCTCCCTGGAGGAGGTAAACAATGATGTGGTTTATTGTTTTATCACTGCACAACTTTTAATTTATTCAAGTCTATTGACCAAACGTAAGGTCTTATTTGTTTATTATTAGAGAAGTTATTGTTTTCTAATGACATTGAAATTTTGCTTCTTCTGAAATGCAAAATGATTTCGGGATTAAAAGAAAACTGGTTTCAATATTTCAATTTATGAATAAATTCATATAAACAATTTTAATGTTATTCAATTATTATTAAAATTACAGTTTGAATTTCAATTAGATGTTCTTCTTTTTCACCGTTATTTATTTGTTATTAATTAACTTTTTTTATTTGTTGTTCTTTATAGGTGGGAATGCAACCTTTCCGAATCTGTTAAATAATTTTGTGCACATTTGCATGTATTTCTATTATATGATGTCCGCTATGGGGCCAGAATATATCCGATTTTTGTGGTGGAAAAAATATATGACTGAATTACAAATTGTAAGTATTTGTTTTTTCTCTCTTCAACATACACACTTACACCCATACATATGTATGGATGTGCATATGTACTTACAACGTCCATAAGTTTAATTTTGTTCAATGGTTTGGAACATGTTACAAGCCTTAAAAAAATACTGAATGACCTTCGTTGAAATAATTACATACACACATGCAAAAGAACCGCCGATCAAAAATGTCGGATAAACACACACGCATACATACATATGATCATGTACCCACAAATGTTGGTTAATGCAACCAGGTATGAACGAACGTATTAAAAGGAGAAAAACCAGCAAATTAAAAGGTTGGAAAACCTGTCGGACATGTATGTATGTATGACTGACTGTATGTATGCAAACATTTAAGCAGCCATAAATATTTGTAAAGAATTTTATAAAATTATAAAACATTCATTCTGCACTCCGCGGCCGCCACCACCACCACCACTACTACGAATGAATTCATTTTGCTTGAGTAGTTGCTTTAATATAAATGATTAAATTTAGCAAATATTTGGTAACGATACGCCAATGGATACGAACGACCACATTACCCATTCATACATACATGATCACATTCATAGATACAATTTCAAATAAAATAATAAGAAGAAAAAAATAAACAAAGTTGAGTAATTCTTTAAAAGTTGTGGAAGTGGATACTTCTGATGTAAAGTTTTGTTGGCTGGCTGGCAGCTTTTTCTTGTAACAGTTGCCCCAGAAATTGTTTAAAGCTGAAGAATAAGTAGAAAACAAGAAATAAAACCCAACTAATACTTAACAACAGCAACAATACTAAACAACTCTGCTGCTACAGAATGTTTGCCAACTTGCAATGTGCCACAATCGTATGGTAGCAGCTTGCACCATACAACAATTCATACAGTCTAAACTTGCCAAAAATAAAGGCGAAAAAAAGCAACAATAAAACAACAAATGCCACGTTTTGAAGTGTCTTTTAAGATTGTATTTACCAGTAGCTGCTAATTTAGCTCAACAATACACTTGGAAAATGAAAACAATTCAAAATGTGTTTTATTCATTTAATAATTCTTGTCGCTTCTCAAAATGCTGAAATTCTTAAATTTTTACCTTGTCGCTATCGTTTGCCCCATAATGTTAACAAAGCCATTTTACATATCAAACAGTTTTTTTGCACCGTGTAGGAAACACATACACACATACATACGATTGCATAAACTTTTGCTGCAAATTATTTTTTGCAATAATTGTTTAAAATTGAACACAATCGGAAGAAATATGTTTATTGATTTTTTTTATTTTATAACTTTTCATCCAATTAAAATTATTGCCATCCCCTTTTGAGTAAATCTGACTATAGCATCAATAGCAGGAGAGGCTTAATGCATGATACAGTAGAGTTTAATTGTTTTAAGTTAATCGCTTTAATAAGCTTTAAAGAATCGGACGACTGCAGGACACACAATGAAAATGAAATGAAGGCAATCAAATTTAAAATTAAGTTATATAATTTGGTGTTCACACACATGCAATTTAGCTTACTCAATTTGCATTTGATAGCTGAAACTATTTTCATAACCCGACAATTATGTTTGAAAATGCGTGTGTTATGCGTTTACACGTAAAATTTCCTATTATAAGAGAAAGTTAAATTGGTAGCAAACAGATTTTTTGTTCCTTTTATATAATTGTGGTAAAGTTGTTGTAAGTTGTCGGGTCTACTTCGTAGTCTATTGATTCAATATGTTTATTTTAGAGAATTTTCTGCTCTGAAAACCTACTTCACAAGAGCTGCATTGTGAATTTAATACAATTTGTGTTGTAATTAAGAACTAAATGAACAATGAATTAATTAATTAAATTCTTGTATGCTAAATTGAGCTCAATTAAGGCCCTAATTGCGTAAATCCCAGAGTAGAATACTAACGGAATTATTTCCAGTTTATTTTATCACGTACCGATTCATATAAAAGGAAATGGTTGATATATCTGGAAAATCGATAACCAAATCTTAATTTTATTCGCAATTAAGTGACACATTGACAAATATTTTGTAACGCCTTTTTATCCATATGGAATGATGTTGTTACGATTCTTGGAATAAGTGTTTTGTAACAATACTGAGGGACTTTTGCGGAAACTGGGTTTCTCTGAAAAAGTTTTTATAAATCCGTCCAAGAGCTGTTCCAATTTGCAATGGCAATAAGTGAGTATCGGTTTAACTCGCACATGCAACAAAAATGGAATACAACTACAGAAATATAAAGTTCTTACTCGACAACGATTGATAATTTTTGGCTGATTTAAAAGTTGCAGCTCATACTACGTTAACCGGATTACAAGGAGGTTATATCAAGTTTCATTTACATAATGCGAATGGGATGGTCGTGCAAGAGCTAAACACTGCCATGTAAAATATTGGCAACATGAATATTGTAGTTTCATCGCAACAGAGAACAGAAATCCTGAAGAAACATGCCAGCAACTGTTTATTGTACAAACAAACACTTATGTAATTAAAGAAAAAATTGTAATATTTCTCAAAAACAAAAAAAAAACATTTTTTATCACAAAATAAGATCCTCTTTTTACACAAAATAAAAAAAAACGAAAATAAAACTTGACAACCTTAACATACTGATGAAGCACAACCGGCCGAATCTCCTGTATGTTATGTTGTTCACCGATGAAGACAACCGAAACTACAGCTCAATTTTATTATTGTTGTTTGTTGAGATAAAAGACACCGAAAGGCGAAACGAAACGATTCAAAGCGAAATCAAAAGTACATGTAGTAATTACCCAACAAACATTACGGTTCCTTTTGAAACTTACATATACCGAAAGCTTTCGCCATTGAATTTCAAATAAAAAATCAGTTTCATTTTCTGTATATTTTAATTTTTAAATTTCTAAACGGGAGTAAATATTGGCTTTAATTCTTTTAAGGGAAATTTCGATCCTGGATAGCATACTGTTCAATTAATTTAATTCAAAAACTTTGGCAAACTGATAACAGGAAAACTCACGATCCAATTGAAAGTATTTCCGGCTTCTTGGCCGGTAACAAACTCCGTATATAAAAAATGTACCAGAAATGGCGAAACATTTTTATGTGGAATTTGACATTTAAAAAGTTTAAAAAAAGTACTCAGCTACGCTGGTCACTTTACCTATTTAGTCTAACCAGATTGGGGGCGAACGCGGACAAATTGTTTGAACAGACTTTGAAATGCTTCTAATAATTTAAATAAATTAAACAAATATTTTAAAGTTATAAAAACTGTTCTTTAAAAAAGTCCAAAGTGTAAACGAAAAAGAGATTTAAATAATCCACGAAGCTAATATATAATTTTCAAAGCTAAAGGACAAATAGGGCTAAAAAACAATTTTTTGAGATTTCGTGGAGAAATACGATACAAATACGATCGAAACAAATTGGAAAAATATTTTTTACTTGGTAACGTTTTTTTTTTAATATATAGGTGAATTCCTTTAGTAATACTTAAGCTATACAACTTAAGTGTGATGAGTTATTCCAAGATTATGGATACCTTGCACTGCAAATACTTACTTTACGTAAGAGCCTTTCTTTATTATCAAACACTTTTGTTTAGAATTTATACAACAAGACATAATAAAAACGAAAAAAAGTTTAAAATAATAAAAGGGTGTGTGTTCTCATGTGTTCTCTCCCGTGAAGATTTTGAATCTCTATTTGCTATGGTTTCCAGAACGTTGTTCTTAGAAGTTTATAACTTAAAAATCGAATTTAGAAAATTTCTGACATGGTGCAGCAAATCGCCGAGACACGAGTAATTTCTTTCATAATCTTTCGGGATTTGTTTTCGGTTCAAAACTCTGTCGAACTGTATAATAATGGTTTTTGAAAACAAATTTTATTGGATTTTGCTTAAACTTCCCAAACTATATTTTGAGGCCTTAAAAAACTTTGATGGTTGTCCTCATTTTTCGTTTTTTCCAAATATAAAAAAGTAAGCTTTAATTTTAATAACGTTTATAAAAGTAGCTTCCAATCAAATGTGTTTTATAGCAATTTTGGATACCATTGTACCAGTAGTCTATTTGTTAGTTGCCTCAATGCTAACCGAAGACTTAAAGTATCCATGCAAACTTACTTCAACTGCCACACAACACCAAATCGTCAGTACAATCATTGAACGTTAACAAAACCAACGAAATTAAAACCTTTTCAAAATAATAAATAAACTCGATTCATTTTCGTGAAAAATAATTATAGAACCAGCTTCATATGTACGTACGTATGTATGTGTGTATGTATGTACCACATTATCAAAGTCCATACGAGCAGAGAAAGAACAACAACTATGAAGCAGTATGACTTGAATACAAAAGACTTAAGACAAAAACATGAACATAAATACATAATGTAAATCCAAGTACATAATCAGGTATATATGTGATAGAAGCCGATCGATTTCAAAGCGAATCTTCTTGAAGAGGTGTGATTAATTTCGATATATTTTAAAAACAATTTTTGAACCAACTTTAAAATCAATATAATTGAAAATTTAGACCAAGACATAAAAGTCATATTGTATAACAGAATTAGGGTAAAAAATTATTAGAAATTAGGGAAAATCTTTCAAAAACAATACGAATTTTAAAATAAAACAGAACGAAAAAAAATGAATACATCACTTTTTTTTAATCATGTGATGGAAACTGAATATGAAGTAAATTGTAGTCATCGGGAGTGAAGGTTGTGTATCTAGCAGATACTTCTAGAGGGGTTTTATACTTTGCTGCATGTCGCGTTTGAATTTATTCAATTGTAGGTATTCAGGAACTTGAAAAGCTACTCATATTTTAAAATACATACATGCAAACGTACATACATACATACAATTGCTTCCAGGTTGTAAGCGTAATTACACAAGTTAGTACGTAATGCACACATACACTTATGATTTGTGCGTGAAATGTGTTCGTGCTCGACGTCTTTTTCTGTGATTTGTTCGATGTGTTAATGTGCTTGCGCGCAAACATTTCATAATTTTTTTTCATTTTAATGTACTAACAAACTTTCAAAGTGTACGTATCGCGTAGATGGGTAGCAAGGCATTTTTAGAATATTACTTCTATTGCTCACGGAGTTGTGGAAGATCAACCAATGTTAAATAGGCATTTTCACGTTCGCGTCATTTTGAATAAAATTTTTAAGAAGCAACCTTACAAGGTGCATGCAGTTCATCAGGCATTGAAAGATTTAATTAACCCAGACTTCTTTTTGCAGGGTTTTTTCAGATTACGGGCTGACGAGAATAGTCACTAGACGTTTTATATCCATTACATCCGTCAGGAAATTAAGAATATATCGACAGAAGTGTTTCCAAAAACTATGGAAAATTCCATAAAACGGGCCGAAATGCTAATAATAGCGGGGGCCACTTACCTGATATCTATCATCTTCGGAACATAATGTAACAAAATACAAATAAATATATTGTTTGACGTAAATTTTTCGCACCAGAATCATTTTATTAGGAAAAAAAATTTACCATTGTTTGCCCTTTTTGTATAATAGAAACGTGTTTACGCCCACACCAGGTGGTGTTTTATTTCTTTTTAGATCTTACCCTGAATAATACCGAAAGACATTATTGCCCTTTATGATCTGTATAAAATCTCGAATAATAAAGGTGTGTTAAGCATTGACTCTTTAATAAGGCAACATTGTATTTAAGAAACGAAAACGCCATAAGTAATTTACTATTAAAACTATTAAAAAAGTTAATAAATTTGCTGACGTGCACTTGACGACATGTTACAAAACTGTTGACATTCGATAATTAGTTTAAACAATGTTCCATGCAACAATGACTTTTTATTTTTTACCGACCAATTTGTCTGCCCTTGATGTGTCGTAATATCGTTTAAACAATGGAAAACAAATGAAAGAATTGTGTGATTTAAATTTTTTTTAATATTTTTTAGAAATGGCAACTTTTATATTTTACATTCAACTATTTACAAATTTTATACTTCATTGCGTTTTTTTTTTTGAACCTACAAATATTATTATGCTCAATTTATGAAGGTCTAATTTGATTAAAAATGCCAGTGAGTTGAGATTCCTTTGCATTCGTTAAATATTTTTTATTTTTTAACTTAATGTTCGATCAATATTGTTAATAGAACTGAATCTTAATTCAAACGGAATAATATTGACACCTACATATGTAAGTACGAGTATAAATATATTAGATAATCGGTTCAATAAAACGGGAATTATTCTAAGTGGTCAAAACAATTAAAGAAAATTATTTTTGAATATTGTTGGATGACAAGCGGTGACGAAGTGCTAGTACAACTTAAAAAAAATGTGTCAGATCGAACCTTCAGCAATGGAGGCCCAACTCACTACTAATTTGTGAAAAATTTGTAGTTTTAGTTAGATCTCAGAAATGCATCTTCAGCGCTATTTCAGATGGTATAAGCCATCTATTAAAGAGAATTCTTCAGTCTCGCTTGATCACTTCTAAGAGGTTTTTTACTTGTATACACTCAAGAAATATTTGGTATAGAGTGCAAATTATATTTTTTGTATATTTTTATTATTGCTTTTCCTATTTATTTTTAAAATTTATTTACATAGCGTCTTGATTAGACATACATTTTTTTCGCGAAAATATTAAACTCGGTATCAAAATAAACAAAACATTTTTTTAAATATGGAGTTTGACGTTTCCATAAAAAACTATTGTCTCATGAAAAAAACATCATATAAATATTTAATTCGTCTTCACTTGCTTCCGTTTTATTCTGAAATTTACATAAAGTCTGTTCACTTGTTACACAGAAGTATGAAAGCATAAAAAATTACCATACAAATTTTGTTCAGTGCATTGAGAGCGAGATAACCGAAAGCAACCAATGCAAAAATAAAATTAAGATGTATGTGTTGCTTAACTCTGGTGTAAACAAATATTCTCAACGTTTTTTGTGTGAATGTAAGAAATCTATAATTTTGCACCGCAGTGTACATAAACATCATTTCGAATTTCAAATGGAATTCTTGGAATTCTTCTTATCAACAACACATCGGACGTAAAATATAAGCAGTAACTTTTATTCCTTTTATAGTTATTTTATTAAGATAAGAGTAAGAGTTAAGCCATTTCTTCAAATAAACAATACTCGCTCGTATGATTACAAACTATCATTTTAATCGGTTTATATCTCATTTTATTTACAGGCACAATTTATCCTTTGCATCATCCACACTATGCGCGCTTTATTCAGCCAGCAATGCCAATTCTCCAAATTCATTTCAGCTTTGTTGTTACTCAATTCTTCGATATTCTTCTGTTTATTTATGAACTTTTACGTTCAGGCCTACAAAAAAGGCAAGGACCACAAGGCAACAGTAACTTGTTCATCAACTAATTCAGCAAAAGCATATGCAGCGAAACTGCAGCAGGTGTTTGAAATGAACAACAACAACAATAACAACCAAGAAGTTTTGTCACTTTTAAAAGAAAATAAGGCCAACTAAAAAATTTCATAAATAAAAATAATCATTATTCAGCCACGACTGTTGTTACATAAAATACGCTAAATATATGTAGTACAAATTGTTTCTCCGTATGTATCTACATACATACATACATACATACATACATATGTTTACATTGCGATTGCAATTAGATAATTTACGTATGTATGTACTTATGTATAAACATGTAATTCTACCTATACATACAACATCCATGTACGTATGCAAAATATGCGAATATGTTTTGTTTCACATTAAATATACATGTGTGTGTGTGTGTGTGTGTGTGTGTGTGTGTAAGCATGCACGGACTTGTGCATATGCTCTCATACATATATACACTTCCGTATAAGTATATGTATGGCTTTACTTACATTCATACGTGCATATACATATGTATTTATGTATAAATAATGCCATGTTTCCCCAAACTACAGCTTTATTCGTAATTCGCTCTCTCATTCGTAATTGAAAGTCAAATATCAACTGAATTACGTATTTGAGCATACAGAATTTTCAGCGAGAACTATGTACCTCATTTATGGGTACTTCAACTTGACAGAAATCGTTATTGTCTTCCCTAATTTTTATCGAAGTAGCTGTCAAAATTCAAATGAACAAAAACAATGAAACCACAGTTTTGTCCAAAATAATAAAAATAGCACAAACACACACACAAATAATAAAGTACACAAAATCTTGTGCAGAATGCAGAAACTATAATTGGACAGAAAAAAATAAGTGCAAACACACACCTGCGGCAACGCAAATTTTCGACTTATTGAGCCCCAAACTTTTAAACATATGTTAAGCCGCCGATGCTTGACAGCTTAAATACGTAATGTATGTGTTTGCTACGGTGGAGCCAATGAAAGTATTATAACTTATTCCAAAGTAATGCAAAATTGTTTTTATTATTTCAAATTGGCCTTGAGAAGTAATTTTTTTATTTTGTTCAATTTTTTTCCTATAAAGAAAAACAACTGTCAAGTCGAATAAGAATGTGTGCGTGTTGTGGAAATGGGGTAATTCGCTAAAGTAATTCAAACATCGAATTACGTTATTGGCGGCATTGTAGTGGAAACATGGTAATAAAGTGTTAATTTAAATTGCATAAAAATATTTGGATTTTAAGCCTTAAATGTAAATAGTTAATAGAATTGCTTATAACATTTTATATTAAGTTCTATTATTAAATATACATTAAGGAGTTTGTATTTTTAATGTTAATTAGTGAAAAACTGTCAATCAATTAAATGTTAACAATTACACTGTACAACAAAATCACTTTTTTTAATAATAAGGTTCTGATAGCGGATTCCAGCGGAGGGGACCAAAAAATGAATAATTAACGTGTATCGGCGTTATGAATATTTTTATATTTCCGCTTTGGTGTCTTCGGAAACTTATAGTCGAATTTAATGTAAAATACTTCTGTAGGACATTTTAGCCCGCTACATGGCTGCTCTTTAAGGGAAGTTTTTTACCCTTCTTCAAGAAAGACACAAAAAAGTCCCATAAAGCGTAGAGTTCTAGGGTTAAAATGTTTCTCGTAGTGTTTCACATAAAACTGCTGAACACACATTATATATGAAATGAAAGGATTACAGATTTCCCATGCCGGTTTACTATTACAACAAGCTGGAGAGGGGGAATCATCGTAAAATAAAAGCCAGGCATAAACTTTTGAAACGGCTATACACGTATATTTTTTTTGTCCCCTCTGATGGAATCCGTTGTGAGAACCTTGCTATTTTTTGTTGTGTTGTCCAGTGTTATCTAATGTCGTTTTAATAGACAGGCATCTCGTTAAGTTGATTATTAATGGGATCGACCTTTAAATTAAAGGTTCATGAATATTAGATGACAATTTTTATTTCGTGTATTTTGTTAAATTGAAAATTAGAAAAACATAACTGAGAGTTGAATTTGTAGTTTCTAAGTCTAAATTAGTTGTAACCCTAAACATAAACTAGTCCTAATCACAAATGCAAAGTGTACTTACTACATACATGCATACATGCATGCACACACATGTACATATGCACATACGTATGCATGTAGGCAGATTACACCAGAAAATACTTTGTGGATTTTTTATGTGTGTGTTATTATTATTATTATTTTTTATAAACAATTTAAGACGAGTGTTAGTTAGTTAAGTTTGCAATACAAAAACAAACAGTTTTAATAAAATATAAATCTGAACATATTTTGCTGTGCGAAACGTTGTATGAATTTGTAAACTGGAAGAGTTCTTGAAAATAAATTTGTTGCAGTTGACTTTATTCGTTCCTTGCATTAACCAGACGAGGATCCACGAAGGTTGTTTTATTGTATCATGTAGCGAGGGTATGATGACAAAGAGATCTACCATACATTGGGCAAGTATGTTTTTTTTTATTTAAGTCAGGAGAAATACATACATCTGAAAACTTCAACACTTACTAGTTGAGAGGAGACGACGGTAGGCAGATTTGGCGTTTGGTGAAATTCGGATTTTGGGTTATTTTTCGTACGTTGCGTTTTTTATATAAAATTTTAATATTACGTCGAAGTGTCGAGTTTTGGTGAAATTATAGTTTTTGGTGAAATGTATCGTTTTTTATAAATTTGTAAAATAGTTCGGTGAAATTGAAATTTTTTTTATTATTTTTGTTTGTAAATTATTGTATTCTGTCAAATCGTTTCTTTTTTATACAATTTTGATTTCGCAGTAAAATTTCGACGTTTTGTTGATTTGATTTCTAGTAAATTTTCAAAGTTCAATGACATCCGATTTTTGTGTTATTTATTGATTGCAATCATTTGTCTGGCGAAGTTTGAGTTTTTGGCAAATTTCTGATATGTGACAAAGTATGAATTTAGTTTTTTGTACAGTTTAGACGTTTTGGTAAAATTTAAAACTTTAAGTGAAATTTTAAAAATTAGATATTTTTTCCTATTTTTTGAGCAATTTTCATTTATTTTCATAAAACTATTTGTAATGTATTTTTTTTTTCAATAGTTTATTTATTATAGATTGTTTTTACTTTTTTTATTCATATCAATTAATTGTTTAAGCTTTAGGGTCTTAGATAAAAATTTTTTCCTAAAAAGTTATTATTCACCATCGATATTTCAATACGCCTCTGTGTAGCATCATCAGGAATGAATATATTTTTTACAAGGCCTTAAACAAATGCTAGCAATTACAAGATTTTGGGATGAAGAAGAAGGTCGACAATCTGAAATTAGTCGATAGTAAAGGCTAGTGGTAGCACGAGACTTGATTGAGACTAAGGTAATCGTAAATTACAAATCGTTTTAGTGAAATCAATTCGAGGAAAGAAAGGGGTCGAAATGGGATCCATAAAGTTCTGCTTCGATATCCCTCCTGCATTAAAAAAAATGTCTCTCATTATTTTGTAAAAACTGAGTTCATTTATAAGATTTGCAATTTAACAGGAGCAAACGAAAAAATACCAAAAGAAGTTGTGATTGTCGGTTGTCAATATATTTGATTCACTCTAGTGCTAAAAATCTTTGTACGTTTACAAAAAAAAAAAATATCTGCTAAAAAATTAAGCCACTGAAAATTCTCAAGATCAGAAATTGTTCAGCCATCGCCGAGAGTATTGCTTCTGCTTCTTTCTCTGCTACTTGGTAGGAGTAAACAAGAATTTTTATTTTTTTAAAAGTGTGATGGTGTAGACACACATTGTAATGGACGATTTTTGGGACAGTCATTTGATTTCTTTCTGCATAAAAGCAACGAAAATCTAAACACTTCTAGAATAGTGTGATAGAGGCGCTTAATCCGTAAATGTTTTCGCGAATTAGTAAGTTGCAATAAAAAATATACACAGCAACATATTACGTTTTTATTTCCACATAAGGCGTGCATATAAACGAGTTACTAGTAAATAATATATGTACATAATATGCAGCTGTTAATGAATGAACACATTTAATTAACGTGCGCCAAGATAGCGTCGAAAGTTAGCGTCGAAATCGCATAAATGTATTGGCGTTTTTGGGAATTCGGAAAAATGGGAATCTAAAGGATTATGAAATTGGGGAAATAATAATAATCATATATATGAATATGGGAACATAAATACCCCCTGTTTGAAAATTAGAATTTCAAATGAAGAAATATAATATGAAAGAAAATAAAATCAAACAAGTAATAACTAATATATGTATTGAATTATGGTATTTAAAAAAATTAAAAATTAAGTTTTTATCGGGTGAAAAATTGCTTAATTAAAAAATTTAAAAATCTATTGAAAATCCTTTAGAAAGTGGTTTGAACCAAACTGGTCAGTCAAATTGGGGATTAATTATGGCATGGAATCTAAGCAACGTCAAGCAATAGGCGCTATATACCATGAAACTAGACCACTTATAGAATATAAAACACTTTCCGTGCAAAAAATCGTGTGACCAGTTTTCCAGAAAACTGGGTTCATCCAAATTGGTCAGAAAAAGTGGGGATTAATTATTGCATGGAATCTAAGCAACGTCAAGCAATAGGCGCTATATACCATGAAACTAGACCACTTATAGAATATAAAACACTTTCCGTGCAAAAAATCGTGTGACCAGTTTTCCAGAAAACTGGGTTCATCCAAATTGGTCAGAAAAAGTGGGGATTAATTATTGCATGGAATCTAAGCAACGTCAAGCAATAGGCGCTATATACCATGAAACTAGACCACCTATAGAATATAAAACACTTTCCGTGCAAAAAATCGTGTGACCAGTTTTCCAGAAAACTGGGTTCATCCAAATTGGTCAGAAAAGTGGTCTAGTTTCATGGTATATAGCGCCTATTGCTTGACGTTGCTTAGATTCCACGCAATAATTAATCCCCACTTTTTCTGACCAATTTGGATGAACCCAGTTTTCTGGAAAACTGGTCACACGATTTTTTGCACGGAAAGTGTTTTATATTCTATAAGTGGTCTAGTTTCATGGTATATAGCGCCTATTGCTTGACGTTGCTTAGATTCCATGCAATAATTAATCCCCACTTTTTCTGACCAATTTGGATGAACCCAGTTTTCTGGAAAACTGGTCACACGATTTTTTGCACGGAAAGTGTTTTATATTCTATAAGTGGTCTAGTTTCATGGTATATAGCGCCTATTGCTTGACGTTGCTTAGATTCCACGCAATAATTAATCCCCACTTTTTCTGACCAATTTGGATGAACCCAGTTTTCTGGAAAACTGGTCACACGATTTTTTGCGCGGAAAGTGTTTTATATTCTATAAGTGGTATAGTTTCATGGTATATAGCGCCTATTGCTTGACGTTGCTTAGATTCCATGCAATAATTAATCCCCACTTTTTCTGACCAATTTGGATGAACCCAGTTTTCTCGAAAACTGGTCACACGATTTTTTGCACGGAAAGTGTTTTATATTCTATAAGTGGTCTAGTTTCATGGTATATAGCGCCTATTGCTTGACGTTGCTTAGATTCCATGCAATAATTAATCCCCACTTTTTCTGACCAATTTGGATGAACCCAGTTTTCTGGAAAACTGGTCACACGATTTTTTGCACGGAAAGTGTTTTATATTCTATAAGTGGTCTAGTTTCATGGTATATAGCGCCTATTGCTTGACGTTGCTTAGATTCCACGCAATAATTAATCCCCACTTTTTCTGACCAATTTGGATGAACCCAGTTTTCTGGAAAACTGGTCACACGATTTTTTGCGCGGAAAGTGTTTTATATTCTATAAGTGGTCTAGTTTCATGGTATATAGCGCCTATTGCTTGACGTTGCTTAGATTCCACGCAATAATTAATCCCCACTTTTTCTGACCAATTTGGATGAACCCAGTTTTCTGGAAAACTGGTCACACGATTTTTTGCGCGGAAAGTGTTTTATATTCTATAAGTGGTCTAGTTTCATGGTATATAGCGCCTATTGCTTGACGTTGCTTAGATTCCATGCAATAATTAATCCCCACTTTTTCTGACCAATTTGGATGAACCCAGTTTTCTGGAAAACTGGTCACACGATTTTTTGCACGGAAAGTGTTTTATATTCTATAAGTGGTCTAGTTTCATGGTATATAGCGCCTATTGCTTGACGTTGCTTAGATTCCACGCAATAATTAATCCCCACTTTTTCTGACCAATTTGGATGAACCCAGTTTTCTGGAAAACTGGTCACACGATTTTTTGCGCGGAAAGTGTTTTATATTCTATAAGTGGTCTAGTTTCATGGTATATAGCGCCTATTGCTTGACGTTGCTTAGATTCCATGCAATAATTAATCCCCACTTTTTCTGACCAATTTGGATGAACCCAGTTTTCTGGAAAACTGGTCACACGATTTTTTGCACGGAAAGTGTTTTATATTCTATAAGTGGTCTAGTTTCATGGTATATAGCGCCTATTGCTTGACGTTGCTTAGATTCCACGCAATAATTAATCCCCACTTTTTCTGACCAATTTGGATGAACCCAGTTTTCTGGAAAACTGGTCACAAGATTTTTTGCGCGGAAAGTGTTTTATATTCTATAAGTGGTATAGTTTCATGGTATATAGCGCCTATTGCTTGACGTTGCTTAGATTCCATGCAATAATTAATCCCCACTTTTTCTGACCAATTTGGATGAACCCAGTTTTCTCGAAAACTGGTCACACGATTTTTTGCACGGAAAGTGTTTTATATTCTATAAGTGGTCTAGTTTCATGGTATATAGCGCCTATTGCTTGACGTTGCTTAGATTCCATGCAATAATTAATCCCCACTTTTTCTGACCAATTTGGATGAACCCAGTTTTCTGGAAAACTGGTCACACGATTTTTTGCACGGAAAGTGTTTTATATTCTATAAGTGGTCTAGTTTCATGGTATATAGCGCCTATTGCTTGACGTTGCTTAGATTCCATGCAATAATTAATCCCCACTTTTTCTGACCAATTTGGATGAACCCAGTTTTCTGGAAAACTGGTCACACGATTTTTTGCACGGAAAGTGTTTTATATTCTATAAGTGGTCTAGTTTCATGGTATATAGCGCCTATTGCTTGACGTTGCTTAGATTCCATGCAATAATTAATCCCCACTTTTTCTGACCAATTTGGATGAACCCAGTTTTCTGGAAAACTGGTCACACGATTTTTTGCACGGAAAGTGTTTTATATTCTATAAGTGGTCTAGTTTCATGGTATATAGCGCCTATTGCTTGACGTTGCTTAGATTCCATGCCATAATTAATCCCCAATTTGACTGACCAGTTTGGTTCAAACCACTTTCTAAAGGATTTTCAATAGATTTTTAAATTTTTTAATTAAGCAATTTTTCACCCGATAAAAACTTAATTTTTAATTTTTTTAAATACCATAATTCAATACATATATTAGTTATTACTTGTTTGATTTTATTTTCTTTCATATTATATTTCTTCATTTGAAATTCTAATTTTCAAACAGGGGGTATTTATGTTCCCATATTCATATATATGATTATTATTATTTCCCCAATTTCATAATCCTTTAGATTCCCATTTTTCCGAATTCCCAAAAACGCCAATACATTTATGCGATTTCGACGCTAACTTTCGACGCTATCTTGGCGCACGTATTTAATTAACATTGGTGTAGGTTTAGATCAGCTGGGGTCTTAATGACATCTGCTGCTTTATTCCTTTTGGATTGTTTAATTTATGAATTGCCAACTATTTTTAATGAATTTTAATGATGCCTGATTGTCTGACACCTATTTATTGCCCACTTCTCAATACATATCACTTATTAATAAAGTTGAATGAAATTAAATTATATTTGTAGCAATTGTTTCGGGATTTGGAATATAAAACATATATTTATCTTATGTTCTCTGATATTTTTGTAATTCTTTTTTTCTGTTGTCTGTTGTCTGCTTGTAAAATTTCAATTTTAAAAAAAGTCTGGCCATACTGGTTATAGATGTAATTTTTGTCAATTTTATTTTTCTTTTATTTTTATAAAAAGATTGTGCATGATTTCGATTAAAAAATAAATTTTGCACAGTGCAGTGTACAAAACAATTAAGCGAGGAACATTTCCAAATGACTGTGACCAGTGCCCATGTAACGATGGAAGTACAAGCAAAGGCGCATCAGCCCGCCAATCAACAGGATCCAAGTAGTACCCAATTGATAGCAAATACTTCGCAATTGTTCTCAAAGGATAAGGAGAAAAAGCAACCAAATGATCTATTGGAATCTAAAGATGCTGAAGGAAAGATTGAAGCTGCAGGCGGCGAAAATTCGACCTTAATTTTGGCAAATACAAAGTTCCATTTAGACACATACCCGGACATAGTCGATGCAATTTGTGGAGATAATGGCTTTGGAGGATCATTCGTCAGTGGTGAAGAAGCCGGTCGGCATTTGGTAAAGGATCAGCAACAATATCACCACCAAGTAACTTGGCTGGATGATGATAATATTGATACTTTAGATTTGGCAACATTGGATATTGGCAACATGTTCAACCGAGTAGATAGTGCCGAAATTATATATCAGCAGAAAAAAAAGAACATAAAAATGGTGGGAAAATACGTAATGGGTGACATTCTTGGAGAGGGATCCTACGGAAAAGTTAAAGAAGTTCTAGATTCTGAAAATCTCTGTCGGCGAGCCGTAAAAATTTTAACAAAACGTAAATTAAGGCGCATACCAAATGGAGAACAAAATGTACAACGCGAAATACAACTTCTTAAACAACTGAAACATAAGAACGTTGTCGCCCTATTGGATGTTTTGTACAATGACGAAAAGCAGAAAATGTACTTGATTATGGAATACTGTGTTGGAGGGCTACAGGTAAGTAAAGTTCTGGTTTACAAAATGTCAGTTCATCAAGGAGGTTTTTAGGAGATTCTTGATAGTGCTCCCGAAAAGAAAATACCATTATTTCAAGCTCATCGTTATTTTCGTCAATTGTTGAATGGACTTGAATACCTGCATGGCATGCGTGTAATACATAAAGATATTAAGCCAGGAAATCTTTTGTTAACACAAGATCAAACATTGAAAATTTCTGATTTTGGAGTGGCCGAACAATTGGAACTTTTTGCAAAGGATGATATATGCACTACAGGCCAGGGCTCTCCAGCATTTCAACCGCCGGAGATAGCCAACGGACTTGAATCATTTTCAGGCTCGAAAGTTGATATTTGGAGCAGTGGCGTTACATTGTAAGTAATTGCACATTTGTGGAAAACTATGTTAGGTATATCGATATTAGCATTACATTTCGATTTGACTAAATTAGCATAATTTTTTTTTAATATTTTGTAACACATCATTGTTGGTAAAAAAGCCACGAAGAATGTTGATAACGTGTGTAGCGGCATAGAAAATGCATTTCATTCAGCTAGCTGTCTAATAAAATGTTAACTTTAACTGTATTTAAAGTTATCATATCAAATAAATTTTCTTTCTGAATAGAAAGAATAAAGAAAACAAACGTGTGCCTAACAATAAAATTACTTAATAAATATTAACAATTGTAGTTCAATAAAGTTAGGTCAAACAATAAATAAAAATAATTATGAAAAATATTCAATCTATGCGAGTGAGATAAATAAAACATAAATTAATACTTATGAATATGTATCACATTCTCTATTCTTGCAGTTTAAAGGGCCTGGGGGAAAATTACGATATCGATCGAAATTTCAATAGAATTACATGGAAATTTCGATTGATACCGGAAGCCGTAATCTGGCCCTGATTATATGCAAAGTGGAGAATGCAAAAATATAAATTTGTTCCTAAACATAAGCGTGAAAGCGACATTTGAGAAGGAAAATTAATTTAATTTCTTGGGAAGTGAACTTCAAGCACTAGTAGCTCTAGCAGCGATTTATCATAGATTGACTAAGATATACTATGTTTTTATCCGTTTTTACGCTTTTATTGGTTTTATACCTGTTGTGAAGCTTGGTTCTATATTTTCTACAAAATAGTTAAAAAATACGATATAATATATAAAAACAAGTGAGAAATATTTGTCATTTTATTGATTTAGGAAAACATTTTTAACAATTGCACACTTTATATTAAATTTTAATACCTACATTATGTTATTTTAAATTGTTTTTATGTAAACAGAATTTGTGTACTTGTGAAGCAAGTGAAAATGGAATGTGCAATAGAAATACAGATTTAGAATAAAGAAAGCAGTTTGGAATTTCAAGCTTTTAAAAATAAATGCAAATTTCGTATCAAAAAGATGTCTGATGGCAGAAAATTCATTTCTTTAATTTTCTTACAAATCAATTGTTTTCAATAATGTCCTAGTTTTTACAAAAGATTTGCGTTTTGGTTACGTTTTGGTTCACAAGTTTTCTGAGAGCCGTCAATATAAGTACTTGCTGTTTTCGACAATTTGAATTTTTTTTGTCTATACGTCTCTCGTCTATTATTTTCGCTTGTTCAGACAGCGTTGAAAGCACGATGTCTGATACAAAGTGTCGTTTAAAGACCCCGTAAAAAATAAATATACATATATAAATCCATTCAGCAAATCCCAAAAGCCAGGCTTTATTTCACTGTGTGCTTTTTAAAGAAAATTAAACATCCTAATAAAACTCTGTTTCTGATACGCATCGATTCGATGAAACACATGTTTCATTTTAGAACGATCACGGTGAAAACGATTCAGTTTTTTTTTTTTTTTTTTGTAATAAACACTTCTTAATGGGCAGTGAAAAAGAAACCTCTCACAAATCTTCGTTTTTATAAGTCTTATTAGCTGTGAGTGTCTGAAGATTTAATCAATATGTTTGAGTTTCACCGATCAGCTAGAAACAGGCCAATGCGAGTTCCATGATTAACAACGGTATTGGAGCGCTCCTTCTTGTTTAGAGTGACTCGAGCTTATACTGAGCTTCCAAATATCTTAAACATGCTTAATATATCTGCTGAAGTGTGTAAGAGAAGGCTTTTTGATGAATTTTCTAATAATCTTTTGACGGGTTGAGTCCTAATTCTTCTTTGCATTTGTATCGCCTTAAATATGATAATTATATTAAATGTAATATAAAGATAATTTATATTCTGTGACCTGCGTTCCGCTTGTTTCTAATGCTGACAGATTTTTGTGTACATATATTTGGTAGTTTATTACTATTCATCATTCATTTATTAATAAATGATATTAATAAATTACTTAATATAGTTACAACTTAGTTAAATATGTTTTTAGTACACTTTAAGTTAGTTATAAGAAATATTTTTAATTACATAAATAAGCCACAACCGGTCCCATCTCAAGATGAAACTATGTTTTTCAAACTATTATTACCTATTACAGATACAACCTCTGCACAGGACTTTATCCCTTTGAAGGCGATAACATCTACAGATTGTTAGAAAATATTGGTAGAGGGCAATGGGAGGCTCCTGATTGGTTGCACAAGCTAGACAGTAACCTTGCAGTGTTAATATTAGGTATGTTGCAAGCAAATCCAGATAAGCGCTACACTATACAACAAATAAGAAAAGATCCGTAAGTTAACAATTTATATATATTAAATTAAATGTACTGGATTATTAATATTTTAAACAATTTAGTTGGTTCATATCTGCACCTGAGGAAAAGGGACCACCGATACCCATTCCACCATTAAAAAATGACAAATATCGCCGATCTACTGTACTGCCTTATTTAGATGCTTACCATTATGAAACGGAACGTGATTTGGAAGAAGTTTATTTTACCGAACATGATTTAAATCGTAAATTTATAGTTTTGCTTGTTATATTACATAACATTAAATCTGCTCCTTGATTTTCAGAGGAACTGGCGAGAAAAGCTGCCGCAGCTGCTGCTGAAATAAAAGCACAACAGCAGCATAATTTTTCAACGCTTGGAGCGTCTTCTAGTGGTTTTCACACGTCCTGTTCCAATTCAGCTTCCCATCATACCAAAGAGAAGAAGTCATCATCCTTGAAAAGACGGGCAAAAAAACTTACTTCCTGTATTTCTGTGCGTAAATTATCAAATTGTAGGCCTTCGTAAAAGGCATTCATCATTGCGAACTGATCAAAAACACAACGGCTTTTTAAGTGACATCTAACAAGTCACTTCTTTTTTCTAACAAGTTATTTCATTTTTGTAATTAGAAATATTAAACCTACCATAAATTACACAAACTATCATATAATGAATTCTATTCACAAATTAATTAGTTTTTTGTATTGCCTACTTGTTGAGCTTCCTACTTGAAAACATAAAAAAAATCCCTCATTTAATCTCTTGAAATTATGAATTTGTATTTTTTTATTTAATTTTTTATTCCTACTTGTAGCTACACGATTTCAAATCTTTGTCTATTTTTAGTTCAAGAATCAATTATTTTTAGTTGTTGAAAAACATTTTAAGTTTGTTGTTTAGTTTTTAGAGATAATTTTTAATTTATTCATTAGAAACAAATTTTAGATTAACTACAAAACTTTGAAATAAAAATTATTATCATAAACTTTCATTTTGTATATAAAAAATTGTTCTTAATCTGAATTTAATTAGGTCGTCGGATAAATTTAAAAAAAAATTAATTTTAAACTAAACGATTGCGTTTTTACATAGCAATCAAATGTTTCGCTTTTTAGTTTTTTTTTAACAAATTTGGATTTTAATTCTTGAGTGTGGGGATGTACGATGTCGTGATTAATTTTCAACTTTTTCTAAAGATTCGATAGAAGTTTTAAGTTCGTTTGATAACGTCGTTGCACTGGAAGAAAACTGTATATTAACTTCGGGCATGATGAACATTTGGTAATAATGATGACCGAGTTTTGTTAATTTTTTTTGCATTAAATTGCGTAAAGTATCAACATATTGCGCAGGTATCTTGCATAATTGTCCGTTACGCCATTGTAAGCCGTTATTATCGACATGAAATAAAGCCGGTGACGGCACGTGATCCTTCAAATAGTTCCAAACACATTCCTTTAGTAATAAAGCAATCTGTAATACAAACATTTACTTCAAATATGAAAGTTTAAATTTCAAATTAGTACAGTCCTACCTCCGGTGGTTCAAAATGTTCTATAATAACGTGTAAATTTGATAGAGGCGGTGGTAGCAACTGTCCCATAGCCAAGATTTTTAAAAGATTTTGTGTACATTGCAAGAGTTCGCCAGTCTGATTTATAGTTTCAAATTTATTGACTATATAATTAGAGAAAAATATATAAGTAATATTCAAACAAAAATAGTATAACTTACCATTTTTGGCTCTCCACTGATGCAAGGATGTGGCACATAGGGCTCTAAGTAATACAGATGAAAAACAGAGTGCCGGTCTATGAGTTGCAATAAATCCTAATAATGCCCACAATATGGGCGATGTAAAGAAAGCTCGTCGAATTAATAAATCTCTTTCCATAGTGACTTTTGTAAATTCTTCGTCGGGAAATGGTAATCCGTTGTACATAACATCTGTAGAAACAATTTCTACAAGTAAAAGCGATATAGTTGAATATGCTTCTACAACTATTTGAAGATCCTAAAAAGACAAGTTAATATGTTGAAGATCTTAATTGATTAAATTCAGCTGCAATAAAGTTATATTAAAAAAATACATACATTATCGCTGCAGCAGACATCTAAAGCCTTAAGAAACAATGTTTGCACTTCGTGAGGACAACCTTCACAAGTAAGCATATTATCCGGTCTTAGTCCCCTGCCAATAACGCCGGCATGTAAAATAGAACGATTTGCATTTGGGCCAAAGCTCTGCTTCTGATTTTGCAAAAAAACCATCTCTTGCTCTGGTATTTGTAAGTCGTCAAACATAGGTTCTTCGCACTGACCAAATAAATAGCCATAATAGAATAATGACCCTTCAATTAGTTCCCGCAAACAGGCGGAGCGAGACGTTTTCCGACCACGGCATTGTCGTTGAAAAAGCTCATACGAACGGTTAACAGCCTCTGCACGTTGTGTAGATGCTAAATTAAAACAAAGTTCCAAATATACTTAACAAAAAAATGGTCATTCAAAAACTACTTGCATTTTTCTGTTAAACTTATAAAGAAATATTTAACACTCAGTACCGCCAATTTTAAAACCTATTGAAAATGACAATTAAAATTATATATAAACAGCGCAGAAATAACTTTTACCTCAGTTGTTCGTATAATTGTTGTTTTCGACCCGGCCTCAATAGTGTTTAGTAGATCAATTATAGCATGAGCCAAAACAAGACGGTAAGTAATACTTGCAGCCACATCCTGCGATTCCTCATCGTTTTGTTCGATATCTAAATCGAATTTTTGCTTCTTTAACGAACCATAAATATGAATAGTGTTATTATTAGTATGATTTTGCATTTCCCTAAATTTTTCGTCAGTTCGTTTAGTTGCCAGTGCATCTATGCATAAAGTAACATTGGTTAGAGTGACTTCAAGTATTTGCAACATCTTTGCTAAGCAGTCGTGTAAAGCCCACATTAGTTGGTGTTGTCTGAGACATGAAATATTGCTTTTCTTTTGCATTCTTCGGAAAAAATTTCATTTAAAGTATTTAAACAAAATAAATTTTGTATGCTTCACCACTTACATAGTTAACGCGTTAAGATTATTAAATGTGTTTAATGCTTCCGAATCGTCGGCAGCTGACGGAAAGCGGGAGGTTTTCTTAAACTGCTCTTGTAGTAAAACATCTTCTAAAACCATTTTTATGCCTGGCTTAATATCGGGAAAGTCAACAACTCCAGATTGTCCTCCCATTAATCGTATAACGGCACCAAGACCAGAATGATTTTGAGAGTAACGTTTCCGTAGTAATTCTGATATAGTTTGATAGTATATATGGGAGTGTTGTGTCGCTGTCCAGAAAAAAATCAAGAATATTCATTACTTAACAATTTACTGTAATCTAATTTACATACAAACTATTAAAATTAAACGAACAGCTGTCTGTTGCTCATATATACTCTTGCTAAGGCAACTCTTCCATAACATATATTTCGTGTCCTCGGTTGCCAGATCGTCCATCAAGGGACAATGTCTCGCATTCAAAATTATTTGTTCCAACTCCTGCAAAGAATATTCTAAAAAGTCTTGACACCAAACACTTTGTTCGGCCATTTTCGAAACAGTTATGAGTAGCTGGGCGCCATGAGACTTTAGGCGCAACACTATATTATTTAACGAAGGTTGCATTTCGGCAAACAGTCTGTTTGTCATCCAAAGAGGAGCCTTTTGGGCAATAGCTGTTCGCAAATCGTCATCGTCTACATTTTGAAAAAGCAACGTAAAAAGAGTCAAATATTACTTAAAATTAAATGAAAAATACTTACATATATCTAAGAAAACATTGACCATATTTTGCAATAGAGTGTCGGAAAAGTTGCCAAATTCAAATAGAAATGGCACAATTAATGTATCTAAACTTTTTTTTGGATTAAAACCTTCGTTTAAAAGTTCACGAACTGAATTTTGAAGTACTTGCTTATGGGCAAAGCAAAGATATTCTAAAATACCAATTTCTGAATCAAAATTACAGCGATAGTCGTCTGCAAATCTTTTCAAGCTACATTGTAAGATTTGCGATATAATTTTCGAAGGAAAGCAGCCACCTAAACGTGCAACAACCCAGTCAAAAGTCATAGAATAGCGTTGATAGGCAGCTGAAATTAAATTTAATTTTTCCCTAGTGAACTTTAATAAACCACATATTATACATCTTACCTAAAAGTGTTTCAACGCATGTTTCAGCTTCTGCATTTGTGAGTTTACGAAAGCATATACTGATTAATGTAAGCAAGCCTCGCATTGTATTGCAATTAAGCCAGTAGTTGCAGGCCGCACCAATAGACATTCGCTTGCTATACTTGTCCGACAGACTTCCAACTAAATCTAAGCACCAAGAGGCTATAACGGATCCCCAAGCTCCCGGTCCTTTGCTGACCATATTCTCCAAAACTTGCTGAATAATATCGAAACAAGAATCTTCCATCAACACAGAGGACTGCTGCTGCTGTTGTTGACCTGTAGGCAACTTTTGTGGCTGTATCACAACTCCTGTCTGTGTGTCTACATTTGCTGAATTCACATAACTCTGCACTCCAACTTCGGCTACAAGGGCAAAGTACTCAAAGACAATTTCTCTAGCTGCCGGTAGATCTTCCAACAAATGCAAAGATGTGCGTACCAACGCGTTCGATGTCAATGCTTTAGGATTTCCGCCACGATACGAGCTTACATACTGTATGAACTGTCTCAGTTCAACCAATACATGCTGTTTCAGCATTTTAAAGTTTAATTATTAATTAATCCAGTCGAACGTTTATCTTTAAGATTGTTTGTAATTCATATCATCCGACCAAAAACCGAAGGCGATTGGCTAATAGCTATACTAAGCCGCCGCTCTTGTTTTCATGTGATTGCCACAATTGCAGATACAATTTAAGAGCAAACTCAAGGCAAATTGATATCAGGTCCGGCGAATTAAAGCAGCTGAGCTCAACCGCGCAGTTGAGTAGTTATTAATCTGAAAAATTGTTTCTCCATTTCCGGTATATTTTTTACATATGGAGTTTGAC
The DNA here is from genome assembly GCA_963932375.1 of Phania funesta. Taxonomy (NCBI): domain Eukaryota; kingdom Metazoa; phylum Arthropoda; class Insecta; order Diptera; family Tachinidae; genus Phania; species Phania funesta. Next base: position 1,253,169 of record OZ010652.1, read on the forward strand.
AGCTGCAGAGATGCCGAAAACACTTCGAATTTGCCCGTAAGCCTACCAGTTATTAATTTGCATAAATTTTTCCTCAGTGTCGGATGTCAAACTTCATATCTATACTTCACCTTCTACCAATTTGCCTTTGAGCCCAAGGAAATGTTACAACGAACGCACTCAAAAGCGGCGGATGTCAAACTACATAAAAAAAGTAGTAAAGAATTGTATTTCACCTTGAAAGAAGTCGATTAGCAAGGCGAATTAAGTATAAGATAGCCTGGTTACCAAATTTGCTACCATGCCCCCCTCTGTAGAAATTGTTTACCCGAAGATAATGGTTTACCCAGATAACATACAGACGTAAATGTTCCACCAAGTTAAAAATGTATTTAAAAAATTTAACAAAGTTTACAATAAATCAAATTTTCTTCGAAAAGTTTGATGAATTTACCAGAAAATAAAAAATAGCGATATAAAATGTCATATTAAATGAAAAGCCGAATTTTAGTACGTTTAAATGATATTAGGTATAATTTAAATCCCCAAATATTATTTGACAATTCATGGCATTTTGAAATTTTACCACGAAAATTTAAAAACTCAAAATTTCATCATTAAAATTTGTTTAAAAAACATCGAAATTTTACTAAAACTTAATGTTATACAAATAAGTATATCATAAATAATTCAAATTTCACCACATCCCAAAAAATTAATAACTTCACCCAAAAATGTTAAAATTTCGATTTCCTCAGAGTTTTGAAATTCACGAATAATGCAAAACAAATGTTTAAATACCAATAGAAAAAATACTAAAATAGCGATATTTAATAAACAATAATTAAAAATTTCGCAAGAATATTAAAATTTGCCCCAAAAAGTCAGTATTTAAAAAAAATCTAAATCCAATTTTAAGAAAACGTCAAAATTCTACAAAAATTTAAATTTAATTTTTACCAATAAATACAAAATTTCAAAAACTCTGAATATATATAGCTATAGCTGCTAGTTATCTTACTTGTTGTTAGCTTAAGTAAATTCCAAGTTCTTGTATTTTTTATTTTCTGTAGTAATTTTAATTGGATAAATACATTAAACTTGTGTTAGTTAATAAGCAGGATAAGTAAAATAAAGATTGGAAAGCATGTAATAGCAATAGAAATGAATATATGAATTTATTCAAAATGAATGAGGTGAATGAGGCATAGGTGAGTGATTTCGTGTGAGTTGGTTGGAAATGTGGTTATTTAACCAATTGCAGGAGAATCGAAGGAACACCTTTTATGAGTGCCCGTAGATAAAGGAAGTAAATGTAAGACCTTAATGATTCTATGTATTATGTTTTTTAAGCTGATCCTTAGGTCCGGCTGTTGGTTGAGAATGCACCTCTGTTGGTCTCCGAATTGAGCCAGTGAGAAAAAACATCCAAGCGCAAGGTGGATTAGTAACAATTGTAATGGAAGATTGACTTTGTAACTTTTTCAGCATTTCATTCTCCTTGCGCAATGCATCTCTAAAAACAGTTTTACATAAGTGTTTGTGTTCTTTTTAAAAATGTACATACATTTCCATTTCCAAAGTTTTCATGTGTAGTTGTTGGCTATCTGCGGTAATTTCAATCTTGATTGGAGTGCTTTTCTCTTCGCATGTGAGTGTTTCAATTTCATTTGCAATAAATAGCGCTTGTCTCTAGACTCGGAAATGCTCCCGGTCTTAATTCATATCTATAAACGATTTTACATAAGTTTTTTTTTTTTTTTTTTTTTTTTTTTAATTTTACATACAACTCCGTTTCCAAAGATTCCATGTGCGGCTGTCGACTATCATCGTTAATTTCAGTTTTGATTGGAGTGCGTTTTCCGTCGCATGTGACTGATTCGATTCTCGGTTTTAATGCATCTCTAGAAACAATTTTACATAAACATTTGTTCTTTTTCAAAATTTACATACATTTCCATTTTCAAAGATTCCATGTGCAGCTGTCGACTATCTTCGTCAATTTCAGTGTTGATTGGAGTGCTTTTCCCGTGGCATGTGAGTGTTTTAGTTTCATTTGCAATAGCAGTAGTCTCTATTGTCGGTAATACTCCCGGTTTCAATTTTGGCGCACGCCGATTGCTAAATCCTGTTCATAATTATGTAGTGAGTTACATAGTTCAACAATGAAACCAGTTTTTACTTGCCCATTTCAAATTTCAAATTTCTTTCAAAATCGTCCTCTTTGAAATGTAAGGCACAAATTCTCTCATTTTTACCATTTATCGCATTCCTACGATTGCAAAACTTTACCCAAAGCTTCCTTTGTGGTGCATCTTTCGGAAAACTGTAAAAGGGTACAGATTTTCCACTAGCTAAAATACAAACAAACATTTAATTAACAACACATAACGTTAGCATTCCGTGCAATTTCCCACTTGATTTTTTACTGTTGCTTTGCTTGCATTTAGCCACTGCACACCTCATGTTTACGTTTTTTGGTTTTTCTTTTTGTGATGCAACTTGCTTAAAAACTTCACTGAACGTTTTTTTTATAATTTTGTTTTGTTTCACAGACTATAAGGCGAAATTCGTAATTTATATCAATCATAAACTGCTGTAATATACATATTCAATGTAATATGTATACATTTTCAGGAGAACTGTCAAAATGATTTTAATTGTACGGTTGCCAGCTCTCACATAATATATATGTATGTATATTCTTTCACAAGAAATTACAATAATGTCTTTATGTTACACTACGTCTTGACTAGTCATACATTTATACGGACGGAAATGTGTTCGTGGTCTTCTATTTGGAGAATACGTGTAGACGTTCCTGTTCAGCTTGAGCATAATTTTTTGCCTATCATCGAGATTATATGGATGTTTTTAGCATAGTCTTTGTCTAATGGTACGTCGATATTGCTTATATTAAAGTTTTTCCCACATCTTAACATGGTTGATTAACCATTTGTTATGAAATATCTTTGTAACATATAATGGTGTTTAATCCTTAGTTGTTAAATCGTTGCAGGCAAGGCAAATAGATCACAGGTATGCCCACGTCGAATTCAAACTATTTCCGGCCTCTTTGCGGATGTCCAACTCCATATACAAAAACGTGCTAAAAATGGCGAAAATTTTTTTATACAGAATTCGTCTTTGAATAATTAAAAAGATACTGAACTGGGCTGTTGAATATTCCTATTCCAAACTACCCATAACAAAAATGTAGTTGCTTTGGTAATTCTTTCCAATGCAGTCACCTTGTTGATGTTCAATGAACGCCAAATTTTTCACGTGTTGGTTTAAAAAAAAATAAAAAATTGGCAACACAGTCTAGTTACAGAAAAAAACAAACAAAATTATATTTGAAATGGAAAATAATATAAGCTCACGCCAATCATGGAACAGCGATCCAAAGGTGTGGGCAGAGCCAATAAAGCCATTAGATGAAAAATGGAAGCTGGTGCCGGCTTTTTTGCAAGTGAAAGGGTTAGTGAAACAGCACATCGATTCGTTTAATCATTTTGTCAATGTGGACATTAAGAAAATCGTCCAGGCGAATCAGACGGTTGTTAGTGATGCAGACCCTATGTTTTATTTGAAATATTTGGACGTGCGTGTTGGAACACCAGACATAGAGGATGGATTTAATATAACAAAACCAACAACTCCACACGAGTGTCGACTTCGAGACACAACTTACTCTGCTCCAATAACGGTCGACATCGAATATACGCGTGGGGCACAACGAATAGTTCGAAATAATTTGTTGGTCGGAAGAATGCCGGTCATGTTACGATCATCCAACTGTGTTTTGTCGGGGAAGACGGAATTCGAATTGGCTAAACTGAACGAATGTCCACTTGATCCGGGTGGATATTTTGTTGTTCGAGGACAGGAGAAAGTTATTTTAATTCAGGAGCAGCTTTCGTGGAACAAAATGATCACGGAAGAATTCAATGGTACTATCCAATGTCAGGTTACTTCATCCACACACGAAAAAAAATCACGAACATTGGTTTTAAGCAAACATGGCAAATATTATTTGAAACATAATTCTATGGTCGATGACATACCAATTGTTGTAATATTTAAAGCAATGGGCGTAGTATCAGATTTAGAGATTATGTCTTTGATTGGCACAAGCGCTGAAACTCAAAACCGATTTGCGCCTTCACTTTTGGAGGCTTTCAATTTAAAAATATTCACTCAACAAAGAGGTTTGGAATACATGGGATCAAAGTTAATGGTGAAACGCTTCCAAACGGCGGCTTCAAAAACGCCGGCAGACGAAGCTAGAGAACTTTTAACAACTACCATTTTGGCCCACGTTCCAGTTGAAAACTTTAATTTTCAAATAAAATCTATTTATGTCTCGCTCATGATAAGGCGTGTGATGGCTGCGGAACTTGATGGCTCAGCAGTCGATGACAGAGATTATTACGGCAACAAGCGATTAGAGTTGGCAGGATCCCTTATTTCTTTGATGTTTGAAGATCTTTTTAAACGCATGAACTGGGAATTGAAAATGATAGCAGATAAAAATATCCCGAAAGTGAAAGCTGCACAGTTTGATGTTGTAAAGCACATAAGGGCAGCACAAATCACAGTGGGCCTTGAATCAGCTATTTCTTCCGGCAACTGGACCATCAAACGTTTTAAAATGGAAAGAGCTGGTGTTACGCAGGTCTTGTCACGATTAAGCTATATTTCTGCCCTGGGTATGATGACCAGAGTCAATTCACAATTTGAAAAGACAAGAAAAGTGTCAGGTCCTCGTTCACTACAGCCCAGTCAATGGGGTATGCTTTGTCCCTCCGATACACCCGAAGGAGAAGCATGTGGCTTAGTAAAAAATTTGGCGTTGATGACGCACATAACTACGGAAGTAGAAGAAGAACCTGTTGTTCGTCTAGCTTTTAATGCAGGTGTTGAGGATATTCGCCTCGTAGGAGGCGATGCAATTAATAATTCTAAGGTATTTCTTGTCTTTATAAATGGTAACATTTTAGGCTTAACTATAAGTTATAAGCGTCTTGTCGAAGTATTTCGAATGATGAGACGGAAAGGTCGACTTGGGCCATTCGTGTCAATTCACACATCGTACACGCAACGATGCGTATATATTCATACAGATGGCGGTCGCCTATGCCGGCCTTATATAATTGTTCAGCGCGGATTTCCTGCTGTTGAACAACGCCACATAGATGAGCTGAAAAGAGGGATTCGAAAATTTGAAGATTTTCTTCATGATGGCTTAGTGGAATATCTTGATGTAAATGAAGAAAATGACTCGTTTATCGCATGGAATGAAAATGGTATAGATCCAGATACTACAACCCATTTGGAAATTGAACCATTTACGCTCCTAGGCGTATGTGCTGGATTAGTTCCATATCCACATCATAACCAAAGCCCCCGTAACACGTATCAGTGTGCTATGGGTAAACAGGCTATGGGAGTTATTGGATACAATCAGAAAAATAGAATCGATACATTGATGTACAATTTGGTATATCCGCAGTCACCGATGGTTAGATCAAAGACGATAGAACTTACATCATTTGATAAATTACCCGCCGGCCAGAATGCTACCGTGGCCGTTATGAGCTATTCCGGATACGATATTGAAGATGCGTTGATTTTAAACAAGGCATCTATCGACCGTGGATACGGTCGTTGTCTTGTTTATAAAAACTCCAAATGTACTGTTAAGCGTTATGCAAACCAAACCTACGATCGCATAATGGGACCCTTGAAAGACGCTCTAACTAATAAGGTAATATTTAAACATGATGCTTTAGATACGGATGGCATTGTGGCACCTGGAGAAATGGTAGTGAATAAGCAAATACTGATAAACAAAGAAATGCCTGCTGTCACTTCGATAAATCCAATTGAACAAAGTGGTCAAGCATCACAGGTAAGATTACAAAACTTTTATGTCGGTTTAACACAAACAAACTTATTAGTTTTAATATTAGATATCATACACTGCCGTTCCAGTATCTTATAAAGGTCCTGAACCTAGTTACATTGAGAAAGTTATGGTTTCAGCTAATGGAGAAGAAGATTTTCTTATTAAAATTTTACTACGACAAACACGACGACCGGAGATTGGGGATAAATTCAGCTCACGTCACGGTCAAAAAGGAGTAACAGGTCTAATAGTCGATCAAGAGGATTTGCCTTTTAATGATTTCGGTATATGTCCTGACATGATAATGAACCCGCATGGTTTCCCCTCTCGTATGACGGTCGGAAAATCCCTTGAACTATTAGGTGGTAAAGCTGGCTTATTGGAGGGAAAGTTTCACTATGGTACGGCATTCGGTGGTTCCAAGTGCAAAGATATTCAGGATGAACTTTTTAAGCATGGCTTTAATTATATGGGCAAAGACTATTTTTACTCCGGCATAACTGGGGAAAGTCTTGAAGCATATATTTACTCAGGACCCGTGTACTACCAAAAGCTTAAGCACATGGTGCAAGACAAAATGCATGCCCGAGCTCGTGGACCTAAGGCAGTGCTAACAAGGCAGCCTACTCAGGGCAGAAGCCGTGAGGGAGGCCTACGTTTAGGGGAAATGGAACGAGATTGTCTGATATCATATGGAGCCAGTATGTTAATTATGGAACGCCTCATGATCTCATCTGATGCATTTGATGTAGATGTGTGCAAAACTTGTGGTCGGTTGTCATATTGTTCGTGGTGTCATTACTGTCAAGCATCGGCAAATGTTTCGAAAATATCGATGCCATACGCATGCAAATTACTTTTTCAAGAGCTGACAAGTATGAACGTTGTGCCAAAATTAAGGTTACAAAATTATTAAAACTTAAGTGTAAAATATTGTCACGTAAAGCGCAAAAGGCTCCATCTGGTTTTTATTTAAAATGTTTTTCATTTTTTTTAATGTTATGTATCTTAATTGACCTTTGTTTTTTAAATAAAACTATGTTATTATAAGAGTAATCAGATTATCATGTTTATATACAATGAAAATGCCCTACCATCCACAAAATCTTAAGTAACATGTTAATACTATTTGTGGTCGCATTAGTAGATTTGTATCGTACTGTCAGAAATCAGTTGACGTTACTGTTTATTTAATATGTTATTTATTATTGCGGAAAAATCTACAGAAAAAAGATTTTTACGAAGCGAACGTCAAACATACACCTTTTAACCAATACGATATTTTTAGCTAGTGAAGACGGTACGTTACTATCTAGAAAAATTGTTAGCTACACTACGTCCTGACTACTCACAAATTTGTTCGCATATGGAAAGAGCATCGCCAGAATAGCGGGAAAAATGTGTTCGTAGTCTTCTGTGTGGAGGATACGTCTAGATGTTCTGTTAACTTTGAGCATGATTTTTTCTCTTATCGATATTGTTTTCATTTTCTCAGCATAGTTTATGTACGGGTATTTACATACACACTTTTTTATATTTTTTCTGCGTGTATTTTGTTTATATAATGGTAGAACATCGTTGTGCGGACAACTTTGCTTCAATATGAACAGACCACCATCAACAGCGGACGGTCTTCACGAACCAAATTCCTGTGCGAACAACAATCTATACATTGGCATAACAGGTCTATGGCAAGTAACATGAACAGAGGTGTTTTTTGTGCGTGTGCGCCGAAATACACACTTCACATTTTATATTGTCAAAATTGTACTAAATGCAACTGAAAAAAAAACTGTTATTCTTTTTCTTGTTCTATGAGTTTTGTATGTGTGTGTTTGTGTGTTGTGTAAACTTTCCTGATAAAATAGAATAAAAATTTATACTTACCAAATAAAAAATACGAATTTTGTAAACAACGAATATTTCAAATTCATAAACTACAACGAAGTAAATACATATTGCATGTGCATAATAAATTGTAGGTATTAAGTAAAGAAATTTACGCAAAAGTGTGTCATCAAATCCTTTAATGAATACCTACCTAAATTGTGAGGAGAATAAAAAATGACAGCACAATAATAATAACATATTAATGAAGCAAACTAAATTAGTTATTAAAATTATAAAATGATATTAAGCTAAAATTTTTCTTACATTTATATGTGTGAGTTTATAAAAAGTAAAAAGTTGGTGTTTTTTTTTTTAGATGTAATATACATTAGTATGTATGTACATATGCATGTACTCGTATGCTTGTATATATGTACATCCAAAAACCTTTCATTCACATGCATTGAAAGCAAAATCTATTCGCCCACTGAAAAATGTAATAAGTTACAAATTAGTTAATTAAACGATAGAAAAAACTCTGAATATAAAAGGAGTTTAAAAAAACATTTCTCCTAGCCCCATCCATACTGATTGTTTTAAGCATTAATTATTGTAAATTTTTAATTACTATGAAAGTTACTGCCAGATTTCAAACTAAAAACGTGTGGGCGTATGTATGCTACAGATAGTAGGCGCACGAACAGGTCATCCATCTATCGCCTAAAATTGTATTCTACATGTTATACTACTTACTATTATGAATTGCCTCACATTTTTGTTTTTGTAATAACAAATACAAATGATTGGAACGAAAAGTATTGATGTGAGAAATACTATATGCTAACTTTAGCTTTGAACATGAGCGTTAGGAGTACCCCGGATACAAGTAGCACAGTTTTAGTTTTCCTTTAGCTCCTCTTCATTTGATCATATTTGAAATTGAATATTTCTATAGTAAGAATAAAACATTTTTCACACTTTCCAAAAATAGGACAAAAGTTATCATGGACTATGTATTGCCTTATAATGCAGTTCTAAGCTAAGTTGAAAAGGTTGCTTAGAATCGATTACAAAGTTGAAGTCGAAGAAGTCCGCTTTGAATTGGTTCAGATTTTTTGAAAAACAAGTCAACTGAAATACGAAAATTTCTCAAGAACATTGTATCGTCATCTGGGGCTAAACGTATAAAGTCCCCATCGAATGGGTAAGTTAGTTTAATATTTTGACTTATTTTTAGATTTTCTTTTAAAACAAGTCCAAATAATACGTGTTATTGTTCTGGAAACTAGACCTGAGCTATTGCAAATGCGTCTAGCTCTTCGTAAAGTTAGTTTAACCTACTTCACCACATGACACGTATCCGAAACCAGTTTGTCCCCAAACAAAACTTGAAAAGAGATGAGGAAAATTCGTTCTAAGAACCTACATCAAATCACCCTGACAGTATATAAAATTAAGAGACAAGAACATATGAGTTATTTTATTCGCAGTATTTCGACTATTTATGAAAACCGAAAAAATTTTCTGTTTAATTTTTTTTTGTATGCTTTCTTAAAGAGAAAAATTGTTTAATTTTGTGCATAAAAAATGTTTACCACTAATTTCCGAATATTGAGCACTAGCAAAAAGGAATACATGTACATATTTTCTGTGGCACTACACACATCATTAGCATTCTCTGTGTTCTACTGATTAGTGTCTACTGCAGACATCATCTATTTAACCCATCTAATAATCAAATTTGGATACGATCATTTTTCTGTCGGGTTACAGTTACAACAAAGTTTGTTAGTTTTCTTTTGACGGCTGGGACGGAGCTGGTTTGACCTTTAATTCTTTTTAAAAATAAGTCAAAAGTGACCACGAACTATAGTTTGTAAATTTTATATTATGTTTTATTTCTTTCGTTTTCAGAATACTGAATTTACAGATTTTACAAACAAGTGACCACCACTTCATGGATTTTGTATGAAGATAATCAAGAGATTTTGAAAGCCGTTTTAAGACATCGCAACAACTCCATTTTATAGTCCTTAGAATACGTAGTTCTGTCTTAAGTTGTGATAGTAGATTTTGAAAACAGCTTCAAAATTACGGAACAAAAGAATCAAGTGACTCGCTCCGAGCAGAGCAACAACGATTACAGAGTTGTTGTTTTTGGAGCGGGTGGAGTTGGTAAAAGTTCACTAGTATTGCGATTTATTAAAGGTACCTTTAGAGAGTCATATATACCAACTATAGAAGACACATATCGGCAGGTGAGTACTGGCAAAAAGTTGAAATATTAAAAACCGAGTCGCATAAACTTTCATATACATTTATAAAAGAAAACGAGGCCTTAATGTCGTAGTTTGTGCTCAAGAAAACGAAAAAGGCCGTGACCTTAAAATCTTTATATAGCGAAACTTTTTTTGGTATTATTACTTGCATAGGAAATGTGAAATAATTCGATCTTTAGATCGTTCAAATCGCTAACGCAAATTGATTACATACATATATATTTTTTTATACTCCTATGTACATAATATGAGGAACGAAAAATGACACTAAAGATGGCACATAGCCGAAATCGGTTTGTCTCCAAACCAAACTTGACAAGGGATGACGGAAATTCGTTCCCAAATTCTACATCAAAACACCCGGTCGGAATATCAAATCAAGAATCATGAAGAATCCTCCTTTAAATTAAAAAAAATATATATATTTTTATACTGCTTATACAGACAGGAAATTAAAATAATAATTAAATCTTAAGATCATTTACCCATTGATCAATATTATTAGCCTGAGTTTTCTGCACATGGTCTGACAAATTCAAGACTTCGATTTTTTTTTTTTAATAAAACTGCAAAGTTCAATTAACTCATAACTTTAAACCTTTATTTTACGATTTATTGAAGCACGCGTACAAGTTTCTGCTGACTAAGAAATATTTCAATTAATTTTGATAAATTTTTAATTTAAGGTAATAAGTTGCAATAAAAATATTTGTACCCTTCAAATAACGGATACAACGGGATCACATCAATTTCCTGCGATGCAACGACTGTCCATTACTAAAGGACATGCTTTTATACTGGTATATTCTGTATGTTCCAAGCAAAGTTTGGAGGAATTGAAACCTATATGGAATCTCATAAAGGAACTTAAAGTAAATAAATAAATATCAGTTGTAATAACACTACTCATGCCATACGGACTCTGATTTTAAGAGCACTTTTGTTTCGATTAACCTCAGACTTCTAGTGATGTGTTAATACGTATGACTAGTTCTATGGCGATAAACATTAACACGGGCTCGCGTAAGGTGAATTGTTTTCGTATTAATTGAAATCATATATACTCGTACTACATGTTCTTTTAAAATCTGTGGTGATTTAAAAGTTGTGGCCCTATTACTCAGACTTCTGCTGTATTCTTTGTGCATGATATAGTCGGGGCAGAGCCGTCTGAAGTACAGAGGGGCATTGATTATCCGCAATTTAAATAATCGGGAACATCAACTATCCAGGATCGTTAACGAAACGAACGTTTTTTGAATTCACCGGATTAATCATGATTACAATTATCCGAGGTGGCAAAATATGTTTTTGTTTTACCGAAATTTCATTACAGAACAATATAAAATTAAGACGCACGGTAGTGCACCAGGCCAAGTTTAGCCTTATGTAAATATTAAAACTTGAAACGTAAGGACTCTACATATACGTAACCGATCCGTACAAAATCATAAATTTGAAAATAAGACCAAGTTTGGACGCTAAAAGTGCTGATTCTTTTTGAACTCGCTCCTGTGGGAAAGAATTATGGGAATGTTACTAAACTAACTAGCAGATTGACATGAGATGGTGTTGTACATTTCAAAAACTTGGTCTTCATTTTGATCTCAGTACTTTTAACGGCCGAAGTTTTTAGATAGGAACTTGACCTTATTTTCTTATTTATGTTTTTGTGCGGATACAAGTCTACCATGTGCAAGAGCAGCTTTAAACAGAAAATATGAAAGTTAAGAAAAAGAACCAAATCACATTAAATGCATTTTTAAAGTAATTACGTACGCTACAATTTAACTTTTTTAATTTTTTAAACGCGTACAAAATGTTACCCCCGCCGAATAATCGATGCCCAACTGTACTTCTTCACCGATTCATATTAAATTAGGTATTATGACAATTTTCGATAAGGCAATGGATCGCAATGGAATCGAACTTTTGTGTGTAAAAGAACGATTCCCTAAAATAAGTGATAGAAGAATAAACTACGGAACTTCTTTAGACTCTTATCAGGGGGTTAATAGACAGTTAGAGGGCTTTCACATTTGGCGATTTAATTGCGAAAGTCTGTTGCCGATCACAAGCAAGACTGTACTTATATACTAGCAGTTTTCTTCCACTTAATTCGACCTTCGACAAGAATTGCGCAACTAAATTGCCGAATGTGAAGGCCCTCTTACTTATTTTTATTAACAGGGACTCAACAAACTAAAAACTATAAGTGAAGTCCGTGTGGCATGACAAAGTTCAAATCTTGTTCCTCAGCGTAATTAGTAATACATATACACAGATGTGTCGATATGAATATATTCTGCACATCATTCATATGTATCGAGTTAAACAACAAAATACATATTAATACACATAATATATTAACAGGGTCAAGATATTGTAAATATACCTGTAATGTTGGTAGGAAATAAGTGCGATGAAAGTGATGAACTGCGTAATGTATCGGAAATAGAAGGTAAAGCGCAGGCAACAAGTTGGAATATATCCTTCATGGAAACATCAGCAAAAACAAATCACAACGTAACAGAGTTATTTCAAGTAAGTTTAACTTTCACGAAATGTACGAATATTTGAGTAGACCTGACATTAAGTGAGTCGGATCGCATTTCATTATTCGTTTTGCATTTGATTTGATATTTCTGCGGGCATTCGGAATTAAGTTTCTTGCTTTGCAGGAATTATTGAATTTGGAAAAAACACGCACTGTTTCCCTACAACTGGATAACAAGACGAAGAAGAAGCAGAAAAAGGAAAAGAAAACTAAAGAAAGTAATGGTGCCATCTCCGAAAACGGCGAGGGAGGTACAAGCGGTGCCAAAGAAAAGTGTCATCTAATGTAAAGAACAAGTACAAGTGGTCTAAGTAAAATACAACAAGTGTGATGTGATTAAAATCAATATGATCAGCAAATACTTGTGTAGCATACACATACATACATACATACATACATACATCCATGTACATACATTAATGCATGCCTGCTCCTGAGAGGGAGTTTTGATTAAAATAGTTCTTTATTTCGCCAACAAATATACTCGTTTTTTTTTGTAATTCATAGCTTTATTGTTACCTATTGTTATTTATAAAATGCTTTAACAACTACCACTATAAAGAAATTATTTTTATGTGTGTGTTTGTTTTACAAAATATGTACAAAAGATTAATTTAAGAAAGTATCTACTACTAACCGACATACCTAACATCTGTGTAAGAAAATATCGCATATATTTATTTTAAGTTTCACTGAAATCATATTTTATGTTTCAATCTATCTAAAATAGCTTGCGAATCGACCAGAAAGCTTAAAATTTCTCAAGAACCAGGGACCGTAATTATTATTAGCAATAATTAATTAATTGTTACTTTGTTACTTATCGAGTAATAATTATTTTTGAGTTTTGATATTTTTGATCGTAATATAAGGATTATCGGGCATGTTCTGACACTCGCAAGAGTGTCAAATCGCATGCGAGTAGCAAATCGCCAAACTTATTTCTGCATGTTCTGCAACTCACGCGTTTTTTTTTGCGATTTGATTTTGAAAAGTTTTAAAAGAAAATTCTGTATTTTTAATATATTTTTGAAAATAAAAGTTTATTGCATTGAACAAATCAACTATTATCCTTACTTTCGGGCCCTGTAACATAAAGTTTTTGCCAAAGAAAAAAGTAAAAAAAAACATAAAAAGTAACAATTAAAATAAAATACATATCATCAAATTAACTTTCACCATGGCGCTATGGCCAATCCACAATAAAATGTACTTAATATTACTATAATTATTATTACTACTACTAATACTACTACAATTACGAATACATACAATATACACATTAAATGTTTCTTGTACATATACATATACATACATCCCATATATACATACAAGCATATATAGTATTCCTAAAAGTAAACGAACTCGTCGTACCGAAATATGTATCTGAGTAGATAAATGAAAATTTGATTATAGCGCTGAGTGAAGCAGTAACTTTTTTGGACTTGCAAATCTTATGAAATTTTTAGAATAATTCCTAAACTTTCGATCACATTTCAAACTCTTTATTTACAAATCTGAGTTAAATGGAACACACATTTTTTTCAAGTGTACTTTTTACTGAAACAAAGTACAAAGGATATATGGAATAGTGCATCGCGTAAATGACTTCCACTATTTATGAATTCCACTATTTTTGCGAAATTTTTCTTTGACTCTAAATAACTGATGGTGTTAAATAATACGAACTGAGTACGCAGAGATCACACGATCAGAAAATGTCTGATACAGTAAAAGAATAGTTTTACACGTCAGTCCACTTCAGAAACAGTCACTTGAGTTTTGACAATCACAAACCTCAGCAATTTTGACGGTTAACGAAAAAGTATAAAGTCTAAAGAGAGTTTAATCACTTATTCCCATCTTGCACAATAATCAGTATTAAAATTTGCAATTCTTGGCCACGACACCGAATCGAATTTCCAGACTATCACCAACACTGCTTCTTTATTATCAATTATATCACAGTAGGACAGCGTTTCGCCCCGAAAAAAATTCGAAAAGATTATGACAAAAAGGTTGAAAAAAGTATAGGTGGCACGGCGACTTGTTGTCAGAACTTCGGCAAATTCGATTTTTAAGTTTTACATTTGTAAGAGCATTATCTTGTAATCCGTAGCAGATATATAGCCGAAATTTTCACAGCATGTATAATTTTATGGCAGACGCCACCGCACAAATCTTGCGCAAAACTCGCATCACTTTTGCAACACTCTTTACTATTTATTGGAATACATATGCATGTACATATGTATGTATTTAATCCAAAATAACTGTACAACATATGGGAGTTGCGAAAAATGTAACAGATGTTACAAAAACAATCACAAAATAACAACTTTAAAACTTTTATGTTAATCAATATCTTTTTGTATCATTTAGTTCTGACATAATTGGTATTTTTCTGTAACCAAATAAGTATTAGGGTGACTGTATTAAGTAGTTGACTAGACAAAAAAGTCAACTAAATCTGATGGCCAAGAAGCAGCAGTTCAAAATTAAAATCGAGCTCTAAAGTAATAATATCCTGTTGTGATAACGAAGTATTCATTTCAAATGTGATCAATACATATGTATCTAAGATGATCCTTTCGGTAAAGCGCCAACTTTCTACAATCACAAAGCACACCTAATTAATCTACTAACACTTAAAATTATCAACTAAAACAAAATCTCATCACTTCTATTATTAAAAATTAAATGCAAAGAAAAAAACAAAGACAAAATATATAAAACCAACAAAATACTTTTTAAACGCACTGGAATTACGAGTAATTTACAACCACAATCAACATTTTTAACGTTTTAAAATAATGTTGGCTAATACAAATATGTACATAAATATACATACGAGTATGTATGTGTGTATGTATGTATGTATGTAGCCATTAAAGTATGGGGTTTTAATTTGATAGACAAATGGATTCATATTATGAAAGCTCCGACTTAATTATTTTGGGTCGCCTTTCTATAATAAATTATTTCAAAAAATCTTACGGATACATCTTCTGTTTCCACTGCATATTCTATTAATGAAGAAAAAAGTGCTATTTTTCTGTACAGCTGTAATTGTTGTCCAATTAGTTATTCGAAAGTTGGCAGTAGTTCACAGAAACATTTAACTTGCTTTACAGCCCAATTACCTTGGGTTTACATAGACTTTGTATGCAAAGCAAAATATCTCGCAGTTCTTTTCTTTTTCGATCCTCTCATTATGGACTTACATATGTACATAAAACGGAAAATACAAAACACCAGCAATCAAGTGATTAGGCTCGAAGCGTAGAACAACTAGTCGTGACAAGATCAAATGGAAAACGAACAAAGCGATTTAATTATATCGAAAGTTCTCTTTATTTTCTATTTCCATAAATTAAGATAACCTAAATTAAAAATAACCATTTTATCAAACACTAATTTTTACTGGTCTCAAGATTTAAGTAAAAGTACCTTTCCAAGATCTATTAGCGCTATCTGCAATTATGAGATGCGTAGAACCGAAATGGTTGAATATGCATGTTCGGACGGCAGTGCTGGAAGTGGTCTCACCACCACATATGCTAAAGATGAGCTAAGCTTCTTTTTTAGCGCTCCAGTTCCTGAATTAAAAATAAATGTGGTTAATGCATGGATGAAAAACCAAACAAAGAATTTTAATAAACCCATTTAAATTGTTTGCAGTAATGTAAATAATTTTGAATTTTCATCCTCAGCTAAATTAACCAATTAATTGCAATTAATAATTTATCGGTTTGATATGATTAATTAATTCGATTAATATTTTGTTTGCCATCACATAACACATCAGCATGCTGGTACAATAGTCGTATAAACGATATGATTCGCAAGGGCGAAAGAAGTGCTTCATTTTATAGTGTAAACTTAGCACAAGTTTAACATAAAGTTGTTGTAAAGTTGTAAAATACCAATAGCAGTCGCTTGATTTTTGATGTGATTGTCGCCAGTCTTTGCAAATGTATTGGTTTATTACTTATGTATGTATAAGTTTAGGTAAAATTTCAATAATCTTTTACACTTTTTGCAAAAAAAAAACAACCAAAATTTAATTAAACTAAAATTTTTTTACATAAAAAATTAAAGCCCGGCAAATTCCAAAGTATTTACAATTTCGCATAATACAGTTTTTTGTTTGTTCGAAAAATATAACGATTAATCGTTGTGTTTAACTTAAACAATAATTTCATTAAAAAAAGTCACTATATGCTAAATAAACTTTCAAAGGAGATATAAATATTTTAAAAATCATCTGGAAGTTTTACGAAGCATAATTAAATAATTATTGATTTGATAGTGTGAGAGGGTAATTTCATGTAGA
Source organism: Phania funesta (assembly GCA_963932375.1). Lineage (NCBI taxonomy): Eukaryota > Metazoa > Arthropoda > Insecta > Diptera > Tachinidae > Phania > Phania funesta. The sequence goes on from OZ010652.1 coordinate 1,270,061, forward strand.
TTTTTGAATCGAATTTCCCCCATCCGTTGCCAAGTTTGGTTTGCAGGCAAATCAGTTTGTATCAGTTCGTTGGTGTTTTATTGTTTGTCAAGTAGCTATTTGTCATGCGAACTGGTAGCAGCTGAACCTCGTTTATCACATAGGCATCTGTTCGGTGTGAACAGGTGAAGCTCGTAGATTGGATGTTTTAGTAAGGATTGGTAGACTTTAGTGATTACTGTTTAATTGCTTTGTATTCCATCAGAATTGGTGTTTTCGGATCGCAGGTAAACGTTAGAGGCAGAGTTTTTACCTAGAATACATGTAAATAGGCAAACAAAAGACATTAGACGGATGCATAATAAACGAACAAACGAACTCCAATTCAGATGTTATATTCGAACCAAAAACACAACAAAAATAACGGACCAGATGCTCAAAGCAAGAAAACCATATAAACACAATACTAAAATAATAAAGAAGTTCATAATCCAAAAATCACTAAATTTTTCCCAACCGAACAAAAAACACCATAAATAATAAAACAAAAAAACCAGCCAACTGCAAACACCAATTCTGTTGCAATAAAACAGTAATCACTAACGTCTACCAATCCTTACAAAAACACCCGAACTACGAGCTTTCCCTGTTACCTGTTCACACCTAAAACATGCCACTGAAGATGGCTTACATAGCTCTGAAATCCGTTTGTGTCCAAACCAGACTTGACAAGCGATGGCGGAAATTCTTTTCAAAAATCTTCATAATTAAAATATATACGAGTGCATTAAAAAATTTACCATTTTCATTATCCATAGACAACATAAACGAGAGATACAAATACGAATTAAAAAATATACTTTATAAATAACGTTTACTTAATTGTATTGTTGAATTAACATTTTGGCTTTGTAATTAGACATTTTTGTAGAAATTAGTTAGTATTAATTGTTAGTTACATAATTTATTTAAGTACAAGTATAAAAAAGCTTTATTATCTATTACAGAAAACTAATGTGTTTTAATAAATACACATACACACATGCATGCATACACATGCATAGACATGCATGAGCAGTTAAACAAATATGTATTGAAGAACGCAAGATAAATAATAATGAGTCTATGATGTTTCCAATTATTTAGATAACTAGATTTAAATATTTAATAATGTCAAAATTATTTTCATACACCTAATAATACTAATAATCTTGTTAACAAGTATTTAAATAGTTTTTGCTCATAGTTTGGTTAAAACAGAAATACATTTCGATAGAGGACCAATATTTTGAATAAGATTTATAAAAAGAAGACACTATTTTAGTATATTTGAATTTTTTTCCCGCCCGCCTTGTTCTTACAACATAATTTTAATCAGTGTGTTATTATTAATTCAAATAAGACACTTTTACACGCGCACCATTTTATCTTACAACCTTTAGATACAAATAAGAAAAATGCATAATTGTAATGAAATATTTGGCATGACATACAACGAATAATTAGATATTTAAAATTGATTGCCCCCACAGTTTTGTGTTTATTCTGTAAGCATTATTAATATTAAAAATCTTAATTAGTGCATTAGACCACCTCTCAGTTATTCTTCCTTATGATGATGAAGATCTCTATACAGTAGGTCACAGTGAGAATGGTCCACTTACACTTCAAAGCATAAAAAGAGCTAATAAATGGCAAAATTATATGTTTTAATACGAATTTATAAAGAAAAACGAAATAGTGCTTAATAAAAAAATTCAAATTTTTAAGGATTTCACTCAAAATAGGTTCTTTACATGCCAAACACGACTTGTCAAGATATTAACAGCTAAGCGCCCTTGAATTTGAATTGAAATAACTGAAGATCGGTTGATATTCATAATCGACCCCCTAAGAGTAGTTTATTGGATCAGTTTCATAAAATATAATGTCGGGGGTTTAAAATTTATTTCTAAAGGGGTAAAATTTCCTAGTTAAGGAAATTTCAATATAAAATATTAATGGAGTATAAAATAGTTTTAGCGTTTCATAATTCCGAACAGATATGGTCAATATTGGCATGATTGGGAAAAATTAAGAACCAATATTTGTTTTATATGACATTTTGTAACTGTTATCCCAATAGCTAAGAATTAAAAAAAAACTGTAGTAAGCGAAGCCGATGTTTGAAATCGTCAATGTGAACTTATGTTCAGGTATAATATAAAAACTGCAACTGGTTGCAAATGGCTACCTATAATAATAATTTTTAATATATGTATATATATTTTGCGATATCTTTAGTTTTCTGTACCGAAATTACACAATATCATAAGATTATCATAAAAAGGATTATTAATATTCCTATCGAACGACATAAATATTTCTGAAACAATTAACTCGATAAAATCCAGTTGAAGTTGGGTGTTTATATATTTACATAATATAATACAGCCTTCGGCTTTAAAACACTTTTTGCATAATGAACTTTCGAGCGGGCGTATAGATTTTCATCCGTATACTTGCTAAATTTTTTTATTTTTTTTTTTTTTATGTATTTATATTTTGAGATAAAAACAGCTACATTCATAATGATTATTATTGGCGTATAGTTATTTGAAAAACAATTATAGAAATTTTGGCGCAAATCTTAGTGTGGTCCTCAAAAAAAAAAAAAACTTGGGTCCTTTTTCATTTTCGCATTATGCAGAAGTATTTGACCAATTTCTTATTGAGTTTTGAGAGATGAGTGGTGTTCTAATGTTACCAAAATGCATTAAATAATTACATACCTTGAGATTTAAATTATAATTAACTTAGTCTGAAATTGCTTTTAAAGTTTAAATATATAAAATAAAATACAAAGAAGCTTCTTTAAGAACTTATTTCAAAAATAATAATAATAATATTGTAACAACACAAAATTTCTCTCTATGTAGTTTTTAAAATGTTAAATGAACAAAAAAATAAAAATAAAGAAAAACCAGTAATAATAATCATACGTTTAATTTGTAAATAATATAATCGAGATCTTAATTTACATGCATACATACACACATACATATGCTGGTTAACTACTAAAAATTTATTTACTTCTTTATAATTAATAACATATGTATGCAAGCTCTTGTATTAGTTGCACTACTACGAGTATGTACTGCATAATAATAATCTACAAAATATATAATAAAAGTAATAAAAAATTAAATGTTGATAAACTCAGTTATTAATTCCTTAAAAACCTACATACATATGCACATCATTAAGCATCTAGGTGCGGACATACATAAGTATATCATTAACACGTTGAGTGCCAGCAGGTCGAACATTGCAAATCGTGCTATGAAGAAAATGCGGCACTGAGTGACAGAAAAATAGCACGAAATTTGACCAAACAGGTTATAACATTTTGTGACACTTGCGAGGGACAACCATTTTTATGTTGACCTTGTTTCAATAAAATCCATTAAAGTTTTCTGAAAAAATTTTAAATTTTTACCTTTATTATCATATTTTATACTGTCAGTCACCGGTGACTGACGCGGCCTAAACGCAAAGGTAGGTGTCAGCTACGGGTGAGTGACGTGGCACTCAATGTGATAATTTTGAAATCCTTTACAACTAGAGCGGAATTAAGCACAGGATTGTTGAGAAAGTTTCTGAAATTTTATTTACTATTTTCTAATCATTATTTATGATATACACAATTTTTTTTTAATTATAAACGCGTTACTATTCTTCAAATTATTGTCCATGGCTACCAATAGCCAGGTGAATTCATTACAAGGTAGCGTAGTTTATACAAAACGCATCTCAACTAGATTCCTTCCTCTTCTCAACGGACAAAAACTTTAGAACAATCACAGTTAGTTTTTTTAATAAACTATTTTCTTCCTAGCTCCCACAACTAAAATAAAAGCTCTGCTTTACGCACCATAAAAGCTCGTTTAATGGCGAAAGTTTATATTTATTGTATGTTTAATACGCACCACCGGAGTAGCACTCATTCACATCCCATAGGTAGCAATTCAGGACAGATAATACCAGGCCCCCGGTCACACCCCTTGCTGCGGTGTTTGGAGCTATCTAATCTCCTGCTGTCAACAGATAATTTTGATAGCCTGCATTGCTATGCCACATCAGTCCTGCAGTGAACCTTCGCGCTTTGGGTATAAACCACAGCCACCACGTAGGAGCCTCCCCAACAACCAGTCTGGAACCGAAGTTCCAGGGGCTACTGGTTCTTGTGGTACCAGTTGCTTACCGTTACTGGTCGAACTTAGAAGTCCTACCTTCTTTCAGTTTCAGGCTCCTGACAAGCTTCAGGGACTGGTACCCGTGTTTCCCCAGTCGCAATTCATCAAGGTGTCGAAATTACCAAGATGATATGCCCCGGGGGGAAATGCCACAGACAGTGATACCGCTAAATTAATTGAACTTTATTTTATATGGATTTAATTACGAAGAATGTATCCTTTACAACTACGATATCGTTTTCGCTGCGCTAAGCGCAAAACGGTTGGTCCAATTCAGCCAATTTGATATTCCTTGAAGTCCGAGAAAGGTTATTATAAAAAATATTGCAAAAATCGCGAAAAACTAAAATGTTTTTTAATGAAATCAATATAATCAAAACAATTCAAACCCCAAAGGTACGTTTAGATAGAATATCTTCAATAGGTCGTACTGGGGCTCAGTTGTTTTGAAGAAACGCATTTTTGACTCGAATTTACACCGGGAAATGGCGACGAACTTCAAACAATACTGCAAATCAATATCATGTATTTACCAGGAAGGAAAAACACGTTTATGGCCCAGCTAATACTGTAATAAAAACGAAGCGCTTAAAAATTACGTCTTACATAAGACATATTAAACTAATTGTACTCATATATTTAAAATTACTTTTATTGTCATATATTAAAAAATTTCTTTTAAATCGAATATTTGTAATTGTAGCACCAAAGGATTAAGTCAAAAATATAAATAAATAGAGAAACATACGTTTAGTTTTGTATTTAATAAAATTTATTTTTTGCTTCTATTAACAAACTTTATAAAAACAGTAGTATTTTCATTATAAATAGCGGTATAAATAAAATCTTAAGCACTATGAATCGTTGGATGAATCTTCAATCTTAGAATCAGTTTTTTCATCTAATATGTTCTCTTTCGAATTATCGAGGTGTGCTGAATTTTTTTCTGAGTTTGTTTCCAAAGCTTCTTTTACATCTTGGACTCCTGATACTGCAGCTGGAGTTTGCAGCTTTTGTGCAACAGCATTTTGTTGCGGTACAGCATTAAATGCATTTAATAACAGTTTTAAATTATCACCTGATATACGGTCGTCTTGAGAATGTATTCGTTTTATGGCTACTCGCTCTGCCTGATATAATTGTTTGGTATGCATAAAAGACGCCCATGCTGAGGGGTTAAATATATATTTAAATGTCAATTTTACAACATATCCAATCATGCAAACTAAGAAAAATCCGGACAATATGTTATATGGAAAACTAAAAGCACTGTTAAGGTTTCCTAGGGTGACAGTACATTGCTCTATTAACACTTGCAAATATTTAAGAAAAATATCATTGAAATACATAACGAAAACATGATCAGGTCTACAAAATCCTAAAGAAATTCTTGCTGATTGTCTAGAAAAAAAATTAGTTTTAATAAATTAACAAAAAATTCTTTAATATTAGTGCATACTTTATCTTTTGCTGCTGTACGCTCTGCACGTCATCACTGTAAAACATCCCTTTAAAAAACTTAATAAACTTAGAACCTTGTGCATGATCGCAACCTCTGTCGCGATTTAAAACTTCCATCATTTCATTTACCTCAAGTTCCTATTGATAGATCTTTTAAATGTAAAAAGAAACTGTGACATCTGTTTATAATTACCCGATTACATTCCAGGTATGTATGGAGATATCCAAATACGAAGATACTAAAAAACGTCATCGGCAGCCAACCAATATTAAAACGAGTGTTGAAAATCCAACCAATAAGTATAACAATTGCCACGAAAAAAAGAAAACGCATCTGGCAATAAAATAAATATATTTGTATTAAAATATGGACGTCCATTGAAAAAACTTTCGAGTTCGTTTGTTTCATGCACTCGCATGCATTTGATAAGACATTAATACCTCAGAAGTTTTTGTAAGTTGCCACATATCATAGAGTATATTTAATACTATTGCCTTCAACCCAGTTGATGCTTCTAATTGCTGTTGACCATCACTGTACATATTGGGAGTTCGTACATTATTCAAAATATCCGCTAGGATGCTGTCTAAATCACGTGGGTCTTGCAGTTGCTCTAACTTGTTCATTTGATATGACTGAACAGTAAATACAATCGAACGCTCATATATTTGTTGAGTTGAATCATACTAAAACGACACAATGTGTACATTACATACATAAAATTTATTTTCTAGGCTATCGTGTGTCCATAATAATAAGTTTAAAAACACAGTTTCATGCTGATTTGGAAACTATATTTTTGTTTAACTTTAGAAGAAATATATGTTTGGTGATCAATACACAAAATTAATAGGGTTTATATTACGCCTCGAGTTGAAAAACCGTCTCATTTGTTGCACCGTTTTTGTAATCACGTCCAACATTTAGCCATGAATAATGGTTATATGTAGATTAACTTAAAGCTTGATATATAAACTATTCGTGCCTAAAAATTTCACCCAATAAAATCGTCTGTTCTAAATATTTGAACGTTTTTAAATTCAATTCGACAAAACTAAAAATCTTTATGATATGTACATACATACATGTATCCGTATCTATTTTTTTGGATAGGCTTCTTAACATTCATTGTACTTCTGATAGCTGCTAAAATAAACACAAAAATATTTCTGCTATATTTATAGTCAATAATATGTTTAAGCAAAGTACTCGTAGATATGACTTTATCTGTAGAGTGAGAAAATATGAAAAAATGCATACAATGTTTAGATTATGTTGCATGCTCTTATCCCTGAATTAAAACCCACAGAACTCCATGTTTCGCAGATGTATTGCATACAAATTAAAGAATATTCCATAAAATAATGAAAGTATATAGCTTTCTCTGGAATATAAGTTTTGTATACCAATTTTCAAGATTTTAGACTACGCATTTATCTAGAAGTTCAAAAATTAATCAACTGCTGATACAAAAAAACAAAAATTTTTATAATAGGAACTTTATTTACAATCTATCGAAGATTATTAAGCAAATTTGTTAATTTGAATAAATCACAGATAATATGTGACCCAAATGGGTTACATAATTTACAAATATTATATAATTTATTTTAAATAGAATTCTAATAAAATTAAATTTTTTACATCAAAATGTCAAGCTTTTTTTCAAGTAGGGCGGGCACTTTAATTTTAATTAAAGAAACTGCTTGTTTTACGTCACAACACTTTTAAACATACTTACTTATGTATGTACGTCATGAAATAGCAATAAAATTTATAAAAATCGACCGCTTCACAATGCCCCATACAAATTAACCATAATTACCTAAACTGGTGAAGAGATCACTATTAAACGCATATGTGCTGATTTTCATAAACTTTTGCCAGCGCAAAAAAGACTAGAACAACAATATGCAGTTGTTATAACACTCAAAAAGTTGAAACAAATAATCCAGGTAAAATTATTTACCATATGTAAATTCTTTGTAGTAAAAATTATTAAGATTAAATCAATAATAAAATTTGTATTCCACGTCTCCCATACTTTTTAATCTTTGTATATACTTAAGTACATATTTAATATATTATTTATATGTAGGTAATTGAATGATATTTAAACAAATACATATTAGCCAATTTTTTTATATTTCAAAACGTTTCAGGTTTTTAAGTCTATGATAATTAAATAAGTTCAGCGTCTGTTCAATAACAATAAAAAAAACTTTACGACATGCGGCACTTGTTTGGTTTATGATATCATCAAACTCAAAATGGATTTAGGATTTTGTTTAAGTTATTATTAATTATGTATGACCGTATGTAAGATATTCACTTACCTTGAAGGCTTTTCGATTGAACAGAATTGTAATAAATTTTTTAAAATATATTAATGAGGCTGTATCTTCTACAAATGTTTGTCGTGCATTGTTTACATTTTCTTTAGGATCGGGATGTTCAAGTATGTTATTTTCAGAACATTTGCAACATTTATCATTTTTTGTATTTAAAGGATCAGATGCAAGATCTCTCGCCCAGGCATCTGGATCCATCCAAGTATCCCCTTCAATTTCCGCAATAATACTTGAGATAAAACAAGTTTTTATCACCAGCAATAAAATCTCGAAACAATAATGTTTCATATTGTAATACAAAGAAAATTAAACTATTTTCTATTAACTCTGTAATAAATATCATATGTATTATGTTAAGAAACAACAAATTAGATCCGCACTCCAATAACAAAATACCCTAGCAAAATCATAGCAAAACAATGAGCATAATTACAATTTGTCCAGTGTTGCCAAAATCTCGTTTCACTATCGTCGCTATTCTTATTCACTACGTGTTGACTAGCCATAAATATGTTCGCACATTAAGAGAGCCTATCCAAAATAACAAGAGAAAATGCGTTCGTGGTCTTCTGTTTACAGAAATCGTATAGATGCTAACGTTCAATTTCAGCATAATTTTTTGTTTCTCAACAAGATTGTATGGATCAAGGTGTATTTATAAATAAATACACCTTGGTATGGATGATTTTAGCATAGCTTATGACGGGTGTTTAAAGACGAGCGCACACACACACACACATACTTCTTATTTGCTCTGTGTATTTCGTTTGTGTAATGACATCGTGCGAACTATTGTTCGGACAACTCAGTTTGAAGATGAAGCGTTGTCTGAACATCGATCTAAATTTCCATATTTGTTGAACATAGATATTACATGTGTACTGAGCAGTCGTGTGGTTTTGTAAATTTTCGCGTGTACTCTTACACTTTTTTCCAATAGTCAATGATTAACCCTTGCAAATCTTTCTATGTTTACTTATTTTTCTTAAATATTTTGCTTTAAATTAACGACAAAACGTAAAACTTTTTTTAATAAAAAGCACCAAACTTTTAAAACGCATTGACGTTAGAGAAACCACAAAGCCTGCGTAATATAGTGGCTTTACTGTTGCCGCAGAAATTGTTTTTATTTTTTTTTTTTTTGTTATGAATAATTGACTTATTTTGTTTTTATTTTTGCTATTTAAATTAATTTTTTGAATTTGATAACATAAAATTTGTATAATGCTGATATAAGTATTTGCCTTTAAATTGCTTTGGGTATAACCTTAAAGGACTACAGAGATATGTATGTATTTTGGTTCACTGTATGTATGTATGTTTATTTGTTTGTTGTAAAAAATATTCTATTTCCTGATCATTCTACATAATGGAGTAGAGAAATATCGATAAAAATAAAACAATTTTTTATACGACAGACACTCAAGCTCGAAAAATTTAATAAATTGTTAGGATAAAATAAAAGTAGCTTTCTATGAAGATCATTCATAAAAAAACGCGATCATTATTTTCGTCGCGAATGCTTCGGCCTGCGAACCGGCAAATTTATAGTGTTGA